>CM073764.1:10852781-12288104 GCA_037127475.1 Arma custos
AAGCTTAATTGATTTGATTAAATATGCTAATTCTATGTAAAGTGTTGTAAAGTTTTGAAATAATTTAGAATTTAGAAGCGTATTATTTCTTCATCCATCTGAATTGAATATCTAGGTCACTCTACCATTATTCAAGTCCTCGACTTTACTTCTTCAACTTCTTTATTTCTCTGTACTCTCCATTATCCGTTCTCATTCGACTGCATAAACTAAAATAGGCCATTTTAAAAATTTAATAAAGCGAATTTAAAAAGGCAAATAGTTTACTCAGTTTATTTAGAGACGGGGGAAGATGGGGCTGAATTCATCTTGTCAAGGCTTAGAATTGAGGGCTCCTTCATATTGCCCTTTCTCCAGGAATGGAATAATTTAGTCCAGTTGAGCCAATCATCTTGCCCCCTTCCATGACTAATGAATATGCAATTCCTCCACCTAATGGCCCTCGATGTAGGTAATTGTCTCCACCGACGCTTTCAGATGGGATTAGCACGGCCTTTTTATGAGAGGTATTAATCAGTTATTGATTAAATATTATACATCAACAATTGTCCAAGCATAAATTGAATATTACAATAATTTATACCTCACCTTACCTGCAAGATGTGATCGTGCTGATAGCCTAAATTCAAAGCTAAGATTTGCAATGCCAAAAAAGCTTTAACACATATTATATTTAATGATAAATCTGTTAACATTATATTTCTGAAATCACAATACAACTATAACCTCGTGGTGTATATATGAAGGTGTATATATATCATATTAACAAAAATAACTGACCTCATTTATTAAATTACGTATTTTATTCTTTGTTTATATTGGCATACAATTATAACAATATTTAAACAAATTATCAAATACTCTAAAACCAGTGATTAACATTTAGGTGAGTGCAATACCAATCTAAATTAAAATATGCAACGATAAATAAATAAACATAAGTAAAGTGACCGAAAATGAAATGAAACAATTAAATACAAATTATTAATTTACAAAAGCATTCATATCTTTGACATATACTTGTGCATATCTCATTACAGACATTTAATATGAGCCCACTAATTGACTACCATTTTTAACATGCATAAAAGAAACACAGAACAAAAGAACAGTCATTTGTTCTTACAGTATTGTTTAAGCCCGTCTAACAGCTGTTGAATCATTCGTTATGGCCAAAGAGTATAAACGTTGATATTACAATAATACATAAACAAATTTAATCAGCTATTGTTGCCATAGTAATAATTTTGCCTCAACACCTAGATTATTTAATTATTAATATAATAAAAACCCATGATGGGGAAATTATTTGATATGTAAAATAAGAGGCAATGCATGACAGATGATTTCGTGAATAAGGTTATCTATTTAGAAATGGTCATATGCTGGTAGTGATTGTTAAGTAAACTTTATTTTGTACGTGCTTTATTTGCGTTTCTGAATAAAGTATAACTTAAATTTATTTATTTCATAACAGAATATGAGACATTTTCCATTCTACGTAACTAGAAGTTGTAGTTTATTTACAAGCTTATACAAAATAAAGTTCTAAGTATATTGAGAAATCACTACTATCATATGACCATTTCTAAATACATAACCTAATTCAGGAAATTATCTGTCATGCTTTGCCTCTTATTTTACATATCAATACAGAAAAATAAAAATTAAAGAAGGATAATTGTTTTTATTTTTCAGTTGTAAAATTATGCGGATTAGAATTCTGCATTAAATAAATATATATATTTTTTAAAACGTTCATGATTAAAATCTTAATACAAAATACCACCAAGTATCAACAAAGCCTAATTAGTGTTAGACTGTTTAATAACAAATAAAGTAGACTTAATTAAACTAAATCGGTAGGGACAAAAGGCCAGCCAAATTAAATCCTTTTATCATGCAGCAGGGAATGTCTAAATTTTATCGCAATGTTCCTCAGAATGTTATACACTGGTTCGCATCTAGTCATTTCTAAAATTATAAATAATTGAACAAAATGAATTCGTGTCAGGAATTAGTTTCTGACTCATTTTATTTAAATTAACTGAGGTTTTTTTATTTTATTTTTGCATCAAACAAGCTCGAAAGTATACAAATAGTTTCCAAACCAAACCTTTGAGTTCCTTAATTATTAAATGTAATACTAATTAAGTCTTTGCCAATTCAAGTTTTAACGGAACTGAGAAATAAATAATTTAACGTATAACACATATTAATATAAGCTCAAGAAACTGTGCATACTTCATGTGCAATCTACTTTATGTGGAGTTTATAACGAAATGATTTGCCTTGTAGTTCTTTCTTCATTTGGAGACTAATACAGACCCACATACTTGACTTAAAAGGCAAGAGGACATGGGCATTAATTTTACTTAACAGAAGAAACTATAATTAATCTCCTTACAATTGCTAATTACGAGACTGCTATAACCTGACTCTGAATATAAATAAAATGTTTATGGCGTTAGCTAATTTGTAATTATTTCACTAAGGAATAATTATAGGTATTTTTAAATTTTATTTTGATTCATTTATTTTTTTCTTATTTCCAGAATTAATATTTCTTTTAAATAATTATGTGAACTTTTATGATATGAAATTGTTTATGCGTAACAATAATACGTGTTACCCAAATTAGGTAATTATATTAAGGATTACACTGAACTCTGTACTACGATTGGATATTTATCATGTCTAGGAATTCATTCTCCATAGTCTAGAACATAAAGCTCTCCATAAATGTACCTTCAAGTCATTACCGACCGACCAACAAGTATTTATTTTTGTAGTGTTGTAGATGCAGAGCATAAAAATGTTTACATAGAAAAATGAATGCTCTATGTTCAAATCATCCTGTAGCAAATAAATTATTTAATCTGCTATAAGTCGTAGATGGATAATCCGAGGCGTCATGGACAATAGACATTGGAGTGGCAGATCCTACTCCTCCTGGATTGGACGTTATTTCAGTCAAATCAGCTCCCTGCAAAATTACTAAAAAATCAGCTTCCTCCTTGGCATAGGATACATAACATTTATCACACTAAGTGATGATCTGTGGCGGCAACACTGGTATCCTGGTTTATAACCAGTCGTTCTACAAAATTACTTTTTTGTATTGAGTTGTTAAATATGATCAGTTTTCTTTAAATGGTTAAATAAAAGTACATTTATTGATAAGTAATCTTGTTTATGTGGTATGAATAGCAACAAATCCAAGACCTCCATGTGTTATAGTAGTGCAGATTTTTTTAAATATTATTTTGGTTTTTAACTTCCTTACCCCCAGATCTGCAGGTCTTCTCAATGTTTTTAGGATTGTGTGTTTGTCATGTATTAAATGACTAATATAATATTCTAATATTCCTCCTATTCATACAGGTTGTGCCGAATTTAAATGGCAAAACTTCAGGAACTTATAGGGGACCGAAAAACAAAGACAAAAAGGTCTTTGGAGATTTGCTCGTTTTTGCTTAGTTTCAGAGAAAATTGGAAGAAACGAAACAAAACAAGTTTTCATTTTTATAATTATTTATCGCAGGTAGCGATTATCACCTTTCAAAGTTCGTCAGGCTAGGTAGTGAGATATGTAAACACTTAATGTTATCCTTTACATTCTTTTATTTGTTTACATTTTGGCTTCCTTCTAGGATTATAATTCCTAAACAAGTCTTCAGTCAGTTTCTCAGATATTTTTGTGTGAATAGCATCAGCCACAATGCAGCATACATATTCTAATGTTGAAAACGCTGATATGATTTTTGTGTATGGTTTCTGTAATGGTAATGCTTTAGAAGCGGTGCGGGAGTATGCGCCGATTTCCAAATACATAGAAGAGTGCCTAATCGACGAGTCTTTTCGTTAACTTTTAATAGATTACGAGAGACTGGGTCATTCTTAATACGTAGTGAAGGCGACCAATTCCAGTCAGCAGTAAGAGCAGATTATCGGAGAAGAAATTGTGTCCAACGCCACTTCGATAACAATCCTGAAACTAGCATCCGAAGAGCATCTGCTGCATTAGCAATATCGCGGCAAGCAATATGGCGAACTTTGAAAGGTGATAATCGCTACCCATACCATCTTCAAAAAGTTCAGAATTTATTACCTCAGGATTATGTCAAGAGATTGAATTTTAGTAACTGGTTTCTTGAAAAAGTTCGCGATGATAATTTATTTCCATTAAAAATTATATGGACCGATGAAGCTACCTTTACAAGAGGAGGCATTGTTAATCAAAGTAATTATCATGTATGGGCTCTTGAAAATCCCAGAGCTATTAGAGAGAATAGGTTTCAGCATGAATTTGCTATTTACGTTTGGCTTGGAATTTGGAACGGATTACTGGGACCATATTTTTTTACCTGGAAGATTGAATGGTATCACATTTACACATTTTTTGGAGAACGACTTTTCTAATTATTTAGATGACAGCGAATTGAACTGTGGTTCCAACTCGATGGATGTCCAGCTCATTATAGCAGAGTTGCTCGAGCTTGGCTGGATATAAATTATGAAGGAGTAGTACCTTGGCAACCCGGAACCTTGAAGCAGAAAGTTTATTCGGTTTCAATCAACTCAAGAGAGCAATTAAGAGACCGAATCATAGATGCAGTGCACCAAATATCATCAGAACAATGTTTAGCTGCAATTTATCAAGTGAGTGCTAGATGTAATGCTTGCATTGGTGCAAGAGGACAACATTTTGAGCAATATTTACATTAAAAAGAACATAACATAAATATAAATGTAAATAAATAATTATAAAAATGAAAACTTGTTTTGTTTCTTTTTTTGCGATTTTCTCTAAAACTAAGCAAAAAACGAGCAAATCTCTAAAGGTCTTTTTGTCTTAGTTTTTCGGTCCCCTATAAGTTCCTGAAGTTTTGCTTTTTAAATTCGGGACACCCTGTATAATCGAATTAAAAAAAACATATCCCCATTCGGTGTAGCGTGTAGATGTGTAGCGTTGCTAAGCAGTAATCAATAAGTAATTTCAGTGCTGTCCATATAAAAGAAATTAAAAAAAAAATTGAGATTAAATGTAGTCAATTACGTGACAAAGATCTGTAGCATCATTACTACAGGCAGGTGCACGTGATAATAAGAGTGCTGTAAACATTAGTGACAAGATGGAAGGAGATGGGATGTGAGAAGGTTAGTTAGAAGAAAACTGTCCCTTCCTTTGAGAGATATTAGCCGAGAGAGGTGGGACATGTGCTCCGGCTTCTTATCTCCTCTTTACGGCTCATCTATTTCTTCTCTTTTGGAAATATGTTCACTCTTTACCTTCATTTCTGCTCTTTTCGTCTGGAGAGATTACACTTTCCAACCCTCTTATCCTCTTAGGAGAGGCTAGTTTCTACTGTACCTCGAGCATCTAAGAACTTATTTCGGTTACCTATTCTCAAGATGTCATAACATCTTATTACTACACGTTATTTGTAGTCTTGAATTATTTTCTTCTATTGCTAATAGCCCTTAGCAATATAATTATTCAACAATAGGTAGAAGTAACGAGTGTACTTAAGCAAACATTATTTTAAGAAAAGCATACCAACATTTTTTTATTTTTTATTCTGAGATGTACAGAAATACCTATTTCGAAAATACTGAAGAAAATTGGAGAACTTCCTTTAGCGTAAAATTTCCGAAAAAGATTCTCAAGTCAAAAACAAATTTTCATACTTTTTTCCTCACAAACTCCTGAATTATTCAGTTATGGGCTAGAACATTTGATAACACTCTGGGAAAAATATATACAATATTTTGACTTCACAAAGTTGTTTTGTTAAACATTTCCTTTAAAAACGTGCATTTCTTATAAACGACCTAATAGCTTTAACTATCGACAAACAGTATTTAAATATGATACTACTATATTCTGAGATTTATTTATTAGAAATACAATTTAACATAAAAGAAAAGAAATATTTTGAAGTAAGTGATATTTAGTTATTTCATTTGAAAAACTGTTCGATGGTAACTTGAATGTTACTACTGAATAACATAAAATTCAAATGAAACAATGTGAAAACAATTAATAGAAAAAATAAGAATGCTTTAGAAACTATAACTTTGTTTCTAAGAGTTCATTCATGTTTTCTCTTCATTTTAGTTTATATCCTTAAAATCTGCACATAAATCGTCGAAGTCTTAGAGTATCTCTCGTCGAGTGCAGCTTCTAGAGTTTCTTCTTATCAGTTTTCGTCTCTATTTCCCATCATAAACTTCTTAGTGAAAATTAACTATCCATTATTGTTTTATTGATTACAGGTTGTGTTAAAGAGTTATTTAATGTTACTTTAAAATTTTATAAACGATTAATAAATTTAATAGTGTTGAAGCCGCGAGAGTTGTTACTGGCGCTAATCCTACTAGTCTCCCAGTAACTTTTCAGATTGGAATTATTCTTATCTACTTCTCACCATTTCCTTTTAAATTTATTTATTCATTCATTTCTTTGTCAAATCTCACATTCTTAAAATGGTTGCTTGCGAAATTTGTAACACATCATCAGGCCGCGATGAAGAGGCACTGCGTTACTTGTCTACAGCTTTACCATATCAAGCGTGCGAAAATCAATTCGGTGGACTCCGAAACCGCTAAAATATGGAAGTGTCCCGAGTGTATATCAGCGCCTAACATTGCCTTCATCTGAACCTAATTTAATTTTAAATATGCTAAGAACACTTACCGAGAAGCTCAAAGAAATGAAGGCCAAAATGAAATCCCTAGAGGAACTAAAAGAAATAAAGTAGACAATGCAAAAACAGTCAGAGCTATCATTCGAAAATAATGATATACTACTAAAAATCGAAAACCTTCGGAGCAAAATAAGCTGCTTGAAAAAGTAACGCTAGAGAACAAATTTTTAAAGAAAAACACATCAGTTCTAAAAGGTCGCCTAAACCACGCCGAGCAATACCAATTAAAAATTTTTTTTTTTTTTTTTTATTTTTTTTTATTGATATTTACAACTGTAATAACATTACATCAAGTAAATTGGCTGTATGAACAAAGGATATGAACAAAAAAAAATCACTTGTGGAGAAACTATCCATTGATAGCACTCCAATGAAGTTTTATAGTAGAAGGTCTCGAGGCCATCTTCTTTTCAGACGCCTCGGAGGGTTATCAGGAATAGTATGGGAAGCAAGTCGAGAGACTAGCGGATTTAAGTGTGTATGGAGCTTTTCATGGAAGGATAGGTATCTAGTTTGGGCCAAATCAGCAACATATGGGATATTAAGATCATGATGGATGAGTTTGTTTGTGACATAATAAGGAGCATTGAGGATTTTACGTAGGATTTTGGATTGTAAGGATTGGATGCGAGATGAATTGGATGGTTTAGTAGAGCCCCAAAGCTCAACTCCGTATGTCCAAATAGGTCTGATAACTGTCATGTAAATGAGTCTTTTGTAATTAATTGGTAGCTTTGAACGTTTGTCCAGTAAATGTTGAAGTAGGCGAAATCGTCGAGCAGTTTCTTGTCTTTTCAGTCTTGTATGAGGATTCCAAGTGAGACGTTTGTCCAGATGGAGTCCTAGCCAATTAAAAATACCATTGAAATAAGGGGTATCCCAGAAAAGCAGAGAGAGACCACTGAAGACTTAATACTAAGCATCGGGGCAGGCCTGGGCGTTAAACTGTGCCCCGAAGATCTGGACTTCACCGTACGGCTCAGGGCAATACAAATCGCCAGATTCGTGGGTCAAACCCTTAGGGATCAATTTGTTCGGGAGAGAAAAATAAAAAAAGGATTTCTATCAACTGGAACGTCATTTACCCCTATAGTTCGATCGATCAGATGGTTTCCACCTTGACTTCTAATCTGCAATCCATATTACACATCCACGCGATTTTAAAAACCCGAACCTTACGCCGTACAACTGCACCTTGGCTAACCCCTGAAATAAAAGAAATGATGAAGAAAGGAGAAGCAGCAAGGATAGCATTTCGTCGCACACGTGCATCAGTAGACTATGCAGGTTTCAAACTACTTCGCAATGAAACACAATCTGCAAAACGTCGTGCAAAATCAAATCACATCCATCTCATCCTCTCCAATGCTTCCAATGATTCCATATCCAAATGAAAAATAACCCGACAATTATCACCAAAATTATCCGGTAAACTCTGTTCTTTTCCAATCATGCCAGACGATCTCAATAACCACTTCGTACGCAATATATCTCCTAAATCGTCATCCGCTACCTACATTGATCATATAAACTTTAACCCTAATAACTTCTTTTTCTCCCATGTATCATATGATGAACTATTGGACACCGTTCTGAAATCCAGAACCAATGACTATAGTCCCGACAATATTCCTTTAAAGCTACTAAAATCCAGCCTTCCTGTCATAATTGCCTGTATTACACCATGTTTATAATTTCTCCTTACAAAACTCCGTATTTCCCACTCCTTGGAAAACCGCGTTAGTGCGCCCGCTAAATAAAATTGAAAATCCCTCCTCTCCAAATGAATTCCGCCCTATCTCCCTTCTCTCTAACCTCTCAAAACCATTAGAAGCCTAGTTCAAAACCAAATTTCAAATTTGCTAGAAGAACGTTGCCTCATTAACCCTCTCCAATCCGGCTTTCGACCAGCCTATTCAATAACCAAACTCAATCCGCCCTCCTCAAAATCAGCAATGATCTCCATACTGCAATTAAACAATAAAAATTAACAATTCTGATTCTTCTCGATTTTTCCAAAGCCTTTGACACAGTAGACAACAATATCCTCCTCGCCCAGCTTCGTAACTTACCTTTATCCAACAGTGCTCTGGGATGGTTCAAGTCTTTCCTCTCAGATCGCTCCCAATAAGTTCTGGTCCCAGGTCAATCTCCTTCCATAACCTTTCCCCGGTCCAGTTGTGTCCCCCAGGGTTCTCACTATCCCCCACCATATTTGCCATTTACATACACGACCGTAAACCTCTTATCCAACACTCCCAGTACCATGTCTACGCTGGCGTTCTTCAAATATACTTGCTATTTTCCCCTTCCGGCCTATCACAAGGCACGGTAGAACTCCAACATGATTTGAATCGAAGATATCAGTGGGCAATAAATAATAAGTTAAAAATGAATGTGGAGAAAACCAAGGCAATAATAATTGGATCGAAATGTACTTCCTTAAAACTATTTCCCATAATCCAATCCCATTAAAATCGACCTCCTTCAATAGCCCTTCCTCTGTCCTGTGGAGTTCCACAGGGTTCTTCACTATCCCCCACCCAATTTGTCATTTACATAAACGACCTTAAATTTCTTATCCAACATTCCCAGTATCATTTCTACGCTGATTATTTCCGAATATACCTATCCCTTACCCCTTCCGATCTATTAATAGCGTCGGAAAAACTCCAGGATGGTAAAGTTGAACAAAACCAAAGCAATAGTAATAGAGTAAACTACTTCCTTAAAACTATTCACCTTAATCCAATTCTCTTTATAAACTCTATAAACCCTCTCCTGGAAAAACCATATCTAGGAAATTTCCCGTCGTACCTTATCCACCTTAAAGCGTATGAATTACCATCGTCACCTGTTCCCTTTTGAAACCCGTAAACTTCTAGTTAGTTCTTTAATTTTCCCTCATTTGAACTCTTGCTGTACAGTGTGGGGGAGGGGGGGGTACCTCTGGGGATCTGGGCAAAATTAAAACGGTTGCTTAATTGCTTCGTTCAATTCATCTTTGGGATCTCGAGAGATGGCCCGGTCACCCGATTTTACGAATAGCTGAATTGGTTTTACCCTTCCTATCGCCGTAAGTACTTCCTAGAATCCTTTCTTTACCAAGTTGTCCAATCCCGCCGACCATCATACACTTTGGATCTCCTTCAATTCAAAACCACAGTCCTCTCCCGTAACACCCGTTCTCGACTCTCTGATCTACAGCATCCCAACGAACAGCAGCTTTTGAAAGAGCTTTCCTTATCTGGTCCTTCTCCCTGTGGAACTCTATACCTTATTCCATTCATCGTTCCAAAAATTTTCCAACCTCCATCACCTAATACCCCTACAATTTCGAAAAAATCGGAAATAGTAGGATCAGTTTTGAGATAAAATTCTCTCATTCGATGAATGAATGGTGTTTTTTAATGTACTCTTGAATTTCTGATTACGTATGTACGTACATATATTAGTTTGTGGGATATAAACCACGAATATATGTATTGTATCATCTAGTTGGACATTTTGAAGAAGGAAAAATAAGTGTAAATCACTGATAGTGTTATATGTGTAACTACTAATTGCCTCTCTTATATACTTATTGTTAACTTATTTTAACTTTTTTCTTTATCTTCTTCTAATCTGTTTTTAAAATATTGTTATTAGAGTTAATTTGCATTATTATTAATGCATTTATTTTTGTTTTTTTGGTTTTTAACTCTTTCTCATTAACTAAATTATTTTTGATGATTAATTAAATGTAATTATTTTTATACTCTAAGGCATAATAGCTTACAATGCCCATATTGTTATTCTAAAGGGACTTGTCCCAGAATAAATAAAGACATTATTATTATTATTATAAATAGCACATGGAGCCATTATTTTTCCATGCAAATTTTTCAGGACATTGGTTTTCTATAAATTCGATGATATTTCTTAGAGCTCTTGAAACTTAAATAAGGAGTAGAATCATGAAGTATTAGTTTGGAAGATAATTGTTTCACGTTTAAAAAAGTTCCACGAAGTGAATATAACATCCAGAGTAGTTTCAGCAAAGGTCTCTTCCCTTTAATATCTCACGTCTATTTATTATATTATTTATTTATTATTTTTAGAAAAAATAAATTAGCCAAAACTAATTGGTTTGTATGTTTATGTACTCGTGACAAGACAAGTGAATTTTAAAAAGCTTTTTCTCACTGGATTTATGAGATATCGGTTTGGAATTCGGGCATATTAGATGAAAATGAAACTATGAAAAGTTCATAACACTCTTGAAAGATATGGGGGGTAATAAGACTGTAAGTTTGATTTTATATTACTGGAATCGTAACAAAGAGTCTGACAAAAATATTGCAAGTAAAATTTAATTAGGTCTCGATAAGAAACCTTCAATGCAATAATAGAAACCAGCCTCCATCTCCAGCTCAAAAGTGAAAAATTTCGAGAACAGCTATATCGGAAAAATGGCTATGTCGATGCATTGATTATATTTATTACTGGCCATAATAGAAAAGGAAGTTTTTCCAAACCTCCACCTGCAGGGACTTAATGTATATAATATTGGTAACAATATTCAGTCTAGATTTCCTCAACACATGACATGGCTATATATTTTAAAATGATTTCAAATAATTTGTTTGGATCGATATTGTATGATATTGTATTTAAACCAATTATAACTTCTTCCTAAATTCCTCACACTAAACTGAAAAGAAAAGAAAATTTTCGCCGTTTCAGGCTAATTCAACACTTATTTGACAAACGTTTTAAGCTACTAAATACTTATATACATGAATATTATAAAACCGTTTCGTATTTACGGAGTAGAGCTTTGGGGTTACACTAAGACATCGACGTCCTCTCGTATCCCAATTCTCACAATCCAAAAATCCTCAATGCTCCTTGCTTTGTTACGAAAAGTCATCCATAACGACCCATGATTCATGACAAACTTTATTCCCACTCGAACTCACTAGTTTCTACATCTTCATGTCATTCATTATAGATACTTGTATTATTATATTAAATTGTGCGCTTCCAATATACTTCTTTAGTGACCAAATTTACTCTAATATATTTGCTTTATTTGCAATCTAATTTTTACTGAGGTCAGTAAACTAACTGTAGCTGCATCAGATAGAATTTCTTTAGTAAGAGTATTGGAATGACTATAAGACATATTGTGTTCTATAACTAAATAATACAAATTTAAATTTATTAATGTATCTTTAGAGCCATTAATTCACTCGGGGAATAAATGAAATAATACAACAAAGATACCCTTCACTCGGTTCAAGCTCCCTCCCATCATCAACAAGACTCGCAAATACCAATTTCGATCAAGCTGTACTAAATATTCATGCACAAGGCGGCTGATGGCATACATATGAAGACATTGCATACGGAATTCAGGTATGGTCAAAGTAACAGGAGATGGGACAGTTTATCTTGGCACAAGCTTCTCCCAACCGACCATTTCATTTCCTAATAATTGTGGCTGGGAGTCGGCAGAATAGTAAGTAGCTCTTGGAGATCAGGATGCTTCGCCTGCGCCTTTCTTCGGCGATTCAGATGTTACAGAAGGAACTACGGTATATGTGAAATGAATCTTTAATTTATTAAATGAATAAGCAGGAATATTTCGTTAGTACGTCCTTACATTTAAAAAAAAACAAAACAATTAACTGAAATTCCAAAATTAATTAAAGTGTGATATGAAAGATCCCATGAAGCGAAACCTGGAAAAGAAAACCCTACCAGTCAACATTTCGCCAATTCAGACATCATCAGGGCTTATACAAAAAGAAAAATCACTTAGGTACGATTCTTAATATTTTTTGTTAAACGTTTTCAAGTGATATTTCTGTCTTTATTTGACTATTCACTTTGTACTGTTGATGTGAGATGCACTACTCATTATCATTTATATTAATTTGATTATTGTAGAAAACAATGAGAAGTCCCGATCTTGTCCTGTGTGAGGTATTCCTCGTTAAAGATCCATATCCCAATTCTACCGGACATAGCATCTTCCTATTTGCCACAGTAGCATAAAATAGCATTAAATAAATAAACATTTCCTTTATTTAAACCTGAGTGGAAATTTTTATTTCTTAGTAAAGAAATTTATTTCTTCAGTAAAAAGATTAATAAGGGGTTACCCTACCATAGATCTACAAAGAATGGATGTCAGAAGTGATCTGGCAACTGCTGTTAGATTAGAAAAATTAATTTTTTACTAATTTTAAAGTGGAGTAAAGAATATCCCGGAACACCCAGCTCGAATATGCAACATAAAATCCTTTTTTTGAAATGCTTCATCTAATATGCACACTTGTCTCTCCTACTAAAAAAGAAAAATAAATGTTCGATTCAAACGTAACATTGAAGAATTTTCAGAACATTCTTCCGAAACAAAACAAAGAATGAATGGAGAAGTAAACCAATTAAATTTCTTAAAAATTACGTAAAATAAAGTTTTTGACCATGCGACAATTATAGGTTAAGAAAAAAATTAGTAATGCATTGGTAGTTTTATTATGGAAATTACTTTATTTTGTCTCATTTTTGTAATTATAAATTAAAATATAAAATAAAATCATGTGCAGTTATAAAAAATGGTAACTAACAGCAAATTATTTTGAAAAGCACACAACTACATCTTCAAATTTTGAGTAAGAAACACTGGGGGCCACAATACTGCTTGAAAATATAGCGACGCCGCACTTAACTGCTGTTTTTCCGGACTTAATTCCAGTCTGGTATTGTAACTTATCGTAGAGCATTTCAGCATTTTTTCGGTTTCGTTTAAAGTCACTTTCAGTATTAATAGAAAATTGTAAAAATGTTTGTATTTTAACTAATTAATCTGAGAACTAACACTTTAATCTTCAAATCAAATTTGGTTTTATGGTTTAAAATCAATCATAGAGTGAAAAATAAGGTTTGATGTTAGTTTTAATGAAATCAGAAAATTAAGAAAAAAATACAGGCCTACTTTCTTGGGTCACTCGCTATGTTGCGGTTAGCATAATAACCTACTATGCCCAACAACGCGGGTTCGCCGCCCAGCAGACGGCCTAAGGATTTTTGAAAGTTGTTGGAAAATCCTTAGTTATACCATCCAGGAGGGTAAAATGGTCCCAATCCTGTACGTTTTCCTTAAAGATCCCCAAACTAATTTTTACTGGATAGGAAAAATTTGGAACTCCCATGGTAGCATTAGAACAAACATGCCTCTACTACTATATGTTATATGGGATCATAAAGCATTCAAGGTATTATTATTATTATCATTATTATAAAGCTATTATTTATATTTTGTGAACAATAGTTTGAACCTTTATTAATTTCCCGGTTCTTCAATTTTCAAAGCCTAATTATCGGCTTAAAAGTACAAAATAAAAGAGAAAAGGTCTAATTTCACATTGTTGTCCACTAACTTTGAATATTAAAAATAAGCCCATTACAAGAGTGAAAGAAAAAAGCTCTCATATCCCCCTTCTTTTTGATGAAAAAGAAATTTTAGTGCCCTAAGTTGGAAAGGTCGGGTTCATTTTAATAACATGAATTCCATCAGGTTCATTTCAATAAGATGAATTCCTGCTTCTTCAACATGATCTTCGTATCATTCTCATTTTCAGCTAGAAGCCATTCCTGAGAAAACTCCACAAAAATAGGACATTTTATTAGCATTTAATATACATTTTATTGCAACTTTATGATTATCTCTCTTCCAATTCCGATTTCATTAAACAAGTATATTGTAATTTTTTTTCATAAGCATTTCTAAATAATAATTATACGACTTCAAAAAACGAGCTGTCCTTACAGTGGGACTACTGTAGTATTGTCCAATAAATTATTGTAATAACAAAAGGAGATAGATCAATGAAACAGACCACTAATGTGGCAGCTTCTTTGGACAATTCTAATTTCGGTTTCAAACTATCACGCTATTTTTTTCGTCACTGAACTATTCGCATATATTTATTTTCGATAATTTTCTTCTAAATATGAAACACATGGACGTTCATATTATTATTCATTTTTTTTTTTTTTTTACTGCGATGTAAACCAATCTATTGGGATAGTCTATTTCAGTGTCCCAGTGTTTAAGATAGAACATGCAGAATAATTTCCGTATTATTATAGGAATGCGAAAATAACCCAAACAAAAAGAACCAGTGAACATCGATTCCAGTTCCTATCCTCCAATTGAAGTCTAGCAAATTCCCTTCATAATCCCTATTGTATAATACAATACAAGAGATCCACTCATTCCTATATGATGTATCCATAATGATTTCAATAATAAATCAACTCCAGAGCGCATGTTCTTGGTTCACTTCTATCTGATCTAATGCAGATTCTCCTGATACCCGAATGATCATACACGTATAATACAGCAAGTAAATTCTTGCTGTATTATAAGATCCCTGTCAATATTTTTTTCAATTCAGGCTTCATTAAAACTTTCGCTGCGCAGACTGAGAGTGTAGACCGGTGCACCAGCTCCTCCACGCGATGCTTGCCATTAGCAACAATCGCTGTTGCTGTTGTTTTAATAAACACGTTCTGATCAATTGCAATTTTTACTTTTATTTTGTTATGTTTTTATTGATCTAAGATACATTATTTTATTTATAAAGATTTAATTTCAATGAAAACAGTTGCAGGGTAAATCATAAATATTTTTATTATACTTCAACATTATATTTAAATCCTATCTTTAGTTCCTATTCCACTAATGTGTGATATTAGTACCACATAATATCCCAAAAAATTAGTAATAATACTAATAAATATAATAAATTTTAAAAAAATGGATACAAGGAAAAAATCCACCATGTTGCGTGCGCCAGGATGCCATCGAGAGGCTCCTAAAAAAGTAGGTTCTCCTAGTGCCCAAAATTGAGCAACTGAAAGATTTTAGCGCTTTTTTTTACGAGAAACAGCCCGAAAGTTGTTTTGCGCACTTGGGGCATGCAATCCTCGAACCACTATTCAGGTTTCGCGCAATATTTTAGGACACAAGTTATCAACGCTGGACAAGTTGTAAGGAATATATAAGTTTATTGAGATATTTAACAGACATAATGTGGATAAACATGAGACATTCTTATGAACCAACTGGGTGATATAATGCTATTGGCTATCAGTTAGTCAATAAGTTAGACTATGGGCTACATCTAACTTAGAGACTACTTTCTTACATACTATAAACTCTACTACATCTCTGCTGTCTGCTCTCATACTTTCTACCTTCTCTCCTAATCTTAGAACTAATATAAATACAAGTAAAATTAGAGGGGAGTGCAAGGAAGCATTTATGAAATTCCTTGTTACAAAACTGTTTTATTAAACAATTTGTTTAGTGCCATTGACCGATAATTCACAGGAGCCTCAAACCATTGTAGTGGTTTCGCGCAGTTAAAGGGTTAAGACAGTACTGATGATGCCTGAATCATGTTCTAACAATAATGAGCAAGTTTTTACTAATCATCGCTACCATTCATTGAATACAACTTTTTTTTCTAAGTCAATTTGATCCATTTCGCTTACTCATGTTATCATTGGTCTTTGCACTCACAGACAATCGACCTTTGACCAAAGTAAGCAATGGCACTAGAGTTCCCCTTAAAGTTAATTAGAAGGACGGGCCAGATAACGGACGTGCGGGTAAATGCCTATAGAGGGAGCGATGGAGAAGAGAGAGAGATACGACTTGAAGACCTCTCATTTAGCAGCTGATTAAACCCGAATAGAGCCCGCGGGAGGGAGAGGAGAGAACACAGGAAAGGTTTTACCGTGTAGCAGAACCAGGGTAGCACCAATTACTGGTCGCCCCAGCCATCAAACCTTCCTCCGGCACAAAAGAGATTTGGCCAACTCCATCGCAAGCTGAGCTATAAAGGGATTACTTATTGTTACTCGGAGGACTCCTGTTGGAATTAGATCTCAATGAGCTCCTTTATGACAATGATGAAACCTTATTGTAGGTACTGTCCTTTTACCTCTAATTTAGATATTGCATCTTTAATCTTAGTCCTTTAGGAAGTAATTGTTTCTACTGTTGTTCGAAGGAAGAAAATAAATCGTAACTAAGAACATGTCCAAAATCCCTTATGAAAATGGGTCTGTCCTTTTTTTTGATTTTTCTTGCTATTGTAACGCATTTAAGAGTATTAACTTCTCACAGAATCATTTTAAAGTACTTTTTATTTTTCAAATAATTGCGATTGATATGTTTTTATAAATTCAAACTATTTCTATATATGGATGTGTAATATTATGAAACATTCAAAACTTGAAGTAGGGCAATGGAACTAGTAGAGTGATTACGTGAATAGTTAGTTCGTATACAACGTTGTATCCATACCAAGGTATGCTTTAAGGCCATAGGCCCAATCACACTAAGATGAGATAAAACATAATCGAATGAAATCTTCTTAAATCTGGAAGAAAGATTTTGCATGGTATATGTATCCGTTAATAACAAAGCGAATCCCTATAGGAGAGACTGAATTTACGACTCAAGTAATAAGTGCGGGTTTTACCGCCAACCAGAATTTTACCGCGAGTCGTCTACATCTTCCCAGACGGTATGTGCCATGGACTCTAATTGGTACTAACTAATTGTATAAATAGTAATACTTCTGGTTCCTGGGAACTAGTAACTGAACGGAAGAGACCTTTACCAATTGATCAGGACCTCACGAGGCAGAAACGCCAAGCACCCATTCAAATACAAAATAGTTTTCATCCCCTAACCTCAATATCTCAGGAGTAATCAGAAAATACCATTAGACCAACTATAAATCAAAAACCTACCCCATTTTATATATATGGGGTGGAAAATTATTCGGCAATTATTTCGTTTCTCGAAGAAAAACCAGGCCTTAAAAATTGGTCAGTGAAATCCACAATTAAAGGTGTGATTGTTTACCCGGACACACCCGAAACATAGAAAGCTAAATGCAAGCTTAAGAAGTGAAGGGCCGGACTTTCATACGTTTCAGCTCCCACATGGCAGATAACCAAGAATTGGGATAAAGCATCTAAATCATACAGCACCAATAACTATTATTAAAGAGGAACTGAACTGTAATGAGATACCTCAATATCAATGATGCCAACATTACGGTCACACTAGGAGTTATTGTAACCACCCACCAAGGTGTTTAAGGTGTGGCAGGAATTATGACAGCAGCTCTTGTACACTTATTATTCAATTCTTCAATCATTTCTTGGAGATAAATTTTTCCGAGTCCGACAATGCTAAGAGTTATCTTCAATTAGTCTGATCTTAGCCAGTGTGCCCCAGTGATCAATACTTGCACCGCAATGGTACATAACATATACACATGACATTCCACAAAGTCTGACATACTGACAGCAACCTCCGCTGGTGACACTGCCATAATCACCAAATATCAAGACGCGTCGCAAGCCTCACTAAACTTACAACATAACTTACATAAGTTGAATGAGTGGTGCCAACTATGGAAAATTAGATTGACCCCCGAAAAGTCACAGCACATCACTTTTACTCATAATATCACTTATTCTTCTTATCTGGCATCACGGATCACATGATGAGTCAAAGCTTGCTCTAACAAGAACTACCAGTCCTCTCTATTGCGTGCCACTGCCTTCCAATTTCTTAGTCCAAGTAGCATTGTGGAATCGGGAGCCACACAATCATCCCAAAGAAGGACGTCCTACTCGCCTTGTACCTTACACTTGGCCATACATCATTTTTAATAGGATATCGCACTGGTCCATTCTCATGACTTGACTAGCCCGGCGGAGTGGAGCGAATTTGATGAAGGTGACAACATTGACCGATTTATAGTTGCACAATTTCTACCAACGATAAATTAAATACGTTTATTACTAGTTAAACTTTTCGTTTCTCCTAAAAGTTTTTATTTATCATAGTTAAATGTCTTATTTTAGTTGCCAGTGGATGAAAATGCACAAGAATGATATAAATAATATAAACGTATATTAATCATTAGTTAGATTGAGTTGTATTGATACTTTGATTGAGCTTGTGCAGCTCATCATAACTTTTGTTTAATAAATAAACTACTTAAAAATACAATATTATATACTTGAGTATACAATTATTGCTCGGAGTGCCTATAAAAGTGAACCTAGACTAGTGTTAAATAATTTCAATTTACAAATAGGTAGTTAAATTTAAATAATTCAGACTTTATCAATAAATAATCAAAAAGAACACAGTTATGAGTTTTGAGTTTTCACTTCTGTCGGCAATCCTCAGGAAGGCCTATTTAGTTTTTTTAATTTATATAACAAATAGGTACATATTATCAATTAATGCCCAAAATAAAAAACAAGTAACCTACTAATAATAAATATAAACGCTGAAAGCTAATTTAACATTTAATTTATTTTTGTTTTTATAATTTCCAACGCTAATGAATTATTCTATGAAGGGTAAAAAAGTGATTATCTATATGTTTCATTTAATAACGTGATGATGACTCTACTCAACTAGTGTTTCAAAATAATAACAAAAAAATTGTCTCTTATAGTGGGGTCATAGTTGTAATCATATTGCGGATTATTTTCTGTAAATCATTGGTACAATAATTGATTTTCTTTTCTAAGATATATTATACTAAAATTTTTTTTCTGAGATATATTCTATTCTAATTCAAATAAAAATTCAATCGACTTTATGAGATAATCAAAATTTATACAGATAAATAAAATGAAAAAAATTAATATGATTTTGTTATTTTAGGCACATTGTCTTAAAAGTGGGGGTCCATGAAACAATATTTACACTTATTTTTAATCCATCAATTTTTTATTTTCATTCAAATAACAAATTTAATTAAAAAATACATTTCGAAGATCTTTTTAATTTGTTGCCATTTAGTTTTAAAGTGATTAAGCCAATATTTCGATATGAAAAGGTTCTTAAAAATGAAACCTATTTTGAGTCCAGTCAAGAAGATAACTCCGACAACTTCGTTAAGTAAAAATTATTTACAGTAAACGTCATAGGCCAACGGCCAGGTACTAGAAGGTCGCAATAAATGGAAGAGAGCTGAATTTTTGATGTTGTAAGGGCATGTCTGACTAGTGGAAATCCAAGTTTGCTACCGAAAAAACGGATGGGGAAACTTTTGATGACCGAAAAAACTCGAAATTTCGGAGTTATTTCATTTTTTGCCTTCATCTCCTAATCAGTGCGTTTTTGATTAAAAAAAAAAACATTAGTAGCCGTTTTTAAAGTAGATTAAATTTGCTATAATTTGAGCCCAAAACGTAACTCTGTAGCTATCAGTTAGAGTTACGCTCTGTAGATTCTGAGTTATGCCCCTTTCCAAATCCAAGTACAAATTTTAAGTTTTTAAGACTACAGAACTGCAGTTGCATTCAAATTGTAGCAAATTTAATCTACTTTAAAATGGTTACTCATGGATTTTTTTTTCAAAAATGCACCTATTATGAGGTACAGGCCAAAAAACTGAAATAACTCCGAAAATGTCGAGGTTTCTTGGCCACCAAAAGTTTTCCCATCCGTTTTTTTCAGTTGCAAAATTAGATTAACACTACTCAGACATGCAGTTACAACATATAAAAAATGCAACTCTTTTCGATTTTCGACTCAAGATTTCCTTCCACCGCTTCACCCCAGCCGACGATTCTTTCAAATTACCTACCCACATCAGTGGCAGGTGATCGGAATGGTACTTTGAACCGCTTTCCGAATATGTAGGATCGGAAGTGTTGGACCGCTTTCAAGCGCGCTGTCCCGGGTATCTGCGTCTGTAAGCCTCCTGCTTGGGCGCATTCTAAGGATGTCTTGCCCCTCGGCAGTCCGTCTTTTCTTCCAGTATCCCAGCTGAATTTTTAGGATTCTGGATAGAAAATCCATCCTGGCCTCTACTTTCTCAATCTCCATTACTTCGCGCAGTTTTTCTGTAATTTTGTTATACCGCGCCAGAAGTACCGCTGCATATTGCCCTTGTGATTGTCCAGGTTTTCGAAACTCTCAGACCATTTGGAGCATGTCTTCCTCGGGAGCCCACCGTCGTCCTTCGAATGCCTTCTTTAGTCGTTCCTTGTGTTAAAAAAAAGAAATAAAGGATCGAAATGAAACGCTCTGTTATACTAATTTATTTAGTCTTGTAATCCTCCTTACATATCTTTCGTAATGTTTACATTCATCGTATAGAGAGTAATAGTGTTCTACTCCCACTCATAACTTTTATATATATATATATATATATATATATATAT
The DNA here is from genome assembly GCA_037127475.1 of Arma custos. Classification (NCBI taxonomy): domain Eukaryota; kingdom Metazoa; phylum Arthropoda; class Insecta; order Hemiptera; family Pentatomidae; genus Arma; species Arma custos. The sequence goes on from CM073764.1 coordinate 10,873,766, forward strand.
ATATATAAATATATGTATATAGCTATGTTTCTACTCTTAAATATATTTTGAATATACATATATTGATATTTGGGATGCCAGAGTCTCATTTAGGATGAGTACTCAAATAATTATTTATACGCCTTTATCTTAATTGGGTTCCTTTCCTAAGGTCTGTTCTCGTGTTTATCAATTTACTCAACTATTATTATTATACCTGCAATATATTATTTATAAATAAATAGTGTATCTGGGGTATGTAAGCACCAAAAGAATTACAATAACGATCGTTTATTTATTCAGTTTCAAACAAGGTTAATGATTCAGATTTTAATACATAAAAAGGATTGCCATAAAATTCCTTACAGGAAATTAATTAAACTTATCTGTTAAACTGAACAGGGCTAGATTGGGTTACAGATTGGTCTTCTCCTCGCTGCCTACGGTACTCTCCATCTTCTGTAAGATCTCTCCAGTCCTCCTTGCTTCTCCGGCCTCGTCTCCAGAGAGCTTCTTCCTGCTCCACCTTCGTCTCAATAGTCCTCTCTTCCCCTTCCTTCCTTCTCAAGCTCTTGACCATAAAGGTTCCAGAGCAAAAGTTCTGTTCTTTGTCCAAAACTCATTCCTTTCATGTGTCTCGACATGACACATTTTCCCCGCTTCACATCCCTTTCATGGTGCCGGCAATACATAGCAATATATATTCACGAGGTCCTTGCTGGCCGATTCGTGGATTAAAAATAAAAATACGTTTATATGTATTGTATAACATTTCTTTTCCACCCAATAATTATTAAAATCACTTTGTCATAAATATTGTAATGAAAATACAATAATGTGTATTCCTTTCATGCTGAATTATTTTCGAGAGTATTCCCTTCTCACAGAATCATTTTAAAGTACTTTTCATTTTTCAAATAATTGCGATTGATATGTTTGTATAAATTCAAAATATTTCTATATATGGATGTGTAATATTATGAAACATTCAAAAGTTGAAGCAGGGCAATCGATCTGGTAGAGTGACTACGTGAATAGTTAGTTAGTATACAACGTTGTATACATACCAAGGTATGCTTTAAGGCCATAAGTCCAATCACAATAAGATGAGATAAACATAATCGAATGAAATCTTCTTAAATCTGGAAGAAAGATTTTGCATGGTATATGCATCCGTTAATAACAAAGGGAATTTTATGCCCTATAGGAGGCATTATAAGAAATATTGCTGAAGAAAATGTCATTCGTCAATCAGTCAACTGAGGCATGAATGGCAGGTATCAAGAAATAATAACAAAAAAAAAAAAACTGTACCACTACAATCCGTGAAGGCTTGTATCCGTGAAGACTGTACTGTTTCGTGGACAACGGTTCTGCAAGGAGGTGACTTGTCCTAAGTCACGCTTAACTGCCAGATTTCCCTCCCCCCTTATTTTTTTGTACCCTCTTTTTATAATTTTTTGTAGAGGCTGGGTGAACCCCAGGAGGGACCTAGATCCTATATGATCCAAACGGACTAAATAAAAGTCCCTAGGTATCAAGAAATAATGAGGAAAATTTCGATGAACCTTCCGATGGGGAAGCTGACTGAGAAGAATAGGAAAACCAAGGATGAGGTAAGAAGATGCTGTCATTAGGTGTACCTGGACTCTTTTAAACATCTGAAATAGGAAATCAGCCGCATGAGATCTAGGCATCTGGTGAAAAACTCATAAAAAAAATTATAGTCCACATCGGAGCAGCACCATCCATCTGGAAGCGGGGTTTGAAAAAAGTAGGAATGGAATTTGTCATAAATGGATATGGCTAAAAGTGGAAGAGAAAATAAATTAAAAAGTAATAAGTGATTTAATTGAATCTTAACCACCATTTTTTTATGTATTTAAATTAAAATTCTATATTTAAAGGGTCACTTTACTTTTTGTATTTTAATCAACAGCAGCTCTAGGAAAAACAGTCACCGAAAACGGACAGTTAGTTACTCTGGATGGTGAAAACCCAACTGTGGTGGAATAAAAGATTTGTAGCAAATACGACGATTACTACCCCCACCACCTGAGTCTGAAGGTTCAAAACACACGGGAGCATCCAATAATGCGCTCTCCGCATTGAAAGGATTAACGTTGACTGGAATGTTATTTAAAGTATTATAGAGGCTCAAGGCTTTGTTCTTTGGAGTTTCGCAATTGTATTCTAGAATATAATCATCAAATTGTTGAATTGTATTAGTTAGAGAGGATGGAAGAAGGGGTTACAATATTCTTATAGAAAACACCCTAGGCCCCTTACATAAAAAGCTGTCCGTTTAACTGTTTATACCCAGATTCATATTAACAATTTTGAATTTATTAATAACAATAGTTTCCCGCATATAACACTCAACAAAGACTCCCATTATCGCCATGGAGGTAGACAGAATTAAGTTAGTTACAAGTATATTAGGTACAAGACCCGTGTATCAATAATTCCAGAGCACGTTATTAGTGGTTGGTTGTGTTAGTGAGGCGAGACCCCTCCCGCGGGATTACATCCCAACTCCGTTAATTAGGGGACAAATAAAACTTATCGCCCACATCAAATATTCACTCGTCGTTGGGTTTTCGATGGCCTTGTCGGGTAATTATTATTATTATATCCTTCTTAGGCATGCTGATGTATTATTGGTTGCATTTGCTATTTTTATGGTACTCCCTTCCATCAATCGTTCTGCGGAGCTTTTGAAACATCCTGAAATATTAATAAGAAACAAAAGTCTACTGATTATCTAACAATGGGTCGATTTATATGAACATGTTGTATAGTCTATAAATTTTTCTCTTACCAATTATCTTATTAATATTTTAATTTATTATATAGAACCATTGCCATTCTAATTAGAAGGGAATTGGTGCTTTGAAATAAGCAAGGATATATTAGTTGTTCATAATTTAGAAAAAATATTAACATTTTACAGGTTCCTAATGTATAACTAACTAACCAAGATGCTCTTAGATGAACCAATTATTGAACTAGAGAAAATAAATATTCCTTAATCTAATTGATCTCAATAAAGAATGTGATCCTGATATTAGAGTTTATAATTGTAATATATATATTTATCACTGAAAGGTGGTTATCCCTATCTAATCCAAAGACACAAGTGTTGACTAAGGGGTGTTGTTTAATAATTACCTATAAATGAAAAAAAAAACATTTATTGTTCACGTAGGTTTCCACGGTCTGCGGTATTGTCCATATGTTCTTTTTCCGGGATGGACCGTGTGGGGTTGGTTTTGTTTGCCAAGCTTTCGCTCATCTGGTTGTGAGCTTCCTCAGTGCTAGTCAGTAAATGAAGAGCGGATAGTGGAGTCAGGGTTTTTATACCTTAGGGGTGGGGGGGTCTCGGTCGAAGTCTGCCTTCCCATTGGCTCGCTTGTGTCGAGTCCGTGGGCTGTGTTGTGTTCGGGTGGGTTCGTGTGTGTTCGGTATTGCCGTATGTGTGTGGATGGTAGGTTGATGTTTTGGTCTTTTATTTTATGGCAAGATACCAGTTTTTGCTAAGTTTGTAACCGTCTTCTTTATTGAAATTATTGGGTTCTTTGATAATTTCAATGGCCTCTCTTATGGTGCGGAAATGATAATTATTTTCTTTGACCAGTGTGGCTGTGTTTTCGAAAGGTATGTGGTGGTTGGTGTTGTGGAAGAAAGGTATATACACCCTTACTCCACCATCCGCTCTTCGTTTACTGACTAGCCCTGAGGAAGCTCATGAGGAAGCTCAGGAGCGAAAGCTTGGCAAACAAAACCAATCCCACACGGTCCATCCCGGAAAAAGAACATATGGACAAAACATTTATTGTAATCTTGCGTACTTATTATGTGATCATACATAGACATTTCCATAAAACTATTATCTACCAGAATTCCAGTGACAGCAATCGCCGGAATCAGACTGGAAAACCGTTCAATGTCACTAAACTCAGGGAATCCAACCACCTTGCAACCTATCAAAAAAGAATAGGAGGGAAATTGGCTGATGAACTCAGGAACACAGATGACGACATTGACAAGCAATGGGGATGTATAAAAAACGCAATAATATCTACTGCAGAAGAAAGCATCGGATATAAACCTAAAATAAGCAAATCACAATGGTTTGATGAGGAATGCCTGTTTATGACAAACCGCAAAAATGAGGCAGATAAGAAGGTCCACCAAAGGAAGAAAAGGGCATGGGAGAATAAGCAGATGGAAGATGTAGAGGATTTCAGAATATCACATGGAAGCCGGCAATTCTTCTGGAAAGTATAAGAAGGGAAAAACATATTCAAACCCAAAGTAACTTGCTGCAAGAATGAAGATGGAACCCTTCTCAACCAAAGATACGAGGTCCTTGAGAGATGAGTGAGATTGTTTAAAAAATCCCTGAATAGAGAATAACCCATATTCGAAAAGAATGAGGGGGAGCCTGTGGAGGATGCAGAACCCCCCAAGTTGACGATGAGTTCGAGGCCATTGCCAAACTAAAAAGTAATAAAGCCCCCTTAATGGATAAAATTCAGTCAGAGCACTTAAAGTAGAATTGAGTGCAGAATTGAAGAAAGGACTACAGAACTTCATCCTCAACATATGGAAATAGTAATGGATGCCTATTCAATGGAGTAAGGCAGTTATCTTTCCGATCCATAAAAAGGGAGACAAGACAGAATTTGAGAACAACCGTGGAATCACTCTGCTATTTCGCGCATATAGAGTCCTTTCGAACATTTTATTTGCAAGAATCTCACCACATGCAGAGAAAGAGATGGGGAATCATCAAGCAGGTTTTAGAAAAGGCCAGATATTTCCACGTGGACCAGAAGGATAATTCTGGAGAAATGTCTAGAGTACAAGGTGGTCACACACCACATATTTGTAGACTTTAAAGCAGCCTACGATAACATGCAATGAATTATATGGAGCCCTAAACGTTTAATTCTTTCTTGCTATTAATTCACAGTTTTAAATTTATACATCACAAATTTAAGCAACAGACATACTAATACGCAATTGATAGGTCAAGTTGTGATAACGGACGCCAGTAAGGTATTTCAATGATTTTTTTTCACATATTTTATCAAAACTGTTGAAATTATCTATTTAAAAATGTTATAACCTTTGGATTTAAATCTTAAATATGTATATATTTATATATAATGTGAAAAATAGTTTTCTAAATAGTTAAATTAACCTAGACATATTAAGGTTAATTGAAAAATTTGTATGCCCTTATATTTTACTATATAATAAGAAATATGGTTTTCAGCTTAAGGCTAAATAAAAAAACGGACCATAACGTAAAAAGGCAGTATCGAGATGGAGTTATGGTTGAAAATGAAGTGCGGATAAATAAAATTATTTTTTCAAAGGGCTGGTTCAGGGAAGGGGCAAGAAATATCAGAAGGGGCAAGATTGCGTTTGTGGCCCGAGGCGTCCAATAACCCCTGCGGAAAAAACGTTGGGAAACAGGTAATTTTTCCCACCCCCTCGTCTTTTCTCCTTTGATAACATCTTTTAATTACAACAAGACCTTGAGGAGTGAGCTTCAACATGATGGGGAAGATGGCTGATCCACAAACAAAGCTACTTGTTCAAGCGAGCTCTTTCAAAAGCAGATCTTCCTAACAGGGCCTTATTAACTTTTGACCCATGAGACATAAGGTTTGATTTGGACTGTTTGGCCTCCAGATTATTTCCTGTCTTCTGTGCCAAGCTAATCTGATTCCTTAATCCTGCTTGATTAATTGGGACCTATTATAGAGCCAATTACCAGGAATATATTAAAATATTTTCGCAATATCGTCAAAATTCTTCGGAAAGTTACTTTTTCTAAATAAAAATGCACTTGTGTTTCAATCAGCATGCTGATGTGAATACTGAAATTAAATTTTTAAAACTCTAAATAATCTTCTTCTTCTTCTGTGCCTCTACAATTCCCTGAATGCTCCTTGGGTTCAGTACATGATAGTACAAACAAACTATGCTGTTTCATGGACAACGGTTTTCCAGGGAGGTGATTTATCCTAGATCACGCTCAACCACCAGATTTTCCTCCTTATTTTGGGTATCCACTTTATACAGGCTTAGTGAGCCCCAGGAGGGTCCTAGATCCCATGAGATCCATCTCCGACCCTAGGATCCGACAGATGAAATAAAAGTCTACCAACTAGCAGGATTTGCACCCAGGATTCTCGGCATGGCAACTTAGTTCTCTACGGAGCCACTCCACCTATAATTAGCCTGCGATCAATTTTTTTTAAATCAGTTATGTTTTCACAATTCTTTAGTCTTCACGGACTAAGTAACAAGCCATTTCAACTCTTTTTTGTATTTCGCCTTGATATTTGCTCAGTGCTTCCTCATCGTCGCCGGTGCTGCTTCTTTCTTTCCTTTGTCCATTTCTTGGGAAGACGGGGGTCTTCAGCTTTGGTTTTTTCCTATCAATCCTGGTGAGCATTAATTTCATTCTGAACTATTCTGAGCTTACCAGAATACCCTCGTTAGTAATCTCCATCTCTTTTTCTATCTCTTTGAACCAGGAAGTTTTGGTCTCCTTTTTTTTTAAATGTTTTTCAGTTTCTCAGTGTGTTTAATTCTTAGCAATCGTGCATAAAATTCAATTCTATTTTTTCTCATAACATAAGATATTTTTGAACAACGAGTGCACAGCTGTTATGCCGTTATCTGTTCTGTTATATTGGTCCAAGAATTTTCCTTAGATCATTCTTTTATTTATTTTTATTTTATTAGCAGCACTCATAATTATTGACTGTTGTTTTCCATTCTTAAAACATGGCTAAACCATCTCAGATAGTTTTCTTCTGCAGGCTCCACTCCGAGGGTTGATCTAATGATCGAAATGCGAATTCGTTCTTGTCTTGTTTTCCCCTCTATCTATATGTATATAGGGAATCTCATTTCTGAAGCCGGGATCCAGCTTTCATGTTTGGTGATTAATGCCTAAGATTCCGAAGAGTATGTTAATATGGGAAGAAAAGTAGATTTACATATCCTCAAGTTAGTGTCCGTGGATACGCCTCGTTTATTTAGAAACCTTTTCGTTAGTACATGGAACAATTTACCAGCTGAGTTAACCCTCTCCAGGATTTCATTGTCCATAGCTCCATTCCCATCAAAGTGTGCTCCCAGATATTAAAAGCTTCTCACCTGTTCGATAGGCTTGTCCTTTATTCTTATCACTCACAATATTTCGCTGAGGCACTCTGCCAATTCTCATAACCTCTGTTTTATCAGGGTTTATTTCCTTATTGATCTTCTCTAGTTCATTTTGAAGAACCCTGATATTGTGTATTTACATAATTTCTATGATGAATTTCCCAATGAACTTGTTTTTGTGTTCCATTTAATGAAATTCAGCCTTTAAATCAGTCATTAGTAGTGAAGGAAACAAGGGGATTTCTGATACGTGAGCTACCCATTGCCGAAATTTATAAGGGTACATCATTTTCATACCTACCATCGTGAGATCGTATTTGAACACCTTTATGATAGGAAAACATGTGACTAAAACATAACTGATGAGTGGAATAAACAGGGCATAAATTCATTTTAGAGATTATAAGCAATAGCCACATGATGACTATTTGTCTTCGTAAGAAAAAATCTTTATCCAAAAGACAATTCTATGATTGGTAAATATGATGTTCATACTGAAGAAGAGTATGTAAGAGTAGCTTACAAGGTCTCTGGAATTGCTCTGGATGTTGTTAAATATTTCATAGCAATGATGAATGATAGTGATAAACGAAAATGTAAAAATATAAATGCATATATTCTGATATTTGTGAACTCTGGTTTAAAATCGTGATAGGAAATAAATACGAAATATAAAAGTAATAATGTAATATTTACAATATACTACCTAGATATATTTTCTTGCAGTGCAGCCAAAAATGAGAATGAGAATTTTATAATGGTTTAAATCGTCAGCAGAAGTTATTGTTCATTTACGGCTCGTTAAGACCATAAAATATTCATACAATTCAAACCAGACACGTAAATTCATTCTACCCTAAACTTGAATAATATACGAATAAGCCTGGTATTTCAATGCTAAATTTATTCTCCAGTATTTTTTCTTTTAATGAACCATCTTAGGATGCAGTGGAAATTCTTGAGGTAGAATGGACTGGCAAACCTGTAGGAAAGTCGAGCTCCAAACCATAAGACGTAATTAAAACATAAATAATGAATTGCGTTAGAACCATTGAAGCTGGTTAAATATTTAGAGATCGAAAAACTAATTTATCTCAAGAGAATTAAAGAAAAATTAGTGACCGGTGTTACGAGCTCTAAACCCACATTTACGGGTAATGACCTTCTTCTTAATTTAATCCTTTGCAAATTTAATTTCTTCTATGTTGGTTGCAATAGCGGATTTCTGGGGTTATTCCACGCGTACCTTTATGTTGGTAGATGTAATAAGTTAGGTATTTTCAGATGATAATTCATGTTATCGAAAAATATTACAGGGTTTATGTTAATAAAATATGTACACGTTTTATTAAAAAAAGGTTTGAAACAATCAATGGAGAGTATTGGTCAGGGGCTTAAGCTTATTCTCGAACATCGATGAACATAAAATTCTATAAAAAAAAGTAATCAGAATCTTCCTTTAACGTCTTAATTACTTTCTTTGATATAGTTTCCACCTTATCCTTCCGAAGTCAGTTATTAATTTATATAAATATAAAGCACCTCTCTGGACAACTGTTGTCCATGAAACAGTATAGTTTGTTTGTACTATCATGTACTGAACCCAAGGAGCATTCGGGGGTTGTAGTGGTACAGAAGAAGAAGAAGGTTATTTATAGTTTTAAAAATTTAATTTCAGTATTCACATCAGCATGCTGATTGAATCACAAGTGCATTTTTATTTAGAAAAAGTAACTTTCTGAAGAATTTTGAAGATGTTGCGACTATATCCCTTCCGAAGGACGGCGTAACTAAGGATTTTTTACTCCCTTAAAAAAATACACCTAAATTTTTTTAGGGAGTAAAAAATCCTAGGACCACCTGTCGGGCTACGAATATGTGGGAGTTAGATCTTCCAGTCAACTATTTTCCTCTCAATCATTAATTTAATTTTAGTTTATTACATATTTTTTAACGAAAACATATAGCTTGCTTGGATATTGGTTTCCGTATGAAGGAGCTTGTCTTCTCCTGGCAGGTGCTGAAAGTGAAGACAAATTAATATATTTTCCTTTGAAACGAAGTACATCAGGTGCTTCTGACATTTCTTTTTACCCTCTCCTTAAGCCACTTTAATCATCCTTAATAATACTGAAAAATAAAACGGGCTTATGATTCAGAATGATAAAACAGGCAGACCTTTATTTACAATATTATATTATATCATAATCAGTACTTTGTACAGTCCAATTAGATTATATGTGACAGTTACGTGACAGCATTTTTGGAATTTCTCTAGATTTATACTGGTCCAATTTTGTAATTTCAGTAATTTCCTCATTTACTTTTTCTTTGACTTTCAGCTGCACTTCTGGTTTCTTTAAGTTGTTTTTAACGATTTTCTTCAAGATTCGTCTTAAAACCTTCTTAACCAACCAATATCTCCCACTATGTTCTTTTCACAGATTTGTCCAACCTTGGTATTGAAATCTCCTATGGTTATGAGATCTTGGTTTTCATGACAAGTCTCGTTAATTCTCTTTATACAACTAAATTATTTCTTGGCCAGGTTTACATATAGATATCCACTGAATCCTGTAAAAACTGAATGATTTCTAAAAGTTCCTCATTTGTCTGAGGTTTTCTGAGGAACTGATTTTCCGTCTGTCTATTGACCAAGAAGCCTACTCCCTTATAACTGCGTGGTAGATTGTTTCAGGAGTAATATAGTCCTGCCTTGATTTGATTTGATTTGACACAGTCTGGCCAGTTCATCTCGCCGAGGCCGTTGTGTGTTGTGAAGAGGCCATTAATCACTTTCTTTGGGTATCAATGTGGACCTCAAGTATTCTCATTACTTCAATATGCTTTTCCCATGGACATTTTCCGTCCATCCGCCTTTTGGACGATTTTTCATTCCTAGGACTGAGTGCCCTACCTGCCTCACATATGAGAAGAATGGTGGCAAAGGCCCAGGTCCTACAAGGACTATTAAGCTGAATAGGAGTAATTGAGTGAGAGTGAGGGCTTGGAACTTTCAATGGTTACAAGTTTAAACGTTTACATTTTTGTAGGAATGACAGTTGCATGAAGTTTGAGGTGTCGAAGGTATAAGCTTGGAAAGTTGGTTGATTAAAGTTTAGAAGGTTTGAAATTTTGAAGGTTTAAAGGTAAAAAAGTTAGAAGGTTTGGAGATGTAAAAGTTGGAAGGTTTGGAGATTGGAAGGTTTGAAGGTTTGATAGTTTGATGATTTAATTGTTTGGAAGCTTGTGGGTATGAAGGCATATCATTACATTACATTAGTTCATTACTATCCTATACTATTTCTATTTAGTATGTTAAGTTTGTTTATTACTAGTATCTTTTAAGTAATAATCATTATTAAAGTACTAATCAAATACTTCAATGGTTACAAATTAAATATAGCTTTTCCAGATATTACAACGTCTATCGTATTTAATATATGCAGGTTCTGCTTTATCTACTTCTTCCTATTTTTAAGTATGTATCACTTTTTCAGTCCAAATATTCTATACCATTCTACAAGTGGATCTACATAGGTATAACGTGCTTATTTTTATTTTATTGACTGGAACTCATTTTATGCTGTTATGACAAATCGGACGATACTACAGAGGGGGTTTTATCCATGATGCCCCCATGGATCCGGGGATCTTTATCCAGTACCTGACCCCCATTTGAAGTCAGAAGGACAGTATAGCCAAGGTTTTTTTTGCATTCTTTTATAAAATACCTGGACCACCTGCTGGTCTGTAAACCCGCGAAGTTTTGCATAGTAGGTTGTTATGCTAACCACTTGACCACCCGTGACACTTAACTGGCGGATTACCTACAAGATTGCAACCATTAGTGAAGTTGTCATTGGAAGTGCAATACAGCTTCATAAGTTCAAACTAAGATACATACGAAAAACAATTATTTACATTATCTTGTAACTTAAGTAAGGTGAAAATTTTGCTTCATTCGTGGTTTGGTAAAAACTTCGAAATGAATCCATTTAAGTAGAAAATCACTGAAGATCGGACATTTTTTAATTTTTGATTATCATAAACACCACCCCTCCCTTCCTCACCTCATCTCACAACTCTCTCCACTTCTATCCCCACTAACAAACATTAATCCATTTCGACTAGGTTTTTACTAAACCACGGATGAAGCAATATTTTCACCTTACTTAAGTTAAAGATAATAATAACACTGGTAGACAAGGTTTTTTTCACAAGAGATCTGAATAGTGAATCTAGTGGCATTTTCCATCCTGAATTCAGATATGTAGTCAGAATTTTCCCATCAGGCATAGTTTTTCTGTAAAAGCTACTTTTCAAAATATGATTTCAGCGTTTTCTTTGACCTGTCATAGGAACCGTTACCTCATATGTAGCTATTTTACTCAAGCTGTATTATTGAAATTATTTGCAATGTCATGCTGAATCGCAATAAAACATGACTGTGCAGGTTCATTGTTGTTCATTGTTGTTGTTTATACATGTTCAGACCTCTTTGGCATTGTGATGTGTCAGTATTGAGCTGACTGTGAGATTGTTGAGTATTGAAATATTTCCTTCCTTTCTGTTTAGAAGTGTATTGTGTATGTTGTGCATGTTGTATTTCTATGCTTTATTTTTTTCATCATGCCAAGAAATTGTGTAAATCATGCAGATAATTTCTGCTATATTTGTGGTGAGCTGACCTTCAAGTCTCAGAGGCGAAATTTGACCCCACATGTAAAGAAGTGTTATAAACTTTACTTTGGCTGTCAAGTTGGTGATTTTTATAAGAGCTGGGCCCCAAATACATGCTGTGTTTCGTGTGTTAGACTGCTGACTGGGTGGAAAAATGGTACACATCATATGCCATTTGCAATTCCCATGATTTGGAGGGAACCGGAGGATCATTTAACTGACTGTTATTTTTGTTTGACAAATATTAAAAAATACTGTATAAAACAAAATATACAGTTAAGTATCCGAATTTGCAATCTGCAATGAGACCTGTCTTACACAGTGAAGAGTTCCCCGTACCAGTATATGCAGATACAACCTTAAGTGATAACTCTTGGTCTGACCTGACTGAAACTTCAAATGATTCAGATGAAAATAAAAATGATCTTACATATGAAGCCGGTAGCTGTTCATCAGAACCATACTTTCCCAATCAGCAAGACCTTAGTGACTTGATTCGCGATTTAAATCTGTCTAAACAGCAAGCGGAAGTTTTAGCTTCCAGACTCAAAGGGTGGAATCTACTTCAAAAAGATGTAAGAATTAGTAGATATCGTAGCCGCCATAGTGTTTTCAAAGTATACTTCTCTGAAGAAAATGGTAGTGTGTTTTGTAATAATATTTGTTCAGTTATGGAAACTCTTGCGTTTTAACACTGGCCAGATGAGTGGCGATTGTTCATAGACTCCTCTAAAATAAGTTTGAAGGCTGTGCTGCTACATATTGGCAATAAACTTCCATCAATACCGGTAGCGCATGCCGCTGATATGAAAGAGACATATGAAAATATGAAACTAGTTTTAGAGAAAATACAATATGGAAAATATGAATGGAATATCTGTGGTGATTTAAAGGTCATTGCTTTATTGCATGGTTTGCAACTTGGGTTCACCAAATTTTGCTGTTTTTTGTGCGAGTGGGACAGCAGAGATAAGAAGTCTCACTACGTTAGAAAGTCATGGCCAAACCGTGAATCTCTTATCTCTGGCCAGAAAAATGTGGCATGTGTCCCTTTAGTGAAGCCTGAAAAAATATTTTTACCTCCATTGCATATTAAGTTAGGAGTTATGAAAAATTTCGTCAAAGCTATGGATAAACTTTTTGATGGATTTTTGTACTTGAAATCGAAATTCCCCAAAGTCAGTGATGCTAAACTGAAAGAAGGAGTTTTTATAGGACCACAAATCCGATCATTAATGGCTGATGAACATTTCGAGGGACTGTTAAATCCACTGGAGAAAGCAGCTTGGCAGTCTTTCAAAAGTTTGTGTTGCAATTTTCTTGGAAACCATAAAGCAGAAAAATATCGTGACATAGTGGCCGATCTTCTGCATTTTTATAAAGCTATGGGATGCAACATGTCTTTAAAAATTCACTTCTGGGACTCTCACTTGGACTTCTTCCCCGAAAACCTTGGAGCTGTCAGCGATGAACACGGTGAGCGTTTTCATCAGTAAATTTTTACAATAGAGGTACCAAGGCAAGTGGAGTTCCAATATGCTAGCTGACTACTGTTGGACTAAAATGAGAGACGTTCCAGAAGCAAAATATACCCGAAAATCACTATCTACCACTTTCTAGGTAAGTCAGAATCAGTAGTTATAATTTTGATTTAGATAGTTATGGATTTTTTGGAATATTATAAAAAATTCAAATGAATATCACACAAAACTCCTGCCCGATGGGGAAAAACTGTAATTATATTTGAATTCAGCACGAAAAATACTTTTAGAATCTGTTATTTTAATTCTTGTAAAAGAAAAAAAGTTAAATTTTGTCGACCAGTGTAATAAATAACATAATGTAAATAATTGTTATTCGTATGTATCGTATATTGAACTTATGAGGCTGTATTGCACTTCCAATGACAACTTCACTAATGGTTGCAACATTGCCAGTTAAGGGTCACTTGTGGTAAACTGGTTAACATAACAACCTACTATGCACAACTTCGCGGGTTTACAGACCAGAAGGTGGCCCTGCGACTTTTTAAAAATAAAGAAAAAAAATCCTTGGGTATACTGTTGTTTTGAGGTCAAATGGGGGTCAGGTACTCGTTAACGATCTCCGGATCCGTGGGGGTATCGTGGATAGGATCCCCTCTGTAGCATCGTCTGATTAGCCATAACAGCATAAAATGAGTTTTAGCTAATAAACAAAAAATAAGCTAGTTATACCTATGCAGATCCACTGAATATGCATAAGTATACAATATTTTGACTGAAAAAAAGTAGATATGAGAACTCCTGGTCAGTCAACCACGTTAACCTTTGGAGAAGAGAGGGATGTGTCTCTTATTTATTAAGGATTTAGAATTACTATATATTAAGTATCTCATTATATATCTCAGGGTTTTAGTATTTAAATATATTCTGATCAAAGGATCTTACTTTTCCCTGAGGTCATAGCTTGGGCAGTAAATCCAATATACCAGAGTAGACTGATGTGTCCTTCCGCCCACCGAGGCACGTAAACAAGATTGAATTATAGTGTTCTAACCTTTTCTAACCATTTAACCAACAAGTAACCTCCGAATTCATTCTGCTTCCGAGTCTCCAACTAGCGTCTACTTTCTATTTCTGTTTTAGTGTTGTACTGTTTTTGAAAACTCAACAAAACTCTTATATCAAGTTCTTTTCAGTTTAATTTTCCTATAGATTATCGAAGTCAGTACGTATCAACACTAAGGACTTGATATATATCTGTGATCCTCAAACCATTGACTGGGCTAATGAACCTATGTTCCTAACACTTTTTGTTACAATTCGTTGTTTTCTTAAAGTTGAAAAGTTTTATACTTGAAAAAAATCAGAAAAAAGTTAAATTCTCTATAAATATTTTTTTATGTAATATCTGATTTTGGTTCTGAACTTGTACCTTTCCATATTTCATATTTATTTTTGTTTGTTGCAAAAAATGTCTTCTAGGCGGACCAATCATATTTGGTACCATTTTTACCAAGAAGAAGATAAAATATCACAGTGTAAATATTATAGTACTTTTCTTAGTACAGCAAAGGGTCACCTAGAAAATTTAACTAGACATTTGAAACACAAACATCCAACTGTTAACATGCAAACTTGAAATAAGAAGTAACGATTCGGAGCAGGAACCTCTTCGGGATCAACCTTAACTTCATTTCGATCTCGATCACCGATCATCCAGAACTACAGTTTCGATACCGATGTCAGACGATTCGATTTCAATTTCTTCCCTGTGTCCGCAACTGACAATAGAGTTTTCAAATGTTTTGACTTCAGCACCTCAGTCTAAAGCAAGTACTTGGAAAATTTCGCAATCATCACTAAATGAATATGTTGTGAGGCCACTTTCGGTAGCCAAAAGGAAGGCAATAGATAGTCAGATGCTGAGGATGATGTGCAAGGAGTACCATCCTTTCAGCTTAGTCAACTTTTCAAGAATTTACAAAATTGTATAGATATATGCTTTGTCCGGGCTATAAGCTCCCAAGCCGAAATACTCTTTTGCAAAGCTCCTCCAGATGTACGAAGAATTAGTGTAAAAAAGCAATTGTCCCAAGCAGTTGCTAATTCACTAACGACTGATGGGTGGACATAAATAAATAATCTAAATTTCATAGCCTATGCAGTAGTTTGCTGGGTTTCTTAGAATTTGACATACTTTAGTAAATTTGGCAACGACGCTAACAAGAGAATGTGTATAGTGGGATATCAACACAAAATTATTAGCGATCGTTATTGATAATGCACTATGCATAGTTGCAGCAGCAAGTAACGTCTCAAGGCATATTCCATGCGCACAGCTTAAATTTAGTTGTGAAGTCGAGTATTTCTCCCATCATTGAAATAATTGACAGATGAAAAACAATTGTGCAGTATTTTAAAAAGAGTTCTCATGCTTTGGCAAAATTACATGAGAGCCAAAAGCAAATGAATTGGCAGATTTAAAATTAATACAATTTGTTGGAACTCTACATCCGAAATTCTCAAAAGGCTGTTTATCAATAAAAACCCTTCCCTAAGTACTGTTGCGTTGATGCAAAACAATGACTCAACCCTTTCTTGTGACAATTGGGAAACTATTGAAAATTTAATTAATATTTTAGAGGTTTTCGATGAAGTGACTAAAGAGGTCTGAAAAAAGTATCACTTTGTCAAAAAATGGTTCTATAAAATCAATAAGATCTGACGATTTTATTAACGCAATAACTAAATAATTTACAAAAGTTGTTTTTAAGATTTATAAGTCTGTAACCATGATCAGCACAAATAAAATATAATGTTCTTCTATAATTATTCTTATTTAATAAACAACTGCTGATCAGTCAACCACGTTAACCTTTGGAGAAGACTACATAAGTCTCTTATTTATTAATAACATAAAATTATTACATATTAAGTAAAACGAACTCAGGGGGCATCCCATTTTAGTATTTAATTATATTCAGATCAAAGGATCTGACTTTTCCCTGAGATCTTAGCTTGGGCAGTAAAGCCAATATAGCAAAACACTTATACGAGTTGGCCATGAAAAAGCTTTGTATTCCTGCGAGCTCGGTTCCTTGTAAACGAATCTTTTCCAAATCTGGGCAGGTTATGGCTGAAAAAATAAAACGTTTAAAATTAAATAAACTATAAAAATTCTTTTTGTTCGATGTAATCCAAAATAATAAGTGTAAATAATGTAAAATAAGTGTATAATAAGATATATAAAATAAACGTAATAAATATAAATATGTCATAAATATCAAAAAATGTAAACAACATAAAATAGATGTAGAAATATGATAGAAATGTTTTTTATTTTTTCTAGAACCTTTCAAGTTCACTTGACCTCTCAGTTTCTACCCCTTTTTCCACAGTTCAAATCCTCTCTTAGTTCAGTATATTTCTAGTACTTTTGAAAAATGAACTATGTAGCTCATTGAACTAGTTCCTTAGAATAAACTATCTAAAAAAGGAACGATTCAGTAAAAGGAACTACTTTGCCGACCTCTAAAAAAAAAGTTATACTCAAAAATAGGAAGAAGTAGCAAAAAAGAACCTGCATATATTAAATACAATAGACTTGTTAATATCTTGATTTCCTATATTTAATTTGTAATAAAAAAAGTATTTGATTATTAATTTAATAATCCCCAAATAATGGTATGGGTAAAACCAATTTAAGATACTAAACAGAAATAGTAGTGAACTAATGTAATGAAATGAACAACTGTCTTAAATTTCCATATAGGAAATATCTTATCACTTATTCTGTAGTGTAATTAATTACATTCATTAGTAATTGATGAAAAGAAGGAGTTTCATTTTTCATTGATTTTAGAAGTTTAGATATAGGTATTTAGTTGCGAACTAGTGTATTCTGTATCTATACATGTTTAAATTAAGTCTATTATAGTTACTAATTGGGTCATCTCAAAGAATACAATCCACCGTTCCAACTATAGTGGAAACAACTGCAAGGCTACGAGAATCAGAATGCCGAAAATTATAGCCATTTAAAGTATTAACTAACTTCATAAAAATCAATAAATCAATAAATTGTCACTTCCAAAGTATCTTCCCTTGTTACCTCCATTGCTTTGTTTATAGTGGTTACTGTTGAATTTTTGCCGTATGGCTGTTGTGCACCCAAGAAATAAAATCCTGGATCTGCCCTTGGAATATGTAATATTGTCTAAATAATCCTTTGGGCCACCTTTGCGTTCAATAAGGCACCTGGTTTTGCACTCGCTGGAGGGATATCGACCGAGAGTGAGCCCTTCTAATTATTCTCAGGGAGGTGGAGGGCGCTAGTTATGGTTGACAAATTGAGGGAGTGGCTCCTTTGTAGGACGGGGCAAACTCCTCCTCATGATTAGAGCACTGACCACGCTGGTGCATAAGTAATAAGACTCTAACAACAGCCTTCCGACCTACCTGCCTCTTGTCTTCTACCGTCCCTCAGGATAATTCCCGCTCTTGGCCAAAGACCAAAGGAGGGGGCAATAGAGGCCTTTGTTCAAGGTTGATCAACGCCGAAGGAATCGCTCTCGAATGAGAAGCCAAGAAAAGTTATAGCTGCAATTATCATAGTACTTTACTTGAATATTTTACACACGAATTTGTTATGTAACTCACCTAAAGTAAACTTAGTTTCCCCCCTCCCCCTCGATTTAGAAATAGTATGAGAGTCATTTAGCCCTCAAGTACTGATACATGTCTCTGGGACCTTTTGGAACCCATTTTCTGTAATTTCCCACCCTACCAATAGGAAACCCACCTATGACTCAGTATTTTCCTATCTTGCTAGAATCTTATTGAATGTGAAAGTGGAAAATTGTTAGTTAGTTCTGTTACATTTTCATGTTTGATATTTTTTGGTTTCAATTATTTTATATTTTTATTAATTTAATTTCAATTAAAATTACTTATATGTAAAAATACCTCTATGTAATATATATATATATATATATATATATATATAAAAGAGAGTTGCGTTACTTACTTCGCTTATAACTCAAAAACGCCTGGACGGATTTCGATGATTCGCACCAATTGAGTCTGGTCTCCGGCCAAAAAAGAAGAATACTCAAGAAAAATCGAAATCGGTCCAGGCGTTCTTGAGTTATAAGCGTAGTAATTAACGTCTCATTCTATCAAATGCTTGTTCCGGCATTGCCAGTAGATAGCGTTTTGTGCATCAAATGCTGGTTCGAATATTGCCAGTAGGTGGCGTTGTGTGCATCAACTTTTGACAGCTAGTAGAAGATAAAGAATGCATCTGCCATATCCGTACCCGGGTACAGGACGCACACTGGACCAACCCGAATAAAACCCCCATTAAATAAATTATATGTAATAACATAAAGCAACAATGTGCTGTTTTATTTTATTTTTTATTCCAACCATGTAGAGTTATTTATCGCTATAAAGAAATTATGAAAAATACTTCTTATTGTTTTCTGTTGGAAAACTCGAACAGTCCATTACTGACTATTTAACAATTTTATTATTCTAATATTTCATTTAAACAATTAAACCGTTTTTGAGATGCCCTTAGAATTACCTATGTATGTTATATTTCAGACGTTAGAATAAATAAACAAGAGAGATGTAAAAAAATTCAATTCATTGTGTAAAGGCAATACTAAAAACTACTGTCGACTCTTTCTTAATTTATTAATAAATTATTTTAAAAATACCTCCATTTTTATTATTTATTTTAATAGACTTATCGAACTTTTATTTCTACAACATAATTTAGCCATAAATGCAAATTCTGGTCACGAAAGATAAAAATTTTTAAACCGATCGTTATTCGAAACCATTCCTACAATTACAAAAAAATGAAACAAACAAAAAAAGAGGCATCCCTTAATGAAAATTATATCGAAAATATAATAGCCAATTGAATAATAAATAAAACTTTAAAATTTGTTGAAGGAATAACAAATAATAATAATTTAAAATTGTACCAGAATAACAAATATCACAGGTAGTATTGGGAAGATATATTGGGGTCTGAAAGCTTTGAACAGAAAAGGTCAGTTCAAACTCGGCAATTGGAAGGTTTAGGAAGGTGCAAGATAGGAGGTCGCCCGGGTGTAAATTCGGAAATACCTGAAGACAGTTCAGAACTACCTGAAGATAGTAAGGTAACTACCTTTTCAAAACTAATAAAAAGAAATCTATGACAAAATACTGCAATAAATATTTCTTTTGTTATGAAGAGACGTGATTCCTTATTTAAATTTACTTTTATTGGAGTTCACTTATCTCACTTATCTTTCCATACTTTTTAATCTTAAAACATGGTGGAATCTTGAGAATAATGATAATAGAATATATCGATGCTTCAGTTTACATATGTGTTAAATGCCGAAAACAAGACTTTACAGGAGTCAAATTTGATAATAATTTAAAAGAAGAAATACAGTTCAAGTTTAAGCACACAATATATTTTTGCAACCTTCACAGCTTCTCTATTAATTTTATATTAACATATGGTCCATGCCTTCCTGATCACAACTTTACAATATTATTTATATAACAAAACCTATTTTTGAAAAATTTGCACTTAACACATTTGTGATGGTATCGATATTTCCATAGTTCGAAATAGCTGTAAGGTGCACCCCGAGGGTCGCTATCGAATCCAAGAATGAAGTTAGCGACTTTTGGCTAGTAATAAAAAGAATTCTCACATCTTTTTTTTCGGTTAATTCGCTGTTATAGATCCAAAAATATAAACTTCTAGCTGTTGCCTGCGACTTCTTCCGCGTTGATTTTAAATAGAAATCTATGTTGAGTTTAAATGGAGAGTGAATTTTGAATTCCATAAACGAACTACATATTATAAACAATGACTTAGACCAATTGTGAATTGAGCCAGCCTACCGATGCTTATCCCTTTGTTGATATATTTTAAT
This sequence comes from Arma custos, assembly GCA_037127475.1. NCBI lineage: Eukaryota > Metazoa > Arthropoda > Insecta > Hemiptera > Pentatomidae > Arma > Arma custos. The sequence goes on from CM073764.1 coordinate 10,894,056, forward strand.
AAACTGTCCTATTAATTATTTATTATTAAATGGCATAATTACAGAACTATCGATAAGTTTTATATTGAAATCTACCATATAATATCAAAAACTGTAAAATCTAGGGGTTTATGTTGCAAAATCGTGAATACAACTATTATTATGTTAAAATGTAAAGCCTGCTTACTAAATTCACATCTCTAATATACAAAAATAAAAAGAGACCTTACCTTAAATGTTAAAACCGTGGAAAAATTTCCAACCAAAAGCACTTAAGTCTCCAAAACTAAAACAGAAATTGAAATTATCATTATTATTATTTGGTTTTGGTTTTGGAGACATAAGGGCTTTTCGTTGAAATATTTTCCACGGTCTTCACATCTCTAACATAACATGATACGATTTCCTGTATTTTACACTTTTCGGGGTCGACTTTCAAAAAATTAAAAAAACAAAACACGTATTTCTTTATTTCTAGTTCATAAAAATATCTAATTAATATGATCATAGTTGATCTTGTTATTGAATGAGACCTTATGTATTATAATTAACTACATTACAGAATTTGCGATAAGATATTTGTTATATGGAACTTTAAGACAGTTTTCCATTACATACACATTACACTAGTTCATTACTATCCTATACTGTAATAATATTCCTACCTAGCATCTTAAGTCAATTATTACACGTACTTTTATTATTGTAACTGCTTGTATTAAAAAAACAAGCTCGGCACAATCTCAAATTCAATGTTGAAAATTCCGCTAGGGCTCCTACTCGTGCATGCATTTATTTAGGAATAAAACATTTGATGCTAGGTATTTATGGTAGATACGAAGAATCTGTCAAGTGGTACACAATTGTTTAATATATCAAATTCGGGGAATATTTGAACTTGACGAAGGCTACTCGGTTTAGCTTTCATCATGAATGGATTCGATCCTTACAACAACCAATTATTGCAATGGCCTCGTATTAATGTCCTTTGACATAGCTTTCAATGTTCTTGCAATGTTCTTTGACTGAGCGGTAGTAATCAGTTTATTTACATAATTAAGTAAAAGTTTATTAATTAATTAACGTTTCATATTTTAATAAAATAGAGCCAAAAACTCAAAAAGAAACACTATTATTTATTATAATGCAATTGGGAAAAACCACAATGCAAAGCCTTATGTTTCAAATCCAGTAATACACCCACTTACCAGTCGACGTTTCGCCTATTCAGGCATTATCAAGACACAAAAACAAAAAAGGGTTATGTGAATCACATCTCGAAGAAAAATGTGCAATACATCCCAAAGATCAACAGCCCAAACAGGCTCCAAACATGAGACAGCACCCCACCACCAAGACGTTCAACATACAACTGAAAAGAAGGTAATACGCAACCAGCTGGGAAGGTTATAGAATCAGCTGGTCCACAAAACATATCAAGTAATACTAACCTATATAAATTTATACACATTAGCAAAGTTAGCCAATTTTTTCTTTTAAAATATTCAACGTTTCCGAATAATATTGGTTCAAATTTCTACAATCTGTTTTATAATTAACCGAAATGTCAATCTTTTGCGCAATCTGCATGGCCTCGAACAACTTCCTATCACCATCACTCTCTTTGTAAATAGCTTTAGCATTCTCAAAATCAAATTGATGCTTACAGGTTTTGGTATGCTGGGCCAATGCTGTGTTAGGTTCTTTGCCATCAATATTTTTACAATCATATTGATGCTGATAAATTCTTTTGTGCAGCAATTGTGATGTTTGACCAATGTATATCTTAGGGCATTGTAAACAGCTAATCTCATACACTACATCCGATTGTTGCTCTGTAAGTATTTTATCTTTTAATGGCGTGTAAAATTTGCTCATCTTACTTATAATCCTATTCAGCCTGTTAAGCCTAATATCGTAAACATCGTACTCTTTGAATATATGCCTAACACATTCTGACAGGCCCTTAATATAAGTGCAAGCAAAGAAGACACCATTCACATTATCTCTCTCGGCACCACCACTATCCGACAATGCAATATCCCCATCACTAGAAGTACGGTTCATATTATTGTGAATCTTGTTATAGTTCAAAATTCCAATATTGTTTAATGAGGAATGAAGGGTACAAGTTAATTTCGAACATCGTGCAAATGGTCTCTTTCACGGAGCTTATATATTTTAAATCAGTCAGTTTAATGGCTTTAAATATGCTGTTTGTAAGGTTATTTAACAGGTTAATAAATAGGTTAATATTACTTGATATATTTTGTGGACCATCTGATTCTATAACCTTCCCAGCTGGTTGCGTATTACCTTCTTTTCAGTTGTATGTTGAACGTCTTGGTGGTGGGGTACTGTCTCATGTTTGGAGCCTGTTTGGGCAGTTGATCTTTGGGATGTATTGCACCTTTTTCTTCGAGATGTGATTCACATAACCCTTTTTTGTTTTTGTGTCTTGATAATGCCTGAATAGGCGAAACGTCGACTGGTGAGTGGGTATATTACTGGATTTGAAACATAAGGCTTTACATTTTGGTTTTCCCAATTGCATTGTAATAAGTTTCATATTTTATTCATATTAAATTTTGTTTAAATGTTTATATAAAATTAATTTCAAACTGACTTATGCATCAATATGTTGGCAAAACGTCTCATAGGCCCTATAGATTGCCGACGCTAGCATAGCAATAAAAATTACTAATTCCTTTTTTCAGCTCTGCCAACAAATCCTACTTCCAAGTCTTGACCACTGTCCAATTAAAGTCGTACAGTGAATATGCATTGTAGGCGAGGTCTGTCCCCTATTATCAAATATTTTTTCCTCAAGGAGCCTTTTGGGTATTTGTTTACCAGCGAAGAACGATTCCAGACTCTAGGCATTCTATTCTAGATTCTAGATTCTAGCTTATATTTGGTCTGATTAAGCCTGATTAAGACATTATTTATTCGTATCATCGTTGTGCTGAATAGAGATTTGCTTTTCAGATATTAAAACAGGCCCTGTTATGGAATTTATAATCCGATGCTGAATCTCCGGTTACTTACATTTGTCTTGTCGAGTTATGTTCGAAGGTAAATAAACTCTTCTATACAATCGAAGCTGGACTCTAATTTATTCTCACTAAACTCAACGGGACAGTGTCTACTCTTGATTGCCACAAAAAAAAATAAAATGATGGACTACCTCAACAACTATATCAGGGCAATTTAATGTTTATACTTAGACAATAAAATTAAAATTAGTATTGAAAAAATAGAAAGCTAAAATAAAAGATTTATCTCATAAGGTGTGGGATTAGAATGTCCTATTTCACACGCAAATTAACGTACGTAGAGAATGGCAATGTCGTTGCTCTTATAAAAAGCCGACGACCTTTTGTAGCGCCACATTCTCAGCAATTATATTTACCTCTTTGCCAGCTAGGGTCATGCTCAACACCCTCATGATGATAAATCTTAATAGTTATTTCTATATGTATTTACCACCATGGGTAAATAATACGCCCCTAGTCGCCTAGCCCAAGAAAAGATTCTCTATGAGTTTTCTCTTCCCTATTAGAATTATTAGAGATAAATTCAAATTTGAAAGTATTCTTTTCCCAATAAGAATCTTTGAAATAGAAATGGTTGTCAATTTTATATGCATTTTACTTATGCGGGTATGAGTACTCTTGTTAGAAATTAAAATGTTTACTCCCTCGAATCTACAATTATTAGTTTATTTCAAAGCTTTATAGTAATGAAAAAATGGTAAATATTCAAAACAGACTATTTGGTTGTATTAATACGATGAGATAATTATGTCCATCTATATTACCTAATTTCAATTATAAGACTATTGGAAGGGATAACAAAATTTAGCTTGCTCTCGTTAAAAATCAAGATCCGTTCTTTCCTGGAGTAATTAATTGTATTGATCTTAGTACCTGCAAAATAAAGGTATCCTTTTGTCATGAAGCCACCTGCGTACTATGCTTATCGTATCCAGCTTTTGAATAAACACGTGCATTGTCCTTGTAAATTAAGTGTTTGTTGATTCCGTACGATTTCAAACACTGAAAGCATTAGGTTGACAGTAGAATTCCTATGAGGCAGATAGGCAATAAGAAGAAATGAGCTGGTGCAGGACAGGGGGAACTGGGTCAAGCTCTATTAAGGGTCTCCTCGCAATGCTAAGGCTGTAGGTGAGGATACGTTATGATGATAAATAATAATAGAATATTATATTATATTGTATTATATTATATTACATCTTTATTCTTATAAAAGTACAATATTTTCTTTTCAGTAACATACTTATTAAAATAATAAGAGGAAATCACAAGTATATAAAATAATTCTTAAAAGTAAATTTAAAAAAATCTTGCGGAATATTAAAGTAGAGTTAATAAAACCAAGAGGGTGAAAAAATCTTGAAGAAAAGATTACTCACCAAAATACTTATATACGTCTCTTATAAAGGAAGGAAAAAATAATGAATTCAATATCTCAAACCATATTAAGAAATTTTGTAGGAACCTTGATGAAAAATAAAAAAATAATAGAAATTACGATTTTCATCGCAATCAAGCTTTTGGAGCCTTAGTTTACATGCACTCAAAGAATAAAGAAAATAAGATATTAAATACTCTCTTATATTGCCATGGCCAATAGTTTTAAACCATTCATCACGTATTTTTCCTAGTTTCGACAGTGTCCTCAATTTCTTTGCCGACGTTTCACTACCCGTACCACAAGCTTCTTCAGTGGTTAATCTGAGCCTCAGAAGAAATACGTGATGAATGGATTAAGGAAAATATTAAATGAAATTTTAAAAATAATAAATATGAGAATCCTGGTAACTTGATTAATGTTAACTAATGTTTTTTCGTAACATCAGAAGTAAAATATGTACCATATTGGGGTATGAGCAGAAACTTGAGCAGGAGAACTTTAAATATGGATAAGGAAGAGGCCTGACTGATATTGGGAGAAAGCGAATTCCAGAGAGTAGCAGAACGTGATCTATGCAAAAGTGAATAAATATAAGCGGATCGAGATATTGTGGGCAAGGAGTGAATTTAGGGTCTCATAATGTAAGACATGCTTTAAACCGTTTTCCATTCATCGAATCTACTTAAATGAAGAAATGAAATATAAAATACATGAACATGTGAATTTAGTCATATTTTGGAGTTTCTTCCAACTATGCTGCAATAGACACATTTACTATTGGTATATTAAGATAATTTTGACTGAAAACATTTCACACAAGATATCCTAGGATCTGAGTCTCAATTATTCGGAATAATATAATTCCTCATTCATGCCAAAGCTTCAGTGGTCAGCTTCAAGTCAGCTAACGTATTCATTGAATTTCTTCTGCACTGAGTAGAAAGTCGGATCAAACGCCTTCTGGAGAAGGAACTTCGAATATCAGAATATTTGTTGTTCTTCTTGGAAGGGTTCTCTATCTCCAAGCTGAAAATATTGCTAATATTATATAATAGTAAAAAGTTTATGAACTTCTGTAATTATTCTTTAGTCGAGTTATGTTCCAGACCTGGAGATCGACTTGAAATGTATCTAGGTGCTGTAGGCCGATGAGAAATGTGCTGGAGTTAATCAGGGAGAAGAGGTGGAGAATTAAGCAACCGCTCCTTCAACGTAACAGAATTGAATGGAAACCTCTTCAACTGTTGTCATGTCACAAACAGCCTTCATTAGCTTGAATTCATCTGCCCTTATTTCACCATCTCAACAGTTTGAACATAATTTTACACATTTTTGTAGCGTCTTATTTCCCATAAATAAAATTAAAAACAGGTTTTCTTTATATAACTATAATATAAAAAAAAAAATCATTCTATATAGCTTTGTGCTCTTGGGGCTAATATCCTTTGAAGCCTACAAGTGCTTCACTTTTCGATTAAGCATTCCAGTAGTCTTAGAGTGAAAAATCAAGATAAAAAGCGTTTGAATAATGTTAAATTTCATACATAATTTTGGAAATGCGGAATATCGACTGAGGTACGAATTAGTGGATATCTGAAAAAAGGCGGCGGTAAAGCATCTCAATGGAGCCTAAAAACAGGCACAGGAATGCTAGTTACGTCCCTTCGGAAGGACGGCATAACCAAGAATTTTCATCTGCCGGACTATGAACCTGCAATCTTGGACATACGAAGGTTGTTATGCTATTACACAACAGGTGACCTCATTATTACATTGTTATAGGGAGTTTACAATATAATGCTATATAATTATTTATAAATATAAATCGTATCAAAATATGTTCTTTCCTGTAATATATAATATAATGTGTAGTTTTTAAATATTAAAAAAAATTGGAAATAACTGGAAAGAAGAGGAGAAGGAAGAAAACGGTGTGCTCGTCTAGAAAAGAGTTTCGTAGAAACAGAAAAGGAAAAAAACATAATTGACTTGTTTTTGTGAACACTTATTTATACATATATATCTATCTATTATAGGAAATATTAAAGAAAGGATATTGATATTAATGACAATATGAGTAAAATGAACGTTATTGTGGCGAATCCTTCAAATCCAAGGGTATTATAAAAATTCTCCGAAAACAAATAAATATAAAAATTCAGTTAGGCATAAATTGAGTCATAAACGGAAACTGATTTGAGATTCATTTCAAGCTATGAATAGAGAGAAAAAATTTAGTTTGAAGTCAAGAATCAACAGTAATCGCCTTTAAACGCTCAACCGGTCGTTACTGATCTGGGAATTGTGCAACATGCCCCCTTAACTAGTAGTTTATGTGAAATGGAGAAAGAATAATGTCTTACAGGCGGAGCGTTTCTGGGTGAATATAAATTAGGTCATTGGTAATGCAGAGAATTCCTCAACTTTTCCAAAGAGACACCAGTAGGGGACCAGCTTGTTCGTACTGAGAGTGTCTAATCTACGTTTATATATATATATATATATATATATATATATATATATATATATATTCGGTTATACGCAAAATAATGCTGGATTTTATGATTTCTTTAAAAAACTCTTCCAAACTGTCTCTATTGGTGTTGGATTCTTGACATAGAGGTAAACATTACAACCTCTGCAACACTTTGCTACTTGGAACTAATTCAGTATATGTTAATGTAGTGTTCAACGGTGGTTTCAAGAGATTTTGTAACAGAAAATTGAGTCTTGAAGGCAGAGAAGGCCGCGGAAGAAGTTCGGTTCATCCTTGATGTTCTCAGAGCTTTCGTTGGAGAAAAACTCAGAAGCACTGTTTGATGGCTGACAGGGAAATTCGAAGTAAGCAAATCAACTGAAATGACCGTCCCAAGGCGATTGGGAAAGCGAAAAACCTTGAAAGTTGGCAAAAATTCTTCCACGGCCAAGGCACAAGCCTCTCTAAATCGCTGTAACCAACGTTGAACAGAGCAATCACTTATATTGCCGGATACGATCGATATTTCTTGCACTTTTTGGCTCATTCTGGCTGGGTTTGAACTTGGGGTAAAACAAAATTATACGAAAATTTTACACCTTAAAGAATCATTTCCAAGTAGCAAATTGTTACAGAGGTAAACTTTTGATTGAAGGAGGATTAAAAAGTGTTTACGATAAAAGTCAGAAGTCCAACAGACATAAACAGTTTACAATTTGAAGGGGGATTTAAAAAAATAAATAAAATCCTGCATAATTTTCCAGGCAACCAAATATAATTACTCTTGTAAGAGTGGAGTATCACTTGATTAAAAAATAAAATAATAATAGGCATCCTGTTATCTAACACTATATTAGTACGACGGCCAAAAAGTTAATTTTTTTTCGTTTGTTTTTAATCAGCTGATTTCTTATTTCCCTCCTTGAAGAAATAAATTACACAGACTCCCCTAAGGAATTGCTAGATCTCGCCGGTAGTAGAGTACGGCTTTTTTTCAATTTTCTCGTGAAGGCAGCCTTTCTGGCCAGGATCCTCCTAAGAACGGGAGGGAAGGAAGGATGAAGGGGAAGTGTTTGACGCCCCCTGGAGATATAGTGGAAGATAGCCAGGGGGCCGGCGGAGCAATAAACCAGGCAATTGCTTTTAAGGTCGGTAATATTTCTCCGCCCGAGTGACTTCAGCAACACACCAATGGCTAACTAAAAGCAAGAGTTGCTTCCAGACAAACAGCATGAGAATAAATAAACCCCGCGCCCCCCTCCACCCATAATGAATATCTTGGCCGTGGAAATCCACCATTTTCTTGCTACTTTTGTAGTAATGGTGCTTGAATATGTAATGTACAGAATGTTATGTAAAAGGAATATTCTGCCAAAATAAAAAGATGCTCCATTTATGGTGGTGAAACTAGTGAGTTCATGTTGTGAAATAGATTTGTGAAAGTACTATATCCAAAAACGCAGTAAGAAAGGTGAAAATGAGCTATAGAATATCATAGCCGGTTACTCATAGTTACCAGTCAATGGCTTTAAGCAAATTTCTAAATAACTGTGAGACACTTGGAAGAGATTTTCTCTAAAGGATAAATTGAGGACGTCAAAATAAAAAACACTTGCTTGTTACAGTTCTGAAGGCGATGTTGATAACTAAAATCAATGAAAAAAAAAGTTTTATTATTTAAAATCATCACAAAGTTTAATAAAAAAAATTGCTACTCTGACAAATATTAATAATCTATAACCATACAATAGCTGTTCCATGTAATTACTGTCAAAGGAGATGTGAACTGGTGATTGATTTTCATTATTCACTATTTACTATAATTAAAAATATTATAATTAATCTGCATATAATTGCAGTGAACAGTAATTTTACCAATTTACACATTTTCGAAATAAATAACATTAAAAGTTGTTTTTGTTTTCATTGTTGACCTACAAGTTGACGTGTATAAACCAATGTCTCTGGTTGAGTTTAAATACGAATAGTTACATTAGACTTGGGTCAGAAATTTGTATTTAAAGGAAATTTTATTCTTCATCTACGTTAAAAATGTGCGATTCTGATGTCTGTGTGGTTTTGGGATAATCTTTTCAATTTGTGACGTCGGTTTATGGCGTGCAGTTTTAGTTAATTTTATTTTAAAAATAAAAATAAATCGTTCATTTGATAAGAATGAATAGCTTGTATGAAAAATTCCATTCCAATTTATTAATTCGAACAAGCATTTGAATATCAATAAATTAAAGGTGAACCGTTTGTGTTTGATAATCTGTAAGTATCTTGTTCATATAGGTGTTCCTTGAGTCAGTAACTTCGCCTTAATAAGTAAATTTTTGAAAATGTGTTCAATTAATAAGAATGAATAGCTTATACGAACAATTGCGTCTCAATTTATTAATTAGAATTAGCATTACAATATTAATAAAAGAAATGCGAACATACTGCGTTTGATTTTAGTATCTTCTTTGACCAAATATTCCTCGAGCCAGATATTCCTCGAGCCAGTAACTCCCTCTTACATAAATAATCTCAAGCTGCTAAGGAGGGCGAAGATAATGTATTCTCCTTAAGATAGTGTATCTACTATTGTTGTACTGCTGAATACAGTTCCGGGTCCATTGTACCCAATCAGATTTAGCAACGCAGATTTATAGAATCCGGGGGGTTGCAGCTTGTTGAGAGACCAGGTTTACTAGCTTGTCTTTCTCGGCGGCTCATTGTCTTAGCACCCCCTGTAGATCGATAGGGCCAGGACACCCTCCTTAGACGATGTTAATTAAGCAATATGGCCCGTGTGTAAATGCCAGAGTGACCACAGAAAGGTCACCGGCAAAATGTCACCGTTCCAACAGTGCCATATAAAGGTGACTTAACGGGAGCCGGGACAATGCGGGCGCGGTCTAGTAGACTCCGTCGAGAGATTTATAGCCATCAGGAATCTGCATTGTGTAAGCACTCCCGTTCGCGATCTGTTTCCCTCCGAACAATGGAATCCCCTCCAGGCTAAGTATACAGGGGTTTATAAACAAATCTTCACGGCCTTGGACAGGCTGAAACTTAATCAAATAGAACTATTTTAAAATAAAGATAATAAACTTCTAATATAACAAAATATATTAATCCTTGATGAGTAAAATCTTTCACAACATCCAATGAGTCGTGGGTTGTTGGCTTCATCGGACTGGACCGCGCTGAGTAAATAAAACAAATTAAATATATTTTCAAATGAAGAGATCTTTGGTTGAACTAACAAGCGACCAGGCTATAAAAGCAATATACTAACACATAGTTAGTTCCGTTCCTGAATTAATGTTCAGCGAGAATATCCAGCATTCGCTAAAACTGCACTGATGGGTTTTCGACAACTTATCAGTGTAAACGAGCCTCCTCAACATTACTTTTTATAAAACATAAAAACCGAAATAAATTGAATGGTGAAAGTGATCTGAGACTCATACTCTCCAGTTTTAATCAAGATATCGACTTACTTGATGGCGACAGATAATGTCAAAAATACCATTGATTGATATTAATCATGAGTAAACAAAATATTTTTTTTTTTATATTCAAACATTTCAGTAAGATATTTAAAAATGTGAATTTCAAAATGTTACTCTATATTCAGTAAGTGGGCCTTCCTTTTTTTTTCCATTCACAATTGTTGGTCCCAAGGGCGGATTTATGGGGGGGTACGGGGGCACGTACCCCCTCTAGGCTTTTTTTTGTACTGTGGAGAATCCATTACAGTGCATACTTATAGGCAAATCACATGATCATAGATGTTAGAATATATGAATAAAATAACAGAAAGTACACGAGTGAAACTATTGTTTTGATATTTAAATAAACCTTTCTATAAATACTGCAAGTTTATTTCTAAGTTATTGTTAATTTTTTTGCTCGTCAGCCCGGTGAGCCCCCAGAAAAAAATCCTGGATCCACCCTTGGTTCGTCCGCACAACTAAAAAGGTTAGGAACCACTGTTTTTGGAGAAAGGAAATGTTTAACTAGTAATTGATATTTTAAGTTATTATTGGGCTCTACTAAACCATCCAATTCATCTCGCATCCAATCCTTACAATCCAAAATCCTTCGTAAAATCCTCAATGCTCCTTATTATGTCACAAACAAACTCATCCATCATGATCTTAATATCCCATATGTTGCTGATTTGGCCCAAACTAGATACCTATCCTTCCATGAAAAGCTCCATACGAACTTGAATCCGCTAGTCTCTCGACTTGCTTCCTATAATATTCCTGATAACCCTCCGAGGCGTCTGAAAAGAAGATGGCCTCGAGACCTTCTACTATAAAACTTCATTGGAGTGCTATCAATGGATAGTTTCTCCACAAGTGATTTTTTTGTTCATGTCCTTTGTTCATACAGCCAATTTACTTGATGTAATGTTATTACAGTTGTAAATATCAATAAAAAAAAAAAAAATAAAAAAAAAAAAAAGTTATTATTGGTATGAATTTCATTATTATAAAACGACCTATTAGTTAAATAGTATTATTCTTATATTAATCGAATTCTATCATCTAAATTATAGTTTATTAACACCAATTTTATAACTCATACACAGGCTGCTGCACGTTGCCAGTCTCGGGCAAGACGTCATGAACATGTCGGTGACGCGAGACCAAGTCCCCTACCAGAAATCGTTCAACGCGAATAAAGAAGTTTTTAAGAAGAACTTAAAATAATAAATCTAAGAAAATACATAGAACTCTTTTATAAATGACTTATTCAATTTTATTTTCTTTTTTTTATTTAAGATCTAAGTCTCCATAAAATATAACAAAAGAAGGCGAGAGGCGGAAGGCATTCATGTAAAACGCCCTTTGATCTTTGTTCTAACATACGTTCTAGCATAGATATTTTATAACCAGGTTATGAAAGTTTGTTGCAATATATTGTATTTTTCATCCAACTTTGTAAAAATGTTTTATAACTAGCTAACAACTTATTATTATTCTAATAAATCATTAACTAATAACTATTTATGCTACCTGAGAACTATATAAACATATATGTGTGTGAGTACCTAGGTTATTAAATAAAACAATGAAATAGAAAAAATGGGGGGGAAATGGTTCATTCGTTTGGCACTACAGAACTTGTAGATCTTTGGCCAAGCGTCGTAGTTACGTTGCTCACATATAATCCTTGGCGATAACACAGACAGCCTGAAGGGGGTCACCTATCTCACGCTAATCATGATTTCCAGAGTTCAGCGGCAGGCTGTCCATAGCTCCATAATCTCTCTGGGAGTGTATCACTTCCATTCGAATAATATTTGGGTTTCAGCCTCTATCCTTTAAAAATCGGCCTCGATTTATAGATTATGGCTATTCGGGGTCAGCAGGTTACAGCAAACTGTCCGCATACCTAGAGCTATACCTCCGGATGGCTATCATCAAACAACACACCACGATTCCTGATAACATCATTCGGGGTAAGGTAATCTCTTCTATGCCCAGTATTTGTTAGTTGCCTCCTGTAGACATATAAGCCTCACGTACTCTTGAAGGTGGAGAGGGTTTTCCCCAACGGGCGGTTGGGACACCGCCACCCATGTGTGGACAACAACCGTACATGTGCAAACAACACCCATCCAAATGTTCGGCTTTGCTTAATCCTTTTTCAGACCGAATATTCTACGCAAAACCTTATTTTCGAATACCTTAAGAGGTTGTTCATCCTTCAGCGTAAGCGGCCACGCATTACGTCCGTAAAGAAGAGTTGGGAGGAAGATTGTTTTATAATTTTTTATCTTCAGATTTCGGGACAAAATAAGCGAGCTTAGTAATGTCGAGAGCAAAGAAGAGAATAAGAAGCATTTCCTACCTGTATTTCTTCTTGAATATCGTTTTTCCTAGTTACCCCCCCCCCCAAGTCCTAAAAGTTCTCGACACGTTCAAACTTATTCCCTTTATATCACCAACATAAAACTTCCCCGGCCTCATAAAACAAAATAATATTAATCTTCATTCAAATTTATACAATGATATATTCAAATTCTAAATTACAGAGCAGTGAACATTTTTACAAACTTATTTTAACTTTTACAAATTTATTTATATTAATAATGATAAAAGAAATCTCTCTTCATTAGCTACCTGTCATTTTGCGAAACTGCTAAAAGCCGTGGTGCCCCATAATACATCATTTAGATAAGGCCGTGGGGTTGTGTGACGGAAAGGCAGGCCAAGTGCAGAAACGGGGGAGGTGGGAGGACTGACAGGCCATGTCCGGGGACACGACTGTAGTGAGTCCTGCATTTGTCGAGGAGCACTCAGGAAGGTGTTCCCCTCCTGGGTCTCATGAATTCTATATCACAAGTTATTATCAGCGTGAGGTAACTCAATGCCCAGCCAAATGTTGCCGCTGCGAACTAGCTTCTGACATCTGTATGTCCTTAATTAATCAGGTTGTATCTTTCCCATCTAAAGTGCTCCGCACTCTGAAGAGTTACAACGGTAAAACATTTGAATTTTATTTCTAAATTAATGGATTCTTCTCTAGGATTGTTCACACTTAAGCTGCTGCATATTTTTGGTAGATGTTATCAGATTTTGAAAAATCGTCGTTTATGATATCGGATCTCTATTACATTCTTTAACTAAATAATTTAATTGTGCTGAGAAGCCACTTCTAGAATTCCCATCGAATATTTACTAGAGGTCTCTTTATCATTGCCGTTTAAACCACTAGGGATAATTATTATGATTGAACGAGAGGATTTTGAAACAGATAACTAAATGATAAAATAGAATATGAATTTTCGTTGGTAACAAATACGAAATATTTGTGAGATCAGCATCATATGATATTCATAAGTAGAAGAAATTGACATTGACATTATATTCCAGATTTATAGAGATAAAATTAGTTGTTTAAAAGGGGTAACTAAATTAATAATGAGATCTCCCTCCTTAAAATCTGAGAATGGGCTCGTGATACTAGAATTGATAACAGTGGGGAGGAGAGGGGGATTATAGCATAAGCGGATTAGAGAGAATTGTCATTAATTCGCCTCGAACATAATATTTTACTATCGAATAAGAGTTCCTAGTAAACTTATTCAGTATTCGCGTCATTATATGAAATTTATAAGATTAGCTGAATATTTTCTCTTTGAATAAATGCATGCGAATAGGGAAGAACCCAGAAGAATAACAGAGGTCAGCAAAAAATACTTTTTTAAAAATTGTTTTGATTTAGTTAACTGACCTTTGTGTAGTTTTTTGCGCTAATTCAAAAATGTCATTGGTTTTTATTCTATAACGTAAGGCTTGCCTACAAAATAAAGTTGAAGTTTTGGGAAAATGTACAAAAAAACGGAAAATTTTGGATTTGTTTTTATTATTTTAACATGAAGTAAAAGAAAAAAAAACAACGATACCTAGCTAAAATCAGCATAAAAGTGATGCACATGTGTGTTATTACAAGTATTTGTAAGAACGTTTCTTTTATCTTCAAAGCTTCTTTTGGTACTTATTCGGCTGTGTTCTTGTGAATTTTCCCTTTTTAACATCCAAGAATAGTCTGCCATCATGTTGACATTCCATCTACCTTGGTATCTGCGCTTCATTTCTCTTATATCTTGATGGAAACGTTCTCTTTGTTCCTCACTTAGAGCCCAAAGACTTTCTGGAAAGTAGTCGAGATGTGAGAGAAGGAAATGAACTTTGACACTCATGTTGCAGTCCAACATTTTGTAGTTTTGAAACTATTCAGCAACCAAAGCAGTAGTTTGGATCTTTTTTCTATCCAAGAATGCGTGTTACAAAAAGTTTAAATGAATTCCTGGCATATGTTTTTCCATTTCCATTTCAGTGACAATGCTTTCATCTTTTAAAAGTTTTCTGAGGTCAGGCCCAACAAACACTCTCTCTTTCAGCTTAGCATGGAAACTGTTCACGAAGATATTTGAAATACTCTCCTTCTTTCGGTAATGTTTTCACGAACTGTTTCATTAGCCCCAATTTGATATGAAGTGGTGGTAGTATGATCTTTTTAGGACCCACTAAACTATGTCTTCCAACATTTTTAACTCCATGAATAAGGGCCTTTCTGATTGGCCACGTCTGCTTGCCGTAGTGTTGTTTCCTGTCACGGCTATCCAATTCACAGAGGAAACATGGAAACTTTGTGTAACCACTTTGTTGACCTAGTAACATGGAAATGACTTCCAAATTTCCACAAATGGTCCGTTTATGGCCAGAGTAGCCGAGCTTATTAAAAAAAGCTCAAGATTTTCCATTCTTTCAAATGGACTGAGTGTCCAACAGTCACCGTAGCATATCGGTTACCATCGTGAAGAAGTACAGCTTTCAATGTTCTTTTTGATGAATCGATGAAAAGTCTCCATTTCACTAGTTCCTACGTGATTTTGAACATTCCCATGATTCCTGGTAAATTGTTGCAGATAACTTGGTCACCCTCTTGTGAAAAGAACTGGACAAATTCCTTTTCCATAAATCAGCACC
Organism: Arma custos; assembly: GCA_037127475.1. Classification (NCBI taxonomy): domain Eukaryota; kingdom Metazoa; phylum Arthropoda; class Insecta; order Hemiptera; family Pentatomidae; genus Arma; species Arma custos. The sequence goes on from CM073764.1 coordinate 10,909,449, forward strand.
ATAAAAATGAAACAATGGAGACTACCATGTCTTTTTTTAAGCCTAGACCCTAAAACTTCCGCTGATTTTTTTTACTTATCTAGGGGTGATGGAATATTTTCCGTAATCAGCACAAACATACTGTTAAACCCAATGGTTAAATATGCTACATTTTTTTTTCATCGCAGACCCGTGTTATGATAGTACTAAGGATTGGAAGACAGATATTAGAACAACTTAAGAGTTTTAAATATCTAGGTGCTCATCTCAACGAAAGTTGATATATTGAGGAAGAAGTGGTGAAAATAATTGGAGCAGCGGGGAAAATGTTTAATTTGGTCCGACGGGGGTTCCTGGGAAGAAGAGAGGTGACAAGATAGACTGCACTGTCCGTTTGTAAATCGACCTTCGTTCTTATCCTATATTACTCTTCGGAATCCTGGAGAGGTCAAATACAAGCTATTGAAATGAGGTACCTGCGAAAAGTAGAAAGTTAAACTCGGAGAGATAAAATACGGAACAAAACGAAACGGGCTAATCTCAATATTAAACCAGCGGAGACTACCCTGTTGGAACACAAATAAGGTGGTTCGGATATCTACTTAGGATGGTGCCAGATAGAATCGTTGGGACGACCTACGAGACCCGCAACTTCGGTACTTCTTCAGTTTTTGTCGTGGGTGCGGATCAAGTTTTAACATTAGAGCATTCATATTTACAAAACACTAAAAGCCATCTGTTGAACTAAAACAAGAATTCATCATTATTTAGGGCGCCTACTGCTGTAGGTGAGCGAGAAGATAAAAATCACTTAACGCAGCGTGATCACATAGAGTGGTGACAGAGGTTTTTCTCGATTGCGATTTGGTTCAGACGATACTGGTATGGCTTTCCGACTGTTTCATTTGCAAAACTTGCCAACTACTAGCTGCAAAAATCAATGAAGCTCAACAGGCTGTTACTGTAGATAAATGTGAATGAGTAAAGTGCATGATGAGTAGACCAGTAACTATTTCCAATGTCAACTAAATTATGGCGAATTAGTCTTTTACTTAAAGACTAAAGAGAAGAAACATTGTTTTAGCACCCAATATACTTTGAAAGCAATAAGTTATATTTTTCTATAGTTAAAAATAGACAATTTAAAAAAAAAGGGAGGGCTTTTAATATGAAATATTTTTGAGATGAAAATAGTTGACTGGATGATCTAATGTAAAGGAGATAGTTGGGGGGTGCAGTCAATAAGAACACAGAATAAGTAAAAAACTTATATTATGTGCCGACGTTTCGACCTATCATAACATCTTTAGTCCGTTATCATACATTTTATACCATTACATATTATGTAAATATCCTCATTTTGGTTTCTTTTGTTTAACTTCTCCTTTTGATTTTCCTTTATATTATTATTTTTACTTTACTATCCATTCTGTACATTTATTTTCTATTTTTTATTTTATATGCGTTATTTATAATTTATCATTTTTGATCATTTTCTTTAATTTTATTAAATCTGTCTTACTTTATTATATCTGTCATTATTTTCATTTTCTTTCATTATCAATAATTTTGTTATATCTGTCCTTATCTTAATTTTATTATATCTGTCACTATTTTAATTTCTTTTCATATCATTAATTTTTTAAATCTGTCTATATCTTTATTTTATTATATTCTGGCACTTTTTTAATATTCGTTATCTTCTATCTTCATATCTGCCACTATTTTAATTTTCTACATTACTTGTCACCATATTATTGTTACTGTACATTTTTTGTTCTGTTTGTTTCTCTGTTAGCCCTGAAGATGACCTACACTGTAGGTCGAAACGTCGGCACATAATATAAGTTTTTTACTTATTCTGTGTTCTTATTGACTGCACCCCCCAACTATCTCCTTTACATGAAATATTTTTATTAAGATGACATATAATTACAGTATGACTTGAAGAGATCCTACTGTCACCTGTAATATATATATGCATATACGCATATGAATAAAATTATAGGAGGCATTCTTTAAGCTTATTCACCTTCAGCGGACTCTGACCATGTTGTACCTTAACATACTCTAGGGTAAAATTAGGATGTATCATATTGTGTATATATTTGAATTGTAATTATTGCATTATGGATATATTTGTAATTCTATTATATTATAGAATAAATAACGTTAAAAAAAAAATCTTCAAGCTTATAAAGTAATTTCAACGACGACTACCATCCAATAATAGAAACAAGCAGTTGTAAAGATAATGCGCCGTGTTTCTTTTACGGATGTTTTTTAAAGTGAATTTTTCGAGTGACTTGTCCTTCACTAAGATTGTAATGGAACATTTCAATTACAAGAGGCTCCATTTAGATCAAGACCTCTTCAACGGTTTGAGTCTTTTCATCCTTTGTGTATGTGGAGAGGGGAGTCGGTTGGTGGGGGGAGGGTAGAGAGCAAACGTGGTTCGTTGGAACTACGTACTCTCGACCTGAGTACGTTATAGAATAATTCCGGATTTTCCTCCCTGCTTGCCTGTAACGATGTGACGGCTGATCTCTTCGGCGATAAAGGTACGTCATGGGCAGACCCATCCCGGCAGGATCAAAGGATACCATGTCATCAGCTTCAAATGTCGAGATCCATAGATCGGCGATCGATTGCAGAATGACCTTGGGAAACGACATCTCTTTAAACCGGAAATGAAGTAGTTTTCTGGTCAAAGTTTCTCCCACTATTTTAAATATTCATGCATGTCTCATTCTCCTTTTTTTTATTTGAACAAATTTTAACACTGCCAGAAGTTTACTTTTTTGGGGTGTAAATATCTTCATTTATAAATGTACTAGCTTATGCCCGCAGCTTCGCTCGCGTGTAATTTAGTCTGCCACATAAAGTTTCGTGAAAGATCATTTGAAATAAATAATTTAATTATTTTTTAAAAATATAAGTTACTCATACATCCAAAATTTCAGATGCCTAACTTCAAAACTGACGGATTCTATACATTCCCTATTATATTAAAGAAAAAACCCTTGGGGTGGAATTATCCAAATTTCTTTCTTTAACTATACAAAGAACCTATCTGCAAATTTCAAGATGATCTAAGTTCCTGATTTGCCTTTAATTATGTACTATAAGAGGGGGGTACATGCCCCCGTGCTCCCACATAAATCTGCCCTTGCTATATAGCCTATGATGTATAACCTATTTTACTCAATAATTTTCATCCATATCCGTTCATTAGTTTTTGCGTTAAAGAGAGACAAACATACAAACTTTCACATTTATAAAATTAGTAAAATAGTAAGATATCAAAAAAATTGTTTCACTCAAGTTCTTTCGGTTATTTTAACTACTATTATCATGTGATTTACCATTAATTATGTCCTATTATGGATTCTCCACAATACCTAAAATACAGTCGGGGGGGGGGGGAGGGCACATGCCCCCGTGCGCTCCCCCCTAAATCCGCGCTTGCTATAGCCTATGTGTTATTCTGATGTATAACCTATATTACTGTAAAGTTTCATCCAAATCCGTTCAGTAGTTTTTGCGTGAAAGAGAGACAAACATACAAACTTTCACATTTATAATATTAGTAAGATATTCTAAATGTGTATGCACTACAGTTCATTGATAATTACAATTTTTCAAGGTGAAACATATCTATGTCATCATCTCTAATTGGACAATATTAAACAACACAGCTATAATTTAAAAAATAATTGCTAAAAAAAAGTAAAAAATATAATGAGTTGTATTTTATAGTTGCTTAAGTAGAGGCATTTGAGCCTTGGAGGTGGTGGGATGCTTCTTGGGTGCATTATTCATGTTTTGTTTTGTTTTTCTCTATCTACCCTGAGGATGCCTGAAAGGGCGAAATATTTGGACAGATAATTTCAATTTCTGTTTTATTTTGGATACTTAAGGGCTTTTCGTTGGAATTTTTTCCAAGGTCTTAACATTTTTATAAGGTCTCTTTTTATTTTTCAATATTAATAAGTTTTTTTTTCTTAATTCATAATAGGATATTTTTATCAAATGATTAATAATTATAGTTATAGCCACTTCAGAAATGATTCAAATATTAGAAATAAAATGATCAGAAATGTATTTAGGAAATATAAATCCAAGATTACTAAACCTTACTATATCACTAAATCGACGAATCGTTCCCAACGATTTTTCAAATAGCAATACTAAATTATGTTAACGCTTGTTCTGAACCATAAAAGAGAGTCAATCAATGGGCCCTTCGATTATTATCTGTGTATCACAAATATACTACAACTCAATTCGACATTGTATTACTAATATATGTGAAATAAAATGTGTTCTAATGAAGTTTTAGTAGGTTAGGCCAATATTAACTTAAATCCATCCGTACGAAATTAAAAGCATTTAAAAGAATGAAGACATAGTTGAATGCGTTAGACGTGTTGATGAGGATAAAGTCAAAGAAAAATGCAGTATGTAGTGATTCTAATAGAAAAACAGGGAGACCCAGTGACCTGGCCTGACCATAGGATCTCCCTAGACAGATCTGAGACTTAGGCGAGGTGAGAAAAGAGACCAGATTGCGAGAGGTTAGGAACTTGAAGGAGTCAGGGGTCAGACGAAGGGCAGAGAAAGATGGGCTAATCTTGTCCTCTTGGCCAAGGGTCACCTCAACAGCTCGTTCAATCTAGTATGTACATAAGTTATCTAGGTGAAGCTGTATCCCTAGATAATAGTTTATTCTGCATCGCCTTTCAAGATGTTAACATAGGACCCTATTAATGCTAACGAACTCTGTCAAGACAACTTTATGCTATTACATTACTAGTAAATTTTACTTAAAGCAACGGCTTATTTTCAGTTTATTTTTTACTAGGGAACAGAGCTGATCAGTGGTAGAGCGCTGAGTTGCTGTGCCGAAGTTCCCGGTTTCAAATCCGGCTTGGGTAGATTTTAATTAAAGTTTGAATAGCCGGGGATAGATCCTTTCGTACCTGGGATCCTCTGTAAGGAGGGTACGGAAAATGGGGAGGGATTTGGTGGTTGAGCCTGATCCAGGCCGATTCGCCTCCTTGCCAAACCTTTGTCCAAGTATCAGTACTGTCTCTGCTACGAACTTGAAGATCCTTCATGGGCTGTAGTGGTAGAGGCTTATTTTATTTTTTACTTTTGTTACATATCTTGGGATGACTCTGGATGCGAAACTCCGATGGAAAGAACACGTTAAAAAAAACTAATACAACTAAATTTGAGTTATCAAAAGTTATATTGGTTCATAGGCAGACAATCCACACTGTCAGTAAAAAATAAAATATTAATATATAATCAAGTCCTGAAGCCAATCTGGACATATGGAATCCAGCTGTGGGGATGCACAAGGGACTCCAACAGAAAATCAATTCAACGATTCCAAAATAAAGTGTTAAGGAGCATCGTAAATGCACTTTGGTACATCAGGAATGATGATCTCCACAGAGATCTTTGGGTGCCAACTGTGGAGGAGGTAATCCAAAAATTCGCCCAGACACATCAAGGTCGCCTGCAAGACCACGTCAACGCCGAGGCCTCCCATCTCCACCTCAATGCACTAATAAGAAGGCTAAAGAGAAGGAAGCCCCATGAACTAATATAAAGTGTGTTTTACGTTTAGAGCTAGAGACATTTGAAGCTCCTTAATCGTGAAAAATAAAACTATATTATGTATTTATGTTTTAAGTGTTTTGTTATTATTATTATTTTCAGAAAAAAATTGCTAATAAGCTCGTAAAGAGTTTGATTGTAATATAAATAAATAAATTAAAAAAAACTTGTGTTACAAAAAAAATATATATACTCGAATCATTATGCCGATTGCTATTACTTATTTCCTTTATAAACGTTGCCTAGAATGTTCCAAAGGTTTAATCCTGAAAATACACCGTCATGTATCAAATTTCACCACATTGTAAAACGGAATGGTAATGGGATCTATTAAGTGAGAGGTTCTGAATTTAATTTTCTATGTCCATTGAAAGACAAAGAAGAAATGTGGGAATCGCATAATCTATTTACCTTATTTAGCATGCTTTAAAAAAAATAGGATATGAAGTGTGTTTCAAGTTACAGTAGTCTTTTCAACAGGCAAACCCAAACTGTTATTATTTATTTATATTTCAAAAATATAATTTGATCAGGGGCAGACAGGACTACAACCTTGTATATTTATATACAAGATGGAGTGAAGTAGCTCAGTGGGAAGAACACTCAGCTGCTAAGACGAAGGTTCCTGGCTCAAATCCGGCTGTGGCAGAACAATTATTTAATCCGTTAATACCTGAGGTTGGACCCTGTGCAATCTGACGTTCCGCCTGGGGTTCGTCCAGCCTATCCAAAGAAAAAATAAACCTGCACTACTACTACTACTACTACTACTACTTACCATGAAGGGTTTTGGATTCAGTACCAGGTAGAGACAGTACTGTTTCTTGGACATCGGTCGGGGCCTACTTTATTGAGCCTTGGTGAGCCCCAGAAGGGTCTTAGATCCGATAGGATCCATTTCTATTAACAGATTAAATAAAACTATGCCAGCAGCGGAATTTGAACCCAGGACTTTCGGCAGGGCATCTAAGCGCTCTTAAACTGATCCACTCTTCACTTTAAAAAGGATAGGAGATTATCTGGGGGAGAATCTGGCGGTTTCCATCTGTGATCTCATTAAAATCACCTTCTTGCACAACCGTTGCAATCTTGCCCTTGATAAAGTGCAGCCTCTCCCGTATACTTAAAATAAGACCCTTCATAAAATGCAAAGGTACGTTGTTGTTTTTTCTGTCGTTTTCAAAGCTAAAAAAAACTGACATTATTATTTTATCATTGTTAGATTCATTAGAAGGTTTATGAAACTGTTGTTAAGAAGCATTTTTCAATTTTTGATTGTCTTCATAATTCATGGAAAACATTTTGAATACTCCCTATTGATGGTGCGATATAAGCAACGTACTTACCTTTCTACAAACTCCTGAAGTTTCAATGCCGAGAGGGTCTTGCAAGACAAATGCATTAGTGGGGTGGGGGGAGATGAGAGATGTGGAGGAGGTTGGATATGTCTAACCGCCGGTCTGCAGGAGACAACTCGTTCCCTCCCCTGACCCTGGCGGAGCGTCTTCTTGCATCTCGTGATATCCTCTTAAGTAATGTCAGCGGTGTGACGTCACCTTCCGAAGGAGATCGTGCCACTTAACTTGTCATCTGCCCACACTTCCTTAGCTTCGTACGTAAAACCAACTGCTATTGAAAATTCAAATTAAATTTTATTTTGACATAATATTAAGATGATTTTTTCTTGAAGTTCCAACAAGAATGTCGAAAATTAGGATCAGAAGGATATTTTCTAAAGATTTTTAAACTGTCTCTATTAAGTTATTTATCTGATATATGAGATCAAATATAATCCTCACAGATGAATTCTGATTTTTCTAGAGATGAGTTCTGAGGTAACGAATCACGTTACAAATGTCCAAGACCAACAGAGACATCGCCATGTAGCAGTGGCTTTGAGATTTTTTATTTTATGTTAAGCTCAGACATATGAATGCGACAGTAGTCACCCACAAAAGAAAGTTATCAGTCCCAATCCTTCAACACCTTACACTTCCAGATTCCCAAGATATTTTGTCGAATTTTTAAAAAAAAATCTTGTGAAAAGGTGGTGGTTGGTGTATAAATGTATAATAAATAGGATTTCATTTGATTAAAAAATATATAAAGTTATAATAAGAAATAAAATTTATAAAATTTTCGTCTTATTTTTTAAACAATGAGATAAAAATTATGGTAGAGAAATTTGTTATCAATTTATTTCTCTATTAACTAAATGCATATTATAAATATTAGACTTTATTTTATAATAAAAACAAGTTTACATATTAAAATCATTGTTATTAAAATATGTTATTTATATTATAAATATTAATTTATATACCTACAGCATCGGCAAATATGTGATTAACTCGAACATTATCTAAGATAAGTTAATAGTACTGATGTAATCGAAAACATGATATTCTCTTCATTTGTTTGTGTCTTGGATTGGATTTATAATGTTAGCAATAACACTATTTCAATCCAAGGCCTGTTTTAAACACTTATGCATAGCAAGAATGACAAGATTACCCTTCTCTCTGAACAATCAACTCATTTCGGATAAAATTCAAGTCAGGGCTATGAATATATATATAAAAAATATTTATAATACAAATAAGTATGAAACTTACGGGTGGTTGTCTTATCATTGTTTTTAGTTATTCATTGTACAAGGGCCATTTGGAGAGTGGTACCCAGGTTGGGGGTGGCGCGTAGCCGCTGGGCAGGATCAGACCGCGTCAGTGCCTTGTCTGCCTGATTTGTGGGAGGTTGCGTGACGCTAGCATTGCCTGTGTTGTGTTAGTGATCGTTTATAATGTTTAAACGAATTGAGAACGCCGCCAGTTATGAAGTGAAGGCCGTGATGAAATTTCTTAATGCACTATACGTTCGACCTTGTGATATTCATCGTCAATTAAAGGACGAGTTGTCTTTTCGGCCTTGATGTCACAACTTCAACCTGAGGAGGGGAAATACACACGGCAAGGAGCGTTCAGGGAGACCATCTGTCATTACAGACCAACTGCTGAGCTCAGTAGACGAATGCGTGAGGAACGATCGGCGCGTCAAATTGATGAACTCAATGAACATTTTCCTAATGTGTCTCGAACAATTGTTCATGAAATTGTCAAAGACCATCTGCTTTATTCAAAAGAATGTGCAAGATGGGTCCATCGCATGCTTACATATGAGCACAAAACCAAGCGTATGGCTGCAGCATGGACGTTTCTGGGACGTTATTCCGATGAAGGAGACTCTTTCCAGACTCGCATCATTATTGGGGACGAAACATGGGTTTGTTATGCATCACCTAAGAGTAAACGACAGTCAATGGAGTGGCATCGTGCTCTTTCACTAACCAAGCCAAAAAAATTCAAGACAGTTCCGTCCATCTGGAAACTCATGGCAACCATTTTCGGAGATCGACGAGGTGTACTGCTCATTGATTTTATGGCCCTGGAGACACAATTAATGCTAATGCGTATTGCGAAACATTAATGAAATTACGGCGGGCAATATAAAATTGACGTGTTTTTTTTTGTAATAAAATATTATTTTAAGTTGGACATTGTTTGAATCTGAAGTTTTATGGGAATAAAGTTACAAATTAAAATAAAATAAAATTATTTTTTAAGCTTCTAAAAATTGAACAATAAATAATGAGTTAAAAATAATAAATAATGATTTGTAAATAAATGTCTATACCGTCATTTTAATAGGAATTCTTTGTTTTACCAATAGCCAATTTTATTTTTTTTTAACTGGTTTAATTTTGACAAGACATGGAACTATCAAATACCCCTATTGAATAATTGGGTTTTTTTATTTATGACATAGTTCTTTTTGAAGGAGCAATATTTATTATAACACTGAATGAAGTTGTTTTGGTTTTAGCAATCCATTAACCCTTATATTTAATGAAATATTATAAATTAGATGTAATACAATAACAATGCAAGACTATTATTAGTGTATTACTTCTGCAGTTCAGCCTATATACTAAGCCTTTCAACTTTAGGAGATATTTCAATTCATTTTTGAGCTGATTACAAATCTATATATTTACCTAGGCTCAGCTAGGAGCACTGTTGCAGGAGCAATGGGCTATCTAAAGTTTATCAACCGCGAATCAGTTGTGTTGGAATGTCCACTTTCCTGTGATTGAAAAGTCTTAAGAAACCTCTGACAGATGATAATTACTAATATAAAATTTCATGTTGGCTTAAACGGAGTCAAGTTACTTTGTAGTAATGCCCGTACCGAGAGGGAATGCCAGCTATGTAACGTTTCAGTTACACGTACTGTACTCAAGAGGACTCCTATCAGCTCAAGAGTTCTGTGGACCATTCTAAACCGGCATGCTATCTTCAACAAGGGCCATTTAATATTAAGTAAGTATATATTAAACAAAATAGTAAAATAAATAAAGTTAATAACAGAATAAATACAATTTTCTCATATCAATGATAAATTTTGCGATTATAATATTAATTATCATTTAGGAATGTCTTACATAGTTGCAATAATTAAACTTATTTATTATTCTTTATGTTACGTTTTCCATTTTCTTTTTAATCTTCTCGTAGGAAGTGCAGTTAACAGAGAGGAGTGAGAAAGAAGTATTTTGGTAATGTGTTGAAGAGTGAAATATGTATTCACTATGAATAAACGATTTGATAGTGGGAATGTTCATATCGTGTATAGTGTGATTTGAAATAAATTATGGAGCATTAAGAATATTTCATAGGATTCTGGATTGTGTTTTTTATCTTGTGTAAATTGGCGTGTTTTGCTGAACTCTGAACTTTTGCTCCTTATGTATAAATAGGTCTTAGTATAGTGTTGTAGGTTAGTCCTGTGTTTCATGGCCCAAGTGAATATCTGTAGTCCGGAAGATTATATAGATTGCTGTTTGTAGCCTTTTATCAGTTCTTGTATATTTAATTTTGTATATATGTTCCTTGTAAATCGTTAGTCCAACTTCGTTAACCAAATGTGTTGTCAGTTTCGATTGCTGGACACGGATCTTTCCGTTGGAAAAAGCTTATTTTGGTTTCCCATATTTGGAAAAACTTTTCAAAACCAAATAAGTGATTTTAGAGTTATATTGGCTATGCTAGGATTTTTTTTTTTTTAACACTTTATTGACATATTACAATCTGCCACTTGTGGGCAATAAGTAATGGTGCTATGTAACTTACAATCATTTAATAACAAAACAATGATATAAAAAAATATAAACAAAATAAAATAAATAAATATACACATGGGGTAATAAAAATAAATCAATGCGAAAATGATAATAAAATAAAGTAAAAAAATAAATACAAATAAAAAATAAAATATAATGTACACATTCATACCCTAGTTACAATTTGCCTGGGGTCTGTTCTTCCCCAGGAAAGAGGGCAAAGTAGGAGTCCGGGAAGCTCCAGCTCCCTTTCCCAGCCGCGTCACTGGCATTAAACGCCAATGGAAGCTGGTTAAGGGCGCTTCACACACACAGGTCGTGAGTGGATAATCTCGCCAGTGCCAGTACTCCAAATAACATTATTACATCAGGTCTCGGGGTCATTGCCGGTTTAGGCGGCGGGGTGGGTTATATGGATGTGTGGAACTGGAGGTTTTGGTGAAAGTTTGAAAATTTAGTATGGATGAGGTCGAAGACGAAAGGAATGTTGAAATCATTGTTAGGATATTAATAAAACAAAATAATGGTTGTATCATCAACAAAGGTATAGATGGTGGTAAAAATGGAGCACAGTAATATCAAACGTGTAAAGGAAATAGAGAATAGGATTTGAAACCCTACCGTGTGGTACACCGTTATATCGAGGGAAGAAGAATGAAATTGAAAATTCAACAGAGGTACAGAAGAATCTGTTATGAAAAAAATATTGAAGAATTAATTTTCCAGTGTACAATCTAGTGCCAGACACTACCAAATGCTTTCTCAACGGTAATAAAAATCGCAGAGCAATATTCATTTTTCTGAAAAGTGATAAATATTGCAGCCAAGATACTGTTTGTGATATATAGCTGCAATATTTGAATGTAACATAAAATAATGGATTTTTTGTAAAACCAGTTATTTTTTACTAAGTTTTGCGCGGTTACAAAAGTGAATAAATAAAAGGAGAGTAGAATTAGTATTTTAAAAATTTCCTTGAACATAAATCCTCACAAGCACAATTAATGTTCGGAGTTGTTTAATACAATGGGGTATCACAACTTTCACTTCATACACAAATTATATCATAATTCAGAAGTCGGATTTATGTGTATTAACATGTTTTGTGGGTTTCGTATAAAATAGCAATCTAGGATTTATCTCCACAGTTCGAGGGAATGAAAAGCGTTGTAGAAACAAGGGAGAATAAGAAGAAGCATGATGTGATGTCCAATGTTGCGGGATGAAATATCGGCAGGCCGTGGCCCGGCAGGAAGCTGGAGGTGGCAAATGACGCAGAAAGCTGGGGGCGGGCGGAGGCAGACAAACGGAATCGAGACAGAGCCGCGAGCCAGCCAGCACTCCATCATATCCACTCCCGCCCGTAGGGAATATATATCCCTTTTAGTCTTATTGATAGATTCTATGCCGAAATTTCCATCAGGATATGGAACTGCTCGAGAGTTTGGGGCTCTTGAGGCAAACTGCTCTAAGAGTATATTATTTCTTATTTTCGGGACAAGGATCTTTATGGGGAGCCTGCCTCGCTAGCGATAATAAAAAAGACCATCCAATTCTCTTAGCGAATTCCCGTTGTCACAAATTTATTATAATGATGTCGCTTTATAGGGCTATTGAGGTTCGTTTCGCCATTAGGCTTAATTGGTTCTCGAATTAGCCTAACAATAAAGTTCTTACAACAGAAAACAAATGTGCTTTTCTAATACATAACAGTTTTCATCTTCCTTATACTAATCATTTGTAAAAATAAATAAATAAAATAACACCTATACCGACCATAATGTCTTGAGTTTAGTTCGTGATAGAGACTATTCTGTTCTCATGCTCAACCACCTGGCTTTCCTCCTATTTTGTATAGACGCTGGGTTAACTCCAGAAGGGTAGACAGATCCCAAAGGGTCCATCCCTTGTGTTAACTTTTTATTTAAATTATCTGTCACAGAGACACCTCACTCCACCCATTTATTTCTAAAACCATTTATAATATAAATCAAAGCATGAAATTAAAAATATAGAATGTACAGCAATCCTGACTCTTCAAGACAGAGTGTACTATTCAATATATCTATATAAATAAATATGAATCGCCAAATGTGTTGGTAAGCGCAAAACACGAGAACGGCTCTACCAATTCGGCTAATTTTTTTTTCATATTTTTGTTAAGGCGCAAAGAAGGGTCTTTAGAGAAAAAACATAAACACTTTTTTTTTCCCATACAAACTACTCTGTTCCCAGCAAAACAAAACAAAGGCGCGTTAGTTGTTAGTAAAGGTTTATTAGGGTTCAGTCACTATCATATAATAAATAACTGGAATCTTAATTTACAAAAATCCTATGTCACGATGTTTATTCGGGCTAATCTCTGAAACTACTGGACTGATTGTAATGAAATATCGCGCAGATATGTAACATTGCCCAACTTAAAATATAAATATTTTATAACATAAAATATTGTTACGGTCAGAGAGAGAAAGACGGGCGGACGGGATTGACATCTTCAGCCCGTCGGCTGGAGAGATTAAGAAGGTTCTCGAAGATCAGAGAACGGCCTCCCCCACTCCAGCGCGTCTAGAACATTCGACCAGAAATATTAATACCAGGCAGTGTGATGAACAAGTGAATCAGTAATAAGTGAGTCAGTCAGTGTTGAACTGGCCAGTGTAATAAGTGGATCAGTTAACAGTGACATTCCGTGAGTATAATTAACTTTTTCTGTTTACTACTGTGTGTCAGTTTGTTATATTTGGAGAGTCTTACGGTCGGTGGACTTTAATTAGTGAACTGTAGATGTTAATTTGTAGCTATAAACTCTTGCGTAATTGTATAGTATTCGTACAAATTTATGTAAATAGTTAAGCTATTTAGTATAGCATATATATAGTATTTGTAATATCGTATAACACGTATTTTAGTTTGGCCTAGGTTATGATCTTTAGAATATTGTTATTTAAATTTATAATAGTTTAATAATTTAATTGTTAGTAATTTCATTGTATTCTTTTTGTCAATTTGTTAATAAATATTAGTATCTCGAATTTAGGAGTAGTTGAATTCATTTTCACACCCAGTATTCCGTAACATTATTTCGATTAATGACCGCGATATTTTTATGGCAAAACTATGTTTTTTCCTAACAGTGGTGCATTTTTGTTATGTTTCTGAGGACATGCCTGAGTTTTGTAAATCCAAGTTTGCAACCGAGAAAACGATTGGGAAAACCTATGGCAGCCGAAAATTATTGAAATTGTCGGAGTTATTTCAGTGTTTGGCATGTATCTCCTAATTGGTGCGTTTTTAAAAAAAAACAAAAAAAAATTGGAGGTTTCAGAAACTGGAAGGGATTCCAAACATTTCCTTACAAACATAAACAAAATATAACAACAGTTAGCAAATCGCTTTTTTGGGTGCAAAAAATATACTTTGCAACAATTTCATGCCAATTTTTAAGGAAAAAAGACTTACTTTGTTTATTCCTTTTTAAGTTTCTGTGTAGAAATATAACTTTTCTGTTTAATTTGCTGATACAAGACCAAACACATCATAAAGCAGGTTCGCTGTTGCCGTTGACAGATGGCAACTATAAATTCCTGCAAATGGAATAAATGGGCAATGCACCAGAAGAAATCGATCAGCATTGTGCAAATAACAGTTCAGTGAGTAGGTCTATTGTTTAAGACTACACTGGATCTAATGCCATCTGGTAATCATAAAATTGTGATCAGAGCTGATAAAACTCCTGTAGGAGGAAAACATGCGAGATGTTTCAATGAACCAACAATCCCTTGTAATTGTTGGAGAAAATTTGGAAACCCTTTGTTTTAGGGTAATAGGGCTGAACAACACCTACCGGGACAGCTAGTCATAAATATAGCCCGATTTCTTTGGCGTAATATTAAGAATAATATTCTCGCAATTTTTTCAAAATAATTAAATAGATGTTATTTAAATAAATAAGTAGATTTTGAAATTCACTTTGGAGATGATGGAAATCTATGGAGATATCAATTTACTTTAAAAATGAAATAAATATTATTTCAACAATTTTTACTAAGATATTGTTTTAAAATTCATATAAAATAGAAAAAAAATCGTACCCATTAATTCTCAAAAATTGAATAAGTGAATCTTTATTTTAATGACCTACTAGATGTTTTATATTATTTTCGATTTGAGTTACCTACATTGTAGTAGTTGGCATAACACAGTTTTATGCCTAAGTATCTAGTTTCCAGCCTAGCAACGGGCCTATTTAAAGAAAAAGAAATCCTTGGTTCTGCCGTCCTTCGGAGAGGACGTAAGATAAAAGTCTTGAGCCTGTGAGATGTCAGGTACTCGTTAAAGATCCCTATCCTAATTGGATAGGATAGCGACAGGATGGCCCAAATTTAGAACTCCCACCTTGCATCAGTTGGTTAGCCGTAGTACCATAAAATGATCCATTATACACAAACAAATAAACATTACTATTGGTTATTTGGAAGAAAATAATACAGAACAATATTATAATGATGCCAACAGTTGATGATAATGGCCACATAATAAGCCTAATGAGGTAGATAATTAGCACAAAAACATTATACCAAAATTATATTTATTCATTATGTTCAATTCATGGGCTGGTGAGGGCCCAAGCGTGTAGGTTGCAATTAGCAATTGGCCGGCTATTACCATTTGTTATTAATAATAAAGCTATATCCTGGGGCTATATAAACAAGTCGACCGAGTGTACTATTGATTAACACTGAGGTTCTCATCTGTAAGATTGTTTGCTCCCCAAGTTTCAATCAAGTATAAATAAAACAACAACAAATTTTTTCAGTAAATTGGAACTTTTAACATACACCAATTTAGTTACAGTTGGACTTTACACCTCTACCCTGCTGATGGCCAAAACGTTGGCACAGGTCAATAAGTTTAAATCATTTTGTGTAAAGTTTATTGACTGCACCCCGACCATTCTACACTCCTATTAATATTTAATAACTATTAATAACAAAGATTAGCCTAAAGTTTTGTGTGCATATTAATTTTCGGTGCAGATTATTGGAAAATGGGCCAGAAAGACCAATTTTTAGAATTTATAGCTATTTTAAGATTTATAATAGGATTTTTTTGTAAAATTCTTTTAGTAGGGAATATCTTGGAAAGTGTTAACTTTAGGACAGTAGGTCTCATAGCAATATCGACTGGAATTGCACCATACTATCATCAGACATATATATATATATATATATATATATATATATATATATATATATATATATATATATATATTTACTGAAGGGAGGCATTAATAGCTAATCTTACTAATATTATAAATGTGAATGTTTGTATGTTTGTCTCTCTTTCACGCAAAAACTACTGGACGGATTTGGATGAAACTTGACAGTAATATAGGCTATACATCAGAATAACACATAGGCTATAGCAAGCGCGGATTTAGGGGGGGGGCGCACGAGGACATGGGCCCCCCCCTCGACTGTTATTTAGGAACTGTGGAGAATCCATTATAGGACATAAATAAAGGCAAATCACATGATAATAGATGTTAAAGTAACAAAAAGAACATGAGTGAAACTATTGTTTTTATGTTTGTTACTCATTCACGCAAAAACTACTGAACGGATTTCGATGAAACTTATTGAGTAAAATAGGTTATAGATCATAGGCTACACCAAGAGCAGATATATGTGAAGGCACGAAGGCATGTCTCCCCCCCCCCTCCGTTATAGTACATAATTAAAGGCAAATCAGGAACTTAGTACTTGAAATTTGTAGATAGGTTCTTTGTACAGTTTAAGGAAGAAATTTGGATAATTCTACCCAAGGGTTTCTCCTTTAATGTAATAGGCGTTCAAAGGTTGTATAGAATCCGTCAGTTTTGAAGTTGGACATCTGAAATTTTGGGTGTACGAATAACTTACATTTAAAAAAAATAATTAGATTATTTATTTAAAATGATCTTGCACAAAACTTTATGTGGCACACCAAATTCCACGCGAGTGAAGCCGCGGGCATAAGCTAGTAATTAATAATGTTCTTTCATTTTGAATATAAATATTGATTATATATTCTACAGATTCTTTTTTATTCTTCTGTACGTTCAAATCTCTATTCTTATCATCCTTTTTACAATTGCGATGCATCATTAAATAGCAATTATCCTTATAGTAATAACCATCTCCTGAAGTATTGAGGGTCATTTCAGCGAGAAAGGTCCTCTTTCGAGACAACGAGTGAGTCACTCTGTATCAAATATTGTCGAAAGTGGCGCAATATCCCTTGAGAAGAGGGATCCAGCCCGGTAATGATCCTCCCTGGCGGAAGGACTGACTCAAAGAACATACAGTGTAGGAGGCCTTCCGCCGTCGTTTTAATTGAGGAAGCAGTTCATTGTAGTCATAGGGAACAGCCTTCTAGATTCCAATGGATGCTTTACAATGGTTTAATTCTATACGGGCAATAAAATACATTTAACTAATAGTACCAGTTACACTGCACTAGTTAAAACTCATACCACGCAATGGTTAGAATTCATAGGCTGCTGGGAACACCAAAGTCGGAAAAATCTATTAAGTAAAATGTGATGTATCAATTTTATTTATTTATTGATGGGCTCTTCAGTCCTTGAAGAACTTTGGCATCTGCTATTTTTCCGTCATGTATCAATTATTAACAGTTAATAATTTATCAACAAGAGGTAAAACTAAAATTTAATTATTGATATAGTTATCATGTAGTTCCTTATATAGTTATAGTATATTATTATATTTGTAGAGTTAAAGTGCTCAGTTGCTAGTGGAATCAAATCTAACTGTAGATAGAAATTATAACGGTGGATTAATTAGTCATGTAAATGGACATATAATTTAAATTATAACAGAAGTTTTATTTATCTTTCCCAGGAACCTTTCTTCTTATTCAGCTATAGCCTTTGGTCCTTGATGGTGGTGGAGGATGCTTCCTCTTTGGAGTCTAGTGGACCTAGGAGTTGGGACGTGCTTCTTTTTTTTATTGTTCTCTTTCTGTTCTTCCTAATTTGGTGGAATACCATCATGCATTTTTATTTTCCTTGGTTGTTAGAGAATTAAGGCTTAATGTTTATAACTTTTCTACTATGCGTTTCAGCATATTAAGTGCCCACGCACCTACAGCAATTTCAGTTGACAATGAAAAGGATGGTTTTTTTTTTTGTGATTCGTAAAGTTATTAATATTGGGTTTGGAAACAATAATTATACAACTGATGTTACAGTTTTTGGGCGATACAATGGAAGAACTACCAGAAGACCAAGAACTTAAAGAAGAACATTTTGTCAGATATTATAAGTCCTTGATGAACCATATACTATATATGCTTCTCGATTCATCCTGGCAAACTAATTAGCCTTACTAGCCCAAGCATGATTAGCAAGACCACATCTAAATCTCCTCAGGGTTAGTGTGTATATGTTTTCTTTCTCGTTCCTCAGATCACTGTAACTATCTTTGGACCGATTACACGCAGTCATTTATTTCTCGTAAATACCACCAATAGGAACCACCGGGCTCCAAATAGGAAGTTCAGCAGAGTTCAGCATAAATGAGTCAGCTTCCAAAACCGAATCCAAGGTGTATGAAGATGACATGAGCTACGCTCTCTCCTCAACTCCACATTTTGTTGACTAGGCATCCCAATGCTCGTGCAAGGCAAAACAGCCAACGGAGTTTACAAGTTTAAGACTGTTTTAAACATTTTTGACTTAATAATGCATCAGATAACTTACCAAGCTACCAACAGTATGTTGGAGATCTGATCAGAGCCAAGATAAGAGCTCGTTAAATTTGGCAAACCAAGAACCAACCTTCAGATAGAAGGACATTTAGCTAAACTAAATAATGAACTGAAACGCCAAATTAGCAAATTTAACAAGTCAAACTACGACAATTACATTAATTCCCTTTCGACAGACGATGGGAGTCTATGGAAGCATACCAAAAGACCCTTCAAACATCATGAGATGTCAGCACCTCTTAGAAAAGAAGATGGCTCTTGGGTTAAAACACGAAATCTTTTTAAATAACACACTTCACATTCCATAACAACGAACACTGCCACTGCCTTCATTCACTCCCACAGAAGCAGCAGAAATAATTAGACACTATGACGGATATGACTTAAATGCTGAGGCGCTCCAGCAAATGCCTAGGAAAGCTCTGGCGTTTCTTACGACAATCCTTAGAACTAAAAAATTCCCTTCACAGTGGAAATACTCTATTGTAACCATGATTAAAAAACAAGATAGAGATATTAGCAACCCTTCTTCTTATGTACCTATTAGCTTACTCTCCATTTGTTCTAAAATTTTTGAAAAATTATTTTATCCCCGATTATTAAAGTTACTGACAGACAAAAATATAATTCCTCAGAATCACAGAAAACGACTGCAGATTTTTCAATCAAAAGTACTTATATTTATCACCAAAGCACCAAAACTCTGCATACTGACTTAAAAATACAAATTTTTGACGAACACATACGAACATACTACAAACGCTTCCAAGAAAAACTACACGGACATCCAAACCCGTTAATAGAACGAATGTCCACTACTCTCATGCCAGAGAACACTAGGAGGAGATTAAAAAGAACGTGGATGAGGGATTTGTTATATTAGGAAATTAAAACAAGCCAAGGGAGAGGAACCGCTGGGTACTGTTCTTCTTCATGCCTTTCATGTCATTGTATCATGTTTTTAGTGTCTGGTGAGTGCCATTGTTTTTTATTTGACAGGTGCAGATGAAAACATGAATAGAAAAAAAATATTGTATTTTATCTGATGTCCCACTTTGATCTATATTTTTTTAAATTTTCATTTTATTTACTATATTAATATGATTTTACATATCATTTATGTCAATTATTGAGTTATACCCAGCAATGATATTCCTGCGCGCAACTGATATAGCTGTTGGCTGCAGCAAGGTTCATAACGACAGGCTATTTAGAGGAGGAGATGGGGCCGTAGCCACATCCAATATGCCCACATCTAATCCACTCATAGCTCACACGAAGAGCACCTCCAATTTGTTTGCCTGTATTAGTTTATTAGGCGATTAGGGACTCCTCGGGCGATATAGAGAAGCTAACAGAATTAGTGGCCAATCAGAACAAGCCGGGCTTCCTATTGGCTCGGCTAATTCTGTTAGCGGCCAATTTAGCCAACCCTTACCACACCCGCGACAATCTCCAGCACTCCTTTTTATTGGCAACCCTTTGTCCTCTTGTAGTTGTGAGTCATTGCGCAGCTCGATTCGATCTGACAGTGTTGTGATTAAAATATTTTTATTTACTTATTCTATGTTGTCAATCTTTATTTATATCCCCTATTTGCATAATAATGATATTTAATAATAGAGGAAACTCGTTTAATTAAGTAATATATTTTGAACTTGAAATTATATACCAAAAAGACTTACAGGCAAAAGTCTCAAAAATTACAGGAAAACAATACCTACACATATTTTAACAATTAAGGCAGCACCAGGGTATAAAGATAATAATGAAAAGAAAAAAAAGCTAATAAACCACGCACCACTTCGTAGCCCAACGAAACTCCAGCCAGTGAAAAGCATCCCACAATAGCAATTACTGAATGTGAAATGTAGTGTCTCAATGAAAGTAACTTTCTTGTTTATGTTTCCCATGTCTTTTATTCTTTTTAGTACTTTTTTTGGATGTTTAGCAGGTGCATTTTTTATTATTAATAGCTGTTCAATTTAGTCTTCCTCAGCTGATGTCCTGCTGCTTTTCTTCTGATTCAGTAGCTGCGTTTCCTTTGGTTTATGTCTGCTGGAGTGTGAAGTTAAAATTTTTTTGTTATTGTCTTTATGTCCTGATGATGCCTGAATTGGTTAAATACCGACATGCATTTTTTTATCCGTGTAATGTTAAAGGTTTAAGACACTATTTAGAATTTTTCAACTAAACGTCTCAGCACATACTTGTTAGTATAATCACCAGCTGCATAGTAGTGTAATCAATCAATACTTGAAACTACAGCCATTGTCCTAATTTTAGTTCTGATTCACAATTATTTTAAGAAAGTGGATGTCAGTTACTTAAAACTTCTTTTTTATTTTTTACAGTAGGAGTTTACCAAACTTCCAGTTTCTGTGTAATTATCTCTCCGTTAGTTTTGGTAACCCTGATTTTCCCTCTAAAACAAACGTCTCTCTAAACGTCTTGGAATGATGTTTAGTCTCTAGGTGATGAATATTTCTGGATTACTAAAGTGATTGGTGCTTCAATCTGCAAGGATCAAATACATATTTGATATTGCAAAATATTTTGTGCATCTCCTCATGGTGCTTAAATGTGTGATGCGCTGACTGTTTAGTTATTTACGAAAGTTTTAGGGACTTGAGGCTTTTGTTTGATATCTTCTGATTATATTCTGCTTGTATTTATGTATCCTTCCTAGTTTTCTCTTCTATAGATTGCTCTGCTAAAATATCAAAATGTGATGGACCTATTTTTCCCATTTTTTCTCAAACTAATGTCTACAAATGCTGAAACTGCATTTGTGTACAGGAAAACAACTCATAACTCAGTTCTAAATAGGATCTAATTTCTCAAAAACTGTCTTTCTAGATGTAACGTGCACACTAATCGTACTCTTCAGTACTATATAAGAAATCCTTAAATTTTGTGAAACACTTCTCAATATAATAAAGGACCTTTTTTGTCGTAAGCAACCCCACCGTTTCATGATGTTAAACTAACAAAGGAGCAACGGACAGGAATTTTATAAGTACGGGAAACTTACATTGCTGTGGAACTGATAATGTATTGCTTATAGCATTGAATTGAAATCCTATTTAGATTTGTTTGAATTTTTAACTTAGTAAGCACTTTAAAACAGTTGGCAATTGCAAAGTAGAATAAATGCTGCTTAACAAGCAGTTACAGTTTACATCCAAAGTAGATAATGCAGCACTCAACAAGTCCGCTATCTCTTGGCTGGTTCCTTTGATCTCCGGATTCCATTTCGCAGAAAGGGCCAAAAAGGAGACAGTTATTCAAATGGGTCTATTACCCTCGAACTCTTTCTATAATCAGCAGATCTGGTGGCTTACAGATGAGCAGCCAATTGTACTTTTAAATTTCTATCAGGAAGCCGAGCCCCTGGAGACTTATAGCAACCTTCCACCTTTGAAGGAAATGGAACGGAGGAAAATTAGGTTCCTCTTTTCGCGCCCCGGCTATTGGAAATACTAAAGAAGTTTTCAGGTCTCTTCCTGAAACTTACAGAACATAATTATTTGGTGGCCCTCTTTCATCCTTTGGCATCAAGTTTACATAATTTACATTGATAGGTCTTTGGCCAACGCTAACTTTATTTGATTAACAGAGGAGGAAATAGAATAGAATCACTTCTTATATTTCGTGGTGTATGCCTATAATATTACTTTGAAAAAGTAAATCAGGTAAAAAGTGAAATGCCAACTTAAAATATTTTCTATTAAAATCACTTTTATCGTTTATTTACTTTAAGAGTTCTTTGAAGTCACTAAATGAATAATGCCCTGTTAAGGAAAATATATCGGTTCTATACTTTTTTTTGCAGTATTCAAGGCCGTAGAGTGGCTCTAATGATAGTGGAGTACAAGAAGGCAATTCGAAAAGGGAAGGAATCGAAGGAAGGAAGGCTACTATGGAATGATATAAGATAGAGACGGATAAATCTGTTTGGCTAAGCATCCAGATGAGTTCCAAGAAGTGGCATATCTGGAAGACATATGGAAGGTAATCACACGGTTGAAGATAATCATAGAGCAGATATTGACGTGGGGATGATGAGATCCACGAAAGACTGCCCTCAATAGGTCTTGAAGTAGCTGAACGTATCCAAGTTGCGGAGTTAGAGTTTCTGAAACATAAGAAACTCATAAGAAGAAGATGAAGAGGAGAAAACCACGATTGGAAACCCGAACTCGTTTGAACCGGGCAGGTGCTGGAGCTTATGTGGATGAGCATAAGGGAACGGGGTTTCAAGAGACATGTCGGTGTGAATGAGAACCGGGATTGGATAGGAGCTTGTTTTCCCACCCAGAGGTGGGAAGCTTACAGTATGTCGTTGATTCTGGGTCCTCCCATAAATCGAAATTAATTATACCATCTGGAATGAATTTCCGTTGGATGGCGGAAAAGTGAGAGACAATCTGTACCCTACTCTATTAAGGATCAAGGATACGGTCACCTGTGGTCTAGTGGTTAGCGTAACAAACTGCTAAGCCCAAGATCGCGGGTTCTTAGCACGGCAGGTGGCCCTAGAATTCTTTGAGGGAGTAAAAAATCCTTAGTTATGCCGTCCTTCGGAAGGGACGTTAAACGGACTAGCCTGTAGGATGTCAGGTACTCGTTAAAAATCCCTATCCTAATTAAACCTGGATAAATAAAATTTAGAGCTCTCACTGCAGCATCGTCCGATTAGCCATAGCAGCATAAAGTGACGTTAAATGAACAAACAAACAACAACAAGGATCAAGGATATAGTTGAAGTATATAATTATAACTTTTATATATATTGTTGGATATAACTATAAGGATATATTTGAAGCATATAAATATAATCTCTCCGCACATAAAGAAATTTGGGGGACTGAGGAGGACAGTTTAGAGGATTGAAACAGAGGGTTTGTTGCTAGCGATACGGGTTCAACTCTTGGGAAGAGTTTGTAGTAGAAGTAGTAGAACCAAAAATACCATATTTAAAAATAATTTTAGGGATTATATATTTGCTACATGATATTACTAACAAAATACCCTATTATTTAATGATATACATAATATTAGCCTAAAGATGTATGGTCACTCATGATTTCTTTTTACAATAAGTACTTGCCTAAGACGTATCAAATGAAGTTGTGAACTTTTTGGTGGCTGATAGGCCTCTACCTAAAGTAGCCTAGAGTCCACAATAGTGCCTGCTCGAATTTTATCTTGGCTAATCTCAATATAATAAAATACTTTTTAGAAACCCCACCGTTTCATGATGTTAAACCAACAAAGGAGCAACTGACAGGAATTTTATAAGTACGGGAAATTCTGATTGCTGTGGAACTGATAATGTAGCATTGAATTGGAATCCTATTTAGATTTGTTTGAATTTTTAACTTAGTAAGTACTTTAAAACAGTTGGCAATTACAAAGTAGAATAAATGCTGCCTAACAATTAAACAGTTAAATGAACAAACAAACAACAAGGATCAAGGATATAGTTGATAATTACTTAAAAATATTATAATATTTAAAATTATAGATTTGTTTGAATTATTCATTCTTTAAAGGAACAAATATTCTTTAAAGAAATGTTTCGGGCTTTGAATTAGTAAAACGGTTCGTACCCTCCTTAAATTAATGGTCAATTAAGGTAATGATAAAATCTTACGAGCTCTATCAACTATATATCCATAAAATTGTAACATATATGAGAATTAAAAATGGCCAATTTAGTACCTAAATTCTGGGAAAAGCAGCAATTCCGAGCTAACAGAGACCAAGGCGAGAGGGCTGGCAAGTCATTAGCCGCCTTCCGAGAGGCATTGTTCCGGCCTCCACTTGACACCACTCAGTCCCATATTATTCCCCGTGTTCCTTTTCAACTGTTCGTGGCAAAATTATCTCCTGTTGGGGCTTAGTTTGTTATTTGCTGTCTGCTGTTAGCGGATCGGCGATACTTCACTCGCAGGGTTGACTCTCTTCGGAATATTCGCAAGAATTAAGACCGAGTATGACTGGTTTATGTTAACAAAGCCTCTTTGTTTTGCATAACATTAGCTGATTCGGTAATGCTTTGGTAATTGCTCGATTTGGTATGAATACGAATATGAATGGCTAATATACTCGTACTTCACACAGAGGGATATTAAAAACGCGACTATAAAGTGCAATGAGGTTTAATATTATTAATTACTTTATGATTTTAATCATTATATTCTGAAATATTTAAAAGCGTTTCTAATTATTTATTGTATAATAAGCTTAATGTTCATACTCTTCGAGTTATATGCAAATAAAATATTCCTTCCGTAAAAAAAATATATATTACTGGAGGATTTAGTTCAATGGTTAGCTAAAGAGATTATTTTGATCTGTAGTTCGTTGAACAAAAATGTGGTAATATGAAATGGAAAATTTCAGATATTAACGAGAAATTTTTGTTGGTATATCATACAGAATGTTTTCTTATTATTCACGTTATTTGGCGAATTGACTATTTTAAGATTTTTTTTTTGTTCATCGACAAACTGAGTATTTTTTCCTAAGATACCACTTTTATGCCACAGAAGGAGATGTGCTGCGGCATCATCTAGTAGCGAGATATAACAATATAGATAGTGTGAAAATAATTTTTGGGTCTATGTACACTAGTTGGTCCAAATTATGATAAAATATCCAAAGTACCAATAATCATTTATATATGTGTATGCATGGATGTTTTTTTTTTTAGTCCTTGAGATTCAATCAATAAATGTTAAACGATCTATTGGCGACACTTTGAGACTATTAGATACGTGATAAAATCACCTATTACCAAATGTTTTATTATTAATTGTAAACAGAAGGTTGATAAAGTTCAGTTATATGTTGGCTACTAATGCGTAAACTTTACATTATATTTAGTAAATATCTTTTAGTGGCGACGGAGTAAAAGCAAAGAACACGTCCACTCAAATGAAAGAGCAGAATGATGAGCAACTCCGCGCCCCGCCTTGGCCGGGGTTCTATTGCTACTGCCGGCAGCAGGTAGGCCACATCATGTAGGCCACATCATGTACCGGACATTAAGCTAAGAGAGTTTGATGAGAACAGGAGCCGTTCGAGATCTACCTAGAGACTCGAAAACTATAGGCCCGAATCGCAGACCATTCGCGCACAGACTCTTATAGGCTGTATAGATATCAATGAATGAATGGATGAATGAATGAATAGATATCAACTCTTGCCCAGTCTTACAGCTCCTAGCCTCCCTAGTTCTAAGCCTTATCATGGGTTAATAAACCTGCTCAAATCATACTTCAGTCCTAAATGAAGTTTTAGAACAACACAAGTTTTTATATAGGGTCCAACTGGAGGGGGAGTCAATTTCATCGTACATTGCAGGGTTACGCCGACTTACAACTCACTGCAATTTTTCCTGCTCTCATTCCTGAAGGACCACTGCATTAGGGAGCGCCTCTTGCAAGAGGTAAATCCGACATTTGATAAAGTACCTACTGCAGATTGTGACCGTCTACTTCAGTCGGACATGCAACACCGCGGGATGATGTCGTGGAATCCGGAGACCAAGTATTGTCTGCGAGGGGCTCCATGAGTCTGAAGAGGAATGAACCATAGCAACAAGGACTACGTAGGTCAAGAAGAATAGCGGAACGGAGGGCGAAGAACACATTCTCACAGGGAGGAAGACTATTAGGCACGTGATAAAATTACCAATTACCAGATGTTTTATTATCAATTCTAAACAGAAGGTTAATAAAGTTCTGTTATTTGTTGGCTACTAATGCGTAAACTTTACAATATATTTAGTAATATCTATTACAGGCTTTATTGTTCTGATATTTGTGATTTAAGAGTGAAGAAACGGGCTTTTAGTGAATTATCACACACTAGTCTGGATTTACATATAAAATGAACACTACTACTTCTATGAGAATACATACATTGTACTTACTAATTGATTACGAAATGTGTTCTTCTGAATCACTCAATCAATATTACTTAAATCCTTCAAATACTGTCCAAGGCTTGACTAGTGTTGAAATCTTTATAGATCAGATTTTTTCCCCCATGTTACCACTCTCAACACAATGATTTTCACTCCTAATACTAATACACAGTATTACCAATTGAGGGTGTCGTAAAAATGAAATTGAAGCCGCTTTAACTAGCCACATATTACACTAGTATTTTTAAAGTGATACAACTAAAAAATCGGTCTTGTTCACTATTTATTTGAAATCCAAAAATTCACCCTGCCAATTTTCCTCCTCATATAAGGCCAACAAATAATATTCAAGATAAAAAACTGTATTTATCTTTGGTTGGTTTATCTTGCTAAATACATATCTGAAATAATTGGAATACATTCAGTAATGTTTTATTAAAAATATTAAACAAGGTTCTAAAGAAACAATCAATCAACGTAGGAGAAGCCCTTGTCAGGTTTGTGAAGGAGCACCTTGGCCAGGTCACATGTGTGTGTTCCCATTTTCCTCGAAGGGCCTTATCTTCGAAGGGGGGGCGAAGGGAATGCGAATTTTTATACCGTCCCCTGGCCAGGGATATTGGAGCTGCCTTTGTGCCCTCCTACAAAGGCCCTCCGGTTATTACTGATATAATGAAACCGCCCCGATTTATGACCTAGGAAACGTAACGCTTCGGAGTCATTACGGGCAACTAGATGCCTACCCCCGTTATCTCGGCAGATAATGGCCTCCCCTGATGTGCCCCTCATCGGAGGATATCTACAAGGGATGAAAAAACAATTTCCAAAAGGGGCTACTTATCGGTGCTGCGCAGTCCTCACCCGGCTCCCCATAAAATGCTCCCTTTAATATAGTTTGGAAAAAACAACATAATTACATTTTGCAAACAATCGCCCCCCCCTTCTTTGATTAAAATGGAAATCTTTATCGGATGTCTACAGATATTGAATATCTATAAGCTGATTATATTACAATATTTAATGATCCCATAAATTGTTCATAACATGAATGAAGTAGCCGCTATCTCTCGAGCAGGTAGTTGATTACAGAAGCAGCCGACATATCTCCCGCTAGTAATCTCTATGATGCTCCTCCTAGTCATCTCAAGGGATGAGGCTATATATTATTGTACTATAGAGGTCTCGGTCAATCACATAAGTAAGGTAGCACTTAAGCTTATTGATATTACGTAATAATAGACACAACACCACGCTCAATCCTGCTGTTTTTGAAGTTATAACAAAAAAGATCTAATATAGAAAATTTCTAGAGAATGAGTCCGGCGGATATACCCAAGCAAGAAATTAGATTAGTTGAAAAAATATTGGTAAAGGTTGAGCGGATTAGGGCCACTCATAAGAAGCAAAATGCCCGGTTATACTCTTCGTCGTAATTTTGCCAAAAATCTCACCCACACCTTAGTACACAGTGCCATCAGAGAGAATAGTTCAGAATTTTATATCTATTTGATAACGTTTAAATACAATTATGGAGCTTTAGCATATGTTTGTATGGATTATTTGTCTCAAAATCCATGATTCTATCAGTTGAAATCCGCTTCATCCAAGTTTTAAATTTTCAAAATCAGAATAATAGTTTTCCAAGGTACTTTACTGCTGGTAGCCACCTATGTTAATGAATATTTGATTGCAGAAACGATTTAACTTGAAAGAGTAAAATAGTAACAGACAGAAAATGTTATTCCGAAATGCATGTGATAGAGAAATCTAAAAATTCACTGATGATTGCGAGAAAGTCGTATTTTCGTGTTTTAGATGGCATTGGTCTCCAACATACCAGTTCTGGAACTATGACACAGTTGTGATTTGTTTTTTTCGAGTTTATTTCATTACCTATTGGGAAATAAAGAGTTCTCAACTCTTACAATATGAAACAGAGATATTAACCCTATTGTCGCCGGGTCAGTTAATCTTCCGTTTGGTCATCCCTCCAATGATCGATATTAGAGTAATCGATCTTATTAACCATATCATTGGAACTTAAATTTAGAACTAGGAAATAGTTCTGAAATTGCAAATTTAATGCAATTTTCAAGTACGCCATTTAAATAAAATGAATACACAATATATGTTATATTTTTAATTAATTTTTCCTGCAAATATAGTAACACTTGAAATTTTTCTTCAACAATTAAATAAAAACAGTGAATATTTTTCAAAAAATATCATTTTTGTTCTTCCCGCGTTTGTAATGTACTGAAAGCCCATTCTCCGTGTCTGTTTCTTCAAAATCAAGCCACTCTTTATCCCCTTTTCTCTTTGGAGACCCGACACTTGCTTTGACCTGCTCCTATCTACTTAGTGTTTAAGAGCTGTTCTTGTAACACCAGCTTGCCAAAGTGATGCGTTTCACTTTTTTTACAACACGCTTTTATCCTAAAAGAATAGCACGAAATTCGACGATAACTCGTGTTTCTTGGCAATAATTATTTTAAAAAGCTTATAATCAAAGAAGGAAGGCTGTATTTTTTTTTGTATTTATTTATTTTTTTTAGTTACAACTTATTAATTGCCCATGCTTAGACTCGCAATGCAGGTGTATTTAGGACTTCACAAAGGATAAAAAATAAAGGGAATAATTGTTTTAAAAAAATTTACTTAATATTTATATTTGGCTTATCTTTTCCTATATATGCAAAAGCTGATATTTCACTCACGATTGTTTAAACTAAGGATTCAATGTTTATGTTTCATATTCTCTATTACTACATAAGCTCTAGAAGTAAGAAGATAGTCTACAATTGGTGTTAGCTGCAATTAGATCACATATGTATGTCATGTAGATGTAGTTTTACTTCATAAAATACTTTTTTAAGACTGTAATGAATAATTTAAATAATAATTATATAAATAATTTATAATAATAAATAATAATTAATATATAATAATTTATTAATTATAAAGAATATTTGTGGACCCTTAAGGGGAGTAAATAAGTCAGTACAAACACAAAGTTAAACAATGGAAGCCCCAAAGAAAAAGTATATTCTGAAACCATATATATACATAATACATATTATTACATGCAAATTGTACTTATATCTAATACAAGCTCTGTACAGAAGAGAGCGGAGAGAAGGCAGCGATCGGTACAGCAATCAAAGAGAGAATGGGCTGAGAACAAGACCGAAACACGACATGGCGGCGTCCCCCAACTCTCGACAAGACAAGAGTAGGGGTAAAAATATAAACATAAAGAGGTCTTGACGAAGACAGAAATTGACCTCTGGTATAATATGTCTACGCAATCATAAAGTCCTCGTCAATACGTTCCTACATTCTTATCTATCTATGAAACATAGGTGAACGGACAATACGAACAATAGTTGAATACAGATACAAAACTTATATAAATACTTCAATACGTAATTAAACTACAACTGGCCAAGGGTAGGGGTCTGGACACTCCAGTCCAATCACCCACTTCCTTTTCTTCCTCCCTCTTCCCTTTTCTTCTTTCTTCCTATCTCCTACCCCGAAAAGCGGTCTCTCGCCGATTTTGAACTGTATCGAGCCAGCAGCCTAGTGCCGGTTTAGAGAAAACGTCTTAAGCGGTCTCATACCTTGTAAATACTTATAATACCTCCAGGTAAATGAAGTACCTATGTATGCATATATATTGATGTATGTATGTATGTATGCATATATATTGATTTGTAAATAAAATGTATATATTGTAAATTTATGTAAATTATGAAATAAATGAGATTTGAAAAAACAAATTTAACTACAATACTACTCAACATAATAAATACTAATCAATTCATATTATTATACTAATCAATAATCATACATTTAAATAATCTATATATATGTGGACAACCACAAGGCATTTCATCGACTTCTATAACTATACGATACTGTTTCTTGTAAAGGGAGTTGTAACCGTTTAAAATTATTCTAGTAAGAGCGTCACGAAGATTAAGATGTGCTTGTAAAGTTACTGAGCTTAGTAAGGAACAAATTCTTAAAACGTTAATGAGTTGACTATTAAACGTCTGAGGAGTAGACCGAAACGTAGGTGGGAGGATTGCATATAGAGTGATCTTGCGGATTTAGATATGGTTGATTGTTGGTATTGGTATAGAGCCTTCGGTTTAACTAAGCCTTATTATTATCTATAAGTTTAACTAGTGGTATTAGATAAATGTTCACATTAATAATTTAGAAAACAGCAAAAATTAGAAATAGAAAAGGATATATGTAAGGAGAGATTTTGATGCACCCAAATGGCTTATTATAATTCAATGTTAATTAAATACTAATTAATAATCTTATATTTCATCAAAATAAGTTAATTCAGTATAGTATTAGACAACTTATTCATCTACACCAAAAGAATGAAGCTAAATGTCAACTTAATGAATGACATAGCATCCAGGGCAGTTTCTCTCACATTACTTCCTATTGGATTTGACCTTTTCTTTAAGCCTATTCAGTCGATCTTTTGAACCGGAGATCTTTTCATTTATTCAGGACGATGAGCGGTTGTGAGGCCATTCATAGTGGCTTGTTACTTTTCAGTTACGATCTTACGAGTTTTTGAAGATCTTCGAAAGGGCAGATCTTCTCTTCTTTACTGTAGGATGATATTGCGAAATATAAGTTGCAGGAGGAACGTGGACTGGAGTAAAATCCGATGGAGGGTGATTCTAGGGTGATTCCCTAGTTCAACTCGACTGACATTCTTAAATAGTAGTAAATTATATTATCAACCAATACTACTCCTAATATGCATTTATTTAAATGTAAGGATAATATTTACCTATCCTTAAATTATCGAGGTAAAAAAAAAACCATAATAGTGTATGCATATTTATATGTACCATTATGGGTTATTTAAAAAACATATAGTAATCTTTCTTTTAGTAAGTAAGTCATAATTTTCACAGCATTAGATTTTCTTTTGTCATATAGTTACAGATATTACAAAAATAAATAAATAAAATGAAAAGAAGAGCATATATGGAGTGTCGGAGTAAGTGAGACGTATCGAGAAAGAAGGGAGCGGACAAGAAGAAACTGGAAGAAGGATGAGCGGCTATAAGAAGAGAGGCTCGGACAGGTGGTGCTCCTATAATTGGGATAGTGGCACATCGTTACGGCCCGCAGGAGACATACTATATTTCATCCCCTCGGCCCAAGAGTTAATCTTTTATCCTTCTCCAACATATTTAGGTAACATGTCGTTTCTCCAAAATCTAGTTAATAATAATTATAATTTTCTGAAATCAAAAATGAAAACAACTAATGAATTTTTTAAAAATAATTATTCGTCGCCCGCATAAATATCATGGAGATGAAAACTGTTCGGGAGGAGGTCATAAAAAAATTAGTGAGTAGCTGTTTATTAGAAACTAACGCTTAGACACACACACACATATATATATATATATATATATATATATATATATATATATATATATATATATATATATATATAATGGTTCTTAGGGACGACAGAAATCAATTGAAACAAGGTTGTGTTGCTCTGTAAAACAAAGCTTATTTTCTTTTAATTGATAATTAGTTTACGGGTTTACAAATAAAATCTAAATTCATACCTGTAAAACAAAGAAACGACATTCAATCTTTATTCTCATGTCGATTCTATTTGTTTTATAATAACAAATAATAAAAAAAAACACTTGGAGCTTTTCACTGCTTGCCTATCACACTCGTAACCTCCCTGCTGATAACGCCAGTATCATTCTCTTCAACATCTGCATTATCTACGCGGCGCGCTAATTCAAATTAAAGAAATACATTTTCATTACATATATATATATATATATATATATATATATATATATATATATATATATATATATATATACATATATATATATATATATATATATATATATATATATATATATATATATATATATATATATATACATATAAAATAATCAGAATAAACAAAAAAAGTAATATATAAGAATCTGATAATTGGAATGAACAGAATTATAATAAACAATATATACTAACATAATATGATATGTATAATAAAAATAATGATAAAAATAATATATAGGTAAAAAAATAGGATAATTAGTTGTTAAAATATGGCAATGGCCATTATCGATACGATAAAACATAAAAATAAAAATTAATATCACCAATACAATTCAACCTAATCATTTTTTTAGTTATTACAACTGCTGAAAATGGTGTATTTTTTAATGAGATATTGTTCCGAAGAGACTACAGTTCTTCATCTGTCTGTTCATCCTTAGTGCCTTTCAGCGTGGAGGTGCCTCGGTCCAGGTAAATCTAGCCTCCCGATCCCAGCGCTTTCATTTAATTCTGATTTCTTCCTCTTTTCTCTCGCAGTAGTCGGCCCATTGAGGTCTGAGTATCCCTCTTGGACGTTTTCCTGTTTGCCTAGCCTCAAAATACTTTCTTGGTTCCCACTCCTCACTCATCCAACAGAAATGTTCAAACCATTTTATTTGCCTATTTTCAATGGCTACTTTAGAGAGACAATCCTTAAATAGACTCTAGTCCACTCCTCCCTGATTCGATCCCTCTTAGTTCTGCCCGCTACTTTCCGGAGATACCTCATTTCGGCTGCAGTAACTCTGCTTAAGTGCTTAACCAATAGTACCCAGCATTCACTTCCCTATAGGAAGGTAGGTAGGTAAACAGTAAATTCAATCCAACATATTAGATATCCAACATATCTACAGTAGTAGAAGATTGAATATGTTTTCTCTATGCTATTTATTATTTCCTGATCTTCCTTTCCATTCCTGCAGATCACTGTTTCGAGGCAATTCCCTTTCTTTCCATTCCATTTTTATCTCATTGCAGCATGCTGTAAGCTCTCTTTAGCATCAGCCATAAGGACAATGTCTGTGAATGCGTGGGCAAGTTTATCTTCATATTCCAGTTGCCAATAGTACTGTGGGCTGTCTGTTAGATCTAATTATCTTCTTCATTTCCTCCTTTCTTAAATGCAAAGTTGTCCATTAGTCCTCA
Organism: Arma custos; assembly: GCA_037127475.1. Lineage (NCBI taxonomy): Eukaryota > Metazoa > Arthropoda > Insecta > Hemiptera > Pentatomidae > Arma > Arma custos. The sequence goes on from CM073764.1 coordinate 10,942,988, forward strand.
TTATTCCTTTGGAATCATGGTAGGTCGACTAGATTGCCCCTATTAATCCTTGGAGGATTTTTTTCGCAGACAGAGCATTCCACAGTTCTTGTCTAGGGGCCGAAACGAAGGTAGCTTTCTGATCTATAAATGCTAGGAAAACACTCTTTCCTCGTCCCTATGACTTATCTATGATTGTCCTGAGTGTGGCATTGAGGCCTGAAAAATATTTGTTCCTCTGCTAAGTCGTTATGAACTAGCTCTCTCGGCTTCTTTTCTAATATTGAGGATTAGATCATGTAAACAACAATGTCTATAATTCTCGCATTGCCTTTTTTGTGAATAAGGACAGACACCTTAAGTTCCCATTTCTTGTTCTGTACATTTTGTTAACTTTTTCAAATTTCTCACTAGTTCAGTCAAGCAATGCTTTATTCTTCTGAAAATCTAAGTTCAAAACCTTTCTAAAAATGTGTGAAATAGGAGGAAATAAATCTGTTGGCTCAGTTTCTTTTTTTGTAAGTAACTTCTGAAAAAGACTGCTACACTTTCAATAGCTTTGGTCTGCCATATTTGATGAATTCAGGAGCAATTCTGTCTCTTCCTGCTGCATCCCCGATTTTCATTTTTTCCACCTCTTCTTCTTAAATCACATCATTGGCCATAACCATAAAAGTTTTATGGTTTGCCATCCTTCTGTTTATTGTACGTTGCTTGTTATTTTGTTACTAAACTATTGCATAAAATACAAACCTTATGTTTTTGGGCATGAAAAACGCAATGTTTTTAGAAATTTCAGGAGAAGCGATTTGGAACAAATATTCATCTGATCTTCTCCCTACCTATGCCCTGATGATAAAAAACCAAACATCAACAGTTGGAGAGAGGATAGATCTGCTATAAAGACATGAATTTACTTCATTATTATCTCGTTCAATATAAACAACAATGGTTTTTTCGCCTTTCTTTTATTTTATTGATATTGCTTCCGTAGAGAGTAAACATTTTCCTGATAAACGAAATAAAGATTTAAAAACGTCCGGAACCCTTTAATAAAGTTCAGAAAGGGACGGCTTTGATAACGTGTATAATTGCATAAATCAAATACTTAAAAGGATTTGGGATGAGATTGAACTTAACACCTAAGCAATTACAATCTCCTGCAATTAGGACACCTATAATTTAGCATTCTGTTTTCCCTCCGGTCCGTTTAGACCTAGATAATTAAAACCGCCCTGTTAGGGAGTTCCCGAAAGGAGTATTCTGTTACGTTCTAATTTCAGGATTAATTCAAGCAGAATTTATAAAAAAGAAACAATATTTTGAAATCAAATTAAGCTTCACCCTTTATAATTTCAGAAAATAAATGGAAATCAAAGTTCCAAGAGAGAATTCGCAATTTATTCACAGCTGCCAAACCAAGATCGATATTACTAATGCACAACTGATGTTATTTTGTTTTTTTTATTTATTTTATATTGCGCATTCGTAAAATCAAAGAGTAAAATGAATTTATTAAAGCAAACATGTGACAGCTATCTATATGTTACGAAAGAGCATTAAAATATTTACATAATATTTAACCGATTATATTTCTTTTATTCAATTTATTCGTTCATTTTTTTTTTTTTTTTTTTTTGGAGCAACGTCAGAATCAAGACTACACTTCCAAATTTAACATTAACGATTAACATTCGACATTAACGATTAACGAACATAGCTTCAACACAAGTGATTCCTGTTAACAAAACAAAAGTTAATAATTAAAATAATTTGGAGCGTTCAGGATCAATATCGGATAATTTCAAACATTAACTTTTTCGCTAGTTCAGTCATCCTATTTCTCACATTTTTAGACAGGTTTTGAACTTGGATTTTCAGAAAAATAAAGCATTGCTTGTCTGAAATAGTGAAAAATTTGAAAAAGTCAATTTTCGAAATTTGTATCTATCAGCTCTTTATCCTGAACGTACAGTTTCTCTGGTGAATTGTCTTTATTATTATGAACTAATCTTAAACATGCCCTCTGAATATAACAAAAACCGGTGTAAGGAAAGATAATTAAAGTTTAACCCTGTCAAGTACCATATATTGCATTTAAACATATTGTTGTTTTCATCGGAATACCTAAATTAATGTGGAGGGTTTGTATTTGTGAGCTTTTTGTTTACATTTAGCACGTTCAGTCCATACCTGATAAGTCCATAGCGAATAAGTTCATATAGACGTTTACTGTCTAGTAAGTCATTTTAAGCGAAGTAATAATTATTATGCTAATTGTAGATCAAAATATCCTAAAAAAAATATAAAATCCTAAAATTCTAGGGAGCTGGCACAACCTTTCATCGTAAATATGTTCAAACTGCTTGTCACACACGATATGTTTCGATAAAAAGATAAAGATAAATATGATTGTGTATCCATCCATCGGCCAAGGGAATTACAGTGCCAACTCCGAACTTTGCCATAACGGTAGGATTTTGTTTTCTAGCCGACCGTTATCGTTGGATCTAAGATTTTGATGAAAGTTGGAAAACTTCACGTATGAGGGCATATCGCTCTCTCTGTAGTGCTCGGACAATTAAATCTGAAAGACTATTTATGAAAGATTATTTATTTTTATAATCGCAACATCAGTCATATAGTGTTGTGGCGTAGTGACTGGTGTATAGTAAGCTAATTTGCCAAAATGGCTGGAAAATATTAGATGTCTGTTCAGTGTGACGTATACATTCAACCAAGTTTCTTTGCCTGCTAGAATACAGCCGGGTTTTCCCAGATACCGTAGCGATAGATCTTCTAAAGTGTTATCGGATGGTTCCTGAACCAGTTTGAGGCTGATTCCGGCGTTGGCACTGAAGATACCAATTTTATTCGCGTAGCCACTTGACGCTTTATTTGAGCTATGAAGACGACAACTATTAAAACTATGAAGAAGATACCTATAAACTAACAGATTAGCAGTCCTGTTCTACTCTTGAATATTTCATATTTCATTCATCAAATGATGTATAGTGTAATCTTAGCTTTCGTGTTACAAATTATTATTTTTTAAGTCTGGAAAAATTCGGTATTTTCATACATTTAAATCTGTATTCATCTTACAAGAAATATAAAACTGCAATAAAACGCGTTCTAGTCTGCCCGCAAGAGTGAGAAAAAATGACTGAGATCTCATAACTTATCCCGCAATAAATTAAAAGAAACCAGCGGGACCAGAAGCCCCGAGGTATACTGCAACCGAACGTACGTCTTCTCGGGGTGTGATAATTTTTATCTGGATTATAATCAATAGGCTATTTCTGATAATAACGTTTTTTGTTTTCCTATTTAGCGTATCGTCACCTAAATATAGATTTTGTGCGAGGGCACTAAATTATGATAGATAGTAAATGGATAGAGATAGTATCCCAAAGGAGGTGAAATGATTCATGAGATGTTACAATCGTATGCAGATAAATCTTGACGGAATGATGATGGTAATATTTTAAGACAAGGCATCTCCTTATTCCCACTTATAATTATGAAAAGGAAAAAAGTATATAATGGGTTTTTCACTTGATTATATGTTCAGAAAACTTTATGGATTTATTTTTTGTAGGTGAATTCAGTATTATAAATTAAAAAAAAAATGAAATTGTATGAGGCAGAATTTGAATGGAATAAGTCTTACTAATATTATAAATGTGAAAATTTGTATGTTTGTCTCTCTTTCACGCAAAAACTACTGGACGGATTTGGATGAAACTTTACAGTAATATAGGTTATACATCAGAATAACACATAGGCTATAGCAAGGGCGGATTTAGGGGGGCGCATGGGTGCACGTGCCCCCCCCCCGACAGTTTTTTAGTTACTGTTGTGAATCCATTATAGTACATAATTAAGGGCAAATCGCATGATCATAGTTGTTAAAATAACAGAAATAACATGAGTGAAACTATTTGTTTTGATATCCAATTAATCTTACTAATATTATAAATGTGAAAGTTTGTATTTTTGTCTCTCTTTCACGCAAAAACTACTGAATGGATTTGAATGAAACTTATTTAGTAAAATAGGTTATACATCATAGGCTACAGCAAGTGCAGATTTATGTGGGGATATGCCCCCCCTCCGTTATAGTACATAATTAAAGGCAAATCAGGAACTTAGCCTCTTGAAATTTGTAGTTAGGTTCTTTGTATAGTTTAAGAAAGAAATTTGGATAATTCCACCCCAAGGATTTCCCCTTTAATATAATAGGGGTTCAAAGCTTGTATAGAATCCGTCAGTTTTGAAGTTAGACATCTGACATTTTGGATGGATGAGTAACTTATATTTTTAAAAAAAAATTATTTATTTAAAATGATCTTTTATGAAACTTTATGTGGCAGATCAAATTTCACGCGAGCGAAGCCGCGGGCATAAGCTAGTATGTCATAAACCAAAAAATAGCCAATTAAGTGTTAGTAGAAGCCTATCATATTTTATAAGTTCGTACTTTTTTAAATCTTTTAGCACGGTGACCAACTTCTGTGATCAGACGATTACCTTAAATTATGCATCAAGGATTGCCTTCTCCTTCCTGGTCTCCACCTACTATCCTGAATCAGGCGATATTCGTCATTGATTTGTATATCTTTACTCTTCTCTGTCAGTTCCCTAAAATTCGGAGATTAGGGCGGTACAGCCACACCACTAATGCTACTGCTTTAATCATGAGTATTTCCGTTATTGTGCACCCTTCCGTGTAATACAGCTGTTCAGGGAATACATATAAATTTGCCAGTCTTATATCCAGAACTAGGGAGTCCAAAACTGGATTACAGCAGCACTCAACAGGGAATACTGGCCAACGCTGATTGAGGATGCTTGGACGAGTCGATGAGTTGTTGCGCCGAATTCATAATAATAATAATTATTTCCAGAATAATATTTGAAGACTAATGAGATGTTTCTTAATGCTATTAACATGCTCTTGCTTTTTCAATTCTTGATCTTCTTTTGGTAGTTTGAAACCATTTACAATTTATCATCTGCCCTAGTTGCTCGTATGACTTTAAGTGTAATTATTTGAAGGTTGACTCACTGGTGTTTATTTATTTACAATCATTTCGTTTTGACTATGTTCAGGTGTAGTCCATTTCCTGATGAGGCAAAGGCTGATTTTTATTTTGTGGCCACAGTTGCCTAGAACTTTAGGTAGTGTCAAGGTGTATGACCGTTTCCGGAAAACCGTTGCAATGAGTTAACAAACGGTAGACGACTTGTAAGAAGGGTGTAAATTATATTCACTTAGGTATGAAACAACTAGGTTGACTTATCAACTATGGACTAACAGTATAACTTAGTGACTACTCAATTTACATATTATATTCCAGGCATACTCTCTCTATTATTCTATATCCCAGTAGACCTAGTACATATACAAATGAAAGAACGGTGGAGATCATGGAAGTTTACATAGCTCAAAAAACGGAAGCATTGATAAAAATTCATTTTTACAAATCCAATTTATGTACAATTTACTTCAGGTCATTGCTGAGTGGCAAATAAAGAATTATGTCCATGGTGAGCGCACTGTCCTCTTCTAGGCTACAAAAAATGGAAAAAATTATAAATAATTAATGCTGATCTTATGTTTGTAGATTTTTGGGGTTATTTGTGGATATATGCAAAGAGCGATTGGCATGCTATCATCAGTATCAGATCGTATTTAATTTTTCTAATATTTGTGATTTGTATCTGTTTTAATGGTTTTCTTTTTTGTACACCATTGTTATTCTGAAGGAATTCGTTGCAGAAGTACTGAATATTGATTTTCGTATTCATTATAGTCTTTACGGTCGGTTGATTACCCATACTATGATCTTAGGTTATGTCTACATAAACGAAGCAGTATAATGAAAGTAAAATGAGACTAAACTAATTAAGATAAGCTATGTTGAAGACAAAAGATAACATTGTTGCATGTGCTGATGAAGTAGGACAGGGATGAGCGAGAGGTGATCATGCAATTCGCTGGTTAGGCAGCTGCCAGTCTTGGCACATGCCAACCGTGTAGGCATCACCTACCCTCAGCAATCAACGCTACAAACTTCGCAACTTTAAGGACTTAATTAAGTCACAACCAACTTGCCCATAACGGTTCTATCAGAGTAAAAACATTTTGCTTCTAAGGTTACCTGCTTTTATAATGTTTTTTTTTATTCTTATTACCTTTTTTTGTAATATTCTTTTTATCGCTTCTATTTATTCTAAGCTTTACGGATGAATGATAGGCAAATGTTTAAATTACACACACACACACACACACACACATATATTATTGATTCCAACCGATGATTTATTAATTCCGATTGCTTGTCGTTTCAGGCTACTTCAACATTTTTTTGACAAACGGTCTATCCTCAAAATGAATAAAAAAATACTTATATACATGACTATTATAAGACCTATTTGGACTTAAGGAGTAGAATTTAGGGGCTCTACTAAGCCACCGAATTCATCTCGTATCCAATCCTTACAATTCAAAATCCTTAATAAAATCATCGATGTTCCTTACTTTATTAAGAACAATGCCAACCATAATGACCTTAATGTCCCAATTGTTAATGATTTGGCCCAAAATCGATATTAATCCTTCATTACAAACTGTATGCTCACTCAAACCCACTAGTTTCAAACCTAGCTTCCTCTTCAATTTCTTTTCTTTCAAACCTAGCTTCCTCTTCTGTTTTCCTGACAATCCTCCGAGATGTCTGTAAAGGAGATGGTCTCGTTACTTAGGTTATATTTAATATCCAAATACTACTCTTTTACCTACAATAAAAACACATTAATCAGTAACCGTTGTTATGTGAACTCATTTTCATTGTAAGGGATTATTCCACCAATGTTTTAAAATTTGTACATATTTTAAAATAAAATAAAAAAAAATATGTAAAAAAAAAAAAATAATACTCTTGGGTAGCTCCTTCATTTGCCTTTATCTCATGTCATATTTATCGTTTTATTTCCTTGATGTATTATTATTATAATACAGCTCTAAATTTCAATAAATATATTTGTTTTTAAATCGATACAGCTTAAGAGAAAAAAATCAACGTCATAGGTCGGAGCATATCTCCCCTACAAGAAGACGAAACACAGTGACGATGTAGGTAACGAGTACCCGACGACTGATATTCAGCAGTATGTAAAGCATATCATGGTTGGGGAGGAATTGATTTGTCAGGAGGGGAACGCACCCAGAGTCTTTACCATATTTATATCGAGCTGTGGAAGAAGGGCTAAATCAAGGGTGCCTTGATTTATATGTGGAGAGGGTTGATGGCCGGATCGTTGGGAGCAGAATGTAGATAGTGAGATCCTAAGGCGGGCAAAGATCGTCTTATCTCATTTCGGCAGTTTATACTCCCATCCTCCTTTAACATATTCTCTTAGCCTTTGCCTTTTTACTCACTTCCGAAGTAAGAGCGGGCCTCAGAAAGTGAAAAATTGATAAACTACCGAGATGGATTCCTTTCTATTAGATAAAACTGGATTTTAATGTTTATATCTGTTATAAACTTAATAGTTGTCGGAGTCCTTCGTTATTACGGATCCTCCATACTCCTTGGTCATAGATTGGTCCATAAATCCGCCGCAGTATTTTTCTCTCCAAGACCTTCACCATTCTTTCTGCTTTTTTATTCATGGCCCGACTTTCACAGCCATATGTCGCTATTGGCCTGATAATGGTTTTATATAATGTGATATTGGCCCTTTCTGACATTTGTCAAGTTTTAAGAGCCTTTTGTATTGCATAGTAACAACAATTACCAGAGGCAAGTATTGCTTTTATATCCACCTCTATCTATTTGTTGTGTGTTACTATTGAGCCCAGATATTTAAAATTTTGTTTTTGCTTAAAGCTGAACTGCATAAACGGGACTTGTACTTCTACCGGTCGTTCCTTCTAGAGGTACTCATGTACATGGTCATGGCTTCATTTATATGCAAACCCATTTTTTCTCCTGCTTGTTTGAATTCCTGGATGGCTCCTGCGAGTGCTCCTTTACCTCTGCCAGTTAGGACATCATCCGCATAGGCTAAATCTTGCGTCATCCTATTGCATATTGTTCCACCTTTGTTTTTCGAATCACACTGTTTCAAGGGCTAAATTGAAGAGGACTGGCGACAGTAGGTCATCTTCTCTCAGATCATCAACCACCACGAATTCCTCAGAGAGCATGTTCCCTATTTTATCTTGGCATCTCATGTTTGTGAGGGTCATCCTTAAGGCGAACAAGTTTTCTTGGTAGTCCTAGCATGGCATGTAACAGTTTGCTACGGTTTATGCTATCGTAAGTCTGCTTAAAGTCGATAAAGAGATGATGAAGGTCCGCATTATATTTGCAGCCTTTCTCTAATACCTGTCGTAGAGCGAATATCTGGTGATTTGTTGATCGGCCCGGCCTAAACCCACAGTGATAGTCCCAATTGTTAACTCAGACCACACTGATGGCCTTCTGTTCAAAAGTATTGCAAATAACTTGTAGGCAGTGCTGAGTTATGCAATGCCCCTGTAATTATTACAGTCGGTTTTGTTACCTTTTTTGTGTATCGCTACGATAGTCGTCAGGTTCCATTCGTCTGGGATCTTTTCTTCCGTCCAAACATATATGTATATGTATATATGTATCCAATCTCAAAAGCATCCTGGATACCCACGCTCCTCTCAAAACCATAACCTTCCGCCACCCTCCTGCTCCTTGGATGTGTCAAAAAATTAAAGACCTGCAAAGGAAACGTGATGCTGCTCGTAGACGCTTTAGACGCACTAGGCTTACCGATGACTATCAAGCGTTCAGGGCTCTTCGCAATTTGACACAATCTACAATCAGACAAACAAAATCCAAATACTTCCACGAAGCCCTTTCCACTGCTCCCGATCCTAAATCTAAATGGCAACTCCTACGAAAGCTCGCCCTTTGCAATCCAACATCCTCCAGAGCCTTCCCCGCTTCTCCTGACGAAATGAACTCATATTTTTTGTCTGCCTCAATTAACTCATCAAAATCCTCCTCCTCCGTCTTTTCATCAACGCCATCTTTCAACCCCGACAATTTCTATTTCTCAGACATATCACCTACAGACATTATTTCCTCCGTTCTTAAATCCCGCTCCAGTTCTACCGGATTAGATGAGATACCCGTCAAACTACTCAAATTATGCCTCATTGATATCCTACCTGTCCTACTTTTCATTTATAACTTCTCACTACAAAAAGCAGTATTCCCGACTTCCTGGAAAAAATCCCTAGTCCATCCTATAAATAAAACCCCAACCCCATTATCTCCCAAGGACTACCGGCCAATCTCCATACTTTCCAACCTTTCCAAACCTCTCGAAAGAATAGTCCAGTCTCAAATATCAAATTTTCTCGAACAGTCCAAACTCCTCGTTCCGCTTCAATCAGGCTTTCGCCCTGGTTTTTCCACTCAATCTGCCCTTACCAAAATCACCAATGACATATATAAAGCCATGGACAACAGACAAATAACCGTGCTAATCCTCCTAGACTTTTCTAAAGCTTTCGATTCCTTGGACCATTCTATCCTTTTCTCCAAACTAAAGTCATTGTCTTTTTCCTACAGTTCTATTCTATGGTTCCAATCCTTCCTCTCTGATAGGTCCCAAGCGGTCTCTATGCCCAACCAACCCCTTTCCTGTTTCCGTACTCTATCCTCAGGTGTGGCTCAGGGCTCAAGCATCTCTCCTCCCCTTTTCAACTGTTACATCAATGATCTTCCTAAATCTGTTCACCACTGTTCCTACCATCTATATGCTGACGACTTCCAAATCTATTTATCCTTTCCTCCATCCGGGCTTTCATATGCGTTCGCCAGTATTCAGCAAGACCTAGATCGAATCAGTACCTGGGCAAAGCTGAACAAACTGGAATTGAACGCAATGAAAACCCAGGCCATCGTTCTAGGTTCCAACTCTCTCCTTGCAACTATCCCCACCCTTCCAACATTAATCCTAAACGACCACCCCATCAGTTTCAGCTCCTCCGTTAAAAACCTAGGCATTACCATCGACCAAAACCTTTCCTGGAAACCACATATCACCCAAATATCCCGACGAATAATTAGTTCCCTAAAATTATTCCATCGTTCTCGGCATCTCCTTACTCAACCTACTCGGAAGCTGCTCGTATCATCCCTCATCTTCCCCCACTTCGACTACTGTAGTGTGGTATACGGGGGCCTCTCGAAAATGCTTGAGAGCCGCTTAAAAAGAATAATGAACTGCGCTTTAAGATTTGTCCTTGGTACTCCGAGGCGATCCCGGGTGTCACATCACTATGATGAGTTAAAGTGGCTCTTCCCTCCCATCCGTAGACAATATTTCCTTAGCGTTTTTCTATACCAATCCATCAACTCGCAACACCCTTCATATATCTATAGTCTCCTCCCATTCAAATCCTCTGTCCAGGTACACAAAACAAGATCTCGCCTTTCCGATTTCTACATTCCTTCCCACAGAACTAAGACATTCGAGCGCTCCTTCCTCGCCCGCTCCACCACTGTGTGGAATTCAATCCCTCCTTTCATCCGCCATTCCTCTTCACTAGCTTCATTTAAATCCCTGCTTTTCCATCATCTCTTGGCATCTCAAAAAGTCGCTCTCCAAGCAGGTCAAAGGTATGCTTGAATATAACAGTATTGTAAACTCGAGCCCGCTACCCTTGTTTTGTTTATTTTTCCTACATCAACGATGATACCGACTTTTTAAATATATTATCGCATACTATGCCAATCAATTATTTTAGTTAGTAATTTCGTCATCAACTACTGTATTAATATTATTAATCATTATTTTGGTAATATAAATATATTTATTTTTTACAATTAGTTAAAAAGCAGTCAAGTTCGTTGTATTTTACTTATTTTTTTTTCTTATCTATTTCTATTTTTACAATGTTTTTGTTCTCACTTGATTATTTCATGATTTGTGTTATTATGTAGCCTTCTGGCCAGATGAATGTTATGTTTTTTTAATCTGTCCATTATTGTTATTCTAAAGGGACTTGGTCCCAGAATAAAGTTTATTTTCTATTCTATTCTATTCTATATATATACACCAAATATACATGTACATAAACGAAATACTTAACTATAGTCATTTACTGATATTTTTAAAACTGTTATTAATTCGTCTTTCTAAACCATCTTCTAGCAAAGAGGACGTAACTAAACTAGTTTTCTGTCAGAAAACAGGAGAGTGAAGGTGAAAGGTTAAAGAACGGAGTACACTTATCCTCTTATCCCAGAAATAAATCCATTTTCAAGGAAGAGATCCCTGACCCCTGATTGATCCTGGGCTAAAACGATGAAGGAAACAGGATCATCTGACCTTGAGGTCGCTCGCAGTAATAGGACCCGAGCAATGAGACTTCGGATTAGATGTTCCAGCCGGCTCGGGGTACCCGATTGACTCCAGAGCTTAAGTCCAAAGCTTCATCCCCATTCGCCGGGGATCAAGTTCTATAAATTGGAATCGTACCTTTCCCCACAGTAGCGAAATTAATTTTCTTTTACCTCTTCGTGTCATTGTGTGAGGGACAGAGATAGCGGATAAAGGATGTCTCGAGATTTTGTAACTGATGAGAGGGATAAAAAAGTTGATCGTTGCCTAATCTTCTTTCGAAGTAATTTGATCGAGAATAATATATCTTCATTAATTAACTAAAACAAAAACACTTTTTATTCAATAAAAACAGGTTCAATGTGCTAAGTGTAACAGTTCTCTTTATTAAAAAATATGCGATGACTGCATCACACAGCCTTTACTAACCCATAAACATTAATAGCTATACTTTTTTTAAAATTTACATCATTTATTAATGAGATTTCCATTATGTTTTCATAAAACATTGGTGAGCGTAGTAGCTCAGTGGTAGAGCGCTGAGTTGCAGTTCCGAAGATCTTGTGCTCAAATCAAATAGTAGATAATTTATTCATTCTTTTACCGACTGAACCCTGTGGATTCTGAAGACTCCCCGGGGGGGGGAGCTTACCCATCATTTATAAAGAGGATACCTTTAATTAGGTGGAAAACCGGCTTTGAACTTGATCTAGAAACAATCGTCTCCCTGTACAACCGCTGTCCTTGAAACAGAGCAGTCTCTACCACGTACTGAAATGTTAATGTGGTGGCAGCTTGGTTTAGGGTCTCAATAGAACCTTTACTTTTGCCCAACGCAGTATATTATGTCCGATTAATGCTGATGGTGTTTTAATAATAAAAAATAAGACTTTATAACTAAAACAATAACATAAACTATTTATTTTAGAAAGTAAAGATAAAAAATAATATATAGTAATAATATTTAGTACAAAAAAAAAAAGAAAACCTGTCCTACTACGACCCGTGAACGAGTCAGGGGTTCAGTACATGGTAGAGACTGTACTGTTTCATGGACAACGGTTCTGCAAGGATATGACTTGTCCTAGATCACGCATAACCGCCAGGTTTTTCCCCCTTATTTTGGGTACCCTATTTTTATAATATTTTATAGAGGCTGAGTGAGCCCTAGGAGGGTCCTAGATCCCATATGATCATAGCAGCCGAATGTAGACAGTCGCTCATTGGGGTCATCCGGCCTCTTTAAAGACCCTTAATTAGGGAGAAAATTTGGCATTCGAGCGTAATCTCCGATATCTCCCTTCACCAACACTGTCTTAGAAACAGTATAGAATATACCTCGTACTACTAGCCTAGATCTTATATTGGTTGTTCTGATAGAGGTGTTTTTACATCATTTTTTCCCATTTTATATTTATCCTTTTCTAATCACTATCGAAATTAGCAAACGAACAAATTTCTTAGATAAACATTATTTAGAGAAAGCCGATATCTATAGTAAGTTGATATCTCCCCTTGCTAGATGTTATAATTGATACATAGATAAGTGAATGTAAAAGAAAAAAATATATAGATTCCCTTTAGAAAATTAAAATATATTTTTTATTTTAAATAAATTTCATACCTCTGTTATTGAACAGATAGTGATTAACCAAAATCGGAAAATTAAAAGATCTGGTGGATGATGGAAACAATGCTAAATTAACAAACCGGTAATTCGATGGAAGCGTATAGATGGCGTGATAGGATTGGCATGTTCCCACTTCCAAACATTACGTCCGGCAGCTATTTCTAAATCGATACCTCAATCTCCTGCAATTAATATTATTTTCTTATGTTGACTTAAATGAAAGGGTGCGTGAGAAAAGGGTTCACTAGCATCACTTAGCTGTTATATTACACAATGTAACTCAATTAATACTCATCAAATGCCTTGATACATCATTTCGCAAAGAAAAATCCTTCACTGTATATAAATGTTAAAATTAATAAAGGCGGATGTTTTTTGTTACTTCATTAAACATGCCTTTATTCGATTTATTAATGAAACTTCAATTCTGAAATCGATAACATCATATCAATGTTGAACACAAGTATATAGTATTGTATATTAAAAATCCGGTACCACTACAACCCATTAAGGGTCTGGGGTCCGCTCCCCATTATTCTATTTTAGTAAAAATATTTCAGCGAAACATTTGTAGATATAAACTTTTTAGAATTGTTAACACATTTACCTATTGTATATTCATGTAGAAGAGGTTATAGTACCAATATTTTCAATTTATATCTACTTATATACGATGGCGGTTGGGTACTGGTCTCTTAACCCTTCACCCGGGCTAGACTTCTACTGTGACAAATTATAAAGTTATTTTCTAAATGTGGGCACCTGGCCTATTTTGGATTGGGTGCATTAACCTTGTGGTCATGCAGGTATATGCTTATTGAAAACTAATCTTGTTGTTCAACCGACAGAAAAAGAACCAAATACCCTTACATATTCTCCTTCCTAAGAAACCTCAGTTTCAGTGGTAAATTTTTATTATATACTTCCACAGATTGGAAGGGATAATTTTTTTTTTATCATCCTATCGTCCTATAAATCTTTACAGACTTTAATTTTCGAAAGTTCTGTGTAACAGACATCATCCTGAAAAAGCTTTTATTTTTTTGCCAGTTATCTGAACTTGAGTATGCCCGAAATCTTGGTACAGGAACCTCCGGAATCTTATATATAAATTATTGGAGTAAATTTTTTGGTGAGGCTTTCTCCAATTGGTTTCACCGGTCTATATACGATCTTAAGGGACAAAACAACAACTAAACAAAAGGGCTAAACAAAGTATAAAAGAGGAAAGTCTCGGCTTTAACGCAAGATCCTCCAAATTCCATACCTCACTCCATTGCATTTCAGCTGTGTACCATTTGCCTTTCAAAATATAGGTTATGATTCTCAGTCAATTTTCTTGGTTTTGCTATAGGTTACAATAAGGGTCTTAGAGCAGGTAGAGTAAAATGACCCTTAGGGTTTATTACTTTACTTTCAAGAGAGGGGAGTGATTCGGAAGAGGCAATCAAGTCAAGATGTAAGGAGGAGAAGGAAGAATGAAGCCACATGTATCACTTAACTTAAGTCACCTATAGTTTCCCATTTTCATTGTAAGTTTTATTAAGTCTGTAACCATGATCAGCACCAATAAATATAATGCTGTTCTATAATGTTCTTATTTAATAAACAACTCCTGGTCAGTCAACCACGTTAACATTTGGAGAAGAGTATATATGTCTCATATTTATTAATAACATAAATTTACTATATTAAGTATAACGATCTGAGGGTGGCATCCCATTTTAGTATTTAAATATATTCAGATCACAGGATCTGACTTTTCCCTGAGATCATAGCTTGGGCAATAAAGGCAATATAGCAGTTTTCTTCTAGGTAAAAAAAATCACTTGACATAATGAAAAGAGCTTAACAGACAATTTGACGACTTAAATAGATAAATGAACAGAGCACTTCATCTTTCAATTGACAACAAAGTGTTTCAAATTAACTTTACCAAATGTATACACAACAAATTTATATTTGACAGAGGAACACATTTGCTGAATTGTAATATAAATTGTAATATAAAATTGGTGTTGATTTTAAATTAGAATAAAACTCTTGGCACGATTTTTTTTTAAATTGACCTTAGATATGAACACCGCCTTCAGAACTTGAGCCTGTAACTGTTATTATCGAGGTCTACGATTTATTCAATAGAAAAAATACTCTTATTTTCATTAAGAGGTGAAGTCAGGTGAATTCCATAATTTTAAATTTTCCCGCGATTTAAAAAACGGGACTATTTTAGGACTTGGTTTGGGGACACCGGGTCAAGTTACCGATAAAAGGAACAGCTCAGTTCAAAACTGAATGTATGGTCAGTTTAATGAAGGATATAATTGGTCAGGGGGTGCAGTAAAATATAACGAAAATAAGCAGAACTTATTTTTTAATTGTGCCTAGGTTTCAGCCTGCGATGGATGCCATCTTCAGGGCAAATAGCGGGTGTTGGGACTTGTCAAACTAACACTTGTCAACTGGGAAGTTGACGCAATTAAAAAATAAGTTCTGCTTTAACCGCAAAAGTTATTTTTTTTGAAGAGAAAAAGTTTAAGAAAACCATTATTAAGCTTTTGATTGATTGCACATTTGATATGACCAAGCTAGTTAGCCAATACCAAAAAAAAAAAAAAAAAAACCTTTGAATTATTTTTTATCATACTTAATTATATTTAATCAAGACTTTATAACGATTTCTTTTTTTTTCCGCTAACACTTACGTTGTAGACCGAAGAGATTTGAAGTTCACTATTTGTGAGCACATTTTGTGGTGAACTATTGGTACAAGTTGATGTATATCTAATCCGAATTTATTGTTTTATTTGCCCAAAAAATAGCCAAAATTTTCCGTCATCTTAACTTTGTCTTAGCGGCTCAGCAGTGAGCGTCCTACAATAATTAGTAAATACTATTTTAATAATTTTTTTATTATATTATATTTTAATTATAATTTTTGCTTTTTTAAAAATTAATTATTTTTAGTTTGTGTTATGCTATGCAAAGTTTTGTTACGTTGATAAAATAATACAACTTCGTTTTTGTTTTTTTTCTTAATTTGCTCCTTGGACCAAAAACCTATAAGTCTGGTCACAATTTAAACAAATCTGAGACGGAAATTAAATTCATGAGTTGAACGTTAAATAAATAGAGCAGGTATGTTTCTTTTTAGACCAGTGACAAAACTATGAAAATAATTCTCTCGACTCTCTAAACCCCTCGAGAATACAAGAGCTTGCTCTAATAATTCCGTCTTACAGCCTAATGAGTGCAGTAATGAGAGCCGAGATGAGAGGGAGAGAGACAACTTCTCAATTCTAGTTCTCTTTGTGTCTCTTATTCATTCTGTTGTAGTAATTTCAAATCCATTCTATCCTATCAAATATACATATATACATATAAGCAGGACCCGATCTACCAAAATATGTATAGTTACTTGAGATATGAATTTTATTATATTTATTTCGTGAATATTCTACATCGTTAAGGAGGGTTATGAATAAATTATGACAAGTTTAATAAAAATTATTTGAATCAACTTGTCTCTGCGATAATAGAATATTGAGCCCGATTCGGTACACAAGCATCTAAATCAGAAGAAACACCTAAAAAAATTTACAGTTTCTTCATTTATGAAGGCAAGAAACCACGCGTATTTATCTACTGCAATGGAAGAATTTTTTGTGTGTTTTGTGTGTGTTCATCAATATATAATGATTCATCCCACCTTGTTTTTTATACAGGCTTGAGTAACAGGAATAACAAATATGGATTTCATAAACATGTAGGTTCTAGTTACTATGTTTTACTGCTTTACGATGATTAGACCTGAGGTGTTATACGCCAGTAGAACATAGAAGACACACTTAGGATGACAAGGAATAGATCCATACATAGGAAAGAAAAATAATCAGAACAAATTGTAGGACCAAGCATTCACGCGAAAGAAATCGGCTTCGCTCCTGATATACCACAGAGATGTCCAACCTCGCAGCAGACAACAAAAAGATGAAATTACAATTTTTCGATCAGCAGGCTCCCACATACCAGACTCACTAACAGAATTCATATTGAATGATAATTGTTGACCTTGATAATATATGTTGAAGAAATTGGTCCGGGTAGAGGTCACTGAATGAATTTGAGAAAAACTTTATTGATAGCCAACGTGTCGACCTATGCAAAATACAGACAATATAAGAAAATGGTACAAATATATTAAAACATTTTTAAATATAAATAACCCAAAAGAAGGTGAATACAGGCAAAAAAAAATGATAAAGATGTACAATAAGGTAATTATGAAGGTTAAAATGTATGAGTGTATACTATAAACTACGAAGTGCCAAAAAGGTAGTAACCCACATCATGAAGAAAATAATAATAAAACAGAAAGTGTTGAAAGTTAAAAAAAAAAGGTATTACAGATAAAAAATAAAAACTGAATATAAAATAGGAATGTGAAATGATTAAAATGATATGGGTAAATGTAGAAAGTGATAAGATTACGCACTAAAAATTATAGGTAGAAACCAAATTATATAAAATAAAATAAAAATGAAAATAAACAAATTTTTTTTATAGAAAATACAGTATTCATATTGATAGGTAAAAATACTTTATACAAGTGGAAAGAATATTAATTGCATAAGAGAAAATGTAAGAAGAGAATTTATATAAGTGTAAATAATATCAATTACTATACAATTAATACTTCGTAGTTTATAGTATACACTCATACATTTTAACCTTCATAATTACCTTACTGTACATCTTTATCATTTTTTTTTTTTGCCTGTATTCACCTTCTTTTGGTTTATTTATATTTAAAAATGTTTTAACATATTTGTACCATTTTATTATATTGTTTGTAATTTGCATATAGCCCTGAAGAAGACCTACAACGTAGGTCGAAACGTTGGCTATCAATAAAGTTTTTCTCACATTACACGAGAAATTCACTCAGTGACCTCTACCCGGACCAATTTCTTCAACACTAACATAATTCTTTGATACAGCGGCTCAAGACTACTGTTCCTTGGATGACAGAATTCTTCGCGTGGTCTGATAAAGTAATGTATCACATTTAATAATAATATAAATATCTTTTTATAATTTTTGTTAATATATATTTTATATGTCAATAAAAGAACATGTTATCATGTTTTTCAAGTATAATTCAATGATATACCTATAATATACCAATATGAATCTGGCAAATTCCACTTAATATTACACAAATACGGTATGCTGCAGAACCTGGTTACCACTTCAGTGGGTTGTTTAAATTAAAAATAAAACAAACCTAAAGCATTCCAGTAAAATATCAACTTGCAATTGTCTTCTGTTTTATTATAATATTTTTGCATTAGAAATTAAAAATGATCTAAAACTTTCTTTAACGATAACTTCTTACAGGGGTCTTCTTGATGGTTTCCAACGCTTTGGCCAAAACTACCAATGATAATAAAGATAATGTTCCCTCAGAATGAGAGGCCATTGATGTCGGAAGAAATAAAGACTAGTGGCATATTGGGGTGAGGCATCAAATCCATGTGCTTTAGTTGAGACGTGCTTCGATCAGCTTTAATCACAAGAGTGTTGGAACCTTTATAACAGAATGAAGTGGGATAAATGTGCATGTATGGTAAATGGTCCTTAAAAAAGTTTTAAATTTCTGTTAATTGTTTTTTTCTTTTGAGGATGGGAGAATCGGATAAATAAGCAAAGCATAGTAACAGGACAATATTTATTAAATGTATTTACAAAAAATTGACTAATTAAAAATGTCTATGTTATAAACGACTAGGCAGAACATCATACAGTTTAATCCAAACTGTCTTAGATAATATTTTATTGAAATAAGAAAGCATTAAAAAAGAAATAGCAACGAGAAAATATTTAAGTACAAGGACTGCAAAATGGCCACCACTTTGGTATCATCCCTCGATCAGTGAAATATTATGATGTCACCCTGCTCCTTAACAGTCAGCCTTGTAACTTATAACTGTTGATGCTTAAATCACTCACTGGAAACAGTTAAACATCATAATTCAATCATGACATCATAATTATTATCGTCGCGACGCGTCGATAAATAAAATATCTCCAAATACAAAATAAATAAATCAAAATAAGAAACAAATCAAATAAATAAAAATATTTACTTTGAAATTGATAAAAAGTTTTAAAAAAAAGTGATCAATTTAGACATGGAAAAAGCATTGCGATTATTATAGAGGAAATCTTTTAAGATGAATGTAGAGCGCACGGGAAAAGAAACACACGAATGTTTTATTTCTATGAGAAGAAGTAAAGAGGTCTTAAAGGCGCAATCAAGTTTCTTTTGAGTGCCTCCAGCTGAAGGAGAGGAAACACTAATACACCGTAGAGGTGTGACAATTGAGACTACATCGCGGTGTGACTAAGACATTCTTGAGCTAGCCATTCCTCTCAAAGTGTTCTCTGCTTACATTCGACGAAGCTGAGAGGATACGAGGAGAGGGTAGCGGAAGGGGTTCAAAATATTACAATGAACTGACCTTCAGGATATTCAGGAAGGATTCGATCTTAAGTAGTATCACAGTTTTTCAATATACCTAACAGCTAAAAGTAATGGTAAAAGTTTTGAATAAATACAAAAAGTAGTGCTCAACTAGGATTGATGTGGATGAATCGTAGGGTATGCGAAGAGAATTCGAATTTATGACCTTGGTCATGTGTTGGAGAAGTCGAGAAGATTCAGCACAGATATTCTTTTTTGAGTAAAAGTATTCCGTAACTGGATATTCTTGCAAGAGTGAATTGTTTGGAGAAACAGAGTAGAAAATTGGATTGGAGAGGCTGGAAGATTTTTTACAATTCAATGAAATTTCAAATTTGTGATACTTGTAGGTTTCCTGTTTTTCTAGCTTAATGGAATGATTAGAAATAATGGGGATTGAAAATTAGTCCTTGGAGTAATGTTAGTGCGATATTTTAAGGCTGCTTTAAAAGTTGTTGAAAAATACTGAATATTGGAGGTCAAAACTTATGAAAACAGGGAAGAATCTCTAAAAGGCTGATACTTTGATTTTAAAACAAATGAAAATTTCTCTGCAAATCTTCTTCCTGACCAGCCTATCCATTATCATTTGATAAATTAAATTCAAAATTATTATCTCCTGCATTTCACTTCCTTCTTGTTTCCACTTTTTCGTTCTATCATTCAATTCAGATATTGTGGAGAACGGAGATAGTTGGGGGGTGCAGTCAAAAAACACCAAATAAGTACCAGATTTATATTTAATTAGTGCCGATGTTTCGACCTACCATGTAGGCCATCTTCAGGGCAACTGGGAGAGGCGGCTGGGTGAACCGGCTAACCAACAATCAATCAACAATAATATCAACCAACAATCAACTTGGTTGGTTAGCCGTTTCACCCAGCCGCTTCTCCCAGTCGCTCTGAAGATGGCCTACGTTGTAGGTCGAAACGTCGGCACTAACTAAATATAAGTCTGGTACTTATTTGGTGTTTTTTTGACTGCACTCCCCAACTATCTCTGTTCTCCACTTTATCATCCAGGCAACTATTTTCCTCTCATATTATCTGATATTATTTTCCTTGATCTCCCTATTGCCTCTGTTTTCTTTAAACCCGTAAAGTTTTAATGGATGCCCGTCAAATTAATAGAATGAATTAATGAGTGGACACAGGAAATACTTCAAATCCAGCACATTCGCTCCAAAGCTAAGATTCGCAGGATCTGGTAGATAAATATCTTGCCAGAGAATAAGGATCTGCAGATCGTTGTCATGATCTTGCATGCTTCGTTTCCTCGTTAAATATACTATAATTAAATAGATAGATAGTAATAAATTTGGTAATTTTTTTATGATTACCATTATCAAATAGAAAAAATTAAAAAAAAAAAATTTGAATTTCCTCTCTATGTTTGAAGCTAGTTCAAAACATAGTAGAAAAACTCTCTAAGCTCCCAATTAATTACAAAAGATTTATATACATGACTATTATAAGACCCATTTGGAATTACGGATTATAATTTGGGACTATACTAAGCCATCGAATTCCTCTCGTATCCAATCTTACCATCTAACATCCTTAATGCACGAATAAAGTCATTCATAATGACTTTGATATCCCATTCATGACAAACTTTATTCACATCCAAACCCACTAGTTTCAAATCTAGCAACCTCTTCAATTCTCGGTAATCCTTGTGGCCTTCTAAGTTGAATTTGCTATTTGAGATATAAGATAATTTACTGTCTTTACCTCATGCCGTTTTCTTCTTGTATTATTATAATAGAGTTGTAAATTTGAATAAATTGAACTACAACTCAAAAAAATCACGTTCAATATTTTATAAATTTATTGTTCAGATTCATTCGATGTTTTAAGTTGATATGGTGATGAATTTTTCTATTTTACAATTATGTGAAATAATATTTTACTTGATTTACAAAGTCAAACCCTATGAATAAGTAATGCTTAACAGTTAATTATGAGTTGCAGGATTCGCAAGACAGCCATTTCGCTTTAGTGACGTAGGATGAGCTGATTAAAATGCATGAGATTTAAACTACGATGGTAGCTTTATTACTGAAATAATACCCTCCAAATCAGTTAATTTATATCAAATAACAAAGTCCTTCATTTCCATTCTACCTGCAGCCGATCAAATAACTATTGCTGCGTCGTTATATTTAATGATATCATTAAAATCTGTAATGTTACCTTGGCGAGGGGATTTTCTTATAAGATTACAATGCAAATTATTTTGAGCCACTATCAAATGAAGATAAGATAATCTAAAGCCCAATGCAACTTTATAAGTTTAAATGAGCGCTTACTTTTTTAATGAGGTTGCTATTACTATTGGTTTATTTCATTATTTGTAAACAGTTTAAGCAATGCCCGAGAAATATGCCGATGTCCGAGAAATTTCCATCTCACTTCTGTATCTAACTTAAGTCTCTAAGATATGAAACACTGTGTTACTTAAGAAAAAAAGAGATTTTCATCTCTCCTTGTCAAAAGGTATTTTTAGATAAATAGACTGTACTCAATTCAAAGGCGGGTAATAACAACTCCTTCTCTTCAACACTGCCGGTAAGATAGGGTTCAGCTGCTTACAGTATTATGATGATTCAATTATACTAATTTAATTATATTACATCAGTTGCCATTTGGCTGACTTATTATTAATACCATTCCAGTTCTTTTGCAATGCATGAATAATCTTATTCAATCTTACTCAATAATCTTCGGGAAGAACACCGAGAGATCTACAACAGGCTTTTCTTGCTTTGGAGAATGCTGCATGGCTTATAGGTCTTCGGGTAAACCAAGTAAAGACTAAGTATATGGTGGCTAACCCTTTAAGAAAATCGGATCCCACCATCACGTTTGGCGCCTACACATTCGAAAGTCTTGACAGTTTTCTCTACCTCGGTTCTCTGGTCAAAGCAGATAGCTCAACCAGCCCAGAAGTTCAAAGAAGAATATTGACCGCTAATAGGTGTTATTTTGGGATGGCAAAAATTTTACGAAGTCGCCTGATATCAAGAAGAGCCAAGGTCATGCTGTACAAAACAATCATCAGGCCTGCTTTAACTTATGGATCGGAAACCTGGCCTCTGTCCAGGGCAGATGCCAACAGTTTACTGCTCTTCGAAAGAAAAATATTAAGAAGAATGTTTGGAGCTGTAAGAGTTGGCGATCAATTTAGAATCAGACAAAATGCAGAGCTGTATCTTTTTTATCAGGAGCCTGACGTGGTGAAGCACATAAGAATAGCTAGGCTGAGATGGGCTGGACATGTGGCCAGAATGGAGGACAACGCTATCCTGAAAAGACTGCTGTTTGGATTCGTTGATGGAAAAAGAAAACGTGGGCGTCCACGGCTTAGATGGTCAGATGAAGCCGAGAGTGATGCAGGCAGCATCATTGGATCCTGAGCTTGGAAGACCTTAGCGCAGGACAGAGAAGAGTGGAGGCGACGCCTTGATGCGGCCAGGACCCGTGCTGGGTTGTAGAGCCAGTGATAATAATAATGCTTGAAGCAAGGATTCAGTAGAACTATGATTTGGTTTTGGCCTATCTTCATTCGCTGAAAGAGATATTTTTAGAAAAACATGTCTTCGAAATCACAATATATATTATATTTTTGATGTCTACATCTATGAAAAAAACATTTATGAAGGCAAATGTGCCTTAAATAATATGACAGGGCAGCGGTTTCTTGGTTCAAATCCCGCTGCTTTTATTTAACCAGTTAGCAGTCTGAAATGAACCCCATGGAGACTAGAACTCTCCTGGGGCTCACCCAGTCTCTATACAGTAGGTACTCGAAACAGAGAGAAAATCTGGCGGTTGAACGAGATGTACGACAAATCACCACTCAGCACAACAATCGCCCAAGAAACAGGACAGTTGCAGTGGTACAAGGATTTTGTTTAAATTAGAAGAAAAAACGGAAAGATAAACTAAATCGCAACTAATGGTTGTCTATAAATTTGTTTATTAGAAATGAGAAATTTATGATAAAGGAATTCTGTTGAAGGATTGCATAACCTAATGTGAACCGATAATGATGTTCAGATAATCCTTAAAATATTACTAAGAAATGGTCTGGGGTATTTAAGTGATAATGGTTTTGCAATATACTAGAAAACCACTCTGTTTATGTAAATGTGTTAAATAATAAGTCAATTAACAACTTGGGTGTATCTCTAGCTCGTTATGATGCTACTGATTAAAACTGCACTGCTGATTCCAACTGACTATTGCATGCACGTTGTGCTCCCTTAATGTAGCGTGACCTTTTGTTAATTAAATTTTAATTAAACATTAAAGGATGAATACGGTCGTTGCAATATGCCTAATTATTTGTACAAAGCGGCTCTGTGTGTCTACATACGTTATTTTATAGCTGGCATGTACGGGCATTGTGCATTATCCGATATCAGTGTCGCAATGTTCTTGTTGAATCGTTCAAAGGTTCCGGCGTAGTTCCCACTTCATCTATTTCATAACAAAAATCTAAAGATGAATTTTTCTTTCCGGGATTATTCTTCTTTATTCTCTGTTTTTATATTGGAGTTCTTTTTATTCTCTCAGTTCCATTTTTCAAAGATGGTGGAATGAATGCACAAAGCGAGCGTGCATAAAAGAGGGTTAAAGAGCCCCGATACCCCGAGGCTGTACTTTGTGGTGAAATTGCATGTGGCCCGGGGTCCGCCTCCGAAAGGAACATCTACCCCCGGGCGCCGGCTATTTCAGCGATCCCCATTATGATCTGAGGCGGGGAAAATCTTTATTCCAAGGAATTTTTCTGACAACTGTTACCTACCTTTAAAACAATTTGGTTTCTTTAATATTTAATTAGTAAACGGCCATATATAGAAATTATAAATAAGATGTTGAATTAGGTTAGTCGACCTTATATATATATATATATATATATATATATATATATATATATATATATATATATATTAGGAATAAAGTGGTTCGGGTGGAAGTCAGAACTCAATCTCTTTAATATGAAGAAATGTTTATTCCAGACAACATAAAAGAAAAGGGCTAAATATACAAAATACATTAAATAAAAATAATATATGGTGAAGAATAACAGAACTTCATAAGCAGTTATTATCCCATCAGAATTTTGGCATTTTAGGGTATAATTATACAGTTATGCAGAACTTAAATAAAGTACAATTATAATATATGTTCCGTATGTTGTAGCTTCGAGCTCGGTTACAACATGTTTTAAATGTTCATTCGTTTCATTTTTAACATTTTCTAATGTTAAATACATAAATAATATAAATACATCGTGATCTTAGGCATTTAAAAGATAATGTAATTATGGGTAATGAGTAGATTTCGGTAATCATTTCATCAAGAAATAAAGGTTTCAACTTACATTTTGAAGTATAGATGATATATGTTTGTTGAAACGTTCATTTCTAGATGAAATTATTACAGAAGTATACACATTTTCCTTAATTACATTTTCTTTTCCATACTAAAGCTGATGATAACTTGTAATTTAGAAAATATTAAAAGAAAAAACGAATGAAAAGTTAAAGCTTATTGTGACTTCACTCGAAGCGACAATCTGCGAAATAATTATCAAAATGGTATATGGTATTGAATATACTATACTATATATAGTATTGAATATATAATACTATTTTACTAATACATATATCCACTTTCTTTCAGTTTCACAAAGTTAGAACTTAGAAATAAAGCACAAAATAAGCCCAACATGTGAATTAATTAGATTTGAACTGTCACTTTAGTGGACGGCAGCTTGTAATGATGTGGACTAACCTAGCAACTGTTAGCTCCAGCTGATTCCTGATGAAGAAACTTATTTTATTATTAATTAATATGATTTATTAACTCTTAGTTTACAAATTTCGTTAACATAATTATGACTAATTAGGTGAGTAGCAAACACAAATATTTTTTTAAAATAAAAAATGCTAAATAAAATCCAATTAAATTGTTATTTTACCCTTTAAAAATCGCAAACTTGTATTTTACATAAAAAAACTCAAAACGAATCTTAAGAAAACATAAATCACCAATTTTGTTTTCACTACGCCTGTGACTTAATTAGTGAGGAATAAAATATTAATAAATAATAAATTATTTCTCATTACCATAAACCGAACGAATAGACGTATAATTTTACAACGTCTATGATATTAGTACAATTATTCTACTCTACTTACAGGGAAGTTGCTGTGATGGTTTAAGTCTTTAGATGTTTTAATTATCTCCCCTTTTTTTTATTTATTAATTTTATTTTTATAATCTCAACTTGTGTAAGTGTGAATTAGAAAAATTTGGTGAGGTAGAAAGAAAAGGAAACCTAAGAAAACTCCATGGCCATATCAATGTTAAGGTATTTATATTTTTAAATTATATTGAACGATTACTAGAACAATTTTTTTTTAGTAAGAATTCAATAGAAATGAAGTTATTTCAAGTATCATGAAACTAAATATTGATGACATATTTGTATATTAACAATGTATCTTTAATCCTTGCTTTCTCAACCGATTTTATTGTTATTTAATTTGATATATCTATAAATGGTCAATATTATTATTAAAAAATATCTGTTTGACTATACAATGTTAACAGTCAAATTTCATTATCAATATGTGTACATATTTCTTAAAAAAGTATATATGCAAACTGGTGCTCCCTGTCACTCTCTTCTCTTTCTCTATCTAATAACAAGTAAATGTAATATTAATTAGACCATGATAATCACAGTTATATTTATAATATTTGAATGCAGATATCTTGACATTTTATTAATACAGAGGGTATAACCCATGTTCTATCATCAACTGAAAATTACAAATTTATAATAATGAATATCTTTAAATAGTTTTGGACCATTGGTAAGCAATAGGTTGTAATAAAATCATTAGACATAACTTATCGTAAATTGGATTTTGTGTAATAATTACATCAAACTGTTCAAAATCTGATGTAATTGGTCTGCATTATATGTCTGTTTAATATCATTTCATTATTTGTTGCAGGAATCATAGTGCTTACTAGCCTTTTCGAAGAGGTTGTCTTGAAATATTCTAAGCTCCTTTAGAAAATAATTTAAATTATATGTTAACTATTTAATTTAAACATATTTTTTTTTTACTATTGATTTGCTAAAGATATTAGACCAACTGAATAACAAGTGCCAAAGTACCTGTGGCACCTCTTTTGCCCATGTTTTTGAACAGCGAATATTATGAATTCTGATGGATATATAATTGTAGCTAACAAGAAGTGTATCTGGATTTATCCATTTCAAGATAATACGGTTCAAATTCTTAATTGAACTTGATGAAATATTTATTGAGTAATTACTTAAATATATTTTATTGATATTCTTTTCCTCGAGAGATCATAAAGCAGATTATTTTTGAAATAGAAAATAGCTACATTATCCTGAGTACTTGAGTACTCCTGAGTTCTATCCCATAGTCAGTTACTATAGCTAACATTAGCTATAGCAACTGACTATGGGATAGAACATACCCAGCTTATTTCAAATATTCAATCTACTGATCTACAAAAATAAGATAGATTTTATACTGTTTTTGAGTGATGATGAAAGCTACATATTGAAAATGACCATTTTGGGTCGAAACGTTTTCTATATGTTATAGAACCATATGGGTTATAGAACCATATGGGTTATAGAACCATATGGGTTTTGTGTTTTTATACACCCAAGGAAAAATATAATTTTAAACTCCAGTACCCTAGACGATTAATATTTGAAAAAATGTTGATGGATATAAAATGAAATAAGTTTGATGCGTAACATTAGAAATTAGAAATTATTTTTTCTTGAAGTTTAATCAAACCAAAGTTCATCCGAATGCATTATTCATATTGTTTCATGTTTATAATCAACACATTATTTCATGGATAATATCAACGATGCTAATGTTACCTCAATATTTCTCCAGAAAATTTAGCAATGTTTCGAGAAAAAAAAAATATATCAGATGATCAAATTATTTAAGTAGTAATGTTTATCTTTAATTTAAAAATTCAACTCATAAATATCAGTTAGTCTAATAAAATACCAGAATGACTTGAACTGTATTGTAAACATGAGTCAACCCATGAGAATCACAAATTGGGAATTAGCTTGATTTAATAATTATTGTCATTTGAAAGTGTCTATTATTGTTTTTCTAAAATATAATATACTAATTATTTATGTCGATTCGTTTCATTTATTTTTATTATTTTATGGATTTGTGCGTATCAGAAATATATCCCCAGATACTTATTTATTACTATAAGTTCTTTACTCGAGTAAATGTCTGTCTCTTTTATTTTTAAATATGTTTCAATATAAGTCAAAAATTTAAGCAGTGTGTCTTTTATTTGTTTTCTCCAACTGTAAATTCTTTTACAGATTAATTATATTGGACTGAAAACATGATAATTTGTAGATGGTAATCTAAAAAAAATACTGAAGTTTTTAAGTGGAAAGTACACAATATAGACTTATCTTGCTTTTAGCTATAGTTTTCAAACATTATTTTAAGCAATGCATTAAACTTTATTCGGCGACTATAAACACTAATGATCATGATTATTGATATATAATTATATGCCTTCTACATATCAAAATAGGTATAAATATGCTTCTCGCCACACTTATCTATTTAACCTTATTTAATTTTGGTTTCTTATCATTTCTAATTTTAAATTTTGTAATTACTTCATGTGTGGTTAATTTGGAGTTTTATAATTAATTTATTGATGAAATTTTTCTCCATTGTTGATACATAAATAAAACTGTATCTTCGACGATAATATAAAATATTAATAATTTTTAAAATGCATAAAATGGGGGCTTAAGAATTAACTTCGAGAAGACCGACTATATGGCCGTTGGAGATCTTGGTACAAATGCGCTTCTGGTGGACAGGGGGGCTTGTAAGAAAGTAAATATATTTAAGTGCGTGGGATCATATTTGGATACTACCGGGTCGTCTGAGTATGAAGTCAGAAAAAAGGTGGAGCAAGCCCAAATAGCTACTAGAATGCATTATCCGGTCCTATGGAATACAGAGATATCCGGAGATAATGAACGCCGTATTTTCATGTAGTGCATGCGCTATAGGTAGTTGAGTATGCAAAATGTGAGGACCGGCAACTATGTTCGGATTCTTATACCTGAGACCCCAAATAATAACAAAACACATCTTGCCAACAGCTGTGATGGTCCCTTCCCGCTCCCTTCACATCCCCTCTCCAAGCTGACAGTTAGCATAGCGCGCTTAGGTATTCAGTGTGTTTCGGCATCTATTGACGTAGAAACGTTTCGGTATTAGGTCGTGTTTGCTGTATACGCATAAAATAATTTGATTTTCGTTATTTCGAGTGTATTTTTAAAGTGTGCTGTATTGAAAAACTTTAAAAATGTCGTTGAAAGTGGTTAATTTGAAAAGAAAAAGACCAAACGAACAGTTATGTTTATTTTGTGATACACCAAATGATTTAGTGAAAGAACCAAGGTCAAGCACGTTGCTTGATATTAAAAAAGCAGATCAAATAGAGAACGCAAGATAAAGAAACCTGGCCTTGCGTGGAGACGCCTTGGGAGTACTGCAGGGGATGCCCATGTCGGAGCGGTCGACGGGGAGCTTATTAGAAGGCTGGAGATGCGTTTTGGCCACCGCTGTATCGCTCACAGCTAAGAAGCAGGATCCAGAAGACCAACGAGACGCTGCAGGAATTTGAAGCGGATATTGCCCGGCTGGTGAGTAATGCCTACCCATCGGTCCCCGACGATTACTACAAGAGCTTGGCAGTCGACAATTCCTGGATGGACTTCGGGACCCAGAGACGCAACAAGCAGTGAAGCTCGCCCCACCAAAAACTTTGGGAGACGCATTATCTCAGGCCCAGGAGTTCAAGGCTGTCAGACAGTCAGTATGGGGCCATGTACGAGTTCGAACAGTCAAAGCCGAGCCTAATGTGGTCCCTAGGGTTGAAGACATAGTCATACAAATTTTGGAGGCTCTCAGTACCCGTAAGAAGGAGATATGCTGTTGGAGCTGCGGCCAACTTGGACATCCTAGAAGCAAGTATCCATCCAAGAAGCAAGAAAGGACACAGGAAAACTAAGTAGGGTTGATGGGAAGGGGCAACTGTCAACCCGTAACACCAAAGGCCCCAGGAAGACCATCAGAGTTGAGTCAATAGGGAGCAGAACAAACAGTTTCAACGTTGATGGGATGGTGAACGGGCAGCTGCGAAGTCTGCTACTGGATATCGGCGCAACTATGAAAATCTTGAACTCGAAGACCCTTCCCGCTGAGAATATCTTACCAACCACTTGGGCATTGCGGACTGCCACGGGAGAGCCTGCAAAGGTCTACGGTGAGACAGTTGCCACCTTCATCATCGGGGGTCAACATCTAAAACACTGCGCCACCGTGGCAGAGATCGATGAAGATGTCATATTGGGCACGGATTTGATGATCGCATACGGGATCAAGATGGATATGGCGAGAGGTGTGATGACGCTGAGACACAAAGAAGTCATCCTTCGGCAGGAGAAGGGCTTACTAGAAGAAACCACTTTACCTGCATGGAGCCAAATCGTGACGCATGGGACGGTCGAAGGGCTTCTATCTCAGGGGTAATGTGTGCTGCTTGAACCTGGAAGGCAAGAAGAGCAGGAGATCGGACTGGTTGCAAGGTCTCTCATCAAGGTCGGACGTATCACTCCACTTCGACAATTGAACCTGAACAGCTTCCCCGTAACGCTTAACAAAGGAACACCAGTCGGAGAATGTACGACTGCTACCTCAGTGGTTCGTCAGCTGCTACGTCATACCACCGAGCTGCGAGGACTGCCGGAAGAATTAAAAGGCTTTGTAGACGAATCATGTCGCGACATTTCGCCTGAAGAAAGCGAGGAAGTAAAGAACGTGATTACCCGATGGCATGACGTTTTCGAGATCAGCCCAGGACCACGGGGTAGAACGGATATCGTCCAGCACAGGATTGACACAGGGGATGCGAAGCCCATCCGACAGGTCCTGCGGAGGCTGCGTTGGCCAAACGGGAGGACGTCGAGAAGATTATCAAGGAGATGGCGGCTGATGATGTCATTGAGTCTTCGAGTAGCCCCTGGATGTCTCCTGTTATATTGGTGAAGAAGAAAGGTGGCACAACAAGATTCTGCGTAGACTACCGCCTTCTGAACAACGTCAACAAGAAAGACAGTTATCCGCTTCCCAGGATTGACGATACGCTGGACACTCTAGAGGGGTGTAAACTTTTCTCTAACTTGGATCTCCGCAGTGGATATTGGCAGGTTGGATTGGCACCTGAAGATAAAGAGAAGACGGCGTTCTCAATTGGAACTGGACTCTGGCAATTTACAGTAATGCCATTCGGTCTTTGCAATGCCCCTGCAGCATTTGAGAGGCTGATGGAAAGCGTGTTAAGAGGTCTCTCTGGGGAAATATGCCTAGTATACTTAGACGACATCATTGTGCTGGGAAAGTCGTTAGCTCACCATCTGAAGAATCTGGAGGTCTTCGAACGAGTGAGTGCAGATTTTTTATTTTGTACAAGATTTTGTACAAACAGCCCTTATATTTTTCGAAAACCTTGACCTAAATAATGAACAATTGAAACACTTAGAAATAGTTTGCACTAATGTCTTTTCAAAAAAGAAATCATTTGGTGATGAACTCAGATATAAACTGATTTCACAAAACGTAGGTTTCGGTTTTAATTTGATGAAAGTGCCCATCAGATGCTTTGCATTTTCATTTATTAAGGGATACAGCACAAACATTTATTTTGAAAAATTCTTATCAAAAACAAATACACCCCATCGATTATTGTTTGTACGGTTATGAAAAGTTGAATGGTGACTTACGTCCACGACAAATGACTAAGCCATCTTTACCAGAGTTATTAATTCAACCTTGTCAATGTGCTGCAAACTGTCGCACAATATCTTGCAGTTGCAAGAAATCAAGATTATTTTGTATTTCTCTATGTAAATGTATTAATAACAATTGTCTAAATATAAACGAATAATTGTTTGCCTACCTTATGTATATTTTTATTTAAATTTACTGGGTTTTTTTATATATAATCTTTTTTATTAATAAAAAAGATTTTATTACTTTTATTTGTACGTTATTTTTTTCATTTAGCAATCCATCCTCACTTTCACCATTATAAAAAAGTATAAAATATTACCGAAATAATCATTAAAATGATTTTATAGATTGTACTCAATACATTTCCTTTACAAATAAGAGTAGAGGGGTAAAAACAAAATGGACCAAATATTTGACCGGCAAGATCCACATTATTAATTTTTGACCTTTTCTTAACTTAAATTCATTGGTGGAATTGGGTCCTCACATTTTGCATACTCACTTACCTCTAGCGCCCGGTCTATAACCATTGGCGAATCTACTCTGACTTATTCTTCGGAAACCTGGACTATGAGCTCTCGTCTGTACTTAAAGGTGCAGGCTGTTGAAATGGATTTCTGGAGGAGGTGTCTCCGTGTCACTAGGCAGGATGGACTAAGAAACGAAGAATGTGAATATATCAACAAATGAAAGAATCAGGTCACGCCACCTAATCGATGGTACGGCCATGTGAAGAGAATGGCGTTTGAATGTTGGCCGAACAGAGTGGATTGGGCTCCACCAGGGAGGAGAAGACGCGAACGGCCCAGAAGCAGGTGGATGGAGGGAGTCCAGGAAGAGATGGCCGGTTGAGGTCTCCAGGAAGGGGATTGGATGGACCGAGAGCTGTGGAGGTTGAACTCTGGCAGGCTGAAGCAACCCATGTTGGAACGCCTATCATAATATAATAATATAATAATATAATAATATAATGCATAACGAGCCTTCGGGTACGTTAAGCCTTTTATTTATTTATAATGCATATTATTACTCTACTTTATTGTAAAAATGAGAGCCCATGAGGATTTCGCTATAACTTCAAAATATCGAGAATGATTATATAATCTCTAATTTTTCAAGGAAAATTACTTATTCATCCACGATACTGATATAAAATAAATTTGGTATGCATTCTTCAGAAAAAATATTAAATTTATTTATGAATTGACCATTAAGGATTAATGGATTAAGTAGTTTGGGTCATTTATTCCGACAAACAAATTTTTTTTTCATTAGCCAATTTCTGTTAATTGTAATTTTTTATTCTATTATTTTTTTATTTTGTCTATATATTTTTTTCCTCTATGAGAACATTCACTTTATATTCCATTATATTATAGTAATATTCCAATATTGTAGCCGTTTGACCAGATATATTTCTATTAATTT
This sequence comes from Arma custos, assembly GCA_037127475.1. NCBI lineage: Eukaryota > Metazoa > Arthropoda > Insecta > Hemiptera > Pentatomidae > Arma > Arma custos. Next base: position 10,975,884 of record CM073764.1, read on the forward strand.
CTGTACAATATTGTTATTCTTAAGGGACCTGGTCCCAGAATAAAATTATTTTTCTATTCTATTTCTATTCTATTCTAAAATAAAATAAACACATAAATATAGATACATTACTAAATATAATAACATTCACAATTTAGACAGTTAAAACTACATTTATCGGATGAAATCACGATTCTTGTATCCTCCAGTTGATTTTATTGCTTTATTTTATTTGTTATTATTGCGTCAAAGGCTTTTATTTAAAGTGAAATGAATCACCGGTAGGAGTGTTGTTGACATGATGATAATTGGATGTTCGTTGTAGTCGATTGGTGTTCTATGTTGAGGGAAATTTAATGTAAAATCCTAAGGGAGCTTTGGTAGTATCAACGCATGGTCTTCAGGTTCGTTAAACAGTATTTGTACGATTGTGAAAATATACAAGTTCCCCAGCTGGAGCCGAAGGTGAATTCGCGTATTTGGAATGTAAGTGATGCAACAAAAATCAAGTCAACAAAGCTATCAAGGTTTATTCCTGTATACCGTGGTGCTCCCGTTGTTTTTTTTATCATATAATGAAGTATATCGATCAGTGACCTTTTTAACCTGAATTTTTAAACTCAACTCTCTAGTTGTCATAAAAAATGTGCTATGTTTCTACTTTTGAATATATATATATTGATATTTGGGATGCCAGAGTCTCATTTAGGATGAGTACTCAAATTATTATTTATATGCCTTTATCTTAATTGGCTTCCTTTCCAAAGATCTGTTCTTGTGTTTATCAATTTACTCAACTATTATTATTATACCTGCAATATATTATTTATAAATAAATAGTGTATCTGGGGTATGTAAGCACCAAAAGAATTACAATAAGGATCGTTTGTTTATTCAATTTCAAACAAGGTTAATGATTTAGATTTTAATATATATAAAAAGGATTGTCATAAAATACGTTACAGGAAATAAATTAAATTTATCGGTTAACCGGGGTAGAGTGGGTTACAGGTCGGTCTTCACTTTGCAGCTTCGGGAACTCTCCATCTTCCGCAGGGTCTATCTCTCCAGTCCTCCTTGCTTCTCCGGCCTCGTCTCCTGAGTACCTTATTGCTCCGCCTTCGTCTCCAGAGCACTCCTTCCTGCTCCGCCTTCGTCTACAGAGTACCTCCTTCCTCCTCTGCGTCTATCTCCAGAGTGACTTCTTCAGTCTCGTTTTAGTAGTAGCTTGCCCCCCCTTTTTTTTCTTTCTCCACCATCTTGGACATGAAACCATAAGGGGACCAAAAGGTCTGTTCTTTGTCCAAAACACATTCCCTCTCTTGTGTCCCGACATGACACATTTTCCCCGCTCCGCATCCCTTTCATGCAATACATAGCAAATGCAATAAACTTGTATGTTATCCCACAACTACCTCATCATCGCTTATAAGTGTAGACTTGCATTCAGTTTTATTCTTTCATTAATACTCTTGTTTTGTGTTTGGTCTGTACATACTACACAGCTCTAAGTATTGCTATATCATTACTTATCACATCACATAATTCCAGAAAATGTATAAGAAATAAAAGGCTGCGAATATAAAAGAATGATTACTCTTAAAATTAAAGGCAGCCTTCGTTAGATCACAGGTGCAAGATGTGTATAGAACAAAAGTGCACCAATTGTAAAACTTCTGACTAGTTCAGGTACGATTCTGACTAAGTCCATCCAAATACTGGCCTATGTAGATGACATGGACATAGTGGGAAGAACATCGAGAGATCTACAACAGGCTTTTCTTGCTTTGGAGAATGCTGCATGGCTTATAGGTCTTCAGGTAAACCAAGTAAAGACTAAGTATATGGTGGCTAACCCTTCAAGACAATCGGATCCCACCATCACGTTTGGTGCCTACATATTCGAAAGTGTCGACAGTTTGGTCTACCTCGGTTCTCTGGTCAATGCAGATAGCTCAACCAGCCCAGAAGTTCAAAGAGGAATACTGCTCGCTGATAGATGTTATTTTGGAATGGCGAAAATTTTACGAAGTCGTCTGATATCAAAAGGAGCCAAGGTCATGCTGTACAAAACAATCATCAGACCTGTTTTAACTTATGAATCGGAAACCAACAGTTTACTGCTCTTCGAAAGAAAAATATTAAGAAGAATGTTTGGAGCGGTAAGAGTTGGCGATCAATTTAGACTCAGACAGAACGTAGAGATATATCGGATGTATCAGAATCTAGACATGGAGAATCACATAAGAATAGCTAAGCTGAGATGGGCTGGACATGTGGCCAGAATGGAGGACAAAAGACTGCTGTTTGGATTCGTTGATGGAAAAAGAAAACGTGGGCGTCCACGACTTAGATGGTCAGATGAAGTCGAGAAAATGATGATCCATGATGCGGGCAGCATCATTGGATCCAGAGCTTGGAAGACCTTGGCGCAGAACAGAGAAGAGTGGAGGCGACGCCTTGATGCGGCCAGGACCCGTGCTGGGTTGTAGAGCCAGTGTAATAATAATAAAAAAAAGTTAAAAACAAGAAGTTACTTTCTACGTCAAAGGCAAACTATCAAAAGACTATTTTTATTTTAAAAATTATATACTTGCCTTGCCATGTATTTGAGTTTTGTTAAAATTTTTTGTTCCCTGATGAGAGTTAGTTTAGTTTGTTTGGCTCTAGTTGATGAAAAACGATTTCAGGAAGGAAACTTGAGGAACTGAAGAAGCAAAACGGTAACTGTGAAACATGGGAATTGGAATAAAATTGTTTAGGGATGCCTAGCTTACAATGAAGTAGATAATCTTGTACCTATTGACGGGGTTCTAAGTGCAGAAGGTTGTTGTTGTTGTTTGTACATTTAACCTCACTTCACCTCGTCATGCTGCTATGGCAATTCGGATGACAGGTCCGATTCATATAATATGCAGATGGTTAAGTGAAGATTTTAATCTTTTAACCTCTTATCAAATGCAGTTAAATACACCATTAGTTAACTTTTCCAGCAGGGCAATGACCCGAAGCATAAAGACAATAAAACTAAATATTTATAATTATTTAATGCTAATAACAACTGTACACCCTCTACAGTCACCAGACATGAATTTTATGGGATGTGGTAGTACAGCATTAGAACAAATCAATCTTACTAATATTATAAATGTGAAAGTTTGTATGTTTGTCTCTCTTTCACGCAAAAACTACTGAACGGATTTGGATGAAACTTTACAGTAATATAGTTTATACATCAGAATAACACATGGGCTATAGCAAGCGCTGATTTAGGGGGGCGCACGGGGGCACGTGCCCCTCCCCACTCCCGACAGTTTTAGAGGTACTGTGGAGAATCCATTATAGTACATAATTAAAGGCAAATCAGGAATTTAGCATCTTGAAATTTGCAGATAGGTCCTTTGTATGATTTAAGAAAGAAGTTTGGATAATTCCACCCTTATTGTAATAAGGGTTCAAAGGTTGTATGAAATCCGTCAGTTTTGAAGTTAGACATCTGAAATTTTGTACGAGTAACCTATAGTCAAAAAAATTAAATTATTTATTATTTTAAATTATTGTTAAAAAGCACTGTCAAGAAACTTTATGCGGTAGTCCAAATTCTATGCGAGCGAAGCCGCGGGCAAAAGCTAGTACAGAATAATTAAAAAAAACAAGTTCACTCAATACAAGCGTTTGCTAACGGACTATATAAAATGTATTATATTTACAAAAAAAAAAAAAGGGCGATATGCAAATAATATGTTATTATACTTTTCCTCTAGCATAAAGATATGAAATAAATTTGTTTATAAGAAAATATTTTTTTATAATTATGAAAATGATAATTATTGAAAATGATGATTGACGATTATAGAAAAACACATATCTTGGAATGTAATATATAGTTTTACCCACGGTATTTAAAAGACTGTTGAAGTAAGGTGCACAGTTTCTTTTTTATGATTTTTTCAGTTTTTTATTAAGTGAACAGAGGAAACTTCGATTGGTTAGTTTTTAATAAATACAATTTTACCTTATTAAAAATTTGGCGTTAGATATTCCAATTAAATATTTACTATAATCCGACTTACACCATTTCGAATTATTGGTAAAATTCATATAAAGAAGTTCCCTACACGACAGAGAATAAGATCAAAGTAAGTGGTGCCCATTATATAATGGTTCTGCTCAGTAATTACTGCGGAGGAACTAACTGGTTGTAGCCGAGGGGCAGGAGACAGCCCTGACAAAGCCAGGACAAAACAGGATTCGGGATCAGAACCATGTCTCCGTAATGAGGCTCCTTAGTTCAGGATTATCGGCGAGTTATCTCTTATTAGCAGATCTATAGCTAGGACACGTTCTAGTCTCTCTCCTCTTCACTCGTATTATTTTATAATAGTAATAATAATAAAAATATTTATTATAATGCAATTGGGAAAAACCACCATGCAAAGCCTTATGTTTCAAAACCAGTAATTCACCCACTTACCAGTCGACGTTTCGCCTATTCAGGCATTATCAAGAGACAAAACAAAAAAGGGGTTATGTGAATCACATCTCGAAGAAAAAGGTGCAATACATCCCAACGATCAACAGCCCAAACAGGCTCCAAACATGAGACAGCACCCCACCAACAAAACGTTCAACATACAACTCTTTTTTGTTTTGTGTCTTGATAATGCCTGAATAGGCGAAACGTCGACTGGTAAGTGGGTGTATTACTGGATTTGAAACATAAGGCTTTGCATTGTGGTTTTTCCCAATTGAATTATAATAAATAATAGTGTTTCTTTTTGAGTTTTTGGCTCTATTTTATTGCTAAAAATATTTATTTAAGAAATCATACAAATGCCATTTGAAACATATTGTATTTTTGGTGTTCTTCGAATATCCTCCCCTAAGGGATTCTCTTCAAAACTTGTATGGAGAAATCTCCCATTGAAGGCACTCTTAGCGTGGTTCATCTCACTGTAGCAGATCCCTGCTCCAGAGACGTTTCAGTCTCCTTTTCGGATTATGTGGTAATGCGTCTGTCAGTAATGTTTGTACCAGTAAGTTTGGATGTCCAGCAAGTGAGTCATGAAATTTTTTGTAGTTGTTCTTGATTGTGTCAGCCACTAGTGGTATGTTGAGATCTTTTTGTAATGTTTTATTAGTAATGTAAAAGGGACTGTGTGTAATACAACGAAGGAATTTCGATTGAAAAAATTGAATGGTCTGTATGACGGATTATTGCATAACCCCCGTAGGCGTAGGTCCATATTGGTTTAATTAGCATGTTGTATATTATAATTTTGTTTGTTAGTGATAGTTTATTTTTGTGGTGAAGTAGTCGTCTTAGAAGTGAGAGTCGGTGATTCAATTTTTTCTTCAAATTAATTACGTGTGATTTCCAAGTCAGTCTTCTGTCCATGGTAAGGTCCAAGTACTTTGTCTGTGTTTGTCTGGGCAATGGTGTATTGTAATGTGTTAGCGAGGGGCAGTCTAAATGTCTAAGTGTAAATGCTACTTGGTTCGATTTTGGTATGTTAATTTTTATACACCACTTATGGAGCCAATTTTATAATGAATTTAAGTGTGTCTGTAGGTTCTGAGAAGCTATATTGGGGTTAGTATTGGTCGAAAGTATGACAGTATCGTCCGCATATGTAGCAAGTAGTGTTTCTGGTGTCTGTGGGATGTCTTAGGTGTATATAGAGTACAGAACTGGACCTAAAATACTGCCCTGCGGTACTTCTGCATTAATTCGGCAATAGTCGGAATGTTTACCATCCTGATTAACAATAAAGAACCTGTCTTCTAGATATGATTTTATGATCAGATAATATGTCTGCAGTAGAACTAATTTCAGATTGCACAGGAGCCCATTGTGCAAAACTTTATGGAACGCTTAAGATAAGTCCAAAAAGTTGCTGTGCAATATTCCTTCTTTTCTAGTGCTACGGAAATGCTATCAACCACTCTATGACATTGATGTGTTGTATAATGTGTAGGCCTGAACCTGAATTGGTAGTTAGGAATTAAATTATTTATTTCTAATAATGGATAAAGCCGCTTTAACAACAGTTTTTCAAATATTTTGGAAAACAGTTTTTCAAATAGTGGTAAAAGACTAATAGATCTGAAGGCCGTAACTAGGTTTAATGATTTGTTTGGCTTGGGGCTTGTTCATTTTTACTACTGAAAATTTCCATACTAAAGGAAAATTGTAGATAGCAGTCAGAGAAGTTAATCCTTTCCTAGGAAGAAGTCGTACAATTTTAGGTGTAATAAGATCATAACCAGGTGATTTTCTGCGCGGTAATTTTTTTATACAAAACTCAACATCTGAAGGATTGATTGGTTGGGGTGGTAAAGACAGAGGAAGTGGCGAAGTCAGAATTTGTTGGACGTCACAGTTGTGCTGTGGGTCAAATAGGTCGTCGTGTGGCTGAAATACGTCTGTGAGATGAGAGGCAAATAGGTCTGTTTTTTCTTTATCACTTCTGGCCCATGAGTTGTCAGATTTATGAAGGGGCGTCTTTGTATTATGGTAATGCAGAATCTTAGTAGTTTGTTCTCATAGAGTATTATTACTTGTCTGTAAGCTAGTCAGATGAGTGTTGTAGATGTCATTTTTGTATTGCTGTACTCGTTTTCTTAATTTATTAGACAGCTGGTTTAGTAGTTGTTCGTCTCTAGGATATCGATATCTTTTCAATTGGGTCAGTGCACGTCGCTTTTCAATAATAAGGGACCTTATGTCGGGTGGTAAGTATTTTTTATGTCTAAATGTCTCATGCCTGTGAGATGATTGCCAAGCGGCAGTTTGTACAGTCTTTGTAAGCGTCTCAACAGCGTTGTCAATGTCATCTGCAGTCTTCAAGCTTCTATTAAGGTTAATTTTTTCATTTATTATACGATGAAATTCACAAATCACTATGGGTCCAGGAGTTGACGTCGGTATATGATTGGTATTGAGTACTTGTCTTGAGAGAGATAGAACGATTGGGGAATGGTCAGATGAAATATCGTAATCAACACTCATGTGGTGATGTAGAGTGCTTAGATTAGAAGTGATAAAGAAGTCAAGTAGTCCTGATTGTCGGTTTGTGTCTGTTGACCAGTATGTCGGTTCAGATGGTAGAAGGCAGTCATAATGAAGGTCCAAACAGGTATTAAAAAGAGCATTTTTTAAAATCATACTTTAGAATCTTTAGCATTCATCTTTTTTTTGTCAATTTGACCTTCATTTAAAGAAATACTGGAGTTACTCCTTACCTTTCTTTTCAAAAGAGTAGAAATAACGGCTTCATCTTCCTTACTACTTGTTCCGGCAATTTTATTGTCTTTCATCAGAAAAGTGTCCTTTATCACTAAATTATACTATAAGTCACTTCAAAAAACCATTATTCACTATAACACACATCAAAAATACATGAATTCAATTAATTCAAAAACTTAAAGATAACTTAAGCAAGTTCACAGTTCGAGGCCTAACAGCTGATTAAATAAATTATCAAGCACTATCGTATTATTTTATAATAATATTTATTGTCTATGCGAATACCTCCTGTCTATTTACTGGCATATTAAACTCCTTTTTTAACAACAATTTATATGCGCTCTTCATCAATTTAAGACCAATTTTCATTTTCTTCCCTTCTAAGCATCAAATCAAAAATATCACGCGACGGTCATTAACACAATTTTATATTTTTTGTTCCATAGCTGATTTGGCCCGAACGTGATACCAGTCTTTTTATGCCAAACTTTGCTTCACTCAAACCCACTAGTTTCAGACATAGCTATTTCTTCTTGAATAATAGTCGTTGACCTTATGTATACGAGGAAGAAAATGGTCCGGGTGGATGTAAAAAAAAAATTGCTCTTAAATTGGGAGACCTGTTTATTGGAGACCTAACGTTTCAACTAAAATTGCAGGTCTTCTTCATGGTTAAATACTGTCAATTAAAATTAAAATACATGAACATCAAGATTTCTGGGTGATGAATCATTGCTACTTCTTCGATTCCCGATAACCCTCCGAGGAGTCTGAAAGGAAGATGGCCTCGTGAAATATTATGTTGAAATTGTTATTTGATTTTTAGCAGTGGGTAACTTCTCTACTTGCCTTTATCCATGCCATTATGAATCATGAATTCTACTTACTTGCATTAGTATAACACAGTTGTAAATTTCAATAAATAAATTTTAAAAAATATATATTTTTGTTATGCAATATAATAAAATGTCATAATTTTATTGAAACTTTTTAATTTTATGTGTCTTCTATGTTATTGTTAACATCCGAATTTTACTTTTTGAAAAGAAGGGGCTTCTGTGTCTTACATTTACATTTAAAGGCATCTCATTTTTAATTTGGATATTTTAAGAGGTTTCTGTTAGTAATAACTTCCACGAGTCAATGAAAATTACCAGCTTGTAGTCTGATATAGTTGGTTGTGGCAGTTCGGTTATCGTGGAGCCTTATCATTATTATAATTTTCAAACTCGCATGCTTATATACATAAATAGTCCGAGATGATCAGCTTACTCGCCCCTCTTGCTGATCGAAGACCTACTTCTAGAGATTTCTATCATTCCTTTCAGTGCTTTAAGTAGCTACTTCTGATCCAGATCCACTGTTAACGGAGGGATGGTAAGGGAATAATAGGCGTAGTGTCGAGCTCTAGAAACAATTTTAGGACTTTAGACCATTAAAAGTTTTTTAAGGCGGAATATAGGCCAAAAAAAAAATAATAGTGTTTTATTAATTCCCCGCACTCGTGAATGGCTTGAAGCACTGAAGATAGGTCTAGGACGTGTAGCGATGACGTGCTACAAATCTTGTGGGAGGTAGATAGGGCGGAATTTCCTTATCCTTGCCTCCTCCCTCGTGGATCAATCTCGATGTACTCGTACCCCTTGTCCAAACACTCGTTGAAAATTGGAAAAAGTTCCCTTTCGTTGTAAAGGGCACTCTCTTGAAGTGAGGAGCAATCTATTCTTAAGGGTCGTAGGGTAGACGCCATGGGCAGAAGCCTATTATTTATATATATATATATATATATATATATATATATATATATATATATATATATATATATATAAATTAAGAACACCGACACGTAAAACATAAAAAAAAAAGAATAAATTAAGAGAGAAATAACAAACTTTAAGGCTGGTTAAAAAACTACCCACAAGTATATAATAGTACCCATAATTTCCTTTACACCCTAGTTCTCCAGAGCTACTCTTTTACTTTTTTCCGCGAACATTCGTCCACGCGCTATCCCCCACATTCACGCGGCACGATTTCCACAACGTGTAGCGTCATCATCTCCCCTTTCTTTTCCGCGCTAAATCGATTTCGTCCTCTATCGTAGAGGGTCAACTTAAAGTGACTACTTTACATTGACATGGTATCACACCTGGATTTAGCTTCCCTTTAAATATTTTAGCTTATCTCTACCCACTAATGTGTAGGAACTCCCTGTGTCCACCAAGCACTTCCACCCTTTACAAAACTCTATAACAGGCAACCTGTCACACTTTTTTACAACACTGTTCACACAAAATAGGTTGCCCCTCCGTTCGCATAATCCTCATTCTCTCCTTACCGGCTCTGTTCGTCGCACTGCGGTCCGTTGCTTGCATTTTCCTCCAGGGTCCTTTGCCGCCAGGTTCGCTGCCCTCCGTCTCAGACACGGATGTGTCCGAAGATCTAGCCGATTTCGAAGACACTCCGTTTCTCCGCCATAATCTTTGAGCGTTGATCTCCATTGGTTCACCTCGGTCGTGTTCCCTGCGCCTTATATATGGGCATTGTCTGGACATATGTCCTTCATTGTGGCATTCAAAACACCGTGAGCCACCAAGTGCCCTGCCTTGCCACATGCATGGCACCTCCTTTCCTCTCTTCTCTCATTCTTCCTCTCCACAATTTGCCTTCTTTCTCTTGAAAATTTCTCTCTTCACCCAACTCTCCTTTTCTTCTTCTTCTCAGGTCCTGTCTTACTCTATTCCTTCCAGCCTCGTACCTCCGGGGAGCCAGTTGATATTCTAACTTGGCTAGTTCCTCGCCTACACACATGTTTACATTTTTTTCTTTCTTTTTTTTATTTTCTCGTCAAGTTTAAAAAAAAACGACCTATCCCGCGACTGAATCCATAAGTCCCGGGTTTCGGCACCACTTACAATTAGATTGAATAAACACTTAAAAAAAGGGGGTTTTCGGGCAGAGTAACGACAGTATTCAGAATATAACTAAACTTTGTTCCTTTCTCTCCAGTATATATAGTCACATAATTGTTTACCTAAGTTTAATAACAATACGGCCTATTTAGTCTATTTACATAACTTTAACTTTTATATATATATATATATATATATATATATATATATATATATATATATATATATATATATGTATACTAGCTGACCCGGCCACGCGTTGCTGTGGCTGTTGTAATAGTTTAAAAAAAAACACGTTAAAATTTGAATTTTAAAGAAATAATGAATGAATGGAAAAAATGAATTAAAAAGATTTTTTATGTTACATTTTATTCATCTTATTCATTTTAGTACAGTAAGTAATAAATAAATAACATACAAAATTCTTAATTGATAAAATACAAACATTAGATTAATGAATGGGGTATATCATGGTTGATTCTTAATTATGGCTAATAATACTTTTTTAAATTATAACTATTTATATCAATTTATTTAAGCGCTAATCGATGCACAATATTTTTTTTTTTTTAATCTGTCCTTTGCTATTACGAATAGATTAGATGGTTTACTAATATGTGCGCATGCAACATATAATTGTCCATGGGAGAAACATAGATGTTCTTGGTCCAAACTGCAAGTGGACACATAAATATGGTTATTTGTGTTTTTTCCAAAAAAAAACGCACCGATTAGGAGATACAGGCCAAAAACTGAAATTATTCCGCAATTTTCGAAGTTTTTCCGCAAAAAAAATGTATTCCCGTCCGATTTTTCGGTTGCGAACTTGGACTTAAACTACTCATACATGCCCTTACAACATATCAAAAATGCAGCGTCACTGCTACGATCGACGCTTAATCGATAATAATGGCCGACACGTATAACTTGTATAAAAAATAGTTTACATCCGATTCTAAGACCTACTGAATATAGACACAAAATTTCATAAGAATCGGTCAAGTCGTTTTGGAGGAGTTCTGTAACAAACACTGTGACACGACAATTTTATATATTAAATATTTATTCATTCGACGCGAAACAGCACTGAAGGACTACGCTACTATGATGGAACTTTTTTTGTTTATGTTTTTTTCAGTTTTTTCTCGGTCTATATTTTTAACTCATTATTTCACTAAAGGTTCTTCTTCTTTCTTCTGCCCAGGCCTTGGATGGAAATTTGAGGAATTTTTGATATTCCGTTTTTTTCTAATAAATCTTGTTTATTTCCGTGTTTTTGTATTTCTTGTGCGTATCCTTGTTTGAATTTTTAGCCTATAATTTTAATGATTTTTTTTTGTTTTGTCACTCCTCTTTTCTCCGTTTCCAAGTCACGTATTTCACAGAAAATTTCTTTGTTGTATATAAGTAGGTATCCTTCTTGTGTTAAGTTGGGCCCTTATATTTTCCTAGGAATCCTTCTCTCTATGCCATGAAGTTTTTCTGGGAACGCACATAGTCTCTGTCCCGTTCAATAATACTGGTTTTACCACTGTATTGTAGTGCCTGATTTTGGCTTTTTTGGTGAGGCATTTTTTATTATACGTACTACTCGTTAAGTATCATAAATTTTCCAAATTTTTAATTCTGTACTCTATGCTTTCTTTTTAAGATAAGTTTTTGCTAATTATATCTCCTAGATATTTACAAATTTTAACTACCTCAATTTTACCAAATTCTGTTTTCACTTCTTAATATATATATATCTATTTAATAATCTGGGAAACAGTTAATTCTCCTAGGCTAATTCCCTTCAAATTACAGCAAAAGAGATGCAGATAATTTCTAATTTGGCAAGATAATTTCAAGTTCAGTACACCGGTCCATAATTGATGTATTAATTACACTGCAATGTAGGAGGGAGCGCATGGATGGAACAATATCTCATTAAATTTAACTCACCTACACAATGGGTGGTGACAAAGTGACTAATTATCATTTTATTAGATCAATCATCGGTGATTGAGTTAATTCAAAATGTAATAAATGTTACTGTAATAAATGCAATCTACCACTTTCTGACTTAATTATTTTCTGCGATTAGTCGTTTACTCATTGCTGAACTCACTTCCTCATTTCCTTGTTGCTGGTTGAAATGAATTTGGTGGGCACCAAATATAACCTCTCTGGTACTCCTTATACAATATTCTTATTTTATATATTTGTAATCAATTTACACAAAATGTAATAAATAAATGCTAAAATTGGATTCCCTGAAAATACAAAAATTCATTCGTTCGAGGACGGGTGCATGGAAGCGGTTTTGTAGAATAGAATATGTTCTGACGTGGTTAAAATAAGAAGAGATTTGAAATTTAAATACAATCACTTTATTTTTATTATTGGCTCAATAAATTGGGTGTAAAATTAAAATTAACTTTAAAAAATCAAACCAATTAACATTTATACTTAGACGTTCAGACGGCACCCCACTTTCTCTTTACAATACACTATTGCTCAGACAAATAGAGTCAAAATAGTTGGGCCTTACATGGACAGAAGACTAACTTGCAAATCACATGTGAATAATTTGAAGTAAAGTTTGAATCACCGTCTTCAGTCCCGAGCTGACTACTTCACTAACTAAAAAACTTATTATATACAGCATACTGCAAAAGATTTCTTGCTGGTTATTCAAAATTACTGACACAATCATTACTGGCAGGCATATTCCACATATACCACAGAATCCAACAAAGAGACTGAAACTTGTCTAGTTCTGAGATCTACTATAGAGAGATAAACTACGCTAGGAGTGCCTTCAATGGGAAGTTTCTCCATCCACACTTAGGGGTGGTTTTTTAAAGAATATCACAAATACAATTCGTGCCCTATGACGTTAGTATAATTTCTCTCAATAAACATGTATTATTATGATTATTACTAATATTATTTTTATTACTAATATTTATCTTTCAACCTTTTTAGTATTCCTCGACCCAATCCTCTACACAGTTTATACAGCTGACATCCCAACCCATCCTAATACTATCCTTAACAAGTATGCTGATTATGCACGTGCATTATCAGTCAACAATAATCCATTTATTGCACCTCATACTCTTCAATCCCATATCACTGACTTTGAAGAATGGTATCAAAATTGTAGGATAAAAATAAATTCCCACAAATCCTGACAAATAACCTTTACCCTTCGTAGGAAACCAATGACCTCCTGTCCTCCAAAATCCTTAAATAAGATCCTACTTACTCCAGTAGAACAAATTCGATACTTAGGGTTACATCTCGACAAACGTTTAACTTGGAATTCTCATACAAGACCGAAAAGAGAAGAAACTGCTGGTCGTTTCAGACTACTGCAACACTTACCAGGCAAACGCTTAAATAAATTCAGCTTCCAATTACTTACAAAAGACTCACATACATGAATATTATAAGAACTATTTGGACTTATGGAGTAAAGCTTTGGGGTTCTACTAAGCTTTCGAATTCCTCTCGTATTCAATCCTCACAATCCAAAATCCTTCGTAAAATCCTGAATGCTTCTTACTTTGTTACGATTAAAGTCATACATAATGACCTCAATGTCCTATTTGTTGCTGATTTGGGCCAAACCCAATACCAGTCCTTAAATGGGAAACTTCATACCCACTAATTTCACACCTCGCAACCTCTTCATTTCCTGATAATAGTCCGAGGCGTCTGAAAAAAAGAGGAACTTTTAAGTTGAAAATTTTTTAACTTGTATTTCTTCATGCCAATAAGTTTCATTCCAGCTATTTACTTTTTTTATTTTATAATACAGATGTATATTTCAATAAATAAAAAAAAACCTTTGTTTATCAAGCGAAAATTCCTTTCCCCAAAATGAACTTCGTATTTTGTCATTGTTCTTCCCCCCTCTATTTTTATCTATTATAATTCAGTCCTTCTATTTGAGAACGGTATGCACTGGAAAAATAACGGTTACATTTCTAATAAACCCGTTGATTTTCTCATTCCAATTGGCCTTATTGAAGAAAGTAAAGCGATCATTCCACCGCCCACAGTTTACTGACCCTTCCTTTCCTCCTGCAAGGTTTCGGTCTTCGATGAAGAGTAACAGATAAAGGAAGAGAATGGTGATAAAAAAGAAGACTCCCATAGCCAGGTAGGATAGAACTGGCTCGGAAATATAGTCATTAGGACGGCTATTGAACTGTCCGTTCTCGAAGGCCGTGTCCAAACCGTTCCTCCACGCACCCGCTACTTCTTCCTGTCACCGTGTCGTCTTATTAAATCCCGGTGTCGCCTGCCTGCCTCTCTGACATTTATTACATCCAGACCCGGGGTGAAGAAAAGCGCAACAGGTTCCTCGAGGGTGACATCCTTCTTACCTAACGGGAAGTCTTCTGGCAATATCATAATTCATAGCACAATATTAATATAGAAAGTTCGATATAAATTGGGGCAAATGAGAAATTCTCATTTACCATTTACGGGAGCCAGCGGGAAATTATTTAAGTATTAATGCCACACAAAAAATATATCGAGAGTAATATAATTGATTCAAATACGACTTTCTCTTTTACGATATCCACTTGTGATCAACACTCGCTTTCTTTCATCAATACATAATCCGATATGCAGAGTCTACAGAAAATCGGACTCCCCCTACTGAAGAACACAGCAAGCGATTCTTTATTTTTTAAGAACTATTTATATGATTTATAACTTTTTCTTACTATATTTCCCTATTTCCTTATTCATTCAATGATTACTTTTTTGTCTCATCTGTTGTTCTGTATCCTGCTTCGGGGAAAGTTATACAGGCCTTATAAGGCCACCCCTAATAGTCCTAATTCTTGGATATAGATTGTACTCCGGTTGGTCCTTCTGGTGTAATGGACATAGGGGCAGCATCCCGCTACACAAAGGTAAGAACCAACACTGATTCGCAGCAACGTAAGATTGGGTGGCGCCCTCTTTGAGTTTATTTTTCCGCAAAGTAGTTTATTTAGTTAGTTAGTAGTCTGCAAAGCCCAGCATAGGAAGAAGAAGAATATCGCGGCTAAGTAATGTGAGAGAATACATTATATTCATATAGTTTAGTTTATATAAACTGTTTATCAAAATAATTCTTCAGAGCAGATGACAACAAACTGCAAAAATCATCATTACTGTCAAAGTATATTTATTCTAATAAACAATATCCATCCGAACATAATTGACAATGCACCTGGCCTGTTGGTGACGTGACTACTTCAGAAAGGTAACGGACCTCTCTTCGATTCCAGATCTATTTGAGAAGAAAATTCTCTGGAAAGGTTTCCCAGGAAATCTCTTTTTGGAATTAATTTTCCGCTAGAGCAATCAAAACTACAAGCGCCCCCAGGATCCTGTAGCTGTCCCCAGCAATGCCCTCTCCTGTCAAATTATATTTAAAGCTTTTATCCCCTCTTGTTCTTAATGCTTCTCAGAGCTCCCCGTAATTGCTTGTCCAGGACACAACCAAGATCCAACCAGCCAATTATCTCTTCGGGATGGACCGAATCGAAGGTATCTTTGATAGCCCGACTTTCTGGTAATGTTAATATAATTACTTCTAAAACATTGATTTGGAGGAAATTGTTTGCATTTCGGTTCTAAGTATACCTCGAGGTCACAAAAAATCTATTAATTTATATTGTATTATAAATTATATTAATATTTATTAACTACGGGGTTCTATACATTACTCTGTAGTAAAAACTACCCCATATGAAGTGAAGTTTGAAAAAAAAGTCGAGCCCTGATTAAAATAAAGTACAAAATATTAAATTTTGTTTCTAATGAAAATGCCAATTTCAGTATTGATATTTTATTTTTCATTAATGTTATTACAATTTATCAGTAATTATAAATTTTTATTTCGTTGGCTTTATATATTTAGCAAAGATATTTCATTTGTTTGATAAACTTGATATAAAAAGATGTGCCATATGGTATATAATAAATTTATGTATAAAACTTATGTTTGTTTGTTGCTTGTTCATTTAACATCACTTTATGCTGCTATGACTAATCGAACGATGCTACAGTGGGAGCTCTAAATTTTGCCTATCCAGGTTTAATTAGGATAGGGATTTTTAACGAGTACCTGGCATCGTACCGGCTCGGTACCCCGGTTTAACGCCCCTTCCGAAGGACGGCGTAATTAAGGATTTTTTACTCCCTTTACAAAATCCTAGGGCCACCTGCCCGGCTACGAACCCGCAATCTTGGGCTTAGTAGTTTGTTACTCTAACCACTAGACCACAGGTGACCTTTATGTTATTATAATTGATAAAATATAAAACAAATCATTCTTCACAACAAGCCGCTGTTTCACTCACAAATTCTTCACTACTCCATACCACAGTTTCTCAACTGAGATCTATTCCATACATCTCTACTTAAATTTTGTATATCCCGTAGCATCATTTAGCATTTAGCCTCATAACCATATGCATGGTAGGTTCGGTATGTATTTACCGCCACTAAGCACTGCTTTAGATGATAGGACGATGCCACAGTGGGAATCTATTTTGTTTATCCAGTTATAATTAGGATAGGGAGCTTTAACGAGTACCGGATACCACACTCGAATGGGAACCCTATTGTACGTATCTTTCGAAGGATGACACAACAGCCAAGGACTTATCACTCCCTTTAAAATATCCTAAGGTCTTTTCCTGGGTTGGTTGGCCAATTCGGCCGCGACTTTGGGCATGGAAGTTTGTCATGTATATGAAAATTCACTATGAAATCTTTACACCCAATCATCTCGTCCCTTCACAGTTAATATAGTCATGGCATAATCTGTCCTATTCTCAATTGCAACTTCTTGTGAATAGACAAAAAATTGCCTTAAAACACCTGTCCTAACACAAATACAGTATTTCCACCCGAAATGCGTATGCCTCAAACAGAGAACATTCCACCTCCCCCAACACCACCTCTTTTGATTTCGATAAGACTTCAGTATTGGCCACTTTTTTTTTCTTTTTTTCTCTTTTTTTTCCTC
The DNA here is from genome assembly GCA_037127475.1 of Arma custos. Taxonomy (NCBI): domain Eukaryota; kingdom Metazoa; phylum Arthropoda; class Insecta; order Hemiptera; family Pentatomidae; genus Arma; species Arma custos. The sequence goes on from CM073764.1 coordinate 10,993,048, forward strand.
CCCTTCCTGCCATCACTGGCATACGGGGTTCAGTCTTGGCCACTGTACCACTTTCCCAACTAAACAATGATTCCTCTCTGAAGGTTCATTAAAAAGCAACAAAAACAACACTCCCGTTAACAAGAAAATTGACAAAGAAGTAATATTACTAACCAATTCCAATGAATTTTGCTTCCAAATTGTAGTTTTCTATTTTATTCTCGCATAATTCGTTTCTTTTTCTCTTATCGTTACAGTTCATATTTATTTATGTTATTTTCATTATTTAGGATTTAAGATATTTTAATTTATAAGTCATTACAAGTGGTGTTTAGGATTAAAAGCGGATGACTCGTAAATTTCCAAAATCTACTTATTCACATTTTTTGCTAGTTTGGTCAAGCAGTTTTATGTTACACGACCCTTAACCATCTTTCCTCTCTTGGTTCTTGTCTGGTACTGGACCTAAAATTTCGGGGGTATTCAATTTCTGTAATTGAATCGAATGTATTCCAATTTATTTATATTTGTTCATATACATCTCTCTTCCATCCAACCTATCTGAATTTACAGTAATAGCATACATGATTTTTTACATGATTTCCTACCTGTAGCACTTCAACTCATGAAAAGTCTTGGGTTCAGTTCGTAGTAGAGACTATGCTGTTTCTTGGAAAACGGTTGTGCAGGGTGATGATTTGTCCTGGATCATGCTCAACCGCTAGGTTTCTCTCGTTTTTTTTGTATCCACTTTATATAAAAGCTGTGTGAGCCATAGGAAGGTCCAATCCCAAAGCATTCATTCCCGGGTGTTAATAGATTAAATAAAATCGGCCACAACCTGAAACAGGCAAAGCTACACAGCGTTCTACCACTGAGCTACGCCGCTTCCTTTTACATAATTTCCAGGATTCTGAAATTAATAATTTTCATTAATATTGATGTACTGGTCTTATTCTGTAAGATTAAAGTGATAATCCCTGGTGATTCGAAAACTTATTGTATAAAATATCCTATCAAAATGCATTCAAATCAAAAATTTTCTTTTCTGACTATGGAATCTCATTTATTCAAAGTAAATATATATAATATTTTTATAAATGCTGATAATTTATTATCTTATTTTAGTAGATTTCGATGGTTATGAAGTTTTTCATTAATAAGAGCTAAAGAGTGGTTATAGATAACAAGAAGGAAAATCATATTAGATCAGCGGTTAAAGAATTGATGTGCATAACTAACAGTGAAATATATATATCAGAAAGAAAATCTAACATGTGATAAAAAAACTCTTGTCGAAATAGAGACATGAAATAAGAAAGCACAACAAAAACTGATAGGCCAAAAACTAGAACTAGAGGGAAAAAGAAAAAAAAAGAATGAAAGCTGATGGTATACTTAATTGTCTAGGTCCCTAAAAGGGAAGTTTTTCCTGAGGCCGTGGGAGAAGTTGATCTCCCGCTCGTGTAATTACGTGTCAAAGTTTCGCAGCACGACACAGCAGCCACTGAGCTAGGCAACGAGTAAACCAAGCTACCTTCTCATTAAAAATGTCTTCTCTGTCTGAGGGATGGATTAAATTAATAAACATTTGTTAATAAAGAATCAACCTTATTATTGTCGACTTAATAAATACTTTACCAAATGTAACAAATAATTTAAACGAATCTTCCTGGAATCATATACGAAAAAAATTTTTTTAATAATTATTATTTAACCGTATAAATATGGTGAAGAAAATAGTCCAGGTGAAGGTCAAATAAATAATTCCTTCATTTGAGGAAACCGACGTTTAAACCCATTTTGCAGGTCTTCTTCAGGTCTGAAAAGTAAAGATACAAAAATGTATAAAATTGAAATAATTTGAATAAAAAAAAAAATAAACCATTGCACTTCCTCATTATTGTAAATAACATATATCCCATTTGCTGGACTCCACATTTATCCTGTGGGCTAAAGACAGCGGCTAATCGGGCAGCGTTGCGCTGACAAGGATACCAGTGCGTACGTTATCTCGCTACCTCAGTTTCCAGTTTTCTTGCAAAGATTAGCGCCTTAAGTCGACAAGGTCCACACGTCTCCTGTGGGCAAAAACCTTGCGACCAATCGGGCAGCGTTGCTCTTGCAAAACTACACTCCACCCCTGACACGGTCCGTTCATTACGGTCCGTCCCGTCTAATACAATGGACGACAAAATGGAAGCCGAAGTCATTCAGGCAGCAACAGCCGAGAAGAGAAAACCTGCTTCTACCACCACCATTGCCTCCGCCGCTAAGAAGACCAAGGCGAAGACTTCAACCGATGGCTGGAAGACAATAACTGGGAAAAAGTTCTGCAAACCCGCCAATACCACAACCAAATTCAGTGCGAGCACGTCAAACGCGTTCTCGTTTTTGGATGAAACAGATATATCGGGCAGTGATAGTGCGAAAAGTGCAGGTACCACGACTGTCGCGATTCGGAAGAAGCCTCCTCCGATCGTAGTTTCAGGTGTGGTGAGCACACAAAAGGCCGTACAAGAGCTGAACACGGCCGGTTTTTCAAATTTTGAAATCCATAAGACTAGAGATGGTGTAAGGATATTTCCGGGCACTATCGAAATTCACAAAAAAATGACTGGGTTTTTTCAACAGTCAAAGAGCCCCTATCACACCTATTCGACCAGAAAAGGGCAGAAGACGAGGAAATTTGTGATCTATGGGCTGGACATAGATCACAACATCGAAGACATCAAAACATGCATCAACGTGCGCATCCTCGACATACGACGGATGCAGAAGAGCGACAAGGATGGCAAGAAAACAGACCTGCCCCTCATTCTCATTACAACAGCGCTTGAGACCAAGTTGGAGGGCATCAAGCAGCTCTCCCACATTAACCGGATACGCTTCAGCGTTAAGATGTACCGCGGAAGGAGCGGCATTGTTCAATGCCACAGGTGCCAGGAATTCGGGCACACCAAGAACCACTGCGGAAAGAAGGTGGCTTGCGTCCGATGTGCCGGCCCTCACCTCATCTCAGAATGCCAACTCGCAACCACACCCGTCAAGTGTGCAAACTGCGGGGAACAGCACGTGGCATCTTTCACTGGATGTAAGGTTAGGAAGACCCTGCAAGAAAAACTTGAGGCACTATGCCAGAAGATTGGTCTGCGAAAGAACAACTCGGTGCCGACAGAACAGAAAAAAACCGAGCAGTGAGCTCCTCCACCTCAGCGCCAAGAACCTGGACCAACCAGCGCACGACCGCCACCCCCACCCAGACAGACCCGACCTACGACCACTGACCAACCTCAACAAACTTACGCCGCGGTGGCTCAGCATAATGAACCCCCACCATGGGTGGAACTCATTATGCAGAGTATCGCAACTTTAACAAACACCACGAACACACTCATAAACCTTATTACTGACTCTCTGACAAAATGAACAGGACAGTAAACTTTTAAACTTCAACACTGACGGGTTAATGCCCAAAATTACGGAAATCTATGCGTTGATAGTACAGACCCAACCCACCATAGTGATCCTCACAGATACAAGAGTTAACTTCCGGCATATTCGCATCCCAGGATACGCCCTCACAGGAGACGACGGAGGAGGGGTTATCATAGCCATACGCCACGGGCTTCGGTGGAGGGTACTACCTCCACCAGTGGTAACTGGTGACCCGCGAATCCACCACAAAACCGTACAGGTGCAACTCGACAAACCCACTATCATCACAGGTTTATATGGAAGACCCAGGTCTTCTATAGACATCTTTTCGATGGTATTGGCCGAGTGCGCCAAGCAGAACAACCATTGGGTAGTGGGTGACCTAAATGCTCGGCACCCGATCTGGAACAACATCAGGAGCAACAAAGCCGGAAGTAAACTCATCAAGACTCCTTTCACTGTAGTACATCCGAACACCCACACCTTCAGACATCGAGCGAAGCCATCGTTCACATCTACCATCGATCTTCTACTCACGAGGCAGCCGCATCGAATCGTGGATTGTTCAACGATGGACTTTATCACCTCCGACCACAGACCTGTGCTCTATATCATAGACGAGGAACTACCAGTTCCAGTGGCGACAAAGTATAAATATGAGGAAGCAAACTGGGGCACATACAGGGCACAGGTCCATAACGTACTGTCAACAGTTCCCACACTCCTGACGAGAAGTGGCGTGGATGCCTACGTGGACTTCTTCACCGAAACCATCAGAAGAGCCGCAGACGAAACCATTCCGAAGTTCGGGCCACTTCCACCAGCTCTACGTCCTATGCCAGATCACATTCTGAACCTTATCGCAACTCGCAATAAGTGGAAGAATAAATGGTATAGGACCAGGGATTATGAGGTGAAATCGGTGGTAAATTCCCTTACCACGCAGATTTGCAGTCTGATAAAACAATGGAGGACTGCACAGTGGCACGAGAAACTGAGGTCCACGCACGGTGACTACAGGAAATTCTGGAAGCTGTTAAAAACCAGCACGAAGAAGAGAAGTTCCACACTACTCCACGACGGGGACAAGCTGTTGACAGTAGAGGAACAGGTTACCAAGATTGCAGATAACTATGGTGGAATCATCGCAAGAAGAACTGATCCTGCACAAACAGACCTACCTACCGAAGAGACAGGAAACAACTATATGTTTGTATCGCCGAAGCAGCTGAAGGCGATTCTCCATCGTACGAAGGGGAATAAAGCACCAGGCCACGACGGGATACAAACCATATTGCTGAAACAACTGCCAAGAAGAGGAATAGCTCACTTGACCAATTTGTACAACGCTTGCCTCAGGTTAAGATATTTTCCTGACATTTGGAAGAGAGCTATTCTTTTTCCTCTACTCAAACCTATGAAGTCGGGATCACAGCCAGCAGACTACAGGCCCATCAGCTTGCTTCCGCATCCGGGCAAAGTCTTTGAGAAAATTGTCCTCAATTATCTCAAGACATATTGCTCAGAGATAGCTCTCATCCCACCGGAGCAAACCGCCTATCAGGCAGGCCTCTGCACGGATCATCACCTGGCGAAGATACATGCGGAAGTGAGCCAGAGCACAGCCAAGAACGAAGCGACCGCTATGATCTCCATAGACTGCACGGAAGCGTTCGACTCAGTGTCCCATAGTCTACTATGCAAGACACTACAGGACAACGAATTTCCGGAACAGCTCTACTTGGTCCTACGATCGTTTCTTCAACAGCGAACGTCAGCGGTCCGCATCGGTGAAACATCATCGGAAGCCATCGCATTCACCTGCGGAGTACCTCAGGGGTCTGTGCTATCTCCAGTACTTTTCTCAATATACACAGCTGAAACTGTTGGAGCCAACTACAAAAAAGCTGCTGTAGCAGCCTATGCCGATGACATAGCGATCTACAGCAGCTCGATCAGCACATAGAGAGCTCTACGGCAGGCGGAGGAGGTCTGCGCGAGCATCACACAGAAGCTAGAAGGACTCAACATCACAGTGAATCCTAAAAAGACGGACTGCATAATTTTCTCATTTCAGGGAAAAAAGCGTCGCCCTCTCCCTAAGGTCTATAGGGTAGCGGGACGCGAAAACAGACCAGCAAGCAGCATAGTCTACTTAGGTGTCACACTAGACCGACACCTGAAACTAGCCTACCACTGCAGGAAGAAACTCAGGGCGGTTCGGACAGACTTAACCACCTGCTTACATCTCCTAACTTATCCCTCCGCCTCAAGCTGACCATCTACAAAAGCATCTTAAGACCGGCGCTCCTCTACGGAGCACCACTTTTAAGTACCATCACACCGGCGACAGCAAAAAAGCTCCAACAGTTTCAGAACGGCGTACTACAACGCATAGTGAGACACACGACATTAAACAAAACAAAAATGGACCTCCTACACACTACTCTCGACTTACCGACAGTCACAGACTTCATAAAACGCAGACTTATCAAATTTTTTGACAGTCTGAAATACAGTACTAACCCTCTTTTCATGACACTCACTCCAGCAGGACGGCCACAAACGTGGCAAGATCACGTTCAAAGTCTCAGCCTGAACTGAGAAATAAATAAAATAAACAATAAAAGGAAAGGGACACGGTGTGCCCCAACATCGGAAAAATCCAAAGTTAAGAAATGAAGAAAGAAATTAGAACCTTCCGTTTTCTCATCCTCCTCTTAAAATGTGCGCAGTACAGTAAAAGAGATTCCTCTCCAACCTAATCCTAATCCAGATTAGAAATCTTCAAACTTATAGGGGCTAAGAAAAAAAAAATAAATAAATAATTTAATTATTTTTTTTAAATATAAGTTACTCGTGCATCCAAAATTTCAGATGTCTAACTACAAAACTGATTTCCAGATTTGCCTTTAATTATGTACTGTAACGGGGAGGCACATGCCCCCTTGCCGCCACATAAATCTGCCCTTGCTGTAGCCTATGGTGTATCACCTATTTTAATCAATAAGTTTCATCCAAATCCGTTCAGTAGTTTTTGCGTGAAAGAGAGACAAACATAAAACTTTCGTATTTATAATATTAGTAAGATATCAAAACAAATAGCTCCAATCGTGTTCTTTCTGTTATTTTAACAATTATGATCATGTGATTTACCTTTAATGATATACTATAATGGATTCTCCACAGTACCTAAAACCTGTCGTGGGGGCACGTGCCCCCGTGCCCTCCCCTAAAACCGCACTTGCTATAGCCTATGTGTTATTCTGATGTATAACTTATATGACTGTAAATTTCATCTAAATCCGTTCAGTAGTTTTTGCGTGAAAGAGAGGCAAACATACGAACTTTCGCATTTACAATAATAGTAAGATAAGATAGTAGGATTTCAAAACAATAGTTTCACTCATGTTCTTTCTGTTATTTTAACAACTATTATCATGTGATTTGCCTTTAATTATGTACTGTAATGGCTTCTCAACAGCACCTAAAAAGCTGTCGGGGGGAGGAAGGGGGGCACGTGCCCAGTGCCCCTCCATAAATCTGTCCTTGCTGTGGCCTATGTGTTATTCTGATGTATGACCTATATTACAGTAAAATTCCATCCAACTCCGTTCAGTAGTTTTTGCGTGAAAGAGAGACAAACATACAAACTTTCGCATTTATAATATTAGTAGGATTAGTAGGATATGTATATATATATATATATATATATATATATGTGTGTGTGTGTGTGTGTGTGTGTGTGTGTGTGTGTGTGTGTGTGTGTGTGTGTGTGTATGTGTGCTGTATGTGACAATAAGGGGCCTAGACCAGGTAGAGTAAAATGACCTTTTACTACCTTTACTTTTAAGAGAGGGGAGTGATTCGGAAGAGGCAGTCAAGTCAAGATGTAAGGAGAAAAAGGAATAATGAAGCCAAATGTATCAAATAGGCCACCTATAGCTTCCCCTTTTCATTGTAAGTAGTGTATAAGTTTTATTAAGTCTGTAACCATGATCAGCACCAATAAATATTATGTTATTCAATAACTATTCTTATTAAAGAAACAACTCCTGGTCAGTCAATCACCTTAACCATTGGTGAAGAGTATATATGTCTCTAATTTATTAATGATATAAAATTACTATATACTAAGTATAACGGTCCTGAGACCGTGAGGTGGCATCCCATTTTAGTATTTAAATATATTCAGTTCAAAGGATCTGACCTTTCCCTGAGATCATAGCTTGGGCAGTAAATCCAATATAGCAATATATATTTACTATTATTTTATTTTATAATTTGAACTATTTTAACTTTTGTACCTTATTTATTCCAATAGTTTCATTTTTATATATTATTTTATTTTTTTATTCCGATTATTTCAGTTTTATATATTTTTGTATTTTGTCTATTCAGCCCTGATATTTTTTTCACATTCATCTCAGCATTCGTTTCAACGATATATTTAAAAATTTGTTTTATTTGATTTCAATTAACGTCGCTTCGACTCCTGGGCCATTAGCGACGACTATTCTTAAATTTCTTGTATTAACTGCGTGTCTGCTAAATACATTAGCCTCTTCTATGATTTATTATTTTCTTCAAAGGGTAGACACATTTCCTCATGTGGTTTTAACGATTCCATGATTGTAAGCTTCTAAATAAAGCGACGTATATCCCATTTTTTGGATAATACTTGATAACCTATATATAAGAAAAGTATTTTTTTATAATAAATAAAATAAATAGAAAATATTTATTTAAGCATAATTAGACATATTTTCAAGATATTTTAGAATAGTCAAGTTGGATTTATCATCAGCGTTCCTATGTTGGCATAACCAAGTTCCGTAACCCATTCTTCTGATATTCCTGTCTCCTAATATTCTTAATTTTTCTTCATGATTTCTATTATTTTTAAATCCTATCAACATCCTATCAACTGCAATAGGACTGTTTCCTTGAGAAAATTATTCCATTGTTTAGGTAACTATCTAATTCTATTATTTTAGGCCTGAAAATAAAATTGATCACAGCTATTAATAAAGAACTTCGTATCATAAATAAGGTATGCTATCCAGTAAATGAATTCGAAAATATTGATAAAGGTCATTCGTTCTCATCAAATATTCATAGTTTATATCGTGAAGGGTATATATACGTACATATACACGTACATATCGTAGGTATATGTACATACGATCCTCTAACCTATTCCCCTTTTCCCTACCTAATATACGTATTAACTAGAAACCATTTTTATGTTTTTTGTTTTTTTGGATCGTCTAGCTATGATTTATTTATGATGTAGGGGAAGTAAAAAGGAAGGAATATAACTGCGAAAGATTTTTATATTCAGATTTCAATGGCTATGTCCAATTTGAGTTTACGAATAAAATTAATTAACTTAATAAGCTGCAAATGAGGTTATTACTCCAATATCACTGTACCCGAAGTAACGATAGAACGTGATACAATAAAAATGATAAGTAAAACAGCATTCGAGTAAAAAACTAAATGAAGCTAGATAACACTTGGTATCAGAATGAAATATGACAGCTCCAAGGAATGGACCCTACATTTTATTTGTTACTTGCACGCTACCGATCTTGTTATCAAATTACAATGTGGAAAACGTGTCTGGAAAACTAAATCACCTTTCTCACTTATTCACGGCTCACAATGTTAGACGAACTCTGAATATGATTTTCTTAAGAATATCTTTTACCTCCTAAAAAGATACATATATTACATACTACATAAAATTTTACCCGTGTGGCTCAGAGAAAAGATAAGATTGCTTGCTTTGGAGACTTTCCATAAAAAAAGGGCTGATTTGTAATAATTGCCACTATTATTTTTTTAAGTTATGAAAGTATAATAATCTATTGTTATGGCCGATTGTGATCTGTATGGAAGAAAATCATGGTGCAGTTGTTGTGAATTTATAATTCCGACGGAGCCCAAGTTTCATCTCAATCAAGGTTAAAATTACACTTGTGAACAAAATTAAATTAAAATTAGTAAATACAAAATAGCAAGGTGATAAAATAAATAATAATTTAAATTAATACACACCAGTGGTTTCTGATTTAGACCGTGTGTTGAATTTTTCTTCGCCAACGTTTCGCCAGACATACTTATTAGCTTCTTCAAGGCTGGATCGAGAATGGATTGACTTTGAATGAATTGGATCATGGATTGGATTGAATCATTCTCGATCCAGCCTTGAAGAAGGTAGCAGTATATCTGGCGAAACGTTGGCGAAGAAAAATTCGTTTAAAAAAAAGTGTAAACCAGAAACCGCTGAAGTTTTGTGTATAAATAGTAGCCGTGGAAACTTGAAAGAGTATTTAATTTAAATTAAGTTAAAATAATCTAATAACAGCAGAATACTGTGAAATTCACACAAATGTGTAAAAGCAAAGTGCGTGCTTGTTGAGGAACATGTGAGGTTTGGGAGTAAAGTGCTCGACAAAATATTTTGTGTCGTGTTTCTGAAATAACCGCCAATTAGAAATGAACCTCACGTGACAAATGTAGGGTTGTAAACTGAATACTTAATAATAATGAAGATTAAATGAATGTTAATAATAACAGTATATTAAAAATAAATTATATATATGCAATATAATGGATAGATAGATAATATGAACGTAATTAGAAGTAGATTGAACTTTTGAATATGTTAATTTATACAAACTGCGCAAAGATGAATACCACTAATTTTGTTGTATTTAATTTGCCTAGCCTTTTATATTATTTTTATTATAAAAAAAATATTAATATTTATTTGAGATTATACTACATTAAATATTAATGTAGTTATTAAATATTTAATAATATAAATAGGTAAGTAAATAGCTAGGTAAATTATGTACTACAAAATTAGCAATATCCCTATTCATATTAAAAATAACATAAATAAGTGCGAATCGTTACTATAATTAATATGATATACGATAACTTATCATATATTATATTAATATAATTAATGTAATATATGATAAGAGTACTAAATAAAGAGTGAGAGTAAATAAAGGATAAGACAATAATTTGAGGTGGCGAAAAATATGAATTAGGATAGTGAAATTTTCCCTCTTAATCTGTTTTTTTCGTTTATGGGCGTGTTATTTTTTTCATGTGAATGCCATGCCATGAATATGGCTTCAAAGAGTATTCGTTTTGGGCGGATGGATACAGTGACCAATTCACAATGATTATCAAAAACAAAAGTACGATAGGTCTGCTAATTTTGAGGCAAACATATTTATGATGGCAATGGATAGAAATAAATTATTTTCCTTCGTATAGGAGTTCTTGAGTTAGTTTTTTGTTTCACCTGTAAACTAAAATTGATCGTTGTAAGAGATGGACAAGATCTTCGAGCTGGCTAAACATGTCATTACAGAGGCATCTATGTCTTATAGGATAATGACATACGTTTTACTGAACCAAATACATCCATACAATAATAACATCACAGCAGAATTCAGGAACATATCACTTAGTAGTACAAGTCCCTAGTAGTATGTCACTAGCGTAAACATACAAAAAGGGAAATGAACGGATGTGCACACCCTTTTTTTCGACTTCAAGGCGGTCTGTGAATCATGGACAGAAATTTTTGATAGAAGATAAAGCTGTCATTTTTTAATAATTTTATTGGTAAAAAGATTTACAAAAATTTGAACTCCAGCGATATATTATAGATCACAGCATACAATCGATATCATCCTAGTGCAGTTTGTGTCGTCTTCGTATTTCTCTATCAGGTAGTTTAGGGAATGACGGATACGATGCTGATTAAAAATATTAGTATACTATAATTTACTCTTTCTATGTCATATATGTTAAATTTAAATCTAACTTTATTTGTATATGAATGTGTGATAGTCACTTTTGTTCAAGTTTTCCATTCTTTAGATATTCTGTTTCATGAGAATGCGATCCAAAGTAAACGAAGGAGCGTTTTCTCGAATCGAAACTCAACATCAACATCGACATTTAGGGCTTTGTTTCAAATAGCGATATAACTGCAGACACATACGCATAGATTCATAAATACATAATACGAGTTTGTAAATTTACAAATACTTAGTGTATGATAAAGAGCTGTGAGCAGGTAGACTCCAATATCCCCCGCTCAAGAACTTATAGTAGCAAGTTTATTATCTGTTTTATAAGAAGAGGATCGAATCTGGCCTGGGTTGACCCTCCTTGGGACGCAACCGGCCCCCTCTAAAGTGGTTATCGGACCCCTTAATGGCTTGCGAGCCAATTTTGCTGTTGATGCTGAAAATTTACCACCTATCTCTTAAGAAACTTTACGTTGTTTTGATATTTAATTTATTATCTTGGTGGTTATTTTAAGTAATAAATGTATTCATAATTAACGTTTCCTAACGCACATTGCTTGAAATAAGTCGATAAATCGTAGTGAAGATTTATTAGTTGTGCTTTAATCTTTATTAGGTTTATATTTGATTTCTTTGAGGATATTATACAAAAAAGCGAGATTTGTTTTTCGTTGGATAGAAAAATCAGAATGATCAATATTGAAAAGTATAAAGAGACCTTACATAAATGTTAGGACCGTGGAAAAATTCCAACGAAAAGCCCTTAAGTCTCCAAACTAAAAGATAAATTGAAATTATCTGTCCTGATAATTTCAATTTCTGTTTTAATTTGGAGACTTGAAGGCTTTTCGTTGGAATTTTTCCACCGTCTTAAACAGAATGATCGTTTCTGATAATACGAAGACAGTTATTGACATAAATTTTGTCAGTGGATCAATGGTATGTATCAGTTATACTTGTATTTTATAAATAAAGTTAATATTAGCTACCGTGTTTACTTCCTTTTTCCCTAAAAACCTCGATATGACGAGAAAAACAAAACAAAAAGGGAATACCTGCTCAAAATTTACTTACTCAGATGATAAAAAGTTTTTCTCTGCTGATGGGTAAATGCATATGTTGATTCAGATCCTCTCCTTTTTGCTCCATTACAATTTTATTATTCAGTTTGGAAAATATCAACTAATAACTAGTTGGGATTGTCCATCTGAAGGAGGAAATACCATTGTGTGGCTTCATCAGTAAAATGAGTACAGCGGGAACCGAACGCCACCAATGGGTGCCCAATTATTATTCCCATAACTATAGTCAACCTAAAATTATTATCTGTACGAAAAATAAATAAAGCTGTGAAAGAAAAAAAATAATAAAGTTATGATTGATTTATTACTCGGGAGGTTCAAGAAAAATTATTAGAGATATGATCCAAAAATTGAGAATGTTGAGTACGAGTTGGTTCTATTGTACTTCAGCCAATTTCAGAGTTATATTAAATGCACCTGGCAGAGCAGTAAGGATAAAATTAAAGGATGGGATATACAACACTCAGTGGGAATATAATGAGCGATATAAAGTACCAGATGAACTAAGTTCAATTATTGTTGTTTACGTACAGAGTATTTGTAATAATGGTTTGATAATACAGCGCTGTTTAAAGAAATATCTATACTAACAAAGATGGTTAAATAAAATAATACAAACAGATCAACGACTAAAAATGTTAGAATATCTTGCTAAGAAAGTATTTTGAAGTTTATTGTCTGATTATAGAAATCTTTAATTTAAGCATCTGAGGATGGCATCTACGTAGATCACTATTTATAGTTGAATTAAAATTTCCTGAACTAAACTAAACTAATTTATAGAAAATTATGCTATAAATAAACTATCTCATTATTCATAAACTTTTGTCTGTAATTATGTTCACTAATTAATAATTATTGAATTCCTGATTATCTTATCTTTTTGAAAACTATAATTAAATTATTTTATATATTGATAATTTTATAATTACAATTATTCTTGAGTCCTGATATATACTTAATTATATTCTCTTATTAGTTCTCTGATTTAGCTTTCCAAATAAGAATGATCTGTGGACATATATGTGAACGTTAAACAGTTGATTTTTAATATCGTTTTGTAGTAATTAATATTGAAATTCGTAATGTCTCATTTGGTCATATAATACTTTTTCTTCTCTTTTTTTACCTAATTTTTTATGTTTATTTTATTGTTAGAAGCATACACACTAACCTTTTCCTTAAGAGGTTTGCTATAAATACCAAGCCGTGTTAACTTGATATTATTATTTCTGTACCTCAGAGGTAAACTATCGTAACTGACATTTTTCAAACTTTACAGGAGAGCAGTTTTAATGTTAAATTTTCCTTTTTATTGTTGTTCACGGTTTTCCATGATAATTAGAGGTCATCATTGATCTTGATCTTGATGACCTCTAATTATCATTGAAAACCGCGAACAACAATAAAAAGGAAAATTTAAATCTGCTCTCCTGTAAAGTTTGAAAAATGTCAGTTACTATAGTTTACCTCTGAGGTACATATTTTTCAAATACCATTACTATGGGATTTCTTTAATTTAATCTTAAAATTTTCTGTATTTATTTTTTAATGATTTTGAAATGCTGAGAAACTGACATATTCACATACCTAGTGAAATAATTTTAGAAAAGTTTGTATTCTATCAATTACAATAAGACATTACTGAAATACAAGTCTTTAATTTCCATACGAATTTGAATATTAATACAACAGTGCTCTCAGGTTTCTGTTCAATACGGACTTAAACGTGTAATGTTACCTTACACTACATTCTGATTGCTTGCGATCTCAATGACGTTATAAATGAAGAACATTTAATTCCCATTGTATGCCGGTCCCTCTTGAAACGTTCCTGAGTTCAGGATCGATCGAAGATCGCCCACTAAATTTAGAAATAGCGTCCTTGAGACCTAATGAACAATAATGAAGGGCATAATTAATAATAAAGAATTTATCAAAATATTAAATATTCACCATAAGTATTATAATTATATCTTATACTATAATAATTTAAACAACATTAAAAAACTAATTAAAGATAAATCAAACTAGATCCACCCATCTTATAGCGTCATGAAAATTTAAAGGATGTTCATTTTAAAATAAATAAACAACTTTTTTTTTTATACGCTGTCAAAAACTGAAAAAAGTAAAATAGTAAGTAAAAAAGTGCACAAGCGCACAATAACAATGAGACATGTTGTTGAAATATAGACCAACTTAAGAATTAGTGTATGTAATAATCAGAGTGTATGATTATTGTTATATATTATGGAAATTGTTTTATTATCATTTTATTAGGGGTTTTAGGGATTATGATTATGTATGTATGTATTAGGGATTACAAAAATGAATTCGAAACGCATAAAAATTTCAAGAAAACTTAAAAACTAAAATTTTATATCTGACGGAGTAGTTCTCTAGTGATATGAGCAGGGGGTTTCTCCTTAGGATGACCTCACAATTATAAATTATAATATTCACTTAATATGATAAATACGTTAGCTAAACAATAAAAATAATAATATGAATGAGATGAAAATAGTTGACTGGATGAATGGATGGATTAGTCAGCAGTCACATCAAACGACTTCGCTCTCCAAATCGCCCTGAAGATGACCTACACTGTAGGTCGAAACGTCGGCACATAATTATAAGTTTATTACTTATTCAGTGTTCTTTTTGACTGCACCCCCCAACTATCTCCTTTACACACAAAAAAATAATAATAAAATATTTCTTTCAGAAAATTCTAAACAGTATTAATTAATGTTGAATAATCGAGGAGATTCCTATTCGTTAAGCAAAATCTATATTGAAAACTATAGTATAAAAACTTTTAACAGATAATATAATTCAGTAACCAAAATAGTTTTTGTAAATTAATTTAACGATTTACATCAGAAATAATAGTAGAGTTATGTTAAATACCCATTAATAATACGAGCGTGGTATTAATAAATTGGAAAATACTTGTGGTAAGACTGTCAAATAACTTAAAAGAAATAATTATTTTTTGTGATGTAATAGAGAGACACACGTAGTAGGTAACATAAGATTTGATAGAGATCAAGACTTTTTTATGGTCACTATGTTGCTCTTGTGATAGCAGTCAGCACTTTTTAATATTTTATATTTTATATATATAAGGGCTATAGACAGGATTTTATGTCCTTGACATACCTACGGATAATAGAAGGCTGTAGACTTTGCATTTACATATTTTATTGTTCTATGTTGTAATTGTAATTTTATAAAATAAAGGAGGTTATATAACCAAATTAGGTAATAAGGTTAGGTAATAAAACAAAAAAAAAAACAGATTTTATACATTTATTAGGATAAGAAATATGTTTTCGGAAGTATTAAATCCTTATATATAAATAAAGTATCCAATAAACAAGGGACACTATTAAGAATTGGGTGATTCATTTAAGTTTTAACAAACTAAATTTTAATTCATTATGATCCCAACAATATTGAAAATTTCAGATGATAATACCTCGGGCAAAGAGTCATTTCATTTCTAATTTTTTGAATATTGTAGATTATTGAAACTATTGAGGTGAGTACTGAACATTGAATCGGAATGATAATATAAAAAATTAGTTCGGAATCAAAAACATTTGTAATGATTAGATAGCTGATAATTTGTTGCCTACTCCCCCTCAAATGAAAGTCTGCAAATCCTCCTGAATATGAATGTAGATACCTAATAGAAAAAAAAATATGGAGAATGATTAACCCTTGGATTCCTAAATCATGATTATAGTGATACCAAGCACTCTCCGGAGTTGTTTCGTGAAATATAAGACAATTTATTCAATATACCTAGATATTCTTACCGAGAGTCATTTATTGTATGACCTTTCTCCTTACTGAGAAGTCCATTGCGTAGTTTTTATTAAGGCAAGACCTTTTGCATAAAACCTCGCATGTTACAAACTGATAAGGCGAGCCCGTTTTATCAGGGTACGGATCAGACCATATCAAACATGAATAGTACCACTGATACTTTGGAAAACCGTGAAATCCTCGAATGTAAAAAAATTCTAAGATAGTCGTTAAACGCTTTCTCCTAAATTTTCAGTATATTTCTTCTAAAACATATCTTCAGGCGCCGTCAAGTTTCTGATGAGTGGTTCGTTGGGTTTATCCACACAATTTTTATCTTCCAAAGGCCCATCTCAACATCGGGAACTTCTTTACTTTTGAAGACTTGCGTTTCTTTAGTTTTATATGTACTTGAAATAAATCAAATATAATGCGAAACCAGTGAAATATACTACGTTTTAATTTTTTTTTATGTTTGCTTTGGGTATCGCTGGGTACTGTTCATCATCATGCCTTTCATGCCATTCTGTATTATTTTCCTGTCAGCCAATCTGCTGATTGCCAATTACTTGTATTTAAAAGGTTTGGATAAAAATATAAAGAGGAAAAAAAAAGTTTGCTTTTATTCTTTTTTGAGCAGTCAACCACCTACTGTCAGAGAGATATCAGAGTCATAATTAACCCTATGGTAAATTATAACGTTTGTAACTTTATTATTGGATTAGCATTCCATTTATACGAATCACTTTATATAAATTCTAGTGGCACTGGACCATATACCTTATTTTATAAACTTTGAATTTCCAGTTTGATTTAAAACTAATATAATGGTAGAAATTTAATACCCAATTACTCTTTTAATATTGATCATAATTGAAATTAAAATGTGGTTAATAAAGATGCTAAGCAATACATTTTCGATCTTATACATCTTTTTAACTTAAACCAGAGAATTGTTTTTTTATTGAATAGAAATAAATAGAATCTTATAGATTGAGGGCTTTAAGTATTAGTGATCTATGAACACATTACTTCTAAGCAATAGTTGTTTTGTGTTTAACTACGTCAGTTGAAAATAAAATAAAATCAGAAATGTTGATTGTTTATCAGTGGTTCTTGATCTATGAAAAATTAGTTCAGGTTTGCTTAAGCTGTTACTAAATTATGAGTGGACAAACGAATATATTTGGGTTTACTGAAAAAAAGTTCTTTTATTAGCGATTTTTCTAAATAGCGAAAAATGTTCATCGAAGAGGAGGTCGAAAACGTGGATTTTTACACGACTGGCTAAACCGTTTACATTTTCCATATTTCGGCAATGCCAATGATATTCCTCCTGGTTCAATGAGATCGGGGAACTTTTCACGAAGACCGAAGATAACTTCAAGAAGAACAGCACTGGATTATTCCAATGAGCTTTTAAAAATAGAATAAATGACTAAATGACCGAGTCTCAACTTCTAGAAAACGGACGAAACATACAACCGCGAGACCCATGCCTAATATTTAGTAGAACTCCTCAACTGTGAAACGACTAGTGAACTTCCGAGGGAAGACTTAATCATAGGTGGGAGAATGGCATTAAGAGATTACGGATTTGACTTTGGCTTTTAAACAGAAATTATATACTTTTATCAGAAGTTATAAAAGAAGGAAGAGTTAGTGACAAGATGCGTAGATGGCATTTTCCTAGCCGATTAAACGGAGGCATTGATAAACCTTCCATTATACGATTTACTGAAGAAAATTCTGCAACAGAGACTTTTTATAGCAAAGACAGCCTTTAATGGCATTGGGTCGTAAAAATCGGGCGAGTATGGCGGGAAGAGGGTTGCGCATGCGCCCTTTGCTCCTATCTCCCGCTCAGACAGCTCGCTTGTCAGTACCACACCAACCACAGTTCGTGAGGGTTGTACTGGCACCTCTCACTGCCTTACGTAAAGCTCGTAATCTCTTATCAACATTCAAGAAAGTTTGTACATCGAGTAAAAATTCTTAACTATGGAAGACAAATTGGAAATCTGTGGTCAATAATAAACTGATTGCTTTAAAAAAAATTTTTTTTGACAAAAGTGAACAATTTTTCTTTTTTAACATTTTATCTTATATTGTGCCCGCAAATTACGTTGAGTGTTGACATTTTTATTTTTTTTTAATTTTCGTTACTCCCCTGTTGATTATCTTGGACTAAGAAGTTGATGATATCATGCTGTCTCCGCTGTTCTTCGTCCTCTTGGCGGCATCTGCTCAGGCGTTATCATGGAGTCCCATCGTACCAGGTAGAAGATGATTACATTAAATCAAGTTTATTATTTTTTATTAGATGCCTATTACTGTAATAGTAATTAATAAAAATTAAAAAGAGAAAACATTGATATCTAGAATCCCCTTCATTATATTTCCAATTCATTATATATTTATTTATCTTTTCTTTAGAAATATTCAAAGAATGTCCTGGCTCACAACACATGTATTTATTATTTATCTATATAAATTATTTAGAAAGGCATTCTGGCTCAATGAGATTGAATTTAAAAACAAATTAACACTCTTTTTTTTAATAAAAGTTTATTTTAGTTTTTTAAAATAAAATTTTAACAAAATCATAGCAACTGTAAATATAAAATAGTAATGCATTATCCTAATATAAATCTATATTGGCTGTATGAAAATTGGTCACTTTCATCTTTGAAAACAATATCCGATCCTAAAAGCACTTTAACTTAATTATTCAAAATTAAATATACAAATACACAAGCCATTATATACCTAAATATATTATATCAATGAAGTTTATTTCAACATTGTATATACATTTTCTAAATGTAGTATGAATGAAAAACGTCTTGATTACAACTTTAATATATTATAATATTTATATTAATATATATACCTATACTTGATGAATAAATAAAATATAAACCACTAAAGAACTATTTTAAACCCGTTTTCGGTTGAATTATTTTGATTTTCTTACCTTTGTATTATTTTCTATTAGTTTATTATTTTTTATACTTTAATTCTTGTTTTGAATTGAGTGGTCTAACAATTTATAATTATCGATTAATATTAAATCGAAGATAAATATAGATTGCTAGAAGAAATAACCATGGGTCGCGAACTTTGAAGTATGAATTTATTATTTTTATCATCATTTATTGTTTAGGTAGAGTTTTAATATAAATGCGCTTATAATGTACAATGCATTCAGAGCTTTAATTGAATATGAATATTTATTAAAATTATTAAATAGATTCAATCGTTTTTGATATGTGTATCGATTTATTAATATTGTTTTTTTATATTTAATTAAAATAAATGTACTTATACTATTACATATTTTTACCAATATTGTAATAAAATACATTAATTTTATTAAAATGCTAATTACCTCCAAGCAATGCATTACTACATTAATTTTTATTATTTCAACTTCATTTATTGATGTTTTATTATTTCTATCTTATATTCTTTGGATATATGAACAGGTTACTAATTAGATTATATGAAATTAGAAATAGTGTATAAAATGTGAAACATGATTATGTTTAAAAAAAAAGTTTTAATTTTTATCTGAAATCCTAAAAGATAATATTAATTTATTTTTTTGTTTTCATTTAAAAAAGGATATGAGGATCCATTAAAGATCAACATTATCCTTAAAGATTACCTTTTATAATCAAATTTAATTTCATTTGATTTTTCATTATCAAATTTAATTCCATTTTTACAGAAAAAAATAAAAGTGGAAAAAAATAAAATGGATCTAATGTAAATTTCACATTGCACTCACTAAACAAAGTTGTTTGTATATCTGCCACCGACTACGATCATATATTGTGTATGAGAAAAAAAACAAGTAAAACAAGCTATTTTTTTTATATCTCGTTTAGAAAATGATAGCAATATTATGTTTCCACCAAAACATATATGTTTATGTTACTTTTTTTAATAATATGTTTAATTTAAAATATAGTTAAATAAGCATTCGAAAAATACAAAGAATTACTTTAATGTAACTATTTATAATCTCATAATTTGTAATTATTGTCGGGCCAACTGAAAATATATATATATATATATATATATATATATATATATATATATAAATATATATATATATATATATATATATATATATATATTTGTTTCTACTCATCTTGACTGTTCGAGCATTGGTTGGTCTCATACTCATGCCCTAACTGTGAAAGAATAATGAGCTTTTAGTAAATAGATTAAATAGAACGCCAAAATAAATATTAACTGAAACCTGTAATATAAACTGATCAATTATTTAAAAACTTGTAAGTACAACTTATCTAATTAACATCTTACACGTGTCAATTTATATGTTTACATTAGTGCGCTATTTAATGTATTTACTAAAAACTTATTTTTCACTGTTGGTGCATGAGTATGAGGCCAACATAGTCTCGAAACGTCGCCAAAAGAAATTTAAGAACTGACAGAGACTCAAGAATCGGAAAGATATGAATATATAACTATTCAAAATATTGGCCAAGAATGGTAGAGAGCTCTAAGCAGCAGAAGCGCAGAAAATCCTAGAGCTGACTGATTCTGATTGGTCAACAGTTTTTTGTTTTATCTACTTTTTGAATCATTGATTATTTTAATATAAGTATCAGCTAATAAGATTTTACGCATCGATTTCACCGTAGTGTATCAATTAATTTAGAATTTAACGATCCTCTTGTGATACGACTTTTGGATCTTAAGAGTTATTTTGGATCTTTGGCTATACTAATGCAATTTAAAAATTAATGTAAATATGTATTTATATATAGGGAATTGAAGTTCTCAAAAATTTATATTTTAAAGTTGAGATCAAAATATTTCCCTTCTTTGATAGTTACAATTTCAACAGGAAAAACCCGCTGTCGAACTTCTTGTAATTTCACAAAACGAAATTGAAGTCAATTCAGGCAACTTTTACCAATGAAAAAAATATTATCTAATTGTTTTCAATTTTTTTTATGTAGATAGGGTTGCCAATTTCCTTATTGTTTCGTGGAATACTGGCACTTCAATATTCAGCTCGAGTATATGAATACTTAATAGATAATTATCATTCATTTGTTTGGAAATAAAATATTTAGTTAGTCGGTCGGAATGAAAAAAATATCTTTAATAATTCAGTAGTAGTTATAAATAAAAAAAAAGGTTAAATATATTTTAATCTACGGTGTCCATTTCCATTATACTTGATTATACTTTTTTCCTTTACCTACATGAACATATTTAGTTTCAAGCCAGCGTTATATGTATTTAATATATATGTATATATATATATGTTTTTTTTTTATTTTAATTTTTTTTTTTTTTTAATTTGTTCCCCCCATGGTAACCCCATGGAGGGACCGTTTATTAATATTAGGACATGCTCCATACTTAAGTAAGCATATTACATGTCATTACATGTGATGTTATAATTACAGATCAATTTGGTATCATAATTACAGAATACATTTTAGTAAAATTTAACAATACAAGAAATTCAAAAATTATAGTTTGACTAAATTGGTAATTTCTGAGAATAAAATTAAAATTAAACTTGTAATCCTAAATTATGTAATGAAAAATAAATAAATTTAACAAATATACAAATAAACAAAAATGAAAGGTTTTATGATATAAATATGTAACTAAGATAGAGATATATGTAACTAAAAAAAAATCAATTCATGAGTTATACATTACGATAATATACACATATATATATATATATATATATATATATATATATATATATAATATAAAGCTGTGATCGATATGGTTGTTTAATTAAATTATATATTATTTAATGGATGCCGGAATCGCATATATACATTACTATATTACGGGACTTTCATTAATATTTTATATGAAAATGAGTATTCGAACCCCTGATATATCAGTAATTTTTCTATTATTATCGTAGTATATTTGGAAATTATTACTGTTACTTTTCTCTTATTGCCTAAATTGTTTAGATTAGTTTTCTCTCTATTTTTAAATATTTAGATGAAAGAAGAGGATTATATTACCTTTTCCATTATGATTACAATATCCATGTGAAACAGCAAAATGCCACTGAGAAACTAAATTGTATCCAAACTGTATTTACTATCCAAAATTATTTTCTTATCTGTTATGCGTATAATATTCAATATATATTAAATAAGTTAGTTTATCATATATTTATAATATATTATATTAATATTGCCTTATATTCATATTGAAATATAAATATTAATAAATCCGAGAATGGTAAATTATTTATTGTTTAAATTTTTACTGAGGTGTTCGCTAGATGTTACAATATATATTTATTCATTCCCAAGGGACGGAAAAAACATTTATATGTACTAGTTAACTATAATACGGTTTGTTTATTTAATTACACTTTTTCTTGTATTTTTTTTATATAACTGGCAGATACGTTATAGTTCCACACCCTCCGATTTGAATTAAATTTTACACAATTGATTTTCGTTTCAAATACGATTTTAGTGTATAAATTTTGTCAGAATTTCGATTCGATTTTATATGATATTTTTGTAATTTATTCATTGTTGCTACGACACTTTTTGCAATTTTCGGATTAATTAGATAGTTTACACAGATTCTACTTTTATTCATAATTTAAAATAACGTTGATCATAAACAAAAATGAGTTAATTTTGAGAAGAAATTTTGAAATTTGTTATTTGTGCTCTGCCAAGATGTTTCAATACGATCTACGTGGTATTAAATAGTTGTTTAATTGATCTATTGAATGTAATAAAAAATCTTCAGAGCCTTATCCGGGAAATTTCTCTCTCTCCCTCTCTCTCTCTCTCTCTCTCTCTCTCTCTCTCTCTCTCTCTCTCTCTCTCTCTCTCTCTCTCTCTCTCTCTCTCTCCCTCTCTCTCTCTCTCTCTCTCTGGCTTAGTGATGATCAAAATTATAATCAATTGATATCATTCATTGTGTTTAGTGATTGATTAGTACTATTATTACTTAAATGTATAAGTATTATAACACCTGCGCACACAGAGAGTGTGAATTCCGAGTCCTCATTTGTCACGATTAAGTAATCAAATAAAGCAAACAGCAGGTTTAGGCTGAGTGCCGTGCACGAACACGGGTTAACAAGCACGCCTATCATCTGCTAAAAATGTTGTGTGCCTTCCCTACGATACCCCACTTCTGTTGATTCTTCCTATGTTTATGTAGCAACCATACCCCCTTCGTGACTGTCGAATCCGTAAATAGAAGGGAACAGATGGATATTGCATTGTAAACATAGTCGATTAATATGGAATGATTCTAATGTTTGCATGATTGGAAAAAAAAAAAAAAAAAACATGTCTAGATTATCTAGCTTCGACCGATTAGGCTTTTCTCCCAATTGAGTAAAATTGTTTTAGAGAAATTCTATCAGCGAATGAATCATGTGAATTTATACACTTAATAATAGTATTAACGTCATCTTCGAAGTGTCATTTTCAATAATTAAACTAGATATTTATTAAATGAGGGATACGAAAATAAGGTATTGCGTTGAATTTTCGGCTCTAAAAGGGATAAGACTACTTAGTTGAGGAAACTAAAAGCGAATTCGCAGAGCATGCGCCCGGTTAATACTAGGTTTAGTAACGAACTATTTCCTAAAAAGTTGATAAGCGACGAGCCAACTATTTTAAGTCCTAGGGGCAGACCAAAGCGAAGGTGGGAGGATGCGTTAATAGTGATTTAATGGGTTTAGGTTTGATTATTATTCCGTTTAGGACCTTGCAAGCAGAGATTAGTAATATCGGACTTGAGCTTTCGGGTTCTCTAAATATTATTATTAGCCTAATTCTTGTATCCAATTATATCGTTTTCTTACATTGAGTTGCCAAAATTTTGGTCCTCTTTCCAAATTCATGCCTCGCATTATTACCTGATAGAGATAGCGTTACCTTGATGCTGCGATTTTCGGATTTTTACCACTTCTGTTCCAGTTCCAGTATTAAGTATTTGATGGATCGGTTTAAATGCACCTTCTGAAAATCGTCCTAGCAAGTCGCTACATAATTAAGGTTTCAATGATGTTTATTTCGAGGTGGCTAATTCTATGAAGTAGTGACCCCCAGGCTATAAGGATAGAGAATGTTTGTATTTATTTCGAAATTATAATTTAAATTCCTCATTAATAACTCCTTGAATTCATTTATCATTGCATCAACTTACGAGTTCGTATAAGTTACATTTATACTCTTCAATATAATATTTAATACGTTCCTATCATGTATTTAGTTTCTGCTAGTTATTGGTTGATTTTTTAAAGACTAGAAGTAATGAGAAATCTGTTTTTTAAGTAATCGCAAAGGATAAAACGTGCTTAGATTTATTTTTAGATTAACTTATTGAGACAAATAAAATACAAACACCTTATACCTCTACAACCTATGATGCATATATGATTTAGTACATGTTAGAAACTGTACTGTTTTCAAGCTAACGGCAGTGTAGGGAGATAATTTGGCCGAAATTACGCTCAACCTCCTAGAGGGTCTGCATATCCCTCATGGTCCGTCTGTAGCTATTAACAGGTTAAATAATTCATCTGCCATAGCGGGTTTGCAGCCTGCACTCGACGCTGTACATAAGCTACCGCACTCCTTTACCTTTATTGAGAGATAAATGTTTGTACACACGAGCATAAAAAAGATATTTACTTCTTCTTCCTCTAAATCCTGTGTGCCGCTAAGCGCGGAGTTGCCGTCTCGGTCCACCAAGGCCATTGGTCTCTATCCCTTGCAATTCTTTTCATCTCCAGAGTGGTGAGTCCTCCTGCTGCACCCAGTTTACCAATGTAGTCGGGGTACATACATCTGGGTCTACTACGAAGGCATCTTCCTTCCGGTCTAGCTTCAAAAAACCACCTGGCCTTTCTGGTATCAGTCATTCCGCAGACATGCCCAAACCATTTCAATTGCCGCTCTTCCAGGATGTCCCGCACTGACCTAGCTCCTAAATCCTAGGGAATCCAGATATTTCATAAACAGTCCCTCCTGGTCCTTCCAACTATCCTTCGGAGGAATCTCTATTCAGCCGCTGCCATCCTCATTGCATGTTTTTCGAGGATCATCCAACTTTCAGATCCATACCAAAAGAAGGAAAACCGATTTAAATATCCTAATTTTGGCATCTCTGCTTACTTCATGTTTTCCGAAAGATATTTACTACCAAATATTTAGTTTTAAGGTAGATATAGCCTGAATTACACTATAATTGTTTCTACATCGTATAGTAAATGTAATACATTTCCTGCTAGGCTGATTTTTTCCAATTGTATATTTGATTATTTTAATATCACTTCCATTGAGAAATTCTCGATAAGTTTCATATGATAATATCACGATCTCAATAAATTTTGTTTTATATGACAAATGTTCGTTTTATTTTTCAGTTTCATTGGTGGATATGGCATATATTACCTCGTTTTTCCGTGGAACATCCTCTTGCCCTAAAACGACCCGAAATAGACGGGAAATCTTGACTGCTTACCTAACCCCGGTGCTTCCCCTTGTGACTATGTCCCAATCTCCGGTCCCCTTCGCTAGTCCTTGGCGATGTTGACTTAAGCCTTTCCTCCTCGGCTGGAGGAAGGAAGTGAAAAGCTTTCTCGCATAAACAAAAGAGAAACCCGTCCTGCAAAAGACAGTAAAGCGCGCTGAAAAAACAACAAAGTCACCCTTATGAAACTCAATTTATACAGAAGGAGCAAACGCCTCCAATAGGAAACTGTGGATCTAGACCGCCTTTTTCCCTTTCGAAGGAACTTTATTAGAATTCTCTTCTCTGCCCTTTTTCACTTCAATTATCTTGTACCGTCCAGAGCCGCATATTTTGCAACGGAGATCTAGGAGAGGAGGAAAAGTAGCAATGAAAGGGGGGACGGAAAAAACAAATTAGTTTTTAAAACAATAGTTTATAAAATCATAAACTAGACCGCTTTTCTCAATGAGATGTTCATTCCACAAATTCACTAAGAAACATATATATTTATGTATCCCCAGAAAATAATATTAAATGTTTCTACCTTTTCAATGTTTATGGATATATTCCGATCGTAATAATATGCAATTTGGTATGCTTTCAGTCATCCATTCCAATGAATATTTTTTCTGATTAGCTTTGTTTAAAAATGTATTTGTTGCTATTAATACTGTTATAAATACTTTAACATTAGCTTTTCCTTAGACTAAACGTACAAATTTTTAATTTTTTATAATTATTGGTCAGCTGACCAATAATTATAAAAAATTATAAATAGTAATATGACGTAAGTCAACAAGGTCCAAAAATTAAAATTAATGTTCAAAGAACATTCGTTCTCGTGTTTACATCGCAAAAAGTTGCGAAAACACGGGGACATGGGATCGGATAAGAGAAAAGATTTGTCCCTTGCCGGCAGGCGACCCTGGTGGCTGAATTGGTCGGAGCCCTGTCACGGAGAGATAGAGATTCCGGGTTCGAATCCTGACCGGGAGCATATTTTTTTCTCTTTAAAATAAAAAGTACAAATTTTTAATTTAATTTAATTTTATTTTAAGAAGGTGACAAGTGTAAGCACCATACCGTTAGCTTATTTTCTGATTAGCTATGTATTCACTAACTGGATTTTATTTACTATGCGCAGTTGGTATAGAAACGTATTAACATCGTATAGTTTAAGGAGTCGCCATCCATTTACCAAAAAATTTGGACTTTCCTTTTCAAAACGAAAAAAGACTCTTGATTTACATGAACTTCTTATACCCATCATCAGTTACATAGGAAGTGCATCATTTCTTGTTCTTTTATTTGAAAAACTTTAACCCGGCAATTTTATATTAAGAGAGCTATTTACAATGAATAAATCATAGTGGTGCACTTTTTTTTTTCAAACAGCGTTACATCCTACTATGCCTAAAATTACGGGTTCGTAGCCCGGCAGTTGTTCCTTGGATTTATAAAGGGAGAAAAAATCTTTGAATATATTGTCTTTCGGAAATGGCGTAAAATAGAAAGTCCTATCATGTGCGGTGTCAGGTACTCGTTTAAGACCCCTATCCTAATTATGCCTGTATAGGCATAATTAAGTATCCCACTTTTTAGCCACAGAAGCTTAATTTGAACTTAAAAGAGTAAACAAACAAATTATTCAAAGGTGTTATAAAGCAACAATGAGATGAGGCAGAGTTGATGAATGACTGAGTGATGTGACTTTAAATACATTTACATTATCCGAAGGAAAATTGAAAATTATGCATTCTTTAGAAGGATAACTTAAGCGGAATATTATTGTTTTGAGAAATGTCAATAGAAAATTTGACTTGATACCATACTTGCAAAGATGTACATATTGTCTATACAAATGCAGGGAATGGGAAAAAAAGAACACTTTTCGTTTTTGATTTAGGATTGATAATTGATATGAAATTCATATGGAACCATCTATAAGGTACATCAGCAATGTATAATAGCGTATGTAAAATATTTTTGACGATACGCACTGATTTTGAATGAACCTTAAACTATTTGCTTCCCTCTCCTCAAACGTTTCTTAACTTTTGTATCTACGTTATGGCGGTCCAGGTTTCATGTAAAAGTATAAAGTATAAAGTGATAGTTTAAAAATACCAAGGCATACATCTTCGGCTCTACAGCCCAGTCCGAGCCCCGGCCTCCTGAAGAACTGTCCCCATCGGTCCCTGTCACTGGCCATCGTCCACCACCGCCCTCAGCCGCACCGCGTCCCTTCCAACCTGGTCTAACCATCTTGTTCGGGGTCTTCCTACTTTCTTCTTATTAGATCCTATATCTTTCCATTATCTTGAGCCATCCTCAGTACACGATCAGCCCAAAGAAGCCTGCTGATCCGGATAAATTTTACTGCTGGGACATCCTTAAACTTTTCGTACAATTCCCGGTTGTGCCTTATTAGCCGGGTACCGCGATAATAGCTTTTCGATTTACTTCTTGTGTATTTCGATACATGCAGGAATTCTTCCAAGTACTTGATCGATTTCCACGATGACTGTTTTACTCCCTTCGACGTTTCTGGTAGCTTCTTTCCCTGGCATCTCTGTTAGCTAAGAGAAGAGGAAAGCCGGTAAGTGGACCGCTCCGTGACTAGTTTCAATTGATCCAAGGCAGAACTCTTCAGTTCCGCTCGGCCGGGCGACCTTTTTCAATTGTTGCTACGTGAGGCCGTTATTAGCTTCTTCACTGGACATGGGATGAGTCTGTTAACGCATCGCTTCTCTAATCCTTCACTATCTTCGGTATGTATCCGGTCCTGATTTCATGTGTAATAAACTGGCAACCAGATACAATTAAACCTGTTCAAAGTTGAAACATACCATCAGTTTTTATAAGAAACTTTATATAATGTAAATAAAAAGAAAAAAATAATGAATTGTTATATAAATTCTTAAACATTTTGATGCTAAACAATGTAAATTGCTATTAGTTTTATCGATCCGGCATTTATTCGGCCCATTTGATCAATGAATTGAGAGCGAAGTGGCTTAGTGGTAGAGCACTGAGTTGCCAAGCCAAAGGATGCTATGACAAAATGGATGCTATGGAATCTAAGACCCTCTTGGGCCTCACGCAACCTCTATTCAGAGAGTACTCAAAATATGGGGAGGGAATGTGGTGGTTGAATATGATCTAGGACTTCATCTCCCTGTAAAACCGTTGTGCAAGAAACAGTACAGTGTCTGCCATGTACTGAACCCAAGACTCTCCATGGGTGGTAGTGGTACAGTTTTTTTAAATAGATTGATCACTATTTTGTTAATTGTCGTTCGGCGTAAATCCGGCCCTGAGGACCATCTTCAAAGTTGAAACATACCATCCCTTTTTATGAGATATCGTACATTGTGGTATATATAAATATTTATATATACCAGGAAAGAAAGTCATGAAGTAAATTATTCTTTTTAATGATAATAACAGGAATCAATTTTTGATTACGACTAGAGACACCTGTGAATAGCGCCTGTTCCTAATCTACTTTACTGGCCTCTGCTTGAATTTCCTGCTCCATGTTAAGTTGATGCAAAATGCTGAGCTGTAGCTGTTCTCTAGTAGTAGGCCATTTTGTCCTAGTAGAGGACCAATGAGATTATAGATACCCCTGCCTCTGTTGCAGGGAAAAGGGATAGAGCAAGGAGTAACTAGAATTGTTTTACATTGAACCGTACCTGTATATTTTTCCTTTAATAATATTGATTTCTTGCTGCTCTTCATTTGATGGACTAATCAACAAACTTGTCGGGGAATTGTCAATGCATGTACAGCCTTACTCTAGAATATCGGATCACGAATACAGAATTAGTTGAGATGTAGTGGATCCAGTTTAGCGGATCAGAGAGACACGTACACTGGATATAACCTCATAGAACTAAAGACAGAGTAGCCGGAAAGACAACTTCTGAGCCAAACCGAATAAAGGCTAACTCCTGCTAGCCACGTGCAAAATAGTTCTCATAAAGTCGAGCCCGTAAGCCTAGTCTCCATCTCTTGCAAAATTACTAATTTACTAAATGCGGATACTCTATCCTCCAAACAGTTCCTAACAGTCAGCATGAAATAAATATTATAATTAACGAGTACTGGTAAATTAAACGCTATTTTTTAAATTTACCTATGGTATGTTTTGGATTTTTTTCGGTACCACTACAACCCTTTAGGTTCAATACGTGGTAGAGACTTTACTGTTTCAAGGACAACGGTTGTGCAGAGAGGCGATTTGTGCTAGATTACGTTCAACCACAAGGTTTTTCTCCCATTAAGTCCATCCACTTTATAGAGACGAGGTAAGCGCCAGGAAGGTCTCCAGATCCAACATGGTCCAGCCGCGTCTGTTTACAGAGTTTAAATAATTCATCTGCCACTGTTGGATTTGAACCTGGGACCTTCCGGCACGGCAACTCAGCGCTCTACCACTGATCAACCCCGATCTGGATTTTTCAGATTTAATAATAAAAATTTAATTTCATGGACCTTATAAAGTTATGGATATAGTTACTCATATCATAGTTATGTATTTTATGCCTGTCCTGTATTTATGTCTAGAAATATGAGTATATATCTGGAGAGGATCATTTTATCTAGATATTAATAATCTGCGAGACATAGTTGATTCTAGCCAGTATGTATTACTCTTTCCTTAGCTTGATTTTAGGGTTAAAGAAGTAAATCTCTCATCAGCTCGTATTTAGTCTTCCCTTCGCATTCAGTGTTTAGTTTATCTTTACGTCTGACCAATATGTGTAAGTTATTCTTAAACCTTCGAGTTTCGTAGAATATATTCATCGAAATTTTCGTAGGTAATAGCAGGTGATGCATCAATTGTCAAATCAACTTTTGAAAATATTAAATGAGTCGTAATATTATTCAATGTAAAGTTTGGAGTTTTGAAAACAATTTTCTGAAAAAAAATCTGATTCTTACAGTTTTATTCTGTTTTATTTTTATCAGCCTCGAATGTCAATAAGAAATCTGCAGATAAATATGTTCACCTACATAACGTCGCTTTAGAATTGGATACCATTTAGGAACGCTCCGTGAATCTCTTAGAGTTCTGTACGCCAGAAAGGAAGCACTGGAGAATGTTTGATTGTATCATTAAGCTATGAACATTGAGGATTGTTGGTGATACATTCAATTAAGTCTCACATATCCATTCAATGCCCATGTTATATGTTAAATTTTTAATTTTTACTGTTTTAATTTAAAACTAAAGTGGAGCTATTGAAAAATAAGCAATTTTAACTATTGAAGATAATCCATTTCTGAATATCATATATATTTCCTTCAAGTATAAATAACCCCGGCTTTCCTTATCCTTTGATGTCTTAAATTCCTCCCATCCCGGATATTCATGTAAGATTATCTCCATAGATTTCTATCTCAACGACTGATATGAGACTTTTCCGAACGACTAGATATGAATGCCGCATTAAGAGTTGCTATACTGCATCTCGGCGTTTCAGATACAATTTCGCTTGCTCCATTTAACAAGACTTTGTCGATTTATGTAGCCCAAGTTTCTTGTTGTGTGAGCTATGCTATAAAAATACGTTAAATCTGAGGAAGTAGACGGAATGCTTCCATGCTTCAACTGCGTAACATTTTCTTTGTAATATACGTAAAGGATGCTCCTTTCATATATTCTCCATAGTGCACTTGCATATGTTAAAAATGCATATTATGAACTCGAAATTATTCATTTTCTGCCAATTTTATGATGCCATGATTTTAATAAGTATTCTTGAAGAATTTTTTTTTCTCACATACCTAAATATTTTTGATTCTTGATTAATAACGATCCTTACTTAAATATTCACTACAGTGCACTTGCAAATAAATACATAATATGTTGACAATGCATATTATGAACTCGAAATTATTTATTTTCTGCCAATTTAAATGATGATTGGGCCATGGCTATAATAGTTACCTTGAAGATTATATGATTAACAATATTTTTTATTATTTCTCTTTTCTGTTACTTGTTATTTTATTTTTTTAGAAACTTGACGAAAGAAATTTGGGGATCAAAGGTGCTAAAAATGTTGAAAACATTATTTTATAGCGCTACTGGATGTATATGCAGAAATATTACTAGTTCGGCGGAGTGAATTATGTGGAGGCATATTCATATCCAAATACAGAATATCCCGTGTATTTAAGAAACACGAATTAGTATCATGAATTATTACCTTGTTGTCAACATCTAGATTTTAAAAGCGACTTGCTTTAATAGCCTGAAATATTGGTAACTTTTTTGTATTCTCTCAAGAGCAATAAGAATCCAACAATTCGTTTTGAATTGAGTTAACTCCTAATTTAAAGCTAATACATTATAACTAAACTGGTTCTAATCAGTTAAGAGAAAAAAACTTATGAAGCACAATGAAGTAGAATGCGGTAGTAAATCGAAAATTAATCGCTTCTCCTTTTGCAAAACCCTTTTGTGGTTTTCAGTATACAGGAGCGTTTAGCGTTTAGCCATGACAGGCTAGAAGCCATTTTCTTTGGTTCTGGCCAGTTTTTCGAGCTAGCCTGATGTTTTAGCTTTTTTTTTTGCAAAACTAACCGAACTAAATCGCCGAGGTATGACATTCTTGGGCGTCTGCCGGATTTCTGACATTCTGACGATATGGACAAGCCAATTTTCTTGGCGTGATTCTAGGAATTCCCTCAGAGGGGTGGCCTTGTTCCTCCTTGATAATTTTATTGAGAATATTATCTTTTCTTGTATTCACGCTATTATTCGAAGAAATTGCATCTCTGGTGCATTGACTCTTCTCTCCAGTCTGCTCATTAATATCTTACTTATTGTTGAACATAATGACGATAATAATGCTAACAATGAAATTACAATCCATGTGAATACATATACAATATATAGATAATATAACTACACACTAATTATTATTTCAATTGAATTAATGATATTTTGTATTGAGACTGTGCAGCTCATCATATGCTTTGTTTAATAAATATTCTACTTAAAAATGTACACAACAATACACTTATTCCAAAGTCTTGAGTTTTCACTTTTTTCAGCAGTCCTCAGGCCTGCCTATTTAAATTTCATTAAGCTTCGTGTTATTATTTTTATTTATTCTTTAAGCTTCCCTCATTGAGGAAGGAATAATAGGGCAAGAAGGTCGGATGCTTAGAAGACATTATTGGCAATTAGCTACTTGTTGAAGTGGCCCAACGCTCGGGGAAAGGCGATTCAACTCAAGCCAGTAATGAAGGCCTTTCAGTGCCCTCCTGAGCCGTTTATTTACGATAGCTACCGCCTGGTCTAAGCCCCGTCTCTGGTATTTGTTTAGCCAGGGAACAAATCAAAAGTATCTCCGATATTTATGGGAGAGTAAGCATGATATACGGTCCTTTTGATTAGTGTAATAGCCAAATAAAAAAAAAACAAAAAAAAAAGCCAAACAACAAAAGAAATAAAAACATCCCTGAGGTAGATGTAAAAAAAAAATAGGCATGAGCATACTACCGACACAAGTGAATACTTACTTCATATGATCAAAATATTTCGACTTCTAAATACATTATAGTTCTAAAGTCTGCTTTTTTGTATTTTGACATTTTATTTTTTCTACATTAGTAGATTTATCACGATTTTTTTTTTATATTATCTCTAATTTTTATATATTTTAAAATTTATCTTACAAATATTTACCTCGTTTATAAGCTTCTTGATCTTAAAGCAGTTCTTATACTTTACTTCTTGTGTCAATACTTCCTTTATGAAAGCGTTGGGTCTCCTTAAAATAACACAGTAGCTCCTGGATTGCCTTTGGCAAACACAAAAACTAAACAGTATTTCCAAATAAATTATCAGTATTACGAACTTATTCACCCTTATTTCTTATGTCGAAACGGGGAAAAACTGCCTTTGCACAAATAGTAGAATACTTTGAATTTTAAATCCACTTTACTGAATCTTGATATTTAATTTCTTGTTGAAGTTCGTTTTGTTATCAACTCCGTTTTCCTGAAAGTTTTAACTTTTACTAATAAACTTTTTGTCTCCGATTTATAGCTTCATTACACTGACTAATATGCTCAATTGATCCTTTAAGCCATAATCATATTTTATATATGCCGAAGGATGGCATGACCAAGGATCAAATTATTAAGATGCGCCGCGAACAAAATTAAGACAGTAGCCAACATTCGAAACTTCTAAGTTACTACAAGGAGGAAAGTATCAATCAGTAACCGAAAAGAGTAATGCTTCATCTAAGGAATATTCGTTTATCTGGGAAATTTGTTTTCCAGTACATTTCGTGGAAAACAATTGAAGAAATATTCTAGGGATGAAGCCTCTGGATCCTAGGCGCGATTTATTATTCTAATAAATCTACTTTTACGATGTTCATAATCCAAAAAAAAAAATGGTTTCTCTATTTTTTTATTTTATTTTATATTCTAATTTTATAGGGTTTTTTATCCCTTACTTAAATATCATTCGATTCCAACCTCTTTGAAAGAGATGCTTGCCACTAATCAGGGAAAAGCATCCTTTGCAGTTTATGGGAACCTTTTATAAAGTTATGGGGATGGAATCCGGTCAATGCCGCCGATACAGGAATATTAAGCTATTTAGGGTCAGCCGACTGTGAATCCCTCCGGCAAAAACATGACTTCTGCTAAACATTATTCCTTTGAAGTGGAAATGTGCAATATGAGCGTTGAAAAATATTTTCCTTAAATTAATATCAATAATTTTAATTCATCTTGTGGCCTAAAAATTGAAATAAGATTTAAAATTGTATAATTTGAATCAATTTATTGATATCCATTCTGGTATATAGAGTGATAAGTTGTACCTAATTTTCCGGTTTCCAATCCTTCTGGTGCAGGTAAATTCTGTTAACAGCCACAGATGGACTCAGAGGGATCTGCAGACTCTCCTTGAGCATACCCAGCCTCTAAAAGCCTGACCCGAGATTAGGAAAAAAAAAACAGGCTAGTGAGCGTGATCTCAGACAGATCACCTCCCTGCATAACCGTTGTCATAGAAATACAACAGACTCTACCTTATACTGAATTTAAAGTCCTTCATAGATTATAGTGGTGCAGATTTTTTTAATGTAACGTTAGTATATTAAAGTTTATGATTTGAATTAATATGATTTCGTGTTTAATATTCACTCAGGTTAAATAAAAAATAAGGGGGGTTATCATGCTTGAGAGATTTGACGTGATTCTGTAAAATATGATTAGAATTAATTCTCTCACATACCATTTATAAATTATGGTATTTACATATTAAATAAAAAATACA
Source organism: Arma custos (assembly GCA_037127475.1). NCBI lineage: Eukaryota > Metazoa > Arthropoda > Insecta > Hemiptera > Pentatomidae > Arma > Arma custos. The sequence goes on from CM073764.1 coordinate 11,028,051, forward strand.
ATTCCTCGGTCTTCTTTTTGTTATTTTTTATAGTATAGATTGACATTTTATCAGTTTAAAATGCTATGTATATATTTTTAATACCATAAATCCAAGTATTTTATTAACAGTATTTTTATTCATTATGTGAGTTAATTAAACCAGACGAGAATTTAATTTAAAAAATCACATTAAATTGCCTACAAATTTGTATTCCTATACTTTTTTTGGCAATAGTTATTCATAAACATTCTTGTCGTACTCAAGCTGCTTTTTGTTTTATAAATCGACCTTAATTTTGAAAAAATGAATTTCTATTTATACATTAAGTATTAACTTAGAGCTTAACTTCTTGAAAATATTTTTGATCATATCACACTTTCAAAAGAACAATATAACAATAAAAAACTCATAAAATCTAATTTTTCAATAGAGATATTCCAAGAAATGAAAGTTCCATATGAGTTAAAAAAATTAAAATGTGGGTATTGATAAAGCAAAGCATTAGAATCCTAAGGATGGTATTGAAATTATTTTATTAATCATTGGAAAGTTTTTGAAACTTTTTTGATTGTTACTTGTGTCGTTCCCATAAAATATAAAGTTGAAACATGACACAACTCAAAATATGACTTTATTAAAAAAAATGACATATTGGAAATTTATGAATGAATATCATATATATCGTTCCTGAATTAAAAAGCTTTAACCAATACAATTGCTGCAGAAGGTTTAACTCAAAACTGCCCAATTTTTGAGTTATATTATTATTCTTTTGAAGGAACCATATTTATTACGGATAAATCAACATGAATATTAACAACCTTAGATGTCGTCTTCTTTCATACGATCTTGTTTATGAAGTAGCCGAAGCACGGGCCGAAGAAATGCTATTGTTATTCATGAAATCTATTTCTTCTATCGGTGAGGACATGCGGAGAATAGAACGTACAATGCGACCCCATAAGTTACATAACATCTAGATTCCGGCCGACTTATAAATCGGGCTGGGTAAGATTTCGGACAAGTTCCGACCCACCCCTCGGATGGGTAGCCCTTAGATAGAGCGCGATAAGATGGAGTGGAAGAAAGATTGTGACAGTGGGAGGAATTGATGACTCCCCACCGAGGACATGCTAAACTCCAACATTCCGTCGTCCCATCGCTATCAACGCTTCAACCACTTATATTCATGCTTCCGCCCTTCTTGGGCCGGAGGTCAGCCGTCACTAATGACCCGCATCCATCTTCTGTCGCCGAGCGCGAATTTCTTAACTCTCCCTTCGAGGAGGAGAAAGATGGAAAACTTTTTCCTCTTCTACACTCTTAATGTTTTTCTATAACGAATTTGTTGGCAAAGTATACTGTGAAAGAAGTTATTTCAGTTCAAATGAATTGAAAATAAATCTGTTTTGTTATATAATTTCTTGTTTATTTCTTATTTTGTTATATAATTTATTGAACTGATATAAAATAATCCTATTTTATTATATAATTAATACAACAATTGTGTATAAATTCTTTATTGGCTTTAATGTATAACATTGTAGCCATTGAGTCTGGCCCACTTAGTGTTAATTTTTAGTAATTAGTATATCGTCACTTAAATACAGTTATTTTTATTTACAGTTATATAATATCTACAATATGTAAATATTTTACAATAATTAAATAATCAACACTCGTTTAATAAATAAATAAACAAATTTTTTTAGTCAGAACAGAACAGTATCAATTATAACAAAAGAATAACAATATTCCGAACAAATAACGCAAATAAGACATATACCCAAGGAAATAGATAAATAAAATACAATGGAATTAAAGTATTTAGGGACTAACCCGCTGATACTTTATTGTAACAGTTATCTTATTCTTTCTATGCATTACAATCAAGGTATTGTAGAAGTACCCTAAACCATAAACCACAATTAAAGCCCGGATTCCGAAGTTTTACATATAAACTGAAGATAGAAAAAAATGTTGTTTAATTTTTCCACGCTGTCCATAGTGAGTACATTTTGAAGTGATAATTCATCCTCATGCTGGACAATATGTTTTTGCAGAATTTGTTTCCGTGTGTTAGCAAAAAATTTACAATGCAATATTATATGCTTCAAACTATTGAATATGGTCCCATGGCACCACTGACATTTTTCATCAGTTCTGAGAACACAGGTGTTGTTCCTATAAAATATTTTCAGGCATTCAGGGTTTGAAATTCTTATTTGACTCACGGTTCTTAATTTTTCTATGTTTATCTTGAATTTTAAACAGCTTTCAGGTTCAGGGTTTGTATAGGTGCAAATAGTTCTGTATATTGGATTGTAATTTGAGTTAAGAGCTGTATCAATATCCTTCGACAGTAAATGATTTGTTACTTTTTCAAGAATAGCATGTTTATTAGCTAATAAAACATTGGGGTTATGAAAATCTGCAAAATATTCTTCAATATGATGGGTTGTAGCTACCATTTTAAGTTGTGAGATCCAGTTAAAAGTCAAGTCCTGTTTTTTCTTATCTAGCTCCACAAGTCTATCGAAACATTTACGGGGTAATCAATAATCAGGGATAGACAGTATTTTTAGGCAGAAGTTAACAATTTTCTTTAGGATTGGGTTACGACCTGTTTCTAGACGTACATTATAATTTGGAGTGCATTTCGGCCAATAATATAATAATAGGTATTTAAAGAATTTTAATTCAGCTAATGTTTGTATAATAGTTTAAACTCCAAATTTCTGCAGCATAAAGGAGCGTTGAGGATACCATAGTATCAAAGAGTGTCATTTTTGTCTCCCATGCACCACTTTTACCTCTTCTGAGAATGTATCTCACTTTCGCACCTGCTACGTTAGATTTTTCAATAAAATACTCAGATGCCAGAAAGAACCTTCCGGATGAAAATGGGACTCCTAAATAGATATAAGATTTTGTATATTCCAGTATTTTAGCATTCCTAAAATAATTAAGGCAGGTTGTAATTAATACAACAATTAAGGCATTATCGACCAATTACAGAAAAAACTTAGAATTATGAGGAGATTTTCCGTACATCATTTAATTCTATTCATAGCATCTTAAATAGTGACTTTTTTAAGTTTCGTATATCTCATAAAGTATTACTAGAAGAAGTAGTAATAGCAAAAAAAAAAAAAGAACAACTGATTTTTCGAAAAAAACACACGCTTTAATGCTCTTCATGATTTTCAAACATTCAACATCATGATGAGTAAAACAGAATTTCATCATCATTATAGTCCTTACTGTCAACCTCAATCCAGTGTGAGAATTCCTTCAGCCCTGTCCGAACCACACTGTACGATCCTCCACCGCTTTCCTTCTTCTGCCCGATTCTAGATTTCTCTTCACTAAGCATTCTTTAACACCTTGCTAAATAAATAAAAAAAGGCCACGTTTTATATGAAACCTAGACTATATATCTTCTCAAGCATGGAGCCAACTAAAATTTTCCAATTGATATTCTTCAAAACAATGGTATTCCGCATAGGCTCTTCTGAAGGATTCCTTATTTTCAATATTTCCTCGAAGAACGTATATTAAATGTCATTAGAACTCAGTTAATCTTTACTGCGATAATAAAACTCTGCCTCATGTCATTGTTGCTTTACAACACCTCTGAATAGCTTTTTTATTCATTTAACATTATTGGTGCTATGGCTAATCTGTCCAAGCTACAGAGGGGGCCTTAAATGTTGCTTATCGAGTTATTTTAAGGAAAGGGATATTTATCGTGCCCCCAATTTACGTCCCTTCTGAAAGACAGTATAACTAAAGATTTTTTAATCCCTTTAAAAATTCCTGAGGCAACCTGCCCGGCTGCGAATCCGCGGACTTGGTCATAATATGTTTTTATGATAACCACTAGACCACCACTCACTGGTGATCCTATTCTTTTAATAGTTATTGAAGATTGTCTAATTTATACCGTGCAATTTTTTCAGTAACTGAAAATAACATCTCATTTTATTTTATTTTTTTACATTAAAAGTTTTGTCACGAAAGTATTTATTAAATCATCTCTCATCAGATATATTTTAAAATATATTCAACAAATATTTATCTCGTTTCTAGACTTCTTGATCTAATACTTTACTTCTTGTGTCAATACTTCGTATTTGAAAGGGTTGGGCCTTCTAAACATCAATTACTAATGTTATTGCATTATTTATACTTACTTCTTATCAAGAAAAAGGAACGTCTGTATTAGCATAAACAATAAAATATATTGACTTCTAAATTACATAATTTATAAATTTACATAATTATCAATACATAATTGTCTTTTGTCCGTTTTATTTTTGACGTTAAATTATTATATTATTTATTGTGATGTAACTGTGTTCTTTTTTTTTAAATATCCAAATCAATTATCATATGAATAATTTAAATTTCAAATTTATAAATTTAAGGTAGTAACATTAGTCTGGCTTATACACATAGTAGCTTATTTATTGTTCGAAACCTCTGTCAGCTCATGTTTAATGGCTGCATGAGCTCAATGCAAAATATCAGTAGTTAAATTGCAATAATAGTTAGTATTTAATTATATTATTTATACCTTGAATTTATATTGTATTTTCATTTTATCATATTCATCGTTAAGTTCAACAATAACTAGATCATTTGTACTTTCATTCATTTCATAAAAAAAATACATTTAACGATGACAAATAAAATCTTTTAGTGGAAGCGAAAAGTTCAATTAGTTATTGATGTTTTATGTTATTATTAGTATCAATTGCACAACTATTAAACAATGAACAACTTTTAGTTGGTATAATTATTCTCATACCAATAAAATTCTAACCTTTAAACTAATCTATCTATCGGAAAGGTCTCCTCAACAATTCTCCTTCTCTCAGAGCGATCCTCTGCAGCTCTTCTCCATCTTCCCACTCCCAGAAGCTGTAGGTCAGCCTCGACATCTTCAAGGCACCGTAGACTCGGCTTATCTCTTCCTCTTCTACCATCCGGGCGTCTCTCCATTATCTTCCTTGGTAGTGTTTCCCTGACCAAATTACATGAGTCTATATCATGATGTTTAAAGAGGTCTCCAAGTTATATGTTGGTTTTTATTTTGTATATGTTTTCGACTTTGGTTGGGTCATATAATTTATCATACGTTACTACTAGTTGGTAAAAGGCCTTATATACTTTCACTTCGTCCCCACAGAATATATTTCAATTTAGAAGAATTTTCTTGTTGCCATAATGAATCTTCAATTTTATTTCTTCATCTATTTTGTTTTCCTTAAAAACGTTAACATTTCAACTAAAGTTGGTGAAAACAAATTGTATAACTCATGCAAACCAAGCATGTCGGTGACGCGAACCAATAAGTTTATTCCTTGGCATAAGTCGCTAAACGCGGCTAATGATATTATCTCTTCAAAAATATATACGACTATATCAATGAGGGGACTTCCTATATAACTTTTTCACGATATATAAAGGAAATATTTTCTGGAAAAGACAAAAGAAAAGAAGTCGAGACTCTATATATAGAAGCGTAAGGCAGACAGTATGTTAACCAGCCATCAGTATCGTATCGTGTAGCTGCTATTCAATTTTCCTTCAGTTTCCTCCACTCACCCCCCCGCGCCACTTGGAAAAGCCCCAAGACGATACAGTCCTCGGTTTTATGGCCCCTTAAACGGTTTACGATCGGAAAAGCCTCAGAGGTGGCTGACTATTGTGAATTGATGAGATGATCTGGACCATCTCGTAGGAACCGACCCGTTCCGCTCTGATATATCGCTCTCTCCCTCCGCCTGATTCCGCTGTATTATGCACCTTATGTTGATTTTGGCCCATTTCTTATTCTTCATATGAAATTTGTATTCCTTCCGCCTTTTTATATTGCATTTATCTTATTGCATGAGAATGTTTTAAATTGTCCCTCTGTTCCATATTATTATATTTCTGCATGTTTTCTTTAATATATATTTTAAATAAGTTAAGTGGCTGAATTAGATAAATTATTTATTAGATCGATCTTATAGGATCCAGAGATCCTCCTGTGATTCATACAGCCTCTGTTAACTGGTTACCCTTAATTGGAGAAAAATCTGAGGCTTGGCGTGGTCTCAGCTAAATTAGCTCTTTGCATGTACTAAATCCTTATGTCATAATAACTTTCTGGATTAGTACTAGTAAAGTAATCGTTTTTTTTTTTGTTTTTCACGATTCATACAGATGATCAGGGTTTTTCGTATAATATCTGTACCACTTCATATTTTTAGTTTTCGAACAATATTTTTTGTAGGGGTTAAAATTATCAAATTAAGTAACCGCCCCTATGCCCACCTATATTACCTACTCTTCCAATCCAGAACCTCGTCTGCGTAATTTGAAGTTTTTCTCACTCTTTATTTTTCCTCATTTCACCATGTTCAATAATAAGCTCCATCTTTTCTGGAGGATGAATGTTTTATTCATAGCAGCAGGATCAATCAAAAGGATTCTAAGTATACGTAGAAACCAATATGGAAAACGGCACTTTATGGTTAAATTTTGAAATGTTTATTATTTATATATTGACAAATTTATTGTTTTATCCTGATTAACAAGAAAGGCAATGGTCGGTTTGATATTAAACATATAAACCTTAACAATCAGTCAGTCGCATACAATTTGATTTTTTTAGTAAGGGGGGGGACCATCCTTCCTTCTCAATTATATCAGTCAGTGTTTCATAGCCAGAGAGGACCCACCCCCCCGTCCCACCCCCACAGGTAACTTATGTTTTGCACTATTTACTCACCCTCCCTCCTCCATTTCATTTTAATTTCTTTCCCTCATAACCTAAAACAGTACTATACTCAATTTACCGTTATTATCACTACTTCCAAGCTCACTATTACTGTAAGGCGTTTATTTGTTTAGTTATCTATATACCACCCTAAATATTCATCAATATATAGCATAATTCCAATATAGCCTGTTATCAGCCTGTTATTAGCCTGTTAATTAGTCCAATATAGCCTGATTGTATTATCACGTACTTTACTTAAAACATACCTAATTTTATACAATTGATATTTTACACTTTTATAAACTGTCTTCTTACATTCTCTTATGCAATTATTATTCTTTACACTAGTATAAAGTATTTTCTACCTATTAATATTAATACTGTATTTTCTAAAATAATTTTTATTTTCAATTTTATTCTATTTTCTATAATTCGTTTCTAGATTTTTATAATTTTACAATTTTTATTTCTTCTTTTTTATTACCTATAATTTTAGTGCGTAATTCTTATCACTTTCTAATTTACCCATATCATTTCACATTCCTATTGTATATTCAGTTTTTATTTATCTGTAATACCTTAATTTTTTAACTGTCAACACTTTCCGTTTTATTATTATTTTCTTCATGTTTTATTATTATTTTCTACATTTTAACCTTCATAATTACTTTACTATACACCTTTATCAATTTTTATCGTCATTATTACACATAATTATCAATTTTTTGCCTGTATTCACCTTCTTTTAGTTTATCTATATTTAAAATGTTTTAATATATTCATACCGCTTTCTTAAATTGTCTGTATTTTGCATATAGCCCTGAAGAAGACCTACAGCGTAGGTCGAAACGTTGGCTAACAATAAATATCTTCTGAAATTACTTGAGAATTTCATTCAGTGACCTCTACCCGGACCAATTTCTTCAACATAAATTATCATAGGTCAACAATTATCATCAATTTGATTTTTTGCTCTACATCAATAATTTTTTATTAAATTCTTCTTTACTCTTCATTAAGAGTTATATATTCAAGTACATAATAATTGTTGCAGGTACTTTTGATTTCGCACTATTATAAAAACTGCAGTCCTTCAAGATCATATCATAGCTATGAAAGTGACATAATCTTGAGATCCACAACCCTCTTCTGAGCGAACTATGATCTAAGTCTTTTTCTCAACTGAAACATGCTTCCTATGTTAACTCTTCTAACCACTTCTATCCTTCTCAGACCAAATTACGGTAAACATCCTCGAATAATAAGGTTTTTGTTCCCATTTTTTCCTCTAAAAAGACCTCGTTAAGTCTGCCTCTGTTGAGCCTTCATTCATCCCGTATAATTCTTATTAACCGCCTAAAGGATTTGTATACGCTTGACTGCCTCTAAACCACTTTGTAACATTTACTAAAACGGACAGTACTAGAGGGATGTGAAATCTAGAGTCTTTTACTAAGGAATAATTCGAGATTTTGCCATTTTACGTCACTTACAATGTTCCATAAGATATGGTTTAAATGGTAGCAGAGGACTTATATTCCATCTGAACCATCGGTTTGAAATAGTCGTCTCATTAGGATTTTGTGGGTCTTAATTGGGATAATAAATTTAATTGTGTCAAACATATTTTGGGTAGCCATATATTATTCAAGTGTAAAAGGTGGGGTGAGAGAAATTAATTTAATTGTTAAATAGAATAATCACAGGATTGGAATTAAATTATACAACTTTTTTAAAAATTAATTATAATATTATAAATGTTATGCAAAATACCCTAAAAGTTCTAATATTTTTTATTTTGAAGAGAAAAGATTTGTTTTGGCCGGGATTCGAACGCGGGTCGTCCGCATCCACATCGCGGTGCTCTAACCATCTGAGCTACCAAGGCTCATATCTAAGCCAGACAACTCCATTCTCTTCACCGATCCTATATCCTCCCAATTTTTGCGATGTATACATGGAGAAGAATGTTCATTGAACATAACTTCAATTGGGATCTCGTTGACTTACGTCAACTATTGACGTAATAGTTTACGTAAATAAAAATAAGTTATACGTAAATAAATAAGTGTTTTAGTATGAAAACAAGACTTTAATTACGGAAAATGATTACTGAAATATACAAATTTTCCAAAATTGCTCTGTTTTTTCCAAACTAAAACTCTAACAATTAAATTAAGGGACGAATTGTGGTCTAGTGGTTAGCGTAACAAACTGCTAAACCCAAGATCGCGGGTCCGTAGCCCGGCAGGTGGCCCTAGGATTTTTTAAAGGGAGTAAAAAATCCTTAGTTACGCCGTCCTTCGGAAGGGACGTTAAAGAGAAAAGATAGGCCCTCAGCCGGGATTCGAACCCGGATCCTCCGTCTTTCCGTGATATTCACGGAAAGACGGAGGATCCGGATTCGAAATAAAAAAATTGACCAATAATTATAAAAAATTATCTTGATGTAATTCGAAGCGACAACGTGGGGAATTGATAAAATAATTAATGTTCTTCAATTTTTCTTAAACAAAAAGAAAATCATATAAGGTATAATCATGTAAGATGTTATATAAAATTGATGGTAATGGAAAACTAGACCCTTAATTATGAAAGTATTATATATTTACGGTGTACATTGTTTTCGTCATGGTTAAGTGGAACGTGCATTCCAACCACTGTGTTTGCCCTTTACATACAGAGGGACCACTTTAAATTTTAAAGTTGCTTCTCATGAGCTAAAACGTAGATAAATGAAAAATATGGGCACACGGAAAGAGCAGATGGTGAGAAGGCATTCGCCTGAGTGGCATCGTGAATATTTTACCATTTATCTCCCACTCTCCGCCTTGTCTTTTCAATTAAATAAGGAAACATTGAAAAATACCGCGCTTCGAAAAGTAACATATATAAGCTGAGGACAGTTTATTTTCAACTCGATCATCAACATTTCTCAAAATTGAAAACTTAGATTATTAACACTCGAGGACTCGCATGTTGGGTTTGGGAGCCACTTTTTTGTTTGTTTATGATCCACCACGATGACTATACTTTGAGCTTCTACCTTCAAAATAAAAAAAACTATTCTACATGGAACAGAGACATTAGGACTATTTCCGATTTTTCACGTCAGTATCAACTAGTCTTTCGTTAGGGTTACCCACAGCGGCTTCAGACCCTCGTTATTCGTATTACAAGCCATTGAAGCAAGTAACTAAATAATTCAAAACTAACATTTTTACTTTGGAAATATTCCAAAAAATAACAGATTTACTATAAAAAAGCTACTCAAGACATCCTGACTATAAAAACCTCATTAAATGTAATAAAAGCTCTGATTTATACCTAGGTCTATGCTTGAGATCTTCACACCTCAATGTTTGTGATATAAGTAATGATGATATCGGTCAGTAGGTTGATACGGTTATTTTGTACCGGCGTTTTTCATTTTGAAAGCTGTAAGATTTCACAATCAACAAATTCACAGTACAGTCTAGTGGACAGAATCCGACAATGCTATAGAAAAGGAATATAAATAGAAGAATTTTCTGAACTTTATAACCTTTCATTAACTCATTAAAGTGGATTTTCAGTTAAAGTTTCACCGACACAAAGGATATTATAATTCAACAAACGTTCGTAACAAAATCACGACACTAATTAAGGCAAGATTAAGCTCTTGCAGACGAAGGTAGGAAATGATGCATGAGAGTTTCTCGACATAACATTTATAACGATATTCCAACGCTTCTCTTTAATATAGCGAATTCTCTTGGAGACTCGTTAAGCAATGAGATAATTGTCACGTTTGATAGTTTTCTCCTCGGAGCCTTTTTTTTTTTAATTTAGTTTATTGAAATTTACAATTATAATAATATTACAATAAGTAAATCTGCTAATATATACAATATGCCATGAAAAACACTTCTGGAGAAACCAGCCATCGGTAGCACTCCAGTAAAGTTCTATAGTAGATGGTCTCAAGGCCATCTTCTTTTCAGACGCCTCGGAGGGTTATCAGGAATAGTATGGGAAGCAAGTCGAGAGATTAGCAGATCAAGTGTGTATGGAGCTTGTCATGGAAGGTTAGGTATCTAGTTTGGGCCAAATCAGTAACATATGGGATATTAAGATCATGATGGACGAGTTTGTTTGTGACATAATAAGAAGCATTGAGGATTTTACGAAGGATTTTGTATTGCAAGGATTTGATACGAGATGAATTGGATGGTTTAGTAGAGCCCCAAAGCTCAACTCCGTATGTCCAAATAGGCCTGATAACTGTCATGAAAATGAGTCTTTTGTAATTAATTGGGAGCTTAAAGTGTTTGTCCAGTAAATGTTGAAGTTGGCGAAAACTACGAGCAGTTTCTTGTCTTTTCAGTCTTGTATGAGGATTCCAAGTGAGACGTTTGTCCAGATGGATTGCTAGGTAACGTATCTGTTCGACAGGGTTCAGTGGAATATTATTAAAGGATACAGTAGGGCAGGAATTTGTAGGATTACGACGAAGGGTGAAGGTAATTTGATGGGATTCGGAGCATTTTAAAAAAATATTTATAAACGAAAGATAAATTATTTATAACTAACGCAGATCCGCTATATTATTAATGATAAACGTCCTAAACTAATTAGATCTCCAGGATCAATTAATGTAAAAGGTTTTGTGATGATCAATTTAAAAAAATGTTCTGACTAGTTCTGTACTTGAATGATTTAAGATCTGGGTATTGCATTACTTAACCAGAGTGAATATCGATTTGAACTTTGGCCTAAAGTTGAAAATAAATGTACCACTATAGCTCATGATGAGCCTTGGGTTATTACGGGGTAGAGACTGTACTGTTTCTTGGACAACTGATGTACAATATGATTTGTCCTCACGCTCAACCGTCTGGTTTACCCCTTTATTTCGGGTATCCACTTTATAGAGGCTGGGTGAGAGAGTGAGGGTCCAAGTACCAAAAGGATCCATTTCTGGCTGTCAGTAGATTAAATAAAATCTTGTTAGACCTCGGGAATTTCGGCAAGGGAATTGAGCACTGCTAGCACTGAGCCACTCCGCTCCCTCAAACAAAACTGGACAGTATTTATAGATGCTAAACTTAAAATAATTGTATCCTAATTTTATAATTTATTGTACAAATCATTACAAAGAGTAAAAAAATGAGGAACATAAGCTTTAAATAAAAGAGTCCCAAAGACGTTCAAAATATAAATATTTTTTAATTTATTGAAATTTACAAGTGTACAGTCGTGGTCATAGAAATTGCACCACCTATGATTGTTACCTTTTTTTATACTAAATGTATAAACAATTAGAAGGATTGTATTTGTTTACCTACTAGTATTAAAGTGAGATGGAATCAGTCACTCATAGTTTAGTTGTGCCCCGAGTTATCCAATATTAAGCACGTGTTTCTTATTATTGTTTATTAGACTGAGCTTCAAACAAATGCCTTATGAGGAAAAAAGTTAAAATAGTGACATTTGCTGAAGCTGGACTTTCTTCGCGTGAGATAGCAAGGAGGGTGTGGTGCAACCAATCCACTGTGGTAAGAATAATAAACAAAAATTTTTCCAAAGGATCTACCGAGCGAAAGAAAGGGACTGGAAAGAAATGGAAGCCAGATGAACGTTTAGATCCCATGATGGTGGGATTATCCTTATGTAGGTAACAACTTACCACTGATTGAATTAAAATATGTTATTAGAGCAGCCTCTTTCAGCCTTTTAAGTTCATTATTTATTTATTTAAAAAATGTATTAGCTGTAAGATACATGATTTTTTATTGCCCTTACCTTTGTGTTTTTGGATAGGTAAAGCAGTTTCTAACAGAAAACTAGATCTCCAAGCTGCCATGGCCAGCCAATAGCCCTGATTTAAACCCTATAGAAAACTTGTGGATGATTATGAAAAAAACAAAGTAATATTGCAAAGCCTAAAAATAAAGATGAGCTAAAACAGGCAATCGAAAAGGGGTGGAATGAGGAATTCGAATAAAAAATAAAATCAAAAATTTGATCGACTCGATGCCAAACAGGATTGGCTCAGTTATCAGGGCTAATGGCGGTTCGACAAAATAATAGTTTATATTAATATTTCAATAAATATATTTTTAATGTTTTTATACAATTTTTCCAAATAAATTCATATCAGTAAATAAAGAACATTTTTTTTCTCAAATCCCTCGTTGACACTAAAAATTGTATTTATCATTTTATGAATATTATTTATTTTTTGTTTGGGTTTTAACCATTTTTCACGCCTAATAATATACTCTTTTCCTTTGCAAAACATTTTAAAATTATCAAAAGGTAAGAACAACATTGGTTTAAGGAGATCCTCCTTTATTTTTATGTGATGCAATTTCTATGACCACGGCTGTATAATAATAATACATCATGTAAAGAGAATGAACGATATAAAATGACATGAAATAAAAGAAACTAGAGAAACTAGCCATCTTCTATTCAGACGCCTTGGATTATTATCAGGAATCGAAGAGGTTGCTAGATTTCAAACTAGTGTGTTTGACTGGGAATGATGTTTGTCATAAAAAGATTTATATCGGATTCGAGCAAAATCAGTAACAAATAGGACATTTAGGTCATTATGGATGACTTTATTCCTAACCAATTAAGATCAGTGAGCATAATGCGTTGGATTTTGGATTGTAAGGATTGGATACGAAAAAAATAATGGCTTAGTGTAGCAATCCTCTATTTCTGCAAGATGGGTCATATGATTGTCATCTATCGTATCTATCACAGTCTTTAGCAATTAATTGGGAGCTTAGAGCGTTTGTCTAGAATGTGGTGAAGTAGCCTGAAGCGGCGTAAACTAGGTATTAGGTACTTCTGAATTCTTAATGGCGTTACAACATTCGTTACAACAGAAATTTTAGTATATTTTTTTTATTTCTTAAACGTTAATTTATTCGCTTATCTCCTTGCCTGTACGAATTAGTGTTCCACTGATCTAAAACAAAGGAATCGAGAATATCTTTCAAAACAAGCGCCGAAACTCTCATGAATAATTCTTTCTGATTTGTTAAAATTGTGCATTTATTTCGTGCCTACCATGACAAAATGCGTACTAATATGAACTGGGATTAATTTTCTCTGTGTACCTTCGACGTGAGGACCTGGTTTCCATGGAGCCGTGACTGGAACACGTGATTCCGGGGCAAATACATTTGTCCAGCGATACTCCCCGACCTCCGACAAATCGAACAGTTTGAAAGATTAATGTTTAATTCCCTGGAATTACGGCGTCACTAGCGGTCACAGAGGTAACATGTCACTTTTTTTTAGTGGACTTTTTTCTTCCCCTGCGCTTGACTCGGTGGAATGGGCTGTCGTATCAAGTTTTCGGCCTGTCGAACACAAGCATTACCTGTTTAATGTGAAAATTTTAATTTATACCTGTTTTCACATAGAGCAGGTGATGGAAAAAGAAGGTAAATGGAATTCGTTAATATTAAAAATACAGGTTTTTAATTTAGGATATTTTTATTTCTACATGCAACATTGCTGTAACATGAGTAAACTGGTCTCATAAATGGGTACAGACCATGAATGAATTTATGTATTTATGAAATTGGTATCTGTTCCGCAGATTATCGTTTTGAGTTGAGTTCATTTTTTAGTGGGAAAGCAATTTATTGCTAGATGGAATAAAAGTAAAATTTTCCGCGAAGATTTTTAAAGGTTGTGTATTTTGTTTTCTATTTAGCTGTTTTTTTTCATAATACTTTAACGATATTTAAATACCTGGTTTCAGATATTCATTTCAGTACTCAGGTATCACCATTTCCTTCATTCGATTATATCACAATCTGGTAATGAATGTAAAATCTCTGAGTATTTGAGTTCTTTTATAATTTTAATAATTTGTTCGGTCCAGATATAAAAAACATGTATATAACAATGTCATAGAAACAACTCACCTTGGTGTCGAAATTGAACCAATAAAAATAAAGTGAAGAAAATATACATGAATCAGTCGAAAAACAAGCAAGTAATTTTCATTTATTTTGATTTTTTTTTCGTATAATAATGTGAATTTGCGCTTATGTTCTGTTAAGAAACTTGTTTTATGCATATTTCTTATTTTTTTTTTTTTTTAACACTTAACTAAAAACATTACAATCTGGCACTTGTGGGCAATAAGTAATGGTGCTATGTAGCTACAACCATTCAATACCAAAACAAAAAATGATGTAAACAAAATAAAATAAGTGAATGTAATAAAATATATACATGCGGTAATAAAAGGAAATGAATGCAAAAATGATAATAAAATAAAGTCTAGATAAAAAAAAAAATGAAATAAAATAAAATAAAATAAATAAATAAAAAATAATGTACACTTTCAAACCCTATTTACAATTTTCCTGGGCCCCCGAACTAAGCTTCTTCCTCCGGAATGAGGGCAAAGCAGGAGTTCGGGAGGTCCCTGCCCCCTTTCCCAGCAACGTCACTAGAATTAAACTCCAATGATATTTCCTATTAAATTAATATTTTTTTCCAATGTAAACTTCTTAATGCTAATTGTTTTTAATGACGATCGTTCTTTTTTGTTTCAGGTAAATGGGAAACTACATATTCTGGTCTGATTAATAATACAACTCGGACAGAAGGCTGATGTAGAATAAATTCAATGTTACTTATCGACAATTGGTGAGCTCTGGTGTCTCCGACATTATATATTCATCTTCCGGTATAGCGGAATATCTCCTAAATTGTCGTTCATTTTCAGTCAATTTATCGATCAATGTTATCATTGCAGGTGGAAGGGGTTGTTTTCTTACCACTTTCTTCCTATTAGCATTACAATTTAAACTGGAAAATACTAGTCCGTGTAATGATTCGAGACAAAGGTGGGGTAATGATAGGGAATAGACACGACGTCGCCTTAGAAAAATAAATAAATGAAAACTCAACATTATTACATTTGGAAATTCACTATTATTATTCACTCATATGAAAGTATGCTAGTAATTAGGGATCAAACGTGTATAGTAGTAATTACTGCATCTTGAATAGTAATATGAGGAAGTATAAAAAATTAACTTTTATAAAGAGAAATATTTATTTATTCAAGTCCAACGAATTGACCTACGTGACAGGTCTTCTTAAGGGCTTAATATACAAGAACAGATACAGGCTAATTATACAAGATAGTAGTTACTATAATTTTTATGTCTGTGTTGAAACGTTGATTTGTCAAGACCTAAAGAAATAACTAAATAACTGCATGTACCCACGAGAAACTATAAGATCCTGAATATGAGTGACAATTTCAATGTTAATTATATCAATTGGACTAAGAAATTCTATATCTCTAATTAGTATCA
This sequence comes from Arma custos, assembly GCA_037127475.1. NCBI lineage: Eukaryota > Metazoa > Arthropoda > Insecta > Hemiptera > Pentatomidae > Arma > Arma custos. The sequence continues at coordinate 11,044,152 of CM073764.1, forward strand.
TAAATATTTAGTTTTTTTTATGATGCTAAGACGTGATAAAATGTGTGTGTGTGTGTTTGAATGATGTGTAAAACGTTTACCTTTTCATTTTAATGTGTGTTTAAGTGCATTAATTCGTTTGCACTACAGAAGATGGAGATTTTAAACTGTTCTAATTATCTTTTTACTTACAATCAAACCATAATGATACGATCATCTTATTAACTAAATTCCCGTTTCATAAATAAAACAAGAAAAGGAAAAAATATAAGAGACCAGTTTTGAAATGATATACAATGCATAGTATTATAATTATTTCGGTATATATATGCTATCTATTTATATATTGTATATATATATATATATATATATATTATATATATATATTATATATATAGCATTATATATATATGTAATATTGTAATATTGAAAAAATACAAAAAAAAAGTGAAATAACATAAAGTATTACAAAAGCACATTAAAATTTATATATATATTTTTTTTACAAAGCTGAAGTGCTATTGCTTTTATACCTGATCGGTGCCCATTTAACAGCAAGTCGTTTTTCATATAATTGATGAGATTCTGTCGGAAAGGACGGAGTACACAAGGACTACAAGCACATGTGGCGCAAAACAATTTATGTCTCCATGTAGTTCTCATATTCCAGCGGTACAGAACCGCTTTTAGGGTTCAATTCTCCGCGAGAAAATACTCCAGCACTTAGGAAGACAGCCGTTTCCATTATATGTGCGATTTCTAAAGGAGGTCTTAAACAGTTGTAGAGATTTCCCAAATATATAGAGTGCTTACTAATATGAAATGTATAAGACACTAAAAGAATACCACGCAAAAAAAAAAAACGCAGCGTAATTTACTATCGTAAAGAATAATAAAAAATAATAATTGTGTAAGAGTAAGTGTACCTTCTTTGTTGATGAAAGCTATCCGAAATTTAGTCTCTTTATGTCTGCTGGAATATCGATTTTTTTGAAAATTATTTTCACTTTATAATTTATAAATGTGGCGTTTGGTTTCGAAACCGGTTACATCCATTTTAAAAAAAAGATTCAGGACAGATCAAGGAAGATTAAATTTTAAAAAATAATCAAATTAACAAATTGTTTTTCTATTTTGCTATAGGTTCACTTAAAACGATAAGTACTGGCAATTTTTTATGATATCTTTTTTTAAATCTCATTTCGTATAAAAAATATGTTGGGTGTTCCTGACTTGGATCAGAAAATATCGATATTTGGTTAGTTTATGGCTGATAAAAAATATATAAATAAATAAAATAGATATTTTTAAAAACAAATAAATTAAGCTTTAATCGATATAATCAATACATAGTTTTGATTTATTATTCATCACAAATTCTTATTTAATGTAATGGATGTAACCACTTTTAATAGGAAATAGAAGAAGAATCTAGACGGTTTTGAAATAAACACTTCTAATACATCATTTCTGGCATTAAAAATTAATAAAAAAAAAAAAATGTTTTGGCAAAAATGGATTACCCGATTTTTAAACCAAATGCCTTATATCATTTTAATTTCAAAGTTTATCCCTTTTTTTCTGTATATATAATTTTTATAAATATCCCTCTCGCTCTCATTCTATTCCTCTTATACATGCTTGGAAATTTTTCCAAGCTTTAAATTTAACCATAAATATCTTCATACAAGACTGAAAAGACAAGAAACTGTTCGAAGTTTTGGCCTACTTCAACATATACTCGACAAACGATCTAAGCTTCAAATTATTTACAAAAGACTCATTTACATGACAGTTATCAGGCCTATTTGGACATACGGAGTTGAGCTTTGGGGCTCTACTAAACCATCCAATTCATCTCGTATCCAATCCTTGCAATGCAAAATCCTTCGTAAAATCCTCAATGCTCCTTATTATGTCGCAAACAAACTCATTCATCATGATCTTAATATCCCATATGTTGCTGATTTGTCTCAAACTAGATACCTAACCTTCCATGACAAGCTCCATACACACTTGAATCTGCTAGTCTCTCAACTTGCTCCCGTACTATTTCTGATAACCCTCCGAGTCTGAAAAGAAGATGGCCTCGAGACCTTCTAATATATAACTTTATTGGAGTGCTACCGATGGGTGTTTTTTGTTTTCATGTCATTTGTTTATATTAGCAAATTTACTTGTTGTAATATTATTACCGTTGTAAATATCAATAAATTAATTAACATAAAAAAACATAAATGAAGTACTTATGGCAAATATCCAATGCAGTGGGCAAAGGAACAACTAAAACACCTGAAATAAATACATATATATTGTTGTTAATAATTTTTGTTAAGGTGTCTTATCTAATTTAGTATATATTTTGTTAATTTAATGTATTACCGATTATATTTAGTTTCGTTAATCTATTTTTGGTATTCCTTTAATGGCTCACTCATTTCAGATTAGTGTACACTGTATATCAATGGTTAAACTTTTGAGAAACTCTGCTGCTAAAGGCCTCGTTTAGAAACTGCACATAAAATGGAAATAGCTGTCTTCTTAAGTGCTGGAATATTTTCTGGAGGAAAATCGAGCCCTGAAAGTGGTTCTGTACCGCTGGAATATGAGAACTACAAGAAGACATAAATTGTTTCGCACCACATGGGCTTGCAGTTTGAGTGTATTCCGCAGTTTTAATAAATTCTCATCCATTATCAGAAAAACAACTTTATATTTATACGTAAGGGGAAGAAAATGGTCTGGGTGGGGGTCAAGAAAATACTCTTAGATAGGGAGAACTGTTTATTGATAAGCCAACCTTTCGGCCCACATTGTAGGTCTTCCTTAGGGTTAGTATGGTTGGCGGGGGTTGACACTAGGCTAGGTCGAAACATTGGCTTACCAATAAACAGTTCTTCCTATATAAGAGAATTTTCTTGATCTCCACCCGGACTAAATGTTCCTCACATATACAAGGTCAACTAATATTATTCAAGATATATTGTACATAGATTTAATTCTGCAAGGGGTGTATTTTTAAATCTTAAGTGCTTTTAACATTTTCCGTTACTTCGTGCTAATCTATATTACCTTTTATGAGTTGAAAATGGTTGACTGGATGATCTACACAGTACACTCTAGCCGCGATCTGTAACGGTCACGCTTCCCATCATTCGCCCTGAAGATGACCTACACTGTAGGTCGAAACGTCGGCACATAATATAAGTATTTCACTTATTCGGTGTTCTTATTGACTGCACCCCCCAACCATCTCCTTTACATATATTACCTTTTGTACGATTTTTTTTTCATAAAAAAATCATTGCACTTCATTTCACTACTAATCACTTATATTACTATCCATTTCTTCTTTTTTCTCGAAATACATATTTGGTTAAATGTTATCGTAAATATGATGATGGTTATAGTGTTGACTTGATTGTAATTAAAATAATGTTTTGAATAGTTAATGTCTCCATCCTGTGTAGCGCCCACAGACACATACATATACATTTTCTTCTTCTTCAACAGTTTATTTCTTCCAATTTTAGATTCTTAATTTCAAGTCCTGATTTATGTAACAAAACAACTATAATTTTTGGAGTCATGTACAGATATAATATCTTATGGCGCATAGATACAATGTGTATTTATTTTCATTATTTTGGCCACTGACGTCCCAACAAAAACATAAACAATTATATTTAGTTCGTTAGAGAACGCACATACAATAAAATTCTCGAAACTAAAGATTATCAAGTTTCTTAAAAACAAATAAACAAGTGTATATTTATAAAAAGAAATGTTTTATGCTTCTTATAGTTTTTACTATTTGTATATATTTTCCATTTTGCTTGAACCAAAGAATACTAAACACATTGGCGAAGTTAATTAAAATTAACAGATAAAGAATAAATTACCAAGACCTCTATTAAATTTTGGGAGCAGGGTAGTATTTTTTGGTAGAGCGTTGTGTTGCAGTCCCGAAGATTCCGGGAGAAAATATGGCTATGTTTGTATATTTCATTCTTCCTTTGGTATCTAGGACCTTCCTAGGGCTCATCCAATCTGTATAAAGTGGAAACCCAAAATAGGGGGGGGGACGGTTGTCCAAGAAACAATACAGGCTCTACCAAATACTGAACCTTAAACTCTTCGTGAGTGCATTTAAAAAAAAATTAATTTTAGCTCAATTTTTATAGCATCTACCCCTTATCAGTTATGGTTCAATATTTATTATCTTTCTAGATTGAGTATTTTTTTTCAAATAAATCTCTTAACAATAGTGTAAATTGTTCAGGGGGTGCAGTCAACGAGTCACACAAAATAAGAATTACTTTTTTTATTGTACCTATGTTTCGTTCAAAGATTTAGGCCATCTTTAGGACAGAGAGATGAAGAGTCTATCTAACTCTTAATCAGATTAATTAATTAACACAAACATAAAAATAATAGTAGCAGCGGGCATATTTGGACAAGCATTAGTTGGAGTTGGATTCCTCAACACCCTCTTACCATTTTATACTATTCTTATAATTATCCACTCAACCACTTCAATTGAAATTTTAATCTCTTAACCATTATAATCTGGTTTAAACTGAGGGTTTCGCAAAATAATTATAAGTCCTGGTGGTCCTATGTTAGCTAATCAAAACTATTTTTATTCCCTCTGAAGAGAGTAAAAAAAAAATGCAACTGCCATAATGTGTAGGCTCTGCGGAAGATTACAGAAAAAAAACTTTAATTGATAGTCATTTAATATTCCCTCTGATTATATCAGCCCCGTACTGTTCATTTATCTTATTTTCGGTTTATTTTTTTTCTTATCTAAGGGTCTATGAATATTTCCAAGACTACGTGATGCCTCGCCGGAGCGGAGAACATGCCTCATTTAGGCCCAAGAGAAGAAGAGAGAGGAGAGAGCGAGAGGGAAGGAAAGATGAGAGAGGGAGAGAGAAAAAGAGCGCCTTAGTCACGTTCCTGTCAAGTAATTACTTACAAGAGTCCGAATCCGAGGGTTCTCTACAGTAAGGAATGAAGCTCATATACAAACGAACCTACTACTGAACCTTGAGGAAACCCTAGGATGCTAATAGTTGGCATTTCCTTGCTCGGCCTGGAATTGATCTCGGCGGTGTAGTCTCTTTGATCTTCAGCTTTCAAGGGTTAGACTCTTTTAAACAATAATTACAAAAAATATATATTTTCCTCAATGACTTTTACGAGGCATATATAATTTTAGTTAACATCCATAAGTGTCATGGCGAATTATAAGTTTGCCATGCTATAATTTGCGCTAGGAGGATTTTGGTGATTAAATTGACTGTATTTTTTGACAATGACTCTCTCACTCTCTCTCACTCTCCCTCTCTCTATATATATCTACATATATTTATAAAGGTTTTACAATCACAAAATACCTATGGAATAATAAAAAGTCACTTTACTGATAATAATCGTAGATAAGACAAATACAAATACGCCATTAGTAGTCACGTACCGAAGACATATAAAATGTACTACACTATTAGTAAGAAAACCTGAGGACAACGATGCTGCCTCTGCATCGTCTAGGAATACTCTCAAAGTGGAAAATTCTGTTTGAGTTTGTCGATAAACATTTAAATGAATTTCTGTGCATTGATTTCGGTGACTTATTAACCATCATGCCTTTTAATCCTCTTCAAAACTTAGTGCTCACAACTTAATGGTGGTAGGGGAGAGAGGATTGATGTCGCCTACAAATTTTGGATTGAAAAATTTGTTTACCTCCCACTCCTTACTTGTATACTTGTAGCCAATTCTTAGGGGGTCTGTAACATGATGACTGAAACATTTATTTTTGACTCCCACCTCCCAGAACATTTTCTTTTCCATAGAGAAATATAATCGATGAAAAGAATAAGTGAGAAAAGGAAAATAAGTGGTGAAAGCTTGTTGTGAAATATTAATGAGGTAGTTTTGACGGCTTCTTTAGCCTGTTATTACGCCCGCTTAATTCCATTAGAATGAATTTACCAAGTTGGGGCATAAGGCGAGTTTAAATTGACAACCGAATTATACTTGAAATGAAATCTTGATAGCATTTATTCTTCCCTAATGAAAGTTGATTCGACGCTATCCGTCTCCCGCCCTTTTATTCCTTGCCGCCTTCTTCAGTCTTCTGTCTTAATAAAACTTCATAAGGCTCTCCCGATTTCGGGACTTTTCTTCGACACTGTGCCAAAAAGAAAAACGAAAAGAACGAAGTAAAAAAGATAAAATAAGAAAGAGAAAAACTAGAATAAAGCGGGGAAGAAATGAAAATACCTTTGTACAAGATAAGGTAAAACGAGATTATTTTTTTCTTTTCAGGCACGAGCTTAATTGAGATCCCTTAGTCTTTGCTGACTAATCTGGCTCTAACTTTTTCTCTCTCTGTTTTCTGTGTATTTCGCATTTAAAGTATTACCCGGTAGCGGAGGAAAGCGGAGGTTTTTATCTGAAAATCTATTGGGCTTCTGACTTATTGCGGGGCAATCTCCGGGATTAAGGTTTAGCTTATTCTTATCTATTTACGACTTTACTAAATTAATCATTCCATTTTTTATTTATTTACTTTGTTTTGTTTTATTTCTTTATATAAAAGAGCTCGTTTTTGTCTTTCACTTTCTCCTTAAAGATCAGTTCCTACTCCTGCCTTTAGGGTGAGTTAACGGTTCAGCTCAGTTCGTAGAAAAATATCAAATTCTATGTTCCAGGTTCGAATCCGGCTATGAAACATAAATTATTTAATCTATCAACAGCCATATTTCTACGATATACAGATCTTCTCGGGGCTCTGCTAGGCATGTTACTCTTAATTTGGAGGGCGTCTGGTACAAATCACCTGGCGTAGAGAAGGTACGGACTTTACCGGTCCCCTGACCTAAGACCTCTGATTAGTTCTCAAGTCATATATTTAAGTTTTGAGATTACACAATGGACATGTTACAATATTATTTCAAACTGATACAGGCTACAATAATAAAAAAATAGATATTTTGTATTTGAAGGTTATTGATGCCGAGATTTTGAAAGTGATCTTGAGCCATGTTTGCCGTCCTGGTAGGGTTTGTTTTTAAAAGTGGGTTTCTACAGTATTTCAGGCTGTCAAAAAATGAATGTGACTTATTTTTTAGTTATTTGTGTAGTAAGCCCGTAACTGTTGGAGTTTCTACGTTGGAGTAACGCTGTTGCAGCTGTTATGTTTCCTAACAACGGAGCTCCGTATAGAAGCGCCGATCTTAGGATCCTCTTGTAAACCGTGAGTTTGGTGAAGAGGGATAAGTTTGGAGTTGTAAGCAGGTGGTTAAGTCTGTAAGACTTGGTCCCAACCGACCTGACTTTCTTCCTGCAGTGGTGAGCTAGTTTCAGGTGTCGGTCTAGGGTGACACAATACATATACATATATTACATACATAATATAGCATATGATTTGTGTTTCTCCGATAATTTTAATATAAACGAGAAGTAATTTCCAATTATTTTTTTTTAATTCAGGAGGAGATATCAGAGTAAAATGGAAAACATAAAATAATATAATCGAAATGAATATATCACAATAAAACTTGTTTTACTCGAGATTGCAATGCAAGTTAAATTTGTTCTCCGAATTGCTGTTCCCTTCATTTAATCAGGACTAAGCCGCCCTTTGAAAGTGAAACATTGTTTCTGAAAGAAAGGAAAATTCGAAAGCATTTATCGGGGGGAAAGAAGTCTGCTGAGTTAGGGAAAAGCTCTGTGTAGGGCAGAAATGAATAGAAAAGCAAAGAGGAAAGGGCCAGAGGAAAATTGGGCATCTCTTGAAAAAATATGAAATACTGGTTACATCATCCCTCAGATCAATATTAGATTTTTTTTTTTGTTTGGAACCTACCTACCAACATTAAGAATTTTGTTAGTTATTATTCTCCACCATAATAAGACCATATTAGCTGAGCAACTATACATTTTCTCTTCGGCTCTGACTATGAGGAATAAACATTTAATGTAATAATAAATAAATTCTTTATTGGCTTTAATGTATAACATTATAGCCATTAAGTCTGGCCCACTTAGTGTTAATTTTTAGTAATTAGTAATTAGCATATCGTCACTTAATTACAGTTATTTTTATTTACAGTTATATAATATCTAAAATATGTAAATATTTTACAATAATTAAATAATCAACACTCGTTTAATAAATAAAAAAGAATAACAATCTCCCAAACAAATAACGCAAATAAGGCATATACCTAAGGAAATATATAAATACAATACAATGGAATTAAACTATTTAGGTACTAACATTAAATAAACATTTAATGTCCTGAAAGTTAAAAACATTCTGAAATCGACAGGTCTTATTTAGTGACCTATTCCAGAACATTAAATTTCCAAAAGCTTTTTAGTTTTAGTTAAGAAACTAAAATTTCATGGTAAACTATTTTATTAAATTATTGTCGAAATATTTCTGAAAGGTGTGGTTTTGAAAGGTTTTAATTAAGGGTGATGTATACAATTATACAATAATATTTTATAAATATAATAATTTATAAATTATATTTATTATATAAATTATATACACAATAGATGAACTATATAAATTTTGTTGTAAAAAAATCATGATATAAAAATATATTAATTTTATTTATCGTTATTTTCTTAATTGTTGACTTCAGTCTTCTTCAAAATATGTTTAAAATCTCTATTTCATTATTATTACTATTTTGCATATACAATATTCAATAGGCAGTCACGATTTTGTGAAGATTAACGATTTTTTAAAATATAACAAACATTACTTCTGATTTTTTTTTCACACGGAAACAGATTAATTAGAACGAAATCATTGAAAAAAAAGAAGTCTTAACAACATAGATTTTGATATAATTCCTCCAGTTACTTTTTCACGTTCTTATCATGATATTTTGAAACTATAATAATGGAAACCTTATATTGTATTTAGCCATTCCATTATTATTTATAAGCCAAATACTAAGCATAGTAAAATTATTAATGTCAAAAATATAAACATAATTAAGATCAGATATTAACGACTAATGATTTATACATAATAATAATACAGTAAAATCTCTACTAACGGACACCCCTAAATAGCGGTCACTCCCCATTACCGGACGATTTTTTTTGCACTAACATTTTAATACAATGTTTAAGGCATTTGAACCTCTATTTAACGAAACCTCTCATTAACGGTCACGGACAGGCTGTGTTGGTTATAAATCGATTAAGAAAACCTCTAAAAGACGGACAGTATGACTTTATCCCTTTCCCGTTTCTCGGAAACAATTAGTTGTTGCCGGTCTAAGAAAACAGGGACAGCTGTGTTTACTTTTGAGTAAAGGTTCTCCACATAAATACTTTTTTTTTATTCTCGAACTTGCTTTATTAAAATTTAGTTCTGTTCTAACCCTCGTGGCAGGCGGCTGAAAATGTCTCCCTCATGTAAGAGACTCACTTTAGAACAAAAAATAAATGTAATCCACTTTTATGACCGTGAAAAGTTAAGTGTACGTGCGCTAGCGGAAAGACACAATATCGGTGGACACAAGTTTCGGGAACACTAAAAAAAAAACCGTGCTATGTTTTTTTCTTTATTCTACTTACCTTTTAAACACATGGGAAATTGAATAAGAGAGAATTAATTTATACAAATACAGATTTATAAAAAAATAAAACCTCCCTTTAAAGGACACCTTTAAATAACGGACGAAAATATTTGCACCAGGGCTGTCCTTTAATTCAAGGTTTTACTGTAATATAAATAAAATTATATAAAAGTTCTTAACAGAGAGTATGCTGCATTATTTTATTATGTATTTAAATATATAAAGATCGAAATAGTTAAATGTATAAATTTAGTATTTGAATTATTTTAGCTGGGACTGACAGTAGAACATAAGAGAAAAATAACTTTATTCTGGATCTATGTCCCTTTAGAATAACAAACAAGAATAGAAGAATGATGGAACAGTGATGCATGATGGATATTCTCAGAACTGCATCCTTCCAAAAATTATTTATAAATATGAATGTAACGTAAAGAAAGCGTTTATCGAAGAAAAATTAAATTTAAAAAAATCACGAAATAACCAAATTTTTAACTTTTTTTTGTATGGAATCTTTTAGTACAGACATATCTTTTAGATGGATGTGGTCATAAGACAACCTGGAAAAATGTGTACGGGTCAGTGTTGCTACCCTCAGAAGAAAACCCCGTGGTGGAATGTGGGAGCTGGCAACTTAGTGTATAGCAAAAACAAGGACACTGAATCACCGGCGATGAACACGGCAAAAACGTACCGAATGAATATTGTCTTTTTTGCTACAAGTTTTTACTAAACTTTGTCGATCTAACGTACTTGGATGAGTATTGCGCCTATTAATGGCCTATTATAATTATCTTTCATTCGGATAATTTATCCAAGTATGTTGTTATTTTAGTTAGGCTTGATTTTTTTTTTCTTCACAATCATTGAAGTCTCTTTAAATACTGAATTTAATACTGAGTCCTTTTTCATGCAATTTGAGTGATGCCATTTTTCGATGTCGTTTTGAGTCTTTTCACGTTCGCCTCTCATACATTTTGCAGAAAAAAAAATCAAGTAAATTAAAAAAGTAGGATAGGTAACTGTAAGGCTAATAATAAGGTTTCAATAGATATAAGAAAGAAGAAACGAATACTAGACTTTCTGCAGAAACAAGTGCCTCAAAGCTCTGCCAAAACATTAAAGTTTAAACCCCTGTCGAAACAAGCTAAAATAACTATGCATCAAACTATCCTGAGACTTATGGCAGTGAACCTTTGGTATTGACAGACAAAAGTAAAAGAAAACTGAATGTCTGGGAAAGAAAAATACACCGGAAGATATATGGGCCTATAAGTGAGAATGGTACGTGGCGATTGAGGAAGAATAGTGAGCTCCGGATCTGATATCGTTCCTGAGACAACCCCGCCTCCAATGGTTGGGACACGCGGAACGGATGCCAGAAACTAGAATGTCAATAATCCTGATAAATGGAAGAATTGGAGGAAAACGATGAAGAAGAACGAGATTGTTGAATGCTGCTGAAGACCTCAAGTTGCTTGGAATAAGGAGATGGAGTAAGCGAGCAGAGGAGAGAAATGACTTGCTTGAGATCCTTGAGGAATTCCAGGTCCTTGTAGGGCCGTAGCCAATAAAAGTGGGAGTAACATGGAGAAGGCTATACAACAGAGAGATATAAGACCTCAGATGTTGTCAGGACAATCAAACTTGGCCGACTGCGATGGGCAGGTCACCGAGGCACGGATGGAGGACACTCGGATTCTCTAGAAGATTCTCACAGGGGGAATCCATGGCACACGCAGAGCAGGGAGACCAAACGTAAAGTGGATGGAAGCTGTAGCGGAGGATGCACGTACCCTTCTTAATGCTAGAAGATGGAGGGATGCTGCGCAGGTTAGACCTGATAGGTGGAGAAGGCTGGAGGCGGCCCAGACACGGTGACAAGCTGTTGTTCCAGATATTATTATTATTATTGTAGGGCCGTAGCACCCATCAGTAAGTAAGCAAGTAAGATATAAGCTAATTTAATTCGATAATTCTGAAATAAATAATTAAAACTAAAACTATAAAACTAATTAAAACTAAAAGCCTAAATTAAAGTAAATAAATTTTGATTTACTTTGAATTTTTTTTAAATAATAATTTTTTGGATAATAATATGCTCAATACAGAACAATATATTATTCCTATTTGACTTTTTTTTTTAAAATATTTAACTATGTGTTATTAATAAGTAGTTTTAAATCATGAAGGTTTTTCCAAAGCTTAAACGTGATGTTCTTTGTAGGAAAACAAACACGGTCCATTTTCTCCATGAAAGGATTTACAAAACAGTTCCTATACGCCATTGTTGCCCGTGTAAGATACAAGGCTCTGAAAAGAATTTATGATAGACATCGATTCTCCCCCTTTTCCCTTCCGTTGTACACAGACGGAATAAATGTTTAAATCCTCATAAATCTTAAACTTGGTTCTCTTATGAATATACGCCATTTTGTTTTTTGAATGATTATTCTATTCATTTTTTTATTAAATTTCAATTTTCTGAATATCATATATCCTATGTGTATGAAATCATTTTAAGTTATGAATCATTTTAAGGAAGCCGAGTAGCTAAGTGTGTAGAGCTTTGAGCTCCTGTGCTGAATATCCCTGGTACGAAACAGGCTGTGGCAGATGAATAAGTTCAGTCGTGTTTCAACAAAGTGGTAACTGGATACCCTCCTGAGGCCGACCCATACCAAATATTGAACCCAATAATTCGTTCATACAAACTTATGTATTAAAAGTATTCATATACCTGAATGGTTTGTTGGTAGAGGACTTTTTAAGACTTTTAGAAAGGATTTAGGAGAGATTTAAGGATATGCATTTTACATAATCATTATAAATATACAACACATAAATATTGATATAAATAGATGATGTATGTATCTATAGCTCCATAACCAACAGCTAGTTTCCCGTACTCCATAAATAAAAACTAGTTTTAACATTAATTACGATAATTGCCCGTAATGATCTATTGGCTTGACAATATCCTGTATATAAGTAATAATTATCCTCAGCAATTAATTTGTTTGGTCCTTATCGATCAATTAATTGCTAAATTATACTTCAATCTAGAAGTAGCTGAAATATTCATTAAATTTAATGGAAGAAATTCTTTTCAGAACTTCTCCACGGGCGTTCGACAGTTCAATCGGTTAAAAATTTTTCGATGGATTGAATTGCTCAGGGAATGCAATCAAAGATAACCAAAATAAGCAGAACTTAATTTTTAGTTGTGCCCATGTTTCGGCCTACGATGTAGACCATCTTCAGGGCAACCAAATAGTGAACGCCGAGTCTGCGGTGACTAACTAAGAACTTTCAACCTTCGAGTTTGAAGTTGTTTTTTTTTCCATGCCTCATTTTTTATTTAAGAGGAGTTTAGTACTTTCCCTCGATTAAATGATGTCAGGATATTACATACGCTAAAGTTTTCTCGAATAGTATTTTCGAAGTTTTATTGGACCATTGAAGTTGTTATTCCTCTGTTTAATAATATTCCCGTTATCGATGTTAACTTATTCAAGATTTAAAATAAAATAAATATTCTTCGTAAAATTATAGTAAATATCACTAAAAGTGCTCGATCTGCGATATCATATTCATAGCGTAATAAAATAAATTAATGAACATGTCTTTTGAATTAAATGAATCTCTTTTTCCAAACCATTCTAAATTTACTCCAGAATATCGGCGGATCGATATATTTTATGTAATGTACTTTAGAGTAGGAGAAGAGGGGTGTTAACTGATACTAATTATTTATTTGAACTTGTCAACTCTTGAATTCATCCCTAGCGTGCACGCTTTGCAAGCTCAATATTTAATCCAAGTTCCTAAAATTGTCCAGGCTGGATTAGTATTAATAAACAACACATAAGGACGTGGCACCATAACGCTAGTAGTCTGTCTGACGAGTGGATGTAAAATATTCAGAAGGCGTAAGCGGTACAAAAATATGAAACACTTACATCATAAATTCAATTGAAATAAATCGATAGTCATGTAGACTGGCATTCAGAAAGAATAACGCTATAAAGTACAAACTATTGTATAAAAAATAGCACATTTTTCACTGGATTGAATATTGAAGCAGGTCCAAAGGAGAGAGAGAAATGCTTTATTTTTCAGCAGTGCAGTCCAACTTCATTGGATTGCCATAATACACGGCATATCAACCCATATCGGACTACTGTATATTACAATTTGTTTGTCTTAAATACATACTTGAAAAAAATTGCTGGTTGAAAAATTATAGGGTTATCCGGAAAATAATACAGGCTTTAAGTTTTCTTTAAAATTACGCTATAAATAATAAACTTTTAATGTTTGTTTGAATTTTTACTTTAATAAATGTAAATGCTTATTAATACTCTTACAAAAAAATAATTGTTTGCTTACCTCTATAACACTTTTCTACTTGGAAATAATTCACTGTCTTCGATGTCGATCGTGATCTTCGTCAATTCGTGATTTTCGTATAATTTTATTAAATTTTTTCTTGGGTGTATAAAAAAAAAAAAACCTTTGTCCAAATTCATTTGTTACATCTGTTTTCTATAAACGTTTCGACCTAAATGGTCATTTTCAACATACAGGTTTCATAATAGTAATAAAAACTCTGTCTTTTTCTGTAGATTAATAGATTGAATATTTGAAAATAAGCTGGGCGTGTTGTATCCCATAGTCAGTTGCTATAGTTAATGTTAATCATTAAGTATAGCAACTGACCATAGTATAATATGCAATCCGTCGTTTGTTTAGCAGAGCAGAAACGAAAAAAAAATAACTTTTTTATAATCATTGGTCAGCTATTTTGATTTTTAAATATTTGTATTTTAAATAGAAAAGATATACCGGCCGGGGGCATATCTTTTCTCTTTAAAATAAAAAAAAAATAACACTTCTGCCTATACTTGTGTTAAATGGTAGGATTAAAGGCTAAAATACTTGAGTTTCTTGTTGTAACTGAGAGGTGACGGATTTCCCGAGAGAATACGTCTCCCCAACCACCCCCAAAAAGAAGAAAATAATAATTTTATTTATTACAATTACAACTGAACTATATTTTATTTTAATGATTTAACACAACGGAAAATTAAAATTTATATAGGTATTAATTTTTTTTTTATATTCGCTTTTATTATTTCTCTTTTTAAATTACAGTTTTATTTTAATTTTGTTACAATTCTACAAAATTATTTACGACCGGATAGGCCACAGAGAATACACCCCCTCCCTGCCCAACCTCTTGACCCATCTTAATTCAGGATCTACAATGCCGGCGTTAAAATTCATAGCCGTTTAATTCCCTACAGTCGGACAAAACAAGGAGGGAACTTATACAGAAGAGGGTACTCCACCATCCAAACAACAACCAATGTCGATAAGCATTTCTTTTAACGTGTTGATCGGAAATTTCAATATTTATAGCCAAATTAAATCGAAAACATATTTACTTGTTTACAGTAAAATTTAATAGCTCAATTACATGAAAAAAAAAAAAAGGTTTCACTACAATCCGTGAAGATTCCTGGGTTGAGTACATAGTAGAAACTGTACTGTTTCTAGCTCTGCTGTTGTACTTAGGGAGGTGGTTTTCCCTGATTAAGGAAAACAAACGCAAGGTTTTTCATCCAATTAAGGCTACCAACTTTATAAAACGATGGATGAGCCACGGGAAGGTCTGTGGATCTCACAGAGTCCATCAGGGCTACTAGCAGATTGAGTATTAATAAAATTAAATATTAAAATATGGTCAACATTTTCTCCTTGGGTATCGTTTCTAACCTTGCCACATGCAGGAAACTGTTATTAATATCATAATAATTTACTTGGATCTCGTGAAGGGGTATAACAACTGATCAGAAATTATTCGAAATACACAAAACTATTTAAGTACAATCTTTAAATAAAAGGGACGAAAGAATTAATAGACAAAGTCATCCTTAAAATCAAAAATCGATATAGCACTTATTATTATTAGCGAATAGCAATTAAAATGAAAGGATGAAAAATGTATTGGTCTGTTTTATGCTTTGGGTTTAGCATTCCATTTCACAACTCTCCGATAATTGCTTGTGGGCGAATAACCAGAATTTAGTTATATACTAAAATATATTTGTTCTAATATAATTTCCAGTCCATCTATTTCTATCTAATCTTATTAAAGTTTAGGTAATATATATATGACGTATGATCAATCCACAATCTGTAATAGATTTTATTCACTTTAATATTTTAAAATCGAAATATAAAAATAAATATTTTAAATCAGAAGATTTGGACCGTGGAATTTTGGAGAATTTGGTTTCCGAGACATAAAAATACAAACGTTAAAATATAAAATGAGAAATGTATATAATAAATTTTGCACCAATGTTTTTGTTTGTCCTGAGTCATTAAAAATAAGAAGTAAATATTTTTAAGACAAAGAATAGTATTCAAAGAATTAATTAAGTAGACGAAATAATTGTATTTTTATATTTTAATTACAATTTATTTTCATGATGGTAATTCAAGTTATTATGAAATGGAAAATTAAATTCTCGCCTAATCTTTAATCTGTTTAAATTAGTTTATTTTGCATTTGCCATAACTGTAAGGATTTAATAAAATATTATAAGAATATTAGGTAATTAAAAAAATATTATGATTCGAGAAGTTTAAATTTATTCCAAATTACAACGGAGTTAAAATGTTTATTCCCCACTCCTTCCGCTCCAGGCTTCTTTATTAACTTTTTGTTCAGAATAGAATTCATTTGAATTTATATTTACTGCTTAAGGTGCGGTATTCATGAAAATGTTAAATTGGTTTTGAATTTTTCATTAGCACTACGTTTGAAAATAGTTCTGTAAAGCCCTATTAATCTTAATACCTTTTCTTCTAAGCCCCAAGCCCTAATGAAATGAAGTCTGAATTGAAAAGGGTCCAAGGGATTATGGTATATCATCACCCCTTCTGTAACTTCACAGGGGTCGTATTATGTCACAGAAACACGTCATCCGCTTGGATCACTTTAATCATAATTTCATTTTAACATTTTTACGCCATTTGTCGCGGATTAGTTAGATTAAGGGTCTTTTGGAAGCTGATGAATAAGGTTATTGTATATTTATATTTAATGAAGAGCCTCGCCCTTTGGGGTCTATGTTGAATAGAAATTTAATTAAAGTTCAATATATGTTCATCTACTAGAATTTTATTTATTTTTATCTTTAGATATCTCTATTTATATAGTACTATGTCTGGTTTTAAAGACTAAGTATACGGTGGCTAACCCTTTAAGACAATCGGATCCCACTATCACGTTTCGTGCCTACACATAAGAAAGTGTTGACAGTTTTGTCTCTCGGTTCTCTAATGAAAACAGATAGCTCAACCAACCCAGAAGTTCAAAGAAGTATATTGGCCGCTAATAGGTGTTATTTTGGGATGGCAAAAATTTTACGAAGTCGTCTGATATCAAGAAGAGCCAAGGTCATGCTGTACAAAACAATCAGCAGGCCTGTTTTACCTTATGGATCGGAAACCTGGCCTCTGCCAGGGCAGATGCCAACAGTTTACTGCTTGGAAAGAAACATATTAAGAAGGATGTTTGGAGCTGTAAGAGTAGGCGATCAATTTAGACTCAGACAAAATGCCGAGCTGTATCTTTTGTATCAGAAGCCTGACGTGGTGAAGCACATAAGAATAGATGGGCTGGACATGTGGCCAGAATGGAGGACAACGCTGTCCTGAAAAGACTGCTGTTTGGATTCGTTGATGAAAAAAGAATACGTGGGCGTCCACGGCTTCGATGGTCAGATGAAGCCGAGAGTGATGCAGGCAGCATCATTGGATCCAGAGCTTGGAAGACCTTGGCGCAGGACAGAGAAGAGTGGAGGCGACGCCTTGATGCGGCAAAGACCCGTACTGGGTTGTAGAGCCAGTGTTGGTTGATTGAAATATTGTCATGTAATCAAAAATAAAATCTATCTGGAAATTTTTATATTCAGTATTTTTTAATATTTTAATTTTTTTTTATTTTTTAAGTTTTATTTATTTACTATGCCTAAATAATTCGTAGCAATGAAATCTTTCGATGTGAATATCTCCTAAACAAAGCGTTTGCGGACATACCTTCATAGAAATTTTTTTCTTCTTTTGAGGTCCTTAGTTCAAATTTTCAGTTTGGCCATTTAACCCTGAAACACCCTGTATAAAATATATATATTACATTTATATAACTTAAGTACTTTGGCTCACGAAACATAAAAAAAAGAGTAAATTGGGAAAGAAACTAGCAAGCTGGTAAAACACTGACTTTATTTATCAAGTAATCCTTCTTATATAGTATCTGGGAGTTGTTTACACTCTTAGTAGGATTAAGCTCCACTATTGCCAGGGCCTGACCCTTAACTCCCCCCCTCCAGTTTCCGGACACCTTTTGGAAACTAAAAGAAATGCCAAGGCTGGGCAATGAGTAGAGCTTGCTCCTGTACAACTTACAGCTCCCAGACACAAATAATTACATTCAATAAGGAAATAACAAAGCAAACAAAAAACTGTAGCGTCCTGAAATGAAGAAAAGTAACCACATATAATAAGCATATTAAAAAAAAAAAAACAATCATTATCTTCACATAAAAAAAACTTCGGTTGACACACAAAACTCAATATATACAATTAACATGGTACATCTTTATAGGACATTATATGTCTATATACAAAAAAAATTATTACATATCTTGGTTTATTACATGTTTTCCGTTTGCAAAGGCGAAGGCACCCCAGATCCCAAAGGAAACTTTAATTGCTCAATATGAACGGTCCGTCGTTTTCTTATATCCCCAACACTCTCGATGGTGGACTACGTTGTGTTCTCTCAAGACAACGACCCGGAATGGCCCCTCGTATCTCCTCGGTTCTTTACTCCTATTGGACCCAACCCGCCGGTATACAATCATCCCAAGTTTCAACGCCCCCGTGCAGTCTCGTAACCTCGCGTTCTCCCTCGTCACCCTGGTTCGTTTTTCCTTCCAGATTTTTCTCCTCACCTTCTCCCAGGCCCCGCGAATTTGCACGTGGTTTGCCACAATATCGCGAGCAAACGTATTGTCCCCGATTGTCTCACCGAAATCCCTACTAGGCCCCCGAACTCCGAACAGCACCTCAAACGGAGAAAACCCAGTTACGGAATGAATCGAGTGGTTATACGCCGCAACCGCTTTCCGCATCGCCACATCTGGAATCAGCCCCTGGTCGACGTGATAAACTCTGAGATGGTCGCTGAGTGTACCATGCAAACGTTCCACTCCTCCCCTACCCTTCGGGTGTCCCGGAGTGTTGAAGTGCTACGTGATCTCCAACTTACGCATCTCTTCACTCACTACCGCATTGTCGAATTCCCTCCCCTTATCAGACGTTATGCTATCCGATACCCCGTAAAACATGAACCATGTCCGGAGAGCGGACAATACGGACTCTGCTTCTTTAGACTGGATCAGGTGAGCCATGGCGATTTTACTGAACACATCGATGACCGTTAACCAGGTAAACCCCCTCCAGGTGAACGTGTCTACTTGCAGGTCCCGGAGCGGCCGATCACCCGTCGGCGTTGCTTCTTGTACGGCTCGCGGTGGGTGACGGTCGTATTTCGTAGTCATGCAGACCTCGCATGCCCCTATGACCTCTTGAATCGTTTTCCGCATGCCGGACCAATAATACCGTCTCCTGAGCGCCTGTAACGTCTCATTGACCCCGCGATGATTGGTCTTGCCTTGGTGATACGCCCCTGTTAGCTCCTTCTGGCGCTCAACATCCCTAATGGTTTCTACCATGACCCTGCACCGAATGAAGACGCGGTCCGGAATCTGGTCCGTCTTCCACACTTGCTTGATCTTTTCCCAAATCACGGCGTTCCCCACGTATAGGTGGTGTGTGCGACCTGGTTTTGACGCGTCCTTCAGGGCTTTACATACTAGATCCAACCTTATCCCTGGTTGTGACGAAACTACGTTGACCTGCGACCTTCCGTAACGTGAGTATTCTATGGACAGCATGCCCGACCTCTTCGTCCTCCAGATGATTTGGCGCGGTTTATCGTTGACGATCTCGTCAATTTCTTCCAAATCTTCTGGTCTCTCGTCTGTAGAACTGTCTCTGGCTGAGGACACCTCTTCCCTTTCCGTCTCTGTGTTATTCTGTTCCCCTTCGCCTCCTGGTGACCAGTCTTGAATAAATTGGCGGATGTCCTGCGATGGCCCCGCGGTGTCTTCCTCTAGGGCATTTACCATCAGCGCCCGGGATAACCAGTCAGCGACTGACTATTGCCAGGGCCTGACCCTTAACTTATATATATATATATATATATATATATATATATATATATATATATACACATATATATAAATGTAATATTTGTTACCTACCTATATATTACATATCTGTATTTTAGCCTTTTATCACAACTTGTTACATACATGAAAGAATGTTTATCTGAAAGATCAGTACTGACATCTTGGTACAATCATGCAATCATATTTCCTTATACGGTGTCAGTTGCAACACATTGCTGCTTTTGTCCAATTATTGTCTTTTTTTACGTCTGTTACGATCTCTTACATTCTATGTGACGTAAGTCTCCGACGATCTTTTCGAAGGCTTCTTAAAAAGATTGTGGGTAGAACTCATATTGTATCTAGTTATCAATTCTTTTTCCCAGCGGTAATTGATTCTGACAAATAACATATTTCTCCCTGAAGTGCTACTGCCCTTTTTTGTTCAAAGCGAAACCTACTTTGTTATATTTGTTATAGTTTATTTGTTGGTAAAAGTGTGTTATAATAAATTAATGTTGAAAAGCAAAAGCTGTATCAAGGTTATTTGCATTTGGGCTTTAGAGGTAGTGGGATGTTTCCTCAGGTTTCTGCATCATTTTGAGTTCAGGATATGTTCTACTAATTTTTTCCTTTGTTATTATTTATTCACATTATGTCCTGAAGATGCCTGATGCCGGAATTGGCAATTGGAATTGTAATTTAATCAATTATTCATGTTCTTACTGTCAAAATTATGAAATTATCGATTACTTGTATTCATTAATTATTGACAATTTTGTAAACTTTTACAGATCTGAATATGAAATGACCAATTATATATCATATGACCAATTATATGTGCGGATACCCACAATGAATATGGACCTTCATTCAACTGTTAGGATGAATGATGATAAACCCCAGTATATAAGAAAATGAAGAATAATATATGTTGTCAATTTGTTTCTAAGTTTATATATCTTTATTATCATACATAATATTCAAGGAACGTATAGTAGAAATTTATTGTGTGCAACATGTTTCTTTAAATTAAAACTTAATTAGGACTGTGTTTAGTGAAGGAAGGCGCTTTGGTTAAATTAGCTGAACTATGTCCTGAGGTTTTGTGTACTACCTCATAGATATATTAAATTTTAACTATTCATAGGACCTCCATGGACGACATGGTTTCATAAGGAATCTGGTGTCTCCTTTTTTTTACACTAAAAATTATAATAAATTACGTCTTTCTGCATCTTCAGTTACATGGTTTTTTATTGATACGGTAGAGGATTATTATATTTTGCACAATGTAAAATCGATCCTAGGCGTGGGATTGCCTTTAGGAGACAAGCGGTATTGCTTACACCACTCACAATGAGCGAGTAGTTAATTATTGCTGTTTAATTGGAGTAGAGGCTTCCAGAGCCTGCAAACAGAGGGGATTACTTAGTGCCACGGAGGTGTTTGCCTTTGGACACGCGTACTGTTTGCTTTCTATTGGGAATTAGTCCGTACTCCTGGCTCTGCCGTCCGTCGGGGAGGATGTCTCGCCGCGGGTCGTCCCTAGCCGTTGTAAACAACACCCCTCCAGGTTGAATTAAACACATTAATCATGTTGAAATTATCATGGCTGGTATGTGCCATGACGGTCAATATTAATACTTTGAATCCATTCATCTTTTGGTTATGCCCCAAAGCCGGAAGAATTAATAATTTTACCATTTTTTATTTATTGTTATATATCATGCCTTATCTATACCGTTTTTATACAATTTTCTAAACTCAAAGTGGAATCAGTGGACTTCTGTTTTTCACTATATTTATCTACACAAAAAAGGTTATATAAATCACTTCACGAAGAAGAAAGTGCAACACATCCCACAATCAACAGCCCTACAACTGAAAGGAAGGTAATACCTATAAGTGATCTCTATAACCTTTTTTTTGGTTCTTGATGATGCCTGAATAGGTGAAACATCGACCGGTAAGTGTTTGTTTTACTAGAGAATTTTAAAACATAAGACTTTGCATAGTGGTTTTTCCAATTGCATTCTAATAAATGTTAGTGTATCTTTTGAGTTTTTGGCTTTATTTTATTCATATTAGTTGACCTTATATATATACTTATTTATTGTCTCATAAATATATATATATATATATATATGAGGAAGAAAGTGGACTCTCAATCCTTGACCTCATTATAAGACCTGAAGAATACCTGTAATGTGGGTCGAAACTTTAGTTTTGAAATAAATAGTTCTCCTTATTAATGAGATTTTTAGTCCTTATTATATGTATGTTTACAGATTGTTATAAGCTGTTATTAGTCCTCTCTTCTTCGATAATGTTTACTGTCACTACAATGAACGAATAATGTTTAGTATGGTTTCAAATATGGCAACGAAAACATGCGGATTTCATGTATATTTTTTCAAGAAGTTTAAACTTAGACACTCAGCAGCCTTATTAAAAAACATTATCACCGCGTTCAGGATCGGGAGTTGTAATGAACGGAATTGTTGGTTTGATAATTTTTTTCTGGTATCAGATGTATTTACATACATATAACAGAGAAGCATTTAAATAAATAATTTATGTGTAAATAATACATTTCTACCTTCTACACAGAGGTGAAACCACCACATGCACATCATACATTGATATTGACACAATGCAACAAATCATTTTCAAAAACTACCTGCATTACTTAACACCAGATTTAATGTTTCACGACAGATAGTTAAGAAACTAAACGAGCTGGTTTGAAGTCCTCCCATGCCCGGCAGAATTATATCTAACAGATTTCAATTTGTTCAGAAATTTGTACAACTTCCTTAGTGGTAAAATATTTGAAAATGGTTCTCGAATGCATCACAACTAATGTAATTTTATCATGCATCAGTTGCAGAGTTGCAGGCTTATAGAGAATAGGATGAAATTCCGATATAGTCCCTCTTTCTCATTGCTCCTATTAGTCTCATTTGGCAGTTAATTCATTTCAGTTTTAAATTGCAATTATATTTACATTATTTTCTCCCCTGGATTGTATATTATAGTATAGGGTTTCTTAATATGGTATGCTTTTCTTGAAACAATTTGATGCGTTTCTTGAAACAATTATGTATAACTAGCGGTGTTCATACCGCTACTATTTTCAGGACAACCAGCAGGTGGTACTGAGTTTGAGGTGACGCGTCAAACTATCAACTGTCAACTCATCGTTTCATTCAGATTGCCCTGAAGATGGCCTACCTCTTAGGCCGAAATGTTGGTACCGTAAAATAAGTTTTTGCTACTTTTTTGTATCTTTGACTGCATCCCCTGACCAATTCAATCCATTATTCATTTGTTTCATTGTTTGTTTATTTAATGTCACTTTATGCTGCTATGGCTAATCACACGATGCTACAGTGGGGGACTGTTCCTTTGATTATACTAGAAGTTGCTCAAATCGTACTAATAATATATAATTTATATGTATTGTGTAGCTCAGATCGTATTATTTTTTTCAATACAGTGAAAGCATGAAAAGAATGGAACGGAGTGGCTCAGTGGTAGAGTTGCCATGCCGGAAATCCCGGTACAAATCCCGCTGCAGGGAAAACTTTTATTTAATCTGTTAGTGGCCGGAGATAGATCTTATGGGATCTAGGATTCTCCTGGGGCTCACCCAGCCTATCTGGGTTATCTGAGTGGGTACTCAAAATAAGGGGGGAAAACTGGCGGTTGAGCGAGATATAGGAACAAAAAATATCTTAAAGTGTAATAAAATATTACACGGTCATTAAAAACTTTTTATATAATAGAAAAATAATACAAATGGATATTATTGTTTAAAAAAAAAATGTTGGATGGCTATTTCCTCTTCAATCAGATAAGTGTGATGAAAAGTGCGAAGACTTGATGGACGAATGTTATCAATTGCCGTTATCTATTATGAACTTTATAAAAATGGTGGTTCGCGTGCTATGTCACTCTTCTCCGATAATGGAGTGCGGTGTAATACTCTCCGTCATCTGCCCTAATTCTAATTTATATCTCCCCCCCCCTCACAATTTTTTTCATTTCTTTCTTCAATTATCTAAATTATTTCCAACAGAAATATTTAAAAAAAACGGAATTTAATTTTCTTTAAATGCTTTCAATGAAAATTTAATTAAAGAAGAAATACCGGAGGGAAAAAACGGCCACAGGTCTAATGTAGTAGATTCTGTATTTTTTGTTTTGAGCTTTTCATTTGGAAATCACCGTGTTTCTCTTATTAAGTGTTTCTCAGTACTTCATATGTATTTTATTTAGTTTAATTTTTTTTATTATAAGAATAGACTGTCATAGATATTTTGTGCAAGTTGGTTTCAATTTAGGTCGGAATAAAAAACCCATTAATAACTTGGGGTGATTCTTAAAGTTGAAGTAGTCTAAAAATAAATTGATTTAAAGCAGTTTCCCCGCTTTTATCCTCAAAACATTAATATTCATGAGGAATTTTCTCACAATTAATATATATTATCATTATTATTGCCTTTTAATATCATTTCTATTATCAGAAAATCTAGTTCGTAGTGCTTGTTAAGCAACTGGACTCTAGGCGTGCTATTCATTAGAAACTCATTCATAATTTTTCTCATTCCAGTCACTCAAATAAATACATTCTATGCCACTCATGCTATTCAATTTAATCAAGAATGTAACAAAAATTAACTCAACTTTGTTAATAAAGTAATACTTTTGAAATGTTGGGCATAAAACAGCTGACAAATTTTAAATTTAAATATTGCTGACATTTCATGGAAAATAAGTTATAATAACAGTGGAAGATTTAATTACTGATCATTATATACGTCAAATAATTTATTCTTCGATATTTTTAATGATCAGAGGAACCACGATAAGTGATAATATATTTTTAGAATATAAAAAATTAATGAGTTCTATTTATGGAAAATAACTTTAACGCTTGATTTAATCATAATTATTGCTATACTGTCTGGAAGTAAAATTAAATATAACTTTTTATGTGCACTTATACATAAAAGTTTTGTATGGATCATCTCATATACAGTCGTGGTCATAGAAATTGCATCAGCTATAATTGTTACCTTTTTGATGCTATATGTGTAAACAAATAGTAAGATTGTATTCGTTCCCCTACTAGTATTAGAGTGAGATGGAATCAGTGACTCATAGTTTAGTTGTGCCCAGAGTATCCAATATTAAGCACTTGTTTCTTATTATTGTCCAATAGACTGAGTTTCAAACAAATGTCTTATGAGGAAAAAGTTAAAATTGTGTCGTTTGCTGAAGCTGGACTTTCTTCGCGTGAGATAGTAGGGAGGGTGAGGTGCAAACAATCCACTGTGGGCAGAGTAAAAAACAAAAATGTTTCCCAGGGACCTACCGAGCGAAAGAAAGGGACTGAAAGGAAAAGGAATACACATGAGCGTTTAGATCGAATGATGATGAGGTTATCCTTAGAAAATCGCTTCAAAACTGCTAAAGATATATCTAGAGATCTAGTAGATAGCAATTTAGCAGAGGTAAGTCGAGAAACAGTTGACTGAAGCTTAAGAGAAAAAGGTTTATGGGCAAGAAAACCAGCCAAAAAGCCATTTCTTAACAAAAAATAAATGGAACAATCTTGCCTAAATTGGGCAATTTTAAAAATTGGACATCTGGTGACAGGAAGAAAGTGTTGTTATCAGTTGAAAGTCTACTCGTTCCACTGATACATTCAATATCCTCAGTTCTGACGGTGCTCCATACGTAAGACCTCAGCCAAATGAAAGATTTGACGAATCCTGTACTATAAAAATAGTGAAACATCCGGCAAGTGTGATGGTCTGGGGATCTTTTTCCTTCTTTAGAATTGGCATAATAAACTTCAAAGATGGGACGGTTAAAGCAGAAAAATATAAAAAAAATTGGAATAGAGTTTGATTCCCTCAATGAATTCCCATCTTACACACCGCGGAGACTTCATTTTTCAAGATGATTCTGTTCCATGACATAGAGCCAAATCGGTAAATTAATTATTTATTTATTTAAAAAATATATTTGCGGTAAGATATATTATTTTTTATTGCCTTTAACAACGTGTTTTTGGATAGGTAAAGCAGTTTCTAACATAAAACGAGATCTCCACGCTGCCCTGGCCAGGCAATAGCCCTGATTTAAATCCTGTAGAAAACTTGTGGATGATCATGAAAAAATAAATTAATATTGCAAAGCCTAAGAATAAAGATGAGCTAAAAAAGGCAATCGAAAAGGTGTGGAATGATGAGATTAGTGACGAAATCATAAAAAAATTGATCGACTCGATTCCAAACAGGATCGGCTCTGTTATCAGGGCTAATGGCAGTTCAACAAAATACTAGTTTATATTAATATTTTAATAAATATATTTTTAATGTTTTTATTTTTCCTTTTTATTTTATACAATTTTTCCAAATAAATTGATACGAGTACAATTTTTTACTTAAATTCCTCCTTAACACTAAAAATTGTATTTATCATTTTATGAATATTATTTATTTTTTGTTCGGGTTTTAGCCATATTTCACGCCTAATAACATACTCTTTTCCTTTGCAAAACATTTTAAAATTATTAAAAGGTAAGAACAACATTGGTTTAAGAAGGTCCTCCATTATTTCAAGTAATGCAATTTCTATGACCACGACTATATTACCAATAAAGTTGTAATGAATATACTTTAGCTTTAACAGTGACTATCAATCAATTTTTAATAATATTTTTAAAAAATTATTTTATTGAGTTGTACAACTGTAATCTATACATCTAGTACAACTGCTATAAGAGTAAATAATACAGGATATGACACTACCCACTGGCAGCACTCTAATTAATAATATTTTTTAATGTAATAAATATTTATGATGTAATAAATATTAATCGTTAAAAATATATTAAGTTTTTTAGACTTTATAGTGTACTAGTTAATTCCTGAATTTTCAGTATTTTTATCATAAACTTAATTAAATAATGTTGTGTTTTGATAGGCATGGAGCCAATTTCCAATTTTCTCTGAGTATCAATTTTCTGACCTGTTTTTTATTTACGACTTTGTCAATATTCAATATTTCCTAGTATCTCATAGAATATGAGTGTGCTGCTTTCGGTGATTAATGTGCTTAACAGGGGGAGTTAGGTTGGGAACTCAAACTTTCAAGTATATTTATGACAAGCTTTTGCCAGCGGCTTCGCTGGCGTGGAATTTGCTCTGCTACATCAAGTTTCGTGACAGATCATTTTAAATAAATCATTTAATTTTCGTGATTATGAGCTACTCGTACATCCAAAATTAACTTCGAAACTGACGGATTTCATACAATCTTTGAACCCCTATTATATTAAGGGGGAAACCTTGGGGGTGGAATTGTCCAAATTCCTTTCTTAGTGTCCATTTAAGCTATACAAAGAACCTATCTGCGAATTTCAAGTTCAGTGGTTTCTACTGTTCGTTGACCGCTGGATGTGTTAGTCAATCAGGTTACAGTTTTATACGTGTATAAACTTCGCCTGTGTGGTTTGTTGATAAAAAGCAGAATTTTATCCGACTTACTTGATATTCATCATTATATTATGACCAAATTACACAACATCATTGTAAATTGTAGCCCAGGGCGGATACAAGATTTTTTTTCGGGGAGGAGGAGCACAACGGGCAGACACGGAAAAATGTCAACGATAGCTTACAAATAAACATGTAGTATCTATAGAAAGATTTCAAAAGTTGATTACACCACGTATTTGTTATTTGTTTAGTACAGCCAATTTTTCATAACTTTGAACTTTTAAAATTTATTTCTTCATTACTTAAAGACAATTGTATAATAATAATAATAATAATAATAATAATAATAATAACAATAATAATAATAATAATAAAATATGTATATATATATATATATATATATATACATATTATAATTATGTTATGGGTAATCGCTTCAAGTTTCCTCCATGATCGATGATTTTTATTCTGAATAAGGGTTTAATATTTTATTTCAGTTAGCCGTAAAATGATGCTACGTAACCGTATTGCGTCACTCAGTCCGTGACGTAATTGATAACGTCTAATCGGAGCCGATAACTAATTCATGGTAATGACCGGAGGGTTGCCTACCCCAACTTTGGATAAAAAAAAATTGGCCTCGTTTTAATGTGATGGGACTTATAAAAAATTACTAAGCCGGCAGCATAGTTAATCCCCTATCTTTTAGTTCCTAGGTATTATGTCCTAGATATAGATATCTGATGTCGATTTTTTTTTTTATTTATTATTTGTTATATCCTCGTTTAAGTAAAACATGAGTATATTTTATATGTTAATTGAAGAAAAATTATAGTTTAAAAAGCCTAAAAATTACACTTGTTTGCCAGTGAAACTAAAAAGTTGATAATAAATAATAGTTTAAGGAACTAAAATAAACGGTTCATTATGACTCTGCTTTAACCAATATCATTCAATAAAATATTTAAGTTTTATTATATTTTAGATATGTTTTGTTCCTCACTCTATTCTTATTTTAAAATTGAGCTGTTGTAATTGAAAGTTGTATAAATCCACATAGTTATATCGTTAATCGTTGATAGTTAATAATTTTAAATGGTTTTCATGATAATTATTTCATAATAGAATTTAAAAGGTGTATAGAGTTTGAAACATCATTCTTAGCGAAACTAAACACCTCATTTATTTATTAAAACCCTGAATGTCACCTTTATTCATGTCAAATGGGTTTCCACTAACATCTCAATAATTAATTGCACTTATAGTTATCTTGCGATTATTATGCGCGAATTTATGTGAGATGTACTCTCTTGCGCTGAAATGAAATCGAAACCTTGTTTATCAGGGCCCTTTTCCATCAGGAGCATTCCCTTCCTGGCAAAGGCAGCAGTAAACCTTGTACGTGGAAGCTTAAGGGCATGAAGTGCCTGGGGGTACACGTGTCCTACAAGATATTCCAGAATTAACCTCTTGCGACGGTGTGGATCAGGAGCTTTACGATTCCCTTCCGTCAATATTGTTCACTATCGACCCCCCCCCGTTCCGTTTCGGGTATTAACCGCCAACTACCATTAAATATAATACGGAGGGGAGCTCTATACCCAAGAGGCCTAGGCGCCTATTCCCTCCGAAATGCGAGACAGTTTATCTCCGGCCAGGTCCTAACTTATGCCAGATAGAGAACTTAACCTCAAGTCCGCAGGTGGCACACTTAGCCCAAGTCCTCGGCCCTTATCGACAATTAATTGTCAACTTCAGGGCGGCGGAGTCGCAGTTGGCTCATCTTCAATTATCTTTGAATGTCTCCAAGTGATAACGCGCGTCTCTTCTTGTACAATAGCGTAGTTCCCGAGGTATTTAAGATTCGCTGTTCCTGTCACAGATTTTGGGGAAGCCTGTCCCTTTTCTGGTTCTGATAATATGATGATAATCATATATGGAATCAGTGAAGAGAATGGATTTGTCTGACCGAGGTACGAACCAGGATAGCTCAGTTGGTGGAGCACGATGACGGAAACATGGGAGACCCGGGTTCGAATCCCGGCCCTGGGCATATCTTTTCTCTTCAAAATGGGAATATATATATATATATATATTTTGTTGTTTATAGATTCAAATAACAAATTTTGTCAGTTAAATTAAAAACTAAACTATTCCTGTGTAAAATAAGACAATGTATTTTTACTATAACAATAGTTTTCAGTTACTGATTTTACTAACTCAAGTTTTTATACAGTCTTACATGTAAAACAAGAAACTACATTAATAAATAATATTGCACACACTAATTGCAAATTCGTCTTCTTTTAACTGTTCATTACACTACAGAACTTAGAATAACCTCCCTGGTTTTTATATCCCAGCTGCTACCACAGTGACCGTATCAGTAATATTCAAATGAAAGATGTTTGGTGAATGTCTTTTACATTTTAGATATTTCAAATTGGACAACTTTTCTTTGTCTATAGATCACTTCTTTGTCCGGAACATTCGAATTTTTGAAAAGTTTAGTGTCCGTGTTAAGTTAATGTGAAGATACCTTAGTAGATATCGTTAAATATTGATTGTGACGTCACCGAAATCGTTAGAGATTATGTGAGCAATAATTTAGATATCGAATGCTAATGTCACTTATCTTTGTTAAAATTAATAATAAGGAGACTTAATAAAGCCTCTATAAAGTGGGTTCCCAAATTAAGGGGTTGTGCGTGATGATCTAATCCGTACTGAACAAGATTCTTCATGATATACAGTTGTACAGATAGTAGTAATTTTATTTTTATTTTTTTACGTAAATAATAAAGTCCTTAGTGTAATGGAAAATTGTGTTCATTGAATTATATCATTGAAACAATAATATTACTGGTATCCATTGATATCACAAAACCTAATTATGAGCCCTTTTACAAGAGCTGGACTAGGACTGAATTACATGCTAGCTGTCACATTTGTGGCTTTGTGCGGGGCATATCTTTGCTTTTCCCCCATTTCCAATAGTTCAAAGCCAGCGTGTTAATTCCATAATGCACAAAGTGGTCTATTAGTGTTTACCTTTCTGCTTTTGCTATAAAATAAATTTTTGTTTATGCTCTGACACAATTCATACACTGTGTGGCAATAATATATTATATAAAACCGTCACACAGTTGCTTTTATGATAAACTATGCCTTCTCTAAAATAGATAATTATTTAAAATCATTAGAAATATCAGGGCTCATTTGGTAAACTCATTATGCATTGTCTAGTAAATTTTATAGATTTTCTATTTATGAAGACTGGAATTCCTAAAGTGCCAAAAGTGAATTTTTTCAGGAAGTAAAAAAAAAAACTTCATATCTTTAACAAGTATTGATTATTGATTAATTTATTGTAAATCATAAATGAACTCTTTTAAAGATGAAACAAGAATTTACAAAGAGTTGTACATCTGTTAGTAGGGCACTGGTAATTTGACTTAGATTGGTTAGCAGTGAAAAACTAAAAAAAAATTAAAATGGCACTTAGATCCTTTAGCTTTACCAGTCCTCATGTGTAATTTTCAATTTGTCATTATTGTTTTCAAAACATCTTTTCACATTTCAATATTTACTTCTCAATAATCTTTTACTGATCCTTGTATGACGTATGAGAGATTATGAAATCTAAATAAGTCCCTTCCGATATATGATTTCAAAATTTCTGTCTACACCTGAACTAATAAAAACTGGAAATAAAAATTTGATTGGCAATTGATGAAAATTAAAAATATTACATTTTGTGAAGAACGGTGATGTAATTATGATAACAAGAGTGGGTTGCTGTTTTAAGGAAAGTTACAATAGATTTTAATCGCTTTTTGAAATATTTTGTATAGATTTTATCAGCAAATATATTTTTTTTTTTACTTTTTTTAGTACGCTGTTACATTTTTTCATTGGGTACAGATTTATGTCGGATATATTTGACGTGTAATATTTTTTTTCATTTAATTTACGTTGACCCCTATGCATTACATGCGCGTTCAACTAGCGTGATCCCACGCTGACATTCTATCGTGCTCTGGGGAACAACATTCAACTGATAAAATTTACAATTTATCGGTATTACATTTTCCTTTTTTTTTTAAACACGCGACTGTGCTTTTCGCGAAATAAACTGTGGTAATTATATGTGACAATAAATGAAGTATCAGCCTGGGCATGAATAAATGACAACCAATTAATTCTGAATTTTAATTTTCCCTAAAAATAGCCTCACTGGTTTGATTTTTTCAGTGTTAATCATTTACTGTATGTGACATTAATTGTTTTGGTAACATGAAACCTAACCTGTTACAATGACGTATAAAATGGAAAAACAACACACGAATATAAAGACAAGCAAATTAACTAATAAAAAATGTATATAATAGATTAATAATTAATACAGCACTATCCAGGAAAGATCTGTCGATTTTTTTATTGAATATCTAGGTTTATATTTCATATCATCATAAGTATCATGCTGTGCTGATTTTGATGAGGTATCTACCCATGAGGTTTACCATTCAACTCAGCACTTATTAATTTTTTAACGATTCGGTCATTACTAACCCGAACAACGTCACAACTCTATCTCAATCATGGATGTTATCGATTCAATCATATCAGCAGGCCGCACTGATGTGCGTTACATAATCTTCTTGATTCTCCAGTGGACTAGTTCTTTGCTGAATGTTCCACGCAACACTTTATTTTTGGATATCTCATGACGTTGTTCTTCGTTTATATTTAGTCACTTCGTTTGATATATCTATACAAATAATACATCTATAGAACAATTAGAAGGGCTATTGTTTTATAAATAATAATTTACAAATTTTGGAAAAAAAGGTGAAAAACAATTTCGAGACCGAAAAACAGCAAGGATTTCAGCCGTTGACCGCCCCTTTTTATGATTTTTGTGTAGAGAAAATATCGTATTGTATCTCCCATAATATCCTCAACATTTTCCTCACTGAAGTATTCTGGTTAGTGTTATTGAGAGAAGTTTAGAGCTTGCTCAGATGAGTAAGTTCCGCATTAATTATCACACTCTGTCCTCAGTCTGTTTTTGTGAACTGGAATAAGGTTGATAATAATATCTAATAATTTATTTTTAAGTAAGTCGATGTTTAAATAAGATAAATGTTTACTTTTTTATTACTTAAAAATAAATAACGAATTACTAACGTGAATAACTAGTAAATGACCAATTAAGAAGCAAAAAGGCAAATTAGATAAAAAAGATTATGAATGAAAAGATTATTTTCTTAGGAAAAAAGAAAGAAACGCCCATTAAAATTATTTAAAAAAGAAAGAAATATTTCTAAACTGATACAATTTAATCTGTAAGAAGTGGGACTGAAAACTCATTAAAAAGCTTCTTTTATCGATCATTAGACTGATTAATTAATAGTAATTATACAAATTTTTATTGTAAAACTAAGTATTCCCGATTTGTTAAAAACTGTATAAATATGAATTAATTAATATACGGACACTGAAGGTCGAAAGGTTATTTGAGTAATAAAAAGAAGAAACTGTGTTCCATTGGGACCGGGATCGGATAAGGAATGATCTCTCAATAGCTCCATTTCGATGTTGCGCTGTCGATTTATATCTGAGAGTTGTAGAACGGAAGTTAGGGAAGCTATAGGAGTGGTCGGAGGTTTCTGACTCCTTCTGAATGTAAGGAGTTTCTCGTGATATCCAAGTTGAAAAGTGTAAATAAATTTATTAACATTTTAATATTTTGTTATGAAATTAGAGCACATTCCAAAAAAGGCAGATACGGCTTAAAATATTACACATTATTTATTATTTATAAGTAAAAGGGATAAAAATGTCTAGATTTTCACTCAAATAATAATCACAATTATTATTTGATAAACATATTATTTGTATACTCTGTAATCTAAATTTTACAACTTAATTAATCCGTTATGGATACGCCCTATAACATTATAAATAATGAACAGTTGAAGACAATATTACGCGACACAAAATGTCAAACTGTAGTGTTAAATTACACGCCCATTTTATAAACCATATTTGAAAATTGCGATTTGCTTTTTACTTTAAAAGCGGCGGGAGTATTCCATAATTCATGGAAGTCGACGTATTCGCTTTTAAAGGCTTTAAAACTCATTACTTTTCACGCTTAACGAAGTGTATTCACTTTTCTATATCATATTTCCTTGGGGCTCTTTTGATAAAGAAAACCCCATAAGTCCCTGTCTTGGCTCACAACATGATAGCCTTGTTGGTATATGCATTATTAAACCCAACTCGTATTCAGTTTTATAACGCGAGAGGCGAATTTAACCTGCGCTATCAATTCGAATTAATTTACTATGATGTAGAGATCGACAAATTATGGAAGATTTCATAATCCGTCTATAGAAGCGACATTTCAATTCAGTTATATTATTATTAATGAAATATATTCTGTGTAGTATTGCCTCTTGCAAATTTCTCTATGGCTTTGTCAAGGTATTCCTTACAATAAAGTTGATTCGAGTTATCCTCCCCCTCACGTTTCGCGCAAAGGGGGATGGCTTTTGCAGAAATTTTCTGTTGCCTGTTTTGTAGTGCCCATCCCTCGAGGTTATGATTCAATATAAACAGTTGCGCGCACGCCTTGCACTTGCAAAAACATGACGGCACGCGGATGGACTAGCCTCTGGGATCCTGGCCGCAAATTGGAGGGGTGTTTTTTCTTTCCCTTCTGTCGCCCCCCTTTGGTCATGGAGGGTGTAATAGGAGTGTTTTTTCATTGATGTTCATAATAAATAACAAATTATCCTCGAGCATCCCTTACTGTTTCCACGGTCTGTACATAAATGGATGAAGTTGTCAATTTTTGTTCAGGGATCGGATTACTCCTGAATTATGATATTTTCTGATTTATTCGAATGAAACCGACGTTCCCTAGTTTATAACATTATGAATTTATGTTCAGTCTATGTGTTACATCTCAATTGTAGCCATGTTTCATTAGTCTATCTTAGAAACATTTTTTCCCTAGTATGTTCAAAGCTGGGGGTTGTAGTTTGTCATATCAACTTTTGAAACTGCCGCACATTCAATAATTAAGTTTTCGAAAGGTATTAGTTTTTAAAGAAGTTACTTACAGACAACCTAAAATAAAATATAATGCTTCTCCTTACCTTTTTCTTTTCTTTTTCATTTAGTATTGGAAATATTTACAAATCATGTTACTCAATATTTGCTATTATAGTATTTAGAAGAGATATTGTTGTACTCTGTGATGTAATTATTCTCTTCTCACAATTTTAGTATTCTCATTTTACAAATGTTTGTATCTATCAATGATTTTAGTATGGCATAACGAGTTTCTGTTTTTCATCGCTTATCTCGTCTGTCCGCTGCTGCTATCTATCGGAGTAGACCGAAGGGATTTTGCAGCCCACCATGTTTAATTTATTTTCTAGTCTGTAACTGTCGCTACGTATTCTGGAAGCCTTTCCTCAGTCTAGTTTATATTCGGACCAAAATTAGCCAAAATTTTCCTAATAATATCGTCTTAGCGGCTTAGCGTTGGTGATATTCTAGGTTATGTTACGTTGATCTTAACAAGAAAAGATAGACTTTTCACACAGTTGAAGTAATACAACTTGGTTTCTATGATTTATTTCTTTTCTTCAGCTGAGCCTTCCGAACTAAATTTTACAAACTTGGTCGGAATGGGCTAGTCTTTATCAGTCTGAATATTTACAATAATACCTTCCTTGTAAGTTTCAATACACTTGGAAAAATGTACAGAAGTTATTGCTATTTTTTATGTAAACCAGAGGTTTAAATATGCGGGAGTTTTCAAGAACTTAATTTGACAGAGAAAAATATATGATATTAGGGATAATGATAATTTATTACTTTTCAATCTGAACAGAACATTTTTTTTTATAAACTGCTTATTTAATTTTTGAACCATTGTAACAATTACTAATATAAAACTATAAAAGTGTGTAAGTATTATAAATAAGAAACTTTATGTATTAAAATTTTGCTTCTATTTCAAAATATGTTCTACAAACATTGCATTTTACCTTCGCCCATGTCAACTGCACATTTCGGCTCTTTATTAGGTCCAAGTTGGAGTCCATTCTGTTAATAGTTAAGGCCTTGGTCATTGTGGGGGATAATGTGTGCTTGAATTGGAAATACCCGGAAGATTAAAGTGGGCCGCTGGATGTCCACTGTTTCTACCTGATTGTACCTGTCCTATGTACCATTAGCTTCACAATCTCCTACTAAATTTAACTACTACTGAACTAAGTATACAGCATGATGAAGTAACCATCTAAGGATATGTTATTTTAATAATATATCTTATTGTGATTTATATCTTTTATTTTTGTATATGCTACTTAAATGATATCACAAAATTCGTAGGATAAATGTATTTATTAAAAAAAACATATTTGAATAAAAATAAATCTACAAAATCAATGTAACACGTAATATCATCAAACTGTCTTTATTTTTAGGAATTATGATATAAGGTTCAGAAGGGAGGGGTGATAAGTTGTTCAGTGACATCCCACTAAAATAATATATAGAAATATTATACATTTTTTTTCATCCATCCTTAGACATTTAATAACTAATTCACGTTAAATGTGGTTAATGATTATAAAAAAAAAAAAATTATGATTACTTCACACACAGTTATTCTAAAACCTTTGTCAGCTCTGTAATAGCTGGACCAGACAGGCATTGAAATGATTGATTTGTGTATTTAAGTAACGAATTTGATCACAATTGCTAGACTCTTTGAGAAATTTCCAAAAACGTTATTATTAATTATATAATATAGCATTTCTAGTAAATCTACTGACAAAATGACCCTTCCTCGTCTGATTATCGACAAACATGTCAGTTAAATTGCAAGGCTAATGCTTTATACAATTTCAATTGTAAAATTGGAACCCGGTTAGGTTAGTATACCCCCTTATTTATCCTATGGTTTATTTGATTCATGAAATTCGTATATTAAAAAATACAGCACTAGAAATTCGGTATTGTGACGCTGAATCAACGAATGAAAAACAGACTTGAAAAGAAGCGAAATCCAACAAAATAAGCGATAAAGCCATATACTCAGGTACTTAAAATGTTTAAATGCGTAAACTAAATAGCTTGATCAGTTGCCAATTTTTATTATAACATGCGAGCTGTAATAAGCCCCAGAATAGTCAGCCGATGCCATTTATCCCTTGGGCGTGTATACAAGTTCTGAACAGGTACTTAGAAGAAAAGCGAGGATATATGATATATGAATTATATTATATATTTGTATTCGCCACTACGTAGTAAAACGAACCCTGGAATTGGAGAGGCAGTTATGGTATGTGAACTGACGATACCTAATACGATTTATTCGTCCATATGTGTAACAGTCGGGAGAATAAGATGTAACCAAGGGTTGATGGAATTGTTCAGTCATATTTGTCAAAGTCGGAGTTGTCATTCTAATATGGCTTAAACATGTTGAGAATGACAGTAGAGCGTGTTAAATTAGTTTTTATTCACATATCTAACCTCCTTGCTGTTTTAGATTTAACCTTTCAATGTGTTCTTCTTTGTTGTAAATACTGTGACTGTTTGCTTACTTCCCTTAACGAGAAATTCAAATTGTACAAGGAGTCAGGATGCCTTAAGTTCCCTCCGGTTTTCTTCCAGCTAATGCACGTGTAATAAAATCGCCCGGCAGTTCTTCCTTAAGAGCCGATGCCATTCCTGATGGGCACTTTCCTTTCCCCAGTTCCTCCCTTCACGACCCATCACCATGACAGTTAGTTGACAATCGGCTCCGAACGTGGACGGAAATGGAAGAGCATTAGATGCCTGCACATGAGGACACATAGTCATTAGGTAATGCGGCTCGTGCTTGGGCACCATTACCTCTCTCGCTTGTATAAATCCATCCTGGCCAACTCATTACTGAGTCCATGCGAGCGGAGGATTTGTCAATTACACTCGTGTGCGTTGGTTGCATATGCTCCCGCCCTTTTATTAATCCAGTTTACTGATAGAATGAGTTCCTGAATCATCAGCTGATCTCTTTCCCATTCCGTATATCTATCATTAAAATATATTTTAACTGATACTAATGTTTCTCCAAGAATTCATTTACACTTTGACGTGAATATCTATCGCGTGTGCTTGAAGATGCAAATTAAGTCTACAACAGCCCTATATTCTTACTATTACAAAGCAATTAAAGCATGTGGCATTTGTTCTGCTGGTACGCAAAAGACGGCTATATAACTAAGTTTTGCGCTAACATTTGGATCGCTGAATGAGAGACCGAAAAATGGTTTGTGGCAAGTAAATTTTAACTTCAAAATAATTGAAATAAAATAACTGCACCACCTAGCGAAAGATATTACATCATTTATTATTAAAAGAAGATTTAAAAAATCAGATGTTAACAAATTAAACGGTGAAATAAAATGTTTGGTAATTATTCAGTAGCTTGTATCTTCGAGTTGATTTACAAAAAGTTTTAACTGTTTATTCGTTTCATTTTTATTATTTTATAAAAACACAAGTTATCGTGAGCTTTAGTATGGAAAATAGAATTTAATTACCAGTAATGAGTACATTTTGGTACATCATTTTACCAAGAAATAAAAGTTCCAACTATCATTTTCGAGTATATATAGATATTTGTATGTTGAAACGTTCCTTTCTAGATGAAATGATTCGCTAAGTATACACACTTCCTATAAACACAGTCTCTATTCCATAATAAAGCTCATGATGATTTTTATTATTGATATTTTAATATTTAAAGGCAAACGAATGAAAAGTTAGAACTTGTGACTCAACTCGAAGCGACAGCCTGCAGAATAATTTACAAAGATTTTATATCACCGTTGTAATTATTACCATGTGAATTATTTAGTCTTCTTTTAATAATAAATGATGTAATATTTTTCGCTAGGTGATGAATTTAGTTTATTTCAAACAATGCTCATAGAATTTAACTATGTGCTTATTTGCCAATATTCAATTTATGTACTCTGTGTTGGTCTTTCATTCAGTGCAATCATACCAGAGTAATCTAAACTGTGAAAAACAATTGGCAGCTATAGATGTCGATCTTTTCTTTTGGAAAAATTTACTCAAACTACTTTAATAGTAATCTTTAAGTATGCAATCTTGATCGAACTTTTCAAGAACAAACTAGTTAATAAATACTTTTATTAATATAGAAGTTATTTTTGGAAGCACTTGCCAATTTTAAAATGAGCGGAAGTATATTAATTAAGATCTGAGTACATCACCTTTCATCTCCTAAGAATTTTAAAAACTTAGCTATGAAAATCAAATTAGTATTTTCTACAGAAACAATTCAAAGTTCTTTAGAAGCTATCTTTTGTTTCATATATTTTTGGCAAATAAATTAGGAATGTCTTACATATTAAAATATATTTTTACTTCTCATAGCAGCATATGTTCCAATATTTCTATACTGATTTACAAAATGAGTTAGAGGAATTATCTAATATGTTTAATTATCAAAATCAAGGCTTTAATTGTCTTCCTATTAATAATTTAGTGCATTACATGTTTATTCTCCATTTAAAAAAAAATTTCCTTTTTCCATCAAAACTTTCATTCAGTCTTGGTTTTTATTTATATACATTTTAACACAAAAACCAAAGCTTATATAAAAATGTAAGTTTTTATTTCAGAGACTTCAGTTTTGTATTTTCCCTCTCATCTCTTAATGAGTATTTTATGTTTCTTTTGAGCTGTTGCTCTTCAATATTAAATATATAAATTTGAAAGTGAATTTTGTTTAAAGCTTCTAGATTGTAAAAGGTCTGAATAAGATTTCAGTTCTTCTATATAGTAAATCTGGTTTTCAACAATTTACAAAATATTGAGAGGACGGGGTAGCTAACTGTGCAGAGCGCTGGGTTGGTGTGCTGAGGGTCCCGGCTGTCCAGGTTCAAATCCGGCTGTGACAGATAGATGATTTAATCATTTAACAGCCATAGATTGGTTTTGTGGGGTCTATTGGCCTTTCAGGGACTCGCCCAACCCCTATGAAGTGGGTCATTTTTTGGATAAATTTCGGCCAAATCAACTTACTGTACAAATCTTCTTTACATTTATTTTATGACTTATCCAATGACCCATCATGGTTCGTGATAACACATTGTTTATATTTGCATTTCTTTTTTTATAAAACATTTTAAAAACTATGTGCGAAATAAATATAACGTGCCAGATAAATATTAACGTATTCATAAAGTTGAAGCTATCTAATTTTTAATATTCATAAATTTTTAATATTCAGTTTTTCTAAATTTTGAATGATCTATTTTTAAAATTTTATTCCATTTAGGCCTTATATAAATGGTGTAATATAAATGGTACATTTGTATAACAGCAATGATCTGAAAATCTCCATTTGTAATTAGTAATAAAATTGAGAAAATGAATTCAAATATTGGAAACCATTTACAAGAGTGGAAAAAAGGTCTTGGGTATTTGGTTTTCTTTTCACCCTTTGCTTCATTGCCGCGTTAATTATTATGTCTAGCCTCTCAATCTTGGCGCGGTCGGAAATTCATTTGGGCAATACGACGTGTGAGATAATTTCATCACTGTTTTCATTTTCGAATTATTGGGCAGTTCATATATTCCATTTTTAATTCTATTCCACCATATTGGTAAAGCATTCTTCTTGGAGATTTTCTTTCAAAAAGTGAAGATTTTTCTCCTATCTGTGGTGGAGACAAGATTTTTGGCAGTGGAGTAATTAAGTAATTAAGTTAACTATAATATGGGTAAATGTTTTTGTACAATTTTGCCTTAAAAGAATATATATAAACTATTCAATCATGCTTAATATTTATGTAATTGAATTTTAATGTTAATTCTTTTTGTTTCAGGTCAGTTCTTCTTTTGAACTATATTCTTTCTTATGTAAGTACTTTTTCTATGATGGTTACAATATTTTTTTTTTTAATGTTGTTTGTACAGTACCTATTATTACAAATGGATAAGGCGATGGATGAATCATGGGAACTGCTATAAGCCGTTGATGAATAGTTCTGTAACGCATCGGTAGTCGAAATCATTACGTCTCTGACGAACTCAAGAGTCATCGTGTAGATATTAATATTGGCTGACAACTAGACGTAACATTAAAAGACTGAGATGGAACACTGAATGAGCCGTATAACTCTTCGGCCTAAGTTATACACGCCCCTGGTGCAATACATCATTAGCAACGGATACATCTTTAGGTCGGAAATAGAATCATCGCTTTCGTTCCATCGAACTGTAATCAACGAGAACACGAGTGCACATTTTGAGTCTGTTTCCTAGCGATGAGATAAAATCAAGTTTCCTTCTTGTTCGTTCGGCGTCAGGTCCAATTTCCCCTCTCACCACTAGTCCTCGCTATAAGTACTTAACTAACTTCTCGTTCTGTTTTTGTCTTGTATCTGGCGAAGTTGTTTGTTATTCTTTTACAACGTAGTTCCATTTATAAGGGTGTTGCGAACTTTTCTTTTATACCCAAAAGCACATGCCACTCAGTTAGCAATGGGTTTAGTGATGGATACGCAGTAGCAACTTTTAGGTATGATTATGAACCATCCATTCTCTTAACATGCCATTGCTATTCAGTTAGACGTGTAACGGATTATCTGCATTGGACGTTTGACTGGAATTAATGAATTACATGCATTTTACCGAGATAATATTTAGAAATATCTCAACGGTATGTATCACCCGTCTATATCACAATTCAAGAATAATTGTTTTCTAAAAATGAACATACTGAAATTACCAATGGTTGGAGTTAAACATGAAAAGAATGCAAAAAAAGTTGGGACGAGATGTTTTTAAGGATCAGAAAGATTTTGAAAAATTCATAAAAAAATGTATACCCTTTATAACTCACATATCACTACTTAACAAAATAAATTTATTGCCTCTTCCATTTAATAATGTAACCTTACAATATCATTTATATGTTACATAACACTATTTACAATTTTAGAAATAATTATTCGTATTTATAATTTTATAATGTATGTATAATTTTTTGTTATATTGAGTATTATTTCCTATATGATAGATATGATATAAACTATCATAGTAAACTTATTTATTTTAAACAACGTGTATGTTTGCAAATAAAATTTGGCTGTATTATTAAATTACGTTATTCTGGAAGCAATTATAGTTTTACTTTAATAGTAAAAATATTAGTTGACCTTATATATATATATATATATATATATATATATATATATATATATATATATATGCGGAAGAAAATGGCCCGGATTGAGGTTAGGAAAAATTATCTTAAATAGGATAATGGGATCAACTGTTGGCAGTTGACTACTGTCAGGCAACTGCTGTCACTGCCATTAAAAGCCCTGAAGAAGACCTGCATTGTGGTTCGAAACTTTGGCTTTAAAATAACTAGTTCTTCCTATTTAAGAGAATTTATTCGGATCATTTTCTTTCTCAGTTATAAATTTTGTTAACAATTTTATGTATAATAACAAATATAAAATATCTGGAGTTGTATAGCTATTTTGGTGCAGATATTATTTTTTTCTATAAATCCCTCTTTTCCTGGCTTGGAATATTGGAGCAATTTTTACTCTATCGGATATCGCGTGAATTACCATAAATGACGCACTGCCTTGCTTGATGCCTATCAAAATACTTTATGAGCTGGCCGGAACCACTTAGATCTGGATATTGATAACATAATATCACGGTCTTTTTTTATTGCACGGCATCTTTATTTAGTCCATTGAGCAATAAAAGAAAAATATACTATCGTGCAATTTAAAAGATTAATTTATGTTCGCAACACGCGTTAGGACCATTACTAAACTATGTTAGCGCTGTTAAAAATACATGTTCTTTTTCTGATGTCATTTTTATCTAGACATAAAAACAGAGAAATTCATTTTACCCATTGACAGTTCAATATATCTGAGATCTACTGGTTGCTATAACTACCCACTATACCCAAGATGGCGGGTTCGCAGCCCAGCAGGTGGCCTTAGGATTTTTTAAAGGGAGAAAATAATTATGCCGTCCTTTGGAAGGAACGTAAAATGGGGATTCAATAAAGCTTATTCATTCTATACCTATAACTATTCGTAATCATTCTTATTTAAAACTATTTGTCTTATTATTCAACGACTTAAAAGAATTAAAATAGTTTTAAAACGAAATTACTTCATTTTTTCTCTATCATTCATTTTATAACTGTAAATTGTATGATTCATTATTTATTCATTAATTAGGTATCTTCAAGTAATTCAATCAGATATAGCAAGAATTATTTTGGGAATTACCTGGAATAGGTTTATAAAATAGGTGTTGAGACAAAGCTCGTAAGTTCGGTTATAAATTTCTTAAAAGGAAGCGTATGTTTCGTCAGAATCAAATCTCGCTCTGGGTGTGGACTGTATGGTGTAATTTGAAAAGAGTTCGCAACAATAGAGAAATAATATGAAGAAATCTAAAGCATAGAAATAAAAGTTACTTACCCAAGACGCAGGCCGGGCAGCTACGCCGATAAAAACTTGGCTCCTTGAGCGCGCTCAAAGACCAAACGTCCTTCTAGTTGGGGTTTCTATGATCTAGAAGTCTTCCAGGGGAATTCACATTTATTGCAGGTGAAACGGGCATTACTTATTAAAACATGAATAGAACGGAACCGCGGAAAGTGGAGAACTGGTTATGAACTAGACTCGACTAAAATTGAGCTGGATAGCTGGGGGTAAAACAAAAGAACACGTGACTGATTTGTGTGACTGCTCGCTCAAGACTAGACTAAAAACAGTGCCGCATGTGAAATAGTGAAACGTTAGTTGTCCCAAGCAACCGCTAGATCAGTGTAATGTGCTGTTTTAAGATTTTACTTATCTTGTATGGCATTAATTTATTTATAAAAAGAACACCAAATGGCGTGAACAATAGGTAATATAAACGTTTTCAATTCAAATATTATTTTTATAGCCGTCGTTATAACGCAACAGTGATTACTGAGAGTAACTGGCGGGTATGGAATGAAAAATACCTCAGTTATTATTCAATATATATTTATTTTAAAAGGTTTAACTGTAAAATAAAGATATACTACCCTTTTCAGCAATTGATATATAATGATTTTTTTATTGTAATTATTAAATTTATATTCAAGTAAACTAAATTAATCACAGCAATAAGGAGCTGTGAAGTTACTTTCTTTAATAAATTGGTTTCTACTTTATAAACCGCTAATCATTGTGAA
This sequence comes from Arma custos, assembly GCA_037127475.1. Classification (NCBI taxonomy): domain Eukaryota; kingdom Metazoa; phylum Arthropoda; class Insecta; order Hemiptera; family Pentatomidae; genus Arma; species Arma custos. The sequence goes on from CM073764.1 coordinate 11,087,896, forward strand.
AATAAGTAATTTATTCTTATTACTTGATGTTTTTTTAGATTAACTCTAATCGCTTTGGCTGAATTATGTATTATTAATGGCTGAATTAGGTATTATTAACATATTCCTTGTCAATTATAAATTATTCAGTTTATATTCTGACTTGTTTTTAATCGCACACCTTTTATTTTTCCCTGCAAATAGAATCTACTTGCCTAAGTTACCAAGCACCAATCTTTTTGCATACTTCTCAGTTTAACTCTATTTTTTGACCTTATTAACTATTTGCATTTATATTATGGTGACATCGGACAATTTCCTATTTTAATATATCGATGGGATGAATTTGGACACATGGAGATAACACGGTTGCGTGATCTCTCATATTTAGATGATGGTTTAGATTATCCTAAATTACTCCTATCTCAGTCGCTCTCGCCTATCCTTTACATGTGAGCAACGGATGATTTGCAGGTATAGCTTGTAATTTCAAGTTCTGATCCAGTAGTAAAATGGCTAGGAAAAAATCCAAGGCCAACATTGATCACGTATCAGATCGTACATCGAGCCACGATTTCACAAAATTGTTTAATTAGTAATTAGTGATAGAAAAAATAATAAATATTTCGAATTTTTTTGTATATTATTAAACGTAGGTAGCAATAATGTTAGTATTCTAAAAGAGCAGGAAAAAAAAAGATACGGAAATTCAGCCATTGAACAAAACAAATCTGGCTGATGACCTGTAAAGCTTGTGGGCTATTAAAATATCAGTCTTTTCATATTAAAGGTGTCTTTAACGATTCGCTGACCAATATTCAGGAATATTCCAATTCAAGTTTTAAATATTTTTTATATTAACTTATAAAATCATGATGAATTTTAAATGGATTGATACTTATGACGGAAGTTATGAGATATTAAATTAAAATAATATTATGAAATGGTCAGAGGGTGCAGTCAATTATCACAAAATATAAGAAGACTTATTTTATTGTGCCAACGTGCCTAAGTTGTACACCGTCTTCCTGGCGGCCGGAGGGGGTAGCGGCATGAGTACCAACTTTTCGAATTCAACTCAAACGTTGCCACTAGATAAGTCTTCGTTATTTTGTGTAATTATTGACTGCACCCCCTGACCATTTCGTACCATTATTAGAATTATCCAGTCAACTATTTTAAACTTAAATTTAAATCAAAATACAAATAAATAATAATAAATAAGGTGTTTTATGGCTATAGGTTGTTTCGGATATAAATGTTGCTAATTTCAACAATTAAGTTAGGGCCAGAATTTATGTTATTTAGGTTGACTGAAAAATACGTCTAAACTTCTTGTCCTGTTCTTCGACGTTAGTATACATTTTTTTTAGATTTTTACTTCATCAAAATCCTGTCACTAGTCTAAAAAATTATATCCAAACGTAATATTTTTTATAATTATGTTCTTTGAAAAGTTAATACTTACGTTTTAGTTTGCGTAAGAAATATGATATTTTGAGTGTTTGTCTAACTTTTATTATTGACTTTCCGGAAAAAATAAAATACAGTTATTTGTATCCTATATTTATAGCATTTCATATCATTTTAATACTTGGACCATTCATCATCTTTCGGTTGAACATTATTCCTTGGGATTAGACCCCATTAGAAGGATAATTTGGTTATTTCTTATATTGGTTCTAATATAAACTTGTATTGTGGAACTTATATATGGTTTATTTCATTGTTCTTCCTCATTAGAAAGCAGGAATTAACTGTAACTTGTAGGTATACTACAACCCATGAAGGGTTTTTGGTTAAGGACATGGTAAAGACCGTGCTGTTACTAAGACAAGGGATATTCATCCGAGAGTACGCTCATCTGCCAAGGTTTTCCCTCAATTAAGGTTACCCACTTTAAGGAGGCTGAGTGAGCCCAGGAAGATCTTTATATCCCGCAGGGTACATCACCTTGAATTAGAACTTCTCCATGAAGCTATTAAAAGATCAGATCAGATTTCGACTAGGAACCTTCAGCATGGCAACTCAGCGCTCTATCACTGGAGTGACCCCGCTCCCAATAGTAGGAGTATAAGAGAATAAAAATCCATGTATATAAAATGGCATGCACCCAAAAGAATAAAAAATTAAAGGTTGAATACACCTAATAATAAAACAAAACAAAATACTCAAGAAAAATGTATTTAATTTGATTTTATATACCTACAAAGATATCTAATAGGTAATTGGTTTCCATTCCAGTGAGTAATAAACGGTTAAAATCTGAGCCAAGGAGTGTGCTTTTTCGGATTAATATTTTTTGAACATTAGTATAGCTAATTCTGACTGTTTGGTTAAATGATCCTAGACCATTCTTCAATGTCTTCGAAGCATTATGTGTGTCTAGTATCCGAAAGAATACACTTAGTTCAATCAATAGTTAATTTTATTGAAGGATTTTTAAAGGAGTTCACTATCCTGGTTAGATTCATTTACTGGAATAGATCCATTACTCATGATAACCAGACCACAATGCCCTGAATCACATTTCCTCCATAAGCCAGGCTAGTTGTTTAACCATGACCGAAAATGGTGGCAGCTGTCCTGAGTATAGCATCTGTCCAATTAATCTTCAACACCCCGGTCGTAATAAAATACGGGTTAGCGATCGCTTCAACGGGATACGTGACGATCAATCGCATTGGAAAGCATCATCATCCAGATATTAAACTTAATGAAGGTCGTCGAAAAAGTGAATTTATAAATTTAATATAGTGAGTGGAATTCAAATTAAATCGAACATTTTATTAGTTAATTTAGTCAGTTCATTCTCTCAGGAATTTGCATTGTCTCGTTTAATATATCTCAATAATTTATTTTATTGCTTTTTAATAGCTTTTTGTGGTCTTACAGGAGCTAGGATCTGTAGTTACCCAACTTTTTCGACCCAGCCATTGTCTATTCATTTGACACCTGAGAAATAGGAAGTTAAAGTCAGTCCTTTATTTCATCTATACTTTGAAATCTATCTACATTATAATTGGATTAGTGCTAGTACTAGATGATGAATACTGTCAAACCTTTGTTGCCTGCTTCAGTGGCTAATATGAAAAAGTAAAAAAACCTTTGTTGCCTGCTTCAGTGGCTAATATGAAAAAGTAAATAATTTTGTTTTATGCTACCAACGCTACTGTGGACGATGCTACTGTGGAAGCCCTAAACTTTGCATATCCAGGTGTAATTATGATAGAGGTCTTTAACAGGTTTTACACCACACTCGGCATCGTCATCTTATATCCTCTCCGAAGGACGGCATCAGAAAGGATTTTTTTACACCCCTTTAAAAAATCATTAGGTCATGTTTCGGGCTGCGCGTCCACGACTTTAGGTGTAGAAGGTTATTATGCTGACCATTACACCATTGGTGATCCCTAGTTTTTATTTACATATATTCTTTATTGGATAAGTGTAGGAAAAATTTAAACGGTTCAGTACCATATTATTGTGAATTTATTTTTACGATATATCAAACAATATAGCCAAATTCGTAATTTTTTCATAGACCTCATTACATACATAATATAATGAAATACCAATTGTGGGCAAAATTTTAGCTTGATTTCTATTATTTTCTTAACTTGAAATTATCCCTAAGTTTCCCTGCTTATGACAAAGTGTAACGTGTATATCGGTCCAGATATTTTTATTTGGTTGACCGGGAAAATTTCCTGAGAGAAAATGTTAAATGCTCGTAGGAATGTCTGACAATGTTTTTTAGCTTAACTTAATTTAAAGGTTTTAGATGGATAATATTTATAAATTTTGCCGTGAAGAATCGTACAGCGGTCATAACTGTAAATTGCTTCATGTGAAGAGTCCCAGAACATTTCTTCATGACGTAGAGGTCCCACTATGAATCAATTTTTTTTTAAGCTTTGGGGCACCTTATCTGTGTATCAAATTGGGTAAGCTGTGAGCAATATCAGTTGCGCTTTAATCAAAATTCGTGTTGCTAAAGGCAACTTTGCAGTTCTATAAGCTAAGGTCTACAGAAAAAAAACAACGGAAAAGTGCGTTTGTAATCAATCTGCACAGTTTCCAACGTAAAATATATAAATATATGTTATAATACTTGCGTCATTTTAAATAATATTAACAATGCTTCATAAACTGAGTATTTTTACCATTTATATTTTGCTGGACGAGGGAAAAGGCAGGAAATATCCGTTCCAAAAGAAAACACTGGTGGCGCGCATGAGATATTTTCAATTCATCTCATTGACTAGCTGAATGTGATTGTTCAAAGTGGAAATAAACGATCACTTTTTATGGGATATGGTACATTCCCGCTCTGGTATTGTGCATTGTATATTAGTTGTAAATTGTTAGTGAAACCTTATAATGATAATGAAAAAAATAAAATTATGTTAACTACTGATTCTGACTTGAGGAACCTGTGAATGGCATATGTGATTTCTTTAACTCCGTTCTTCTTGCTGGTTTCGTCCTTACTCTGCTGGCTCATGCTGAGGGTTCTACCCCATAGTTCTCAGTAGTAGGGCATTGTGTTCTAGTTGCAGTCGAAGGGTGATAATTGATTGTCGAAGGGATCTGAATCTGTGGGAAGGAGTAAAGAGAATTGTTGTTTTACTTTGAACAGTGGTTGTCATGTGTCTATCATTATATGATTATCTTAACAGTTGGATGTTTGGTTGATGATCATTCCTATAATGGACACTAAATCATTGATTTATTACAAAGAATCCTCATTTATGGATTCTAAATAGTAGAACTATCTATTATGGTGTTAAGACAATATTATTACAAGTGTAACCACCCCAAAGTTCCACTACAATTTCTGCTGTTTCTTTTCGACCTCCTGATATGTATTTCTTTCGGTAGACTTAGCAAGGCCTAAGGTGCTCAAGAAAGCGGCCAGAAATCGGGTTGGAAGAGTGAATACCTGAGGCGGCGGTAATCTAGCCGTAGGGAACCCCAAGGGTTCGCCCTCCTGGGGATTATAGAGCAAGCCTTGAAATAGGGCACCAGAGGCTTCAATAAGCTGTTTCTACGGAACAACATGGACCAAAGTCTCGACCCTTGGCCGCGACTCCTAGTTCGAGTATTTATTTCAAAAGGGCCTTATCACGCATTATAACCTTGTCATCTTCAGATATTTTTTAGAAGAGAACCCCTCTGAACTTTAGCAATTACTGGACCCACTTCTCTTGTATATTTTTGTTTGTTTATTTTTTAAAGGGAAATATCAGATAAATCATTCACAGAGGGTAACTGATATCCAGTTCAACTTTGACTCTTCACTTATTTGCATTTCCTTGAATGTCATGTATTGTCATGAATATTGTATTCATGACGACCAAACGCATTGTTAAATTTTTGTTTTCAAATTTGATGAATATGTCTTTAACTCGGAAAAAAGAAAAAAAAAAGAAGAAGGAATGTTAAGAATGTTTACAATGTAATATATAATATAGACATATCATGTTGAATAATAATACCTTATAAATATAAGGTAGGCAATGATCCGAGATGAGATAAAAAAAATGATTATTTTTTTACGTCCGCCCGGCAATTTTCTTTCTCATATCCTATGTTAAAAACCCATATTATAAATATAAGTCCTTTGGCAAAATAAGTTAACTATGGTTATGACCGAAAATGCCTTTATTGTTGAATGATATTACTATAGACCCGTTGAATAGGTGGTTAAGTTGAATTTCGTCCAAAATGGTGTTAGTGTACTGAGTGAATCGGGATAGCGTCATTCTCGTAGTGCATAAGTGACCAAGTAAAACCTTGGCTTGAAATGGATTTGTTGCATATATTATAACACCATTTTATACCACTTCTATCAGTACAATCAACTCACTATGGACAAAATTTGACTTAAAAACTTATTTTCGTTGCTGCAATATCTGCAAACAATAACTTATCAAATAATGACTAAAGACAGGAATGTAATTACTAACAATAATGACCATAATGTCATAACTTCCTGTGATGTAAACTCATCTTATAACTGCAGTCTCCAACAATGCCTTGTTCCATCTTTCTACACTATATGAGTTGAAACTCAGATTTCTGTTGCAACTGAGTTTCTAGTGGCAGTGTTCGAAATTTGGCCCTGCTATCTGCTTGTGCCGGGTTACCACCACGATTGTATCGAACGTTTCTTGTATCGTGATCAGGTTCTTCCAATAAGTGTGTGAACAACGAATCCTTTGTTGTGAGGATATACTTACTCCAAAAAACTAAACCCTTCCTAATTCTTCAGTATTAATTGTTCAGGGACACATACAATTTATATTTGCTAAATTGGTATTGAAGATGATTGACGAGTATTTATATTTAATCAAAATTACATAAGAAATATTATACAAATATCAAATATGAAATATTTATATGAAATACATATTAAATCAAAAAAGAAACCAAAATCGAGGCAGGAAAATACAGATATTATTTATAAATTGATATTTTTATTATTATTATTGATTTCATCGAATAAAAAACATTTTATTGCTACCTTTCATTGCATTCATTCAAATCCGATTCGCTGAAATAGATAAAAGGACTTACTTTTAACCTTTCGCCGAATTTCCTGTGTGAGTGCTTGATTATAATTATTATTATATTATACTATTATTATGATTATAATCCATTAACCGTTTTGCTTCATTTTGTGGCGGTTTCAGGTATACATCCTGTAATGTTGTTTATTCTGTATCATTATTAAAACTCTACAATTCAGAACATCGAATGCCATGTAAAGTTTGAATATGATACTGTATATATTTTGCCTGAATAAATCATTTTCATTGAATTCACAAAGATATTATTAGAAATATGCTCATGAGATTTCCTGATATCACGTAAAATACATACCTCATCTATAACCATCATGGACGGAGAGATAAAAGCATTATAAGATAACAAGCAATGCAGGAAATAATGGAAATAACTACATTTACACTTTATCGATATCCCGCATCAGCATAAATCGGGAACATGTGCGCTGTTGGTCCCTTTGAAACGAAATGACATTTAATGGAGCCGACATAATTCAGGGCAGAGGCGAAGCGTGACACCAGGTGCTTGCGGTTTTATTGCCCTGTCCCCGGGTCTCCTCCGAGCTCCCTCGACCACTTCACCCTCAACAATAAAGGAGTTCTTGAAGTATCCTTCTCCTGCTTGTACAAAAAAAGAGGAACAATGCATCAAATATAACAAAAACACACACAAAAAAAACTCAATGCATTTAATATTAAACATGGAGTAGCACCTAATGGTATAAAATCTGTTTAAGATTTACTTATATGTGTTTTTTTTTGTGTGTTTGACATTTTTGGCATGTCATTGCAGTTTGTCATGGGCGACACGTCGCTGCCGATTTCGAACCCTCTTTTTGTTCTAATGTTCAGTAAGTTCTCTCTTTGATCCCTAAGTGCTAGGAAATAATCAATCATCGACTTTTCGACCCGGTTCCTCTCTGGTTTATTTATGAACACGTTTGTGGGGGGAAATACTGTTGGTGACGATCATTTCATTTGCAAGGCAGAGGTTCAATATTCGTTCCCCGTTGTTGCTTAGGTGATCTTCTCCATGAACTCCTAGTACGTCCCTCCATCTTTTTGCATCGTTCCCCACTCTTCCGTTGAGGTCTCCCATAATGATAGGTATACCCTCACTGTTGTCCACCTCTCTCTGTAGCCTTTTAGTACATATTACGTTTAATATTACTGTATAAAAATATTACATATTCTACTCCTTACCATATACTATTTTAATTTATTTGTATCTTGAATATTTAGCCTTTAAGCCTTAAGAAGGCCTGCAATATTGGTCGAAATGCCGGCTTCCATATAAGCAGTTCACCCAATATAAGAAAATTTTTTTACCTGTACCAAGACCATTTTCTTCCTCATATACTATGTTAGAGTTCACTGTATAAGCAGAACAGTTTTTACCTTTACCAATTAATAATCTGAAAAGTCTCTACCACGTACTGAATCCAAGACCCTTCAAGGGTTTTAGTGGTGCTGGTTTTATTTAATAATTTTAAATATGTTCTGAATGCGGTTTTCTTTAGAAATTTATGATTTTGGTAATCTTTCTATTAAATGAGAGCGCAGTGGCTTAATGGTAGAGCGCTGGGTTGCCGTGCTGAAGGTCTTGGATTTAAATCCTGCTGCTGACATATTTTATTTAGTCTGTTAGTAGCCGGGGATGAATCATTTGGGATCTGGGGATCACCTGTAGCTCTTCCAGCCACTTAAAAGGGAATACCAATAGTAAAGGTAATGATCTAGCGGTTTGGCGTGATTTGGGAAAAATCACCTCTCTGTACAATCATTGTCCAAACAACCGTACGTTCTCTACCACTAAAGAGGGCGACCTGTGCTACCGCCCGATGAGCCATAGCAGCATAAAGTGACGTTAGATAAACAAACAAACAAACTAACTTGAAGTAAAATTTGTGATCATTGCTTATGTTTTTTGGTGGATTTTAATTTTAATTATATTTTTATTTTACTCGTGTTATGTAAAACTCTAATTAATCACTACAACAACTACAAATAATAAAATGTTAAGGGAAAATTAAACCGCGGCTGTCAATGATGCCTGTATTCCGTGCTACCCATCCTCGCTGCTGTTGGAATGCCGGCACACATAGTCTCGACTCTAATCACAGACAGTTGCCTCCACGTCGGAGTGCCGGGGGGTTTAGACAATGGACCACTGATGGGAAGATGCGGGCTCTTCTTTTCCACAATTGTGGATAGCGGTTTCATCAAGCTCACGTCTTTGTAATTCAACTTGAGCTATCCGTTCAAGATTGCCCTTGCCCACAGAAATGTTAATTAGAATCGATTTTCTCCAAGTACCAATAAGGTCCGTTAGCTATACCCTTCTTAACTGCCATTACCGGTCCAATCGTCTTGCCATTATTAAATAGTTACAGGAAAATAATTTGTTGATTCTCTCTGAAACACGTCCGAGTAATTTGACAATATTGCTTCTTCTGATGTTAATTTACGTGATTCTATTAACATAATATACTAACGGTATTTTTAATTTCCAACAAATGTAAGGTTGCTCTAGGGAGTAATTTAGCTTCTGCTTTATATTATTATTTTTATTTTATAGCTTTTATTGTTTAATTATAATTTAACAGTCCCGAGCGGACACTGTTGGATCTGGAGATCCTCCTGAGGCTCATCCAGTCTCTATGAATCTGGGTGAAAGCCTGTGGTCGAGTCTGATTTCAGATAAACCACATCCCGTGTTTGTGTGGATAAACCCACATGTGCTTAATCCTAAGCCCTCGTAGGCCGCAGTGGTACTGGTTGAGGTCGTTTTATATATCTATATAAAATTTCCAAACTAAATAAAATAAAGTAATAAAAATTCATAATATTAATCATTCATTATGTTTTATATAGAATTAATTATTAATGTGCTAAAATGTTGTGTATAGGATCATCAAAAGTGAGATGTTCAGGATCAAAAGCGGTTAACTCCCAAATTTCAATATTTATATTTTTCACTGTTTAGTCAAAAAATTTTCGCTTTATTTCTCACGGTCTGAACCTGTAATTTGGACTGTATTAACTATTGCGTGACTAAATTAGCCAAAAATTTGAAAAAGTGAATTTTGGGAGTTACCGACTTTTGATTCTGAAGGCCTCAAGTGCATTAACGAGAATATTTTAAGAAAATAATTTGTTGATTCTCTCTGAAACACGTCCAATTAATTTGATAATCTTGCTTCTTCTGATGTTTATTTATTTATTATTGTTTATTGAAACAATTCAGGCACAACGAGTACTAGGCTAGTAATGTTTCTAAAGCTCTTAATTTTTAAATGCGTTCATCAGTTATGTTTCTTCAAATCGTTTAGGTACTTATGTGAAATTATAGTGTAACAAAATAATTTTTTTATATTACTTTTATTTGTTTAGTAAAAGTGGAGAAAAAATTGCGTGAATCACTGAGATATACGGGAGAAGGGAATCGCTAAGATTGTGAGAGGAGCGATTCGATATAAGATGCCTGGCCATATTGTTGCCGAGCCTGGGGGCCCAAGCAGCGCCCTATTTTATTGCATCCTCCGCGCAATTTAACAACTTTCTTCTTTCCTCTTGTCTATTTATTTATTTTTCCTCTTATGCTTCTCTCCGTATTTATATGTTTCCTTTATGTATTTGCTTTCTCAAGTACGGATAAATTAATATGAAAAATATAGAAGAAGAGTGTGAAATGATCAGAGGATGCAGTCAATACACATACACAAAATGTTTAACTTTTAATTCGTAGCAAGGTTTAGGACCAATCTCTGCCAGCATCAAGGCTGAGATTAAAATAAAATAAAAACCAGAAAAACTATAAAAATAATGCAATACCAAAAGAGATATACCTGGGTATATAAAGAGAAATGACAAGATATAAATATAAGGGTAAAATGTAACTATGAAATAATTATTATGTATGTATGTCCTATTCTGTTATTATTATTTAACATTAACAATTAATGTTTATCAGTATTTTGTTAAGAATAAAGTCATCCATAATGATCTTAATGTCCCTTTTGTTGCTGATTTGGCCCGAACCCGGTATCTATCCTTTCATAACAAACTTCATTCCCACTCAAACCCTCTAGTTTCAAACCTAGCTTCCTCTGCCATTCCCGATAATCCTCCAAGGTGTCTGAAGGTCGGTCCGAGGTGAAAAGAAGATGGCCTCGTGACCTTCTTAGTTGAACTTTGATTTGAGTACTACCAGTAGGTAGTTTCTCTACTTGTCATTATGTATCACTTAGCCTATTTAATTGATGTATTATTGTAATACAGTTGTAAATATCAATAAATAAATTTAAAAAAATGTTTATCAATTTAATACATTAATCTCACAGAGCTATTTGATTGTATCTATTTCAAACTCATTTTTTCACCAATAACATAGTATTCATTATATTTTGTAATGAAATATTTTTTCTTGCAATTTTAATATATTTATTATCAATGTTATATAATCTTTTTAATAGTATCTACCTCATACTGTTTGTACTTTGTTCTTCTCATTCCTGTCATTTCTCTTTATATGAGCTGTTATTTTCTTTGGTTCTGAATTGTTCATACAGTTTTTCTGTTTTTTTTAATTCTCAGCCCTGATGATGTCCTGAAACTTGGACCAAAGCGTTGGCACAAATAAAATAATAATGAAAAATAAGTTATGATCATTTCTCTTTGAAGATATATTCCGTCAACCATTTACACATCGATAAGAAAAATATGGAAAGAGAAAGAAATGGGTAAATTTTGGATAATTAGTCATCAAATATTATGACGAAGATATAATTAATGTATTGAATTCAATAACAAGAGATCATGCAAACAAATTCTGGATAGTGGGCCGAAAATGTCAAACAATCGATCAAAAAGCTTCTAGATATTTTGTTACACTTTGCTATAACTTTTTTATTTAATTTTTATGTTATATAAATCGTCCCTTGATAGTTTTTATATTTAATTAACTTTAACTATAACGATATAATCAGATTGTTAAATACCCAACAATCGCTCACTCTGTTCAAAGGAGCCGCAAAGTTTAACATACAAAACCGCTCAGTATAATTCGATACAAGTGAAACATGATAGTTACAGACCTGACGCTTTGAAAACGAGTTTCTAGAACTATTTCCCAGAAGCTGCAGCTAGCTCCGAACACAGGTTTATGGATCGTGTAGTGTTTGATAAAGTTGGGAAATATCTCTGCTATTGGTCTGATATGAACAGAGGCAGCTTTATTGAAATATGCGGACCTTATGGCATTCCAAACCACCTTTTGATGCGGAGATGTCTGACGTAGTAAATTCTCTGTAGAGTCGGGTCATCAACTGGAGGACTTTAATCAGACCTGGGTTCCAACGGATACCCACTAGTCGACCAAACCCCCACTGACGAGCACATTCATCCAAGCCATTAAGCAAAGTGTAAGGCTCGGAGTGACGAAACGAAGAATTTTGGTCGCTTCTCAATATCACCCCAAGATATTTATTAGAGATATCTAGCAAGTTTAATATTAAAAAACTGGTATTAGTTCCGCTTCTAGTTAAGTCACAACAAATTTTAACATTTCATTCATTTCTTTTTGATTATTCTCTGAAGTAAAACTAATTCTATTATATGATATTCTACATTATATTTATACCATTCTCTTAAATAACTCTAATAATAAATACTTCCTTTGTTTAATACCTTACTATCCATTAAATATATTTATTAATCAATTTAAATTTTCTAAAAACAAGCAGATTAAAATGGTCTACGTCATTCTTAAGGGTAAGAACGGGACAAAGGTTTAAGAGTAAAAGAAGAAGAGACTTAAGAAGCGATACTTAAAAGACTAAGTTTTTTTTTAATCTTTTGCACATGCTTCTAGAACAATACAACAATTTTTTAAAGTAATTTTTGACGTAGTTCAGTCCATGATTCATAATTCGCAGCTTATAATGTTCGATTTAGCTAGAAGATGTACATAGTGCTTGTGATAAATAATTATTTGTTCAATAAAGAAAACTATAATAAAATTTGCCTTGCATTTAAATAAGCTTATGTAATTTTTTCCCTGACTATTTCAAATATGACGATTCATTACACATCTTGAAGGAAGTTAACATTTATCGACCTAACGAACATATGTTTTATTCATAAATAAGCTTATGCAATATTACATCTATTTTGCTTATTATTTATGTTTTTTGCTTATTTGTTTTGTGATTTAAAAAAAAAAAAATGAATCGATGTAACAGGCAGTATCTATAATCAGGGTTATGTTCAAGAAATATTAGCGGATTGTCGGATATATATCGTTGAATTAAATATCAACAAATTATTTATAGCTGTCATTTCAAAACGTTAATATTCAGTATAAAATTTTTTTTTTCTTTTTTAATATATTTCATTATGCTTACTTTTCCATACAAAATAATGAATGAATGTTTTCGTTGTTTGTTTGTTTTATTTTTTAAGGGCAAACAACTACAAATGATTATTATTGCCCTCACAACTAGAAAATATACATATTTACATTATCTAGATAATGACAACTACTTAATAGAAACAATAGACAATAATAATAGAAACATATTACATATCGTAGAAACATATTAAACATGTAATAGAAACAATAGATAATAATAATAATAGAAATGGAAACAATAGATAATAATAATAATAGAAACATATTACATATAGTAGAAACATATTAAACATATAATAGAAACTATAGATAATAATAAAAGAAACATATAATAGAAACAATAGATAATAATAAAAGAATGATATTACATATAGTAGAAGCATATTAACATATTAAACATATAATAGAAACAATTGATAATAATAATAGAAACATATTACATATAGTAGAAGCATATTAACATATTAAACATGTAATAGATACAATGGTTTCGTTATTTTAAAAACAAGAACATAATATTTTAAACGGCTAAAATAATCAATATTGATTTTAATGAACAGATAATTTTCATATGTGTTTACAAAATAATTTTATACATCAATAATAATATTTATAAATAATAAGACCGTGGAAAAATTCCAACGAAAAGCCCTTAAGTCTCCAAACTAAAATAGAAATTGAAAATATCTGTCCATAATTAATATAACATTTATGTTAGGACTCTTTTTATCTTTCCCTTTCAATATTATTATAAATAATAATAATAATAATAAAATAAAGATAGTACGTTCCAAGAATAAACACATTCATATAGTCATTCTGTTACGAGGAATCCAGTCTAATTACTGTAATGTCGTTGCTGGTTTCGTTCTAAATATATCTGTGAATATTATAAAGATTAGAGTTTTTTTTTTCGGTTAGCTGATTCTCTGAATTTTTTTATCTCCAGAGATATATTTAAAAACAATGATAAAGCAGAATGTAAATGCTCCTAGAGATTTACAGAAATGTTAATAATACGTCAACACGTAGGTACTTCACGTAGGTTATTTATAACAACACAGTGTATATTTGTACCTGACAAATATGTTACGTATTTTTTTTTTTATCGATTAGGTAACATTTTTTGTGTGATGAAAAACGTGGTATTTTTTCATTGAAAATATTTTATAATTTTAGCATAAATTTTATCGATGACAGATTGGTACTCATAATATAACATTAAAATGAACAACAATTGATAAAAAATTCAATAAATAATCTTGTAAATAATATATTTATTTGTGCGTGATTCGAATAGTATTTTTGTAATTATGTTTAATTGATTATACAAATGGTCATTCCAAAGAGTTTCAATCTGGAGATTGAAAAACAACATCTATTAACTTTTTCTATTGTTAGGTATGTTTATTAGTAGTTTTTTTTATTATTGCATAAACTAGCGTTATAAATTTTCGCACACCAAAAAATGATGAAAGCAGTAAAAAACTTATTTTAAAAATACAACTCTTTGAAATTGGTCCGTTATAAGTAAAGATACGGAGTGTTGAACTTATTAAGTTTAATTTATCCGGCTTCTTCAGTAGCCGAATCACCTGTAAGGCAATGACATTTAGAAATATAATGTATGTTATGGAAACTTATATTTTGAACCCTAAAAGCAACATATTCTGTTTGACTCTCAATATGACTCTGTTTTTATATTTTATATTTAGACTTCAACAATTCTGGAAACAAATATAGCGTGTCAAATTAAATACAGATCAGTAAAAAACATAAATATTTTCCATGTATATTGAAGTGTGATTAATTAAATTTCAGATTCATTTTTATGTTGTTTTATCAGAGTCGAACAATAGGAATTCGTAATAGATACAACATATATAACATGATTATCCAGATTCTCGTTTTTCAATTCAATCTATATTCTCATCCCGCATTAATTTGGCATAGCATTGTTTTGTGAAATGAATATTATTTCTTTATTTAAATAAAAATCATATGTATGAAAAATATTGAATTTTTTATTTAAATAAATAAGATATGGCTCTCACCAGATGTTCAAAATTCTCCCTGAGTGTAGTAGAATTTTCCCAATGAATGATTTTTACCGAAAAAACAGTTTTTCATCAAATTTCTTGAATTAATAAATGCTTTAATGCATTATGTATAGATACCGACATTGGGACGAGTGATTACTTTTTTTATTGTTTTTTAAAGTAGTCTTCAAGTATCTGGTATGGAAAACTTTCAAGGTTTTTTGGGATAAAACTTTTCTTCCCATTTTTTTTTTAAATTTTTTATTTTATATTCAAATAATAAATGGTGTACATTTTTTTTCAATGTATATTTAAGCCCATAGATTGATTATCCCAATTTATTTTTCTATTCATTTCATTTAAAATCAAATCATGCACAACAAATGTATTTTAAATGTAATTTTTATTTTTAGATAGCTAATCACGAAAAATGCTCAATTCAAATATATTTTGTCTGATTCCGTTTACTTAATAAATCCCTACTATTACGGTTAGACTTTAATAATATTAGTTGACTATATATATATATATATATATATATATATATATACATACTGGCTTCCCTAAAAGATGCTCTCTAAGCAGGTTAGTCATCTGCTTAGAATGAAATGTATTGGATCATTTATTGTGTTATTTAGATGTTTTAATTTTGTTTTTAAGAAAATGTACATCTGTAAAGTAATACATGTAATTCAAAGAAAGTATTACATGCTAGTTCATGAATTCAAAAGTTGTTATTGATTTATCTATTCTTTTAATTGCTTAATATTATTATTATTATTTTATATTTTGGATTTCTCGGCTTGTGCCGTATAAGACACCAACTCGGGCCAAGCTCAAGGGTATGGCTCATTTTATAGTTAATTTTGGATATTTAAAAATTGTTTAACGATGTTGGCAGTTCCCCGCTTTCTGTATTATTTTTTTTATTTTTCTTCTCAACATTGCTGGTTGATATGGCTTAACCGGACCATGGTCAAGGTTAAGCTTAATCGTCTTATTTATCGATATTTAAAAATGTTCGAATAACTGCTTTTTGTAGTAGTTCAACTTCCTTGTTCAGTTCAAGGATTTTCAAGGATTTTATTGTTTCCTCTGTAATAAGGCCATTTGTAGAAAATACTATTGGTAGTACTTCAACTTTTACCAGCCTATAAAGATGCTTCAATTCTTCGCCAAGCTCCTGATATTTCCGAATTTTTTCTCCTATTGTTTTTTTCACATTATCATCGGAAGGAACTCCTATCTGAATAATCTGTGATTTCTTTGCTGCCTTGTCAATAATGAAGATGGCAGGTCTGAGATACATGTTGTGGTCTGCAATCATCATATGGTCCCAATATAATTTAATATTAGCACTTTCTACTAATGCTTCAGGATGATATCAGTAGGAAGGTTGGTGATCTTTAATTAGATCACAACTTTTAGCAACTGCTTGATGAATGGCTTTCGCTGCATTATTGTGTCTTTTAAGGCATTCTTCTCCCACTAGTACTTGACTTCCTGAGATCAAATTATTATTATGATTATTATTTGTTCATATTTGTTCTTCTCAAGGGACTAAGTCCCAGAATAAAGTTTTCTATTGTATTCTATTATGTATATGAGGGGGAATGGTCCGGGTGGAGGAAAAAAAAATCTCTTAAGTAGGAAGAACTGTTTATTATAAAGCCAACGTTTCGACTCATCTGACTTGACTGCTTAAACACTTGTGCGGAGAAGATCTGCAATATGGGCCGAAACGTTGGCTTTCCAATAAACAGTTCTCCCTATTTAAGAGAATTTGTTTTTGATCTACACCCGGACCGTTTTCTTCCTATTATTACTGTTATATATGTATATATATATACATGGTCAGCTAATATTATTCAATATATATTGGGTTTAGACCGTGTTACGAAATATACTACATCTAAAGCAAAATTTCAACTTGAAGATAATTTGGCTGAGATTACTTCCACCTGGAATTTTTTTTCTCAACCTTAATGGTGCCCAAATAACGGAGATTGGGCATCCCAGAGGAGAGCCTCTAGATCCCAAAGGGTCAACTCTCGCCTGTTAACGAAATAAATAATTTATCTGCCAGTTTCCAACTCACGACCCAGAGCTAATGAACAGCACTCTACGAACTAAGCTACCTTGTTCTTACTGATTAAACTCAATTAAATTTTAAAAAAATAAAATAAAATAATGAAAATTTATATATTAGAATTATGATCTTTATATTTATGCTGAAAAATAGGTCTCTTCGCCTAAGTACGTCCAAACACTTTGGTTCAAGAACGTCTACAAACACGTCTAGGTTTATGAATGTTGGGTGCATCCCCGGCAGCCCTGAAAGCCTGAAGCCTAAACCTTGGGTGGAAACGTTGTACTGCACCTCCTGAGCATTTCAATCCATTATTAGAATTATCCAGTCTATCAGACTATCTTCCACTTATAAATTCCTTTACGTATAGCTTTACGTTCTATAAGGACCATAACAGTATCCGAGTAGATACTTAGTATCCTGGAAGACCATACTCCTATTTCCGATTAAGATAAATTGAAAAGTGTATTCGTACCTTCTCCAAGTCTGTGTTGGTTTCTTCCAGTAGGATCATTGGTCTCTTAAACACGATGGCCACAAGAGTTCATAGCAACTACAAGATTGGGATTTGTGAGAATGTAGCCTTCTTATTTTGCCATCTCATTTGCTACTGGATGGCTGTACGTGTATATTCACGATCCTGAGTTATGATAGAAGGTATTACAATTAAGGATTTGTAATTTTAAAATGGATTGGGATAAAATAACGTTAACTTTATACATGACCATTATTTTGTCTTAATCTCATTACAATTGTGTTTTTTTTAAACATTATTAATTTTTTGCAATGAATTAAGGTACAACAAGAGGTACATGTAATGATGAAAATCATACTTAAGAGGCCAGTAAACAAATGTATATTTTGAGATAAAAATGAATATAATGCTTTCACAAGCAGTTCGAAGGCGACCGGCGTTGAACCAAGGCAGTAAACATATTGTGAAGATAACTCAGCATAGACTGCATAGCATGAACATTCCATGTCGGCATTCCACAATGTCAAAACCGTCTCTTTGTTCAAGTAATTAAAGTGAAGTTAATCTGGAAGCAGGAACCGGTTGACAGGTAAATGAAGATATGTCAGAATTCCAGCATCACTTTAAGTAGTACATTATCCTTATATCAATTGGGAGTTTTCATTTACCAGAGTAATTAATAATAATTACTCTTAATAGTCATAGAGATTCAGAGAGGTAACTGTCATTTAATCATGTATAATTAAACTAATAAAGCAATTAAAGCGTGTCTAGTTTGTAGTTATTTTGTTAGGTTAAATAAAATTATTACAGCAAATGAAATCGGAAAACAAATTTATCCTAATGATTATATTATCCTAACGAATGCATTGGTAAATTACAAACAAATAAAAAATATTTGCGAAATACGCAAAAATATAAAGCGGTTTGTAAGAATGATTTTTAAGCCCTTAAAATGTTTCTGGGTAAGGAGAGTATTCCTACCTCGACGAATTTTCGATATGCATTCTTACAACTTGTACAAAAGTTTCTACAAATGCAAGATCCGTAAAAATAACGTATTTAGAATTATATAACCTTCTCTGGAAGATCGGCCTAAGTGGAGGAAAATTGTCGGCCAAGGTCCTCCACGGACAATAGCCCAATGTGAAGAATTTATATTATATATTATAACTATTTGTTAATTTTATTAATTTCTATCTTGTGCATTTTTTAAAATATTTGTTTATAATATTTTAAAAATGGGGGAAACGTAAAGGAACATTTTGAAGTTGACTTATGAGTGATGTATCTGCTATGGATCCAAAAATGAGTGCATTTCTGTGATTCATTTTTATTTATTATAAGAAATACTCTAAATACATAAAACATTCGAGTAAATACTTCCTTTCAACTACTCAATTCTTACATAAATGCTGCATAAATTTAAAATATTTCCAAGAACTCAATCCTTACCTTATATTATTAATCTCCGATATCAGATTTTTTTTAATCCTGCATTACGTCCTCAGAAGCGATAAATATGAAGTAATATTATTTTTATCATTATTTATAGTAGTAAATAAACCTGGCATATAATTAAAGAAGTCGGCCGCTATGACATGTTTCGTAATCTTTGAAGCCATGAAACATTTCATGCCTTGTCATTGTTACTCAGGGCTCGTTCAAGGAACGTGAGCCCTACCTCATTAATAGCGAAAAGAAAGCAATTAGTAACCTTTGGGACCTCAGATCGTTATCACATCTTCCCTTCCGATGAGCCCTTGATAAGCCAGGCCGCTCTCAGACTTCTATTGTCCTAATAGCTTTTTTCTCTTATCTTTATCGATCTCCACTAATGTAATGTTAATTAATTTACAAAAAAATAAATAAATAAAATATGAATCCCTAAACAAAAGCAGCAATCTATTAGAATTCACTTGACAACCATGATATTTAAAAACATCCAATCCTTTGATTTAATTACTATTCGTTGGCATACAATCCTCTTAAGGACCTTCTTATAGGTAAGAGCGAATCTTAGTTGTTTTTTAGAATTTGATTATCAATGGATAATTAAAAAAAACAGTAAACAAAATTGTTTTAACTTAATTTATTCATTGAAATTTAATACTGTATTAAAAAAATACAATAAGTAAATGGCAGGAATGATACTTTATGGTATGGATAAAGACAAGCAGAGAAACTACCCGCTGCGAGTACTCGAATAAAAAGTTCAACTTAAAAGGTCACGAGGCCACCTCCTCCTCCGCCTCGGAGGATTATCAGGAATTTAAAAACTTGCTAGATTTGAAACTAGTAGGTTTGAGTGGGAATAAAGTTTGTCATGAAAAGATTGATATTGGATTCCTGCCGAATCAGTAACAATTGTGACCTTGAGATCATTATGTATTACTGTGTTCGTAACAGCATAAGGAGCATTGAGGATTGTACACAGGATTTTGGATTGTAATGATTGAATACGAGAGGAATTTGAGAGGAAGGGGGAGCCTCAAAGCACTACTCTGTAAATCCAGTTGAGTCTAATGATTGTCGTGTATATGTGTCTTTTGTAATTAATTGGGAGCTTATAGTGGTTGTCTAGTAAATGTTGAAGTAGCCTGAAACGGCGAGCTGTATCAGTAAAATGTAATGATTCCAAGTTAAACGTTTGCAAAGGTAAAGTCGTAAGCACAAGGACCTGTTCTACAGGAATCAGTGGGATGTTACTAAACGATGCAGCAGGACAGGAAGTCGTTGGTTTACGATGGATGGTTAAAGTGACGGGATTTGTGAGAATTTATTTTAATCCTCCAGTTTTGACACCATTTTTCAAGGTCAGTGATATGTGAATGAAGAGTATGGTACGCTATAGCTGAACTGATAATAGACAGATGTCATCAGCAAACATGGGCAAGATTGTATTCGGATTGGTTGGGAAGTCAGCTGTATAAACTGTGTACAGTATTGGGCCGAGGACACTGCCTTGAGCAATACCAGCAGATTGAAATAACCAGCAGAGCAGACTTAATCACGGTTTAATTTGAATGACCAGTTGGAGCTAGGATTATATAATGAGAAACTATGTAGGAGGTGGGAATCTACGGAATTTGTAATGCTGCCCGGGGAGAAAAATTAAATTAAAAAAAAAACAATGTACAAAATACACAAATAATCCGAATGAAAATACAAAAAAAGCTAGGAATGCAGTATCTATAACTTTTAAATAAATCTCGTTTAAATAATTAAATATTTCGCTAATATCATTGCTGTAGTTAGTTAGAAATATTGACATATATGTATAGCAATTGCCTACAATCAGTCAGTAAGTGTTTAATAGCCATATTTAGGCCGCATTGTGCAGGGATTGGTTTAGGTGTCCCGGTCATCAAATATTGACGTGTGACATGTGGATGTCCGATTCTCGTTTGTGTGCCTTCTTGTCGGTATTATGAATATCTGCTATAACTAACTTCACTGAGAAAGCCATCTGTACTTGAGATATGAAAGGCTAATACCAATCATTTTTGAGGCAAAAAATGCAGTCAGATGGAGGAATTAGTGAGGCACATTTTCCTGTTTATCAACTTTTTTTCACCTGACACTTATACCGTTTCTGATGTAAATAATTGTACCTTGTTACCCTTTTCTTTTCGAAAATGCGAAAAGATAGCTACAAAAGTAGTTAGTACGTTTTTTTAAAGTTGGCTGTGCCTTTCTTAAGTTTCTGGAACATAGGAATCTAAACGGTATCATTTGGTTTTCATTTTATGTTGTTACGCGAAATATTTTAGATTATAGATACTCTTCGATTATAGTAAAAATCCGATGTTAAAAAAAAAATGAATGAGTACGGAGGCAATATTTTAACTTTGATCTATTGTGTTATCCGAAGAATAATGCAGGTTTTTCACATTCCCAATCGCCTTGAAATGGTCATCGACGATTGATTTGCTGGCTCCGAGTTTCTCTGCCAGTTCTCGGCCAGATGTTCTTGGATTTTCTTCCTCCAAACCACGGAGATATCATCACCAAAGGCAGAACAATGGGCCTACTTTGTCTTCAATACTCAGTTCTCCCCTTTGATATCTCTGGTTCCTTCTCTCCAAAATTCTTTGAAATTGTTGGCCGTTCTTTTTTGTTTTCCTCAAGATTCGTAAGGGTTTTCCTCAATTTTCTATTGTTCAAAACAAATATATATATATATATATATATATATATATATATATATATATATATATATATATATATATATATATAATATATATATGTACACCGCTATTCTTTCAAAAAGTAATTCATACAACAGTCGATTTATTTCAATTGAATTTATGCGGTATGTGTTCCATATTTTTGTGCTACTTATTCCTTCTGAATATTTTACATCCTCTCTTCAGACAGACGTAATGGTGCCTTATGTGTCCTTTATTAATACTAATCCAGGCTGGACAATTTTTGGAACTTCGATCACATATTGAGCTGGAAACGCGTGCACGTCCAACAAACGTAAACACCTTACTGTATGAAGAGATATTTTAAAGAAAACATGCATTCCTGCGCGATCATCTGGACAACCCAATACCTGCGGATAACCTCATATGAATTTCAGATCGAATTATCGTGCATGTATACATCTGAACATAGGGACAACCAGAATATTATCGAACATGAGCAGTTTAACAAGTTGTAGCTTGATGAGATAAAAAGTCTGGGGATCCGCTACTCGATATCCATCACAAAGTCCCCTTGAGGTCTCCCACCGAAGGGGCCCAACTAACCGGATTATGCCGGCGATATGACGGAGGTAATACTTCCGAAGGGGGCAGTTAAAAAAGGATAAATTTCGTTAGCGGGGGAATGATGATCACGAGAACCGGAAATATCCAAGGGGTGATGGGGGCGCCTGACCACGTGCGTCTAGTTACGTACCCACTCACCCTCTTTGTAGCTTTTTTTCTCGTTTCTGATCGACAAGAAGGTATCAACATTTATATATAATCGAATTTATCTTCCGATATCCTGTGGGACCTCAAGAGAAGCAGCTTAGTCATGCGGAGGTGGTCGAATTGAAAAAGTTTCCAAAATATAACCTACTTCTAATCAACGCTATTTTGAAACCACCAAAGAAGTTGTTAAATTTTATTTTATGCTTAAAAAGTCTTATTTAAATAAAATTTAGGTACTTGTGATTTAGCAGTTCGCCAAGGACTATTATCCGCTATGTATATTATGAACACTGATAATAACTTCAAAAATTCTGTAAAAACAACAATCACAAATAAGTTACACAAATCCAAAACAAAACAAAAAAAAATTGTCCCTACGGTTAGCAAAAACCAAGCATAGATACCTCTTAAAAATTCATTGTTAATAATTTAAATTTTTTTTTATTTTCTTGGGGATTGACTATTCTCCATAATCAATATATATATATATATATATATATATATATATATATATATATATATATATATTAGTAACTTTTATATATATATATATATATATATATATATATATATATATATATATATATATATATATATAAAAGTTACGGCACTGAGTTTCCTGATCTTATGCATTTCAGCTGTAGCATATTCTAGAAACATTTGCACCTCTCCAGTTAGAATCGTTATGTTCCCTGGGAAGGGCGAGGGGTAATACCCGCCAGGAAGCCATCACTTGTCAGTCGAAATTAGCCTGGATTCGTTCCCTGCGGTGGCACTCACAGTCGGAGGAGTTGACGATGCTAGGGAATGCAGCTTTAACCAGCCTACCAGCCTACCAGCAGCATCCATCCGCACCAGATTTCAATCCATATCCTTGGGGCATAGCTGTCTCGCCGCGGTTTCTCTCAACGTCATAATGTAGGCATCCTGAGTGCCCTCTAAACCCCACTAAGCCAGATCTTCTACATCCTCCCCTGAGGGCTTTCTGCCGGATGGGAGTAGGCGGAGATCGTCCGAAGAGAGATGGAGTGCTTTCACTCCGATTTTGGCTTACCTTTCTTTCGATGCGATTATTTTTGTTACTCCCTGCTTTTAGTAAAATGAGGGAGGTCTGCCAATGCATTGCTTACTTTTGTGATTATTTCTCTTTCCATTCTATGGGAAAATACTGTCTTGGTATCACGGTTACGTAAAATCTTTCATTGCCGTGTATTGTTTTATTGTAATCAGCAATGTAACTGATTGCTAGATTGATTACATTAAATTAAAACAGGGATTAATCGACTCCTGTGGCCATAAGGCTGCTCTCCTTAAATTTTTAGAATTAACTTTATAGCTTTTAAGCAGAGTCGTTTTATTACATTCCTTGAGCGGTTGACACGTTTCAATATTCAAATTTATTCTTTCTATTCGATACTTCTTATATTCAAATGTATGCTTCACTGTAAGTTTTGTATTATCGCAACTTTGACAGGTTGGTTGATACAGCCCTAAATATAGTTGGAGATGAATCACCTTTGTATTACCGATTCTCAACTTATTATGCTGCATTCTTTTGACATTCAGCGGTTTGGAGGGATCCAAGCAAAGTATTTTTTATTTGACTATATTATGTAACATTATTTGACTATATTATATTATGTAATATAACTAAATAAATACATATACAGAATGGAAATCCTCCTTTCGGTCCTTTTTTTCTATTGTTTTATGAAGATCATCGAAGATTATTTCTTAAGGGCAAACGATATGATCAAATACGCTTATGATGTACATGCTTATTTCGTCTCAAAAATATTGGATTAGTACAGACAATTGCTTGAAAATAATTTTGGAATTTATTCAAAAATAACTTCATAAGTTAGTAAATTCTCTTACCAGGGCTAATATTTTTAATCCATTCATCACGTGTGGCTGGTTTCGATCGTGTAGTCTCATTTTTTGTCTACGTTTCGCTGGCCATAGTGCAAGCTTCCTCAGTGCTTAATCTCAGTCTGAGAGTTTCATTTTGAGATTATGGTATGCCATTATTTTTCTTTCTATCCTGAAAATGCATAAATTGGCGATATGTTGACAAGTATTTAATTTTCTCATTTAAAATTTAGAAACTTAAAGCTTCTTGTTTGTTTGTTCATTTAACATCACTTTATGCTGCTATGGCTAATCGGACGATGCTACATTGGGAGCTCTAAATTTTGCCTATCCAGGTTTAATTAGGATAGGGATTTTTAACGAGTACCTGACATCGTACAGGCTCGGGACCCCCGTTTAACGTCCCTTCCGAAGGACGGCGTAACTAAGGATTTTTTACTCCCTTAAAAAATCCTAGGGCCACCTACCGGGTTACGAACCAGCGATCTTGGGCTTAGTAGTTTGTTACGCTAACCACTAGACCACAGGTGACCGTACTTAAAGCTCTTTGTTCGGAATTGTTCCACTAATTTCTTAATTTATTTATAAATAAATATGAATCCCGTTTTTATTAAAGTTTCAAAATTTGTATGTGAGTTGATTGTTTTTAGGAGTTTAGAAATGTTTCTCAGATTCCCACCGATTTGTTATTCAAATATATGACCTTAGTGATGATAAATCGAAACGTGGGGAAAAAATACCCTATTCAAAAAGAAAAAAAAAAAAATTGAAAATATTTTTTAAATATAGGTATTTTATTGTTTCCTGTTTTGGTTGGAATTTTTCCACTTATGTGTTATCTTGTATTTTATGTATTTTTTTGAACTTTTGCTCTTCGATATTTATATAAATTTGCCTTTCTAAATGTGGCATTTTGAACGAAAAATATGAATCGACTAGTGTAATCATCCCTCACTATCTAAAGAGAAAAAAAATCGATTGAAGGGGAAAAAAGGGGGTGACTCAGTGACCAGTGGGCAGGCGTGTAAAAGAAGCAGATATAATTAGGAATCCTAATGCTACAGGACACGGAACAGTTTAGACCTTGCCTCTGATACTATCTTTAATTGCTTAATTAATTCTGGCAAAGTGAATTGGTACTTTATATTCTATGGCATGTGTAGTTTGTTGTAATATTTCACTGTCATTAATCTGATTCGAAGATAAACGTATTAAAAGAATAATAATATGACAGTAGATTAGTTAATGATTTATCTTTTAATTTTTTAAAAATTATCTACTCCATCTCGATCGGCTTAGATATGACATCTTAAACAGTTTTATTATAATTGACAACGACGTTTTAGTGATATAATTGACATTTATATGCGCATTATAAAAACATATGAAAGGACTATTCCCGAAATAAATTATGAATTCATAATTATTATAAAATAATAATCAATAATAGATCTGTTCGTATGTTGATTATACGAGAAATATGTCATCATTTATGCATTTAAGTAAGTGTAGAATTCCGATAATAGTTCATATGAGGAGTTCAGAATCAAAAGCGGATAGTTCCGAATTTCAAAACATGGCTATTTTTTTTACAAATTTTCTCTAGTTTAGTCAAGCAATGCTGCTAGAGTAATATAATTGAAAAACTAGAAAAAAGTGAAAAAATCAAATATTTTATTAATTAAACCGTTTAAGTTAACATATACATTTGAATTGAATTAGCTAAATGGATTTGAGATGTTGCGGTTGTAACATTGAGGAACAATAATTTCTAATCATGGAACAATTACATGCTATACTAAAATAGGAAATAGAAAAAAAGAAGATATTAGATTATTAAGAAAAAATATACTAGATATTTAATTTGTTCATAGTTTTTTTGTATGTGAATAGGGAAATATTGTACATATGTATTTTTGTATATAATAATAATAATAATAAGCTTTATTTTTTTTCCTCTTTCTTCTATATACAATTTACATGGTTTTTATATTTACAAGGTTTTTAAAAAGAAAAAAAGGCCATTCTTTGGGCATAGGCCTCTCCCAATTTACCCCAGCTACGTCTGTTCCAAGCAGAACGGTGCCATAATACTCCTATGAAGTTTTGTATGTCGTCCCGCCATCTCGTAGCTGGTCTCCCTCTTCTCCTAGTGCGATGTATTTGACACCAATCCGCTGTTGCCTTAGCCCAATGTGTTGATGCCATTCTTGCAATGTGTCCAGCCCACTGCCATTTAAGATCTGATACTGTCTTGAAAATATCGCGCGTACCAGTCAGCTTCCGTAGTTCTGTCTTCTTTATTTTCTCCCTTTTGTATATAATACACACATTAATTTTCCATAATTCGACTAGTTCCATTTCCATTATAGTTATTCTAATATAAAACTATTGTATATGGGATAATTCTCTTAATTTCTTAATTGTCCTCGTTATTCCTTCTAGTAAACTACAATACCTACAATATTTAAACGTTTTGACTTGAATAATACATAATATTGGTCCCAAGATAAAGAGAACAGAGGAAGAGGTACAGAATGGGAGGTTGGTCAAAGCCGCCAGCAACAAGTACGCTTCGACTTCCTTCTCAGTTTATAACACCTCGCTCTTTCTTCCAATTACTCAGTTCATTCCATGTTTTACATCTTCTCTCTCTGTCTTCACTTTGCTTCATTATTCTGATTGCCTTTTCTTTCTCGTTTAGTAATTGGATATTCCTTCTTTTTGGACTTAATTTTCATGTTCGACTGCAGCATTCCTAGAAACAGGAATAAAAAAAAAAATTGATTTTGTCTCTTATAATTGTGATCGTGTTCAAATGAAACTACAATGAATATATATCAACTTAACACTCATAATAAAAAAGTTTTTCTTATTTTGTGTTATATTGACCGCACCCCCAGACTATCTATATCCCACATTAGATCTTCCAGTCAACTATTTTCTTCTCTATTTATAAATTTGAAGTTTTAAAAAAATAAAATCGTTTTTAGAATTTTTTTGGTATTTTCAAAGTTTTTTAATATGTTTTTTTTTACCATAGTTTTGTTCTTAAGTAGCATTTTCTTATTTGCACAGGTTATTTAATTACGTTGGAAAGTTAAGGTACATCGTTCGCAAAAATAACACACACAATATACGCTTTTATAATTATGTAGGATATAACTTTGCGTTTGTTGGTTGTAAATGTAATATACATTCAATTTGAATTATCTTAATAGGAATAGTGCTCTCAGAAAATTACGATCTTTTATACATCACACGCTTTGACAGAAATATATATTTTGTACTTCAAAAATGCAAAATCCAATGGACTTTCTTTATTAGAATTAAAAATTTCCGATAAAAATATTTTTTAATATAATTTTGAAGATAAAAGATTTGTCTTGGTTGGGATTTGAGCCCGGGTCGTCCGCATTTCTAGCGCGGTGCTCTAACCATCTGAGCTACCAAGGCTTGTAACGAAGCCATGCAAATCCATTCTCTTCACCGATCCCCTTGTTCTGGCAATTTTGGCGATGTATACACGGAGAAGAGTGTTCATTGGACATTACTTTAAATAGGATCTCGTTGACTTACGTCAATTTTATACTTATAATTTATTTTTTATTTATTATTCTTATGATGGTGATTATTATTTTAAATATATTTATTTTGAAGAGAAAAGATTTGTCTTGGGCGAATTCGAATCCCGGCCAAGACAAATCTTTTAAGACTGTTATAATTTTGGATGAGATTTCTAAGGTCAGTTTAAAGCTAATTTTTCTTCCCTAATACTATTTTTGTTAGAGAAGAATTGGTTGACTGTAACTTCTAATGTAAGGAAGAAATAGTTGGGGGTGCAGTCAATAAAAACACCTTAATAAGTGTAACTTATTTATTGTGTGCCGACGTTTCGGCCTACAATGTAGGCCATCTTCAGGGCTAAGAGAAAGAAACAAACAGAAAAACATATAAAAAACGTTGCAGTAACAAGAATATGGTGACAAGTAATGTAATGATGTGGTACAAGTAATGTGGAAATTAAAATAATGACTAGATATGATGAAATAGTGAATAGATATGATAATTAAAGATAACGAATATAAAAGTGGTTACAGAATATAATAAAATTAAAATAGTGACAGATAATAATAAAATTATAGATGATGAATAGAAATTAAAATAGTGACAGATATAATAATTAAAGAATACGAATATAAAATACAGAAAATAAATTTCCAGAAAGGATAAAATGTAAAAATAATATAAGGGGAAAGAAAAATGACGAGGTAAACGGAAAGACTTCTAGAGGTTACATAAGTAAAATGTAATAATACAAGCATATGTAGAAAGAAAAGATTGATAAATTTCAAAAATTAAAAATAATGTTTATAAATATGATCTCTAAAGTATGAAAAGGAAATAGAAAATATAAGTAGGGGAAGTTAATATTATAACTGTATACAGTTAGAAAGAAGTTGTATTAATATAAAATATGATGTGAATATAACATAAACATATAGTAAATAGGTATAGAAATTCAGTATTATATATATATATATATATATATATATATATATATATATATATATATATATAATACTTGTATAATAGTATTATATATTATATTATATATACTAGTATATATAGTATTATATATATAATACTATTTTTATTTATAAGTTTTTTTTAAATTATCTATATGATTCTTATTGGCATTTCATTTTGATGTTAATTATTTCATTAACTTTGAAAGTTCACAAAAATAAATAAATATTGAAATTATAATAAGGAAATTTGTTCAATAATTAGTTTTATAATGCGGTGTGATATAATTATAGTTTTTTACGTCGACTGATGGCCTGAAGATACCTGGAGTCCTGCGCCATTCAACACCAGGACCTGGAAGGAAGTCAGTAGTGCTGCTCCATTCCCACAATTATCGACGCTGTCAGGGCAGAAAATTGTGCTTTCTATCTTGATATTAGATTGTAATGAACTGAGGAGAGATCTACTATGGGACGAATTGTGATGGCTTTGTCTGGCCAGCCTCTAACACTAATGGTCCAGTTCCTGGCGGTCAAGTGAGTTAAATGTATTTCTTCCGGGACAGATGATGATACGTTTCATTGTAAAAACCAATTAATAAGCATTGCATAAGATCTTGGTTCATTTATTATTATTTCCATATTGTTCCCATCTAAATTGTTCTATTGAGTATAATTTTGGGGGTTAGAAGAACATATCCATCAACACTAGATCTTAAAAATATAATTCTCAGAAATATAGTAAATGTTCCTTGGTCTCTTTCGAATCACACAATACAGAAAGAGATGTAAATCTTACTTTTATAACGAATAAATCACATTTTACTCGTCAAGACTTCAAGACAAAACCATTTTATGTTCCACTTTCCTCAATTTGTTACCTACCAAAAAGATTGAAAAGACAATGACTTGTTGAGTGTACATTAATTATTTATTATACTATTTTTATTATCAGCTTGTTTTTCCTTTGGGTTATGATTGAAAGTAAAGAAAATGTTTCTTTCTATCATAGAAGAAATTTAATATAATTAACTTGCTGTTTACTCATGTTACTATGATTAAAATAACTTTGGTAAGACAATGACCCAAAGAAAGTGTATTTTCCTTCAATTGTTTTTTTTTTACTTTTCCTCTACTTTTAGATTAATATAATTAATTTATGGTTGGTTATTTATCATGTTTACATTTAAAATATCTTCAGTGGTTCAATGCTTTTTTTACATCTTTCGCTTTATTTTTATTGACAAATAATAATGTTGGCAAAAATGAAAATATTACTTAGAACGAACGTATAAGTTACAAAAATAATACAAAAAACCTTCCAATATTTCGCCAATTCATCATTAGGATAGAAGCCATATTTCTTTATTTACAATGTGTATATATATATATATATATATATATATATATATATATATATATATATATATTTATTTAAAATCATTACTATTAGCTGTGTTTACCTTATCTTATCAATTCATAGTCGTGTCATTTTCTTTTTGCTTAAGTGAGCATTAGGGTGAAATTTATGGTTTATGTCTTTTTAAAATATGCTACATTTAGTTTGTATTCCGACTAACTTGGAGAAATATTGGACGTATCTTATGTAACATTTTGATTTATCAAACCCAGTGTCCTCATAAGGCAAGAAAGGGTGCATAAATTAATTTGAGAAATATCGGTTTTCTTGTTTTCTGTTAGTTTGACTTATAAAGATTTTTTTTTTAATTGTTCGTTTATGTCCTTACAATTTCTTTATATCTCTTATTGAGGTTTAGATTTTATATAATACAACAAAATTTAGTCATTGCTCAATGGTTTTTCCTTCCAAATTAGCTTTGAGATTTTTAAAAAGAATATTTCCTTCCCCATGTAGCAATGATTATTTTTTTTTTTTAATGCTCAGAAATATACCCTTTACCTTTTTTCCGGAGATAAAAATAACCCTAATAAGGATTACACGACTCAGATAAATCTAAGGTGGTAGATGTCTAAACTTGACAGCATGAGGTCAAAATAGACTAAAAGAACGCCTGGATTGCAGTGTAACCATTATCTACGAATAGCATTGAATGTCCGGCAACGTGTCTCACCTGTATGTCTGGAGAATGTTGTGAAAACATTTTTGTAGGCATCTTATGTGTAAAGTGAAAACATTTTGTAGTTTTTATTTCATTTCCCTAATAAGTTTGTTCTTTTGTTTATTTTTTAAAAATCATATTTCACTTTAAATTAAGGGGAAACTTAAATTTAATAATAAAACTCTCTGATCCTTGTACTGTTAATTCAAAAATTTTCGGAACGACTTTTTTAAATGACAATTTTATTCATTCTTCCTAGCTTATAAATGTAAATCTTGAGCTCGATTCTGTTTAGATATTTAAATTCATTTATAGGTTGTTTATAGCTATTAATAAGTAAATATAAGATAATAAATTATCTAAAAACTAAATAATTATGTAATTCATCAAAGACTGCTTCAGTGTTCTTATGGTTTTTAATATTTAACAGTGATTTAAGGATATTTAGATTTAAATTAGTGAGGAAACTAGATGAAAACTCGTCTTAATTTTCATCAATGTTAAGTATGATGACAGTCGGGTGATAAAAAATTTACACAAAAAACAAAAATTGTTCCTTGAACAATTTTTATTGTTTGTATTTATTTTTATTCACTATTTGTCATGATTTTAATATTTTTAGGTTAAACATCCATGATTATATGATACTGTTCTCTTATTTCTGAAATTTGTTTCCTAAGATCCAAAAATGTATTAATAAATTATATTATTAAATGTTTATAATTGGCTGAGGTTATGAATCAATCAACACTGGCTCTACAACCCAGTACGGGTTTTGGCCGCATCAAGGCCTCGCCTCCTCTCTTCTCCGTCCTATGCCAAGGTCCTCCAAGCTCTGGATCCAACAATGCTACCTGCATCCTTCTCGACCTCATCTGTCCACCTTAATCATGACCGTCCATGTTATATCGATAGCAGTCTCTTATGAGTAGTGTTGTCCTCCATTCTGGCTCCATCTGGCCACATGTCCAACCCATCTAAGCCTAGCTATTCTTATATACTGAACCACGTCTAGCTCCTGATAAATCCGATATTTCTCTTCATTCTGCCTGAGTCTAAATTGATCGCCAACTCTTACCGCTCCAATCATCTTTCTTAATATTTCTCTTTCGAAGAGCAGTAAACTGTTGGCATCTGCCCTGGACAGAGGCCATGTTTCCGATCCGTAAGTTAAAACAGGCCTGATAATTGTCTTTTAAAGTATCACCTTGGCTTTTCTTGATATTAGATGACTTCATCCTTCAAGTACGAAATAGAATAAGAGGCATTCTCTCGTCCATCCCCTTGTCTCAGAGACCCCTAGTTGTCTTGAATATTTCAGACAAATCATTCTGGATCTTGACCTTGCTTTTCGACTCCCTCATCAGCAATTCCACAAGGCTTATCAATTCTCTGGGGACATTCATTTCTTCCATACCTTGATACAGTTTCCCCCTGAAGATACTGTCATAGGCATTGCTGAAATCCAGG
Source organism: Arma custos (assembly GCA_037127475.1). Classification (NCBI taxonomy): domain Eukaryota; kingdom Metazoa; phylum Arthropoda; class Insecta; order Hemiptera; family Pentatomidae; genus Arma; species Arma custos. The sequence goes on from CM073764.1 coordinate 11,120,339, forward strand.
AAATGGTGGTGGGTCGTTATATTGTACTCTCTGATCCTTTCCATAAGAATTCTCAGCTTATAAATTTCATTCATAAGGCCACATTATTACATTCCTATCTCTCTCTGGGCTTGGGGGAGTAGTCTTTGGTATGCCACATTGGAGAGTACTTTGTAGGCAAAGCTAAGAAGTGTTATGCCACGATAGTTATCACAATGCATCTGGTCTCCTTTCTTGTGAAGAGGGAGGATAAGGCCACCTTTATCAGTGTTCAGACCAGACAGATCGCTTCTTTATCGGTGATCAATTTACCATAATTTCCTCTACCAGTATTGCTCCTTGGTTTGAATCCTTTTCTATGGGCGTTAATTTTCTTGTAGAAACAACTGTGCCAACATTTGCCGATGATACTGATATATTGCTGAGATATACTGCTAGCAGTAGGTGATTATATAGAAGAAATTACTAGAGAACTCCAAAACTCAGTCACGGATGTATGTGACTGGACCAGTGCTGGAGAATCAAACTAAATGAAAGCAAACCTGTTCATATAAATTTCACAAATAGAAAAATAGATAAGCGAAAGACTTATATTAATAGAGAGGAGGTACCGTATTCAAGTAAACTCAAATATCTTGGAATGACATTGTATGCTAGACTCAACTAGAAACAGATTTTGAAAAAAAAAGAAGAGCTGAATATAAAATTTAGAAAAAATACACCTGCTGCTAGGTAGAAATTCACAACTTAAAGTTGAGAACAAGCTTCTGTTATACAAAAGGTCCTAAAAAAGTCCTAAAACCGGTGTGGATTATTGAAATTCAGCTCTGGGGTTGTACCAAGAAAAGCAACATGCAAATAATCCAAACATTCCAAAATAAAGTACTCAGAAGTATAGTTGATGCTCCATGGTACGTCAGAAACGACAATTTGCATGGGTACCTCAAAGTAAATTCTGTCAGGTGTTTCAAAAATTGGAAGGTTTGCAACTAGTCATAATGAAAGAATTAAAATCCAAGTAAACCCAAAAATGCAGAGCAAAGTTGAGGACGCTTTGCACCAAAGAAGGCGGCTATACTAGAGTGAAGCCTAGTGAGTTGCTATTAAAATGAATTACGCAAAGTAAATAAATTAATACTCCAAAAGAAAGAAAATTCCACTAAATTCGGATATGAACCAATGGTCTATATTCCATACCCGAGATTTTGCACATGAAAGAGGTGCGACTTGGGCCAGCTCATTTGTTGCACAATAAGGTGGTTGCAGTGGATTAGAGTCCCACTCTATCTGAAGAATTTTGGCCTAGGTGTCTGATTGATTGAGATTTCCACCATGTAAAAAAAAAAAAGAATAAAAAAGTATATAGTTAATTTCGTTACTTTAAAACGGGCTTCTATGCTAATTTATGCTTATTTCGATCCTATCTAACCATTTTCATATAGTTTATTTTATATACTTAAATATTGTAAATAACTTGGATTATTATTTTATTTATAGATTGTTACTTTAACATAATACGACAATTCGGATAGCAAGAAAATAAACCTTAATGTTCATGACACACCTGCAATCTTTTGTGATAAAAAAAAAACAGTTAAAACCTTTGTTGTTGCCGGTCCCTGAAGAAGGGAAGTTGTTTATTACCTCTTTTATGTCGTAGTTAGAGGAACAAATCACCTCAACTTTAATTAGAGAAGTCTCCATTCAATAAAACGAAGTTTTCGCCTACAAAATAAATGCATTTTTAAATTACGTTATATTTCTTCAATCTTTTGTGATTTAGATATACTTTTATTTATTTAAAAATAATATTTATTCTGTTTTTGTCATTTTCTAATTTTGCATTACTTTGTTTATCAGCTATTTTATTTTCGCTTTAAGGGTATTTATGTAAGGCACAGTACAAACAGTTAACATTTTTCCTTATTTAACAGAAGATTAAAAAGAAATATCTCGCTAAATCATTTACATATTATTTTCATTCCATGAATACATTTTGAAAATAAGTAAATATTAACTTTTATATAAATAATGTGGGAGCTATTTCAATGAAAATATAATTATTTTTATTTTTAATTAAAAAAAAAATTATAAAAGGAATTATATTTTTGTTTAGTTTTTTTTTTTTTTTACTTAGTCCTCTGAAAATTTATTCTGAAATGAAATTGTCTATTTTTTTATCATCATAAATTTTTTAATTTTTTTTATTACATAAAATGTTAGATAAACGCAAAATGTTTCAAGTTAAATTTTACAGCCATTTATTTTAAATCATTTTTTCATTTGATCCCTGATTATTTCTGTAGCATTTTATGTGTTACCACTAACTTATACTTAATATTTATTTTAAAAAGTTTCTTAATTATGTTTTTGCTTTCTGTCACTTGATGCTGTACCATGATGCACAGTAAAAAGCATTTACATTGTTACATTTCAATTCAACAACCAGCATATTTGAAATACCAAGGATCTTTGAAAATATTCCTACATTTCTCAATAACTTTTTTTTATCTTATCCCTTAAAAATATGGAAGAAAAAAAGATCAAAATAGTTAACGTTTCATGAAGTATTGTACGAGTATTATTATGATAAACCTAAACTATTTCAATCACTTAATCATTTTGGGGCGTTTCATATCCAATTTACGTTTTTATTATTACTTTAAAGAGGAATAATAATTTAAAGAGGACTTGTGTGTATTTTCTATGTTTTTGTTTACAGATTTTAATTTGTTGCTATTAACTATCTCTTTTTTATAATGAGCTAACATAACAGTTGAACGTTCATTGTATAGCCCGCCATCAAATATAACCATAGGAATACTCGATTTTAGTGTAATTTTTTTATCAGCTGCAAGAAACATTGCGGTGGTAATGTTAGGGGAAAGTTGTTGGTATAAGAAATTTTCAACTGTTGATACAGATTAATTCATAAATAATTTATTTCTCATTTCTTCTGCTCAGATGTTAAACAATCACATTCACATTGTATTGTGGGGCTATTGGACATAATGCAAAGAAAACTAATCAAAAACCAACATACATTGGCTAATCGGAAGGAACCTATACAAGAAGACGATGCCTGACCTTATGTTTCACGACAGACAGTGAAGTAACTTAAGATTTCGAACTGGGTTACGAAGTCCTACCACACCCACCTTTTTCGCCAGACCTATACTGATTATTTTCCAATATTTTCCATCCGAACAGATTTCAGAATCTTGGACAATTTCCTTAAGAGCAAAATGTCTAAAAATGATTCACAATGAGAATGATCTAGCGAAAAAAGCATTTTCAGACTTCATTTCATCATAAAACCCTGATATTTTCAGTTGTGGTATTGTCGATTAGATATCACGATTGGCAAAATGTAGAGAAAATAGGGGTATGAATTGTTTTGATTTCATAAAGTTATTTTACTAACTTTTTCTATTTAATAACCTTTTCTCTGAAAATAAACATTTTATATGAAACTATCCAATAAAATCCCTGTTTTTTCAGAGAAAAAAAATCTTAATTAATTTTAGGGAGAACTGTTTATTGGAAAGCCGACGTTTTGACCCACATTGCAGGTCTTTCAGGGCAAGTATGATCAAACTTGGCACTAAACAAAATATAATAGGGTACAAATAATATTATTCAATTATAATATATTGGTTGACTGTTAAACAAAAATTCTGAAAATAGGGAGAACTACTCATTGGAAAGCCAACGTTTCGAACCACATTTCAGGTCCTCTTCAGGTCTAAAAATACAGACAAATTAAAAAGAAACACGGTAAATAATAAAAATACATATATTCATCAAGGGGTATAAGTGATAAAAAATAAAGATGATAATAAATATAAAAACCAAAGGAATAATTACAGGATTAACTATATGAATAACCATATGTCCAACATTTGACGACACAGACAAAAAAATAAAAATTACTTAATTGAATATGTAACACAACAAACATCGTTTCTAACTCCAAAGAGTAATAGGGACAGGTTATTTTTATATAGTACTGATAAAAATAGCAGGGGTGCTGGTGTTTGGCGATTTTAATAATAAATGGAATTAAATATTCCTCAAATAATATTTTAAGTCGATGATGCTCTTGATTATGGATTTAGATAAGTTGAAAAAAATATCTTATTAAATTCTTCTGAATAGAGGATCTGAAATTGGGGATGCTGATCCGGGGATTGAAGATGGGGATGAGGGGTTGATATAAGTCTCATCTAAGATTTTGGATTAAATAAGGGACGGACGGGTGACTATTAAAGAGGTTTTGCCTTATCGTGAGGAGCCAGTCTCCGGCCCGGTCCGACTGTACTAATTATCTCTTACAACTCGCCTGTTTATTATGTTGTCCATAATCCCTTAAGACCCCATTAATAATAGCGCCTAATAATAATATTATTATTCGCAATAGTCTACTACAATTATCTCCTAATTAGAGGCGGCTAATAGTACCTTTTCAATGATATTTTGTATTAATTGCTTTGTCGGTATTAGATCGAACAGTATGCAAAATTAGTTATAAGGAATAATGGATTGTTTGGAATAGAGGATTTAGTGTATTAAAACAGAGCAAACGATCGTAAGAGTCGTAAAACACTTGTTATCAAAAATAAATACAGGAAACAAAACTACATGTCAATGTTTTATTTCTCTTTTAAGCCCTTTAATATTAATATATTTTTTGGAATAGCCGTATGTCCCCTGGATTCTTGATTCTGCCCCTTCTCTCTTGTTCTTTTAGTTTCCTTTTTGATACGGTTTCTGCTCTTCTGTTTTTGTGTTATTTATTAATTTTTTTTCTTAGTGGTTTTTAAAGTTTGGTTGGTATATTTTGTATTTTGTATATTTAGTATGGCGGTATGTTACCTCTGGTTGGTGCTGTGTTGCATGTTGAAGCTTTATTCGTTTTTTCTTTTCTGTTATTCCCTTTCTTTCCTGGATATTCCTGAATAGGCGAAATATCGATAGGTGTTTCGTTTCCTGTTTTTAGTTTAGAGACTTTATGTTTGAAATTGTTCCAGCACTGTCTTAAATTATTTATAAATATGTTTTCTTCATTGAGGTTATTGCGGTTTAAAAATGTATATAAGTTGAGTGTTTTTAGGAGTTTCGAAATTTTTCTCCCATCGATTTGATATTGAAGAATATCAATAGATTTATTGAAAAATACGACTTTAATGTCGGTAAACCAAAATTCAAAATATACGTATATATAAAATATACATATTTGTTGTATCAGTTTTTTGTAATGTCTCTGTTAACACATGTATATCTATTTGTCCGAAAAATTATCCTGTGGGGTTTAGTTAATAACCAATCTATTATAGTCTTAGTTAACGATAGGTAAATCTTTATTGTACTTAAAATTGTGAAAAAATGTACAACATATTTTAATTTACTCCCTTCCACACCATTATACCGATGAAGGGACATGCACAGGTTGCCTGACGTAAGGTGCCTAAGGTGTCTAAGGTGATCTACCTACATTAGATCCGATCTGATCCTTACTTCAGGCCTTTAGAAGCGAGCCAACTACCTCAAATAGATAGAAAATGCCTTTGTTTCGATGAGGCGCGATTGGATTGTATCGGATCTATTGTAGCCATTTGCTATCCATTTAAAGTATCTGGTTTGCGTAGTGTAGAATCGGCTTGAGGTCTGGAGAACCCATAACTACGAGTACAAATTGGGTTCCGAACATTGAAAACCTAGCGGTCGAGCGTTGTCTTGGCCAAATCACTTCCTTTGTCTTAAAATCAGTACGGTCCCTCGTGTGACTAAATGATGGCGAATGAGAAATTCTTAGTATGACTAAATTTTTCTTATAAATGAGCTTCATTATAGTTAGACTCAAAGGTAGGAAAATATCTATATATTTAAAATAAAAGGGTAAGAAAAGAATATGTTTCAAGGAGTATATCAGCGATGTTAATTGATAGAATTCAAACGGGAGCCGTAACAGCCAGAACGGTGGATCCTTCAATCGAGTTAATTACGATTCTACTAATTGATGTGGAGCAATTATCATATTACGGTTGCAATTTTTAATTGCCATCTAGAGAGGAACTTGAAAAGAACACCTGATACCAGTTATAGAATAGAGGTTTTAATCGTCAATAGAATTAGAGAGCTGTAAAGATGTATCTACATCTCCTATACCCCCCTCTCACCCTCTCTCTCTCTCTCTCTCTCTCTCTCTCTCTCTCTCTATCGTCTATCCATCTTTCTCTCAGTCAGTTTATAATTACCTTATATATATATATATATATATATATATATATATATATATATATATATCTGGTTTCTACTTATCTTGACTGTTATGGAAATATTATGTTTTAGTTCTCGAGTTTCAGTCCTTCTTTAAACTTATTAGGCGATGTTTCGAGACTATGTTAGTCTCATGCTCATTCTCTGGCAGTGAAAAAATGATCTTTTAGTAAAAACATTAAATAGCACACTAAAATAAATATAAAATGACATGTGTAAGTTGTAATAGATAGAGTGTACTTACAAGTTCCAAAGAATGGATCAGTTTATCATTAATCAGTTACTTCAGAATATATCATAAAGTATTTATATTTCAATAGCTATGATCAATGAGTAAGTAATCTATTTTTAGGAATAGCAGTTTATTTAATTGTTGAATCACATTAGATTTTTTATACTTCTCTATAGTTATCATTTCTTTTATATTCCGTTTGAAACTATTTTTCTCTTGGTGTATTGTTTTAGTTTTTAAAAATAAATAAAAAATAATTATATTAATTAAAATATTCTGGATTATAATGATTATAATGTATATTTATAATATTTATAACGTGCATATATAATATATCATTATATTTCTAATTATTATATATTTTTTCAGGTATTCTTTTGATTCAAAATTCCTCATAATGCTGATTTCTCAGTAAGTAAGCTATTTCATATTTCTGAGTATCGTATGGGTATTATTTTCACTATTAAAAATTCGAGGTAAATCATATTAAAGATAAGACAGACCTACGAAGAATGCAGGCTTCACTCCAGAGACACCATAGAGATGTTGTCCATCCTCCCAGCACACATAAGAAAGAAGCGATAAAATTTTACGGCCTCATCAGCAGACTCTCACAGACCAGACTCACCAACGGAACTCTTAGATAGATTCAGCGAATCAAGACTACTACTCCCTGCACTACACAAGTCAAAACTGATCTGGAAAAAGCCCAAGTATACTCAGAGAATATGAGGGTCTAAAATGTTTTTGTCTAAAAAGTGGTAAATGATATCTGAGGAGACAGCACCCACAGACCAGAATTCAAATTGACCGAAGAATGGAACTTTAGTGAACAAATGAAGGAGTACAGAAACACATTAATTTATTATCACGATGCTTATTGGAATTTATTGCTTATTTACTTTTAAAAAAATATTTACTGATATTTACAACTGTATAACAATGATACATTAAGTAAATAGAATGAAAGATGTATAGTGGCATTATATAAAGGCAAGTAGAGAGACTATCCGCTGGTATTACTCGAAAAACAAATTGAATTGAGGAGGTCACGAGGCCATCTTCTTTTCAGAAGCCTACGGGGATTTTCAGGAATCGAAGAGGTTGTTAGGCTTGACAATAGTGACTTTGAGTGGGAATAAAGTTTGTCATGAAAGGACTGGTATCGGGCTTGGGCCAAATTGGTAAAAAATGGGACATTAAAGTCAATATGGATGATTTTAATCGTAACAAAGTATGGAGCTTTAAAGGTTTTACTTAGGATTAGATAAGAAAGGATTTCGATGGCATGGTGGAGCCTCAAACTTTTTCCGTAAGTCCAAATGGGTCTTATAAGTGTCATGTCTTTTGTAATTATTTAGGAGCTTATAGCGCTTGTCTATGTAGTGTGAAGCATTGAGAAATTTACGTAAAGTTTTGGATTTTAACTATTGGATACGAGAGGAATTCGATGGCTTAGTAAAGCTCCAAAGCTCAACTCCGTAAGTCTATATGGGTCTTATTACAATCATGTATAAAAAACTTTCGGAGTTAATTAGTATCGTCTATTTTGTAAGAGTCGAAGTAGCCTGAAACTGGGGAAATTTTCAATATTTACTGTTGGGATATTTGAATGTTTTAAATGCGATTTCTTTATAGTTTTATTATATCTATATTTTGCAATTTGTTACAATTGCAATTATCTTCTCATCACTACATTTTTTATATAAGCGATACATAGACCGAGATTTGATGGATTTAGGCAAACTGATGGCGGTTTAGATCCCATTCCGGGAGGAACCAATAGATGTTGGAAGCGATGCTCCTTTGACTGAAGCACCAGGACCCGAAAGCCTATGGAGCCTTCCATTTGGCTAATAGCTGGCAAGCTCCTCTCCTGGCCCTATTATATTCACGCGTGCCCTCGTCCCAATAACATATTCCTCGTCTCTGGGGTTTGCACAGAGTTAAGTCTCAGTGGCTTTAGTTCTACTGAACTTGGGCAGCGAGCGGTATTTGAAACCAGGACTTTCAGCATGGCAATTCAGTGCTCTACCACTGAGCCACTCGTCTTGTCAGTGTAAAGCACACACTTCGAAAAAAAATAAAACAATTATGTGCCAAAATGATTCTGAAATTAATTCCCATTTTTATTATTAATGTCAGAAAATATGACTTACTGTATGAGCCACGAATCATCATTATCAAATTAGTATAACTCTTCACATCATCAGTATGTAGACCTAGTATGTAAACCCCTATAATATTTTTTAAGAAAGATAAGGGCCCCTAAGCATTCATTTTAATAAATAAAGAAATCTTCCGAACCCACCCATAGATGCTGTATCGCCCTAGAAACAATCCAATATAGTTTTCGAAATTATAGCTCCGCAGAGGAAAATCTGCTGATGAATAAAAAAATTATCTGAAAACCCCTATATGTTTGTATCTAGTATATATGATAATCGATAAATATAATGCATAAATGAATTGTAATTATTTCTAAACGAGGTTTGTTAAACATTCTATATCCCTCAATCACTTGTTTTATCCCATTTACCTCTTTTTTACTGAAGCCTTTCTATTTTGATATTGTTAACAAAAATTTACTAAACTAAGGTCTTGTAGTTTTTAGCCTATCTTGTCTCTTTTCTTCATGTTATATAATTACCGTCTATTATATTATTTATCTTTTAAGATATATTCATTATTGAACTAAAAAAAAATTGATTGTTTCATAGTTCAAAGAAGAATTTAGTTTAATGCCTTAGAATTGCTGGAAATTATGCATATTATACTAAAGAAGTTAATCAATAAACTATGTAACCACTTCTTTTTTAAGTGTAAAAACAATAAAAACCCACTTATAAATAAAAATATTGTGAACTATACAAAAAATAGTACTTAGCGGTATGTACATAAATGAACAAAACATTTATTATCGTAGGATACCAATTTCTTTTATTATATTATTATTGTTTATATATATGTATGTACATAAGTTATTAAGAATGTGTAGTTATAATTTTTGTTTATTTTATTATTATTATTTTTTTTTCTCTGTTAAAAGTGTTTTGTATATTTTTTTCTTTCATTATATATTATGATTCTGCACAGATACATTTAAATTTGTAAAATTGTTTTTAATTTAAGACTGGTCTATTTGGTACAGTATGTAATTTTTGTGAATTGTTGCAAATTATATAAGAAATATGTATTTAAAAAAAGAAAAAATGAATTTAGTTTCAAAGCTCATGCTATTTTCTTCATTTTTTTAGTAGTATTTATTACACGATATTAAATCAAAGCAGTGCATTCAGAAAAAAGAAGTTGTTATTAGACCCTATGTTGTTATAATAATAATAGTATAGCCTTAATGTAGAAAACATGGTCTAGGTAAAAGTTATGCAGTATACTGCGTGCCATTATCAACGATCGATCTAGAATAAGTAATTATCAGCGAGACTTAGGCTGGATATCGATACCCAGCGAGCCCTGTTTACAAACCTTTCTCTATCGACTACTATCGAAACCCAAATCCGTAAGATCCCTCCTTACCGAACATCCAAATCCCTTAGAGTAATCTTCCCACCTATTGTTCGGCCTGTAGTATGTCTACCCTATTATTAACATTTTAATGATTCATTCGCCTATAAGTTCAACAACTTAACAATACTTTTTAGCCTATATTACTTACCTTTTTTAAAATAATAAAAGCTAAAATATATAACGTTTTTTAAATTCACGTTTGCATATTCATATCAGTTATGAGATTTATGAGAAGTCGTGATGGAGGTAAATGTAATAAATAAAAAGATAAACAATATAAGCTTTAGTAATTAATAACGAGAAGGTTTAGTATACATGTTAATTATCGTATACATGATATTTTACGGGCTTACATGAGAAGGCTAAGTTACGCGCTCTCGTGGATTCTGACCATCATTACCCCAGGGATACAGCAGTTTGTTGAGGAAATGCTCTGCTATCTCTTCTCCTTTGTTTTGTTTTGTTTTTTCCATTTAATAGATTTTCCCACAACAATTAGACTCACTTTCGAGTCTGTTACCACTTCCTCTAGGTAACTGGTTCTATCAACTTAGTACCTACTTTTTTTTTTTCATTTCAGTCGTAAATTATATCTGGTAAAAGTTCCGCAGGATGTCGCTGTGAGTTTTAACACTTAATTTGTTTCCAATTAATAATATTCTAAAAAACAAAAAAACAAAATATTACTGAATTTATAAAGTAACTATTACTGACTGCATGTAGATTAATGAATCGACATACACATACTGTTTAGGATATATCGTTTAGGTGCATGTAGATTAATGAATCGACATACACATACTGTTTAGGATATATCGTTTAGGTGATGATATAACCTAAACAGTATTTGAAAGTCGGTTCTTTAATCTATATTTTCGAGTTATTGTTTTTGATGCAATGATTACCAAAATATACACATTTCCCATAATTGCAATCTTCTTTTTAACCTTTAATTAAGGACGTGAGGTATACTGTTCCCCAATGGACTTTGAAACGTTTCTCAAAACCTGAATTTTTTTCTTAAAATTTTAATTTTTTCTTACTTTTCCTAAAACCAACGAATGATTAATTTTATCAGATAATAAAATTTATTGAACAATTAATACCATGAGAAATTAGCTGGTTGGGGCACTGAGTACCCCACCTCCCTACAAACGTACCTTTCCCTCCTCCTAGTACCGGCGGGCTATGCATGATTTTCGTCCATCTGGGCTTTTAATTTCAATGAGGAATTAGGGAACAGCCTTATCTCTCCTCATTTGAAGAGAAGAATAGAAAACCCTAGGCTCCCTAAGGCTCTGATTCCTAGAATGCACCGAGTTATATTCAGAGGGAGGAGCCCACAAGTTACAAGAAGTACAACTACTCCCCAAACACATATTTATCGAAAAAGGTCCAGAAAACCTAAATTACCTGCCTCACGTGTCTTCGAAAAAGCGATGAAAAACTACACAGGTGTGCAACTCTTGTCTACAACCAACATGCAAGGAGCGTTCCCGAGTGCTATGCACAAACTGTTCGAAGAAGTAGGAAAACATCAACTGTAACAGTATTTTTTATTATTCATTTTTTTCTAATTTTTAAAACATATTTGTATTACTTACTTATACATCCCTTTTTAAATTATTATCAGTTTTACATATATCGTTTTTCCTATACGTGTTTTTAACCTTTATAATGAATTGTAACCATTTAACCGAGGTTTTTATAAAAATACAAATTTTTTTTTCTCAAAGTTTTTTTTTTAATGATCCAACTATCTACATATCTAAAAGAAGGTTTAATTGGAATAAATTACTTGAATGTAATTAAAATAAAACATTGAGCATTTATGTTTAATTATAATGGCCCAGAAGATGGAAGTTTTTTCACCTCCTTACGTAAAGGTTAAGAAAAAACTCGGTACTATTTTTATTTTAGAGAATATTAAAAAGGATAGGAATGAAAAGTTACAATTTGTTATGATTTAACTCGAAGCGACAACCTTCTGAACTGATACCTTATGCCTTAAAAAAAATGTCAGTCAGTACTCAACCAAGAGTTCATTTAATGCTATTTCAGCGTAATTTGTAGTATTACTCCAAATTGTAAATTTTAAATAATATCGATGTATCCATTTGGAAGCTTATAAATACCGTAAAGATTTTTTTTTTATTCTTTTCTGAAAATTTTATGAGTTTAATTCTTGCCTGTAATATAGATTAATATACGTCACATAATCTTCAACTTGGAAGGTAGCGAGGCCATTTTTCAAACGTCTCGGAGAATTACCGGAAATTAAAGAGGTAGGTTTAAAACTATTATTTTGATAGGGAATAAAGTTTGTCGTGGAAGGATTGATATATGGTTCGAGTCGAATCTGCAAGAAATCATTATGGATAACTTTATTTGTAACGAAGTAAGGAGCATTGAGTATTTTACAAAGCATTTTTTATTGTAAGGATTAAAAACGAGAGGAATTTGATGGCTTAGTGGAGCCCTAAAGTTCCAATCTGTAAGTCCAGCACTTACTTAAATATGTTTAAAATTATAACCATAGGCTTTTCTAAAGCTTAAATAAAGATGCCAATGGAAATTTATGTCGTCAGTTTTGATCTGCAATGCTAAAAAAAGTCTTTTAGAATTACATAATTGCAGGAAATACAAAATCATTTAATCTATTATACACGTATTATTCATTGAATGGATGTTACGTTATGTCCTTTCGTGCAAGGCCGCTACACTAAATGGACCATTTTTTAAATAATATAATTAAATATAATATTAAAGATAAATAATTTAACATTTCGATAATGATGAGACCAAAATAATAAGCTTCAGCTTATTCTTGGGTTGTGTTTGAAGAAGGTGGAGAAGCAATGAGACTCAAGATTTTTTTTAATGATAACGTTAAGTTTGGTTATGGTTAGTTATACGTTTTTTATATTTGAAACTATTAACAGAACGCGTACATTTCGCTATAAATGCAGTATGTAATGATTCTCAAATTCTAACTTTTTTCTTCTACATTCTTCTTTTTCTCACATTCTTGTAATTTATGGCAAGTTTAAAATCCCGAGCTCATAAACACTTGTCGAGGGCGGAATATATGGCAGAAATATATTAAAAGTGTAAGGGATTGATGCATGGCCCAGAAATGAGGAAGCTTTTGTACAATATATCATGTATAAATTACTGTCAGAAAGGTAAGATGGATCGGAGCGTATCGGCCTGGGTAAACCCTCCTCCGATACCAGTCCCTGCTCAATCTCACTTGATTTTTCAAGAATTCTTAACAGTTTGTAATTTTTTTCTGTCAAAAACATAAAGAATTCAGATAAACATTATTTTTGTTTAAATTTAATTAATAAATTAGTAATAATTAGAAAAATGAATAATTGTTAGCCTAGAATCATTGTCCAAACTGTCTTGTTAAACTATGTCTAATCCTAGATGTCTATTGAAATTCTGTTAAAATTTTGTTAACGCTTTTTCATTTTGTTCATTATTCAAACAACATCTAGAACTTAGTGGTTTAAGCCCTTATAGCTCTTCGTTTCATGGTATTTCAACACTTATTATAAGACCTACTTGGCCTTACGAAGTAGAACTTTAGGGATCCACAAAGCTATCGAATTTCTCTCAAACCCAATCCTTACAATCTAAAATCATTCGTGAAATACTCAATGCTTCTTTCTGTTACGAATAAAGTCATCCATAATGACCTAAATGCCCCATTTATAGCTGATTTGGCCCTAACCCGATATCAATCCTTTCAAGACAAACTTCCCACTCAAACCTTGATTCCTCTGCGATTCCCGATAATCCTCCAAGGCATCTGAAAAGAAGATGGCCTCGTGACGTTCCAAGTTGAATTTGTTATTTGAGTACTACCACTACCCAGTTTCTCTGCTTTCCTCTATCCCATGCCATTCCTTCATTCTACTTACATGTTGTGCAGTTTAAATTTCAAACATAAATTTTAAAAACCACACATAACAAGGTAATAAAAAATGCTTTTCTTATTACAAATTCCTCCTCTTTCTAAAATAAAATTTGCATTTAGTATTAAAAAATCTATTGAATAACTTATATCAGACTTGTGTAAAGTATTTCAATAGTTTTACAACCATGTACAATTACAATCATGTAAAACTAGTATAAATGCCATCAATGCAGTTATATCTTACTCCATACTGTTAGTTCATCAGAATTCTTAGCTAGAAGTTCTTACTCATTTATGTTATGTGATAATATTTTTAAAAAATGCAATAAAAATAAGTAACAATCAAAAATGCCTATGATGTGAGTTTTCGTGTTAATATTCTACATCAGAATGGTCATTTAAAAAAAAAAAATGTTTTTGTATGAATACCTACTCTTCCAATAAACCGGTGTGACCAAACCACTAAAAGCAAGTCCGACCCTCCGAGCAAACTGTCACATGTTTTTAAATATTCATGATTTATGCTGGAATATCTCGTAGTTTAATTTAATATTCTAATATTAGTTGGATGAATCTTCAGAATTTGGAATACGCAAAATTTACTACTTTAAAATATCGTTGTATTTGTTGTAATTTCACTATTCTGCTCTATGGTAATACTTTTTTGTACTAGTGTATTTTTTAAGTTAAAGTATGTTTTACCTATTGATCCATGGATGAACACTTATTTTTGGCCATCCATACGCCTACTTCATTTCCTGTCATCTTGTATATATACATTTTGATTTTCCTCTCTGCCCCTCTCACAGCTTGTTTTAGACAAAGGACTGTAAATAATAATTTGAGAGAGTATTCAATTTCCTCTAAGCTTTGTATACAACATGTCGGTCTACTCCGAAGAGCGAGAGTGCCTAAATTAGTACGCTGAAATATTATTATTATAATAAGCAGCATGCAATGGTTTTAATTATGTAAAAAAATAAATCAACGACATATCGGTATTTAAAAGTTATATTACATTCATTTTATTTCAGGATATAAAAATTATCCTTTAACTCAAAGTACTATAGACAATGTGAGTATGGATTCAGAAATAAAAAAATAATATTGGCTTTTTCAATGAAATTATTATATTAAATTATGATTAGAAGGCCGAATTTAATTATATTAAATTAAAGCTTCATATATTTTTTCAGACTCTCTGAGAATATTTTCTCGGAATCTCTGAGTTTTTCTTTAGGTCAGATTTGTTTTTAGGGCTTAGAAAAACCACTATGTTCAAAAATTCGGACGAGTCTTACTAATATTATAAATGTGAAAGTTTGTATGTTTGTCTCTCTTTCAAGCAAAAACCACTTAACGGATTTGGATGAAATTTTACAGTAATATAGTTTATACATCAGAATAACACATTGGCTATAGCAAGCGCGGATTTATGGGGGGGCGCACGGGTACACGTGCCCCCTACAGTTTTTTAGGTATTGTGGAGAATCCATTATAGTACATAATTAAAGGCAAATCACATGATCATGGTTGTTAAAATAACAGAAATAAGACGAGTGAAACTATTTGTTTTGATATCCTACTAATATTACTAATACTATAAATGTGAAAGTTTGTATGTTTGTCTTTCTCACAAAAACCACTGAACGGATTTGGATGAAACTTTGCCGTAAAATAGACTATACATCAGAATAACACATAGGCTACAGCAAAGGCGGATTTAGGGGAGGCAGGGGGGCACGCCTCCCCGCAACAGTTTTTTAGGTACTGTTGAGGATCCATTATAGTACATAATTCAAGGCAAATCAGGAACTTAACATCTTGAAATTTGCAGATAGTTCTTTGTATAATTTAAGAAAAAAATATATATAATTCCACCCCAAAGGGTTTCCCTTTTAATATAATTGGGACTGATGTATAGATTGTATAGCTGATCTATCGGATTGTATAGAATCCGTCAATTTTGAAGTTAGACATCTGAAATTTTGGATGTTTGAGTAACTTATAGTTTAAAAAAAATTATTTATTTAAAATTATCTTTCACGAAACTATGTGGCTGACCAAATTCCACGCGAGCGAAGCCGTGGGCAAAAGCTAGTCTTAAATAAAAGAAGAAAATTATATGCTGGGAGAGATTTTTTATTCATATTGTACTATAAAGTATTTTCATGCGTTGACTTCAAACCTATTTTTCTAATTTTCAGATAAAATATATAAAGTTAGATACCCAATTAATAATCTGTATTTTTCAACTACTTCGACCAGAAATTATTTTTCCTTTATATTTTTAGATTAATCTGTCTTATAAAGAAATTGTTCACACAGTTATTCCGTTGTTCAAGAAACAGTACAGTCTCTACCATATACTGAACCCATGTACCATGTACTGGATTTTATTTTTGTATCTACCTGCTCTCTCATTTCTGGCTGTTCTAATATTTATTTCTGGTTTTAATATTTGTTCGTAAATCAAAAAACGATCATAACAAAAAAAGGCTGGATTTACGTTGAAAAAAAATTAAAAAATAAGTTGGTATGTAAATATAAGTATGAGAAAAATCAGAAGGTGGTAGACCCATCAATTTATTCAAGCAAGTAGCTACCTACCATCTCCGGGGCAGGCCGTGGAGCCTCAGGGCACAATATATCATAACTGATACAAATATAGCTGCCTGTTTTAGGCCCGGTATATATCCGACTTCATTATAATGTTTATCAAAAATGATGTTATTCATGCCCGGGGCTTTTAATTGAGATAGGGTGAGAGAGCGTTGAGGGCAAACTCAATTAAAAACAGAAGTGAAAATATGTATTTGAGAGTTCTTTTTATTTGGCTATCACTGCCCTTATTTGAATATTCTCCCTCTCAACTTAATTTTGCTCTCATGTTTACCGCGCTCAGAAGTCTCACTCTACCATCAGGTAGCAGGATATTAAGTCTAACTTATTTAACGTGGAAATAAATTACTCGTTTTATACTAATATGTTGTGTGTAAAATGGACCATATTTTCCTTGGAAACCTAATATTTATTTAATTTTGAATATGTTTCAATATAACTAATTATAAGTAAATGTATTTACTGTAATTATAAATAAAACATAGTCTTAAATGGAAGAAAAAAATATTCTTTTTTTTATCTTCTATCAAAGTTTATTTAGAATAATTAAACTAATAAGATACTCGATATAAAGGTTTTTTAAAAAAATATATTTATTGAAATTTACAACTGCATACGTAATACATCAAGTAAATATAATGAAACATAAATCATGTCCAGAGATAAAGGTAAGTAAAAAAGAACTCAAATAAAAAGTTCAGCTTAGAAGGTCACGAGGCCATCTTCTTTTCAGACGCTTAGGAGGATTATCAGGAATTTAAGAGGTTAGCAAGGTTTGAAACTAGTTGGTTTGAGTTGAAATAAAGTTTGTCATGAAAAGTTTGATATCGGATTTGGGCCAAATCAGTAATAAACGGGACATTAAGGTCATTATGGATTACTTTGTTCGTAACAAAGGAGCATTGAGGATTTTACGAAGGATTTTGGATTCTAAGGATTGAGTACGAGACGAATTCGATGGCTTAGTGGAGCCCCGAAGCTATCTATCGTAATTCCAGATGGGTCTAATGATTGTCATATATATGAGTCTTTTGTAATTAAGTGGGAGCTTAGAGCGTTTGTCTAGTAAATTTGAAGTAGCCTGAAACGGTGAGCTGTTTCTTGTCGTTTCAGTCTGGTATGAGGATTCCAAGTTAAGCTTTGGTCAAGGTGTAGTCCTAAGTACCGGACCTGTTCTACAGGCATCAGTGGGATGCTATTAAACGATACAGGAGGGCAGGAAGTGGTTGGTTTACGACGGAGTGATGTGAAGTAAATTTGTCCTTTTTTAAAACAGAACCTTATTATTCTATTTAATTGGATTTTTATGTATTTTTTTGCATCATAATAAGTAAGTTAAAAATATAATTTAGAGATTTTTAAATTATATATTCTTTTACTTCATGTAATTATGGAAAAAAAACCTGTACATGGAGGGTCTTGGGTTCCAAACGCGGTAGAGACATTACTGTTTCTTGGACAACGGGTGTATAGGGAGTTGATATGTCCTAGACCACGCTAAACAGCTAGATTTTACTCTTATGTTCGGGTGTCCACCTTATGGAGGCTGGGTGAGCACCACGATGTTCATAGATCCTACAGATAAAATGTTTTGTGATTTTTCTTATATAGTTAAATGTTTATCAGATTTTTTCTATTCATTATAAAAGTTATTTATTTTATCCTAATGAAATTAATTTTAAAAAAATAAAAAAATTTGATTAAATAACAAAATTATTTATTTGTGTTATTTTATTGGTATTCCAAAAGTAGGGATTTGCATTAAGTAGGAAGATTAACCAGTCGACAATGTAATTTATCCTGCAATACTTAAAACTTTTCAATAATAATAAATAAATATTCGAAATAATAATAATAAATCGACCGAATTGGGCCCTCCTTTTATTTTATTTCTTTTAATTTTGTAACTTTTATTGTTTACTCGAGTCAATATTTCTCTCTTAGGAGGGGCTAATATTTTCACAATTAAAAAAATATTCTTATGTCTATTTGATTTTCTGAAGCAACTACCCTGAATATTAATTTTAATTTGTATTGTTATTTGTTGTTATTCTGAAGGGACTTGTACCAGAATACATAAAGACTTATTTTTTCCCGAGTTAGCCTTCTAACGACCACGTCATTTCAACAGTATTTTTTTTCTTTATTGTTTTCGACATTGGCCCAGTACTCCCTCATCCGTCGCCGGTGTTGCTCCCTTCTTTCTTCTGTCTATCTCTTTCCCGTCCTCAGCTTGGGATTTTATTGAGAACCCACATGGATATCTAGTTTTATCGTGAGAGGGTTGCTTTCCAAGACATCCTGACAGGTAATCCCCATCTCCTCTAAACTTCTTTCCACCTCTTCTTTTCCTTTAAATATGTAACATAAGGTTCGCCAATCTTGTGGGCTTGATTCTTAAAAGGTGGCCATAGAATGACATTCTCCTTTTTCTAATAACATCCGATATTTTCAGAACAGGAGCGTATAGCTCACTGTTATGTCTTCGCTGTATTCACCTTGAGCTTTAATTGGGCCAAGAATTTTCCTTAGGATCTTTCTTTCTTTGGTCTCCAACTTTTCTACTAGGCCATTCTTGTTCATAATCAGACATTTCGCAGCATATAAGATCTCCGGTCGTACATCAGTGCAATGATGCCTGAGTTTTGCATTCAAGGGCATTGATCTTTTGTTATAAATATACTTGGTGAGTTAGTATGCTATCTCCATTTTATTCAAACGCGAATTAAAGGCTTCCTTCTCACCAACATTGGGTTCTATAAATAAATACATTATTATAATTATTATTAAATCAGTTTCTAACGTTTCTAAACTGAACGATTAATTTATATTTCATGCAGAAATATATAATTTCTGAATGCAAATTAAAAACTATTATTTAGGGAGGAAGTGAATCTCTTATAAGAAGTCTCACCCATCCCGGCTGTGTATACCGATAGAAAAGTAAAAGCTAACTAGAGTTCTAATTACTTTTTTATCTCTAGTAAAGAAGTTTTATAGCATGATTTGAGTAGATATCACTGTATTTAGTAGATATTTTTATTTATAGTAACAGTGTTTAGGATCGAATAAAAGCGTTTTTAATTAAATTGATATACTTTTATAATTTTTCAACAAATTGAATAATAATCTAATATGACATTCCAAAACCAGTAAAGTTGCATATTTAGTATAAACACATACATAATTGTTCCAATATTTTTATTTTTAATTATTTGAAGAGTATTTTCTTCGATGTTTGATACATTGTTTCATTCAGGTATCGCTGATGTGAATGATTTCATAACGTGTACAACTAACTAAAAAAAAAAAGAAAAGAAGAAGAGCATACGAAAGAATGTTCTGGGGCCCTTTTTTCAAAACTTTTTCTCATTTTTCGATTCGAAAAGGAAATAGAAGCGGCTTACTTCACAGGCAGTTGGAAAGGCTTACATGTGTATTCTTTCCCACGAGGACCAAAGGAAAAAAGCGCGATTGTATTTTCTGTAACAGAGTCAAGGCCTAAAGGAGGTATCAAAACAGAATGTGGTATCGGTAAGAGCTAGCAAATATTCAATACAATAAATTAATTTAAACCATGTTCATTTTCAAATAAGATCATAATGATTTGTACTCCTAATAAATTTATTTATTCAATAAAGGTAATCTACCTTACTTATGTTTATTAAACTTCAATGTATAATGATTGATTATAATGTAAAGGAGATAGTTGGGGGGTGCAGTCAATAAGAACACAGAATAAGTAATAAACTTATATTATGTGCCGACGTTTCGACCTACAGTGTAGGTCATCTTCAGGGCTAACAGAGAAACAAACGGAACAAAAAATATAAAAAATGTACTGTAACAATAATATGGTGACAAGTAATGTAGAAAAATAAAATAGTGGCAGATATGAAGATAGAAGATAACGAATATTAAAAAAGTGCCAGATTATAATAAAATAAAGATATAGACAGATTTAAAAAAATAATTAATTAATTAATGATAATGAAAAGAAATTAAAATAGTGACAGATATAATAAAATTAAGATAAAGACAAATATAACAAAATTATTGAAATAGTGACAGATATGATTGATTATAGTTTTTTTTTTTCTCAAAAATATTCCGTTTTTCTTGACGATGTTCACATTATTTTCCACGGCAACAGTTTACTGGTCTAGATGCTTTAATAATCAGAAGATGTATAAATTTAAACGTTTCATGTAATCAACCTAATATTCTGATTTATATATATTTTTTTAATATGTCACCTTTTTTAACTCATGACTAGAGAATGGCTGCACAAATATTTATCGAATTCAATTAAACATTTTTTTTTTCACAAAATAAACCACAATATACATGAAAAAAAATATATATTTTTAATGAATGTCAGAAATAATATAATGAATCAATGGGCAGTAGTGTTTGTGGCTGACAATCCCTAACAAACGGTCAATTTTCATAAAGTTTTGTTACTAAAGCTGTTTTGGTAAAAGTTATTGAAAAGTTAATTGCTTTTATCAATTAGTCCAAACTTGTTGATTTTGAGATAAATTTGTTATTTGAATATTGCATACATGAAAACTAAATAATTTTTATTTGAGGAACTGAGATAAAAGTGAGAACTTAATTATATTCTGCTCTGATTTAAAAAATTAGTTGACATTATGTAAATTTTTGTTGATTCCTATTGCGCCTATGTTCGTACCACATGAATACCTTTACTCGGCTAACTATCTGTCATCATATCTTTGATACTCACGAATTTTTCTTTAGAAAAACTTCTCGTATATCCATTATCGCATTCGATTCATTATTATTCATTTCATATCTACATTTATTACTTTTATTATTTATTATACTACATTTATTATTTAGGTTCTACGCAGAACCTAGATCCTTTTGAATTGCACGAGGTTGACTTCAACATATAAAATTTCGATTTAATTTCAGTCAGCTTTGCAAAGTCAAACGGCCATTGTTGGAGTGAATCTGTGTGATAATAGAGTTGATTAGAGTATGATAATTAACCATATCTATCAAAGTCGAAAACAAAAGGGGCATTGAAGCTATTGTTGATATTAGATCAGATAGCGGATAGTCAAGGTAAAGATTTAATAAATCTATTGTAACCCACGGTTCGTTGATAGTGCAAATTTTAGTAATCGTACGTGAGTGAAGAGTATTAAATTTGTGGATAAAAATCAATTCTTTCGCATACTAATCAATGATTATTGCTTCACTGATAGAATAAGTATCTGGCATGGAACCACATTATTTCTTTTTTTATTACGTACCATTACATGCATATCTTCATTCTTTAGCTCTAAAACATGCCAGGCAACTTAGACTGAAATTTTGGAAACTGAAATATTAAGAAGTAAATTTCAGTATAGATTACTCTTTTTATGTGTGACCATAAAGCTAATAACCATGACATACCTGCTTTAGGATTTAGGTAAGCTATATGTTCATTAAAACGAAAAATAGGTTTTCAGTAACATTTAAACATATTGAAGATTAAATTTGAACAGAAAGCTGGTTTTGAAATGTAGAGCAATAAAAGATTTCTTTTTGTTTAATTTATTATCCAAGTTTTAATATCATAGAGACGGAAAATTAAAATTCTTTAAATTGAAATCTTAATTACATAAATTAAGATTAAGTGGAAATGGACAGTAATTTAGTGCCTTCTGATCTCCAATGAGGTTACAGCTTGGGCAACAATGTACATCTGGAAAAAAAACATGTTTTAAAATATGCAATAAATGATTAATAACACCAAATGATTGGTTTGTCCAACACTAGAATACAACGCTATACTTCATCGGCAATATATCAATTTCAAAAAGCTGTATGATTCCATCGAACGACAAAATGTATTTAATGTTTTGATTGAACAGGGAATGAAGTATTTGGTGAATCTAGTTAGTATTGAATGACCGAATGGTTGTTTTTTTTTTTGAGAAGTTCGGAGATGACTCGGGATGAAAACAAGATGATTCACTTTTTCGTATACTATTTAATTTAGCATGCATTAGTGTATGTTAAATTTGAAAATATTATTTTAAAACATTGGAATATAGATAATAAACATTTCGGGTTTGGGGTATGTGAAAATAATGTAATAAAATATGATACTAACGTTGAGAGAACGCAGTGAAGATATAGACTTTGAATACAAAAGTACGGACAAGATTAAATATTTGGATAGCTGCAGAAACAATAACAAAATTTTGGATATAGAATTGTAAGATTGAATATGATTAAACGCGTAGAAGAATTAATTAAGAATTAATGTAGTTTGAAATTTATTGAAATTTAATTGGAAATAAAATTGAGAACTTAGGCGGTGAGTGCTTGGGATAAACAGAGACGTACACGAGAAGATTGTGAAGTGGCTGAAATCGAGAATTCGATTGGTATTTTCAGCATCGATCATTCGGGTTCAATGTGCTTTTTTTGTTTTCTATAGTAGTGTTTTAAATTCTTGCTTAACTTCTATCTTCATATTCCAAACATGTAGCCATTTCTAAAAAAGGAGCTTCCCATGATTGATTTTCAGAACAAAAAAAAAGAACAATTTTTAGTAACCCTCTCGATTCTTTCGGGGGAGATCTCTCGGTAATGGAGAGATATCTTTTATAGACATACCCTGAGGACACTGGCCATTTAGGTATGGTCCGTTACTCCTAACGGAAGTTATTGGAGCATGGAGTACCTCCTATTGAATATGAGCAAACGTCCAATGGTAGACATTCTTCCTGAGTATCGCGGTTATTTCCCCAATACCCTGCCGTTTATGTACGATTGATCTTTATTGCAAGAGGCTTTGTTCTGCGACTTCTCAGTACCAGGACATGAGCAAATTCTACAAGGGAATGTCCCAAGAACCCTTTGGGTTGTTTGAAAGCTCAATTACCCGTAAGTAATGTGATATTAGGGGTAGTGAATGATAAATGCATTGTTGAGTTGTAAAACCTCCTTATGTCAATTAAAATTGATTTAAAAATTAATATATTAATTTATGATAATATTATACAAGTATATATGTCCATAGATTTAGATTCTCATTCCCATTCACATTTTCAACATTTAGGATTAGTACGTAATGCTGATAGATAATATCACTAAGGAAAAAAAAAATTGAATTTATTTATAACAATAATGTTTTTGAAAAAATATATAATAGAATATATATCGTCTTTCATGATACATAATCGGAAACGATTAAAGTATAAATGTAAGCGATGCTGAAGACACAAATTGCTGAATGTTCATCCTTCCCTTATTACTTAACTTTTATGAATATAACGTTTTTCTACTAAACTTGCAAGTACTATTCCAAAATTAATTAAAATGCAACTCATTGAAAATGAACCTGATTCTTAAATTTTTGAAGTACTAAGGGATGTAGTAAAACATGAAAATAATATACATACTTCGAAACTTCAATTACATAAGAAAAAAATATTAAAATTAGTAGTCATGAGGACTGCTTATAGAACTGAAAACTGTGTGCGTAAAACTTTTTTTTTTTAATTTCTCAACTTTTATAGTCTGAAGTGTTTAAATTTCATAATTTTTAAATTGAAATTATTAACATTAGTCTGGTTTTCACATACATTGATACTGCTAGCAATAAGTAAATGCATTTTTTGCATGCATGCATTGCACAACCCACGAGTTTTCCCCATCCAAAAGTCTGTAAACGCTAATAAAGAAGTTTTCACATCAAAAATTACTTGAATTTAAGTTGTTTAATGTCACTCTAAATCACTGAAGGTATCTTAACAGGAGATACATTCACCGTCGTAATGCTACTAGTTCATAGTTTACTAGTTAGTTTGTTAGTTTATTAATCTCAAAATACTTAAATAAACAAGTTAGTCTGAATAAAATATGCATATTTAAACATCTGCTCGTCCGAGTACCATAACACTTATTGAGTTTCTATATATTCCATTCGACAACCTGCAAATACCGAAGCCTAAGAAACTGCCCGCACCCCCCTCTAGGGAGCCTTTGTGGGACAGGCTGGGATGAGCTGATGTTTATTTTGACAGTCCTCAACCGTCATCCCATTGTCAACGCCGGTTTTTTGCTCCCGATCGTAAATACCGGTCTCACGAACCGCTTCTAGTGATTGCCTCAATTCCCTTTTACTGGCCATTATTTGTAATTTTCTTGTACTGTTCGCTCACAGCTATTGTAGCTAAGCGGAAAACAATATTGGCCTTCGCTGTTGGGATTGTTATAACAGTTCAATTACATTTTAACACGCCATTGATAACGTTTCTTGTACTTTTTGCAAAAGTTAGGATCCTCAGTTTATCTTAAATAATATTAGTCTGCCTTATATATATGAGAAAGAAAATAGTCCGGATGGAGGAAAGGAAAAAATTTCTTAGATAGAGAGAAATATTTATTTCTAGCCAAATTTTCGATTTACATTGCAGGTCTTCAAGGCAAAGTATTTATTATTATTTTTCTGGAATTCATTAGCACAATAGTACTGTACTTTTGTAATATTCATTTATGTAATATATTTATGTTATTTTTATGTATAAGACTATGTTAACTAATGTATAACATAACGCACTAAAAAGCCAGAGTTTCTGCAATGTTGCGGAATAATTTTCTCTTGAAAAACTTTTAAAACAATACATACTAGTTATAGCTATTTTCAGAAGAGTGTAGCGTAGAAATAAATATTTTAGTTTACACGTAATAAACTATAAAAGTGCCAAATTTGATAATGCTAAGACTTGGAAATCAACTTTACCTTACTGATTAAAATTGTTACCTTTAGAGTTAGAGCCCGAAGTAAACATCACAAACTTAATAAGTTCAATGTTTATTATCTATTAGTTTTATAAATCTTGGGTTGATGAATTGTACTGATTGACTAGAAATGCTTTCCCAAGAATATCTTGGCCGGACGAGGCCACTTTGCATTTTTTTTTAAATCAGCTACCTGCTTTTCCCCCTGGGAGGAGGATATCAAGACAAATTACTTATTAAATTTGCCACACTTAGTTAAGGGTGAGTTGCCCCTCGAGTAATAAATTCTGGCTCGGGAGGTGTAGATTCGGTTAGGGCTTTATGGGGCGACTGGTTGGGATATTAGTTGGTTCCTGTCAGTTTAAAACCTCGTTCGGCTCCAGCCAGCGCTCTCCTTCCGTCATCCTCATTGTTCTTGTTTATTACCTTTATAGCCCATCAAAATTTGTTTCTAAAAGATATTATATCGAGAAATATAACATAACACAACTAAAAAGCCAGAGTTTCTGCAATGTTGCGGAATAATTTTCTGTTGAAAAACTTTACACACAAAACAATACACACTAGTTATATCTATTTTCAGAAGAGTGTAGCGTGGAAATAAATATTTTAGTTGACAAGTAATCTAATATATATTATAAAATGCTTTGTTCGTACGTGAAGACACAGTTTTCTCTACACCACCAACCCCAATCAACTTCCTTTTGGGGTGGTAAATACCCCTTGGTCTCCAGGTGGTAGTAAGGGAGTTTGGTCGCGGTGGGTGGATTTATGGGAGGCACGGGGACATGGCCCCCCCCGACAGTTTTTTAGGTACTGTTGAAAATCCTTTATAGTACATAATTAAAGGCAAATCACATGATAATAGTTGTTAAAATAACAAGAAGAACATGAGTGAAACTATTGTTTTGATATCCTACTAATATTATAACTGCGAAAGTTTGTATATTTGTCTCTCTTTCACGCAAAAACTACTGAACGGAATTGGATGAAACTTTACGGTAATATAGGTTATACATCAGAATAACACATAGGCTACAGCAAGGGCGGATTCATGGGGGGGGGCACGGAGGCAAGTGCCCCCAGACAGTTTTTTGTGTTCTGTGGAGAATCCATTATAGTACATTATTAAAGGCAAATCAGAAACTCAGGATTTTGAAATTTGCAGATAGGTTCTTTGTGTAACTTAAGAAAGAAATTTGGATAGTTCCACCCTCAAGGGTTTCTCCTTTAATATAATATGGGTTCAAAAATTGTATGGAATCCGTCAGTTTTGAAGTTATACATCTGAAATTTTGGATGTACGAGTAACTTATAGTTAAAAAAAAAATTAAATTATTTATTTAAAATGATCTGTCAGTAAACTTCATGTGGCAACGCGAGCGAAGCCGCGGGAAAAAAAGCTAGTAATGATAATGATAATGATAAGATAATGGTAATGATAAGACATGGAAATCAACTTTACCTTACTGATTAAAATTGTTACCTTTAGAGTTAGAGCCCGAAGGCTCAATGCCGATACCACCTATCTCTGTTTGCAAACATCTGCCCACGGACCACAACCCAAACCGAAATCCGCCAGATCACTCTCAACGCAATCCTCCCACCTACGCCTCGGTCTAACCCTCAGATGTTTCCCAGTGCTTGTTTAATCTTGTTAAATGCTTATTAGTTGAATAGTCTTGAATATTGTTTAAAACTATATATTTGTTAGGTTATTCATACATTTTAAAGTAAAAGCTTTTTTTTTTTTTTAAATTTGTACCACTAAAACCCATGAAGGTTCTGCGCTCAGTGCGTGGTAGGGGCTGTTTGTTTCTAGCACTTGGGTAGTGAGCTGTCTTAGATCATGCTCAACCGCCAGTTTTTTCATTCAATTAAAGAATCCAATTTATTGTGGTTCCCAGTTCCCACAGGGTTCATTCCCGGCTGTTAACAGATTAAATAAATTATCTGCCACAGCCGGATTTGAACCCGACCCCTTCGGCAATACAACTTAGCACGCTACAGCTACCCCGCACCCCATCATTAAGAAGATAGCGAATAATTAATGGGAGAGGAAAAACCCACACACACACACACACACACACACACACACACACACACACATATATATATATATATATATATATATATTGTTCCTATGTTCCTTCTATTACCAATTCAATAATTTACTAATTTTAATTTTCTTATTATTTCTTTTAATCAGTGATAATACTTCAGATTCAACTGTTTGAATTAATACTATGTCAATAATTTGTTGTTTAAGTTTTGTTTTAATATTGTATTTTCAATTTAGCGTTAAGTTTTATTCATAACTAAAACAAAAAATGTAAAGCACTGGAAAAAATATGAAAATACAATTGTATGTAATTACTAAAATGTACGGAACATGCAGAGCAATAAACGTCCTTCACGTAGGGGTACTGCGTGAAGGGAACAAGTAAAAAAAAGTATATATATATATATATATATATATATATATATATACATATATATACACACATATATATAGACCGATATATACACCAAGGTAACACAACATTACATTTTCTTCTTTTTCCTTTAATCTTCCCAATACCTTTTTATTAGCTCACTTTGTTATTTTTTCTCTCAGCTGTCCATTTTAGTCCTGTTTTCTTTCTTTTAAGTTTCGGATCATTTTTTTTTTCTCTTTTTAATTATGTTTCTAAATTTGGACACTAGAATACCTTTTTCCTTTATCACTAATATATTACTCGAGAATTTCTTTCATCATTTCGGTTTTTTCTTTCCCTATTATAAACATTTTAAAATTTTATTGTGTTAGCCTTATCATCACACATACTATGTAAATGTATGTAGAACATTAATCGAATTTTTCTCAACAATATATAATCGTTAGATTTCTATATTCTATATTTAAATATATATAGAATGCTGTACTTCGCTCCAAATATTTTCCTGACCTTTGGAAATTATCCATTGTAAAAATGATACCAAACCTAAAAAAAATCCCAGAAAACCCATCCTCTTACCGTCCTAGCTTCTATTTTGCCTTGCATGGTTAAAATCCTAGAAAAACTCATCCTTAACCGATTGTACCCCAATCGTGATGCAAATCTCATAATACCAGATCACTAGTTTGGATTCCGAGCATCCCACTCCACTATTCAGCAATGTACTCGTGTGGTGGATGTAGTCTCCTCTGCATTAGAACGTGGATCATATTGTCCGGGCATCTTTCTTGACGTGGAACATGTTTTTGACCGAGTCTGCCATCATAGATATATATATGTATATATATATATATATATATATATATATATATATATATATATATATATATATATTATTTATAGATAGAGATAGATGCAGAACAAAAAGTTTTACATAAATTAATTGCTAGAACATCATTGGAAAATTCCAAATAATAAGCTTTAAGTATCACAAATTAAAGAAAACAATAATAATTATCGGGTTTTTCGCCAAGTTAAGCTTCCAAAAAGCAGGAAAATAATGAAATAAAGCATATGTAACAAGAAAAAATGAGCCACATCTTAAACTCCAAATTTTTAAAATACACAATAATTATTTCAGAATCTGAAACACTTCTTGTGTGGTTTTTCGTCTCGTTATGAGTAAGGTCCTATAAATTTTGAAATGTGCATAATAAGATTTATATGTATATAGGTACGCTGAAGTGGTGCCACAAGAATTGTAAAGATACCATGGTGATTTGATATATGGTGATAATGATGTTTCATAGTTCTTACATTTAGACTTCCTCTTTTATCTTTATTTTGGAGTAATTTGTCGGTTTATTTTTGATATTCAATTATTTATTTATCTTCATATGTATACCCCCTTGTAAATGTGTTTTGCTTTGGCTCTCCCAGACATTACATACCTGCTTTAGAATATGGTAAAGGATGACTGAATGTCCCTGAGCACAGTGTTATGTCAACAGGTGAATTGGTGATTGACAGGGCTCTGCTCAAAGCTTTGATCTTGCCCCGATCAAACAGGGCAATCTCAAGATTCTCAGTCGCTCGGAAGTCGAATTTGGCATTATGTTCCATGCACTTAGAGTCAATTAATCCGGATTTCGGATATAGTATAGGACCGCAATATATATATATATATATATATATATATATATATATATATATATATATATATATATATATATATATATATTGAAGGGTCAATGAATCATAGTATTAGAAACGTAGTATTTTTATGGGGAGAAAAATGGTTCCGATATAGGTCAGAGAAATAATTTCATAAATGTGGTAAATTGTTTATTTGAAGGCAAACGTTAGACCCACATTGCAAATCTTCTTCAAGGATTTAATGTAAAAAAACTTTAGAATTTTAAAAAAAATTCTCTTTTTTCTTAGACCTCATTATAAGTCCTGAAGAAGACCTTCAATGTGGGCCGAAACGTTGATTTTCAAATAAATACTAACCATATTTAGAAATTATTTCTCTGACTTCCCCTAGACCATGTTCTTCGGATTTATTATCAACTAATATTATTCGAGGTGTTATTTTTATGTATAATTTACTATATTGTTTTTTTTAAATTTTAATACAACTTTGAAATCCTTTTTCTGGTCGAACGAACCCCGGATTGTTTTAATGATTATTAATTTTAATCGAGGGTGACTTGAATGGAACTAGCGAAATAGGGAGTGAGGATGATCTAGGAAAAATGTTTGGAATTTATAAAATAATGGTCAACACAAGAAAAAAGTTGCATTTTATTAAATTTATGTTGAGGCTTATCCGTGACTTTGTCTAGACTTTATCTTTCACTTCTAGATCTACAAATTTAGGTTCTTAATCCTAGGGCTTATTATTGCAACAAGAAAAACAATGAAGCTGTCATGCTTGTACTACAATCGGTAACAGCTTCTATCTTTATTTATTGGGTAGAATATTGTTCAGACCCTTTTCCCAATTTTTTAAAAAATTATTCAATTGACCATCTCAAATGTGTTATATTGAAACATTAATTTTGTCTAGTTCCCAATACAGCATAATAGTGTAACATTAAAAATTGTTATCTTACTTTTTAAAATGAGGTAGATATAACTATGTATTCTGTATTTCTAATGCTTTTCATGCACTATAATTTATAAAAGTTTTGCTAAATGATATTCTAGTTTATTTATTTTAGAATTTAATAAAAGTTATACTAGACTAAATAAATGAATTAAAAAAACATAAATTATTCCGGAATATTTTTACACAAGTTTGTTTTAATTATTATTAACATTTTTCTGGCAAATGATTATAAATAAATTAAACTATGAGCCGTTTATTTATATTTTATAGTATTACTAATTCATATAAACCAATCACTCAACAAGTGGTCAATCTAAAGAGAAGATTTTTATTGCAAGCATTTATTTTATTTAATTGAGGAATTATATATTTTGTAAGAAAATAGGAATTAGATGGATTTGCCGACTCGTAAATTCAGTTAAGACCTAAAGCCCTGTATAATAGGCCTCTCTAGTAAATTTCCTTAGGCTATCCAATTATTTACAAAGCCAGTAAATAAAATAAGTGCAATCTCGTTGGTAAATTATTAGCTACGTTTTCCCTTTATTTTAGTTGTGGATTTATCACGATGGAAAAATATCTCGGAATCTGCTACTGTGAGGAAACCTCTTCTGTCACACAATTCTTCCAACCCCTACAGAAATATTTGAAGAGGAACATTTTCTGTCCTTCCCTTTCATTTTTCCCTTTTTTTTCGTCTTTTCTATTTGTGCTTTCTACTACACTTTATTAGTTTTTTTTCTCTTGTTCTCTCTTATATTTATCCTTACTTAGCCTCAAGCAGGTCAGCCGTTTCGAGTTTTGTATTAATATTTATTGAGCGTGTTTATCTTGTTTCAGCATGAGTATTTTTGCTTACAAAACAAAAAGACAAGGGGAAATCGTATTATTACACCGGTAAGGCTAAATTTATAATGCAATATAATATACCTGAACTGTAATGATATGAACCAATACCTGTATAATGTAAACAAAATATTTACTGACATATTCTACTGTTTAATGACGATTCTTCAAGTATGGACTAAATGATGATGCGATTTACTTCATGATTCACGCATTGATGATTGCGATTAAACTGTACTATAATAATTTTTATTATTTTTTTCTAATAATGGATCTAAAAAAATCAGAAGAATTTCATTAAATTTTAACAGGTATAATATATTTTTCAACCTCAGATAGCAATGGTTATGTCACTATCTCAAAGAATATATTTGTTTATTAATAGTAAAGAAAAAAAAAACATTCATTTTTCAATCCGCTGGTGTTCCTCAAGGCAGTATCCTCGGCCCAATTCTCTACACAGTTTATACAGCTGACATCCCAAACCGTCCTAATACTATCCTTAACACGTATGCAGTTAACACGTGCCTTTTATCAGTAAATACCGATACAGTTATAGCGTCCCATACTCTAATATCATTGACCTTGAAATATGGTGTCAAAACTGGAGGATTAAAATAAATTCTCACAAATCCCGTCAAAACACTTTTACAGTCCGTCGTAAACCAATGACCTCCTATCCTCCTGTACGGTTTAATAACATCCCACTGATTCCTGTAGAACAGGTCCGGTACTTAGAACTACGCCCTGAAAAACGATTAACTTGGTTTCCTAATACTAGACTGAAACAACAAGAAACAGCACGCCGTTTCTGGCTACTTCAACATTTACTAGACAAACGCTTGAAGCTCTCAATTAATTACAAAATACTCATATACATGACAATCATTAGACCTATCTTTCCCATCAGAGTTTTGGGGCTCCACTGAAACATCGAATTCCTCTCGTGTTCAATCATTACAATACAAAATCCTTACTTTGTTACGAACAAAGTAATCCATAATGACCTTGATGTTCCATTTGTTGCCAACTTGGCCCGAATCCAATATCAATCTTTCAATGACAAACTACATTCCCACTCAATCCCACTAGTTTCAAACCTAGCAACCGGTGTAACAGAGTGTAGGGATAATAAAAACAGAACTGGAGAATATTTCTAGTCAATATATAAAAAAATGAAGAGTATATAATCATGCATAGTGCATCATGGAAATTTTATAAACCTACAATAGAAAGTAAATCAGAATTGTATTTTATAAATTTAGAAACATTTTAGGGAAATTTTAACTTCAATTATTAATAAATGCAGGAAGTATCTACTTTTTTGAAATTATTGACTCTTATAAGGTCTAAAAGGACTGATGATACTAGATTGCCGATTAAATAATATAATGAATAATTTATATTAAATAAAGTAACTATTATATTATTAAATTAAATAATATAATAATCATATTTATTGATATTTATAACTGTGTTATAATAATACATCAGGTAAATAGAATGAAAATAATTGAATTTAAATAATTAATTTCTGTTTAATTTTTAGATGAACATAAAAATAGAAAAGTGTGTAAATCTGTTTAAGTATGAGATTCCGATTTTTTTTTTTTTGCGTCCATAGTACTTTAATTTCCTTCAGTTAAGAAAAAAATAATCTTAACAATAATAAGAAAAAATAATGTATACATAAATAAATTATTCATAATAAATAATAGGAAGGTTTCATGTAGTTTTAAATGGCTACCAATGAAATGCATACGAAGAGTAAAAACATAAATAATTTTAAATGCTAATAAATAATTTTGTATAAATTAATATCACTCATGTATAACATAACGATAAAGATAATATTTAAAAATATATATGAATCATTTGATTATCAAGTAATCATTTGATTTTTTCACAAGGTTTACTTAACTGTGTTTATATAAAAGCTCTGCTCAATATTTGAATGGCCATCTTCTTTTTTTATCCAGATAAAATCTATTATCCATATAAGCGCAAAATGGTATTATAATATCACATTCCTCTAAAGAATCCGGTTAAAATCGTTTTTGATTAATAGGAACATAACCTCGTATCCACCTCAACCATTTTCGTTAAAATATCTAAAAATAAATGAGAGAGAAATATTGTTTCAGTGATCATCTGGAAATGACAAGGTGACTAATGAACTTTCCTAACCGATAACAACATAAGAAAAAATTTTTTACTTTTCTTCGTTAACTTTTCATCAAGGAGATTATAATTTTAAAAAATGAATTCATATTTAATTATATTTTAACCACTGACACTTGTTTGATGAGGAATGTAATCATCAATTTTCCATATAAAAAATATCCACATCAATCACTTTCTACTATATTCTTGAATCAAAGAAAAAAATACTAAATTAATTGGGAATTTTGGTAATAATTACGATTACTTTATAAAATGTTGATAATACAGGTAGCTTAAAGAACTTTAACTATTTCGTTTGCAATAACTATTACTTTATCTTCTTCACATTGCTTCAGAAAGCGCGGCAACAGCAATTCAAACATTCTGATAGAGGGTGCAGAAATGGAATAATAAGATATTAATACTCCTTTTTGTTTTAATAAATTTAATTTTACCTTTTTTTAGCTCAATTGGGTTTACAGTATAGTAGCTTTGCAGTTTAGAATTCTTCATATGATGTACTTATAAAAACGAAATACTTAAAATATAAAGAAATAGATGATTCTGTATTTTGAGCTTGTAATTTTAAACATTATAGATGGGAATTTATTGATTAACATGAGCATTCAGACTTCATACTCACTAGTTTCGTTCGCCGGATAAATCGTGATGTTTCCTTTTAAAAAACAGACTAAGCAACTCAAAGTTTTTTTTTTTAAATTAATATTTATTTATTAATATTTATTATTTTCCACTTCAGCCAGGACAATATGAGTTATGATTGTATTTTTAATTTGCTTCAACTTCCTTTAATTTATATAGAAAACAATACGTCAGAAAATAAAATAAATAAACAGGCTAATTAGTGTTCCAAAATTTTATAAATTAATTTACTTTTTGTGGAGGTGGTTTAGCGAAGGCTCTCCCACTCTTCGTCTCAATTAATTTTGTAGGATATAGTTTTAAGTAATTCCGACATAATATGTACCCTAAGAAGGGAACGTTTTGCATCTGCTTTAGCCCCCGCATCTATTCTTTCTTTTTTTTATTTATTGTTATCAAAAGTTTCATGTAACTGAAAGAATACCAGGACAAGATGGTGAATGTTCCTTCCGATCGACCCAGGAAGTGACAGAAGTAGGCTTCGACGGGAGGAGGTAACCAACCGTGGCGGCCCAGAAGCCCGCTAAGTCCCACCCTCTCTTCGGATATAAAAGAGCCGAAACCCGGTTAAGTACTCGCCCTCGAAGGGGAGGAGGACGATATTAATTTGAGGGTGTCGTTATTATGAGAGTAAGCCATTGCCCTAACGCGGGCCTGGGATGGTTGGCGAATACCTACACGGCCTCAGTTCTTTAATCGCTTCATCCATCACTACTGAAAGCGGGGCGATGCCTATGAATTTAGTGCAAGGAATTAGTATAAGTTATATTTTAATTTAATATATTAGATGAAATAGGATTATTCAATCGATGTATTAGAAAACGGTGATTAATATGAGATTGGTTGTAGAACTTTTCACATTTTAATTTTTCAAGAAAATATGGTAGATATGTGTAAATGCTCATTGTCTCTGTGGATATTACATCGATGAGAATTTGCTTTTATTTTTACCTTAGTTCTAAGGACAACATCAAAGCTTAAGAATTGGTTAAGTATTGTTCTAATACAAGACTTTTTATGGAGACACATTTTAATAATTAACTGTGACATTTAGAATCAATAGCAAATAACTCTGAATTATGTAAAAAAAAAAATACGTTTTTTTCTAATTATTTGAGTAATTTTGTCTGACATGACACTTGGCCGCCTTATTTATCTTGGTTTTAGTTCTTAACTTTAAATTTGGGGAAAATAAAACATTATTTGACTAAACCCGCAAAAAATGTGAAAAAGCTAACTCTTGAAATCTGGAGTTATCCGGTTTTGATATTATGCGCCTCAACTATCAACATCGGGAAACAAATGAAACTATTTTTAAGACTTTTACCTTATTCATCACATTTTTTTAAATTTTAATAATCAAAACATATTCTACCCTCTTTTGTCTTAAATCTATTGATTCATTCGGTAAATTTGTATACTATTTCGAGACTGCCTCCCCAAGTTGTTTGCTTTGAGAATAATATTTTTTTTTTCAATTTTCAAGGATTTCTTTACCACATAGTTTATATAATCCTACTAATATTAGAAATGTGAAAGTTTGTATGTCTGTCTCTCTTTCACGCAAAAACTACTGAACGGATTTGGATGAAACTTTACGGTAATATAGATTATACATCAGAATAACACATAGGCTACAATTTATAATGATTCTGTGTAATTTGGTCATAATAAAACGATTAATATCATTGAAAAGTACTATGTTATAACACATTATAAATATTACCTCCAACATATGGCCAGTAAATAATCGCGCTGATTTAATTTATTTTATTTAATATATATTTTATTTAATTGTTAAATATTTTAAAAATGTTGAGCGTCGCTCTAGGGCTCCCCCCTGAGTAGCTTCCTCACGTGTTTCTTACCCGCAAAATCTACATATTTTCGCTACTAATATTATAAATGCAAAAGTTTGTGAAGATGGATGAATGTTCTGTAGTTTTTGCGTGAAGGACTAACAAATCCTTCAGGCAAAAACTACAGAACGGATTCGGATGAAACTTTACAGTAATATTGGCTATACCGCTAAATTACAACACATCGATAAATTACCTACATATGTACATTATTCTAATCCTTTCAGTTTTAATTTCTCGCTGCTGCCGTATGACAAGTGAAACCGTTATGCTAAGTAATCCTTTTCAATAAATTCAATAACTTTACATACTAATCCTTTACTGTCACGAACTTCTGTAAACTTCTGTCCGTCCCGTTTGTTAGTCAGTGTCAATGTATGTTTCACGGCTGTGCTGATCCGTCTGTGATGAAATTGGATATGGATAATTTTAAGCCTGGGAAAGGACATAGGCTACTTCTTATCAACACACCACACAGGCGAAGTTTATATAAAGCTGTAACCTGATTGACTAATACACCCAGCGGTTAACGCATAGCAGAAAACACTGAACTTAGCATCTTGAAATTTGCAGATAGGTTCTTTGTATAGCTTAAATGAGCGCAAAGAAAGAATTTGGACAATTCCACCCCCAAGGGTTTCCCCCTTAATTTAATAGGGGTTCAAAGATTGTATGGAATCCGTCAGTTTTGAAGTTAGACAACTGAAATTTCGGATGTACGAATAACTTATAGTTACAAAAAAATAATTTATTTATATAAATGATCTGTCACGAAACTTTATGTAGCAGACCAAATTCCAAGCGAGCGAAGCCGTGGGCAAAAGCTAGTAAACTATAAATATCTACATTTTAATATTCAGTGATTAATATTTTTAATGCTCCAGGAAAAACTTGTCAACACTCACCGGAATAATTAATTACCTAATTAACTTCTCTTTCATTACATTTTTCATAATAGCAACATTTATTCATTTATCATGTATCAACCAATATTATATTTCTGGGTTGTAATGATATAGATTCCTAGCTTTCATTTTGAGTGTCATTGTGGGATATCACTCACTGCTCACTGCTAAATGCGCTCAGTTGCTTGCTGAGGATCCTCGGTTCAAATCAGATTGTGGCTGAAGACTTATTTGATATGATAAAAACCAATGACAGTTTGGGATTTGCAAATCTTCCAATGGATACCCCAGATTTGATGAAAATATGGCGGTTGAACGTGATCTCGAACAAATCACCTCTTTAGAAACAGTTAGGTTTCTATCATGTACTGAATCTAAGACCTTTCATGAATGGTAGTGGCACTGGTTTTTTTTTTTGGACGATATATTATTTATCCTTTCGGTTAGAACTGATGTCGGGTTTGGTTATACACGTATGTGGGTGTCCAGAGTTGTCCTGAAACTATAAACTTTCCTTTATTGCATCTGCCATTTATTTAATTTTGGAACTGCGCGAGGCCTTGGCAAACCGGGCTTTCGGCTGTTTTGCCATCCCCTTTATCCGATTCTGTGGTAGTGATCATAATTTAAAATATAGTGAAGCGTGGCTAACAATGCAAGAATTGCTTGGGATGCAAGTTATAGAAAATTAAACAAGATTTCCATTGAAGCCGTCTTTATACAAAAAAAAAATATGTAATCACTACAGTCAGATTACGGATTCCCAAAAACAGTCGTCTATTCTACACTTTTTTCCAATCCATCATGATTTACACTAAGACATTCCAGTAGTTATTTAAAGTTTTTTGCAAATACTATTATATACTTTTTAAATGTTTAAACAAGCCTTATAAGTAAGAACCCTCCAACATCCACATTCCCTTTTTTTTTTCTTTTTTCCCTGATTGCTTTTCCGGTAATGAGTATTGATCTATTACTGTTTTGGATTCAGGAGCGCCTTCTCAATTTACAGCGGGTGCAAACAAGTTGCTAGTTAAAGGAGATGTTGGAGGAGACTGATTGGCTGGCGAGTATGTTTGTGCCCTGGCAATGGCCCAATGTCAATACTACCTCTACACGGCCCATATTGAACCTTTGTCGCTCGTGACTCGACTTTGCCGTCTGAAGCCGTTGCGTCGATGTTGCACGGAAAGGGAAGAAGCGAAATCCATTATTGTTCCTGAGCTTGTGGAGAAAGCTTTCTGTATAATATATAAATGTACAAAAGAATGATTTTTCACATCTACGTATAATCGTCGTATTACTGCATCAATATAAAAAAAAAAAAAAACTGTACCACTAATACCCAAGAAGAGTCTTGGGATCAGCAAATGATAGATACCGTACTGGGTCTACGATAACGGTAGTTAAGGGAATTGATTTGTCCGTGATCACGTTCAACCTCCTGGTTTTCTTGCACTTTGTAGAGACTGGATGAGTCCTAAGAGATTCCTCAGATCCAGCAACGGCTGTTATTAGATTGAATAATATATCTGCTGCAGCCAGATTTGAACCCAGAATCTTCGGTATAGAACTTGAGGATCTACACTCTGAGCTACCTTATAATTGATATAAGATTATTTAAGGATCCCCTGACATTTATAAATTTCGCGTAAACTACCGTCTTGGATTTTCATGACTGTTATTTTGTTGTACATTTTATTAGTTTAGGAACAATTTTTTTTCTAGACCGAGAAAATTAAAAAAAAAAAAAGGTAAAGTAAAGTAAATTTATTATAATTAAATGCAAACCAACTTTGCATACTATTACAATAAATATGTTTTAAAACTTATAATTTATAAAATTATAATCTTTCCCAATGTTCTAAATGGATGAGAAACGTTACAATTAACTTTGATCGATGGGCACTGTCATAAGATATTCGAAAATGAGGTATCTTGTTGAATATTCAATCTAGAGAACATTGAAAGTTATACAGGCGGGAATTGCAGATCTTTCCAATATGTTAATTGTAGTCTTATAGAATGCGGTAGATTAAGATGGGCTTATTAACTGTTAGCTAAAATTCCTAAAAACATAACTTACGAAAAACCGATTAAAACTCTAGCGATTGACCGAGACTTAGGTGGAATGGTTTCTTTCAGGGGATCATATGGCATTCGGTGGCAATTCGGTCAGCAGTCATTGGTGATATGGCATCGAGCCTCTGTGTTATCTAAGCCCTTAATTCTTATTATTATTATTACACTAAATATCAATTTAATAAGAGCTATTCTACATTATTACATTACTTTGTGTTTTCTTCTTTTACAAAGTTTTTTTTAAACATCATTGAAATATTGAAGTACAACCGATCATGACCCGTGATGAGCTATTAACCATAATAATAAAGAAATGCAGTTATCATCTACAATGAATATTATTTGTATTGTTATTATTCCTTTATCTTTTCGACTTTCTTTTTTCGTCTATCTGTACCACTGAAAATAGATTGTAATAAAGTTCAATGGTTTTTAAATTTGTCTTCTTTCCAAATTAGATAAAATTAATATGATTTGATACGTGCGTTCTTTGTGAATCCCATGTAGATATAAGCATCTTCCACTGAATGTTTTAGATATTATTAATAACGATAAAATATTAATAATTACCATTAAAATAATTTAAATATATTATGAGTTTATTATTTTAATTATTTATATTAAAAATTAATAAAAAATATAGTAATTTTGTATTTTACAGTACATATATTATTTTGTTAATATGTTTATAAATATATTTTAGTTTTGTTTATCTTGTAATGATTGTTTTCTGGTAATTTTAGAGGCTATAAATGTCTATGAAGCTAAAAAAAAAACGAATGCTCCTATTTCTCAAACAAAGAGATATTTCTGGGATTGGTTCTTTTTTACAGGAAAAAAAAAATCCAAAGATAAAAAAGTCCGAAGAAAAAGGGAGAAAATAGGGTAAGGTTAAAAAAGAAAGAAAAATAGGAAGAAAGTGAAAAGTGAGAGAGAAAGAGTAAAGGGGGGAGGGAATCAATCAACCTCAAAAAACCTCTCATGCCCGGCTAAACCTTGATAGAACCAAAATGGCGGCTCTCACATATGTCTCCAATGGACCTTATTGGTACAGGTAGCCAGGAGTACACAATGAGCCCGCCATGGTGGGGGAAACCAGGTGCGCCATAGCCTCCAGTTCGGGTTACAGCAAGATGTCGCTGAATTAATGAGTTCCTTCCCAATAAAGAGGAACAAAGGAGTCTTTATTCGGCTGCTGGGTCTCTTCCATTCAGTAACCTTATCTCAATGGCCGCCTATCGACAAAGACCACGATATCATTTCCCCGCTCACACGGTCCTTACAACTGATTTAATTTTTGTCCCCTCTGTCCTGAAGCAGGTACCCGACTGTGCAATGGCCTTGAAATATATTTTGAACCTCAGCAGCAAGGCTATACGAAACAGAAATCCTATTCACTATAATGGTTTTGGGTGAATTCGATGTTAAACAGCATCAAAAAGTTTTCGATATTCTAAATAGGTGCACTAATTGTAATTTATAAACTAACTTATATAAATAAATTAGTAGACAGTAAGGAACTTGAAACTTAGAAAAGAAAAGTAACTTTATTCAGGACAAGTCTCTTTACACCATATAATATATAATGAATAATAAAAGGAAACGTAATATGTATCTGGCTAGAAGGCTACATAAAGTATTTATTAAGTGACAAAAATTTAAATAGAAAAAATAGGAATCATGACTAATCCCTAAGCAACAAAATATAATAAATAAATTAATTATAACCAATAAATACATGAGCTAGGATGTAATCATTTCTTTAAATAATTTATATCATCTTTAAGAAAAATTGTATATCTTTATTTATAAAATTTGGGTCAAACGAACTATTTTTTCCAACTTTTTAGTTTTTTGATCCTCAATCAGTCAATAAAGCTATAAAATGGCATACAGCTCACATATCCAGTATATCTCAGCATTCTCTGTTTACACAAAGCAAAATTTGTTATTTCAAAATTTTCTATCTAAAATTATCATATAGATTAATGACTTTTATTAAGAATAAAGAGTGAAGGAAGTGCTTTAAACAAATTTTCCTCCAATCTATACCATTGAAATTCCGATTTTTCGCCGCGGTCAAAATAAAACGGTCAGGTATAGAAGGAATTAGCCGATATAGTTTAAGCAAATGCTTATACAGTAAAAAAAAAATTATGTAAATATACACAGAAATAATGTAATAAACATGATGTTTGATCGGTTGTAAGCCCATGATCACCGTGGTCGAAGGAAAGATGTTATACATGAAATTTGTGTCGAATTTTATCAGTTTATGACTGTTTACTTGTACTTGTATAACGTTGTGAATTATTTCTATTTAAATGCTTGGCTGTATAATGAATTATTTTGTATGTAAGGTTTACTTAATTATTGCTAAACAAATCCATTAAAATGTGAACCAACGAATTTATCAAATTTATTTATATTTATTAGAAAAAAATATATTTACAATTTTAAAATAAAGATAACACTCATTCACCCGATGTTTTAAAAATTATTTATCCCTATACTTCATAAATATTTTTCGGGGATTCAGTTACCTTAGATATATAAACATTAACGATAAAATAATCTTTTCCTGGTAAAATGGCCATTCGTCCCAGTTAGCCCTATTTTAGGATTGGTTTCTTTTATTATTTTATTTTCGAGATCATTTCCTCGTGATGATGTAAACTATTCAGAAAGGCTCTTATTGCTATTCTGTTATTGTTTAATGAACCTGCGATCAGTGACTATTTTTCACACTTCCGTAACACCAAGAATCAAGAAAGTTGATTTACACCTCATATTTTATTTATCCCGAAGTTTGCTGTTTAGCCACTTATTTACGGATCAG
Organism: Arma custos; assembly: GCA_037127475.1. Taxonomy (NCBI): domain Eukaryota; kingdom Metazoa; phylum Arthropoda; class Insecta; order Hemiptera; family Pentatomidae; genus Arma; species Arma custos. The sequence goes on from CM073764.1 coordinate 11,162,085, forward strand.
CTGAGTCCTGATTAAATGATTAAGTGATCCGTTATTCATCCAGTTCAAAAAGTTCATCAAGTTCTTTGAGTTAGTCATTCCATAATTTGTTAATAAATTCTCGATGTGCCTCTAGTTTCCATATGATTCAGATATCATGATCCGAATATTTCCTGGAATGTTTCTTTTTCTTTTTTTATAAGCGATTTTACAGCAACTCAATAGAATAGATAAAAATAAAAAGAAGGCATTAGGTTGCAAAAATTTAAGTAAATTTGATCCAAATTTTCCATATAGTTATCCAATAAATAAACTTCCACTTCCTTTCCGCTGGAAAAAATTTCCGAAGAAAACGTATAGTAAAAATTTTTCATGATTCAAACTGTGCACCAAATCTATTTTTATAAGTATCATTAAATTTTTCGTGGAAATTTGAGTATAGATATAATTAAATGAAAAAAATATGAGATATTCACAGTAGATCTCACAATATGCATCTGTTTAATAATTTATAAAAAATTAACTATCACAGCCACTTTTGGTAATACCAAATCCACTACTTTTGAATACGGGATCTTTGCTCAGTATTCAGTACTCTAAGCGCTGAGCTGTTTTTTTAAATACAAAATTTAAAATTAACGATCAACGATATAAAATTTTCACAGAATGTATACCGTTCCAACTTTAATAACTTTTTAAAAATAATAATTTCCGACTACTTTTTAAAATTGTCAGCTCTATAGTAGAACCAGTAAAAAACACAACCTAGTTATAAAAACTAGATAGAAAATAAAATAAAGCTGCATTCAAACACGTAGAATTATTTTTCTAATGATTTCAATTCTGTACCTACCCTGAAGGTAAAGGACATCACGACTCATTATAGTTCAGGAGAGCCAATTTTCCATTTTCAGTTTCTTCGTTACTTATAAAACAGCTTAATGACAATTTACAATTGTTATTGGCATTGATAAATAATTCGAAGTTTTGATCATAGTATTTATTTATGACTATGCAGCTAAAATATTATCTAGTTTTTGGACATGATGTCCTCTACCTCCGGGGAACAGAATTGTTTACAATGTTAAGGAGATTGAAGCTGACTCTTAATTACCTTGGCAGAATTATTTCCCATTTAATTCTCAACGAAGTTAATTAATATTTTTAATTTCGTTGGACTGCCATCGCATTCTTGTCGCTTCCATTCCATTGATTGAAAATTACATAGAATACCTCGGTTGGGATGGATATTACCACTGAGGCTCAAAGAGAGGGTAGTAAGGAAGCCAGCCTTCCTGAGGGGGGCCCAACAAAAAGGGCGTATTTCGGGGCGCTACTAATTAGATAGGAGCTCCCTCCCCTGAAATGTGTTTCTTGGATCCAAGTCTCGAATCTAAATGGTACATTAGCGTACTGCTCCCAAAACGGGGAAGGAATAGTAAACTTATTGTTTTCACTTGTAAGCTATGAAAATAACCTGTTTAGGTTTCATTAAAAGTACCCTTGGGTCATTAATCCCACAATTTTATTAATCGCGCCTCCCCTGAATACAAAAATATTTAATATGCTGAACCATAAAAAAACAAAACAATATACTCTGGTTAAAAATGAAAAATAGAAGTTTGTATTCAAATAAAGACAAACTGTTACAGGACCGTGACGTTTTTTAGAATTATTTTTGGAAGAAATATATTGTCCAATTGAAATGGAAGAAATTAAAACGTTGATATATATATATATATATATATATATATATATATATATATATATATATATATATATATATATATATATATATCAACGTTTTAATTTCTCGTTCTTTTAATAACGTTGTAGGGCTTGAGAAAAACAATAACAATGAAAATATATGGATTAAAAGGTGAAATGAAGATTTATATAAAAACGTAAAAATAAGAAGAGACAGCTAAAACTGTATGGACATTTAAAAAGAATGGAAGAAACATGGATTACAAAGAAAATTTTTAATTTCGTTAATAAACTGAAGAAAACAGAAGGATGGATAGAAGTAGTGAAGGAAGATGCCAATAAAATAGATGTTACAGAAGGAATAATACGTGACAGGAACCGCTTCAGGCTACTGACAGAAAACTATGAAGAAGACAAGCCAAAGCCTCGACCAAAGAGAGTGTGGAGAGATGATCAGAGACAAGCGGTTGGAGAGAGAATGAAGAAGTATTGGGAAGAAAGAAACAAACAGAAAGACCATACACTACATAAATAATTAAAAAAAAATTAAAAGAAAAATCCATTGATTTATAACTTAATCCTTCTATTGGTAAAAAAGTGAGAACCTTGGTAACGACTTTTTCTCATTTCCCAAACACATTACACAAAGTTACTTTTTAGTTTCTTATTTAGAAACCAAATACACAACATAATGCTATATTTATTATTCAAAGTACTATTATATGTTGTAGAACCGATATGTTACATTATAATTAGAATAACATGTAGCTGATTAATTATTTAGTTCGTCACAAATATACATATACAATATACAATTACAATGCAGGTTTTCATTCAAAGGCTACTAGTGTTCAATATATATAATTTAATGTTAGGTATTCTTGTGTTCTAAATTTAATTAATATTTGCATTGGATAATATTATAGTAATTATGACAAATATTGTAATTATCTATTATGAAACCATATCAACGCAATTACATAGTGCTATCTACTGAGTCTTTACATCTAAACCGATTCGGTCAATCTATTAGCTGCTAATTATCTGATCGTTTCACATCTACTTATCATTTGCGGTGCGCGACATAACGCCTGTTGAATTGTGCAATATTTTAAATGATGAAAATTTACATTATTAATTATTACTATAAATATATCCTATTTATTATGCAATATATGTTTATGATTATTTATATACAGTACAAATATATTTAAACTATGAAAATAAAAATGTTGTTAGGAAAAAAAATAAAAGCACATTTCAATAATTTAATTTTTATTAATCTTCTATAAGTTTTGAACAATTAAAATAGGGGATTAATAGCATTTATTCCATGATAATAAATTCCGGTAACGTTGTTTTATACACAAAATTCATAATGTTCAATAGTAATTTCACTTATAAATCATATATTTGTATTTTAATTTTTTTTTTTTTAACGCCTGAATATTTTCAAATATTTATAATTTTCTGAGTTCGATCGGTTACCGGCCCCAACTTGATCAAGTTGAATAAATGCGAAAACAATTTTCAATCACGTAAAAAGGCTAGTTTATTATAATTATTATTAATTTTATTGTTATAAATTCTGCTTGTTCTATTTTCAACATCAATATGTTATATTTAATATATGTAAAAAGGTACTTAAATATGATAATAAAATTTTAGCATTTACATCAAGATTACTTAATAAAATCCTATTGTTTTATAACGAACATCCAGATATTTATGAATAAAAATGAGCAAATAATCGAAAAAGACATAAAATAACTAATATAATGTAACTTTCATTGATTTATTTGATAAATAGCCGTTTTCACTGTTTTATTCAATGGTTCGAATATATTTAAATTTTATTCACGCCATCAAATCAGTCAGTAGTAAAATTTTCATTTAACCAATAGTTATGCTACCCTGGATAGTTATAGGTACATTAAAATTCAACTAATTAAGTTTAAAATTGCCTTTTATTACACTTCTTGTTTAAGGCTTAAAGCCAAAAGGTCATCAACACCCATGGTTCGCTTTATAATTTGTCTCATATTATTGGTCAGCAATAGACAACTGGACGACAGATAAAATTTAGAAACAATTTCACACATACTTTAGATAGTAGGCGATGTGCTTTTAAAAACTGAAAACCACGCTTGTTTGCACCTAGTGTCTTCGATATATTTGGTGATTGGTAACTTTATTCATTGTTGATAGGTAATAATTACATTATCGAAAAATATGTTTCATTGTTAGAATGACGTTACAATATTGGCCTGAAGGCAGTGGCCGTTTTTTAAATAATATATGAATGAGTGAGGCAACTTTGGCTTATTCCTAAATGCGCCTTAGGAACCTATAATGCCCAATATTGCGGATTCGCAGCCCGGCTGGTGGTCCAAGTATTTTCTAAAGGGAGTAAAGACCATTGTTTAAGAGCCTGTGCGGTGCCAGATACTCGCTAAACATCCCTACCAAAATTATACCTGAATAGGCAAAATTTAGGGCTCCCACTGTAGCGATGTCCGAGTATAAAGTGACGTAAAATGAATAAACAACAATATATGGTTATGTTATGTTCAGAATACGCATTTAGCGGTCCACAGTCGATTATCGGATAAGGTAGTGTGAACGAGGATTTGCGACCTATCGAAGAAATCGGTGACCATAAGAGATATCAATAAATACTGGGGACAAAACGGGCAATATAAATGCAACAAGAGCTTCACAAATGTTGAGTAAAGTGACAAAACGGTAAGCCTCTATTGTGGAGGTGTCCTCAACGGTATGGCGCTGGTTTTACCTTAACTGGAATTTAGAGGCTCCATAACCAAGGGTTTGAGCTTATTTGCAAGAAGTGGGTTACCTCCTAAAGTCCCAAGGGTTTGTTGGTTACTTATATACAGCGGAGACTCCAGTGACGTGAATAGGAACCCTGGATGTGATATAGTAGTGTTAGGATCGATTCTATCCATAACAGAGTTACTTCTCATTTGAGGAAGAATTATAATTCAGTTTGAAATAAGTCCCGAATGAATTATTCGGACAGGACTCTCTTATCTCTCTCCTCTAAAGTAAATTCGCGATGCTGGGGAAATGATTGTTCTTTCAATGATTTTATTCATTGGTTCGGAAAATAATTCATGATTTTATGTTTTCTTTATAATCTCCTCCTAATAATAAACTGTTTATGTTTTTTGACTTTTTATTTTCATGAATGTTAACACTTATTAATCCCGTTTCAAAAAAAACAAAAAAAAAAAAAAAGCGGTTTCTTTACCTCTGTAACATTTTGTCACTTGGAAACAATTTAGTATAATGCGCTTGGGAAAAACTCAAGAGTTGTATGTTGAACGTCTTGGTGGTGGGGTGCTGTGTCATGTTTGGAGCCTGTTGATCATTGGGATGTATTGCACCTTTTTCTTCGAGATGTGATTCACATAACCCTTTTTTTGTATTTGTGTCTTGGTAATGCCTTAATAGGCGAAACATCGATTGGTAAGAGGGTGTGTTACTGGATTTGAAACATAGGGCTTTGCATTGTGGTTTTTCCCAATTGCATTATAATAAATGATAGTGTTTCTTTTGGAGTTTTTGGCTCTATTTTATGGAAACAAACGGGATTTTCCCATAATTTTGTTATATATCAATATTGAGGATTTAGTTTTCATTGCAAGTCACGATTCTGGAAAGAAAAGGATGCTTTTACTTATACTGCCTTCTCTCAAGACTTCGTTGATATTTCTGGCCGATTGGACCAAGTCTGTTCGAGTTCGAACTTGTAAAACAAAATTATGGAAAAGTCGCACTTCGGCATCTTTTTAAAAACTGAATTATTACAATGTTCCAAAATCATACAGTTTTTTGTTTAAAAGAGGTTAATAAGTGTTTACATTTATGTCAACAAACGTCAAAAGTCCAAAAAACATAAACAGTTTATTATTTGGAGGTGTATCCTGTATCATTTTCCGGATAACCCTTACAGTATTATAATATTCTAACATAAACCCTAAGCGTCAAGTAGCAGTAACTAACTGATTAGTCAATGCTTTTTGGGTTGGGGTTGAAGGCTCCCCGAATGAGGGAACAATGATAGGTGATAGGTGACAAAGAAACCACATTACTACTCCACAGTTATTAAAATTAACCGTAGTTATTAGGTTAAACAGCCGGTGGCCAACCTAGAAATCGTTCTATACGGACTTACTGCAGTTGTTCTTTTTATTAGACTTTATATAGCAAAGTAAATAGAATTAATTTTATCTTTTATTCCAGAATTATTGGTAGATTATTTCAATAGCATTATAAATATCCTTCCCTCCTATTGCAGATTGTGACCGCGCTGAACACTGAACGTTCATTGGTATCCTCGAGAGAAAGAAGTCTTTTATGGAAGCTTTTCGACTAAAAAACGGGTACCGCCCCCTCCAGAGCTCACTTCCTCCTTGCCAGTTGTCAGGACGTCCCGTGTCAAAATACAGCTTGTTCACGGTCCACAATAGCTCAGCTTCCTTGCGTCAAAACATTGTCAAAGCTCCGTTGAGCGTTTTTTTAAGCTCCTATCGAAAGATACGTTGGACCGTTTGATGCCATGATACCTTCTTTATCTATTTATTTTTAATGGACATATGTATTTGTATATGTATTGATTTCACCTCCAATTTATTTTAAATTTTGGTAATTATGAACCAATATTCCTGTATATTTTAGGAAGCAGGAATACGTGGAAGTTCAAGAAGTGCCTCTCAGCGCGGAGGTGCCCCAATCCAAGAGATCCAAGCCCCTCGATCTCCAGCCATCTCATTCATATTCCTTCCCTTCCTTTCACAATCCTTGAGATGTGCTTGATCTATTGCAGTCTATTTCTTCCTCGATGACGGCGTCCGGTAGGCCTGGCTTCAAAAAACTTCTTTGGGTCCCGGTCGTCATTAATTCAATTCTAAAGTTATGAAATGTTGAAAATATGAAACATTTTATTTTCTGTACAATATTAAGCTAATCTCCTTCTTGTTTAAATTGTTTGGAAAACTACATAACTATATTGTTTCTTAAATATCTATCCATACTTCTTGAATAACATATCTATTTTTAAAAAACATTGTTCAGTTAATAGTATAAAGACAGAGGTTCTTTTTAAGTAAATTTTATTCCCATTATGTTCAGTCGTTTTTTAATAAAAGTAATAATTAATGAAGGCCAGGCTGCTTTTGATTATTTAGGTATCATTGGGACAAGATTTAAATAATAAATTTGCTTATAAATCAAGATACAATAATAAAATTGTTTATATATTTTAGTGCATCAATTTTTACAACCTAGAATTTTATGAAAATTAATAAATCATCCAAAGCCTTGCACATTTTTATGATCTCACAGACACATCATGTTTTGTTTTTTTTTAAATTGGCCTCAAATTGGTATTGAGAGAACGTGTAAAGGTGGCCGACTGTTTTCTTATTATAAAAATTGAGGGAGTGTGGATCATGGCAGGAGAACAAGCAATTAATTTAGGAGTTTTTCCCCCGAACACAACAGTTTAGATTCACTGACAAATAATCGGAGTCAATGATAAAATTCAGGCAAACGGACATATGAGGAATTTATTCATTTTGTGTGTTATGTTAGTAACATGCTAGTAAATATAATATGCTAATAAAATGACATGATACCATGGTTCATCAAAGCCAATGAAAAAATTATTCCGGATGTTAAAAAAAAAATATATTTAAAAGGAATTCAATTTTCTTTTATTATAAAAATTATCATATTAAATGTTATTATTACTTATTTATAAAAATCAAGTAAGGTATTGAAATAAATATAACAACTGCTCCTGAAAAATAACTGTTGCTAATAAAGCTATTCAGTCCTGTTGGTTAAATGAAACTTTTCCTTTTTTACAAAGTATTTTTACTTGAAATTTGACCAGCAATTATAAAAAGTACATACCATACTTTTTATAAGTAATAAATCATAGGGCTCTATCCTGGCTCATGTGATAGGGATGGTTAAAGTGATAAAACACAAGAAGTAGGTATGAAATCTATTTACAAAACATACTGAAACTGTTAAAATATTTATATTCAGAACAAACAAAAGAAAAGAAAATTAAAGTAACCTTAAACTTTATACAAACCGTAGAATAGACAAACATAATACTTTCGCTAAACCATACTTTTCACTGCAATACACGATATCAATAAAATATTCTAATTGAAAGAAATACACATTCATATAAGATAGAACTAAAGGCATGAGTGAGGTTATTAGAGGTTTTCCCGTTTTTCATCTGTTTACTTCTCCTCAGGGTTACGACTTTTATAAAGTTTACTTTACAAATAATGAAGGCCTTGCGAACACGAAGGTACTATGTCGATACAACCGGTCGTTGTTAAGGTCTAGTGGTTAGCATAACAAACTACTCTGTCAAATACCGCGAGATATGAGTAGGGTTGTTATCCTGCAGATGACTCCAGGGTTTTAATAAGGGAGTAAAAAATCCTTAGTTATGCCGTCCTTCGGAAGGGATGTAAATTGGAGGTCCCGAGTCTGTACGATTCCAGGAACTTAAAGTTGGATAGGCAAAACTTAGGACTCATCAGCAACATCGTCCAATTAGCCATATCAGCATAAAGTGACGTTAAATGAATAAACGAGAATCGTTGTTTATATATCTTATTACATCGAAGTACTTGGAAAGCCCATATCAATAAAATTCACTATAAATATAAAATTCAATTTTTAACTATCATTTTTGTATTTCAATTAATATTTCAATCCAGAATTCGGTAAATCCACCATCGTTAGTGCTCTAGAATTTCCATTGCATGAATGGCTGTCAGTATCAACTCCCTCTTTTCCAAACAAGTCAATATTATACTTTTTCACCTGTCTCGACTTTTCACGTCTGTGTGTGGATAATTGCCGTAACCCTGCCTCTCACTCCCCTATTTCCCTCCAAAAAACGTATTGTTTTGTCTGTTCTCCTGCCATTTGGTTAGAAGCGTTTATCATTCCACTTTTTGAATTCTGGCTTCGTCGTTCAATGGCTGAAATAAATTTTGTTATTTTTTAATACCCATTGTTATTTACTAGAGAAAAAGTGATAGTACATAATTGTCAATTATAGATATAAAATAGACGAGAAAATTATTGCAATCTGGAATAATTTGAATTCATTAGAGAGAACCAAATATGTTAATTAATCTAGTGTGTATACGTATGACAGTTCGGCTCTTAATCCCAATGCCCTTATGATGGCCTAAAAGTAAGGACGAAACGTTGGTAAAATTAAAATTAGAATAATAAAATATTATTTTGAGTTAAATTGATTGACTGCAACCTCCCCCCCCCGAACATTTCACACTCTATATATCCAGTCAAAAATATCCACATCAATTTAATTAAAGTTTATATTGGTAATGGCAGCAGCCTCAAATTGAGCTTCTTTCAGGACTAAATCATTTGGTTTATCTTTCCCAATTTTATTTTAAATTTAGTTCTCGCCGTTTCAGACTACTGCAACACTTACTAGACAAACGCTCTCAGCTCCCAATTAATTACAAAATACTCAAATACATGACTATTATGAGACTTATTTGTAATTATGGGGCTCCACTAAGCCATAGAATTCCTCTCGTATACAAAGTCCTTGATGATCCTTACTTTTTTTACGAAGAAAGTCATCCATAATGACCTCAATGTCCCGTTAGTTACTGATTTGGTCCGGTGCCGGTACCACTCTTTTCAAACTTTATTCCAACTCAAACCCACTAGTTTCAAACTTCTTCAATTCCATATAGTCTTGAAAAGATATCTTGATAGTCCTCTGAAAAGATGGTATCGTAACCTTTTAAGTGGAATTTGTTATTTGAGTACTACATCTGGGTAGTTTCTCTACTTGTCCTAATTATCGCCGTCATGTATCATTCCTGTTATTATATTTACATTTTGTATTGTTGTAATACATCTTTAATTTTCATTAAATAAATTTAAAAAAAATTTCCATTTACGTCTTTGTGATTACACCGTACGAAACCGTACGTGTTTGACATAATTAAATGAGATATGTAGAAGCTAATAAATCAAATTCATTTCAGAAGACATTTAATACAAAATCCTACGAAATATTATCGACATCAGATTATAAATATATTAATTTGTTCAACTTTTTTGTATTTATTTAAACTTATTTATCGAAAACATGGAAACCATAGCCTACTATTTATTTTAGCCTTTCCGCGAGTGGTGTATGAAGACAAAAGGTTAGCGGGCTACAACCACTCTACATTCGCCCCGTTTCCAGGCTACTAGTTCGCAACGGTTGAGCTGAACAGAATAAAGGTCACAAAAGCACACTTCTTCATTTTGGTCAATTATTTAGTCTTCTACCGGGAGGTCAATAAAATACCAGAATATCCTGGCGATTGAAGTATTCTTTCTTCTGATGGGATTGTATTTCTTTAAATTTGTATAGTTCTAATAGTTTTTACAATCCTTTTACAATACCTAAATATAAAATAAGAACTACGTAAATTAAGGAACAACTTTGTTTTTAACATTTAGTCATTAGCGTCAGGTAAATGGAAATTCGTTTCAACAGTAACAAATATTTTTGTGTAATGAAATTTACGTAAATTCAAATTAAAAAAAAAATAATAACATCCCGACCATTTTCTTATTGAAATAAAACCGATTAAGTTTCAACAAAATAATTTATAATGTGTAAAAGACTTTCACAAATAGTCTTTCATTTGAATGTTACTGATAAGGTCACTATGGTTGCGACTGTGATATAACAACCGGGAAGGCTACTCTGAATTTTTAGTAAATAGTTTAAAGAAGAAGATTTTGTAATTAGAGTGTGAAATAATTAGCTTAAACGTCGTTTATTATTTTACATATTAGACTGTATAATAAAATGATTTAGCCAAAATTTTGATATAACAATAATTATTTTTTTATTGCTATTCAACACAACGCTTTTAGTGATTGATTCTATCCGCATTATAAACATTTACTTTTTTTTTTAATTGATTGAAATTTACAACTGTAGTACAACAAAGCAACTAGCGAATGGCAGGAATGGTTCATATTGAACTAAGACAAGATGAGAAACTACCTAGTGGTATTACTCAAATAACAAGTTCAAAACTTCTAAACCGACATTTAAAGCTATTATTGGTCACACTAATTAAGAAATGTTTTTCTTTCAATTATTCACTATTCAATACAAAACAATACTCCATGGTGACCTTATCAAGTAACATTCACATGAAAGAGATTTGGTGAACGTCTTTTACTCACACAATATGCAGTTTTGAGATTCAAAATCTCCGTCAAACTTCCTTTTGGTTTCGCTTGAAGACTACATAATTCTCCTAATCACACCTTAACAGTGAAAAAAAGAAGCTTGTGGTGAATTATATTATATAACTGCTCATCCTAACTCACACCATCTGAAATAAAACAATTCAACGTTATACATTTCAGCAAATTACTAGTCTCGAAGAATATTAACATAACACACGGTAATATTGAACAGTTATTTTGGTTGATTATTAATATTATTTCTACAATAATTTGTAAATTACTGTTTTATTTATTAGTTATTATTTATGTACTGGTCGTAAATTTGAACAGGTTAAATGGTAGATTTTAGTTTGCTCTAAAACATTAATCATGAAACTCATTGACACTACTATTAGCCTCAACTGCATGCCGATAAATATATATCTGTTTCCTCTAAACATTTTCCGTGTTGAAATTAATTTAGATCAGCAAAATTGCGTAAATAATATCGTTGTCGTTCTAATTTGTTTATTTGAGCTTATTTATCCTATTAAATATACAAAATTATCAAGAGGATTGAAATTTTTTTTATATTAGACCCATTGAATTGTTATAAGAGCCTTAAAAAACTGTGAATCAGTTTTATTTAATAATTTGTGTTAGAATGTTATCGATCCCTATCTCATGTAAAAGATTTCATTTGTCAGAAATTCTTCCCATTCGCTAGTTCAATCAATGCTTTATGCTTTCGAAACTTAAGGTTCACAATCGGACTAAATCCATGAGAAATAAAGCGGCGAAGTGTCCTGTTAGGCAAATTTCATTTACCGAGAAATTTAAATAAATAATTTTGGGGAATTATTTTTTGATGCTGAACGGTTCATATATCACATGTTTAAAGCATTTCAGATAGTGCATATATATGCCTATCAATGTCTATATATATATTATAAAAGATTATGATAGTAGTACAAATAGGCGGGTTGAGCCGGAGCCGTGACCTTGAGGTCATTGTCTGCTGTAGCAGGGTCGTGGTCGTGACCTTGAGATGACCTTGAGGGTGGGAGGGGTGTAAGGCAGGGCGAGGGGGTGTTGACCTTGAGGTAGGTCCAGGTGTGCAAATTAAGATTTGGCAACGTCGCAGATGAGATGTGGCAACAGCGCAGTAGAAACTAGGTCATGGTTTGTTCTGAATGGATGACGCATGTGACGTCATTTTTTATGAATGGAAGTGTGACGTCATCTTATGAATGGAAGAGAAACTAGGTCACGGTTTGTTCTGAATGGATGTTGGTCATGTGACGTCATTTTATGAATGGAATAGTTGAATGGGCGTGTGACGTCATCTTATGAATGAGAGCGTGATGTAATTTGTCTTTGTGAATGGGATAAGAGTTATGAATGAACCACGTAGTAGTACAAATAGGCGGGTTGAGCCGGAGCCGTGACCTTGAGGTCATTGTCTGCTGTAGCAGGGTCGTGGTCGTGACCTTGAGATGACCTTGAGGGTGGGAGGGGTGTAAGGCAGGGCGAGGGGGTGTTGACCTTGAGGTAGGTCCAGGTGTGCAAATTAAGATTTGGCAACGTCGCAGATGAGATGTGGCAACAGCGCAGTAGAAACTAGGTCATGGTTTGTTCTGAATGGATGACGCATGTGACGTCATTTTTTATGAATGGAAGTGTGACGTCATCTTATGAATGGAAGAGAAACTAGGTCACGGTTTGTTCTGAATGGATGTTGGTCATGTGACGTCATTTTATGAATGGAATAGTTGAATGGGCGTGTGACGTCATCTTATGAATGAGAGCGTGATGTAATTTGTCTTTGTGAATGGGATAAGAGTTATGAATGAACCACGTAGTAGTACAAATAGGCGGGTTGAGCCGGAGCCGTGACCTTGAGGTCATTGTCTGCTGTAGCAGGGTCGTGGTCGTGACCTTGAGATGACCTTGAGGGTGGGAGGGGTGTAAGGCAGGGCGAGGGGGTGTTGACCTTGAGGTAGGTCCAGGTGTGCAAATTAAGATTTGGCAACGTCGCAGATGAGATGTGGCAACAGCGAAACTAGGTCACAGCATAATGAAAGAGAGTATATTGTTTTCCGAATGGGAGAGTGTCATCATTATGTCTTATGAATGAAGCACGTTGTTGTTTCCTCAATCAGTTAGTTTAATATGGGTCGGCTAAGGAGCAAGAACCTGAGGTACGAAGAAGGAAGGTTGTCGACATTCGTCGGCTGGTCGTCACCGGTGAGTCCATTGAAACTAGCGGCTGCTGGGTTGTATTACTTGAAAGTGTCTGATAGGACAAGATGTCCATTTTGCGGAGTAGTCTTGCATGAATGGAAGGAGTATGACGACCCTTTTGCCGACCACAAAAAATGGTCTAAAAACTGTTCGTTTATAGAGTATTGTGAACAATTGAATGAGCTGCAAATCATAGTGTCTGACGAGAATGATAGCGAAGAGACGGTATGTTGTTAAAAGGCTTCACAATTTTCTACATCGACTCAAAGATTTGCAATTATGCATTTCCTTGTATGAACTAAAAAGAAGGGAAATAAATGATGTGATAAAAAAACTAGAACAGCTGCAGCTTTCTCCCCTCCACTCCGTTATACCACACAGTCTTGTCGTTGATGATACGCGAGATGGATCGTCGAATGGACCTTGTGACCGAGTACCCACTCACCAACAGTAAATGTTTTCGAATCGGTTTGTGTAACTTTGTGCCGACTATCGCCATTAGCGAAAAGAAGAAAACTGTCGTTTACATGAATGTTGAGGAATGGACATATATTACCACCCGAGCTCCGAAAATTTTGTTATTGCTGCAGAAACGAAAAAAATCCTATGAAAAAGACCGATCAAGATGTCAAAACGTGATTTGTGAACTTACTACAAGAGGACGCACTAGGGTGATGCGGATAGAGCAGGTAACGCAATGGTTTGCAATGTTTAATCATGAGACCCTTCCACCATCGTCTGCATCTGCATGTTTCAACAGGAACGAGACGGTCAAACTTTGCGCAAATATAGAAAAAATCAACGATTCACTAGCATTGATAACAAAGATGGTTGAACTTTATAATAAGAATGAAGCAAGTGTAGTTAGCGAACCAATTGATTTTAGCATAAATACAAATACACTGTTTTACAACTTAAATGAATTGAATTGTGATGATAATCAATAAAATAAGTTTCCTTTAATATGTTGTATTTTTTATTTGTCCCTTGAAAAATAAAATAGGAAGAAGGAAAAAAAAAAAAAAAACAAATACAAATTTACTGAAATCAAATATTTTTATTTTATGTAAATATAAAATTTAATTAAAAAAAAAATTAATAAATCTGAATCAAATACTGATAAGGTAAATATAAAATTTTTAACAATTAACAATCTTGTAATGTTTCTGATAAACAGCTGATCTGTGGGTTGATTCCAGGATAGGACTCAGTATCTTGGAAATATGTTGAATCCTGTTTTCGAATCTTACTCTGTCCCTCGCATATGTTTCCCATGGACTGATACGTGCTGCACGATGAGCATAATTCCATGTTACAAGAGTACGAGTTTCAACAAGGTCCTCATCAGGCTTGAAAGATACCTAAATAAAAGATATTATTACTCGATATTTTGTATTTTCCGAATCGAGTTCTAATTCGTTTATATTTTTTTTTTTTGGTTGTACGTTCATTTTACATCTACTTTTAAAATAAAAAGAAATTAGTATACTCCTCTTCTAACAACCACAAAAAAAACAAACAGAGAGTCAGTACAATTTACGGACCAAACCCGTTCCCATTTCATATTCTATTATTTTATCATGTAAAATGAGACAGTAAGCTTTAGTATTGGCTGGAAAGTTTTCTTTCGCCTCTAATAGTACTCTGATATCGATAGTCGCACTTTTGATTGCTTCAGATTGCTTAGAACAATCTATAATCACTAGAGGCGCTAGTTTCTCGAAATCGGATCTTGAAAGCAGGGGCTGAGAATGTCTAACGCCATAATAACTCGTTTGAAATTCGTTATACATTTCATACAACAATGCTACTTTTCCTTGCTCAAAATCTAAATTTAAGTCATCGTACGGATATTGTTCACTATTCAAATAAAGTTTCAAATTTTTTAATTTGCAACTATCGAACAGACTGCTATCTTTGTTAGAGGTTCTATTTCGATCACTTTGAAACGCAAAAATGAGATAGCGCGGTTTTTCTAAATTTGTTGAAGTTTTGACCGACCAATTTTCCTGCTGCGTCGCAGGTACATTGGGATATTCGTAAAGATCCCATGATCTGAATGGAATAGAAACGACCTTGTTCTTGTCTACTAGTTTTAATAACCTCAGACGTTCATAATCTGAAACACGAACATGAGGCATTCTCCACACCAATTTGTCAAGTTTTATTTGTACATCATCGTCACCTAGCACGCAGTTTAGGTCAGTACTTGATCTGATCAAAACGAGCTCTTGCTTCAGATTGATTAAAATTTTACGATAGTCCTCGCAAATCCCAAAAAGAATATCAAGTGGTAGGCATACGCTAAAAACGCCGTTTTTATCCAAAGAAAGAGTTTTACCGGGCATTGTCCACCCCGCATTTTCTAATCCCATTACTCGATTAGGCGAAAATGATGCATGCCCTTTAAGAGTAGTAGTTATCCCCGGATTTCGTACTCGATCGACTTCTATACCGTTTAGTTCATATCTAATTTCGTCAAACAAAAACGCGAATGCGTTATTAGTCAACTTTGGAGTGGCACCGATAGTGCCATCACTTTTTAAGATCCTCCCTTCGAGATAAATAAAACTTTGAGAAGGAAAGGTATAAATATCTTGTTGATGAATAGGAATTCTAATCTCGTCGGATTTGTTAAAGGTATTTCCCGTATAAGGCTGGTGCGAGTGATATTCAAATTGTGTAAGAGAATCGACGAATTTTATATCCGTCGTAACGTCTAGTATGTCATTCATAATGTTTGTTTAACCGAAAACCACACTGTTTTAAAAATATAGCGTTCGCAGTTGTTAGCGCTCTTGTTGATTTAGGTTTACTGGTTTTAACCGTTGTTTGACATCTCCTTTTATAATAATCGATGCAACAACTATCTCTAGAAGAAAAATCAATCCCCATTCTTTTTTAAATGTAATCTCAATGTAACCGTTTCTCCTCTAAAGTCGATAAGCTCTCCGTTCTGATCTACTAATCGAACGATGATATTGTCTACAGTCCTCACGTTGGTTGGAAAGTAAATGACCGGATTCGTGATTTCTATTATTTTATATCCTGGGTCTACACGCGGAAAGAATTGATGAATATTATGATCCGGTTCTCCGTTCACATAAGACCCCGATGCGATGTTACATTGAATTGAAATAATGTTTACGCTGAGAATTTTAACAATGTCATTTGATTCAGTATAGGAGCGATTCGGAGGAATGACATGATCGGATCGTGTAAAACCCAAAAGAGGACCAATAGAGTGAGGCTTCTCGGAATAGTTAAAGTATACTGCATGAGTTGTTTTAATTTCCGTTTTTAGCGTGTTGGAATTTCCTCTTATTATCACTACAGCGGTAGGGTCAAGATGAGAAATTTTTTCACGTAAAAAGGAGGCTATAGCATCGATATCGTACGATCCTTCAGGTATTTGGATCGAAAAATCACCAAAATAAAACATATCATTAGCGCCCTTTTTTATATTCGGAATAGTATTATATGTCTCAAATGATAACAACCCAACAGTATATATTGACCCCAATTCTAACGGTGGTAAAAAGTTTGCGGAAAGTACGCTAGAGTTGCCCGTAAGCGTTACTGTATAGCTCATGATTAACAATGATCAAACGCTTTGAGAAGCATCGACTAAATACTGTAAGCAGAGATGTCCACAAACCGACGTATTCCACTCCTGATAACGCTCTCTATTATAAGTTATTTTTAGCCCCTTAAAGTATTCGAGCAACTGTGGTGGTGGTTTTAAGTTTCCAAAGGAATCAAAGTATTTCACAAAATTATTTTGTTTTACATAACAGACCCAATGTGAACCAAGTTCTGAGCTCGGCTCTAAATTTACAATAGCAGACTCGTGTTTGTTTGGATATCTAGGAAGTTTATCAATCATAAACACTCCTCGAAAATGTTGGATATTTAAAACTTTGGCCAAATAATTTAATTCTAAATCCGTCAATGGCTTATTCGGTAGTCAGATCTTTCCAGATTTGTTTTTTTGTCGAGTTATAAACAGGCCGTAGCCTTTCCGATATGGTTTCAAATAAAGTCCATTTCCGATTTTCTGACTTTCCATCGCTAAATTATGCCTCTTTTGCTCATCTAATTTATGTTTAGCTTCTTTCGCCTCGTAGATAGCTTTAGCCACACTCGACGCTCCTCCCGCTAAAGATCCCACTGCAGAAAGCCCCGCCATTAACGGCACAAGAAATGGAAGAAATCCTCCCTCTTTTGGCAAAGGAAGAACTCTGGGAGGCAAAGGTTTTGTCTTACCACGTAAATGCATTTTAGCCTTTTTGTATGCCATTTTTGACGCTTCGAGGATCGATGATACGTTAGCAACCTTTAGCGATTTAACTAATTTTTTGAAACTAATCTTTTTATTTTTCTTCTTCTTCTTAATACCGGCACCAATTTTACCTTTCGCTTTCATAGTATTTGTAACTAACCAAGCCGCAGCTTTTTCTCCCAATGATGAATCCGAAGCTTTAACTCGTTTCCAAGCGTTTTCAACCAAAATCTTGTCCGCTTTTCTACGACTTTGCATATCCTTATCTTTGCTATAAGCAATATCGTGTTCTTTACAAGCTTTATCAAGCTGGTTTATTCCACTATCTCCTCTATTTAGTCGTTTTTCAAGGTTTGTACCGGGGCCACAATACTGGTATCCTGGCAGGTGTAATTCAAACGGTAACTTATTTATGAGACTGTTTATCAAGCCTCTTCCTTTGCGAGTCTTACGAATCATACTGTAGTGAAAAATGACAATCGGCGATATATATATATATACAGGAAATGAATGATTTTGTCTGCATTCAAAATGAAATTAGTCCAACAAGAACAACGTTTTTCTACTTTGAAGTGTTTGCCTGACGAATCTACTGAGGTGAAACATAGCACGTTATTACCAAACACCATACGAGCGTCGATATGCGGATCAAGCGGATGTGGAAAGACGAATATTATGATTGGACTTTTATTAAATCCAAATGGTTTAAAATTTAAAAATGTATATCTATTCGGAAAAACTTTACACCAGCTCAAATACCAGTATTTAAAAAATGTTTTAAATATGGTTCCTGAAATAGGATTTTACGATTTTGAAGATGCAAAAGATATGCCTCACCAAGTTGAATCTAATTCAGTCTGTATATTCGATGATGTTACGATGGAGGATCAAGATATAATTAAACGATATTTCAGTTATGGAAGACATATGAATCTAGATTGTTTTTACTTAACACAAAGTTATGTTTGCATTCCTAGACATCTGATCAGGTGTAATTTTAACTTTTTAATAATATTTCCTCAGGACGAATTGAGTTTAAAACATATTTACGATGAACATGTGAGCACTCCTGCTATCGGTTTCCAACTTTTTAAAGACATGTGTTCATTATGTTGGAAAGAGCCTTTCGGTTATCTGGTTATTGACAAAAGTAGGGATTTAAACAATGGTCGTTTTAGAAAAGGAATCGATACATTTATTGTAGATATATAAAGGGTTTCCAGTCGTTGACGGAGCTCAGTCATGGACCCTAAAGTCACCCGTGAGATTATAAAAACTAGCGAAATTTTAAAAAATAAATTTCGGACATTGAAACGCGGTCTTCAGGATGTAGATGAGGTTCGTCAAGCATTCTTTACACCTGTATCACAACCTTTAGAAGATATTAAAGAGTCGTTAAAGTTGCAAAAAGAAACCAAATCGGAGCCGTCAAGTAAAAAGATTAGAAACAAAAATGATGAGATTGAGTTTACAAAAGATATTTACAAAAGAGCAACATTGACACCAGAGTTAGCTCATTCGACTCATCCGACAACTCCAATAATTTCATCATCTAGATTGGCGTTTCCTGAAATTAAAGTAGAAAATGAACATCATGAAACTGAAGATTCACTAGTAGAAACAATTAAACAGTTTGGAAACCAACAAAGAAAATATTTGGAGAAATTGTTGAGAGGCGATAATAAAACCTTCGATTCACGTTATGGCATTAGAGTCATGCCCGATGGAGGATTCGCAATAGGTGACTCTACTGATATTCAACTACATACAAACAGCGATGACATAACAATTAACGGGGTAACTTATGAAGGCACAGAGGGATTGTTGCAGTTACTTTACTTGAAAAATCCCGAAAAGTATGAAAAAAAAGACTTGGAAATGTATAAAAACATTTTAATCTCGACCAATGCTCACAAAAAAGGCTATAGTGAAGAACGAGGGAGACAAGGAATCAGATCAGAAAAATATAGAAAAGTAATAGCGATGCTTTTCACACCTCGTCATACCACACCCCCTCCTAGTAAAATAGCCACACTTCGTTCGCACAAAGGCACTGGTCTCATGAGAGCCGATAAACCCATTTATGAGTATTGGGATGATCCTAATGAGCTAGTTGATCGGCTGAGGTTGCTAATATCTTCGGCGAATGCAGGTCACGAAGGACATGAAAACGAAATAGGATCGATAATTGAAGAGCTACGAGAAATAAATATATTATATTAAGTGAATATCTTTTCACTGTGTGTGTGTGTATCTCGGTGATGCTAATAACGCTCGGTTATCTTAAAAGATGAATGCATCGTTGTTGAAAAGTGCTGTCGTAAATGAATTGCACAAACCAGCTCGAAGAAAATATCCACGTCGGAAAACTGTTTTGAAAGGAATTAACGATTTATGGCAAATAGACCTTGTGGAAATGATACCTTATTCTGGAGAAAATAAAGGAAATAAATATTTGTTAACGGTCATAGACTGCTTTTCGAAATTTGCTTGGGCTGTGCCATTAAAACAGAAAACAGCGGACAACGTGAGCAAAGCAATGGAGAGTGTGTTTTTATCGAGTAAATCAACTCCAAAACATATTCAAAGTGATCAAGGAAAAGAATTTTACAATTCAAAGTTTAATTCTCTAATGAAACAATACAATGTTAATCATTATTCAACTTTTTCTAATATAAAAGCTTCCATTGTAGAGAGGTTCAATAGAACATTAAAAGAAAAAATTTGGAGAGCATTCAGCCTGCGAGGAAATTATAAATTTTTAGATATATTACCCCAAATTCTACAAGAGTATAATTCATCATTTCATAGGACTATAGGTATGAAACCAATCGATGCTCGGCATAAAAAGATGGAGAGATACTTGCTAAAAAATGTGTATTCTACAGTGACTAAATCGAAAGTACGAAAGCAGAAATTTATAGAAGACGATTTTGTAAGAATATCTAAACAAAAAACAAGTTTTTCAAAAGGCTATAAGCCTAATTGGTCAAGTGAAATTTTTAAGGTAGTCAAGATTCAGAAGACATATCCGTACACATATTTGCTAGAAGATCTAAAAGGGCAACCGATCAGTGGTGCATTTTATGAAGAAGAGCTACAACAGGCTAAATATCCAAATATATACCTGGTAGAAAAGGTTTTAAAAAGGAAAGGCAATCAATTATATGTCAAGTGGTTCGGTGTTAATGAACGCAGCTGGGTTAATAAAAAGGATATCGTATAATGTTGAAGAAGAAGAAAAAAAAAAAACATATGCTCTTGCACTAGACATTTATTTTTATACATATATCATATACTTAAAATTTTTTGTTAATTATTGTTACTTTTCTTGAAAAAATAAAAATCTAATAATCTGTTCACTGGTCTAATTTTCTAACCTATTTATTAATTTAAGTAAGTGCGACGTATTTTATTTGTCCTTGAAAAAAAAGAGGAATAAGAAAAAAACAAATTAACTGAAAACATTTATTTTTCTTTATGAATGAAAAATTTAATTAAAAATCATCTACATCAATATGTAGCAATTATAAGAAAAACATATTACAAAATAAATCTAAATGAAATACTGATTTAGTAAATACAATATTTAACATATTTTAATTAAAAAGACTCCTCCTCAAACCATAAACAATGCGGGCTACACGCCCTATGGTAATTGAGAGGGTTTATTAACGAATCGGTGTCATACAACAGTCCACAGTATACACATTTAACACTATTTTTGACTCCACGTATAAATCCAGCAAATGACAGCATATGATGAGGAGAAGAAGAATTGTCTCTATACGTTCGTTTACGAACGTCTCTTTTAGTGAAATCTACAGCCTCGCTATTTTTATTTACCCATGCAGCCAGACGATGAGCTTGATTTAAAGAGCAAACGAATGAAGTGTCTAAATGATAATGACATGCTATCTTATCATATTCCAACTGTTTCAGATTGGGGCATCCAAAGTCGTGCAAATCATAAACAGGTTTATCAATAAGGTCTTCTATAAACTTACACTTTTCTATTCCTTTTCCCCATAATACGTCATAGTTTTCTGCAACGGATAGTAAAACATTTTTCAAAGATTCATAATTTACATCACCATAGTCCCATTCCAGACCATGAAGATGTTTTTTTACCCAGAGATTTGTCTTTAGCCGATCAGCATTTTCGGCTCCTTGAGGCGGTTTAAAAATCCAATGACTAGAGTGCTCGTAATTTAAGCTAACTACTGACAGTTCTTTCACTATCAGCTTGTTCGTTTCCAAACGATAAGCCTGTAAATCAAGAACTGCTGACGACATGTCTGGAATAACTCTACTGAAAGCGGGCCCAAATACCGACTGACCTGATCAGCATCTGACGCAGCACCTTAGCGTACTTATAAGCCCTCGCCTTTTCTATCTCCTGATCAGTCAGCCACTATGCTAGTATAAGTTCATAGTCTCAACGTCTTCAGTTTTCATTACAACTGCAGTAAAGTAAGTTTTTTTTTTTTTTTAATTTTACTCGAATATCTGTTTACTAACTAAGTATATGATTTTAATTTTTTTTTTTTTAGATGTCACTCCTGAAAAAATTAAATGAAATTAAACCCGCATATAAAAATATTGGAGAATTAATTATAGGACGGACGCATCAAATTCTACAACTTTCGAAGAAGGAGACGGAGTATGGCCCATCAATTGAAGCAATATTATTAGATGAAGGAGAAAAAGAAAAAATAAGAATCTTTCTACCTAAAAGATATGTCTACGCATTTACAGAAGAAGAAATATTCAACTATGAAGGTACATTCTTACATTTTAAACATATAAAGAAAAAAAGTTATATATTTTTTTTTTTTTTACTTAGCCAAGTGATTATTTTCTGTTTTAGGACAGCTAAAAATTCAATATATGGGAAAGAAGAAAAATGCTTATGACATAAAGTTTATGTAAACAAAAAAAAAAAAAAGGTTGAATCAGGTTAGGCTACAATTGTTTTTGTTTTTTTAATATTACTTTTAGGGGGTAGTGTATATATATTTTAGTATTTGTTTGACCAAGTATGTTTTTAGATTAAAAATGAATAATAAAAGTAACGGAAATAATTATTTATGTGCTCATTGTGGATTATTGCTTACAAACTGGCGACATAGATGTCAATCGTTGTTTTACTATTGTCGAGGCTGTAGGAAAGAATTTAGCAAAAAGTTTAACTTTGAACGGCATAAATTAACTTGTCAATTTGGGGTTAGTAGTAATAATACACCCGACGTGAACACAATGGAGATACCAATGAAAAAAAGAAAATATAGCGTTTTTAGTAGACAGATGCGAGGGAATACGGTAGCTCAAGAAAATGGGATTATTAAAGCTTCCTTAGGAAATGCGGTTGAAGATGTTTACATTCCTAACGATAATAAAAAATTATTAGCTTCAGAATTTTTTAATAAGAAAAAAGAGGTTTTAGTAAAGTTACTAAATAGTTATGTAGATGAATGGAAAAATCTAAAATTAAACATAATGTTAGAATGTACATATATTAAGAAAAACGAAAATACTATTAGTGAAAGAACAGATTTTAATTTTAAATCGAAAGTTAGTACGATAGATGTTTCTATAAACCTCGAAAATTACATTGAAACAATTTTTGATAAAATTTTAGAGGAACAGGATGAGTTTGAAAAAAAAGGTTCCGGTTGGATGTATACCTCTGCAAACTATATCTGCCTACATTTAACTAAATTTAAGCCTTTCGGAGGGTCTCAATATATTGAATTACCTAAAAAAATACGAGACAAACGTTGTGTTATAAATGTAAAAAATAATACTAACGATTGCTTTCGTTTAGCTTTACTTAGTGATAATATTAGATCAAATGACTTTAACGCGTACAAAAATATTCATACTCCATATTCTTTTGATTCTATATCGTTCCCGACTCCAATTAGCGATATCAATCGATTCGAAAATTTAAATAACCTGTCTATTAATGTTTATGGCTTAGATGATAAAAATAATGTTTATCCAATTAGAATCAGTAAAAAGGATAATTATGATAAAACGTTTGATCTGTTGTATTTACAAAATGGAGAAAATTTTCACTACTGTTTGATCACAAATCTTTCACGATTAGTAAGTTCTCAAATATCTTTGTCAAAACGCGCTTATTCAATCTGTCGTAGATGTCTGACCGTATTTCCAAGGACGTACGTAAACAAGTATGGGAAAAAAGGCGATGAGCGAAAAGACGAACACGAATTATTTTGCCGTGATCACAAACCAATTCGATCTGACTTTCCGAAAGAAGAAAAAATTGAATTTAAACATGTGGAATATACACAATCCATTCCAATCGTAGTTTATGCAGATATTGAATCTCTTTTGATACCAATTTCGGGGCCTATTCCTAATCCGTCAACATCTTGGAACAAAGCTGTTCATGAGCATCGTGCTTTTTCAGTTTCACTTCTGGTCAAGTCAAAAATGTTTGAATGTAAACCGTTTGTTTATACGGGAGAAAACTGTATGCTAGCGTTTTTAGAAAAACTCGAATCTATAGTTGTTGAAGCGGATAAAATATACGGTAATACTATGCGAATGGAAGAAATGAGCAAAGGGGAAAGTAAAATATTTTATTCTGCTAAAGATTGCATCTTATGTCAATACCCTTTAGACGAACACGATCGAGTACGACATCACTGTCACTTATCAGGAAAATTTGTTGGACCAGCACATAATGCTTGTAATTTAAGAGCAAAAAAGCCCGATTTTATACCTGTTTTTATGCACAACTTACAGGGTTACGATTCTCATTTTATAATCCCTTTCTTGGGCCGTTGTGAAAATATCAGCGTAATTCCTAGTAATTCTGAAAAATATATAAGTTTCAGCATAAAATTTAAAGGATGTAGTACAAAAATACGATTTGTTGACTCGTTTAAATTTCTATCATCAAGTTTGGAAACATTAGTGAACAATTTGCAAAATAAATCTAAATCAATTACTGATATATTTCCACATATGGCAAATATTATTAATGATGAAAACAAAATTAAATTATTGACAAGGAAAGGCATATTTCCGTACAATTATTTTAATTCTTTTGATCGTCTAAACGAAACTCGACTACCTTCCAAAAATTCATTTTTTAATGATTTAACAAAAACATCAATTAGCGACGTGGACTATGAGCACGCGAAAAGTGTCTGGAAAGTCTTCAACATCCAAACACTAAAAGATTATGCGGAATTGTATATACAAACAGATGTAATTTTGTTGTGCGAAGTTTTTGAAGCCTTTCGACTTCTCTGTCAAGAAATTTATCGACTAGATCCTGCATGGTTTTTTACTTTGCCACAGTTATCTTGGAATGCAATGTTGAAATACACGAAAATAAAATTAGATGTAATAAAAGATATTGATATGGTTCAGTTTTTTGAAAAGGGAATAAGGGGAGGCATTTGCCAAGTTGTTTCTCGGTATGCGAAAGCTAACAATAAATATCTAAATGAATATGACTCGACTAAACCCAGTAATTATTTACTTTACGTAGATGTCAACAATCTTTACGGTTATGCCATGAACCTTCCCTTGCCGTATACAGATTTTGAGTGGGTTGATGAAAAATTAAATGTATTAGATGTTGAAAATGAATCAGAAACCGGTTATGTGCTAGACGTTGATGTTGAATACCCCAAAGAAATTCATGATAATCTTTCTCAATTACCTTTTTTACCCGAAAAAAATAATCCACCTAATACTAAAACAGTTAAACTATTGACGACTTTGATGCCCAAAACACGTTACATAGTACATTATGTGAATTTAAAACAAGCCCTACAACTCGGGGTAAAGATTTCAAAAATTCATAGAGTGTTGAAGTTTAAACAAAAAAAATGGTTGGCTCCATACATAGAAATTAATTCAATGATGAGAGCATCAGCAAAAAATACATTCGAGTCAGATTTTTACAAATTGATGAATAACAGCTGCTTCGGCAAATTTATGGAAAACGTGCGCAACAGAATCGATTTAAAAATAGTAACAAATGAAAAATCATTATTTCGTCAAGTCAATAAACCAAATTTTAAAGGCAGGATTATATTTGCAGATAATGTTACAGCGGTTCAGCTGGAAAAAGAAAGCATTATTTTTGATAAACCCTTGTACGTGGGATTTGCAGTGTTGGACTTGAGCAAAGTTTTGATGTATCATTACCACTACAATGTGTTTTTGAAAAAATATGGTGTAGAAAATGTTACTTTATGTTATACCGACACCGATTCATTTTTATACAATATTAGGACTGAAGATATTTATTCCGATATTTCTGGAGAGTTAAATAAATATTTTGATACAAGCAATTTTCCCACTTCTCATTTCTGTTATTCTGAAAAAAATAAAAAAGTCGTAGGTTTGTTGAAAGATGAAACTTTTGGAGATCCTATAGTAGAGTTTGTCGGATTGAGGCCCAAAATGTATTCGTACATAACAAAGAATGATATAACGGTTAAAAAGTCAAAGGGAATAAAAAAATCGGCAGTTAACGATTTTACTTTTAGCGATTACCTAAACACATTTAAAGACAGCAAAAGTCTATATTCTTCATTTTATACAATTCAATCTAAAAAGCATAACGTTCAAACCACACTGATAAATAAAAAGTCATTATGCTCATTTGATAATAAAAGATATACATTACACGATGAAACCACTCTCCCTTATGGCCACTATAGCCTCAATGAAACAACGAATCTAACATTGTAAATGTATAAGAACCAATTAATGATTGTATACTAGTATTATTATTGTTTACTTAAATTTATATTTAGTTAGTAAAGACCTGTAATTAGAGTACTAGATTTATTTCAAGAATGTCTACTTGTAGTATTATTATTGTTTACTTAAATGAGAAAATTAGAGTACAAGAAAAGTAACAAAAAATATGTTTAAGAATATGATGTATAAAATAAATGTTTTGTACAACTGTATTTTTTTTTCTTTCACATATCCTTTTCCAGCTCCTTCAAAAAAATTTCCTATATATTACTAAAGTTCAGGAGGAACACATACGTCATCCAAGCTCATAAAAAGCTAAATAATCTAAATCAATGAAACGTCATCCAATAGCCTATCTCAAAAGCAAGCCTAATCCCATTCATAAAAGCAACTTCCGTCTCAGTCATAATCTCAAAAGCATCCCATTCATAACTCATTCATAAAGACAAATTACGTCACGCTCCCATTCAATTCATCCATTCATAAGATGACGTCACACGCCCATTCAACTATTCCATTCATAAAATGATCAACATCCATTCAGAACAAACCATGACCTAGTTTCTACTGCGCTGTTGCCACATCTCATCTGCGACGTTGCCAAATCTTAATTTGCACACCTGGACCTACCTCAAGGTCAACACCCCCTCGCCCTGCCTTACACCCCTCCCACCCTCAAGGTCATCTCAAGGTCACGACCACGACCCTGCTACAGCAGACAATGACCTCAAGGTCACGGCTCCGGCTCAACCCGCCTATTTGTACTACTACGTGGTTCATTCATAACTCTTATCCCATTCACAAAGACAAATTACATCACGCTCTCATTCATAAGATGACGTCACACGCCCATTCAACTATTCCATTCATAAAATGACGTCACATGACCAACATCCATTCAGAACAAACCGTGACCTAGTTTCTCTTCCATTCATAAGATGACGTCACACTTCCATTCATAAAAAATGACGTCACATGCGTCATCCATTCAGAACAAACCATGACCTAGTTTCTACTGCGCTGTTGCCACATCTCATCTGCGACGTTGCCAAATCTTAATTTGCACACCTGGACCTACCTCAAGGTCAACACCCCCTCGCCCTGCCTTACACCCCTCCCACCCTCAAGGTCATCTCAAGGTCACGACCACGACCCTGCTACAGCAGACAATGACCTCAAGGTCACGGCTCCGGCTCAACCCGCCTATTTGTACTACTACGTGGTTCATTCATAACTCTTATCCCATTCACAAAGACAAATTACATCACGCTCTCATTCATAAGATGACGTCACACGCCCATTCAACTATTCCATTCATAAAATGACGTCACATGACCAACATCCATTCAGAACAAACCGTGACCTAGTTTCTCTTCCATTCATAAGATGACGTCACACTTCCATTCATAAAAAATGACGTCACATGCGTCATCCATTCAGAACAAACCATGACCTAGTTTCTACTGCGCTGTTGCCACATCTCATCTGCGACGTTGCCAAATCTTAATTTGCACACCTGGACCTACCTCAAGGTCAACACCCCCTCGCCCTGCCTTACACCCCTCCCACCCTCAAGGTCATCTCAAGGTCACGACCACGACCCTGCTACAGCAGACAATGACCTCAAGGTCACGGCTCCGGCTCAACCCGCCTATTTGTACTACTACGTGGTTCATTCATAACTCTTATCCCATTCACAAAGACAAATTACATCACGCTCTCATTCATAAGATGACGTCACACGCCCATTCAACTATTCCATTCATAAAATGACGTCACATGACCAACATCCATTCAGAACAAACCGTGACCTAGTTTCTCTTCCATTCATAAGATGACGTCACACTTCCATTCATAAAAAATGACGTCACATGCGTCATCCATTCAGAACAAACCATGACCTAGTTTCTACTGCGCTGTTGCCACATCTCATCTGCGACGTTGCCAAATCTTAATTTGCACACCTGGACCTACCTCAAGGTCAACACCCCCTCGCCCTGCCTTACACCCCTCCCACCCTCAAGGTCATCTCAAGGTCACGACCACGACCCTGCTACAGCAGACAATGACCTCAAGGTCACGGCTCCGGCTCAACCCGCCTATTTGTACTACTTATGATGATATATATATATATATATATATATATATATATATATATATATCATCTATATATATCTATATATATATATTTTTTTTATTTATTTTTTTTCCCTTCACGCAGTACCTCTACGCGAAGGACGTTTATTGTTCTGCATGTTCCGTACATTTATAGTACATTACATACAATTGTACTTACATGTTTACTTTTTTTTTTTTTATTATTTAGATACAAAACTAAAGGCTAAATTGAAAATACATCGTTAAAAAAACAAAGCTTAAACAAATAAAAAAAAAAGGAAATAGGAAAAAACACAAAATTACAACAAAGTAATTGAAAACAAAACTAAAATTCTTGTTCACCTATAATATTGATTTCGTGTAGTGATGATTAACCACACTGCTTTAGCAAACTATATATATATATATATATATATATATATATATATATATATATATATATATATACATAATCTTTTATCCTCGCCTACCGCCTAAGCTGTGTGAAAAAGGGTTTCCTTTTTAGAGTTTGACCCAGTTGTCTCGTTCTGTACCAGCACATTTCTGCTATTCCGATCCATTCCTTTTTCCTGAAAGCCTCCTTCACCCCGTCTTCCCACTTTAGTCTTGGCCTTCCTCTCCCTCTCTTTCCCTCTACTCTTGCATTGTATGCACATTTTGCTTGGCTCCATACGTAACAGATGTCCACACCATCTGAGCCAGTTCCGCTCTATTGGTTCAGTGACTGGAACTGTCTCGAGATGTGTCCTTATTGTTTATTGATCTCATCTCGTCTTCCCTTCCACCTTCCTAAGAAACCTCATTTCAGTAGCCTGAAGCCTTGATTTATAGTTGGTTGTTAGAGTCCATGACTCTCAGGAGTATTTCAAGATCGGAATATTGTTCAATTATTTCGCCGTAATTTCTGATTGCTCTCATAGCTCTGCTTGGCTTCCTTCCGATCCGCATTACTTTTGTTTTTGCCGGGTTGATACTCATGTTTATAAACTTCAGTTCTTGTTATAATATGATCTGCTGACAAAATAAGAACATCGGCAAACGCCGTTAGAGACAGATTTAGAGGCGTCAGATTAATATATATACACAATTCGTTAGCTGTGTAAGGCTTTTAGCTAGCCATAAATTAGGAGAAGTAATTACCTATATAAGAAGGATAATAGACAAAACTAGACTAAAGGAAGGTTTGTTTCTTCTCCCGAAAGTGCAATTGAATGGCATTTGCAATTCAATGAGGACAGTTGCCTCATAGTTGCCGAAAATTTTGGGACTTTTTGGAAGAGTACTCAATAAGTTCCACCTTCTATCACATCGTCATTACATCGTCCGTGGCTCGCTACAAGTCCTGTAGAGTCAAGGCCTCCTGACCTTCTTACACAGGTAGTGATTAATTAAATTGTATTAATTATATATAATGAACGCATATCTATGATCTTCCTTATTATTTTTTTCAATTGTTATTATTGTTACCTATGCGTTTTCGTATCTAGTCATCGAGGATATCTCCTTTCTCACAAGTCAAAAGAAAATTTAATATTTTAAATTAACAAATAACTTAATATATTACTAATAATTTTATTTCTGATTAATTATATTGCTTCTGCAAGGAGATCGGCAATGTAACTCAGCTGACATCAAAGACCATTAGATGGTTCAGGTGGGTTCTTCGTAGGTTGCGAAATTAAAGGACTAAGGGAAAGCATTGATGGGAAGGACCTATAGGTAATGAAGGAGAAGCCTCAGAAACTCCTTAAGTGTTTTCCACAATTTTCTCAAAGTGAATCCATTCACAGTTTTCACTGAAGACCACGAGTCAACCCTTAGCCATGATTAAATACTGACCCTCTGGTCTCTCTGCGTTCCACTTAACTTAATAACATGATATTCTTAATATGCTTTATTATGTAATTTAAAAAAAAAATCCTTTTTTTTCCTCCCTGATGAGGCCAGTTGAGGACCACGTGCCAA
Source organism: Arma custos (assembly GCA_037127475.1). Classification (NCBI taxonomy): domain Eukaryota; kingdom Metazoa; phylum Arthropoda; class Insecta; order Hemiptera; family Pentatomidae; genus Arma; species Arma custos. Next base: position 11,192,419 of record CM073764.1, read on the forward strand.
TTTCAATTCTTCCCACTTGGTTGTTACAAATTATTAGTAATTATAATAATTATTAAGACTCTGAACGCACGACCTCGGTTTAACCCTTTTTTTCATTTTTGTTTAAAAATTTTCAAAAATTTTTTTTATATACTTTAACTGGTTCATCTCTAAAAAAATGGAATCTAATGCATGTACCATTATAACCCCTGAAGGGTCTTGGTTTCAATAATGGACTGTTATGGTTGAACATGAAGGTGATTGGTCCTAGAGCCTCAACCGCCTGCTTTATCCCCCAATTTATAGTACTCCACTTTATAGAGGCTGGGTGAGCCCCATGAAGGTCTGCAGATCCCATAGGATCCATCCCCGGGTGTTAACAGACTGAATGAATTATCTGTGACATCCGGATTTGAATACGGTAACTTAAGTGTTCTACTACTGAGCTACCCTCTCTGTATGCCACAAAATACAATTTTTCTGAAAATAATAGCTAATATAATTTAATAGTGGCTACTTAGCACCCTTGTAAATAAATAATTTCCATAACTAGTACGTTAAATATGGTATAGTTTAGTTGACTACCGGGTAAAACACGATTTGTTATAAATCACCCACGAGAGTGCGCTAATATGAGTACAACTAACTGGTATGCAATCAATTTTAAATTCTTGATGAAGTCGGATTTTCGTTCTTGTGATTTTCCACCACATAACCTTATTATTATTAATTATTTAACTTTGTATTTTATCAATCTAACAAAAAATAAATTTATTATATTTATAGTAAGTATGTGCATATAAATCTATATTATATTTATTCTTTTTTATCCTTCATGGTTGCGAAGCAGAGTGAGATAGGACCTCTTGGACTCAAGTGTCCTGTTGCGTATCCATTGATCATCCCTTAGCAAGGCACCTGGCCCTGCAGCGAGGTGTCACTGTACGAGGGTCCTCAGCACAATGGCTGTTTTGTCACATCGCATCCTCCGCTAAAAGCTTTATTAGGGGAGTCTCGCCTCGTTCAATTCAGCCATTGTCAGCGTTTCTTATTCTGACAGATACCGAACCATCGTCCATTTCTCGCCTGGTTAATTCTGCGGGGTTTTTTTCCTATCAGATGATGTCTCGGTGTGGCAAGAAAGATTTAATTCCTCGTACAAGAAAATTGAATTGAATATAAAAAGTAAAATAGTGTTACGGGTATTAAAATGAATTAAACAATTCCTTAATTAAAGATACTAGTATTTATTTACTAAAGTGATAAAAGAATACAATTAAACTATTATCAATTAAATTAATAACAGAGGAATTACTAACAAATAAATTATTAACTGAAATAAATTTACAACAACAATATTTTTAGATATTTATAATCTAGGCCTAACTTCTATTTAATTATTAAAATAATATAAGATATTATTATTACTAAATAGCTTAACTATTTACATAAGCTTGTACAAATCACATAAAATTACAACCGCTACTTAACTAATTAATTACTACTAATTAACACTTACAGTTCACTAATTAAAGTCCACCGACCGTAAGAATCTCTGAATATAACAAACTGTCACACAATTACACTCACAAACTGTCACTGACTTATTACACTGGCTTATCACTGTTTCCGATGTTAACCGTACCGTGTGCTTCAACACTCTCCCTGTACTCGCGCCGAGATGCTGTTTAAATAGACAGAATGCCAGATCTAGAACATACGGGACGGATCTCGAAGTTTCGCGAAAAGGTCTCTTTCATCTCTGCCGACGGGCTTTGTTCTCATCAAGAAATCCCCAATTCCCGCGCCCGTAACAATAGGCTTGGGGAGTGTCGATAGTAGTGTAAACTCGTGGCACTCCAAACAATAATTGTATACGTCTTAATGTTGTTTATCTATTGGACAAAACGTGATGATAGGCTTCACAAGTTCAATAATTCAATTGAAATAATAATATATATATTTATGTTATTTATACCATGTTTATGTTCAACAATACTTAGTTCATTTGTGCTTTCGATAATTTCATAAAACACAACATTTTAGTTATTACTAATAATTTTTTGGGGGGAAATGAAAAATTTCAACGATGGGCTTAATACTTTATGTTTTAAGTTATTAATAATATATGTAGTATCAATTGCACAAGTAGTAAACTTCTTTTAAGATATCTAAATATAATCATTCTTATATGAATGGATTTCTAACTTTTAAACTAAAGTTGATCAAAAGGAAGTTTGTCGGTCTCTAGTTGTCAAAATCTCGAGCATGTTGCTGACACTAACCCCAAATTTACCCTCTACCAAAAGTTGCTAAACGCATCTTTAGAATTTTTCATTTCAATGATACTCAGAGGAAACTCATAATTATTCATAAGTTTATAGTTCATTTTGTTTTCATATACCTAAAATATGATTTATATCTAGTAATAATGGTTGGAGATCTCGATTCAATGTCACGTAAGGTTATATCTGGTCGAATGCTATTACAGGTAGTCCCTGTGTTACGTTTCTTATATTTAAAATCGATTCCTCCTGCTATAATATAATTAGAGCGAATGACGATTGACATACCGTATCGATAGTCATTAATCATTGCTCGCTCCATGCGATGCATATTTACTGCGGTTGAATTTTTAAAAAGTTGTTTATTGCGTGCGGACTGGGTTAGTGGGGCCCTTGAAAGGTCGTGAATTTTTCATGATCCTATTCAATTTTTATTTCTTATCAATTCTCTGATATATCGATAATTTGTTGAAATATGTATTTCACCTGTAGCTTGCTGAAATGTATATAATCGTTTAATGACAGGGAATTTACAATGATGAATGTTTTAGTAGCGGTTGGTATATTGAAGTTAGTTATTCATTCGTAACTGTTTAGGTTTGTTGTCAAGTGAAAAGTTTAATTATTTCAGCATACGATGATGTAAATTATACAGTCATTAATAGAAGCATATGTCTCCTTTATAAATTATTTCATTGTGCATAGCAATGTATTGCTACAACAGTTATCGCTTCTTCAAAAGAACGACATTACTGAAAAATTGGTAATTCTTTTCTTTTTCTTTTTTGAGATAAACCTTCAGTAGCAATTGTATTGGTGAAAGATTTTTAATTTTGAGGAACGACATATCTGAAGATCAAGAAGATGTTCAACTGATATGCAACAGTTAGACACTTGAGGTAGTGAATGAATATGCCTACTTAGGGATCATAATTAGTAGCTCGAATAGAATAGATGTAGAAATATCAAACAGAATATGTAAAGCAAATCAAGTGTGTTACCAGACTACCAACAGCATCATCGGCCACCGCGAAGTCGATAAGACCAAAATACATATATATAAGTCTGTTTACCTACCTGCACTCACGAAAGTTGTACAATGCTGGAAAGGCATTCTAGTCGCATAACGGCAGCAGTGATGAGGTTCCTTTGTAGATCTGTTGGGAGAATCAGAATAGATCGCATCAGAGAGCAACTAGAAGCTGCTTAAGAACTTAAAACCACTCTAGAAAGACATCAACTCTAGTGGTTTGGACATGTCTGCCGCCTGAACGAGGATATGAATCAAATAAAGGCATTAGAGATTCGACCGCGCGGACGCCCCAGAATTGCATACTAAGAGTATATCCTGAGAATTGGAAGCAAATGAGGCAGATCCCTCAATGATATGAATCGGCTAAGCAGAGACCGAGAAGAATGGTTACGCTAGATTGAGGTTCCTCGACGTTAGAAGGAGAAGAAAGACATATCTGATATTCCATTCCCATCGCATTTTTTGTTTTTTTAATTGTCATATTTTGATTTTTATCATGACAGAACATGAAGTTTTATGGGAATAATGACATATATTAAAATCAAAAAAGTTTCAATCTTTTACAAATTTTCTATTGGTTAATAAAAGAATTTAAACAGAATCATTACAATAGAAATACTTTGATTAAATTTGACAAGACATGGAACTTTCAAATACTTCTATTGAAAATTTAGGTTTTTCTAATTATGACATTGTGTTCTTTGAAGGAGTGATAAGCAACAATCGCAGAATATTAACATGGATAACTGTCTGCTTAAACTGTTTCTTTTTTTTTTATCAATTCTTTTACATAGCTGTTTCCATCACTTCAAGCTTTAAGTTTTACTAATGACCATCATACGACCTATTTGGACTTACGGAGTAGAGCTTTGGGGCTCTACTAAGCCGTCGAATTCCTCTCGTATCCAATCCTTACAGTCCAAAATCCTTCGTAAAATCCTCAATGCTCCTTATTTTGTTAAGAATAAACTCATCCATAACGACCTTAATGTCCCTTTTGTTGCTGATTTGACCCGAACCCGGTATCTATCCTTTCATAACAAACTTCATTACCACTCAAACCCTCTAGTTTCAAACCTAGCTTCCTCTTCAATTCCCGATAATCCTCCGAGGCGTCTGAATGGAAGATGGCCACGTGACCTCCTTACTTGAACTTTGATTTGAGTACTACCAGTGGCTAGTTTCTCTACTTGTCATTATCATGTCATTATATATCACTTAGCCTATTTACTTGTTGCATTATTGTAATACAGTTGTAGATATCAATAAATAAATTATAAAAAAAACAAAAAAAAAAAGTTTTACTAAAAGTGCATTTGAATATTCCATGTTGTTTGAGTTTTAATTATTATCTTGAGTCTCATAGAGAATATTTAAAAAAATAATTCTATTTGCTAGGTAATTACTCCTGATATCTTTTAATTATTTTTTATGTGGTTTTAAGACTATAACAAACATACAATACTTAAACGTGCTTTGCGAATAATAATAATAAGCGGCCCCCACAATGTCGTATCTATCGGCATCACTCAGTTATTCAAATGTCACGAGGCCACATTCATTTTTTAAATAAGCCTCAGAGGTAATCAGAAATCAATTTGGAAGGTATATCGATAGCAGAGTAATTGAGTGGGACCATAGTACATAATCTTGTTTTAAGCTGATTATGTTTTATATAATATACAATGTTGTATAACATTATGTTGTAGATTAATTGAAGTATCGATCAGTTGCACTTTGCTAAAAAGTACCTCTGGATGAAATCGTAGGTTATGGATCTGTCTAGCAGGTAAATTTGGAAGGGTGCATATTTTAACGAATTTGAATTTAACATTGACATCATTTATCAATGTTTGGTTTAAGAAAGCATTGTAATATTGCCTGATTTTATTATTTCTTAATTACCCATTTCACAAAATAAAAAAATCTTCTATATTATTTGCCAACTATCGTTGTAGAATTTTTGATAAAACAAAAATATACAGAGATAAATAGTTTTGATATCGCTGTAAATTTTTTGACATACTATATTATAGCCTCTTTCTATTCTATTTATTTACTAAACTTTAAAGTCTACTACTGAATTTTTTGATTGGTGGTGACTTTAATTCCACAATAGGGAATTTAATATCTATTTGGCTCATGAAATACAACTAAAATTTTGAAAAAGATAAGCGATTTGAAATATAATTATGTTCTATTATTTATACCTGCCAACACATCATCTACCGCCATTAATCAAATTAAAGTTTCTAACCAAAAGAAATATAAATATTTTCCTTAGATGTCATGTATATATATACAACAGAACACAATTTTCAGATGTCGAAAAGCATACTCCCCGTGTTACAAAAATTATAATATAACAGGAGACCGTTGTAAGGAGAAGAGATCTTAAAATAAAAATCGTAAATTTATATTTATTTTTTAAGATATTGAAAGAATATGTTTTAAATCTATGAAAAACTAGAAAAGACATTTTCAGTGCAATGGAAACACCTATGTGTTCGACGTTAAGAATAATTAATACAATATATCTATAAAAAAAAAATAAATCAGTGTCCGACCAATCGAATACTCTATTAGCTACATAAGGTCCAATGTAAAAGGTTGAATATAAAATCACAAAGGCCATTATAGAACAAAAAAATATTATATTCACTATTTTCATCTGTAGTATCACTTTGATCCACAATCCAATATGTGTAAAATACCGATATTGTTAAAATTTAAACTACAAAATTTTTATCATAACTCATTGATATTTTTATTTGATATATACATCAATATATTTGTAGACACATTAATATTTATCTATTTTCCAATCTAAAATCGGCCGAACAAACTGCAAAGAAAGTGTTACTTGAAATTTTCTGAAAGTACAAAAACCCTTGCCACTGATATAGTGGGATTGTTATGGCACATAGTGGCAATGTTAAAAGAATGTTTAATATTTCATAAGCTAGCCTAACGCTTGATTTATTTAATCTAGGTTTGATAAGATCTTCAGTTTGATAAGTATCTGCGAAGTTCTGAAATAAAAAAATCTACGAAGGTGCTTCAAATAAGATGGGGTTTCAAGAAGTCCTAAAAGCGGTTTTATTGGGAACGATCATATCGCCAGAAATTTCTTTTATAATAATCGTATTTTATCTTTTATAATGCGAGAAGTCCAAAATAAAATTAAAAATAATAATTACGCATGCTGACATTAACCGTCCTTGCATTTCCTATGATCTATTAAAACCAAGACCTGGAATTTCTGACCTAAACCACCCTTTTTTATGTACTTTTACTGGAAAGATTGGTCGCTGAAATCTTCCGTTTGACTTTTTGTAATATTTTTTTTTGTTATTTTTTTAGTTGACTACCTTTTTCTTGCCCAAAACAAATACTCTACTGTTCCTTTTCCGGTAGCCGCACATTACTAATTACTTTCGAAGATTTTTTCCTTGATCTTTCTACACCAGTTCCTAACCTATATATTTGAAAAAAGGCAAATTTCCTTCTCCTTGACTGGAGAAAGAACCTTCATCCTAGTTTCAATACTTGTACTAAGAAATTGGGGTATTGATGCGAGTTGGAAACTGTTCCGAAGACATTAGGATCCTGATCGCGGACGTATTATCCTTCTGGTTCCCACGAGCTGCGAGGGCATCGCCTCCTCCCGTTTGATGTAGTGGAGGAGGCTAATGCTGGAGTGATGGCAGCAACAAAACGCTCTTAACGATCGTTTAATTCCTCTCTTCTCACTCTAATGCACAGTTCTATCTTAGCCTTACTCGACTTCTTGAACGCGCACGTATCCAACCTCGTCTGCTATCCGATACTCATTACGGTAGTATGGGTATTTCGGTAGCTATTTTTGTTCAAAGTGAGAACTATTTGAATTTTATACAAGAAAATACCATTTTGTATTTTAAAAAACTCACATAGATAGAATGTTCGAACATAAACAAATTTATGTTGAAGGAATTGGTCCGGGTAGAGATCACTGAATGAATTTCTCGTGTAATTTGAGAAAATCTTTATTGATAGCCAACGTTTCGACCTACGTTGTAGGTCTTCTTCAGGGCTATATGCAAAATAAATTGTATAAAGACAGACAATATAAGAAAATTGTACAAATATATTAAAACATTTTAAGTATAAATGAACCAAAAGAAAGTGAATACAGGCAAAACAAATTGATAGATGTACAGTAAGGTATTTATGAAGGTTAAAATGTATGAGTGTATACTATAAACCAAAAAAGCCAAAAAGGTAGTAACCCACATCATGAAGAAAATAATAATAAAACAGAAAGTTATGTTGAGTTGATCGTCTTCGCCGCCGCTTGGTATATTTGTCCTGAAGATGGCCTACATTGTAGGTCGAAACGTCGGCACACAATAAATAAGTATACACTTATTTAGGTGTTTTTATTGACTGCACCACCAACTATTTCTTCCTTACATTAACATGTTATACATTTTCAAAGTTGCACCACTATGAATTATGAAGTTTGGGGCTTTGGTTGAGTAGGTGACAACGGTAGTGCAGAGAGATGATTAGGCAGATAACACGCTTAACCGCCATTTTTTCTCCAAACTAAGGTTACTCAGTTTATTTAAGGATAAATAATCTATGTATCTCTATTCCACTCCTCAAACATTTTCAAAACAGAACTAAACGTTTCAGTTCAAGATTGCTAGTTGTTCTTCTCGAATTATTTATTTATTGATTTGTTAGATTATTCTAGCTTCATAAATTTTACATAATTTTTTTATGCGCTGAAAACATATCTATCATTTATGTTATGCTGTTACTCATGCTTTTGGTGTGTGTTCACTATCATTTCAGTCAAGCATCAGCCTTATCCATAGCATGTGACCACACTTTAAAAAGTCAATTTCTCTATAAATTTAACAATAATTGATAATAACAATGATACAGCTTATTAGGATTTGTCCTGAAGAAGTCGTAGATAATACATAAAGGTATTTTACTGTTATAAAAGTTAATTTTCGACGGAATGTCCTCTGACATCATTGACATGGTGTGCAGTTAATGAATTTTTATGTACTACTTGAGTATTATTTTAAAATTCGCAAAAATGCTTAGAAACCTATTTTCTAATCACTATAGACAGAAATTTTTATTTACTAACAAAAAATAATAAATAGTAAGTAATAATAAGCAGACAATTTCACCTGCCTAATAATCCAAGGACTTTGGAATTCTTAATTCGTTATTTGTTTTACATAAAACAAATTTTTTTAGCGTTTTCGCCGCTATTATATGTTATTTAATTTATTTCATAGTAATGAATTTTTCAAAGCATTTTAATGGTGTTTCCTTCGTAATTACTAGAACTCCTGCTGTGAAGGAAATTTCGCTTTAACTTGATTCTCATTTTACATAAATTTATCATTTCATTTTATTAAGTGCTTAATTAAAATGCAACACTTTAAGGAAGTTGTGTTATTATTTGGACAATATAACGGTAATAATAATGAAAGGCTGAAGCAGTTAACAAGCGCAAGGTAGGATGCCCTCGTTTCAGTAACCGTTTAAAATTTAGCTTCTGTAGATGTCTTAAAATGGAAAACAGTTCTTGGATATTTTGGATTTTTCCTCTTGCTATGAAAGTCGAAGTTGTATCAACTACTTCCTACGGCAAGTACATATCATGCCAAAGTTTGTAAAGCAATAATTTTGTCAATTCTTGAAATTTGGAGTTAACCACTTTTGATTCTGAACGCCTCAAGTAATATATAGATTGATGTAGCTTACTATACCTAAGGTAACAATAGTAATTGGTGTAAACCCATGTTTATTTAAAAAAACGTATTGTTGTTTATTCATTTTATGTCACTTTATGTTCCTATGGATAATCGGATGATTCCTCTGTCGGAGACCTATATTTTGTCTATCCACGCATAAATTTATGTCCCTTGCAAAGGAGGGCAAAGCCAAGGATTTTTATGCCCTTTAAAAACTTCTAGGGCCACATTCAGGGCCGAAAACCGGCAAACTTAGGCTTAGTAGGTGATGATGATAAACTCAACACCATAGGTTGCCATAACCAATTATTCACCGTGTTAGCTATGTTATTTAAGATACCCATAGTATCTGATGTAAACTGTACTCGATGTTGTCGAACCAAAGGTAAAGAATCGAAAATGAAAAATATCACCTTTCATGAGAGTGATAAAACTGTTTTAAGGTTCATTCACAATCATTGATTATCCGCCAACGTATTTAACCATATCATTATGCATTGTTTTTTAGCTTTATAGATGATTCTATATGAGTTTTGTCTTAATTATTAATCCTAAAACAGATGCTATAGATAGGTAAAGAAAAAGTGTCTATTTCTTCACATTCTATATAAAACGAACATCATATATGGTGAATCTTGTGGTTTCATAGGAGAAGGGTGTGTTTTTTTCAATGCCTTACTAAAAATATTTTTAAAAATTGCTTCTTGCTCCACTCCTGATAAATCACCTGCCCCCTATCTGCTACAAGGAGCGACCCAGAAGAAAAACCAGGATTGAGCAGTCAATTGGTTCATTTGGAAGGAGGTAGAGAAGGAAGGAGCTATAGACCTTTGAATATTGCCAGTCGCGCAGGTGCGACAAACTCGGGCAATTATGAACTTTGTAACCCCAACACACGCCCTCAGTATAATCCCAAACTCTTGGCCATAAAGCAAACAGGACGGAAAAGGATAGGATCCTCGCATTACCATTTTCATTAGTATCCATAAATTACCATTCCCGTTCCGCTTTATTGGGATATTAACAGTCCGACGTCCCCCGCAATGACTTTGCAACACCTCAACTGCCCACCTGAGTAGCTCTACTGTTCTCGTTATGTAACAGTAAATACTAGCCTTATTTTTATGCCGCTGAATCATCCTTTAACTCTTATATTCATATTAGCACAGAAGTTAAAATAAAAACAATTCTTAAAAAATAAAATAGAATATAATGTTACCGTACAATAGAATGTACGCACAGTAGGTATCATTTAGTAGATTGGAGATATTTTTACTTCTAATTAATGAAGAACGTTTTTTCCCGTTCTCTTTTTAAAGAAATTTCAGAGTTCTTTTCAATAGTGCCATACTACTACAGCCCATGAGGTCACCTGTGATCTATTGGTTAGCATAAGAAGCTACTATGTCAAAGATAGAGGGTATGTAGCCCGGCAGGTGGCCTTAGATTTCTTTAAAGGGATTAAAAAATCTGTAGTTATACCACCCTTTGGAAGGGACGTAAAATGGGGATCCCAAGTCTGTACGATGATAGTTATTCGTTAAAAGTTCCTCTCATAATTATAACTGGATAAGCAAAATTTCCTTCTCCGACTATGCAGCAGTGCCCGACTGGCCATATCAGCGTGAAGTGACGTTAAATAAATAAACAAACAACTACAAGGGTCTTGGGTGCATGAAGGTGATTTATCCGAGATAACGGCTCAACCTCCAGTTTTTCCCCTAAGGGTACCCACTTTAAAAGAAGCTTGGTGAGGGTATCTGGATACCACAGAACCCCCCCCCCCCCCGACTGTAAGCAGATTAAATAAATCATCTGCTACAGGCGGATTTGAATTCGGGACCTTCTGCACGACGATCAGTGCTCTAGTCAGCTACCACACTATCTTCAACATGGCGGTTACAATTATACAATTATTATTTAGATATAATAATTTTATCGCAAGCAATAGGTTCTCAAATTTAGATGAATAACTGATATTAATCCAGTGAGGTATTATCTACACTATCAAGTTTAGTTAAAATTGTAAACCATATTATAAAATCTAAAACATTATATAATATAATAAACATAATATTCTTTAGAATATGATTTATTGAAAAAGGAATTTTTCTTTGCAATATCTCACTATTTAATTGCATCATAATTTGATTCTTCTGTGATAAGATAAAAATGTACTTTGATGGAAACAGCAAAAAAAAAAAATATATAAAAAGGTTTATGCAGTATTGATTTTAAAACATAAATTTGTGATATTTTTAGGATAGCAATATGTAATAGCATTATTATGTTCGTAAAAGTACTGTCATGGCTTTTTAAACACTGAGAAATTAATAAATATTTATGTGCTTGTAACATGGGATTGGATCTGATATAATATATTTAACTTTAAATGTAACTACTTATTTTTAAAATAAAGAATTAATGAGTATTAAAAAAAACAACGAAAAATGCAGCTTTAATGGTAGTTAAATGGAACTTTTAAAGTGAGAAACACATTTTCTACATTAATTAAAAAATGGTAACTAGTAAGTGAAACCACCTACATTATCTTTATTAGGTTAATAATTTATATTGTTTATAATTAATAGTTATTTTAAGTGTTTATTAAATATTTTAATTAGTTACATGATATACCACAATCTAATATCCCCGGATTATATCCCTGTCTGCTGGACACTAAGTTTTTGATTGATGATAGTCAATTTATTATGCAACAGAAAACTTAAATTAAATTTGTGTTTAACAGACAGAAAATCGTTGATTGTGAATTTGTTTTATTTAGAGGTGTGGATAAATTTATAAAAAGAAAAAAACAATGGGCGAAATAGAACGAAAATTAAAAGTTAATTTTCTTTCATTGTATTCTTATTCTCAGATCCATGAAGAACCACATTGGATATATTCAAAAAAATATAATATACCTATTGGATACAACAATTTCTAATACATTACTAAAAATGCAATTATGTTCTAGTCTATTTCCGATTGCTGAATCACTGTGTTAAAAATAAACTGTACGAGGAAGTCATTGAAAACAGCCTGCCCCTTAACGAACTATGAAGACTTAGTAAGTTACAAAGTGCTGTTAACGGCTTATTCAGATAGGGTCGGACTTAGATCTCGAATGGTCCAGATGCTACCACACTATCTAAATTATTTACAACTTTTTATTGGCCAATTTCTGCCCTTGGGTCTTAATATTAGTTCCCTTCCTCAGTTTTATGAAATCCGATATTGATATAGTGTTTATGTTCTTGATATTCTTTTTGCTGTATCAATTAAATTCTCAATATGTATTTGTTTTATTTTGACCCGGTTATTAAATTATGTTATTAAATGTATTTCCGAAATATATTTTACCAACTTGTGATTCATCATATTTTAAGCAAAAAATTAATATGAAAAGATGTAAAATTTACTAAATACTATACCATAGATACAAAAAATAATCTAACAATTCTCTATTAGAGTTATCGTAAATGGGTGAGACTTTAATTCTGTCGTCTTAATCTTAATCAAATACACCTTTAATCTTACTTCTTGAATTTTTCATCTTAATCTTAATCAAATACGTTAACAATCAGCCCTCTTCATCAAATTTCATGCAAAATGTGAGATAGAGTTGTCATAAAGTTACCCTAATTACGGGTGCGTTATTATTTTTAGAATGTTCTTCAAGTAATTAATAATTGGTAATAAAGTTAAAAGTCATCTTATTGTTCTTTTATAATTTAAATATTTCTATTACTATTACATAAAAAATCAGAGAAAATAAGTTTATGTTAACTACTGATTAAATATTCCTTAAGCAGCTTTGATATAATTTTAACAAAAAATCAAATGACTGCTTATCCCTAAAATATATATGTGAAATACAAAAGTGTTATTTTGACATTTATTACAATTAATTGTTTTTTACTTTTAAATTTATTTACCTATACTGTTTATTCGTAATAATAATAAAGAGTTATGGATGAAATATTAAAGAATATTAAATAAATATTGAAACATTCTCTGACAATTTAATTCCTAATCATAAAATAAGTTTTACTGTTCGTCCTTTAATAGGATAATGGATTAGGATGTGTTTTAATTTAACATTGCTAGTTTTATTAATAAATATAGGATGTATATTTAATCCGGGAGAGATGTTCTCCAGAACAATTCCCTCACTCGGATCATTATTTAAGTATTGTTTTAAGTTAATAATATCACACAAATCATCCATCGAGATTTTATTTATACGGATCTAAATAGACATACATTAGGCAGGCATGTTCAAAACTGCCATATCCTCCCTACGGGTTGAAAGCTATGACTCGCAATTCTCAAGTTTGTTTCAGATCAGTGCGGGTATATGGAAGCGCGGGGATTCCCTCACGGCTATACTCTGTAAGTTCCAATATTTCTATTCACTGCGGCATTTCTCTTCCAGATACAATCTTAGCTTTCCAATATAGGTTTTTACTGCAGTTGATTTTTATTTATTAATGAAGACTTAAATATTGTTGTAAATATTATTTGTTATTTCCCTAATGATATTAGGGATCAACAAATTTAAAAGAAATTATGAATGAAGTGCTTATGGAGACATTTATTCTGTAACATAGGAGAAGGATACTTCTCCCGGGTTAAAAGTAAAAAAAAAAAATGATTCTGTAATATTTCATCCAAATATGAGATATATTGTTTCCTTAAGTATATAAAAGAATGATTTTGTAGGAAGGCAGAAAATGTATTTCTGAGTTATAGAACTATAATGAGTTTGTTTTCCAGATATATCTACGGTAATTTTTTCATCTTTATGAAGAAAAGAAAAAAAGCCACGATTCGTTTATAGTTATGATACTGAAGGCGGAGGAAGAGGAAGGAATAAAAGAAACTTTCGTTCGATGACCGGCGAAAACAGGAAGCGATGGAGATTTTTCACAGTGGAGGGCGACAGATTAACTACCATTTTTTCCCCTTTTACTTTTTTCTATTGGCCCCGATGTGGTGGGGGAGGGCTATGGAAAGAGCCAATGGGAATCCATTTATAAAAAATAGGTGGATCGGTGGCTGGTGGTGGTCGATTAGAGAAGACCGCCAGATGAAGAGTCTATCTACGTATTGCGGGCACATCTGCGCTCAAGAGATACGATTAAACACAGAACGATAAGTATTGTACCACTCTCCCCCTCTCACTTTTCCACTCCTCCCTTCTATCTTCCTCCAAATAAATCTAGCTGAATTACACCTCAGACAAAAAGTAATGGCCATTTTAGTTTTATTATACCTGGGTCCGCATTGGGGTTGAGAACAATGAAAACTGGGGTTCCCTTTTTGCTAGCTACGGGCAATTTTGATTCCTCCTCTACTTTAGGGCTCATTTAGCAATGTTCTAAATCGCCCCCGCTTCGGCTTTCTCTTTTCTCTTTTTCCCGTTCCTTCATTGTCTTATGTCCTTTTCCGACTTCTTTGTATTATTCCTAGCTTGTTATTTATATACTTTGGGTAAACATGAAAAGGTTTCCCGTGCCTTTGAACGACTTAAATTAATTGAATTTATTGTAAACTAGCTGTGCCCGCGATTTCGTCCTTGTGGAATAAAATACACACATACTTTGCAAATAAAATACATACATTCATTAAAATAAGAGTTTTTCTGCAAATAGCTTATTAAGGTCAATTTTGTATACAAAGTTTTTGGTTTCCCATCTTTTGCCAAAATACAGAGCTTTTACCAAAACGTTTTTCATGTAGTAAAATCTATGTGAATTAATGAATGATTAATTTAAAATACACCGGAGTTATTAAAGTATTTTAAAACTAACTCATTTCTAATTTGCAATAGCTAAAATTCGGTCATCACCTTCTCTTATAGTAGAATACTTCATTTTAACTGCATATATTGTTTAATTCTAGTTTTAATAGTTAAATTACAAATTGCAGCGATAGGTACAGTTTCGGAGCTGGGACTTGGCTGAGATGCTAGGGTAGGAAGTGCAGGTTCAATGTAACGGAGTAGAGGGGAATAGGAGAATAATTAAATTTATGCATTACCTTAGTCCATTTTCAACGTTTTAAAAACGTATTTTATGTAGTGAAATATAAGTAAATTAATGAATGGTTAATTTAACAGGCATAGAATTTATAAAAGTATTTTGAAACAAACTCATTTCTAATATGAAGTAGTAAATTCGTTCATTACCTTATATTATAGTTGAATACTTTATTTTGTCTCTTCGAATTGTTTAACTTTAATTTTAATAGTTAAATTTAAAATTGCAGTGATGTGCGCAGTTTCGGAGCCGGCAACTCACTGAGAGGCTAGGGTACTAAGTGCAGGTTCAATGTTCACTCAATCGAAGGGAATAAGATAATAATTAAATTTACGTATTCTTCTAATGCATTATGAACGTTGTAAAATCGCATTTTATGAAGTAAAATCTAAGTAAATTAATGAATGGTTATGAAAATTACGTATTACTTAAATACACACGCAAACCAACTACAAAATTCAAGAAAACAATGATATTTTACGAATGATTCTAAACAAAACTCTAGTTACTTTATTTAAATTAGCTTAAGAAAACGAAAAATTGTACTGAGATTGTTCGTTATTACAAAATAAACAAAAGGAGTTACCGTTATTAGGTTATCCAAATGGACACTTAATTTCCAAATGTAGAACAAATAATAATAACATCCAACTAAATTCGAAAATAATCGTCTTTTGACGAATGGAATTAACAAAAAACGACCCAACTAAAGAAAAAATATTGAATAACCTAACCCAAAAACGGTTTTTTATCTCATGAAGAACTTATTTAATTAAGTATAACAAAAAATCGTGTTAACAAATCGAATTGTAATCAATTTGCAGTAAATAATAATGAATCTTGCAGCTGAAAACATTTTAATATTGTTTCCTTTTCACAGAGTTGTATTCGCATTTATAATATAAGTATAGATAACATGATACCATTTTCTGTATTTTCCCTTTTTACGGATCGATTTTCAAAAAATAAAAAAACACATGTTTCTTTATTTTTAGAGTAGAAGCTAAATCTAAAATCCATAGTGATTGATTTAAAAATTACGTTGTTTTTTTTGTTGAATTTTTAAAAGTTTTTCACTCTTTCATTAGGAGACAAATTTTCAAAAATCCTTTCTTAGTGCGCGTTGGCCTTATAAAATGTATATACTGTCCGAATTTAAATTCTGTAACCTATGCCGTTTTGGCTCTGCGATGGTCTTTTTGGGTATATATATATATATATATATATATATATATATACTAGCTGACCCGGCCTCGCGTTGCTTTGGCTGTTGTAATAGTATTAAAAAGACATCACGTTAACATTTTAATTTTAAAGAAACAATGAATGAATGAAAAAATAAATTAAATAGATTTTTCATTTTACATTTTATTTATCTTATATCTAAGTACAGTATATAATGAATAAATGATATACAAAATTCTTAACTGATAAAATATAAACATTAGAACAATGAATGAGATATTTTTTTTTCCTTTCAAAGTAACCCTTTGAAAGGACCGTTTATTTATTAGCACATTCCATACGTGAGTAAGCTATGTGATGGATGAGGTTTATCATGGTTATTTTTAATTATGGCTAATCATATTTTTTTAATTATAACAATTTATTTCAATTTAATTAAGTGCTAATTTATGCACAATATTTTTTTTTAATCTGTCCTTTGATAATACAAATAGAATAGATGGTTTACTAACACGTGAGCATGCAACATATAATTGTCCATGGGAGGAACATGGATGTTCTAGGTCTAAACCGCAAATGGACATTGTCTGGCCTTGAGACTTGTTGATGGTCATAGCAAAAGCCAAGCTTATATCAAATTGAAGTCTTCTGAACGGTATTATGGGTTCTGATGGTGTCATTGGAATACAGGAAGACTTCTCCTTCAAAGGTTCCAATCAACATTGCTGCTTCAATAACATTCCCGGTGATATTTTTGATGACCAAACGTGTAAGATCCAATAATTGGAGGATTCAAATTACATCTAATCAATAATAATGGCTGACACATATCACTTATGGGTATGAAAAATAGTTTACATCCTATTCTCAGTCCTACTGAATATATAAAAAAAATTTCATAAGAATCAGTCAAGTCGTTTCGGAGGAGTTTTGTTATAAACTCTTTGACACGTCAATTTTATATGTTAGATATAGATAACATGATACGATTTCCCGTATTTTACCTTTTTACGGGTCGATTTTCAAAAAATAAAAAAACATATATTTCTTTATTTGTAATGTAGAAGCTAAATCTAAAATTTCATGGTTCTTCAAAAATTCTTTCTTAGTGTGCGTCAGCCTTATAAAATGTAAGTCTGTCGCTTATACCGCTTTGGCTCTGCGATGGTCTTTTCAGTCAGGACGAACTCATTTATATACATAGATGGATAAGATTCCAGTAATTTATTATACAATAGGGACCAAACTCGGAATCTATTAGACCTAGAGAGCTTCGGTTGGGCTCAAATTATAGAAAATTTAATCTACTTTAAAAATGGTTACTTATGTTTGTTTTTTTAACGCACCGATTAGGAGACAGGCCAAAAACCCTAATAACTCCGAGAAGCTCAAGGTTTTTCGGGCATCGAAGGTTTCCCTCGTCATTTTTACGTCTTTTCTCTCCATAAGAACCTTCTATGCGCCTTAGCAAAAATATGAAAAAGTTTTGCTCGAGTTTTGTGGTTAGCAAGACATTTGGCCATTCATTTTTATTATAGAGATGTAAACACTGGTTTTAATTTTTTATTCAATTTGTTAATTTTAATGTCACCAGTAATTACGAGTCGGTGCCTGGGGGCTGTCTGCCCTTTTTCCTGTTCTACAGTAGATGAAAGCTTAGCATTAACTATTGACGTTACATGGAGAAAATTAAATTTCATAAAATATTAATTTTAATTTGTTTTATAACACGAATACTTTCTGAAATTTTAATTCATTTTATTATATAAACACACTTCATAGTAAGATACAATGTTAAATAACTCCGCTTAATCGCGCCTCAAGAATAAGATACTGTAACAAAAACAAAAGAAGGTTCTTTTTTATCCAATTTCAGCATTTTCATCTCCTGAAATTTTTGTTTTGAACTGAAAGATCACTGATACACTGTATATTAACAAAATATACAGCTCACCAACTTAAGTAAAACAAAAAAGAAAAGTGACTTAAATTGTGACTATAGCTTAAAGCGGAATTTAGTCATTTGTACAATTATGTGAACTAATAAATTTAAAGTTGTAATTAAAATAAACATTTAAGCCGGCAACATTTTCTTATATAAAAAGATTATTATTTTATATACACATAAATACGATAAAAATAAGCTTTTTGGGCGTATTTTTTGCCTGACATATCTTGTCGAATATTTTGAAATAAATTTATTGACGGTTTATATTTTAGGCTGTTGGGTAAATAACTATCTCTTTACGTTCTATTAATAATATAATACGAAGTAGTTTACATTAAACAAATCATTATTATAATAGCGATTGAAATTCATCAAGTAAACTATAGTACTATAGCATAATTGTTATTTGTGAATATAAACATGAAACATAAACATCGTATTTATCCTCCAATAAATTTCTAATTATTATTTTAACTTCCATCTTATTTTAATGCATATTTTTTATTAATTTACAACTGCGTTAACGATACAATTTACCCAATTCACCTTGTTTTTTATCTATTAACTCATTATCCTTGCGTGATCAAGTTATTTATTTTAACTGATGAACATTACTGTACGAAATGTGTACACACGGAAAGAAATTTTATATTTACAATGTAAGAATCTTTAGCCACTAAATCTTTAGCCACTTATAGGTGTTTTGTTGAATAATGGACTTATGTTAGAATAAGTCTCTTACAATAATGAACAATTATTAGTAGTCCTTCTCCAAATAGTCTTTGTTAATTATGAAATATGATTAATAATTTTGCAATTAAATATACACCTTATTCAAATTTTAAATAATTCGGACAATGCTTAAAAGATTCCTGATAGGGTTGTTATGACAAGGCAATTTTCTAGGTATTTTATAATAAAAAAAAAATAGTTGGATCCATAACCGTAAAAGGGAGTTAAAACTCAACAGCTCCCGAGTATAGTTGATGATTAAATGGCTGCCTTTAATTAGCTAAAACAGAGCTGTATGATTAAAGAAAAGAGTTAGTCATCGGCTCGATGGGGATCGAGTTGGAACCTCTGGGGATAGTGGGCGGGCGGCGGCCTCCGGGAATCATTTTAAAATATATTTGTACAGCAAACAAGGTTAGTAATTGCTCGCTCCTGTTCCCTCAATATGGTCACACCTCGTTCTTAATTGCCTCATTCCCATCTTATTTTTATTTTATTTTTCGTTCTGTAAGCTCTTAATGATAGAAAAATATGAGTTGTTTAAATAGAATAGAAATGCCTCGCTGAAATACCGTTGTGATAACATATGTTGGACGGAAAATAAATATAAATGGTGAATCGGTTATTCTTATCCAACTATGAATGGTCGATAAACTACAGAATAGCAATTAAAAATCGATAAAATTAATTTCTGAGGTTATAAATAGTGTTGGTCTAAGTAGAATGGGGTTAACACAAATTCTGCTTACAAATTATAGTAGAACCAAGGATATTCCTATCAGAAATGGCCTTGTAAGTTTATATTAGTGAGATAATTTTTAATCAGTAACTACTGATTTTCTATTTATTAAACCCCTACAAACACGATTATACCAAATTAAAGCTACTCATTAAATCACTCTCAAAGAGAGGGTTGTAAGAAGAAGAATAAGGCGACTGACTATATCGGACGAAATAGAAGGAATTTTGGGGCGAAAAACAGCTTCTTGTTAAAACATTTCAATACGAAAATAACATTCTACACATAGAATGAGGTGTAGAATTCCTTAAGCGATCGATTCATCTACATCTTTCCT
The DNA here is from genome assembly GCA_037127475.1 of Arma custos. Taxonomy (NCBI): domain Eukaryota; kingdom Metazoa; phylum Arthropoda; class Insecta; order Hemiptera; family Pentatomidae; genus Arma; species Arma custos. Next base: position 11,212,466 of record CM073764.1, read on the forward strand.
AGCTTGTATAATATAGGTATATGGCTCCTTCAAAAGAACAACCACATAACCCAAAAATTGGCATTTTTGAGTTAAGCTTTCAGTAGCAATTGTAAAGGTTGAAGCTTTCTAATTCAGGAACAATCTGATATTCTATTTCCAACACATCTTTTTCATTAATTAAATCATATTTTTAGTCGTATAGGCACATGAATTTTCAATGCGAATAATGACACAAATTAAAATAAAAAAAACTAAAATGAGTGTGTCATCTCCGACGCACGACTGGAGTTAACTCCTTAAAAACCATTATTGTGTAGATTATGTGAAAAAAGGATAAATGAAAGCATTTTAAAAGATAATCCAAGCATATATAAATATTTATTCATATAATTGCATTGTTCCAATGAAATATATAACATCAACTATTTCACATAATAATATTTTTTAAAAATATTTTTAAATAAATCATTCTTGAGAAGATTCGTTTGTTCTACCATGAACGTTTGACATTTATCATGATTTTGAACAGTATTCAGTCTGTGAACAGTTATAATTTAGTCTGTGGTAACTAAAATACGATACGTGTACTTCAGAAGTTACATGGGTTATGAATCGTGAAAACATTGCATCAAGAGTTGTACCGTATCTAGTTGTCTCAAGCAATCTCCCAGAAATAAATTCTGGATTAAGTTCATTTTTCAAGAATTGTACTGAGTGTAAACTTTCATCTCTACTTAATGTAAATTAAATTTACTTTTCACTATTAAAATTTTACTTAGAGACGTTAAGTGAATAAACAAATATCCACTGTTTCTTTATGTTTGAAAGAAACAGCGATAAATTATTTCATACTAAAACTGGTTTCGCTGTATTTTTCAATTTAAAGGCAGTCTTGATGAAGCTTAGAAAGAAATTCAATCAGTGATAAAGTTATTTGATTTTTTTTGAAAAATTTCAATCTGATGATTATGAAGCTATAATATAAAAGCTATATCGGGGGTTGCAGTCAATATATTTATATTTTGCAGTACAGTTTATTGACTAAACCTCCTCCCTCACCATTTAAAACATTTGTAAATCTATTTTCATAATAATAAACACATAAAAAACTTCTAAGCTCAAAGGTAACGTTGAGGTTATATATTTATCTTCCTAACTAGCTCAAATAAAGCTTTTAACCTTAACTTAAGGTTTTAAATTTAATTTTAACCATGCCGTCTGAGACTATCCTTGTGTAGAGCATTCACGAGCTGGTTAAATATGAACAAAACATGTATTAATAGGGTTTTTACTTTATTTTTGTGCAATAATCACAATTTATTGATTGTCACAGTAAATTTACCAAGTCCAGATAGATATTCTGTATTGTCTTAATATCCTGAACATTACCAATTAAGATATTAAATTATTATTATTATTTATTTTTTTTCTTAACCCCTATAAGTTTGAAGATTTGTAATCTGGATTAGGATTAGGTTGGAGAGGAATCTCTTTTACTGTACTGCGCACATTTTAAGAGGAGGATGAGAAGACGGAAGGTTCTAATTTCTTTCTTTATTTCTTAACTTTGGATTTTTCCGGTGTTGGGGCACACCGTGTCCTTTTCCTTTTATTGTTTATTTTATTATTTCTCAGTTCAGGCTGAGACTTTGAACGTGATCTTGCCACGTTTGTGGCCGTCCTGCTGGAGTGAGTGTCCTGATAAGAGGGTTAGTACTGTATTTCAGACTGTCAAAAAATTTGATGTGTCTGCGTTTTATGAAGTCTGTGACTGTCGGTAAGTCGAGAGTAGTGTGTAGGAGGTCCATTTTTGTTTTGTTTAATGTCGTGTGTCTCACTATGCGTTGTAGTACGCCGTTCTGAAACTGTTGGAGCTTTTTTGCTGTCGCCGGTGTGATGGTACTTAAAAGTGGTGCTCCGTAGAGGAGCGCCGGTCTTAAGATGCTTTTATAGATGGGCAGCTTGAGGCGGAGGGATAAGTTAGGAGATGTAAGCAGGTGGTTAAGTCTGTAAGACTTGGTCCGAACCGCCCTGAGTTTCTTCCTGCAGTGGTAGGCTAGTTTCAGGTGTCGGTCTAGTGTGACACCTAAGTAGACTATGCTGCTTGCTGGTCTGTTTTCGCGTCCCGCTACCCTATAGACCTTAGGGAGAGGGCGACGCTTTTTCCCTGAAATGAGAAAATTATGCAGTCCGTCTTTTTAGGATTCATTGTGATGTTGAGTCCTTCGAGCTTCTGTGTGATGCTCGCGCAGAACTCCTCCGCCTGCCGTAGAGCTCTCTCTGCGCTGATCGAGCTGCTGTAGATCGCTTTGTCATCGGCATAGGCTGCTACAGCAGCTTTTTTGTAGTTGGCTCCAACAGTTTCAGCTGTGTATATTGAGAAAAGTACTGGAGATAGCACAGACCCCTGAGGTACTCCGCAGGTGAATGCGATGGCTTCCGATAATGTTTCACCGATGCGGACTGCTGACGTTCGTTGTTGAAGAAACGATCGTAGGACCGAGTAGAGCTGTTCCGGAAATTCGTTGTCCTGTAGTGTCTTGCATAGTAGGCTATGGGACACTGAGTCGAACGCTTCCGTGCAGTCTATGGAGATCATAGCGGTCGCTTCGTTCTTGGCTGTGCTCTGGCTCACTTCCGCATGTATCTTCGCCAGGTGATGATCCGTGCAGAGGCCTGCCTGATAGGCGGTTTGCTCCGGTGGGATGAGAGCTATCTCTGAGCAATATGTCTTGAGATAATTGAGGATAATTTTCTCAAAGACTTTGCTTAGATGCGGAAGCAAGCTGATGGGCCTGTAGTCTGCTGGCTGTGATCCCGACTTCATGGGTTTGAGTAGAGGAAAAAGAATAGCTCTCTTCCAAATGTCAGGAAAATATCTTAACCTGAGGCAAGTGTTGTATAAATTGGTCAAGTGAGCTATTCCTCTTCTTGGCAGTTGTTTCAGCAATATGGTTTGTATCCCGTCGTGGCCTGGTGCTTTATTCCCCTTCGTACGACGGAGAATCGCCTTCAGCTGCTTCGGGGATACAAACATATAGTTGTTTCCTGTCTCTTCGGTTGGTAGGTCTGTTTGTGCAGGATCAGTTCTTCTTGCAATGATTCCACCATAGTGATCTGAAAACTTGGTAACCTGTTCCTCTACTGTCAACAGCTTGTCACCGTCGTGGAGTAGTGTGGAACTTCTCTTCTTCGTGCTGGTTTTTAACAGCTTCCAGAATTTCCTGTAGTCACCGTGCGTGGACCTCAGTTTCTCGTGCCACTGTGCAGTCCTCCATTGTTTTATCAGACTGCGAATCTGCGTGGTAAGGGAATTTACCACCGATTTCGCCTCATAATCCCTGGTCCTATACCATTTATTCTTCCACTTATTGCGAGTTGCGATAAGGTTCAGAATGTGATCTGGCATAGGACGTAGAGCTGGTGGGAGTGGCCCGAACTTCGGAATGGTTTCGTCTGCGGCTCTTCTGATATTATTATTAATTTAACTTTTAACTTGTATCTGTTGTGTAAAACAAATAATACAATCTTATCGAGAATGAAGTGAAAGGTGCGCAAAGGAACGTAACGGGCCAACGCTCGTTTTAACTCCTCATAAAATTTTCTTACCGTGGGCTAAATATGAAAATTGTTTCTTAAGGAGTACGAAAAACTTTCAAGCTTTTGAAATTGTGTTAATGGTTAATAAAATAAATTCAATAACACCATCTCAATATGAATGCTGTTGAAAGCTTGTTTATTTAACGTCATTTTTATGCTAATATGGCTAATCGGACGGTGCTACAGTTTTAAATTTGCCTATTCAAGTTTAAATAGGAAAGGAATTTTTAACGAGTACTCGACATAGTACAACTCGGGACCCCCTAACCAACCATCTTTGGCTTAGGAGGTTGTTATGCATACTACTAGACCGCAGGTCGCCATAATAGGAATGGTTTGCTTTTCCGATACCTAAATGTTCATGTTTGTATTTATGTAATATTACCAATATTGACGAAATTAGGTTTTTTGAGTTTTGACTTTTGTCTTTTGAAGGAGCGTTAGGATAGACGTGATGATAGCTTTGGAATTGGATGGCATTATTATTATTGTCAATGAGAAATATACAGAATTGTATTATGCAAAAGATATTAATCCTGTCGAAACTCTGGGGTTAAAAACCTGACACCGGGCCATTTGCTGGATTCCGCAACCACAGATGACATATAGAGCGATTATGCCATCGACAGAAGACCTGGTGTCATTAGTGGACGGAGGTCTCACCGCATCTGGTTCTATTTGCCCATCTGTCCTCTCTTCTCTGCTCCTGATGCGGGTATTAAAGAATCCTCTCCCCTAGCGAATCTCTTTTTTGTTTTCTCTATTTGCTCGGCCCCGATATGAATCTTCAATGGTCAATTGTATCTCTTCAGGTCTTCCTATTGACATGTCATTCTGTGTAAATTCACGGAAACTTGAGTTCACTGCACCCCTATTAATCTCGACAGATGCGCATCCTTTTTTTTTATCAGTTACCATTTGGAACGTTGGGGTAACAGAAATCTATACTTCATGGGATTATATATAATCTTTGTGAAAACTGTGGATTCCTATTTTATTTTTATTTATTCAAAACAGCGTTTTATTATATCTAGTCCTATCGGCGGACCACCTCCATTTTCAGAAGTATACAACTGTTCACTTATTTGTGCTACAGTTGTTTTAGTAGACATAACCCGATATTATTTGGGAAATGGAACTTCAGATTAGTATTTATGTTGTATATATATGCTTAGTACTTGATTTCTACCTTAGTAATATTTGAGATACTGAGTATTTATCATTAAATAAAATAAAGAAAAAATTCAATTTGCTAACACTAAATAAGGTTCAGTGTTTAGAACTTCATTGTTAATGATTCTACTCCATACGACAGCACCGATGTAATAGCACTGGCCATTCTTTGCCGTACTTCCAAGTTGTAGGAAAAAATTATTTCATTTTCGTAAAAGTAAAAGTCTTTGCTCATTGCCATCCTTCTTTTAATTCATATATTTGGACCCAGGTGATCTGTCATGGTGGTCCCAAAACAGAAGAATTGGTGAACCCTTTCAATTGGTATTCCATTTAATATTGTCGGTTAGATCTACCAATTAGGAAATACGTTTTGTTGGTATTTATGTTTATTTCCATTTCTTTTCTGACTTGGTGAATACGAAAAAGCGTGAACTGAAGACCTTCAACGCTGTCTGATAGAATTGCTGTATAATGAACATATCTTAGAACATTGATTGGCCTATTAGAGATTTTAACATCATATCTCTGAAGAAATATTGAATAATGTCAGGAGAAAATTCAATCCTCTTCCACTCTTAGTAATTCTCTGGTGAGATTATTTATAATGTTTGCCTTTAAATTCCAATACAAATTCTTAATGACACCTTTATCATAGTTATCAATTGATAAGTATATTTTTATTATTATTATTTAATTATATATGGCATAATTAATTGGAGATAAGAAAGGCAAGGGAATTATACCTATTCCAACTGAAAGAAAGAAAATGCCTCTCTAATAAATTTCCTAGTCGTTTTTTCTTTTTTCTCGTGTTATGAAAACCAAGGGATTCCTAACTGAGTGGCTAAGAGAGAAGGTGGCAAATTATTTGATAGAACCTGCAGCGGAGGTAATCCATCTTCATTTGACGCAGATATCGGAAAACCATTCGTCAAAATAGGACGAAATGAGGTTTTTACAGAAGAAGAGTTCCTGGGACATGGCCCTTATAGTGGTTATTTCGAGGAACAGTTACGTCTAAAAGAATTCATAGGGTATAAAACAGCGGTTATTGTCACCCCTTTTTGACCCGAGTTCCAGCATACAAAATAAAAGACCCTTAGCAAAATAAACTTTAAGTTAATGGTAAAAATAAGGAGAGTGTAGTAGGAGAGAGAATAGTATTCAGTGTTTCGAGCTAGAAGAGGTGGCTTATGGACCCAAATCAAATCAAAAATGATTTACACACAGCCATGTGATTATATCTTCAGGATGAAGAAAAATGTTTTGCTATTTCTATAAATTACAATATCATTCCAACATTTATAGTAGTTTTCAATTTATTCGGATTTTATACTTTCACTTCAATGTTCAAGCCTTTCAATCTTTGAAATTCTACGATAAGCTCTTATTCATTTGCAATACATTGGTTTTTTTCATGAATAAAAAAATATTAAGCTGTGTCTTTATTTGTAATTTATTGTAGTTTATTTGTGTGTTGGTTGGTTAAAATGATGGTTGTAAGAATAAAAAAAAAACTTGATTGTTCCCAAAATGTACATAGTAATTTTTTTAAAAAATATATAAATTGATTAAAGTATAACTATCACCTCCTTTAGCCTGCAGTTGAAACGATAATTTTTTTTTTATTAAACACTTTATTCAGACATTACAATCTGCCACTTGTGGGCAATAAGTATTGGTGCTATGTAGCTACAACCATTCCATAACAAAACAAAAAAGTGGTATAAACAAAATAAAATAAGTGAATGTAATAAATATATACATACGCAAACATATATAAAATAAAAGGAAATTAAAGCAAAAATGATAATAAAATAAAGTCTAGATAAAAATAATAAAAATAATGTACACATTCAAACCCTATTTACAATTTTCCTGGAGTCCCCGAACTAAGCTTCTTCCCCATGCAAAGCAGGAGTTCAGAAGGCCCTTGTCCAGCCGCTGAAACGATAAACTATGATTTTTTATACATGTCATACAATCTGTAATTTTTAAAATTCAATCACATGCTTAAGACGCAGTTTTCAGTATTTGCTTATATCATCATTATTATTTGAACAATAAGTAAACTTCTTTTGAAAGGATATGGTTTTGGTAATGATTTTTTCACTTCTGATTTCCTTATTCTTAGCAACAAAATTTCTAATGTTTTCATCAAAAAGTTGACTTTAAGTGTTTCAGCGCCAAGTTGCCGTGCCGAAGGTCCTGGGACCAAATCTGGCTGTGGCCGATAATTTATTCCTGGGGGAGCCAACCTCTATAATATGGGTACCCTTAAAAGAGAGAAAATTCGGAGGTTGAGCATGATAACTGACAAATCCATAACCGTTGTCTAAGAAACATTATCTTCCAAATAGTGGACACAAGATTCTTCAAGAGTTTTTTAAAGTATTAGGTCATTAGTTTCTGAAACATCCACTTTTTTTTTTTTAACTCAGGAGAAGTGTGCTTCCATCACGTTGTGTTTTCCATTATGATTTCTTTTTAATTTAAATATTCATAAAACAAAACCAAGAAATAAATAGGGCTTAAATATCATTTATATATATATTACAATATTTTAGACTAAATAATCTGATAAAAATCATCCGGAGTGAAAACAAATATTGGTATGTTAAGAGTGTTTCTGAGAGGAAAACACAGCAGTGAACGAAAATATTGGAACCTAAAGAGTCTTATCGTGAGGAAATACCTGCATTTTCATATTACCACACAGATCTTGAAAAAACTCGAGACTTGCAAGTCATACCTCTTGTAGTGTGAATATGTCCGTTTTGAGCATGACTGTCTATTGCATGTCTAGTCAGATACAGCTATACAAATTTTCGTTAGAATTGGATGATTTGTTCGATTTTTATATTTAAATAATGATCAGTGTGAGGAAAACGCTCATGGCTACACCTCTCCCGGGTTAATGCAAATAATATAACTTAAGATAACGAAATATTTCATTAAAGATTGTTGATGCTCTACAATACAGTTAGTTCTTGCTGACATTTTTTATCTTTATTACACTAATGTTTCACACTACATATGATAAAGCTCTGAGGATTACTCCGTGACGGGTGAAATTCCCGACTGAGAGGGTCACCGATAAATGCAAAGCCTTATCCCATCGGATACCGAACGAATCGCAATTAGAAAAAATAAAAGAAAAGAAGGGGAGGGAGCGAGGGTGGAATAGGGAGCTACAAGTCACGGTTAGAATTAATAACTGTCGGATTTGCATAAGGATTCAATAATCAGTACTCCTTGGAGTGGAGAACAAATTTGAATAGTATCATGAATAGTGGGGCCGATATTATCATAGCAAGCCTCTAAAGAAAGGTCTTTGAGAAGGGGCTTTACGGTTACGTATCCAATTGAACTATTGTTTAGTTCAATATAGTTCCCTAGTATTGCTATCTAGGGTGCGCTGACGATCACTAAGGGTATCCGGGAAATAGCACGGAAGAAGAGGAGAGTTCAGTACTAACACAAGATGAACAGACTCCATTCTATTGACATTAACCCGGGAAGGTGTCTTTGTTAGCTTTTCTCACACATGGATTATACTTCAGTATAAATATCGAACGAATCTATCTAGCTGGACCTTAATAGTGCTGTGGATGTGGTCAAACTTACCATATTCACACAACGGGCTGTATCTCTCAAGTTTGTTTCAAGATCTGTGCGAGGATATGGAAAAGTAAAAACACCAATGTATAGGAAATATGGAAACCCGGAGATTCCCTCACAGCTACACTCTTTAAGATTTCAATACTTTTATTTACCGTGGCGGTTCCCTCGCAAAGGCACTGTTAACGTTCCAAAACTCAGTCCTTAATGATCGTTCAAATGGAAACATGTTCACTGATTCACTCTGGAACACTGTCCCTTTTTACAATCGTCTCTGCAATAACCTTCCCATATTTATACTGCTTATTTTAAATCACTTTAGATGCTTACAGTTCCAAAAAAAAAATGGAAATAGTTCAGTTCTATGATCAAAATCTGTAAACAGATGGATAAAACAAACGTATTAATGATTTTGAGCTCTTTTTTCTCCTAAAAAAAAAAAAATTGCCGCTACAATCCATGAAGTTGTATGAATTGAAGCCTATGTACTTATGCATGAAACCCACGAAGGTTCGGTGAATGATAGAACTATATTGCTGTTTCTAGAACTGCTGCTGTGCAGGGAGATGATTTGCCTAAGAACCGGCAAGATTCTCTCCCACTTACAGAGGCTAAGTTAGCCCCAGGAAGGCTTGCAGATTCCACAGGGTCCAGTCGTGAATGTTAACAGATTAAATAATTAATCTTCTACAGTTGGATTTAATCCGGCACTTTCAGCATAGCAACTTAGCACTCTACACACTGAGATAACCCACTCCTTACTCCTGGTTAACATAGTGAAAATAATTAATTAGTTAAAAACTTTTCAAATACTTAGAAACAATGTTTCGTTCTTTCTTTTTTATATAAAATAAAAATGTAGGAAGTTACGGATAATGTTAGAAGATATAATACTGGGTATTAGTATATACAGTCCCTGGCCATATTAATGTGACCACTGGATAGATTCGTTCTTGTTACATGTTTGCATTATCTTTTTGTATTACGCATACAAATCTACAATGTTAATCGAGTTTAAATATTGGTTTTATGGGTAAGTTAGTTATCTGATAATAATATGAAATTGAAAAAAATAGTTTAGAAAATAAATCTTTATTTTTTTTTTAATATTTTGTGGTGAAACCCTATTTACACCCTATTTTACATATTGATGAAAAAAAAATATCAAAATAGAATGATATATGATACAAATAATGAATCAATAATAAACTTACCGAATCCGACTTGTATTTAATTAAAAAGAAACAATAAATCCACAAAAATTTCAAACACAAATTATGCACGTCGTCACTCGTAAAACAAAATGGCTGTACTAAAACCAATGCTGCCATTACTAAAAAAAAATACTTTAAAAAACTTATAACAGTGTTGATATTAGTTTAAACAGAAGACACGCGAAAGTATATAAAAAAAAATTAGGAAAAAACAAAAAGAAAATAATCTTTCTTGGTGGTCACATGAATATGGCCAGGGACTGTATATTCGTTATTTTTCCTTTTTTATAATTATTTAATTAACTAATTTCTTTTTTTTTCAAACTATAATATTTAAAGCAAATTCTTTAATTTCAATTCAATTTAATTATTTTAATATGTTTCAATATATTTATTTGATTAATTAATTAAATGATATATTTCGTTTAATCATAAAATTAATTTAATAAAAATTACGTATGAAATGATACAATAAATCTCATTTATAGTGTTCTTTGTGTTTTACCCTTGTATCATATTTCATTTTTTGTATTATTATTCTAAATAATATGGAATTATCCCAGAATAATTAAATAAAAATAATTATTAATATTATTATGAATCCCAATGATGCAGAATGAATCACATAATATGTTATCATGTGTGGGCGGATTTATTTGGAAGTTTAACATTGTTTTATATCATATTATTTTCAATGTTGAACTTCCTCCGAATAAATCAACACACAAACCTCATTTGAAAAAAAAAATGGAATACAATCATTAACTCCCTCAATATCACCTGTGAAATTCATAAGGGGGCTTAGTTTTGTGTAATCATGTTTTGTTTGGCCCTTTTATTTATTTATGTCAATTTTATTTGTATATCTGAACTCACACTGGCAAAATTGTTTTTTCACGAAGGAACACGCATATCATGGAATTATCATGGGTCATATTAGGATAGTAATTAATAAGTGAAAGAAGGATAGGTAGTAGTCATTATGCCAAAGCTAACTGTGTGATGCGAGGATCATCGCGGTTGAATCAGTATCCATAAGAGAGATGTATCAGAAAACATTGTAAGCCTAATTTTGTGTAATGTTTTTTTTTAATTTAATTTTTAGATGATTGATATTAAATAAATCCATAGGAAATTAGTTTTTAAAAACCTAATAGAAACTAATAAAAACCTCAATTGTAGAAAGGTAGACAAATATTATTGTTAAATTTATTTTAGTTAATCTGAGTTTCGAACTTGCGTAATTGAACATTTAAGTTAATAGATATTGTATCGGCAGAGAATAAAGATTGACGTCATCGATTTGTAATTTAGAATTATAAAAGCGATTCTGCAAGATGATTTATATCTTTACCACAGATTATTAAAAGGCCGGAATGAAATATTGTAACTCCAATCCTGTAAAAGTATTCATACAATTACGATATTGGCTCTTCGAAAGTTCAAAGCTCCTTTTTCGTGAATTTATGTGGATAATATTCGGGGAGTCCTCAAGCCGCGGTGGATGATGTATGGCGGAATTTTTAATGAAAACCAGGGCACACTTATTCCTCCCTGCCTCGCGGGACAATTTATAAAACGGAGCTCTAAGAGTTAGGTAGAAGTTGGCTAGGTATTAATTCTTATTTATGAGCTGTGGCAAAAGCTTTTCTTCTACCCAGATAAATTTTATTTTTATATGTAAATCTTTTGTAAGGGCGGGGGAAGAATATTTCCCTGGAAGGGCAAAGGGCAGGAGGGCAATTCTCGGTGATGAATGGGATTCGATGGTCTAATCGTTTGGCATGGGAAGTGGGATGATTCAGTCGGCGGGGCCCATCGCTCGGTTTTTCCATTCTTTTAGATTAATGGAATAAATGCAATTTAAAGTGCCCATATCGAATATTTCCGTGTTGTCAGTTAAGGTCATTATGGATATTCAGAAGGCTCAATATATATTGCTTCGTAGATATTTATTTAACAGTTAAGACATCTCGTTAATAAATGAGATATATCCAATGAGGGCTAATTTTTCTCCAAATTCTCTTGAATTGAACATAAAATAACTAAAAAAAAAGATGTGAATAGGATCAATTTACTTGCTATACCTATTTTGTCTAGGAAATAAATAAAACTCCAACAATTTCCAGGAAGAAATATGTTTTTATTAGTACTAGGTAGAAAGATATCTACTATTTTATACTATTATAATAATATATGTGGAAGAAATTGGTCCGGGTAGAGGTCACTGAATGAATTTCTCGTGTAATTTGAGAAATTCAGTGACCTCTACCCTGACCAATTTCTTCCACATATATTATCAAGGTCAACAATTATCATTCAATATGAAATCAGCAAGACGGGACAAAAAACAAGATAAAATTTTCCACCACCTCTTCGTCGCTGTGCCAGACTCCAACTACGCAGACCTAGAGTACCCCAGCCGTGATGTGGGTTACTACCTTTTTGCCACTTCCTTGCTTATAGTATACACGCATACATTTTAACCTTCATAATTACCTTACTGTACATCTTTATCATTTTTATTGCCTGTATTCACCTTACTTTTGGTTTATTTATATTTAAAATGTTTTAATATATTTGTATCATCCTCTTATATTGCCTGTATTTTGCATATAGCCCTGAAGAGGACCTACAACCTAGGTCGAAACGTTGGCTATCAATAAAGTTTTTCTCAAATTACACGAGAAATTCATTCAGTTACCTCTACCCGGACCAATTTCTTCCACATATATTATCAAGGTCTACAATTATCATTCAATATTATAATAATACTATTTAATAAAACAAAATATACATGTACTGCTCCATAGATTCTAAAGAACTTCCACCTACTTCAACACCTATTAAACTAGATAAATATTAAAACAGACATAAATATTTAAAAAAATTATAACATGTAACAATAAACTAATAGAAATAAATTATAATAATATCTAATGACGTAAGTCAACAAGATCCAAAAATAAAAGTAATGTTTAATGAACATTCTCTCCGTGTATACGTCGCAAATTGAGAGAACTCGGGGATATAGGACCAGTGAAAGGAAAGGGCATGTCTGACAGAGAAGCGAACCAGGATGGCTGAGGTGGCTAAGGACCACGAAGGATTCGTGGGAGACCCGGGTCGGGTCATATCTTTTCTTTTCAAATAAAATATTTAAAAATATTAAAAAATTATAACATCTAACAATAAAATAAAAGATATTAAACAAGGCGTATCGGCCCTGCCATTTCCAATTATCGAATGTGAAAATAGGTACTTTTGAGGAAAAAAAAAAAAAGCAGTTTCAAGGTTCAATAAAAATTAGTGCCTTTAGTCAAGCGAATGACATTCGTTTTACATTGTTTTTGTGACTGATAGGTGCCTCTATATGAATTTTATATCAATTATCAATCCTAAAGCAACTAAGTCGAAAACGAAAAGTGTGTTTTTTTTTACATTACATACTTTGCGATGGTCGGGACGATATATGCTAACTCCAACAGATACTTCTTCTGTAAACTTATTCTAGTATTACATCAACGAGACAAAATGTGGACTAAACTAAATTCTATAAACTAAAAATCATAAATAGAAATAATAGTTCATCGGTTTAATATGTGTATTTCACTGTAGATTCTATTAACCAAACCACCGTAAATCGATTGAACAAGACACACTTGTACACTCTAATAGATTTGATCAACTTCAGCTATAACTAGAAATAGTAGTTCACCGGTTAAGCAAGACAATTATTTATACTACTACATTAGATTCCTTTAACTACATAAACATCTCTTATAATAATATTATATATGGGCAAATGCCATATAATCATTTTGTCATAATAAAATACGACACATTTATATACACACACATACGCGTGTGTGTGTGTGTGTGTATGTTTGTATTTGTATTTGGGAGTGTAAAACAAGGATATATGCAAAATAATTCGTACTCTGTTTTGTAGTATGATTAACGCATTAAACTCACACGGTTATTCCAAAGGTTTATCATGGCATATTCTAAGGTTTTACACGCCTTGGTCTGCTGGAATCCTTTTTACTACCCCTCGGGTCCAGATTAGTACCTCTTATACTTTATTACAGCTGACTCGTATGCTTCTAGCTTACTTAAAGAAGTTACTTAACTACTTTACTAGTACTCCTGTTTGGTACTTGTTACGTAACATGCTTGCATGTATAATTCATAGGGGCAGGGAATTTTTATTTGCGTTAGTAAGAAAGAATATATTTATTCATACTTTTGCCATGTGGTATTGAAGTTTTTTACTGCGTTTTGTTATATTCTTTTTACAGCACCAGTAATCTTCATTTTTTTATGGGGTTAGTAGATTCTACCTTTTTAATTATCTATGCTGTTTCACGCATATATTTAATAAATATTGCAAATTCTGGTCATTCATAAAAAGAGTTTTAATAATATATTTTTTTATCAGGATATTTATTTGTTTTCAATTTAATCATTAGGCTGCATTTTGCATTAAGAGAAGTATTAACCATACTTTTACATATACAGAAAATTCAAGAAATATCGATATAAAGTCATTCCGAATTTTCATGGCTGCTTCAAAAATACATTTAATTTTATTATTTTTCAAAGAAATTGCGTTTCTGTTATTGTTATATATATTAATTTAGTTTGAACTTTTAGTTTTCTTTTCGAGAATTAATAACCTCCCATTGCCGTCGAGGGAGCGACAAGATAGACACACCCCTCTTTCAATTGTCGTCAGGGTTCGAAATTACTGTCATTGACTTTTCAAAGATCACTGAGATTAAGTACAGTACTTACCTGTTCATAGTACGTTGTTCCTGGTCATGATTTCGTATCACTTTGCTATTAAGCATTATTACTGAGGTATGCCTAACCATATAACTGATGATATCTTAACATTGTACTGGTTTCTAGGAATGCCCGAGTTTTTGTCGAACCAGGAAACTGTATTTTGCATGTTATTATTATATATTCAAAACAGAGTTTATAATATTTAATGTATGTTTTAATTTTAAAATCAACAACTCGAAAAACAAACGTCCTAGTTCTCTCACGAAATGAAGAAGAAAATATTGAGATGCTATGCAACGGGAAGACGGCAGGGGTAGAAAATGAGTTCAACTACCCGAGGAATGTTATAGATTGGTCTGGTAGGATCGAGGAATAAATAGAAAATCGGATATCTGGAGCGAACTAGGTGCCAGATCAACTATAGCGTTAGGAACAGTAGTAATTAGGGAGCAATGAAAGGAGTGCTCATTAAGACAATCGTGGAAAACAGACAAGATTGTACATGGCACCTGATTCATATTATATCTGATATTTAACTATAAAGGTTTTGTAATTTTTAAATGTCCGTGTTTTTTTAGAAACTATTTCATGTCTTCCTGATAATTTTGCTCAACACTTATTTGTTTAACACTCTATTTAATTTAAATAATTAATTCGTCCTCATTACAAGAAAATGTTTAATTTTCTTGTCTCTGATTTTTTTCCCATGTTAGGTATCAACTTATTCTGTGATCTGCCTATTTTCTTATAGGTTTTTAATTTTATTCAATCAACATTATTATTTTTATTTTATTAGTGGTATAGAGCAGCGGATATTTGTGTGTTCAACAGAACTATTTAATGTCTTGCTACTTATTTTGACATATTATTCAGAGTATATTTCTTATATTAAGCTGGAAAAAAATGTTGCTCTGAAATTTGGCTGGAGAAAACGTCAAATTTCGGGAAAATCTCAATAAAAAATAACAAAAACTACCACTATAAGCCGTGAATGGGTCTGGGGTTCAGTACAGAGGAGATACTGTACTGTTTCATAGACTACGGTTCTGCAAGGAGGTCCCAGATCACGCTCAACCGCCAGATTTTTCCCCCTTATTTTGAGTACCCTATTTTCATAACATGTTCTAGAGGCTGAGTGACCCCTAGGCGTGTCCTGTGTCCTAGATCCTATATGATCCATCTAAATAAAATAAAAATCTTGCCAGCAGCAGGATTTGAACCAGGATTTCCCTCATGGTGACTCAATACCATAGATTTGATATATTATATTTTTTATAACCTAATATAAAGTTATCGCTGAATGAACATATTTTTATATCGATTTTTTTTCTTCGGGGAACTGTATTTAGCATTTATGGCACAATCTATAAACTGGCACTTAATAGATTCAAAACAGAATATATAATGAAATTCCGATTCATAATCATGATATCAATATGTGTAAACATTTTATGCTGCACAATATCGCAATATTGCTTTGATATTCGTGTTAAAATATAAATTTTATACAACCTGATGTAATGTTATGACTAAATGAATATATTTTTATGTCGAATTTTTTCTTAAAATAGTGATAAAACTATTTGATCACGAGCTACACATACTCTCCCTCCAGAGAATCCTAGATATTCAAAGAATCCTAGAAATAATCTTTTCCCAAGATCTGTGAAGAAGTTTCGCCGAGGACACTTCGCCGAGTTAGCCCCGCTCCGCCTCCGTCCCAGCGAATCTTTTAGTAAACTTTGATAACTCCGCAACTTCCCAAACTGAGTAGAGTAGCTCCTCATTTGACCTTCCCAGTTTTGATTAATAAATCATAAGAGCTAACAGAGACAACCTGATTGATTTATTATTACTGTTATAAACTATATATTTATATTTCTGAGTAATATTATTTATTTGCTATATGTATCCTTGATTAATTACTACTTAATGATAGTTAAATCCAATTTTAAATGCATTGGAACGGAAATGCATGTTTTAAGAGTCCGAATGACGCAAGTGATAATAATTGCATCCTGTAAATTTATTGCAAAAAAAAAAACTAAGGAACATAAAATTGAAATTACCTATTTAACGTAGGCTAGAAACAAACTTTAAATTTCATGATATTTGACAATCACCTTTTCACATGTTGCAGTTTAGATACAAAAATTACTGAGACATACTGTACAGAATTCGATAAGGAGTGATTTCAAGTGAGTTCCTTACAAAAATCCGCCCAAAAAAATTAAAGAATTGCATTTAATATTAAAGTTTTGGAAAAATGTATATTTTTTAAAAATTATATTTAAATTAGTATTATAAGTCTTAAAACCTAATGGATAGAAACGTAAGCTCATGTGATGTCAGTCAGGTATTGACTGCAATATACTTGTATTACAATTCCTGCAATTAAACAGGGGTCCCGAGCCTGTACGATGTCACATATTCGTTAAAAATCCCTATCCTAATTAAACCTGGATAGGCAAAATTTAGAGCTCCCACTGTAGCATCGTCCGATTAGCCATAGCAGCATAAAGTGACGTTAAATGAACAAACAAACAAATATTAAAATAGACATAAATATTTAAAAAATTATAGCATCTAACAATAAACTAATAGAAATAAATTATAATAATATATAATAATGACGTAAGTCAACAAGATCCCAAAATAAAAGTAATGTTTAATGAACATTCTCTCCGTGTATACATCGCAAATTGCGGCATATAGGATCAGTGAAAAGAAAGAGTATGTCTGACCGAGAAGCGAACCAGAATGGCTGATGTGGCTAAGCACCACGACGGATTAGTGGGAGACCCGGATTCGAGTCTCGGTCCTGGCCATATCTTTTCTTTTCAAATAAAATATTTTAAAAAATTATAACATCTAACAATAAAATAAAATATATTAAACTAGGCGTATCGTCCTGCCATTTCCAAATATCGAATGTGAAAATAGGTACTTTTGAGGAAAATAAAAAAAAAGCAGTTTCAAGGTTCAATAAAAATTAGTATATAAAAATATTCAATAAAAAACAACAACAACTCTTGCGATAATGATAACACGATTCTACATTCTACATAACCTCTTATTCACTGGAGCTTCATATTTAATGAGAAAACGTTTCACAAAACGTTGTCAAATTTATTTATTTATTGAAAAGTAAGTAAAACTTAAAAGGTGCAAACAAAAGGCTTTTTATGTTAGAGAAGAGTTGGTCGACTGTATCTTCTAATTCAAGGAAGAAATAGTTGGGGGTGCAGTCAATGAAAATAGGTAATGTAATGTAGGCATGGCCTACATTGTAGGCCGAAACGTCGGCACATAATAAATAAGTTATCCTTATTTTGATGTTTTCATTGACTGCACCCCCAACTATTTCTTCCTTGAAAAAGGCTTTTTAATGGCTATCTTTAAATTTTTAAAGATAAAGTTAAAAAGCCACTAACAACAGCTATTAACAATATTTGCCTTTATTTTTAGACCTTTAAATTAATAATTTAACTTAATATCTGAAGTTTAAGGCGAATGAATTCATCATCTTATAATGATTAAGTGTAATAACACTTTTGGTATATATGGTAAAAGAAAAAGTAAACAAATCCATGATTAATGATTATATGTGTACGATAATTAACTTGAAATGTGATGTGCTCAAATTCTGTAAATTCACTTTTAGGGAGTATAGTTTTGATATCACACTAAGTGATGAAAGTTTTCACAAACCGAATACAAGATTTTAACAAATATTCTGGAGCTAAATAAATTTACTTATTTTTTATATGAAATATGCCCTATATGTTTTTTATGTCGTATATTGCTTTTAAAATCAAATACTTTTACGAAATTTACCTTCATATGACTGATAAGTTCCTTGGGTTTTTATTTTTTCTGAAAAACTTTATCCAGCGAAGTACGGAGGACAGCTTACTGATAGCCCAATATATCTGCCCCCCTTCCAGAAAGACCCCTAATATTTCTCCTCCGACCAGCTACTGCCCTTTGCATGACTTCCTTCTCGTATTGCTAGCAAGCGAGATAAAACCCGCGGCAGTTACTAGTCTTGTAATGCTCCACATTTACCCCTGCTTATCTCCTTATTACGGTTATGGAGCAGAAAAAACTGTTGAGAGATTTTTTTTTCAGAATTATAAGTTTTTTTAGTCAAGGTTTTGGCGGTAGCCAAGGTCTTTTCTCTTAGAAAATACGTCAAAACGATGCAGAATCGATGGTTTCACTTGATAATATCGCAACTTTCCTTTTATTTTCTTATTTCAAAACATGTACATGAAATGTCTTGGGTTAAGTATGTTGTAGAGACTGGATTGTTTCAAGGGCAACAGATGTGGAGGGAGAGGATTTGACATAGATTGGACATTTCCCTCCTCTGTTAAGCGTATCTACTTTGTAGAGGCGCGGAACAACAGCAATAACGGTTATTGAAATGAATTTAGACAAACGTGGAGGTTTAGTTTGATCTTGGCCAAATCAACTCCTTGTACAACCGTTAGGGGGAACAGTTCAATAATTTGAATTTTGATATCCTCGTATGTCCAGATGTTCTATATGCTTTATGTTTGTATCACTGAGCATCTTACGTCAAAAATCATCTGTAATAAAATCCTTATTTGTGGTTTTCAGTTATTATTTTATGAGCGTTTCTTTGTTGTATACTGACTAACTCCGAGGTAGTATACAACAAATCATCTGGTCTTGACGTTCTCCTGAGATTAGGCATGAATGCCTTAAAAAGTAGGATACATTCAAACATTGAGCACATTGAGATCATTGACATTGAGATCATGTTGAAAAAAGACCAAGATAATTTGGAAAGCTTAGGAATAGTCTTCATAAAAGTTAAAATATACATAAAATCAGCCACTAATATCGCATTTAGCTAATTGTGACAGCAAACCAAATTTAAAATGTGCTTCCGTATTACAAATGGGTCGCTTTCAACTCTCATATAAAATGTATGTGCGGTAATGGGAAATCAGCTATTTACATACTCTCCGTTTAAGTTGTTAAAAGCTTAATGCCATTACTTATTTAAATTTTATGAGTACGTATTAACTTTTGCAGAAGCTAGGGATTTGTAATTACAACACCAACAAACTGCAATAAATCCGAAATAAGTTCTATCTATTGTATATATAATCATGCATGTAATATTTTAAGGTATGTAGAAAAAAATGTCATTCAATAATAAGCCTCCAACAGTATATCATTATTATTTTTATCTAGCTAACACGGGCGAACACAATTAAAAGCTTGATATAATTTCTGTATGTTGTTGTATTATAAAACGACTATATCAGGTGCTCTGGAATGTGTAGAACTGTATAAAACAAAAATATAATTAAATGTTCAGTGCGTTGCTATATTTCCTAAAAAATAGTCGAAATTCGATGTCTACTAGAAAATTTATATTTTTGAAATTGAAAATTACTAGCTCGTACATAATAAACACACACACACTCGTGTGTGAGTATCTGGAAGAAAATGGTCCGGGTGGAGGTCAATAATTTCTCTTAAGTTGGAAGAAATGTTTATATATAGCCAACGTTTCGACCCGCATTGCAGGTCTTCTTCAGGGCTCGGTATGGTTTCCTAAGGATATGTTAGTGACTGACATTTGGCTGGAAACGTTGGTTCTTTAATAATCATTTCTCCTAACTTAAGAGAAATTTTTTACCTACATCCGGTCCATTTTCTTCCACATAAATATTTTATCATATGTTATGAGTAATTAAAAGGTTACAAGGAATAGAATTCAGGCAATATTTATCAGAATCTTCTGTACCGATAAGGTTATCGAAACACCATTTTAATATTAAAAGTTCCTAATTGGTCTTATTTTGCTACACCCACGTAGGGCGCTACCCAAAGGTAGACACTTTATTTTAAGGGGAGTAGGAAGAATTCCCATTCAAACACTATAAACCAGATGTACATTATTATGTAAGATAACAATAATAAGGAATTATAGTGAACATGGTTTTATGTTAAAATAGATATGTGTTTCAATAACCTTTGGGTTATCATATATCTACAGTATTTGTATTGGTTATACGAAAATTAGTCGAAA
Organism: Arma custos; assembly: GCA_037127475.1. Lineage (NCBI taxonomy): Eukaryota > Metazoa > Arthropoda > Insecta > Hemiptera > Pentatomidae > Arma > Arma custos. Next base: position 11,232,923 of record CM073764.1, read on the forward strand.
TCAAAATATAAACCTTTAAATGTATTTCAATACTGACGAAAGTTATAATTATAAAATGACGCTCTGATATTAAACTTAGTTATGTTTGTATGCAATACATTTTCTTAATTACGATTAAAAAATAAATAAATAAAAATCAAATAACCATCCTTTTATTTGATCTAAATGGAGTAATATTTAAGATATGTGGGATGGATAATAAAAAAAGTCCGTTTCAGGAAAACACTAAAGAAGTTTCATTGAATATTAATTACCGGCTGTGCTCACTCCCACGGTATGCTTTTTCTGTTTTTAATCCAAGCGATGACCATTCCAGAAAACGAAAGGCTATTATTCGTGTCATGGAAAAGAGATTACAATTTTCCCAGATAAACTTTCTTTTCCTTCTTTTTACCGACTCTTGTGGGAATTCAATTAGTAACCTCTCGCGTTGTTCTGACTGGACCTGTTATGAAGGAAGACCTCATTTACATTTTTCTTTGCATATTATTATTTTGTTTAATCAAAACATACAGGAAACAATTGACATCAATGAAATCCGAAGAAAGATTTTTGGGTACTAGTATGTTTAAGAGCCTGCTGACATCAGTTACCTCAACTATTTGGACCTTGTCAGGTTATGCATGAATTTTAAATAGGCATTGCCTTTCATTATGATACAACAGATTTATAGGAAATGAAATAAATGAGAAACATGTACACAAAATTAAACTAGAAATAATAAAACATTTATTACAAGGAATATTCATTAAATAACAATTTGTAACTAAAATATGATAATTTTTTTAATTTTTAAATGTTTAAACATTTAAAAATTAAAAAAATTATCATATTTTAGTTACAAATTGTTATTTAATGATTAAAATAGAAATATTTAAAATATGATGTTATGATAAACAATGAAAGATTTATTCCAAGCAATGCTCATTAAAAAGAACAATATCTTCAAAAATTGCATCAAAAGGGTCTCTTCCCTCTAACTTCGTTATATAAAATGGACAATAGTCTCCAAAAGTAATGTACTATTCCTCAACCACGTATTTAATCGAATACCCAGGGTCTTGTTGCATCCTTTTTTTCTGGCATCTCCATCTAATTTCATTCCCCACTTGCAGTTTCATATCATGTCCATTTCCACAACGCATTTTCTGCGGAATAACATTCCGCTCCTGAAAAACCTAACAGCTGATTTTTCATCGTTCACCGTGCGAAAAATCTTCTTCAAATTCCAAGTCATATTTGAAGAAAATAATCAAAAACACATTCACCTTCAACTTTACATAAACAATAGAAAAGTTACTACAAGAGTAGGAGATGGTTAAAAAAAGTGACACCTGAGCGCGCTGATGTCAGCAGGCCCTTAAACATACTAGTACCGTTTTTTGTAAATAGTAAATGACAGAAAAGAAGCAGGTGAAATAAGTAATCTATATTCATCTGTTATCATAAAGTTAAAAAAGCAATGATAAATAAGACAACCTGTTTCAAGTTCAACTTGAAAAACGAAGCTAGTATAACCTTATCCAATAACCTCCTAATAGTTATCCTTGATTTCCTTGATTAGATATTGATTGTTTATAAAATATAAAATTTATTAAATTGATTAAGATATATTAGAAAACATAAGATAAAATAAATTTAAAAAAAATGTTATAATAGATGCTTTGAAAACAATAAAATATAAATCACATTAATTATTACATGGATCAAACATTAAATCATTTAATAACACTTGACCATGGAGGACAGTTGATCCCCAAGTAAATACTTTTTAAATATTAATAATGGCATTTATGAGGTATCTATACTTTTTTTCTGCTATTTATTTTGGACGTATTTTTTATAATTATGTATCTACTTTATTATTGTTATTTTTTAATTTTTATTTTTATATTGTACTTTTACAGAATTTATGACTTATAGCTTTTTAAGTTATATACTATGAAAATAGATGCAAACATTTTTATCAAGATAATTCAAAATGACACCATAAGTTTTGAAACGTCTTGAATAATTATAGGAATCAAGAATATATAAAGACTGGAAAATGTCTTTTTTCTCTATCCCAATATATAAATTATGAAGAGTGAAATCCAGTTATATAAAATTTTTTTATAAAAATTAATAGAGTTTTAAGTTTGATGTTAAACAATAGATGTCATTAAATTCATTTCATTCCTGTACCTGTGAAAACTTGACGCTTTTAGTTCAAACTTCTTCAATTATATCACTTTACATTTCAAGTTTTCCTGTAGTATAATTCTTCAATCTAATCATTGCCTTCAAGTTATCAACTTTGACTTAAACATTTTTTTTATTGTATTTATTTATTTTTTATAATCATTAGTGAATCTCAATAAAAAAATATCCATACAGTTGTTTCTTTCACATGCAGCTTTGTAGCTGGCTTAGATAAAGAGAATGTTATTATCATAGTGCCAGCTGATTAAAAACAATTTCATGATTAAATATTTCTATAGGAGATTTAAGTTTAATTCTTTAAAAAATATACTTGAGATAACAGAAATTTCATATTATGGCAACATTCTTCCATCTATATGTATATTGATTTATAAGTTAAGATCATTATTAATTTTTTTAAATCGAAACTTCAAGACTATAAAATATGCTTAATCATCGGTAATTTGGTCATTTTTATATATATATATATATACATAAACATATACACACACACACACATATATATATATATATATATATATATATATATATATATATATATATATATATATAGATTAATGGATTGAATATGATTATAAAATGTATAAAATGACATTTTATACATGTTGGCTCTTTTTAAATAAAATCACAGTAGTTGCTTGTAAGACAAAATTTAACAAAGTTTTCATTTTGATATCAGTCTCCTGCTATTTCTAATTAGAAGAGCAACATATATATATATATATATATATATATATATATATATATATATATATATATATATATATATATATAATACGTATATAATATATTTATATAATACGTATTTTTCATTTTATATATTGCTATTAGGTTATATCAATTTCCGCATAATGAAGTTTTATTCTAACTTATATATATATATATATATATATATATATATATATTTAGAGAGGTGAGTAGTTCGGTGCGTTGAGTGCTGAATTAGTACGTTGAAGGTTCCGAGATTAAATCTGGCTGACCATTATTTTATTATTGTTTATTATTATTAATATAATATAATATTTATAAATATAATATTTATTGTAATTATTTTATTTATTTACAGTCACAGAAGTACTCTATGGGATCTGTAGGCCTTTCTAAATGTAAATGTTGCATATAACTTTTTGAATCGCGATATTAATTAGTTCAGCACTTTTTAGAGAGGTTACTTCTACTTTTAAGTGCAAGTAAAAAATCACCTCCCTCCACAACGGTTCATTTGTTTGCCTTATTACTAGCTTTTTTTTATAAAATTTTAATAAACTATTTTTTCTATAGTAAAAAAATATTAATTACATTTATATTATAAAAACATGTTTACAAACCTAATTTTCCTATAAAGAGCTATAAAGCTATAAAAAAAAAGAAGGCAAAAACAAAAATTGTTTTGGGGGCGAGGTAATGTCCTTGCTCGGTCGTGGCCGGAAATGAACCTGTTGAGGCACCGCGGTTCGTTTTTTCTTTTCCACTTGGACAAAGATTACTTTCTGTTGCCGTGTACAGAATTCGCCTGAGATAAGCCTTTGTAATTAGTATTTTCTATTGTTTCTCTTCTCTCTCTCTCTCTCTCTCTCTCTCTCTCTCTCTCTCTCTCTCTCTCTCTCTCTTTTTATTTAGGTTCGGAGCACTCACCAAAGACTTGTGTTCACTAGAAATAACAGCGCTAATTATTTCCAACCAAGATAACCTCCCCTTAACTATCCCGAATAATCAGAAACTTGAAGAAAAAGTTAGTAGACACTAACCTTTATGCAGGTTTTAGGAAAAATTAGTGGTTTCTAAATGTCCCTTATAATTGTGAATTAAGGGACGGCATTACTATGCGGAGAGTCTTTATCTTATATCTTTTAAAAATTTCCATATAAGATTTCCTTCTAGAAAACTATGCGTATGTGATCATCGTGGCTGGCGACTGAGCCAACGAATAACTGTTCGTGGAGCAGATTGAAACGCAAGTAGGTTGGTTATGCCAGTTTTGATACATATATTGGTGATGGAGCAATTCAGTAAAAGATTGGATATAATAAGGGATGGTTGGTGATACCCAACTTGGTAACATTTCCGCAAGTTGTCGCTTCGAGGTTACGTCACCGCAAGTTTTAACTTTTCATTCGTTTCCTTTTTAACATTCTCCAAAAATACTAAGAATCGTGAGCTTTACTCGTTTAATGGATAGAAGAGTGTAATTATGGGAAATGTATATATTCGGTAATCATTCCATCAAGAAATGAACGTTTCACAAACTTATCATCTGTACTTATCAAATGTTTCAGATGATAAGTTCCTCTGATCTATACTATGAAAATGATTATTGTAATTTTCGAGAATATTAAAAAGGATACGAATGAAAAGGTATAACTTATTGTGACTAAACAGGAAGCGACAGTCTGAAGAACTGATAACAGCAAATATTAGGAATGCAGGTTTGAAGTTTGCTGGAGAAATTGCCTCCATGACTTTGGATTGAATCACACGCAAAAAATAATGACGAATTGGCTTTTCCTCAATCTGGGGAATTGGAACCCTACAGGAGTGCACCATTCTCCGAGTCATCCTCTGCGCAGAGATTAATGGCCGATGGAGGGTATGACTGCGAGGAATAAAGACAAATGGCAAGGCGATTGTTGGACGTGGCTGAGGCAAATAGACTCAAAGCCCCCTGCCATCTTTCCCCGCATCAATCTTCCACTAACAATATAAGCGTTTATATCTGTTCCTCAATGAGTTAGTTAGCTCTCTGCTCTCCACAGCCAATTATATCAGTGAGTTGCCGTTTCTCTCCCTTCCTCGTTCTCTACATGAGCTTTGTGCGCATGTTGCATCACCGCGGTATCCCTAGCAGTGGGATGCATCTGCCAAAGACACCATGACTTCCCAGATTTTTCTTTGAATGGTAGGAAACGGGAATGGGCATTTTTGTTTGTAATTGTATAACGTTTAATCAAGCTTAAAGTGAAATCGTTAACAAATCCTTCCTATCTTTCCAAAAGAACAAGGTCCTTACTAAAAAAAAAAACTAATTTTTCGTAAGAGGTATTTGAAAGTTTCATGTGATTTAAAAAAAAATGGGTTTTGGTAAAGCAAAAAATTTCAATAGTAATAATGGCCTTGAAAATCTTTTACTAACCATAAAACATTTTTTAACTGCTTGAAACTGTTTTGGTTTCCACTTATGTCATTGTTTTCAATTATGATACTCAACTCATATTATGACTTTATTAAAAAAAACACGTTGGAAATGATATTTCAGATGTGTCATTCCTGAATTAAAATGCTTCAACCCATACAATTGCTGAAGGCTAAACTAAAAAACGTAAAACTAAAAAATATTTAGAAGCATTCATATTTATATAAAACTAGCTGACCCGGCCACGCGTTGCTCTGGCTGTTATAATAGTACTAAAAAGTATTAGTTAAAATTTGAATTTATAAGAAATAATGAATTAATGAAAACATGAATAACACAATTACTGAGCCAATTATGGTTCATGTAATTATTTAGTACATCCAGGAAGACATTCCTAATTAATTCATCTTTTAAATAAAAAATAAAATAAAATTAGAAAAACAAATAGGTAGAAACCTTCCCTAGAGTGTACTGAACTACTTCCCAAAGTTTCATGACAATCGGATGATTGGTGTAGTAATTCATAAGGGACAAACACACATACATTCATTTTTATATATATATTACATTGAAGGCTTCTCTTGTCCATAGTCACAATCAACTTCTCGAGCCATACTTTCCTCCATACTTTTTGCCCTTTAAATAAATTAATGTGAGTTCTTCAAACAATTCAATACACTAAAAGCACTGGATATTATATTTACGAGATACGCTTTTAACCCAAGAAGTTATGAGATTGTTTTATAACAGAGAGCGTTGTAAAAGTTCCTTTAAAGCCCCTCTTATTTGATATGTATGCCTAATGCCTTTAAAATATTGTACGATAGTAAAAAATGTAGAGAGAACATAGATCGATAAATTCATTTTTCAACACTCTTAAATCAACTCAACGATGCTTGGGGCATTCTACTCCTGTTGTACCACACACTTTGCGCAGACAAAACGCTTAAAAGGGTATCAGAGGGATAAACATCAACCGACCGAAATTTTTGAAATATTGATGCCTTCATGTTGATGCTTTCTATACTAACCTGTTATGAATATTTTAAAATACTTGCAGACTTTTATTAGGTCTTATTAAGAATAATCAATCCATAGACTAATACCTTTTCAAACTGCTCTTTTAGAATTTTTTTGGTTTGCATATGTATTATTTTCTGTGGTGAGTGCTTCTCAATATTCATTTCAGACGTATTTATTTTGCTCAACCATTGATATGAATTCAATGTTGGGACAATACAGTTTGAAATACGGTTCTTATTCGTTTCACGCTTTTTTAAATACGAATTCCTTATGTTTCAATACGTCCATGCATACAATATTATTATTTAAAACTTTTTTTTAAAAAGAAATAAGAATAACCGCACCGTAGAACAAAATAAAGAGAATGCGTAAAAAAAAAAAAAAATACCTGTCTGAGTTAAAAGCGATACTTCCTCCTCAATAAACAGAACATACAATATTGTCAGGCAATAAAAAAAATATATATGAAAGTCAATCTGGCACAAATGTTTTGATTTCCAGCTCAATATAAAATTTCCCCCACACTTATTCAATCCCTCCGCCCCTGAAAGCAAAGTGAGAACTGTCCTTCATTTTTAGGAGCCGTTTTTCCATTTTCCTCCTGAAGATAGGGCTGATGTCCCTTATTGGGAAACATTTTCCGAAGCGAGTTGCCATCTGATGAGGTAACATTAGTGACTCTGGGATACATTGCCGTCGGTGCCTCACTCTTTTCAATTTCCATTTACATCAACAATCGTTGAAAAAATGAGAAATGGATACCTTTTTTTCAGGTGATACAATGACTATTCATTTCTATATTTATAACAATTAAACTAGTGGCATTGATGCTGGTAATTATTCAACCCTGATAGAACTAACTAACATAAGTTATATTGTTTTTATTAACATCTGCAACATAATAACAACGAAAAAAACGAGCATAAGTTATATTGTTACATAATATTCTGTTATATGATAGCTATTATGATATATGATATAAACTATATCATGCAGTTTAAGGGATCACACTTTAATATTCGCATTCGTATCCCCAAAAGGTATTAATATAAAAAGATACCTTCCCTAATGTCGCATTAGCTGTTAGCTTGATAAATCGATCTAAGCAAAAATTGGAACGTAAAACATAAATATTTCTAAATCCCCTAACTCTGGTAGGCATAGGGAGGTGGCGGCCCCATCGCTCGGTCGTAGGTCCGCAGACAGCCCTGGCCCTCCAGGTTGGGGGAACAGTATACTGACATTCACACATATACACTAATCACAGCACACTACATTCACCCTCACTCTTCAGACAAAGATCACTTACACCACACACCCTAGGGTCACCTTCCCTAGGTAGCCGCCCCGGATGGGGGTGCAAGTATAGAGACACCAAGTATACTAGGGTACGGAGTGAGGGTTAGAAGCCCCGCTACCTGAAGCTTAAACTTCGCAGAAACCAAAGTCAGCCTCGGAAATCAATCGTCACAAACGGAAACAACTCAGCAACTCATATAGGACCTTAAATCTCGGATAATGGAACACCCTTTCACTTAACAGGCACGGAGCACTGAAACTGCTCCTTGATCAAATCAACTAATTCAAACTCGACATAGTTGCCATCGAGGAAATGAGGTAGACTGGCCAGGATACTCTCAAGAAAAGATAACACACCATATACTACAGCTGCAGCCATGCCCTACATGAATATGGCGTAGGATTTGTTGTTAGAGGGCGATTTAGACAACTGGTTATTGGCTTTAAGCCTGTAAACCCTCACATCTGCGTGTTAAGGATTCGTGGGAAGATCTATAACTATAGTATCATTAGTGTGCATGCTCCCACAGAAACTTCAAGTGAGGAAGATAAAGACTCATTTTATGAACGAACTCTTGATCAGTGCCCAAGGCACGATATGAAAATAATCGCTGGTGACTGTAATGCAAAATTAGGGAAAGAAGAGGTATATTTCCCAACCATAGGAAAGTATAGTCTCCATGCACAATCCAACGAAAATGAAACACGGCTTATTAATTTTGCTGCCTCCAGGGATATGATCATTGGAAGTACTCTCTTTGCACAAAAGGATATTCATAAAGTCACCTGGACAACACCAGATAGGAGTCATGTCAATCAAATAGATCACATCCTAATTGATAAAAGACATAAATCCAGCCTTAAAAATGTGAGGACGTATCGAAGCGCCAACATGGATTCGGACCACTTTTTGTGTATTGCCCACCTAACTCCTAAGATCTCATTCAAAAGGTCTGATAAAAGATACCTTCCCTAATATCCCATTAGCTGTTAGCTAGATAACTAGATCTAAGCAAAAATTAAAACGTAAAACTTAAATATTTCTAAATTCCCTAACTCTGTTATAACATATTATATATATAATTTTTTTAGATTATTATAATTAAATTATGTCACGGTGAGACAAAGGTTCCGGGTTCAAATCCCGGTCGAGGGGCTATCTTTTCTTTTTAAAAAATAAAAATATTTATAACTCATAAAAAATGACCAATAATTATAAAAAATATTATAATTATAGTTTTAGAGCTAAATTTGGATTTCATTAAAAAATTTTATTCACTAAAAATTTTGTAACAATTTGTATTTCATTTATATTATTCAATATTAATTTAAGTTCAGAAATCGGGTTCAACATGATTATTTCAATCACGATTTTCTAATAATTTGTTTCTAATAATTTCTATTTGTTTATAAATCACTTTTTCATACATTATAAGTTAGTTTATTAATAATTCATTAATACTGGAATCTGCAAACTATTATTTTTTTTCTGAAATATTGCTGAGAATTTTATAAACTTTTTTTTCTCTTTTTCAGGTATGAAAATGCAACTTCTCCTAGCGCCAGTAGAGATAAGGTGAGGTCAGGACTAATTTCGATTTCGCAATGAAGTTGAAATGAAGTGGAATTGAGTTGAGCTTAAAGTTAACTGTGCCTTAACTTTATTTAATTCGCATAAATTAGGTTATCATTAATTACACCATTGCATTTGTACCACTGATTCCTTATTCCTTATTACTTGTACTCGATTCCCCAAAAAATTGTTGAGAATGTTAACGTGAAAGCTCACTGGAGTACAGAGTATATCCACCAATGAACAATATTTTGTTTTGTACTAATATTTTGTAACAACGGTACTACAAAAAAATCAATGCATATTGAAAACTAGTCTTGTAATTGATAGTTTGTCAGTAAATAAATTAATAACTATTACAAAGTTTGGTTACTACGAAGAAAATTATGCTTATTAAGAAATAGAATAATAAATAAAGTATTATTATATTTTTTATTATAATATGAAATCAATACAATATTTGAAAATATGAATACTAGTTTATATACATTTACTGAAATATGAATACTAGTCTATACGCATATACTGAAATATGAATACTATATATATATATATATATATATATATATATATATATATATATATATATATATATAATAGTACATATATGGGCTAAGAACCCGCGATATTGGGCAGATTAGGTTTTTATGCTAACAACAGGTGACCTCCGAGAGACCTATTTTGCAAAATATTACTTCAGATTATAATACTTTCATATCCAAATTATAATAATATTCTGATTTTTTAAAATTTATTTCTGTAATATTCATTTTAAATATATATGTAGAGTATATTTCTTCAGTAACAAGGTTTCATTTACAAAATCACTTCATTCTATCCGAAATAATAATCACTCGTATTCAGTATCTCGTGGTTATACAACATGGGACAAAATCTACTGTGGAAAATCTCTGTTTATAAAGGGATCTAAGACACAAATTTTATTTGAGTCGGACTGAAAACGACGACCCGCAATCCTCCAATTTTAGAACGGGATTTTTTCTCAACAAGAGGGAGATGGAAGTGAAATGATTTCCTCTTTCAGTGTAGATTAGGGCAGGATTGTTTCTGAAGGACTTCTTACCAAGATGATTTCATATTTTCCCTTTCCCTTGATTTTTTAACCTGGAGTTGTGGTAATTTTGCAGAAATAATTTATACACTGTTAATTATTCTGGCCACGAGCAGATTGCTTATTGTTTGAAAAGCACAGTTGTGCATAATTGTAGCAGAAATTACTTTTATTTACAACGCCATTTGTACTGTATGTAATTTACAACATTTCATAAAGAATAGGTACCATAAAATGGTATTTTCGTTAAAGCATAGAATTTTCTTAAAAATCTTATTCTATTATTTTTCATTTCCACCTGCCCAATTTCACATCCGGCAAATTTGATCTATGTGTTTTTTTTTAGTATTGTATATGACATATAAAGTGTTGGAAATGCTAAATAGTTTTTGAGCAGATTGGACGCTGTTTTTTAAATCTTCTTGTAGCAAGTTCAACTAACGGGAGTAGAAAAAAGAAAGAACAAGTTGATTTTTGTGATTTTGTGTTGATGAGTGAAATATTGTGAATATATGATCTGCAGTGTGAGTGTTCATGTATGTTGTGTATAGTGTGAATCAAAAGAAATCGAGGAGCATTAACTTTAGAATCTTAGGATTTCGGACTGTATTGTTAGTATCTTGTTTATATAGGTGTGTTTTGTTGAACCCATAATTTTTGCTTAGTATGTCCAAATAAATCTTAGTATAGTATATAATAAATCTGATATTAAATCATAGCTTTTCATACGTGAGCTTATATTTAATCACACGGATACATATATATATATATGTATATATATATATATATATATATATATATATATATATATATATATATATATATATATATACATATATATATATATATATTTCTTCCGCATAATCCTTAATACTTAATAAATAAGTCTATTTGATATCATATTTTTAGCTTATTTTACTGACATTAATATTTTAATATTGTCTGATGTTTTTAGAGAAATTATTATGACAATTTCAATGCTGTTATTTTGCTTAATATATACGCTGTTATCTATTCTACTGACTGCATAGATTCAGGTCACATCGCTTAAGTCAGGTAACACCGCCATTTGCATTCCCTTGATGTGCGTATTCATTAACTTGATGACTTGATGATAAACTTATAAGCTTTTCGCATGCATTTGTGTCATACATATAAAATAAGTATTTATAAGAATACTTCCTATTTATCCAGAAAAAAAAATAAAAATGATATAAATTATTTATCGCTTATAGATTATAAATATATTTAGTTTGCACAATTAATATTAGCAACCGGAAAAAAATTATGAACGAAAGTATTTAAGTAACAGATTACAAATTGTAATGCAATATATATTTTCGAGTATATATATTGCATTATATAATGCAATATATATATATATATATATATATATGCAATATATATATAATTTATTGACGTCTAAATATACTGAGATAATAATGATCTTAATAGTTTTTTTGTGTGTAAATAAAAAGAGTTTTTAAAAATGGTAATTAAAAATATGGCTTCCTGAAACAAACTTTATTTTTATATACTGTAAAATAAATATTTATGAAATTAAAAAGCATGTATGACAACTTATATGTTTAAATTGTTCGTATAATATATTATGAATAACTAAAATTCAGGGTACTTCAGTGGTTTTGAATTAAGGTTATACTTTTCTGAGACTTTGTACGCACTTATCCCACGGATGAACTTAAGCCTTTAATATTTAATTTCAGAAAGATCATTTTTTCAGTTATAATTATAATTATAATAGAGTTATAATTAAAGCTCTGATTTTCTGAAACTAGTGTTGATAAATCCTCCATGACCAAAGATTTCGTTTATATCATATTAGTTTTTTATTTGATTTTATTAAGTATTTATTAAATGTATGTATATGTTTTAGAGTTTTATGTAATTTTCATTGCTTTGAAATATCTTAGTCCAATTATAAATTCATCTAAAGGAAAATTTTCATTTATTTTTATCCCTTTCATCTGTCATCATTGCTTCAACAGGCAACTTATAAGGCACGTGCCTTGTGATTATTTTTCCTTTTACTGTTTTTCCAGAGACAAAAATAAAATAAATAAAAATAAATTCTTCTTTATGCAAGTTATGAATCTCAAAGAACCTTAAAATAACTCAGAATTTATCTTAATTAAGGTAAAGTATATTCCTTGAATATGATTTTTCTTATGACGATCCGTTAGCATTATTTTTATATTTAATATCCTTCAGGGTTAATGAATGGTTTATTAATGCTTATGGAGAAATTATCCTGTAAGTTTAAGAAATTTACCGATCCAACAACAAAGGCTTACGCAAGTTTTAATTTTTTTGTTAATTGCCATTCATAGATTTTGGATAAAACTAAAAATTATGGTTGAGCTATATTTAGTTTGATGAATTACTTAATACGAAGCTCAGTAAGACCGTGGTTATTTACTTAGCCATGGCTTGAACTAGATTGAAGATCCATAAACAGTCATAATCCAAAAATTATTAAGACTGTTTGGAAATTGAAGATTTAATGTTTCTAGTAATTGCTCCTTTGTTCGGTTAGGAAAATTTTAGGGCGTAAGAAATAAGAGAACCTTTAAATAATTGTTTAAGATACAAAAAAAAAAATTGTTTTCATTACATATTAAATGAATGAAAATGAAAAGTAATAATGAAGGATTTTTATTGATGAAAAAAAAACCTACACCACATATTACTATATATGAAGCACCTTTAGTAAGTTGTAGAGATTGTACGGTTTCTTGGGAGTTTTGCATTGTAGTTCACGTTCAACTGCCACTTTTCCCTCCTACGTCGGGTAACCACCACAGAGGCTGGGTAAGCCTCAGGATAGTCATAGTCCCGTAGGGTACAATTCTGGCTGCTAACAGATTAAATAAAACCCCGGAATCTTCAGCACGGCAACTCAGGGCTCTATCACTGAGACACCCCGTAGGTTTTCATTGCAACAATCCTAAAAAAATAGAAAAGTAGCCTTTTGTTCCTTATATCCAGACTGGAACGAACACAAAAGATAAACTTCGAATGATATTGCAACTCCTAAAAACCTGGCAAATAAATCCGACAGCTGCGGAAGCATTTATCCCGGCATAAAGGAAGTCTTCGAGAGGCCCTTAAAATTGGAAAGTATAATATAAGTGAGGATTAGGGTAGACCTTACGATGGGGGAGTTGACCTGGGCGGCGATAAGTCAGGGGTCGGCCTCCGCTGGTGTTTAATAAGCCGAGAAATGGCCAACTTCTTGCCAAGAAATTAATAGCCTTTCCAGGTCGGAAGAATACTATAAGACCTCCGCTCCGGATCTGCATTGCTAATATCCATGAGCGATTGTCTTCAGGGAGAGCTAGCGAGTAACCTGGCAGGTGGGACCACCCAACGTGCTCGTGCGGATTGAATTATAATCAGGGATGTTTAAAGGGCACCATCACTCGTAGCAGACAATAATTTTTCAAAAAATCAATTTTAAAAGCTTTATATAGAGTATTATTTCCAATTTTTTTAGAACAAAACCAGTATTACACTGGTTAGCCTTTCACTAGAGTCACTAAAGCTCCAAAACCCCTTACATACATTGAAATAAATATCTTAAAAATACAACTAATTAATACAATAAAAAAAGGAAATTTTATTAAAACTTATGTAAATTAATTACAAAATTAAAAAGACAAGAACTGACTAGACGGTACAAACAACTATCACATCTTCTGGACTACAGATCTTCACTTGAGGAACAAACGACTTATCCATAATAATATACTAAAACCTATTTGGACATATGGAGCAGAACTTTGGGGTTCAGCAAAAAAAGTTCACATACACAAGATACAAACAGCACAATCCCAAATTCTCAGATAAATTATTAATGCACCATGGTATGTTTCGAATCACACAATACACAACATGAACATTCCCACTATAAAATCATATATTCATAAAAAATACATAGCATTCCACTCATCGACACAATATCACCCAAACCCACTCGTTCTTCCGCTTTCCTACTCCCTGTTATCCGGGCTTGATAAAAAAAGATTAAAAAGACATTGGCCAAGAGACCTACTCAACAATTGATATTTTTTTTTTCTCCCAAATAACTGGATGATCATGGAGAAAAACGAAGAGAAAGACACTTCAATCAAATTTGCTAGATGCACAATTGCGCAGGTGTAAATGAAAATTAAATAATAATAATAATAATAATAATGTGTAAATTAATTGATCTCTTTTTTTTCCGTAAGAATATCTAAGGGTCAAGTCATTTCGACTTAGTACCTTCGACCTAGTTTTTGTTTTTCGCCAGAAATCCCCCAATCGTCACCGCTGTTGCATCCTTCTTTCTTCCGTCCATATCTTTCTTCCTTTTTACTATACATTTTTACATACATTTTTAAAACCGAATAACTTTTGACATTTTTTCGGGTTGTTTTCTCAACGTACCACTTAAATCCTCACAGAATCAATGCTTTTTCATGACTTGTGACTAAGTGTATGTATTGTATCTTCAAATGAACTCAAAAGTTGGAATTTTTGAGTTAAGCCTTCAGCTGCAACTATTTGAAGCTTTTTAATTCATGAAGGATATATCTGATATTACAATTCCAAGACTTTTTTTTTTCATTAATGCCATATTTCGAGTTATATCATGACTGAACCTGAAGTTTTAGGGGAATAATGATATCAATTAAAATAATAAAAGTTTGAAGCTTGTTAAAGTAAACCTAAAGGTTAATAAATTAATTTTATCACCATTGTAATAGGTGTGCTTTACTTTACCAATAACCAATTTTTATTTTTTTTAACTCAAAAACAACATTAAAATATTTTTATGTAAAAATTAGATTTTTTGAATTACAACTTTGTTCTTTGGAAGGAGCCATATGGTTCACCTTTAACTCACTCTGACAGCTATAATATGATTGTTTAAACTATATTCTCGGAATGTATACATGGTATGACCATGGTATTGGTATGACCTCTTTTCATCAAGTTGGTAAATATTACATTTTTTTTTCGTTGTAACTTCAAATTTTCTTTGGTTATTTCCCGAATTATCGTAGCATACTTAGTATTTTAGCACAGGTGTTAAAGCTAATATCCTAACAATATAAATTCACTAAATTTATTTATAGTGTCGATTTTGAAAAGTTGACATCCGTTTAAGAATAATCATACAATGCAAAACATAGATAATCATTATATAATTATTGTAATTTTAATTTGTAACAGCATGTAGCATGTATTGTGGTTCACACTCACTCCTTGGCACTACGGTCCTTTCACAACCATATCTCAGGCCATCAACAACTACGAATTCCTCAGAGAGCATGTTTCCTACTTTAACTTAATATCTCATTTTTGTGAGGGTCACCCTTGTAAGGCGAAAAAGTTTTCTTGGTAGTCCTAGCTCCAGCATGATGTGAAACAGTTTGCTACGATTTATGCTATCGTAGGCCTGCTTAAAGTCGATGATGCAGGTCAACATTGTATTCATAGCCTTTCTCCAATACCTGATCATTTCTTGATCGGCCCGGCCTAAACCCACATTGATAGTCTCCAATTGTTAACTCAGACCAAGCCTTCTGTTCAAAAGTATTGCAAATACCTTATACGCAGTGCTGAGTAATGCAATGTCTCTGTAATTATTGCAGTCGGCTTTGTTACATTATTTGTGAATCGGTACAATAATCGCCAGGTTCCATTCGTCTGGGATCTTTTCTTCCGTCCAAGCATCCCATATTAGCTGATACAGTTCTTCCCGTTCCTCACCACCACATTTCAGGAGTTCAGCACTTATTTCATCCGGTCCTGGAGACTTATAGTTTCTTAGGCTGTCTATAACATCCTCCACCTCCTCTTTCTCTGGGGGCTCTTCAACTTCTCCATCCGTCTCTGTATTTCCGAAAATTTTATCAGCAGCATCTGTACCTAGTACATGACACTCCTTACCTGAATTCAAGAGGTTGCAGGAATGCTGCCTCCATCTTTTCAAGACGGCAGAAGGATCCGGTGTTAGCTCTCCATTTTCCTGTCTGCATATATTTGTTCTTGCCTGAAAACCCTTCTTTAGTTCTTGTATACCCTTGTAAAACTTTCTGGTTCGCTTCGTTTCATGTTGTTCTTGCAGTTTCTTTATTTCGTCATTTTCGTAAGCCCTTTTTTTCCTTCTACAGATAAGCTTTGCCCTTCTTCTTTTTGTCACATACTCCTCTCTGCTTGCTCTTGTTTTTCGATTAATAATTTTTAATCTTGCCTCATTTCTCGCTTTGACACATTCCTTATCAAACCAACTGTTTCTTGGCGGCGTTTCATATTTCCCTAGGGCCTCTTCTGTCGCACTTTTAACTGCTTTTTTGAGAATATCCCATTTCTTATTCAGAGATTCCTGATTTCCGTGCTCTTCTCTCAGAACGCTGCTCACTTTTTCTCTGAAGAGATCTGCCACATCTTCCTCTTTCAGCCTTTCAGTTGCATATCTTACCGTTTTCATGCTTTTTTCGTGGCGTTTTACAGTTATTCTGAATCGATAATTTACTTTAACTAGAAAGTGATCAGAGTCACAATCAGCACCTCGGCAAGATCGTACATTTGTCACGTCTGAGGAATGTCTTCTGTCAATCATCACGTGATCAATCTGATTTCTAACTGAGCCATCTGGGGACATCCATGTTTCTTTGTATATATCCTTTCTAGGAAACTTAGTACTTTTTATAACCATTTTCTTTTCTGCGGCAAAATCAATTACTCTTAACCCATTTTCATTGCTTATTTCATGTTTACTGTGACCACTTGTAATTGATCTGAATTTGGGGCTCTTTTCCAATTTTTGCATTCTTGTCTCCACTTATCATCTTTACATCATACTTTGGAGCCTGATCATTGGTTGCTGATAAGAGTTCATAAAACGCGTCCTTCTTTTCTTCACTCCCATCTTCGGTTGGCGCATATGCACTTATCATGGTCATGTTAAAGAAACTTCAAATCGTGGTTAATTATTGTAAAAATGAATTTAAAAGACACATAGTATACTCAAGTATGGACTGTGCCAATAAATAAACGGTTCTTTCAAAGGGTTACTTTGAAAGGAAAAAAAAGTCTAATATCCTGTCATTCTTTGGTTTAAGCGGTCGCCTCCGCAATATGAATCGTTACACCTTTAACCTTTTGATTTAGGTTTAAAAATGACCATTCTTGAACAAAATAATTTTCAGTTTACTGATTTATAGGAGTTTTAAAAAATATGAATTTTAATATAGTACAGAAAAGCATGGGAATCTGGACGGTTATGTATCAGTATTTTTACACTCGTATAATGTGTGGAATATTTTCCTCAGGAATGCTGAAAGAGTTCTAATATATTCAGTTTGGCTGACCTGTGGTAATCCGAAGTGACTCCTCAGACAGATGTAGGGAGAAGGAGTTCAGACAAGAGTTGAAAGAAGTTGGAAACCGGAGCCGGGCGAGGTCAAGGAGTTTTAGAACTGGGCGAGTCCAACTTCTTCTTCAGAGTTGTACACCCCCTTTGAGGGTTATACTTACTACTTTGACAAGACGGGGGTGGAACTGGATCATATGAAAAAGGGCAAGTTCCATCTGTAGATGAACCCCCTTTTTGAAAGATTTCGCCTCCTTCCAAGTTCGTTGCCAAGTTTAGATTATCTCTTTGTGTCGGAAGTATTCGAAGCAAGAAGTCAAAAGCTGATGGGGTGGGTTCTCAGGGTTATATTTCTCAGGGTCCAACATTTTCACATTTATTTCGTATCCGGTCCCGTTAAAAGTTGGTCGTATCTGATTACCTAACATCTTTCGGATTACTACTGCTTGATGTGGTTTCGTAGTTCTTACCGTCATAAAAATTTATTTATAATCATTGAGAGGAAATTTCATATCTTATTTCTATTGAATTTTAATATAACGCAAATATCGTAAATTATGCTTAATTTACAAATAAAGTCCAACTAAAATTCATTAATAAGCCTAGATCTCTCTTGAAACCTATTTATATCAGTGTAGAAAACATGTGTTCGAATAATTGAATACATGACTGGATAGTCTATGAAAATAGTTATTTTCATGGTTTTCATTGCTCGAAGTGTAAAGATTTCCATACTTTACCATTTCGACATGAAGGGAAAAATATTGGCTCAGGATCTATTTATGTTGGGTCAATATCTACTAAAGCTAACCATATTTAGATGAGTTCATTAGCAGTGCCTGTTTCATTAAATCTTCACTTACGCAAACATATTTGCCACAGACAGACCTGTAGTTCCAAAAGACTTCATCAGATTTGAATTGATGTTGACGGGGAGACTAATATAAAAAGAATCGTTAGTAATTTTAACATTTTTCATATTCTAGTTTAGCTTAGCTTTTTTAGTTGATGATTTCATCTTCTACTTTCGCACAAACTATATTTATTTAAATACATTTCTGTCAATATTTCTAATATTCCAATAAAATATTATGATCAAAAGCCTTGCTGCTTTTAATTTACTCCTGCTTTAATAAAAACGAGTATATTAGAGGATACATTTTTTCGCTTATGTGTTTAATTTTTTTTCGGAAAAAAATCTAATTTAAATTACGAACCATTTATTTTTAATTAAGATTAAATAAAACATGGATGACCATGGATGTTGTCTTTAAACGAAAAAAATTAATTAAGAGTCAACTCTATGAGATAGACGTATGGAATAAAAGTTTATTGACGTGTTGGAATTTAGAAAAAAATAATAAGTTGATGTAAGATGGATAATAACTAAATAATAAAATGGAGGATATGAAGATTTGTGAGAAACCTTGAAAATACGAAAAAAAACATATTGACATTTTTACTACTGTAGTGTTCTGCCTCAAAGACCACGTGCAGAAGATTTTAAACTATCAAAACCGTGTCTTTGCGTTGTTGAATGAATCACAGTGTAGATTTTGCCCGTGAAAATATGACAATTATACTTTAATTGCCTTATCATAATAAAGTTGACATAAAGATTCCAATAGAGTTTTATGCAGCATTTTTTTATAAAAAGCCGTTATTGTATTTTAGACCAAAATGTAATAACTACTGTATGGATGTGTGTGTGTATTTTGTGTGTATGAATAATATAATAGCCAGTGAAGTCATTGAATTTATTAAATACTATCTTTCCCGTATTATCAGAAAAGTATTTTCGGCTGGAAGAGAAAAGGACTGGAGCATGCTACGAATACTCGTATTCATCAAGCCATTTCAATCTTATGATTACCAGTGTGATTTAATAATTGTTTTCTTGTTTATCGGATCATTGGAAATTTACATAGTAGAGTATTTTTTATTACACCTTCTCTCTATATTAATTATGTTATTGATTTATAAAAATTTTGAAATACTTGTATCATCGTGGAGCAGTCTCGAGAATTCTTCATGGGAGGATCTAGGTCTTCTGTATAACCCTGTAATAATGGTGGGTTTATCCAGTTAAACCTGTATTGTTTTGTGGTGTATTTTTGGGTCTCCAGTGGCCATCAGAGACCCAAAAATACACCACAAAACAATACAGGTTCAACTGGATAAACCCACCATTATTACAGGGTTATACAGAAGACCTAGATCCTCCCATGAAGAATTCTCGAGACTGCTCCACGCGTGCGCCAAGAGAACAAACCATTGGGTAGTGGGCGACCTAAACGCCCGGCACACCCTCTGGAACAATGCCTCTTGCAGTGAAGCGGGAAAAATTATTTTAAAAACACCGTTTACAGTGGTTCACCCCGATACCCACACATTTATACATAGGGCTAATGTGGCATTCAGGTCAACGATCGACCTACTTCTAACTAGACAGCCCCATCGCCTTATTGAATGCGTAGCGCTGGATATTATAACAACGGACCATAGGCCTGTGCTTTACTCATTAGATGGAGAAACACCATTCCCACCTCCACCTACTAAATTTAAATATCAAGCAGCAGATTGGGAGTTTTATAAAGCACATGTCTACCATAATTTGTCAACTGTTCCTACTCTCCGAAAAACGAAAGACATAGACGATTACCTAGAGTTTTTTACAAAAACGATCAGAAGCGCCGCGGATGCGGCCATACCGAAATTTAATCCACTTCCGCCAGCCCTGCGTCCCCTACCAGATCACATTCTTTCACTTATCGCCTTGCGCAATAAGTGGAAGAATAAATGGTACAGGACTAGGGATCATGAGGTAAAATCGGTAGTGAATTCCCTTACTACTCAGGTTCGCAATCTCATGAAACAATGGCGGACTGCACAGTGGCATGAGAAGCTCCGAGCAATCCATGGCGACCACCGTAAATTTTGGAAATTACTCAGGGCGAGCACAACGAAGAGAAGCTCTACATTACTACACGACGGAGACAAACTGTTGACAGATGAGGAACAAGCAAGTAAGTTCGCTGATCACTACAGTGCCACTATAGCCCGTCGAACAATCAGTAGGACCGAAATCCCGAACGAAGAAATAGGAAATAATTATATGTTTGTATCCCCGAGGCAGCTGAAGGCGATACTCCGTCATTCGCGAGGAAATAAAGCCCCAGGCCACGACGGAATACAAACTATACTCCTAAAACAATTACCAAAAAGAGGCATAGCTCACCTGACGAACCTCTACAACTCCTGTCTCAGGCTAAGATACTTTCCTGAGGCATGGAAAAGAGCTATCCTCTTTCCGCTGCTGAAGCCCGCAAGAAATGGTAATCAGCCAGTCGACTACCGGCCTATTAGCTTACTTCCGCACATGGGCAAAGTTTTTGAGAAAATTATTCTTAATTATCTCAAAACCTATTGCTCAGAAATAGCGTTAATCCCACCGGAGCAGACCGGCTTCCAGGCCGGACTGTGCCCGGACCACCATCTGGCGAAGCTACACGCGGAAGTAAGCCAGAACACAGTTAAGAACGAGGCAACCGCTTTGATATCCATAGACTGCACGGAGGCGTTTGACTCAGTGTCCCATAGCCTTCTATGTAAGACACTGCAGGACAACGAGTTTCCCGAGCAGCTATATACTATCATAAGGTCCTTTCTGACACAACGTTCAATAAAGGTACGAGTCGGCGAAGAGCTGTCCAACCCCTTTCCACTCACGTGTGGTGTACCTCAAGGGTCTGTGCTATCACCGGTATTATTCTCAGTTTATACGGCGGAAATCGTTGGTGCCAAATACAAAAAAGCTACTGTGGCGGCGTATGCCGATGACATTGCCATCTACAGTAGCTCATTGAATGCAGAGAGAGCTCTACGGCAGGCGGAGGTAGCCTGTGAGGAAATAACTAAAAGACTGGACGGATTGAATATTACAGTTAATCCCAAGAAGACCGACTGTATTATTCTCTCCTTCCAAAAGAATAAGCGCCCTCTACCTAAGGTTTATAGAGTAGCAGGCAAAGTTAACAAACCTGCGAATAGGATAACGTATCTCGGTGTCACCCTCGACCGGCACTTGACGTTATCCCAACATTGCAATAAGAAGATGAGATCGGTGAGAACCAAATCTTACAGGCTAAATCATCTTTTAACCTCACCGAACTTATCACTCCGCCTCAAAGTAATGATCTATAAGGCAGTTATTAGACCAGCACTCCTTTATGGGGCGCCTATGTTGAATAACATTTCGCCAACAACTTCAAAAAGGCTCCAACAATTTCAAAACCGTATGCTGAGGCGTATAGTAAGGCACACTTCTCTACAAAGGACGAAATCAGACATAATACACGAGACTCTCGGACTCCCGACGGTAACGGACTTCATCACACGGAGGCATATCAAATTTTTTGATAGCCTCCAACACTGCACGAACCCACTATTCAACGCACTTACACCGACAGGCCGACCTCAGCGCTGGCAAACCCACGTACAGACACTCAACATGGACTGAGTAAACTACTAACAAACTCCAATCAGACAGAACTAGTGAGCCCCATCACTGGATCCCCCACTCCTTCCATTTAATTAATGCTCAGTAAATCCTTCAGACAATCCTCTCTTAAAATGCAGCTGGTGCAGTAGAAGAGATACAATGTATCTTTAGTAATTTTAATATGTTATTTTTTCAAATATTTATAACAACCAAAGGGGTTAAGAAATAAAAAAAAAAAAAAAAAAAAAAAAAAAAAAAATATCATGATTTATATACCGAAAGGTAACAGAAGGTTTTTGGTTTATATAGAAGCATTTTCAGGAATTTCTGTAAATTTGTATCATATTGTAAATAAAACTTTTGGAGGATGAGAAAAAAAAATCATGATTTATAGTTTAAAAAATCTTTTATTATTTTATTTGATAAAATGAAATTAATATATTATTAAATATTCTTTTAGGCTTCAACGACCACTATTATTACAAAAGACTTTGTTTATTTCTTCTGGTTTAGACCGTGTAGATAAATTTCTCGCCAACGTTTCGTCAACCATGCTGATGACTTCCTCAGGGCTGAGATGAGAAAGGGCTGTTTTTCATCTCAGCCCTGAGGAAGTCATCAGCATGGTTGACGAAACGTTGGCAAGAAATTTATCTACACGGTCTAAACCAGAAGAAATAAACAAAGTCTTTTGTAATATATTATTATTTTCCTTTGCTGGCTGATAAAGAAACAATACATTAAACAGATAATTTTGTTGTGAATCACGTCTTGAATATTTGGACTTCAGAGGTTTTTCCTGTAATACTTAAGCATGCGTAACATAATTGTTGGGCTCGAAATTGTTCATAATATTGTTCTCCTTTACACCATTGTTTCAAAATAAAAATATCATACCTAAAAAATCATAGTTAATATTCTAATTAACTAGTGTTTTAAATTGAAATTCTTTCACTAACCATTACATTTTTTCTAACGAACTTAAAACTTTTTTGATTTTAACTTTTGTCACACTTATGTAACTTATTCCCCGTAAAACTTCAAATTAAAAATAATTTAAAACATGATACAACTTAAAATATGACTTAAAAAAAAAAATCATGATGGAAATGAAACATCAGTTATGTCGTTCTTGAATTTAAAAAAAATTCTACCAATACAATTTCTATTGAAGGCTTAACTCTAATTTTTGAGTTATGTACTTGTTCTTTTGAAGGAGCGATATTCAAACTTAAAATAAAGAAGTAATGCTCGTTAGATTGTAAATGATTTTTATAATTCGGAGGCACAACCAAACTTTTTTATAAACCAGAATGTGTTATTTTCTAATGAATTGTAAAAATCAGCACCTGGTGTGATTAGGGTGTTACCAGTCAGGGGACATATCATTATAATTTCCATGTTAATTAATTCAGGTGATGTTCATTTACGGACCTGAAAAAGGCCTGTTTGCGTGTTGTAATATTTCCGTGGTGCCTGTACAGGTTGTAGGGCTTAAAGCGCAGAATGAATCATTAGGGCGCAGAGTGCAGTTAATCAGAATGCGGTGCCCTTAACTGTGTTTCGTGGCCAACAAATCAGCCCCTGCTACGATGATAGCTGTAGAGATTAATAAATAATTTCATAAAGCTTTCATTAGAATTCTAATAAATATCGTACATTGTAATGGTAATTATCAATAACATAACAACATTTATATAATATACACCCATTATAATATTAAGATAATATAATACATATATAAAAGTTAAATATTAAAATAACCGCAGGAAATGAATAGGTCAAATTACTGCTGTGAAGTATAAATATAATTTTAAGCATCACTTTCGATAAATACATGAGATTAATACGAAAAATCTCCAAGTACCAATTTAATAATTTTCATTAATATACATAGATCTTTATCAATAGACAAAAATTAAAATGGTTTTCAAGATTATAACATTTTGATAAAACCAAAAACATTAAATTTTTAATTTTAATTAATGTTAATTAAAATTAAAATATGGCACTAGGTGATCCTTCTCTACTTTTCTCTTGTTTATTCGCAAGTATCGTAAGACAAATGAGGCTAATTAAGCAGGTTAAAATATTTTAAATAATTAAATACGAAATTTATTACAAATTAATTTTATGAAACTTTCAAGTTCTAATCTTATTCATAATATTATATTGTTTTATTGTTTTGTTCGATCTGGAAAAGTATAATGTGTAAAATCATTTCTTTATGTTTAGAGTTTTTGTGCATGATTTTTATTTTTTAAGAAATCGTTTGATTTAGTCAGTAGCTTTCACTTGAGGAATGCTACAAGGAGTAACATGAAACCCCAATAAATTTAATTTATGGACATCGGAAACTACAGAAAAAACTGGACACAGAAGAATAAATCATAAATTACGAGGTTTTAATAATAATTAGTTTAACAATACACCTATTTAAATTCAAACTGTCCACACTTTACTATCTGGAAGAGAGCTCAAGTTAAATTAGATATCAATATATAAAGGAAATAATTTTTATACCAAATGGTTTTAATATATTATCTGAATAGCTGTATCCATGCAAATTATAAAGATTTTTTTTTTCTAATTACGAAAATTGGTGAAACCTGGTCGGTTACATTAATAAAAATATATTCATATTTATAAAAAAATTTAAAATATTCAAAATTCTCTGAAAAAATGTGTACATCTTTCATTCATTTTTTACAAATTCAGTAGTATTTTTGTTTCTAGTTTCAATATTTAAATTCAAACTCCTCTTTGAACTTTTTTTGAAAAAAAAAATATTAATCTTTAAATCTTTAGTATAATTAATTTAAGAGTGGCTTAATTATTAGGAATAATTAAATTCATAATTGGCACTTAACTTTACAATGTTCCCAGTCCATATCTAGAATTAGACTTAAGTATCCTAGAATAATTGTCAGCTGGATCACGAAAGTCGCTAAGATTACAAGTTGTTAAGGAAGTGGTTAACTTATCGGATTCAGTTATCACGATAACCGTAATATCACTTCGGCTTGAGGACTTGGCGTGTCGCAACCTTCTCTGACTTAGACGGATGCCGTGATTTAATGTCTGTTTCAAATATTTCAGTAGAGACGGTATATTTAAACAATCTAAGGCAACAAAATTAATTTATAACAGTATAGAATGGAATAAAAAAAAAAAGCAGAAATTGAGTACCAGTCAATACACACTTACTCGATAAACCGACTGCCCATTTTTCAAGCAAGTCTTGTAATTTGAAGTATCATACGACTTGAGGACTAATGTTGGACCTTTTTGATCTTTACGATATCAATGAATAAAGTCTTCGTAAGCAATTATTTATTATTGATTTGAATCTTTTTAATTTGTCATCAATAATAAGTACGGCATGTCGTATTGCTATTCTTCCTTTTTATTTTGTAGCATAAAGACATATTTTTTTAAATACTGAGAGTATAAAAGTACTTCATAAAAACGACCTATTTATATTTCTTGATTATTATTATTATTATTTTAAGATAATGAAATACAGGTGATGCAATATTCAAAATAATCCTGATTTTTAGTTTTTTCGTTATATTTTTTAATTAAATGACCTTTTCGTATACTGTAAGGTTGGTAATTAATTTTTTGGTAGATATAATTTTGTTCCCGAATTTGGATAATTATAAAACGATCAAATACAACTAGCATTAAAACTAAGTAGTACTATACTAACCAAATACAACTTCCAAGATTGAATTGAATTTAGTAAAAATTGTTAAACTCTAATTCCTTTAAATTTCTTGATTATGAAATTGTGATTAAAAAAAATAAAATAACAGTGAAAACCAAACCTCTTGCGAAGCGATATATACAATGCGTCGCAATCATGCGTATCATGAAGTGATTGTTGGCATTAGTATTGGAGAGATGAGAACTCCATCTCTATCCCAAGTCGCAATTAATAACAAAATATTAATGAACGCGGGGGAATGGAATCCGGACTTCTCTGAACCCAGCATTCTGTACCATCTTCACACATCATATAGCTTCCTAAGCCTCATAGTTAGTGGTAGTATTATTAATTGTTTATAACTATTACGTCCCAATAAATTTATGAGTGATAATGATTTATTTAGAATAATATAAATCTTATTAGAATTTCGATTTACTCATTGAGTGACAAACTGTTAAGATTAGCCTGAAGCGTTGGCAATGCTCGTAGCTTAGACTGCTAGGTCATTAAAAACGGTTTTACCGCGTAGGGTTATTAGTATTAGAGGGAGCGTAAGAAGGTCCTCTTTACCATCCCTTGATGGGCATATAATTGAAGAAGAGGGTAGATACTGAAAAGTAACCTTTTAAAAAGTCGTAAAGGCAGCTCAGTAGAAATTACAGTTCCTAACTGCTCATTAGTACGTGGATACCTGACCCATCCTTGGATAGTTTTTATCTTTTCCTGATTGTTAAAGTGTTTACCTGTTTTCTTTTTTACCGATAAACTCTTCAAGAAGCTACCGTGTGTATGTACCAACCATAGGAATCATGCTGTAATAGTATTTACTTCAATTATCGGCGGGCATGTCACTATTGGATCATTAACTATAAATATGAACAGTTCTGTCTTATTATTTATATTGTTCAAAATTGAATTAGTGGACTTGTGTTTACTATGTTTTTGTTTACAGATTAAAATGAGCTATTATTCATCCTATTTTTTTATAATTTACTACAATTGAACTAACAATGTTTATTATGCCATGGAATTTAAACATGGACAGTCGATCTTTTAAGAAACATTACTACCGGTTTTGGGGAAGGGTGTTGTAATGAACGGATCACTCACCGAAGGTTTGAGAAATTTCCCAACTAAAAAATGATTTTATTTGAAAGAAAAGATATGGCCAGGACCGGGACTCGAACCCGGGACCTTCACCTCTCCGTGGTGACGCCTGGCTCGCTTATAACTTAAAGTTGCTGGCTCGCTGACTTAAAGTGAACTAGATCCAAAATAAAGTAATGTTCAATTAACATTCTCCCCGTGTATGCATCGCAAATTGCGAGAACACGGAGATATAGGATCAAGTGAAAGGAGGGGATGTGGCTGGCCGTGAAGCGAGCCAGGATGGCCGAGATGGTTGAGGCGTCACCACGGAGAGGTGAAGGTCCCGGGTTCGAATCCCGGTCCTGACCATATCTTTTCTTTTCGAATAAAATATTTAAAAAGTTATATCATATAAAAATACAATAAATTATAATAAATATTTATTTGTTTCTGTTTGGTGGTTAATGGTAGGAATAGTTGATTTCTCTTTTCAATCCAAAGGAGAAATCATCATATCCTCATCGTACTGCTATGATATTGTCATAATGAAAAAAAAACTTATTAAAAATCAAGCTGCACTGGTTAATCGGAAGCAATTTAAACTCTTACAAGACAACGCGAGACCTCAGTTTTACTACTTAGAAGAACTAGCTTACGAATTCCTTTCATGTCTACCTCATTAGCTTATTACCGTATCTCTTAATATGGTTGAAAATGATTCTCAAGTAAAAAACTTGTTTTCAGTGTTTGTTTATTTCATCACAAAACCATTTATTTTTCAGTTCTGGGATTGAAAATATAGATAAAATCAATAAAATTTTTATATCGCGTATATGGAAAAACTCACACTGCATAGGTGGTACTGCATGTTGTATTCAATATTCTATTTTATTTTTGATAAGATAGATGTTATAGTAATAGTTGAGTATAGGTATAGTGTTTTTAAATTATACTTTTAAAATATTTGGTGCAGTGTTTAAATCACATGTGAATCATGAAACAAATACACTTTTTTTAAAGTTTTATTTTTTTTTTATTTTTTTTTTTTTATTGAGTTGTACAACTGTAATACATACATCTAGTACAATTGCTATAAGAGTAAATAATACATGATAGCACATGTAGAGATACTACCCACTGGCAGCACTCTAATAAAGTTCTATAATAGAAGGTCCCGAGGCCATCTTCTCTTCAGACGCCTAGGAGGATTGTCCGGGATGGAATTGGATGCAAGGATGGAAACTAGTGGGTTTGGATGGGTTTGAAGTTTATTGTGGAATTATAGGTATCTGGAATGGGCTAAATCGGTAACATATGGAACGTTAAGGTCATTATGGATGGTTTTATTTGTGACAAAATAAGGAGCGTTTAGGATTTTGCGAAGGATTTTGGATTGCAAGGATTGGATACGAGAGGAATTCGATGGTTTGGTGGAGCCCCATAGTTCAATTCCATAAGTCCATATAGGCCTTATAACAGTCACATAATTTTTGAAGTTAGTTTTCAATAAAGATTTAGTTAGTGTTACCTTTTAATACTATAACTAATGATATAAATTATTTTTAAAAAATACACATAAGCTATAAAGTACAAAAATCAATTAGGTGTATGCCTTTTTTCTAGCTCTCCATTACCATCTGTAGCTAAATAAGTTGGATATTATGTATTCTAGAATATAATAATTTTTTTTAGGGCAACAGTACAAAGCTTAATTTCGGAAATCAGTTTTCAACAGGGGAGAATATTTCTTTGTTTTTTCCCTTGTTTAAATTTAAACGTTTTATTAGCATCATAAATTTGCGATGGTTATCTTTTCAAAATAAACAAATGTAATGAAGTTTTAAACGAAAAAGTTTTGAAGATTTGGTATGTAATCCATGTCATATTCTTACATCAATAAGGAAAGTATACAAATATATACCAAAGTATACAAATATATACCAATGTATACAAATATAATAAGAAAAGTATGGAATATATACCTGCATGGAATATTCCCTGATATGTTGTTGGCACGTGATGTTAATCTGAAATACGTAATTTCAGTTTTATTCGATTTTTCGTTTTTGAAATATATCTTTCTACCTTTAGCTACCCATCTCATCACTCACTCAACAAGTTCATCCAAATTTCTTACCGTAATACTAAAACCTTGCTTAATTGGTTATATTAAAGCTTTTATTGATTCAAGTATATCTTTCAACTGATCTTTATTTATTTTTTGCAAAGAGGCCCTTAAAAATGATTTCACTCTCCAATGGGCGCTTCAGACCTTGCTGGACCTGGTCCTAGGCCTCTGCCAACATTCTTCTCTATTCCTTGCGGTCTCTAGCGAGGATCCTTTCTCAAATCATTCACTCTCTCTTTCTCTAAATATATATATATATATATATATATATATATATATATATATATATATATATATATATAGATATATAGATAGACAGGGTGTCCCATTTCAAGTGGATCAAATGTTTTTAACTTTTAAACCAAACAAAATTCAGAAAAACGATTCAGGTAAAAGTTGTAGTTATTCAGGGCTAGTTTAAAGAAATATAAAAAAAACAATTTTTTGTTTTTTACTTTAAATGGTCAATATCGAATAATAAAATAAGCTAATTTGTTCACTGTCAGGGCATGAGTATGAGACTAACCTAGTCTCGAAACGTCACCTAAGAAGTTTAAGAAAGACTGAAACTCGAGAACTAAAACACAATATATATATATATATATATATGTATATATTTATATCATCTTTGTATACTAGGATCGCCATACAATTCCATCATTTCGGCATTGCTTCAGATTCTCCACCTGTGCTCTTCTTTGACAGATCTAAGGTCTTTCTGAGGTCGTTTTTCTTCCAAGCCAGAAAAGCTCTTCTGTTTTCCTTGGCCAGTCAAGGACGTCAAAGTACGTCTCATTGTCGTTCATTGCATACATCGTACATTACTACTGGTCTAACTATTCTTTTATATAAGAAAAGCTTTGTGTTACTGGAAAGACTTTTCCATCGGAGAGCTTTTTGCAGGGTGTAAAAAGATCTTGTTCCCTTCCAACATTCTGCCCTTAATTTCAACTTTTAAATCGTTGCTCTCCGTCACTACTCCTTCCAGGTACTTGAATGTACTACACCTGTAAAAGTTGTTTTTTCCCAACTGAAAAAATTTATTAAATTATATTTTTCTCTGGAAAACATATTGAATTATAAATTATAAAAATTAATATAAATTAGTGTATATCTAATAATATTTGTGTTGTGGTACTGTATAGCTGCATATCGACTTCTTTTACTGAAAAGGTGTGGTAATCGAAATTAAACGTGAAAGGGGGAAAGAGATCTGTTCCAACAGAAAATAAAAACGCTTACACAACAAATTGCCGGACCTCTCAGCGTAAGTCAAAATTTAGTGTTCATTTAAACCGAAATGAAGACCATTAGGGGCCTTGGATGCGATAGGGAGGCGTATTTCACTCGCGAATATCAGTTTCAAAACTCAATTACCTTGGCTATAGATTTAATACCGCTTCAGTCCTGCTCTTCCTACCTCAAAACGTTATCTCGCCATTAAATTTCTAAATTTTCGTTTCCCTCGACTGAGGGGTGGATAGTGAATTATCATTTTGGAGTTATTGTTGCTTGAATTACTTAACTTGTGCTCGTACATTTTACCTTTGTGGGAAATGCTGCGTCCGTTTGTATGGAAGTTTTCCAATATGGTTAGTAAAAATTTATATTTATATTCATTGACTTTGCCCAGCGGGCGAAACCTTATGGGCGCAACTTACTGCTTATGTTGAACTGATATTATCACATGTGTGGGTGATTCCATTCTAACAGTGTTTATTAATGTTTATCTATTTATACAATTTTTTATGAATATGATCCTCATAAACGTATCGCATCACTTCTTTGTTTTAATATAACATGAAGCCCTGAGAAAATTTACAAGAGGAAGAATATAGTCCGGGTGGAGGTCAGTAAAAATTCTCTTAAATAAAGAGAACTATTTATTTTAACGTTTTGACCTCCATTGCAGGTCTTCTTTATGACTAAATATGCAAGATGCATACAAAATAAAACGGTGCATAGTTCAGAATAAAAATACATACAAGCATCAAGGAATATGAATGATAAAAATAAAAACGCAAGAGAAAACACAAAAAAAAAAACAAGACAATAACGAACCTAATATCCAGACAACCATTCCTTACATCAAAGGTACCTCAGTAAAGATCGCCAGGATTCTAAAGAACCACGACATCAAGACCACATTCTCCACTGACAAAACAATAGCTCACATCCTACTGAAACCCAAAGACAAGTTAGGACTACGTACCCCAGACATCTATAGCATGCCCTGTTCCTATGGCAAGATACATAGGACAAACCGGAAGGACCATCGAAAGAAGGATATAGGAGCTATTGTTGATTTATTGACACATATCTAGTGTCAAAAAACGCCCAGACGGAAAAATCCACCACCTACCTTTCGAAAACACAGCAATACTGGTTAAAGAAAGTAATTTTCATCTCCGCGCTATAAGAATCCAATAATTTTAATAAAGAAGACGGTTACAAACTTAGTAAAAACTGGTATACTGCCATAAATCAAAAGACTAACACATGAACCTGCCATCCTCGCTCCTAAGGTATATATACCCTGACTCCACCATCCGCTCTTCATTTACTGAGAAAGCTCACAACATGATGAGCGAAAGCTTGGCAAACAAAACCAATACCACACGGTCTATCCCGAATAAAGAACATACGGACAATACCGCAGACCGTGGTAGCCTATGTGAAAATAATAATAAAATTGGGAAACTCATTAGATAAACTAAAAAACATAAGTAATTAGTTATAAAGACGGATTCATTAATTTAAAAGAGTAATACAAATTAATCAAACGATGATATTTGAAAAAGTAATAGAGTAATATAATGATAATTATAGCAGAGTAATACTAATACATTCCCTATACCATTCATTTGATCAATTTTATTACTCTCTTTATTAATTTTTTTGTAATACTCTATAATAGTAAAGTATGTTTGTTTGTTGAAAAACTAAGAAATTTATTACTTTGGTTTGTTATTTCTAATTGCCATTAACTAATTGAAGGACTAATGGAAAATAATAATTTATTATAATAATTAAAACCTTTTAATAAATGTAAATAACATTAAATTGCTGATATATTTGAAAATATGTGTATGTTACTTCGAAGCTATGGCTAAAATCACCGACCCACATTTTATAATTTTTTTTTTTAGTCTTCTGCTGAGTAAAAAGTGATAACGGATGTAGTACAAGCATTTTATTGTGAATCAGGATTGCTCTACCAGACAGCTATTTATTGTTTAATAGGTGTTAATGAAAAAAACATGTGGTTACAAGTTACACTTTTTTTTATATAGGCAAATTGCCATTTTTCCATTTTCCGTAGCAATTGCATTGGTTGTAGCTTTTTTAGTTCATAAACGACATATCTGATATTCCATATCATTGGAACAATCATATAAGTTAAAATTAAAAATTTTCAAGCTTTACAACATTTTCTAATTGTTAATAAAAAAAATCAATACCGTCATTAAAATATGAATGCTCTGTTTTACCAACAACCAAATTTTTATTTGTTTACCTGACGTGGAACTTTCAAATACCTCTATTGGAAAATTAGGTTTTTTTTTTTAGTTATGACATTGCTCTTTTGAAGAAGCAGTATGACCTAAATAATCTCTTTTTCGGATGGGCACTTTATTCTTGGAGTACTAATTATGTGAGTAAATGGTAAATTTAAATAATATATCAAGCTTTCAGTTTTCCTTATTAAATCTTGTTTTGTCTTGACTGTGAAGAAAGCAATATAACAATTCGACATAAAGAAATTGAATTATTTTTAATATAACTTATTAAAATTATTAATCTATTCTAAAGTCTAACGTTTATGTATAAACATAAACGGACATAAATTATTAAAGTACTGTTATATTTGAAAAAAAAACGGAACTGTAATTTACTTCTTGCGTATCTACAGCCAGATTTTTTGTTTAGAAATTATTTATTTTATTTTTTGTCCTTTGTAATAAGTAATGAGTGATAATTTAGTAATGCTTGATGTCGTGCAAGAAGATTTTATTTTGATTCAGGATCGCTCTTTGAGTCACCGATTTATTGGTTGGTTGGGTGTTCCAAATTTGAGGTGTAAAACCGATTGGCCATCAACGCCTTAGTTTATTACATATATTATTTATAATCGTTTTAGTAACAATTTTATAAAACCTGAATAAAAAATAATAATTAAATTTAAAAAAATGTATAAATAAAGAAAAATAATAGAAAATAAAAAATAGGAGACAACTGTATTAGATATTCTTAATTAATCCTTTTTTTGAAAGAAAAGCGATGACCTTATTAGCGCACTTTTCTTCATTTCCCAATACTATGGAAACATTGGCAGGTAGCCCTATTTTGTGCATCGCTCTTTTGTAAAAAGTACAGCCTTCGAAGTTATGTTGTTAAGCTCTCGTTGCATTTCTCGCATGTTAGAGGGGGTTGTTTAGTGATTATGACCGTGGGTAAGCCTTGTATGTCCTATCCTAAGTCTTGTAAGCCACCACTTCCTTTCTTCGGATGGTACGACAGGAGCTGCTCTATGGTTTAACATCAGTTTTTATATGTTTCAATTTATATGAAGAGCTATTGTTCCATACTGCCTGACAATCATGGATTAAGTTCTGTCTTTGTGGTCGCGCTAGCTCAGATGGGGTCAATACAGCTTTACCACGGCCTGGAAGAGCAAGAGCTTCTTTTGCTGTCCTATCATTCAGTTCATTACCTGTAATACCTACATGTGCCGGTGACCAGATAAAATTGATCGACGTTCCGTCATCATGTGCCTGTTTTGTAAGGTTTAAAATGCAGTCTATCCCAGGGTGGTCTGAGTACATGTTACTCATGGCTTTTAAGGCAATCAAAGAGTATGATACAAAATTTATTGTTTATTTATTTATTAATATTGTTCATCTTAATAATTTCATTATACGCTGTGCTCCGGGGGTACTAATTATGTGATTAAACGGTACATTTAAATAACAACTTAAATAATAATAAATATATCAAGCTATCGCAATTTAAGCCCTGTTTTGTCCTGAAAGGGAAGAAGGCATTATAACAATTCGACAAAAGGGTTTAGACTTTAAGAGGTCCGCCTAATGGATTCTCCGACATAGGATTACTCTCTCACATCTAATAATATGGCCCCTGTTTACAGTGTAGTGAAAACTAATTACGCTCACCAACTTTGAAAGTTTGTTTAACTTGGGCCTTTTGTAAGCTTTTGCATACACTGCTTTATCTCTCACAGGTGAGGGCGTGCCTTTATGTTGGATGGAGGCATCAAAACCGCCCCCCTCCCTCGGACGGAGAGTTTTATAATTAAAGCATCAACTCCACCTGCCTCAGATTTGATTATGTTATCAAAATCTGGCCGCTCCCGTTGTCGTTAGCGTCGTATAACAATGAGCAGCCAGCTCCGGGTTTATGAATTTTAAACAGAAAATATTCTGTTCGTCTCGGGAGAACAGAACACTTTTTTTTGTTTTTCCGTGCTAGGGAAAACAACTGCACTTCCAAACTTTATTTTAAAATTTCTTATACATACTTATTATTTTTTAATGATCCTGTACCACTACAACCCATGAAGGATCAGGGGATCAGCAGCTAACAGATAAAACACAGGACCTTCGTTGTGGCAATTCAGCGCTCTACCACTTAGCCACTCCGCTCCCTTTTTTTGAAGATCCATTTTTAATTATACTTTAAATATAAAGTTCCTGAATAAAAGAGAAGTATCCAAAGACAACTAATTGAGTCTGTATATGTCTAAATTCTCCCCATATTGACGTATTCATCTATGCTTCATAGATGAGATATTTTACAGAAATAGAAGGGGAAACATCGATCACATCTAAGAGTGGAACCAGCAGAGATTGTGGAAAAGAGATGTTTCGTTCATGTCCTAAGAATGGAAAACTACAGGCTATACATGAGCCTAAGGTTGAGGGAAGAAGAACACCGCGACATACCTGGAAAGAAGTTGAAGAATGCTTTACGAAGATAAATAAAACGAATACATGATTTCATTAATCATTTATTTCATAAACGAAGATAAACGAATACATGATTTCATTATTCATTTATTTCATCTCGGTATTTGAAGACCGATTATTAATTAGAAGACCGATATTAATAATTAGACATATATTATTCCATTTGTTTATTTATTGATTCCATTGGCACTGAGGTAACATAAATACATTTTGGATGGGGAGAAAGTTAGTTCTGTTGTTCCCAATAAATGGCTTTGAAGTCCCATATCTCCTATTATACTTATTCAACGAAGCAATGATATAGCGTCTCCACATTTATATGACGCCAAGATCTATCACTAACTGTCTACATTTTAACTAAAACCCCTTTTTTGTTTCAAAAATATTTAGCTGTAGCTACCGGACTGTAAATTTTTATACTCATTCACTCACTCACTCCTTGGAAATTTGTACAAAGAATATATATAATAAATTTTGAGTACATCCAACAGATGTACTCACACATACGAGAATTATGTGTGGTCATCTAAGATAACAGTACTTAAACTCTTATGAACCTCTTTACGGCAGGTTGTCATATGTTCCGTTTGGTTAGTTTATTTATTTTTTGTGCGTTTGTAAAATGATTAATAAACTGTTAATGACAAGAAGGAGGGTAATCCTTTGCGCTGACAACCGTTTATAGATTTTAATGTCCTCATTACAAAATTTAATTAAATTATGACAGTTTTGATATTTTCACTAAGTGCGGTAGATCGTTGCAAAAGCTGTCATTAAGGAGGTGTATTAAATCATAACTATCGGTAAGTTAAACTTCCTTCCTACTGGGGTTTCTAAATAAGCAACATTTGAGATAAAGATTTTTTTTTCATAGTGATATTGTTTATGTCTGTAAAGATCTTCGATACCGTACGAGAAGAGATCTAAGTCAGGGTATGCTTCATTTTATGACGCAGATTGAAGTTAAAAAACTAAGTAGTTGGAATTGAAATTATATAAAACTAAAATCTACCAAGTATATTCTTTCATACCCGATTGGTATTGGAAGAATTGAGGCGCGCGATCGTTAAGTATTCTGATCGACACTCGATTCAACCTCATTTACATATCACACCGGTCGAGCCAGCTTATGATTGCTCTATCATACCGTAATGACTCGCTCTCTGATGTAATCAACGAATCACTCGGTTAATCAAATAGACAAATAAGCTGAGGTGGTAAATTACATCTTCCTCATGTCGAGATCACAATCTCGTAGAACCTCGGTTATTATTGTAATTTTAAAAATTATAACCTGAATCGGATCTGATAGCGACGACGGCTGCTAATGATCGGTTAAATTATCCTTGACGGGCATATCATTGAGAAATTATTTACTACTTCAGAATCATATTGACTGGAAAAAAACTACATAATTATGTTATTGTTACCTAGTTTATTTTAAGCAAAAATTTATTATATCAATAATATACACATATTATGTGATTCACATTTTATTTTCCTATAGATTCATTTAGTTTACGCAAGTGTAATTAAATACAAAAAAAAAATGTAAAAACCATATTCAAATTAGACATATATTATTCCATTTATTTATTTATTGATTCCATTGGCACTGAGGTAATATAAATACATTTTGGATGGGGAGAAAGTTAGTTCTGTTGTTCCCAATAGATGGCTTTGAAGTCCCATATCTCCTATTAAACTTATTCAACGAAGCAATGGTATAGCGTGTCCACATTTATATGACGCCAAGATCTATCACTAACTGTCTACATTTTAACTAAAACCCCTTTTTTGTTTCAAAAATATTTAGCTGTAGCTACCGGACTGTAAATTTTTATACTCATTCACTCACTCACTCCTTGGAAATTTGTACAAAGAATATACATAATAAATTTTGAGTACATCCAACAGCGCCTTAGAACCGTTTAAAGCTTTATTAAAATCTGCAATGATTTAGTCACCTTCTCTTGCAGTCGTAATGAATATGAAACGACGTCTATGCATGAGCAATGCAATATGATTTGAGATCTAATAAATTGTTATAGTTATTCGATCTATGGACAACACATTAATCTGAACAAGCTCTTATCACATTGCCTCTTCCCTAACAACTCAATATGAACAGTAATTCCACACTAGCAAGCAAACTTCGACTTGTTTTTGAGTACATATTGTTTTCAAATATCGACAATAAATTTCATTTTGTTTCTTAATCAGTCTAATTCATCAGAAGAATTTCTCATCTCGCCATGCCTTTGGTTTATGCCTATAATGATAATGACTGAAGCAGAAGTGCTTAAAAATTGTACAGATTTTTTAGCAAGTATTTAATCAAGAAGTATTTGAATGGGCCAAAAAGTATTGTACATCCTAAGTTTACATGTAGTCGATTAATATGAAGTCTAAAAAGCCTAACTTCTGAATATTATTATAATAAGGAAAGTATAGGTATCTTTTTTAACATTATCAATATATTGGAAATGACGTTGTGCTTTTAGTGAAATTAGGATGATTTCCATTTAAGAGTTTTTAAAAAATATACTTATATAATTTAATGCGAAGATATAAAAGTGAGTTCGGCCCATTACTAACAAGATTAAAAGCGGGCTTTTTCAAATATCTCTTAATTCTCTTGTGTTCCTCTATAACGAAATGAACTCACCGCGTCCCTTGACAATCTTTTATCAGAGCCATTGTGGTGAGGAGAGTGCTCCTTTTTGATCTTGGCCATTCAAAGGGTTTATATCTAATTTCTTTAATGCTATTTGTTCAATTCGTTCGTTAAGTTGTGCATTTACTCTAACCGTTCTTCCTTCCACGATGGGTTAGAATGAATTTATTTCCATACCCATTTGTGAAAACCTTTTGTGGTTTCATTTTTATCTCCCGTCCTTTTGATTATTTTACGGTTTGGCTTTTCCTTGAAGTTATTATTTGCTTATAAAATCAGATCAACCTCTTTTCTTGATATATATTTTTATCTCCTCTTAGTAATTTAATTTTCCTAATATAGGACTTAAATTTTGAAAATAAATCATTTGATAATTGTATTGACGAGGACGAGAAAAAACATTTACTCATCAAAAATATAAATGAAACAGCCACAAGATTTTTGGTAATTATTCCGCAGGTTGTTGCATCGAGTGGAGTCTCAACAAGTTTTAATTTTGCATTCGTTTCATTTTTCAAAAATACAAGTTATCATGAGCTTTGATATGGAAATGAGAATGTAATGTTGGGATACGAGTAACTTCGATTATCATTTCATCTAAAAATGAATGTTTCAACAAACATATATCATCAATATTTCACAGGGTTGGTTGAAACATTTATTT
This sequence comes from Arma custos, assembly GCA_037127475.1. Taxonomy (NCBI): domain Eukaryota; kingdom Metazoa; phylum Arthropoda; class Insecta; order Hemiptera; family Pentatomidae; genus Arma; species Arma custos. The sequence continues at coordinate 11,271,367 of CM073764.1, forward strand.
CTTGATGAAATGATTACCGAATTTCTACTCATTACCTATAATTATATTCTCTTTTCCATACTAAAGCTCACGACAACTAGTATATATAGTATATATGGAAAATATTAAAAATGAAACGAATGAATAGTTAAAACTTGCTGTAACTAAACTCGAAGTAACAATCTTCGGAACAGATACCTGATTTTTATTTCATTAACGCTAGGGTGTACTAGTATTGTGTAGGGTGTATTAACTAATAATTCACTTTACAAGTTCTTACATTTTAACTTTTTTTTTTATAGGTATAGAAATCGAGGGAATTTTGACAATGCCTACAGATGAAACTTATTGATTCTTCTGCTAAAAATATACTGTTATTCCTAGTGTCATTTCTAAATGCAACCTTTATTGTTTTTTTCTATCAGAATTAGGACCTAAGTATATTGTGAGGGAACTTAAGTAAATTAACAACTTAGCACTTAAGGTGGTAGAAGTTTAAAATTAGATATTGTGTTAACTAACTTCATTGTTAAAATAGTCGGGGTAAATGCACACTCGCCCCTCCCCTAATGTTTAGTGAACCATAACTCAGTTAATAGATTTATTTTTTTTTGTCATTGAGATTTATATTGGGTCTTAATATTGGGCATGGCTGATCTTTTTGAAACTAAAATATTTTTATTTTATTTTATTTTTCTATTTATTGTTATAGTTTTTAAATATTTTTATTTTAAAGAGAAATGATTTTGGCGAAAAGAGGCTGGCTCAAAAGGCAGAGCACCACGACGGATACGTGGGAGACCCGGGTTCGAATCCCGGCACTGGACAAATCTTTTCTCTTCAAAATTAAAATATTTTTTTGTTGATACATACAATACATTACAAATATTGTTACAATTTAGTTGACCCAATAAAGAAATGATAATATAAAACTGCGAAAATTAAAAAAAGAAATAAATGGATATTTGAATATGAAAAAATGGAAAATTACTTCTTTAATAATAACTCATTTTTAATTTCATATGAGATACTCGTTTTGTTCCTTATATACTATGAAAAATTGACTATAGAGCTTATCTTAGAAAATTAAGTTCTATCAAAATAATTATCAATATCTCAATATAAGTGTATGGCATTAAGAGCTTCAAATTTTTTATTGATTTTTTTTGTAAATTCCTGCAATGAAATAGTTAGAAAATTAATCCACATATCGTCCCTGTCATCGCCAAGTATCGAAAGTGAAAAAAACACAGTTTTCGTTTTCGATTTATAGCAGTTGCTTTAGGATTGATAATTAATATAAATTCACAAAGAGGAATCAGTCACAAAAACAATGTAAAACGTATTTAATTGGTTTGACAATAAGCACTAGTTTTTATTGAACCTTGAAACTCCTTTTTCCGGCTTTCACATTCTATAGTTGGGAATGGCAGGGACGATATGGATTTAGTGCGCAAACGTTTTAGACGACCCGTGGAAATATAGGGCATGTGTCTGTAAATATATACTAGGTTTTCTGGAAAAATTCATTTGAAAGTTTTCCTTGTTACCAAGAGGAAAAACTGAAGTTAAAAATATATTGCTATTTCTCTAGGCAAATGCGCCATTTACAAAAAATGGGCATGATATGGATTTTTAAGTTTAATTTCCTTCTTATCTGCTTGGAATCAAATCATAAACCCATATTAGGTGTGTTATCTTATCCCTCTATATTTCCATTTAGGAGGAATCTTAGGATAAGTAATTGACATAGGTTACTTAAAGTAAGTAATAATTTCTAAATTTATAGTAAATGGCCTCATTAAATTCAAACTTGACAAAAGCTAGCATCATATTTGAATACATCTGAGGTTCATAGAAAAATCTGATCAATTTAAAAATTATTCCGCACATACTCTGTTGTTTGGAAATATCGTTAATAAATATGTAAATTATTTGTTATTCTTAGTCTCCATATTGATTGTATTGTTTGTTGTTTTCACTAAAAACCATACACATACCTGAACACTGTATGGTATTCGGAGGATTTTTTTTTTCCGAAGGGTTTATAGAACGAGGTTTATGGAGGTAATTGAACATATGAATAATAAAGTAGTGCAGGTCTTATGTCTTACTACCTCTAAACTGAACTTATAAACTGAGGCTTGTATTGTAGTTAATCATATAGATGCAAAATTTTTTTAAAATTATACATAATTTGCTTGTTTTAATAATCTCTATTAATTTTATTACAGGTAAAATAAACAGCATCTTAAGAGTATCTATCAATGCGTTGGGTGAAATGCAAGTAGGTACTTTAATTCACATATTCCGAAAAAAACATTTATTCTAAATTATAATAAAAATAATATGCATAATACCATGTATTTTAATTATAGAATAATATAATATAAAGAGAGATGTCTTGAATAAATATATATTATATTTTATAATGTATTAGTAAAACGCGACTGGTTACTACTTGGACGTAACGGTGTAAACCACAATTTTTATTCCCAGAATTATTTCTCCCAAGTATTATTCAGAATTTTTTTTCTCCAAACCCAAAATATTCTACTTTTTCCTATTATTCTATCCACGTCATTCTAACCTCAAAATTCCTTGAATAGCTTAAAGATAATAAAAACAAAATATAGTTAATAAAAAAACGAAACCGAGTAGGTTTTATGCAGGTTTGTATGATTGTGCTGGACTCAAAGAGCGATTCTCCCCAGGCATAAACAGGTAATGCACTGCTCACTCTAGGGTATCTGCCACTGCCGTTTCTGAAATGAAATTGTGCTTAATACATACTAATAATAATGGCAATGTCTAGTTTCTGATTTCTTTCTATCACATAAAAAGTTATAAAAAAGACTTCTAGTTACTTCCTTAATTTTCCCTAATTTGGACTATTGCTGTACAGTATATGAGTTGTCACTGAAGATCTCGATGCAAAACTAAAACTGTTGATCAACTGCTTCGTTCGTTTCATCTTTGGGATCCCGAGAGACGCCGGTATCACCCGATATCACGAAGAGTTGAAGTGGCTTTACCCTTCCTACCGCCGTATTTCCTAGCTTCCTTTCTTTACCAAGTTATCCAATCCCGCCGCCCATCATACATCTCCGATCTCCTTAAATTCAAAACCTCGGTCCACTCCCGTAACACCCTTTCTCGGCTCTCAGACCGATTTACAGTATCCCACCGAACAACTGCTTTTGATAGATCTTTCCTTATCCGATCCTCGTCCCTTTGGGACTATAAACCCTCTTCCATTCGTCGTTCCAATAATCTTTCAACCTTCAAATCCCATATATTCAATCACCTCATATCCTTACAATTCCCAAAAAATCGGAAATAACATACTCAGTTTTCATATTAATATTTTCTAACTGATAAATGAATGATGTGTTTTTATTTGTATATAACTGTATTAATATCATTATTTATATATATTTATAGTATTGACGCTTCACTCATCCAGTTAGATATTTTTAAAAACAAGTTAAATTAGTTGATATTGTTCATATTTTTATTTCATTTTCTGCTTTCTTAGTTTCTACTTGACTTTGTAATTTGCATACATATGTTATTATCTATTGTTTATCTTTATATAATCATTGTAATCTTATTTCTGTTTTTTTTTATTTCTTGTACTCTGTTTTCTTTTTCTTTTAAATGTTATCACTGTAGGTAATTCACAATTTTTTTTTCTCATTAAATCTTTTTCACTTAATAAGACATAATAATACCCTGTATATCTGTATTGTTATTCTAAAGGTACTGGTCCCAGAATAAATAAAGAATTTATTATTATATAATGTTTTAATTTAGATATAAGGTAGAATAATAAAAACAGCCCGTGAAAAATTGAGTTTAACTGTTGAAGAGCACATAATTTGTAAAATGGGGTTGGTGCGACTTTAGCAGAGTTATGGTTATAAAGTGAGAAAATGCACATCATGATCGATGTTTTTGGGGCCATTTTAGTGGCTAGCGCAGAAAACAGCAATTTGACTGTGAATACAATGATTTGGTTAAGTGCTATTGGATGGATTGTCCAAGGGAGAATGCACTAAGGGGATTGATCATCGATTCTAATCTCTTTTCCACTAGCTCGGGTTGGCATCTCAGTCTTATAACATTCTTTGCGGGGGTGTTCTTGTTACATTAAAACCAGTAGTTTATGTGGTTCCTTAGTGTCTCGTTGGGATATTATTATCGAATATGAAATATTGCGTCGTTTCATATGAAAGGTCCGTTTTTATTATTTCTGAAATTCAATGTTGAATTCTGTTGTTTACTATCCTTATGTTTACAATTCGTAATGAGCAATTACTAATCCTCCCTTTTTGACAATATTTACTAACACTGCAATTAAACAAATATTGTTTAGTATATATGAATATGATATGAAATATGACCATGTTTAAAATTGGACAATGGGTAGCTCAAGCTACGAGAAATATTATCACCGCGTTCGAGGAATAATGTTGTAACAAATGGACCATTTTCCCATGCCTAACCAAAGTTGCATAAAAAAAAAAAAAATGGTTTCTGTTTGGCGGTCAGTAAATTTCTACTTTCGAGGTAAAAACATCACATCATCATCGTACTGCATGGATATTTTTATTATCTCGTCTTGGGTTATCCTTTGTTCAGTTCCATAAACAACCTAAGCATATCCTCCGTAACTTCGAGTTCTCTCATATCTCTCTCTGCTTCCTTCAATCAGTACGGTTTAGTTTTTCTATTTTTGAGGAATTCAAATATTATTTTCGTTAGAGTACTTTCGAAGGATATATCCATAGAAATCCACTATTCTATCCTCATTGTGTCATATATTCTTACTGTTGCGTTTTATAGCGCCTCAGTTTGTGTACGATCTGTTTTAAATGACTATTCAGGATAATGAAATGTATGTGGTAGTATCTCTTCCCTTTTCTGTAACTTAATCTTAATTGGGCTTTAGAGGTTAACCTCTTTCACACACACCCACACACACACACACACACACACACACACACAAATACATGTACTATATTTCATTATGTTATTATTATAAATTTTAACACTATACTACATGGAAAAAGTGACATGATAATAGTGTTGAACAATCACTATAATCACAATATTCGCAACATCGCCCTCCTCATCGCTGTTATGATTCACAAGGTAATTACGCGGCAGAGCCAGTGCGGCTGACATTGAAGTGGAACAGCAGAAATTAATAGCGACTCTCCCTCTAAGTGGAGTCCTCCCACAATAGTAAGAAGGCCAATTTTCGATTTGGCTTTTCAATTCCATTCGGGTTTGAGGATCTTCTTGGTCGACTTTGGTCTCGGTTGTTAATTCCTCTTTCATCGGTAATCTTCTACGTCTTCTCCGGATGAAATTCAGGATTTTATCTGATCGTTTTAAAATTATCACTTTGATGGTTATTAGAATCCCACATATAGGCCACTATCCAGTATTTTCCATAAGACAATGAATTTCATTCAGAACAAAAACTGTATCTATAGCAATTAGTTAATCAAAACTCATAAATGGTTGAATTATATTTGGGAAGGTTAATATGATGGAGCAGGATGGCTCAATACGGGTAGCTGATTGTTAGGGCGTGATTAGACTGAATGAAATTTAATAGGAAGCAAATTGAAGTACCCCTGGAATATGAAAGAAATCTCTGATATTAACATAGCATTTGATTTATTAATTTTAAGGACATATGAAATATATTTTTCTTAACTAAGCAAATATACAGGTGATAAATGATTAAACTTAATGTAGCAATTATACAAGAAGGACTTACAGACTAAACATGCAAATAGCGATCTAATGAACAAATATGATTAGGAGCGGTAATAATCATTAACAGAGATTGTTCCATGCTAGCATTATGGCCAAGATATAACAAATAAATATGAACGATATAATGAAGAATTTAACTGATCACGGCCTGAAGGGTTAATACGATTAATTAGCTTGAATCGTCCTTTTGGTATCATATAACCACAATGAGTTGTTGATTATCAGCAGCAGTATTAGTCGGCGATTTGAGGCCTTATGATAATGAAATGGGACTTACGATTTGTGTGTTCTTTATGCCCACTTATCACTTTGTCTGGTGTCTCAGCAGAGCTCCGGGTGCGTGACAGGCTGCAAGACCTCCTGGACGCTGGACGTTCTCAATAAAGAATATTGACTTGAAAGCGGCAAGCGGTCGTAGCTGCGAAGGTCTGGTATGACAGTCCCGCTAGGCGTCCATGCAGCAAGTGCCCGCAGCTCCAAGCGTCATTCCCCCTCTCCTTGAATTTGGCGATAAAGTTTATCTTCCGATACTAGAGGCAAGGATCGGTTTGTTCCTACCGGCGGGTAGTACAGGTCCGCGGCTAAACACTGATCTTTAAGTCATGATTTCCAGTACGGTTAAATATTCTTCGGGGTCTAATGACCCTCCTATGGCTCACCAAACCTTTTTAAAGAGGTTTCCTTCGTCGAGAGAAAACTTTGGCCTGAGAACAGTACATCCTATGCCATATACTGACCTCAACTCTCTAGTGGGATGGATAAACAACATCTACATCACACTACAGTGTTGATCTAAAGCCACTTCATGCTACAATGGCTAATCAGATTATGTTACAGAGATAGTTCTAAATTTTGACAATACAAACGTAATCAGGATAGGAATCTGTGTTCAGCTTTTAGTTTTGCAAACCTAGAAAAAAATTAAATTTTTATTTTTTATTACATAAAGTAGTAAATAGATATGCATTCATAATTCTTACCTGTAAGCGCAGTAGGTTCTATATTTATATTTAAGTAGTTTTGGAAATGAACCTTTCATCACTGTTTTTAATATTGAAAATAAATTCCTATAACTTTGCAAGCAGTGTAAATACAAGTGTCAAAATATGATTACCCAAATTTTAAATTAATTTTAGATTAGGCGCATAAATTACAGATCAAATATCACTTTACCGTCCTTCATTTAGTTTCACTGTTGCTAGAGCTGTTTTTCCAATCCCAATACACCTTAGTGGAAAGAAATGTGTAATATTTTGCATTATCAAGTGTAGCTAGCTATATTTACTAAAATGATGGGAATATCAAGTAAGAACTAATTTTAGTAACATATTTTTTCATTAGTTATAAACTATGTTGTGAGCTACCCCCTACCTACATTACTCTAGTACCTAGTTAAAAGTACAGTAAAACCATCCCAGACGATAAATTAGTATTTAAAAAAGGCTGTCGTCCTCAAAAATATTGATAGTCATATATAACTTCCTATTTAACATATTAATATTAAAAAGTTTAAAATAGTTAAATAAATAAAGTAATGTGATTGATATATCACTATTATAAATTATTTTTCTTTTTAAAAATAAAATGTACAGAAAATTAATTTGAATAAAAATTCCTCTTCAATGATTGTGCATTTTTCTTTTATTGAGGCCTTTCATCCTGAAAATATTCATTTGATTAAAACCGACCCATTTCTATTTTTTTCTTTCCACTAAGCCCCAGAAAAAAACAATAACCATTCTGGTCTTTGTAATTACTTTCTCGTTTCAAAAGTACTTAGCATTCACATATAGAAACACTTTTTTTTCCTTTTCATATAAAATGTTATATATCTTGCAATTTTTTATTCGTAAAGTCATTTAAAATGGGTGCTATATCGATCTTGGTGCAAGTAAATTAAAATCTAATAATAATATTTAGAGGGTCTAGCAAAATTCATCGAAATAGAAATCTTTTTAACTAAAATTTTAACTTTAATTGCACCCTATCCGTTTTTCCTCTCTATCTGTGTCTTGGTGGCTGCCATCCTCAGCGTCTTCCCCTCACACCAGGCTCCCACTACGCTGGCACATATTTTTATAGCTCTCCGAGTAGACAATCGCTGCGAGGTCGTCCACATACGCCGTGGCAGGAAACCGCTCATCCTCCAAGACGCCTAGTAACTCGTTGAACACTAACTTCCACAGCCCTAGGACCGAGCCCTGTGGGTAATCCCGCTCCATCCTGTCCACGTGCTTGGGGTTGCTACCCCAGACCGTGAATCGTCTGTCCTCAAGGTAGCTCTTCACCAGGGCGTAGATGGAGCTGCTGCAGGACGCTCGGCCACCACACACTATCGAAGGCGGATGATCTGTCAAAGAGGAGTAACATGGCGTACTTCTCCGCCCTCGCTTCCGTGTCATAATGTACCTGCAGCAGCGCGTCAGCGGTTCCCTTGTCTTTGGTCGATCCTTACTGCCGTGGGTGACACTTGCCCTGCTGATTGTGAGTTGCAGGCTGGTCATCATGAGGCTTCCAGGACTTTACTCCTCACAGTAAGGAGGCAGATAGGCCTATAGGAGCTAGGTAGCTCCTCATCCTTGTAGAGCAATCTCTGCACATTGTCTACTGAAAAGCGCAATCGAGCGCACGTAGGACGTAGGTTACAAAGGTTTATGTTCTACATACAACCATGTTACTCCCATTTAAAATCTTCACGACATACACCTTTGTACTTTTGATCTTTGGACGATACCCGGTCTCGATTTTTTGACGTTTTGAAGATCTATGTATAGTTTTCGACCCACAGAACCATTTGGTATCAACATATCTGACTTTTCAATTTTTTAACATACAACCTTGTAATAAATACTAAGGTAGCGATATGTCAACCCTTAGTTTTTTGGGAAACAGAACTTCATCATCCTTAAAATTAGACTTTACTGAACTAAAAAACAAATCGCTCCTTAGAAAGAATAATGTCACAACTCACAAAATCTAATTTTTCAATAGAAGTATTTGAAAGTTCCATGTAAGATAAAAAAATTGGTTCAGGTAAACGAAAGCATTCCGACTGTAATGGTTTAAAATTCTTTTATTGACCATTAGAAAATTTTTAAAAGCTTGAATTTTTTTTTAATTTTAACTTATGTTAGTTTAACTCATTCCCATAAAACTTCAGATATATATATATATATATATATATATATATATATATATATATATATATATATATATATACGTTATTATTATCTATCACAACCAGATTCAAACCCGTGGATTTGGGAATCCAATGCTAAGTTCAAAACATTATTTTCATGTAAATTCGATATTTTTCAGACTAAAAACTATATTTTACCGTAAAAAATAAAGCTATTTGGTAGTTTTATTACCATGTTTCATGTAAAATATTTGTATATAAACGATATGAGAAATATCCATCTTTGATGCTTTCTAGCGAATCTATTCAGCGATGCTGGGCCATTGAAGGAACAACCCTTCTACTTTTGATACCATATTTATGGAGCTGTTCCCAAGTAGGACTTCTCCATAGGTTTTTTTCTCTCAAGCACTTCTCTTTTGTTATTACTTCAAGCGTTTGCCTGCTTGTATGAGGATTAGAATTGTATGGGCGTGGATGGGATAACTACTTGTTTGGTAGTTACTGCGATATCATTAGGTTCAGTTTTATAAAGAATTGCGGTAAATCAAATTAAACAATGCTACATATAGCTGTGGATTAGTATGATTTCCTAAAGACTAGGTATGTACCTATACAAACAGAAATAAATAAATCAGTGGTAAATTTGGAATTTAATTTAAAATACATTATTGGAGTGCTACTGATGGGTAGTTTCTTGACAAGTGTTTTTCATGCCATATTGTACATATTAGCAGATTGACCTGTAATATTATTATAGTTGTAAATATCAATAAATTAAATTAAAAAAAAAATACATTAATACTAAATTAACTAAACATTAGATGTTGATACTACCACAGCTTAGTTAGCATCTATATATATATATATATATATATATATATATATATATATATATATATATATATATATATATATTGGTTTCTACTTATCTTGACTGTTATGGAAATAATATAAAGATCTTGAGTTTCAGTCTTTTATTTCTTTATTAACTTCTTAGGCGACGTTTCGAGACTAGGTTAGTCTCATATTCATGCCCTGACAGTATATATATATATATATATATATATATATATATATATATATTTAATTAGCCATCTTGATACACCCAGAATATAGTCAGATTACAGAAAAAAAAAATTCCTACCTTCAGATGCTTTATTTCTCTCAGATCAAGGGATTTCTCGTCTAGTGTAACAGTCTTTATACTCTGAATAATTAGGCAGAAACAGGTCATTTTCTAGGTTGATTCCAGCTCGCGTAAACATATTCTGTATACTGATGCACTCTAGCTGACTTCAACTGACTATTTTCGCTCAAGAGTGAATATATTTCTGATTCCGAAAATCTTCTGTTTCCGTCTTCAAAAACTGTACTTGAGAACTTATTGTGTTGCAACGCCTGATGATATTTTTTTCCTTTATAATACAATGTATCTTAATCTAGTAACGATTATTATTTTATTTCTATAATGAAGAAAACTTCTCATTGATACAATTATAAAACCTGTTTCTATTGTACGCTCTCAACTAACTAATTTCAAATCACTTCCCCTCCCAAATAGATCGTTCGATCGGATTTTAAAGATTTTTGTCTTTTGAAAATATATATTTTTTTTCACTGGAATTTAAATTAATATTTTTCTGATTATCAGTATTTTCAATATTTTTTCCCGACATTTTTACTATAGCAAGCTTAGATGGAAATAAGATTATAGTATCTTATACAAACGGAAACTCCGCATTGGGCCTTACCAAACTTATAGACAGATGTTAGTTGGGTCTTCTGTTAGGTAAAGAGGAACGCCTAGGCTTGATTCCGGGGCTGGAGAACTTTGCAGAGAAGTGAGGGATAAGTCTCTAAGTTGACGGCCTTCTGGACAGTTAGTTCCAACTTAGCCCTAGACATGGCTCTTTACTCTTAATTAACGCTTGTGGTTATCAGCTCAAACCACGCCTCTTCTCGGTTAAGAAGTGAATTCAACTTTAGTATGCCTTTGGATTATATTGTTATACATCTGGATTTTGCTATAGTTTAAAAACTTTTTTAAGTCCAGTATGTTTTATTCCGTTATCCTTATCAAAATATTATGTTCTACTTCTTCGACCGGATTATCTTTAGCCTGCTTTCATTTTTTTAATAAATGGCTCAATAAGTCAAAATAGTCTTCAGCTATAATTTTTTAAGTTTTTATCCTATACTGTGAAGTGATTTTTATGATTTTTTTCTTGTAGTAATTTATATGATTGCTTATATCATTTTAAATGAGGTAACATAAGTGAATTTTACTCAAGCCGTAAATTTCGACAAGATCCATGCCTATATAACAAAAGGTTCGTTTTTTATATTTCATATCATAATTTGAATATTACAATAAACTTATACCATTTTATAGTCATTTAATATTAAAAAAAAAATAATGCACCTGAAGTCATTAGTAGATGATGATGCTACTCTAATTATAAAGGTTTTAAGTTCTTGCATTCATCAGATAATTAAAATGCTCACGTTTAAAAACTACCACTTTTTTTCCTAAAAAAATTAAATTTGTAAGGAAATACCTTCAACCCCTCATGTCTTCAATAATTAATAGTACTTTTGTGATATTACTTGAAGGACCAGCAATTATTATAATTATTATAAATATCATTCTATTGTATAATTTATTTATAAATTGAGTCTAGAATATAAAATTATAAAATTAATATTAAATAAATTAGAATCAGTTACTCATTAAAATAAAATTCTCCCGATTTCTGCTAAGAGTAATAAAGAAAAGAAAATTGAAAGAAATGGTTCTGTGTTAATTACTTGAATCAGATTTCCATCGTTCGGTATAATTATTATTTCTGTTCTGAAATTGGCTGGCAGGATTAAAAAAAAATATATTTGAATAACTCTTGAACTTTTCTTGAATAATGAAAATGGCTGTTTTTACGTCTGATTTAACTTTTCAAGTATTAATAAATATATTTTTAATTTATCATCCAAAAACAATTGATAGTTTATTAGAGTCTTTCAATTTCTGTCTTTTCTTCTTAAAAACTATAGTTTATTCCTTACTAGAACAGTAGTTTCTTAAATATCCTACATCCTGTTCGTGTTTAACGTTGGGAAATCCTTGTTTCTCTAATATAGGCACATTTATGAAACATACAAGTTACAAAGAATCAAAACTTATATCAGAAACTAAAATTAGATTAACGTATTGTGAAATGTTGAGGAAAAATGTCAGTAAATTTCTTATTTCTTAAGACATTAAACTAAAAATAATAATAATAAGGCTTTTATACCACCAATCTCTGCTTACAAACTTCTATCTACTGACCACTACCCAAATCCAAAAAAATCTGACAGCAGATCGCTCTTAACGCAATCCCCCCACCTACGCCTTGGTCTACCCCTCAGAAGCTTCCCAGTCGATACAGCGCTTATTAACATCTTAGAAATTCATTCCTTACTAAGCGCAGAAACTTTTCAGGCGCATCGTAATCTTCGTACCGCTATGTTTTAAAATAAAAATTAAAAACAATGGATAAATTGAAGAATAAATATGTTATTAATATTGTCAGGAGGATCATGCAATGAGCAATTTCATTCATTTCCATATTTCATTCATCTTTTCTTCATGCATTCATTTTTCTCCTCCGTCCATTCTGTTCTTGGCATCTTCAATGCTTCCTTCTCTATCCACTTTTTTTTTCACTTCCCTGTTTCCAAATATTGTTTTCCATTGCCAACACGTGGTTGGCTTTTCCTAAATCTATCTTACTTGGTGTGTTACTAATCCATGGTGTTGTTGATTTGACTTTTTATGTATAAGTAACCATTCTGTTGATAGATCTAGTTTGGGAAGTCTAAAAATACTAATCGTCCTTTTCTTATGTCTGCTTCCAGGTTTGAGATATTTTCTGTGTTTTATTGACTCTAGTTGGTATCCTTCTTTAGTTAATTTTGGGCATAAAATCTGTCCAAAATTTAGCGCCCTCATTTTTGTATTTTTTCCATCATTGTTTTAGTAGAAATCCATTTTATTTTATTCTATATATATCGGTATTGTATCTGTTGATGGAATTTGATTTACTCGATGCTATGTTTTTTTTTTAATACAATATTGAATAATTGAATACAAAATTAGATAATTAACACATTTATGGTCCATTTTTAATTTCTCTTTTCCTGTCTTGCCGGACTATCCCTTCTCGGAACAATTTTCAGTATAATCCCAACGAGGGCATTACACAGCCATCTCCATTTACCACTTTCCTTTAGATTGACGCTTAGAACTAGTCCATTACTTCCGCCTTCCCCGTGGGTATTTCAATGGCCTCTCGGAAATTACCGTAACAGCTTTCTTGTCGGCGAGCTTGTCTTCACTTAACACTCTTATAGGTGGACTAAAGCCAAGGAATAACAATTATGAGTTTCTAAATAATAGTTGAGAAGCCCTTTGGAAGGACTCAAAGGAAAAATTCTGGAACCTTCCGAAAAAAATTGATTGGTTTGTTCACTCATTCCCCATTAAAAAAGATACTTAACAACAGAAGGGCAACTAGTTTACGATTTTGTAAGAGAGACAAAAAAAGGATCTTGTCCTGGACTAAAAAAAAGTTGTCAAGGCTTGCGGACAAGTGTTCTTTATGCAGTAAACCATCTTTAAGACCGTAAAATTAAAATGTTTTAAAAACAAAAGTATTAAAAACAATAGTTACACTAGTTACGTTTCTGCAGTTAGCACCTATCCTTTCAAAGAACACCGACATAACTAAAAATCGGTATTTTTAAAATTGGCGTTAAGTAGAAATTGCATTAGTTGAAGGTTTTTAATTCAGAAACGACTTATCTGATATTTTATTCCTAACATTTTTTTTTTTTAAATAAAGTTATATTTTATGTCGAATCATGTTTTAATCTGAAGTTAATGACATAAGTTAAAATAAAAGAAGGTTCAAGCTTTCAAAATTGCTATCAATACAATTGGTTTACTTTGCTTTACCAATACCCAAATTTTTAGTTTTTTAACTCATCTGGTTTAATTTTGCAAATGAATGGAACTTATGACGTTGTTATATTCATTCTATATTTATTATTTAAAATTAAATATATTTTTTTTTTGGCCTATTTAGGATCAAGTCATGTCAACTATCTCCTGTTGCAGATATTTTTGCAGTTGATAATTTCTGCTCTTAGTTTAATCCTGAGACGGTTGCATTCTCGAATATCCTCGCAGGTAATCTCCATCTCATGTAAATCTTTTTCAACATCTTCGAACCATGTTGCTGGTTTAGTCTTCTTTTCTTTAAAATTGGATAAAAACTAGGTGGTCAATCGTAAGGGTTTTATCCTTAGCAAGTGGCCTTAAAATGCAATTCTCCCTTTCCTAGTGATATCCGATAAGAGTACTAATGTAATTAAACCAATTTTTTAAATATGAATTATGCATCAAGCCTGATGATAACTGGAAAATAAATCAGTACTCAAACAATATACTTGTACAAATTAACAGAAAACAAAACAATCAAAAGTGAACCTCTCTAAGGAATTTTCTGGAAGAAATAGAAATAAGGAGGAAGAAAATGACGGGACAAATTGTTGCAAAACGGGCTACAATGTAGGAGAGATCCTTTAGCCCGAGATCTGCTAAAGCCCGACTGGCTGTGATATTGACGTGAAAATGAATTGACTTCGTGAGGAGACTCCGCGATGCCTTGCCTCTCTTAGTCCTACTGTCGAGTCTCATATCTTTCATTCAATTTATCTCTCTGGAGGGCCGGGCAAGGTGAGATTTATATGTATTCTTGTAAATATTAATAAATAAATAAATGTATTAACATTATATCTCAAATTTCTTTTTCTTTTTTTTTTTTTTCTTTTTTTCCAAACCGATGACATTTCTAAGAATGTTTTCCAGTGTGGAAATTGATTTGGCTTGGTTTAAACCTAAACGTATCCTTTGGATATTTTAAATAAATATATTTAAGAAATATCTGAAAATATTAAAACAGATATATAATTAGTAAAAAATATATTTGTGGTTCAATGTATTTAAAAATTAACATTTTACCATACATAAGTATAGTGTATACATCTAGGGGGCTAAAACTCAAGTTATACGATGTACTATGTTCAACCACCAAAAAACATGGATGTCATAGACTGACATTGTTAAGTCAGCATTGAAAAAATAGAAAACAAAATATTTAAAAAACCTCTTTTGTGATACACTAAACATTAGGCAGGCTCTAAAGTAAATTGTTAAAAAATATTTTAAACTTCTCCCCCATTTGAGTACTACCAGTAGGTAGTTTCTCTACTTGTCATTATCATGTCATTATATATCACTTAGCCTATTTACTTGTTGTATTATTGTAATACAGTTGTAGATATCAATAAATAAATTAAAAAAAAAAAAAAAAAAAACTTCTCCCCAATGATAGAAACTCTCCCAAAGGTTTGTTATTGATAATAATAAAACATAAATTAGTAATAGTACAATAAATTTTAATAATCTCAAATGCTGAACGATTGTTACTTTAAATATTTTACACCAAACTTGTGTAGAATTCAAATTGTTGTGATGAATTAACGCTAATCTATGCAGTTAACAATATTTTTTTTCTAGTTTCAGGAATATATTCTATTTGCTTGGACAGTTAAAAGCAACATCTATAGCATAGATAAGTAGCTGGATTTCAAAGCACAAACTGGCTACTATATTACAACAGTTTTCGACAGGCTAAACTGTTTTAAGACGTTACAGTTGAAAATAACCGTTCTAACTGTTGCGCAACCTAGTACATGATGCTTTAACCATGTAACAGGCCAACGGCCATACCACGTTGAACACACCGGTTCCCGTCAGATCACCGAAGTTAAGCAACGTCGGGCGTGGTTAGCACTTGGATGGGTGACCGCCTGGGAAAAACAGGCGGTAACCATCTGGGGAAAAACCGCGTGCTGTTGGCATCTAACTAAACAGTGCACTAAATAATAATACATAGCTGGCTGTATGGATGAATGAAAGAATCCAATGCCATAAAAAAACCAACAACAAAAAAAAACCATGTAACAGTTCAGTAATACTGTTATTGCACAGGAACCGGGTCAGTCAAATAACAGTTTGTTTTTCCTTTACTCTTTCTACTAGTAGGAAAAAATCGAGCGTCAGGTGGCTAAGAACATAATACGATTTAAAATTATGTATGCGAAGCTAATTTGTTGTGGATTCAATTCAACAAATTTGCTACAGCCGAATATTCCTGTACTATCTGAAAAGTCATTTTTTTAAATTTCTTTTTATTATTCTTTTTTTTTCTGTATAACCACATAGTTTTCCCTCGACGTTCGCCTCAACAGTTGGAGGCGGTGTCGCCTTACCACGAGGTGTTAACTGTTTTTGCCCCCAACACGTCGGGCTTCGGCCAATGCTTTAGTCTCGTATCGGCTTTCTCATTCCACACTAAGGGATAATTCCTTCTGATAGATCCGACACTTCACAGGTATTTATTTTTTATTAGAGTAGTCACTTAGTTTTTTCTTCTTGTCGATTTGTATTTTTATTTCATCATTAGTTTTTATATACCAACCACCCTGGTAGAATTACAGTTGAATTATCTTGTTAGACGATCTTTAACCGATAGAATGTTATAAATTCAACAATAGTTATAATTTAAATTATAATATTATGTTGGAAATATTTGTATCTAAATAAATTTTCAAATCTCACAGTACCATCTTGAGTGCTATCATAAAAGCGAGGTACTTAGCTGATTTCAGAAATGTTAGTTTAAAGAAAGTTTTCCCGATTTCATTAAAATATACCTGGGAGTTCTTATAGTTAGTTGGAACACTATACATTTTTCATTTTACCTGTTTTGATTTTTCTCCTTGTTACACAGGCAGCTAATGTAATAAAAATAGTTTAAGGAATGATAAGTAATTAAATAATTTGTATAAATAAATTTTGAATGTATAATATATTGACTTAATACAAGCTTTCCAGTCAAAATTAAATAAATAATAAATTCTTTACTTATTCTGGGACAAGTCCCTTTAGATTAACAATACAGATTTCTAAACAGGGAATTATTATGTCTTAGAGTATATTGATACAGAGTCTTATTAAATAAGAAAGTATTAATGAGAAAAAAAAGTCACGAATTACCTCCAGTGATAACATTAAAAAAAAAAAGGGTACAAGAAACATAAAATAACAAAAATAAGATTACAATGATTATATAGAGAGAAACAATAGATTATTACATATGTATGCAAATTACAATGTCAAGTAGAAACAAACAAAGCAGAAAATGAAAACAAAAAAAAATATGAACAATATCAACTAATACAACTTGCTTTTAAAAATATCTAACTGGATGAGTATATTAAGTATCCATAATATAACTATATTATAAGTATATAATGATATTAATATACTTATATACAAATAAAAACACATTATACATTAATCAGTTAGAAAATTTTAATCTGAAAACTTGGAACGTTATATTCGATTTTTTGGGAATTGTAAGGATATAAGGTAATTGAATATACGGGATTTGAAGGTTGAAAGATTATAGGAATGACGAATATAAGAAGGTATAGAGTTCTAAATGGAAGAGGATCGGATAAGGAAAGCTCCTCACAGCTCAGTTCCTTTACTACTTCAAGAATACCGTTAATTAAAAAGTTAGTGCATATCTTCCATAAATACTAGTACTTTTATATTTTACACATTGACCCTAAAATGAACTGTGCTAATAAATAAATATAAATTAAATACTCTTTCAGGTTTCCACGGCCATTATTTATACATAAAACTTCACTGGTTTCTGGTTTAGACCATGTTAAAATTTTCTTCGCCAACGTTTCGCCAGACATACTGCTAGCGTCTTCATTCTCGATCCAGCCTTGAAGAAGCTAGCAGTATGTCTGGCGAAACGTTGGCGAAGAAAATTTTAACATGGTCTAAACCAGAAACCAGTGAAGTTTTATGTATAAATATAAATTGTATTTAAATAATACAAAATACATAATATTTCCAAAGTTTGTTAACTTTTTATTCAGTGCTGTGCCGAAGGTCCCGGAATCAAATCCGGGTGTGATAGATTAATTATTTAAATTCTTAACAGCCACAGATGGTCCCTGAGGGATCTTGAGACCCTTGTACCCAGCCTCTATAAAGTGGGTACCCTCAATTGGGGTTGAGACTGATTTCCGACATATCGTTTCTCTGTACAACCATTGCCCAAGAAACAGCGCAGCTTCTTTTCATCGATTTGAGGTTGTTTAGTGCTTTTTTATTTATTTTTTTTTTGTATCAGTATTTTCGACTCAATTATTGTTAGTGATAATCAAGGCCTACTTTATTAGAAAAGGTTCCCGAAATAACCTAAATGCGATATAGTGCGTACTTTTATAAAAATAAGTATTTTATTGTATAGTATGTATATGTATTTTATAAGGATTTGTAGATCTGACTTCACTATATAAACCGTCTTTGCTGAAAGTGGTATAAGTCCGTTTGGATCCTAATAAAATCTTTTATTCTTTTAATGATTATTATTTCATATTAAAATTTAAAACGTCATATTAACGTTTAAAACATAATATAAACTCATTGCTAAAGTTATTAAAGCATTTGCCCTTTTGCCGATATTTTTTAAGAAATTCAAATGGAAACCTTTAAGTATCACCAATATGAAAAAAACAGACTTATTTTAAAAACACAACTGTTCATATTATCACTTTTTTCTACATTGCAGCAGGTGCTCACTCGTAGGATAGGATTAGTAGGATATCAAAACAATAGTTTCACTCATGTTCTTTCTGTTATTTCAACCTTTAATTATGTACAATAATGGATTCTCCACAGTACCTAGTAAACTGTCTGGGGGGCACGTACCCCATGCACTCCCTCCTAAACTCGCTCTTGCTGTAGCCTGTGTGTTATTCTGATGTATGACCTATATTACAGTAAGGTTTCAGCCAAATCCGTTCAGTAGTTTTTGCGTGAAAGAGAGACAAACATACAAACTTTCGCATTTATAATATTAGTAGGATTTATGAAGCGATTGAAGGGTGTAAGAGATGAATGATCCATTCAGAAAATTCGATATTTAAAGGAAATTTTCAAAGGAATAAAAAAAAAAGATAACACTTGACGTTAATAAATTAAATGAACCAACTGCGCGTTAAAGTGGATTATAAAGTTTAATCCGAATCAATCGCCGGGCACTTATTAAGCAAGTTAGATATAATAGGCGGGGATATTAATGAAAGTTGCCCAATGCATCCCCCCAAAGCGGGATCCTTCCATTAAGTGTACTTCCGCGGATTATTTGATGGGCCATCTCCCTTTTGTTATGGCAGTTTTATTTTCTCCAGTAAAACACCTGGACAGGATCCCCAACTGAATGGGTTAATCCATTGAGAAATCCCGCCTCTTTTTAAGAGTTTTCAATTAGTCGAAAAGATCTGGCACTCTCTATTGGCTCATTTTGTAATTACTTTGCCTCGAGGGGTGCACGGATTATCGCAAGGGCCTGTGGCGGATTATAGGGGATTATGGGTAATTAGGCCTTCGTTCCTTTCTATTATTAAAACTCATTTTCTCTTTATTTATTAATACTCTTCATTTCTATGTGGGGCATTTTCTCTTTCTACAACCGCTTTTATTCTTAAGCGATTTGTAAGTTTCCTAATATAAAATCAATTAATTCCTTTTTTATGATTTATTAAGTACCAAATATTAATGCTTTTAATACAATATAATAAAATCCCAATGCTGTCCGACCTTTATTTAACCATTCAGAGGCCGGAGGTGGACCGTATTGGACCCTCCTGGGGCTGACCCAGCCTCTAAAAAATAGGTACCCAAAATAGGGGTAAAATTTTGGCGGGAGATCTATGACAAACCACCTCCCAGTTCAACCTTACTCAACGAAACTGTGCAGTCTCAAACACTTATTGAATCCTAGAACCATTCATGGGTTGTATTGGTTCAGGTTGACAAAATCTTGTTAATTTACAGTGTGATGTTAAAAGTCCTGATTCTACTTTCCACTCATTATTGGAATCTTTCATTTTTTTTTTTTATTACTTTATTCATTGAAATTTATAACTGTATTATAATAATACAGCAAGTAAATGGCAGGAATGAATGATACAAAGAGGCATGGAAAAATACCAGTATAGAAACTATAGTATAACTATAACCATGGTAGTACTCAAATAACAATTTCAACTTAGAATGTCACGAGGCCATCTTCTTTTCAGACGCCTCGTAGGGTTATCAGGAATTGAAGAAGCAGCTAAGTTTGAGCAGGAATGATTTTTTTTTCATGAAAACTCAAGCCTAGCTAAAGACTGGTATCGGATTCGGGCCTAAGCAGAAACAACATTGAGATCATTACGGATGACTTTATTCGTAATAAAGTATGGAGAATTAAGGATTTTGGATTGTAAGGATTGTATACGAGAGGAGTTCGATGGGTTAGTGGAGCCCCAAAGTTCTACTCCAGTTATGATGAGACATAATAGGATTATGAGTTTAGAATTGTACTCTGTTATTATCATTATTAATTTTTTATCTTTAGGCTGTAGTTATGAAGTATTGCCTTATCATATTGTGCTCTGTCCTTTTAGTGAATATATAAAACCTTCCAATAATACACTAGTCGCAGTCGATTCTTAGTCAAGCTCAAGTCATGTCCTATCTTAAGTCGGATCCAAGTTCCAGTCTTTCACTATGGCAAACCAAGTATTGTTCTATGTAATTTTGAAATAAATCTTTTAAAAAAGTAAACTCTCTGTCGAAATAAATAAGTAAGTGTTGCAGTAGCCTGAAAAACCATTATTATATAAATGAGCTAGAATGAAAAAATTATGGAATAAAAGACGAAACCGGACGAGGAGCGATTTTTGTCAATATGACGGATATTCCGCCAATTCTTTTCTTAAAGATGTTACGCGATTTCATAATGAAAGAAAATAAGGTTTGTTGAAGAAATGTACAACTTAAGTCATAAAAACTAAATAGTGCTGAGTAAAAGTAAAGGATTTACAAAAAGGAAAGTTTTCGGAAAATTTCCCATTTTTATTTATGTGCAGAAGAAAGTAAATGGACTTCGCACTTCTATAATTTTGCTCTGTCAGGTTTCTATAGACTTAAAAACTATGTAAATGGTTTAGAAATAATTAAGCAGGGAGGAACGTAGGGCTTTATCCTTTTTAGCCAAATCACTAGATATGCTCCAGAGAAAAAAAATGAACTTTAATTGGCGGGCAGATGCGCGAAATTTGAAAAAAAGAAGTTATTTATGGCTGTAAATAAATAATGAAATTTTATGCCTTTATTGTTATTCTAAAGGGACTTGCCCCAGAATAAATAAAGGCTTTTTTATTATTATAATTAAATCAAGTTGGCCAAAGGTCAACAGAGGACCTCAGGATCCTGCTCCCGGTCGATCCGTAAGCGATCTTAACTAATTAATTATATGTTCCCCTTTAAATGACAGGTACATATGCGACACTCTTCATATCTCCATACCGTTTCTTGGATAACCGTTATGCAGGGAGGTGTTTTTTCCTAAACCATGGCATGTTTTCCTCTTATTTTTTGGGTACTCACTTTATAGAGGTTGTGAGCACCAGAAGGGTCCCAGATCACAAAGGATCCATCCTAAATAAAATTTTCACCAGCTGGATTTGAACCCGGGACCTTCCTCATGGCAACTCAGCACTTTACCACTGAGCTCCCTATGAATATCAATTACACGATTTCATTATTTGCCCTTATGTTTCAAATTACATCTTACTTGCTGATAAAAGCCTGTTCTTTTGTATCTCACAGAACTCAGAGGGATAAAACGAAACATCGCTACATCATTCAATTTATAGTTATAGTTTTGGCATATCAGAGGCAGTTGGTTGATTTATAGGGACGGGATATTGGTTGAGAAGGCCATCGGGAACTAACCGACTGTGGTGAATAACACATCACAAGTATCGGGCTTCGAAACCAGAGAGGGAACTGCCTTTTATCTGAGTCCGTCAACAGTATCGTATTGATAACGGGTTTGTTGTTATGAATCGAATAAGTCGACTGTGAATGGGAATTTCCAACGGATACGATAATAGAAGAAATTTGTTAATTAATAAATATCTGACCAAAGTTAACACAAAGCATAAAGCTATCGTATAATTCATTATTATTTAATTTATTTCCATAATGAAAGTATAAGGTTTAGATAAGACAGTAGAAGCAATCACGTCGTTATTTTCTTTGAAAATGTTTTATATGATTAATTATTATCAGAGAAAATATACATTTTATTATTATTACGTACGAAGGAATCATTAATAAGGTTTCTTTTATGATCTCTCATGGAAGCGGATTATATGGCTATATAGAAAGTAATTAAGTGCGTAGTTAGTTTCATTTCACGTGTTATTATTAATAATTACTAATGAACAAAGAAGATAAGCGTTTTATTTTTATTACCTATACTAAAAAGATGTATTATATGGGTAGCCTTCTATAGGCTTATGGTATATTTGACAGCGAAGGGTTAATGCCCCAAAATCTACGATTTGGCTTGATTTCTGTGTACAATATATATATATATATATATATATATATATATATATATATATATATACATATATATACATGGAGCCACTGGTCCTCCAGGTTGGGGGTTGGGCATAGGGTCAATAACCCTATCCTGTAAAAAACTAATTATTTTGAAACCTAATGTCAGCCTCGAAGAAGGCTGGTAAAGGCGGATGTATATCTACAAGGTCTGTAGAGCCAGCCGGAATAAAAAAAACCCGGAATAAAAAAAATTTTTTTTATTCCGGCTGGCTCTACAGACCTTGTAGATATATGTCCGCCTTTACCAGCCTTCTTCGAGGCTGACATTAGGTTTCAAAATAATTAGTTTTTTACAGGATAGGATTATTGACCCTATGCCCAACCCCCAACCTGGAGGACCAGTGGCTGATTGCAGTCAGAAGACTGGGCGATGGGGCCACCAACTCCCTACGCCATTATAAATTATATTTATTCCTTAATCATGTGTCCCAAATAATTTCAACTTAAAATTAAAAAGAAATAGTGATGGAAATCACAATGTGAGTTACTCATGGTACCTCTTTTGTAACATATATATGAAGGTCACCTCTCCAGGTTTAACGTTAACCTCTCACTTATTCCTCGGCCTGCCAATCGTTTATCAATCGATTCACCGCTTATTAGGTTTCTTATATCTTAAAGTATATTAACGAAATGGATCCTGTAAAAAATGAAAATCATTTGCATATGGTTTACATTCAGCCAGAGGTTCTCAAGATCAAAACAAGCTTTCTTCTAAAATGAAAAGTATGGTAATTTTATGAACTTTAAATTTTATTTCATTATTTTATACTAATGTTTAATAGTGATCTTATTATTTACAACAAAAAATCTCTTCCTCTCTCTACAACTTTAGAGGAATGGAACAAACGAAATTGCATTAGAAAAGTCCTATAATTGGCCGGTTGAAGGTATTGTCCTGTTGCCAATTATAATTTCGCCAGTGACTGCAAAGAAACGCCATTGTTGCTGTGGGAGAAAAGAGCAGTAAATAGCGGAGAGGGCTGAACGCTTTGTAGAGGCAAGCCAGTGGCAATTGCTTCACTTACACTCAGCTCCAGATTGTTCCGCAATTATTATTTCCGAGAATATCTTGTTGCCTCTTTTCAAAGCGTTTCCGTTTTCAGACCAGTTGTTACTGCATTCTCAATGGCAATGCAGCATTTAAATTTATATGTACTACCTTATTCTACTCCACCTGAAGCATGTTATGTCACTCGGTATTGTGATTATGTCTATTCTTTGGATCTGTGAGTTTTGTTGTAATGTATCACTAACCGTTGTAAGCATCTTGATCATACGGTTTATGAAACATGCAGTACCTCCATTTCCTTGCTGATTGACTGAACACTCAGTTGACACGTCGAAGGTACAAGGTTCAAGTCCGGCTTTGGCAGTTTTTATTTGATCTTTTAACAGCCGGGAATGGATCCTTTGGGATATGTGATCTACCTAGGGTTCGCCCAGCCTCCGTAATGTAGTTACCCAAAATAGAGGCCAAAGCGTGGCGTTCGAGCATGATATAATAGGGCAAATAAGTTTCATGCCCAGCGTTGTTCTAGAAACAGTAAAGTTTCTACCACGTACGGAACCCAAGGCTCTTTAAGAGTTGCAGTAGTATAGCCTTTACTGTATGTTTTATACTATCCCTGGTAAACTAAGCAACGATATCACACTCATGGAATTTATTTCCCTCCAGCATATAAACAGAATGTACCCAAAAGACTCAAGAGCCGGTATCCACATGTCGTATCCCGATGGGATCCTTATTGAAAAGGCTGTTCCAACTGGCTTTGTTTCGACGAATTATCAGGCTGAAAAGTAGCCATTAGTGAAGCATCGGGATTGCTTAGGACGCTAAAGACACCTGAGAACTCCAAAATTGTATTTCTTTCTAATGCATAAATGTTAAGTAGCATTGGTGCGTAAATGTTAGAGTCTCTTAGGCCAAAGTGGAGTAAATGTCTGAGAAAACTTGCCAAGTATAAGAAAATTATAGTGCAATGGATTTCTAGTCACAGCGGACTTGCCGGAAACGAGAGGGCTTACAGGCCAACGAGGGTGATTGGTGTCCAGGGTTCAATTGTGCTCTCAACCACGAATAAGTAAAAACTCCAAACAAAGCTGCCATCAACCTGCGATGGATCGAAAGACACGCACAAACAAGACCCAGTAGATTCCATCCACAAAACTTAATCGACGAGAGCAGGTCCTCATCTTCCGAAGGGGCTCAACAGGCTCAGAGCTCAACAAATTACACATTGGCTCCGGTTGTCTGGCTCCTTCTATGAGTTTTCTCTTATCAAAGAAAGTTGTTGTGCCCCCCACACTGAGGTGCGGGAAAACTTTATGGAAGCCTGGAGAAGCTCATAAGGACCACTGTATTCCTCATTTAAACCCTTCAACTTGTCCCCTAAGGCAAGAACGATGAAGAATAAAAGAAAATGCTGTAATACAGTTTGACGACAAATCCAAATTATGTGTAATGTAATGTCAAGCTGTGTACTTTTTTCTATGCACGTTTATTCCCTTTTACACAATTTTAAAACAGTCTTTTTTTTGTTGTATCAGTTCCTCACATGTTTTACCTGAGAACCGCTATTGAACATTATGTTATAGCTCATATACCATTTAGTAATTTTTTATCTTGTTATTACACTTAAGTTACTAGGGAACAATTTCAAAATGTAGTAACACTGTAGTAGACCGCAATACATAGTGCTAACCCAATATAGGATAGTAAATAAACTGTAACATACTAATATTAAGAATACGAAAGTTTGTATGTTTGTCTCTCTTTCACGCAAAAACTAGTGAGCGAAGCCGCGGGCAAAAGCTAGTTCTATTATAACTGTAAATGTTCTCAACTTTGTTAAATAATTTTTGAAAAGGTCCTAATAATTTAGAAGACTCTTTAGACGAGGCATATACTAAGACAGACATATACTATTTAGGGCTGTATCAACTAATCTGCCAAAGTTGTGATAATCGCAGAACTTTCAGTGAAGCATTGGTTTGAATGTAAAAGTATCAAATAGAAACAATAAATTCGAATACTGAAAGGTGTCTAACTTTTATAGAAATAATTAAATACAGGAGACGCTTATGTATTGAAAAGCCAAGAAGCTAAATCAAGTAATTTAAGAAGAGCATTCTCGCTAAAGGCACCAGTAGTCAAAACTGTGCTGAAAAAAAAAGTGAATTATATTCACTGGGAAAACACATAAAGCGTTTGGGACTTATTAAAACATTTTTAAAAATAAATAGTCCCAGTTTCTTTGGAAATATAACTTTGTAGTAAGAATAAACTGTCAATTATAGTTTGTAGTTTTTTTGTAGTGAGGTTTGTTACCGAAATATGAGACGGTTTCTAATTAAAACAACCTATTCTAGGTTCCCCAAATATGGGGGAGGCATCTGGCGGTTGAGCGTGATCTAGGACAGATCACCTCCCTGCACAACTGTTGTACTTAAAACAGTACAGTATCTACGCCGTACTGAACAAAAGCCCTTTCATGGGTTGTAGTGCTTCAGGGTTTTTTCTATCTCACATCCTCACATAGGGAAGGTGCTAACGTGAGTACTGTACATGAGTTTGAGGTTGAGTCTGGGGTTCATAACCGTTCACGGCTTAAATACTTTATCTTTATTTTAAAAAATACTTTATCTACACAAGACAGGTATTATAGCTAAAACAAGTCCTGCAATTTTCAATGTCCCTTAAAATTTCTCGTTGCCAACTATACTTTGTCCTCCATCGAGGACTGATGGTAATTATCCCCATACGGACTGGAACAAACTCGGAGCGAATTTATTTGACCACTAAACCGACCATGAGAGAAAGAGCCATTTATTATTTCGGAAAGCAGTACATTTGCTTGCGGTTTGTACCGCGTTGTACAGAGGAGAGAGGGCCAGGACGTGTGCGGTCCTCAATGATCCCTACGCCATCGCAATTAGTTCAAGTGGAAAATAGCCTCTGCCTCTTAGACTTTTAATGTTTAACCTAGTTGCTCGAAATTGGCAGGAAGTTCAGCCTGACTGATTTATGGTGTAAAATTTCTATTTTAGTATCTAATAGTAATGCATCAAGTAAACAGAATGAATTATACGTAATGACAGAATATGATGGCGAGCAGAGAAAGTAATCACTGGTAATATTCGAATAACAAATTCAACTGAGAATATCATGAGACCATGTTTATTTCAGACGCCTCGGAAGATTATCAGGAATCGAAGTGTTTGCTATGGTGGTGGATTTGAGTGGGAATAAATTTTGTCATGAAAGGATTGATATCATGTTCGGGCCAGAGACGAATTTGTTCGCAACAGAGTAAGGGGTATTGTTGATTTTACGAAGGATTTCGGATCGTAAGAATTGTATACGAGAGGAATCCGGTTGCTTAGTGGTGCTCCAAAGCTACATTCCGTAAGTCCAAATGGGTCTTATGATAGTATTGTATATGAGTCTCTTTTAATTAATTGAGAGCTTAGAGCGTTTGTCTAGTTAGTTTTGAAGTGCCCTGAAACAGTCAATTTATCGTGATTAACACGTAAAATTGATCCTATGGTATATTTTGCTCAAATTGTTTTCTATATTATGTTGTTTTATATAAAGTGTATTGTATACAAGCGTCGAAGTCTTTCGGTAAGTCAAAGGAAATATTCCAAGTGATGCTCTATGCGTTTCGGTACAACAAAACAATTTAATATATACCTAATAACTGGCCTTATTTTTTAAATATAACGTTTTTTGTTTTATAGTTAACGTTCAATAAAAACTAATTCAATTGAAAAAAATATTCAAATAGTAATACTATAAAATAAACAAAATGCCCTTTTAGAAATTTTCCCTTAACTTAATCTACTCTAGCGCGCCTTTGTCTTGGTGGAAGGTAATATCCAATAGTGAAAATGTTACTTTTATACTAAAGTCCCTTTTCACTTGTGAATCATTTCTCTGTTTAATGGACTATAAATAACCCAGTTCGAGGAAAAGTCGACCTTTAAAATCAATGAAGTTGAGATTTCTTTTTAAGATTGGTCTCTAATTAGTTTCAGGAAAAAGTGCGCTGTTGCGTCATGTTTCCTGGACACCTGTTCTAGTTCAGAATTATTAAAAATAAACTAAACTAGGAAATCTGAAAAAAGTATAACAAAGAATATTGTCAGACCTAAAACTTAACAATTATAATGCTAACCAATAATTACGTCCCACGTTTAAAGATTTTCTTTTTGCAAGGGTCTTACTATTGCAAAATTAACTGATCCACATTTACAGAATCGTTGAAGCAGGTTTGCAACTCACAATATTACACAGTTCCATAAGAAATTCTACCAAAATAATCCCTTCATACAAGTCCCCATGCTCATTTGGAATTTATGTAGCTGCCAAGTCAAGCATTTGCAATTCTCAATGAGGAAAAGTATGGATGTCATTGACTAAACGCAGAGCTATTTCAAATATATCAGAAGCCATATGTGGTGCAGGATATAACAATAGCTTGGTTAAGATGGCCTGGACAAATGGTCAGAACAGAGGATGACGGTACTCAGAAATGACGACTTAGATGAGCTAGTGAGATAGAGAGAGTTTCAGGTAGCATTGTTTAATCCAGAGCTTGTAGGATATTGGCAGACGGCAGAGGAGAACGGAGGCGACTTCTTGATGCAGCCAAAACCCGTTCTGGGTTGTAGAGCATGTGTTGATTGAACAGAAAGAACATCGACGTATGTTTTTTCTAAATGATTCTCAACAATCTTGATTAATTTTAAAGATACTTAGGACCGTCACAATATGCTATATGGGGGTATTAACGCTTCATCTACTAAATGGAATTTTAATTTATAGATCCAATGAGAAGAACTTAGGAGGACTTCTATTAGGAACTTAGCTGAGTACATGTCATCTCCATTCAAAATCCCACCTCTAATGCATTGACAAGTGCATCGTCCAAACCCAGTCGCAGTCTAACCTCATTCATTATGTAATTGTATTTATATTGTTTCCTTGCTCTTAAATGGAACCTATGGGGACATTAAATTGGTGATAAACGAATGTGACGGCCCAATGGTAATTCCCAGCTAACCAATCAGCGATGATCCTATTAGAGAAAATGTCCTGCAGAAATCTGTAAAAGATGTAACGGAAACAGTAATAATAACTGACGATTAGTCAGTCTCTCCAGTGTAAAAAAATGCCATGTTTAGACATTTTAGATCTATAAACTATGGAAATCGATAGAGACAAGCACAAAATAACGAGGGTTGTGCTTACGCAGAGAATGTACTGGAACAATTAAATAGAGAAAAAATGTAGAGTGATAAGGCAGAAAAAATAATTTAGGTTTATTTAATAGAGAGAGAAAGGATGAAAGGAAATAATACAACATTGTGTATGTCGTTATGATGTCTGAATTGACGAAATTCATTCATTCATTCAGCCAACGCCCGTTCCGGCCACATACTTGAAGCAGTGCCGCCCAGTATAAAGGAGCCCGTCCCAATCGTTTCCTCACAAGTGACGTCCTTAAGGCCATCGCAGGTTCTAAGATGTTCTGCAGTTCCTTCAGCATTGGAACATAAGGGGCATAATGGAGAGACCACTACCCCAATCCGATGCAAGTGCTTCTGAAGGAAGTCATGTCCAGTTGTCATTCGGAATGTTGCCACTGCTACGTCTCTCGGAAGATCCCGTGGTTTTGTAATGTCTTCCTAGGGCTTTCCCTCTGCAGCTCTTCTTCTTACTCTTTTGACAGATGCGCTGAAAGTGCTGTTGATAATGCGACAAGCACTGTGGTAGGAGATCGGATGAATTGACGAAATAGCGACTAGTATTTAATTAGTAGTATTTTTCCAATAACTTGGGGACTTTATTTTTTCGATTCGCACTTTATTTATTTATTTGTTGAATCCTTTATTTTTTCGTTTTTCAAATTGCGTTCTATTTATTATATTATGTCACTTTTTAATCATTTCTGATAATGATAATATAGTAAGTTTTTTCCTTCGGGTCTTGAGATTCAGCCAGTACTTGGTAAACTATATTAAGTAAATTAATTTAACAGACTGAATCTCCAGAACCGAAGGAAGAAACTTATATATGTACAGTAGATCAAAATGATAGAGGCTGAAGAAAAATTTAAGAAGGAATTTTGCTCATAACAAAGATTTGTATTCATGATTTAATTGGGCCATACTGAATCATTTATTGTTATCATTTTAAAGTATCATATAATTTATACAGAACGTTTCTAAAATTATTATTTTTATAGCAAGAAAAGAGAGAAAAAAATAGAAAACAGTACAAAAACTGTCCTTATAAGTAAAAGAAAAGAGAAAAGATAGGTATAAAAAAGTAGGGAGAAACCACTTCTTGATATATTCATTGTTATACTTAGAGCTCTGCTTTGAAATCGTAATGAGCTCGGCTAAATATGACTTTTCCTTTCTGTTTTCCCATTTCCCTTCACTCCCACCCAGCCACGGTCCTCTCTACTCTTTTAAGAAAAACATTTATACAGCGTAGAATTTCGTTCTCAGGCCCCGGGCGTGAGTAACGCGGGGCATATCCCTCTTATTATACATACGGTTTTATTGCTTTTATCTCAGAAAAATAATAAAATGTTTCAATTTACATAAAATATATCAAAATATAAAGCTTTTATCACCGCTTAAATTTTTATAAAATCCAAATTCATTCAGAAATTGATTCATGTCTGTTTTATATTTGTTTTTGTGTTAAGACAATCTAAAGGTAATCAACAACTTGGTTGATCTGACCAATTAATAATTTACTGAATCCGAGAATGAAGCTTATTACTTAAAATTAACAAAACAAATAATTAATTTTTTTGTGGATGTTTAACTCAACCATTTATAACATAAAATGCTCATTTATATCTATATAAATATTTATGGGTGTAATTTAGTCTGAGACATCGTGTATTTGCACATCCATAATGTCAGTTAGCATGTAACTGTGAATGGACTAAAAGTGATTAACTGAATTTTATGTTTCTTTATTTTCATTCCTCAAAATAACTTTAACATTACTTAAGCACAGGTTATTTCTATATTTTAATGCTAATAAATGAAATATTAACAGTGAATGAACAAAATTTTCGATTATTATTTTTTGCATTAATTAATTAATTTTTAATGTTTTAAAAACTAAGCATCCCTTGTAATTTGCAGGGTGAGCATCGTTGCAGTTAGCGCAAGTGGCCGTAGTTTCTTTTGTCTTCGTACATTCAGTTGTAAGATGGTGCGCAGGACCACATCTTACAAATGAGTAACCCACTTGCGCTAACTGCAACGGTACTCACTTTGCAAATTAGAAAGGATGCTCAGTTTTTAAAACTATAAAATATCTTCGTAATAATAAATCTACAACCATTGCAAAAACCGCGTCAACTACATTTGTCAACCAGGAGCCTTCTTCTCAGATTAAAAATGTTGTTGATACCTCTACGGCAAATGAAATGGTATCCTTAACAACTCAACCAGGAAAATTCGGTCTAAATCCAGTTGAGCAATTTTCTTCGTCGGAGAAAACTGGAGAATCAGCTACAAAGGTAACAGGGAGTTATTCTTTCACTCTTTCTTCCAACCCACGATTATAAAATCTTCTTTAGAATCTTTGCTTTCTGAGCTCAAATCCTTTTATCTTCTATTCTTGAACTTCTCGCTAAATTAACTTCATCTGTCATTCTGGATCATTCTTAAGGCTAAAACTCTATTAACTTCTCTTAAAATACTCCTTTGGAGCTCCAATGGTCTGCTCCATCGAAAATACGCACTAGAAACTTGCCTAAAAGAACACGACATAAACATTGCACTTGTAGCTAAAACTCATTTAACAGACGAACAAACATTCAAAATTCATGGATACAAAGTATATACAGCAAACCATCCGGATCACTCGGCCCATTGAGGTACTGCAATAATTGTAGATAAATCGTTGAATCATCACTTGGTTCCATCCACTTCTACGAACACAATTCCGCTAACCTCTATTTGCTTAACTCCAAAATATCAGCTAACAATTTCTTCCATTTATATTGCTCCGAACAAAGTTATTTCTACCAAATAATTGAAAAATCTTTTTTCAACTATGGGTAAACCATTCTTAGCTGGTGGTGACATTAATGCTAAAAATACTAGATGGGGTTCTCTTATTTCAAATACTCGCGGATTGGACTTGATAATAAAATATAAAAAATACATTGGCCAAGAGACCTATTCATTTATGGATATATTATCCCAAAACTCAATGTTCCCTGTACAAAGACAAAGAGAAAAACACTTGGATCGAATTTGCTGGATGCGCAATTGCGCAGATGCAAGTGAAAATTAAATAATTATAATAATAAATAATAATAATTATGAAGTATCAAGTATTACTATCGATTCCTCTTGCTTGGGCTATCGAATTTCAAAGCTACAACAGAATTCGATACAACCTGGATCAACGTGACCTGTTGGAGACAATCCATTCTGATATTCACCACATTGTGATTGTTCTTAGAGATTGTATCGTTGTCTTTTCTGATTTGAATGTGACTTGGTTGTTGCCTTTATAAGCTGTATTTTTTTTTGGTTAATTTAAATTAAACCCCAATAAGAATCTTTGCCTTAGATCTGATGTTTATAATAGGATCAGATCTTGGGACAGTCTGTGTTTTCTACTTACTTGTTTATACAATTTTACTTGTACAATATATAATTTTTAAATGAAAATTATACTAAACGCTTCTTATTCTCAGTAATTGGAAAAATTGTCTTTTTTTGTCATTTATTCTGATTTTTCGGGGTAATTATTATTTTTAACTCAAAATTTACCAATTTATTTGGTTTCTCCTTCTTAGTTTCTTATATTGATTAACACCCCTTCTAAAAAGTGAATATAAAAATACAATTCCATCTGAATATCTTCTATTTTAGCAATAATTTCAATACTGTCATTAATTTAAACCTAGCTTTATCGAACAAATTTAACTAAAACTTTCCACTGCCCAGAAAAGCCCAAACAATTTCCCTTATCCTTCCTCTGTTCAGATTAATTAGTCGACTCCAATATTTAACCTAGAGTATTTAATTTAGCTTTAACATAAAACACAAGAAGCCACTTCTAGGGCAATAAATAAACACTTCATTGCTCCGTTTAAAGTTTAAAATGGGGATAATGTTTTTGCCAAACTGCTGCTAAATAGATTATGAACTAATAAAAGTAAAAAAGCGACCAAGCTTAAAAAGGAGATCGGGTGTTTGTGTGGATGTATCGCTTTTGCATTTCTTTTCTTCCAGAAAATCCCAGTATCAGGATCCGTCATTTATCTTAGGTCATGTAGTTAATGATAAGTTAATTTATTTTTCCCATATAACTTTACTTTTAGTTTAAATTAAGATTTGGGACTGGGGTGCGGAGTGGCTCAGAGGTAGAGGGCTGAGTACAGCTGAATATTTATGCACATAAATAAATTCTGATTGAAATATAAAACAGACATGCCAGAACTGATGCCGGTTTACTTTGCTGTTACTTGTTTATAACTTTAATATTTTATCATGTTTATGACATTTTTATCCTTAATGAATCTAGGGATTTAATTTAATTTAATGAATTTTTACTAAATATAAAAAATATGTTTTTGAGCAGTGAATCTAGAGTAGGGACAAATATAATAATAGGAAGACTAAATACATTAAATTGTCACTTTCAAAAAACTTATAATATATAATTTAAAAAGTTCTTAATTCAAGAGACCCTTATGTGTATTTAATGAAATTTCTGTTTAGAATTCGGGGGAGGATACTTGTAAATATTTCTCCTATCTTGAAAGTGGGCTTTGTTTGCAATTCCAATGTTAATGAAGTCTTAAATGCTTATTCACTTAATGGAGGGAAAAAGGATTTAATTTCCACGCTCGGAGGTAAATTGTCTCCGCTAAATACACCCAGTTTCACAAAATAAATTATAATGGACCTCATGCGATTAACAGGAATTGCGTCTAATTAACGTCTGTTCATCAATCATTTATGGTAATTCGTGATCGTAAGCCTAGCTGTAATATTTCTCGCAAGCTACTTGCGCTATGGTAGGTTAAGTATATTTAATTCATATTTAGGTGGTGTTGTATAATTAAATGATTTATTACTTAATTAGTTGTGTTAATATTAGAAAAAACGACGGCTTATAGACATTTTACCATAATTAATTGTCTTGTATTTTATGTTGTTGTTACTTGATTTTTTTTTTTAAATTTATGTAAATGAATAAATAGTAAACATTTATTTATTTTTCATTACTTATTAGCTTAATCAAATTGACAAATTGATGGTTATTATTGACAAAAATTAATATTAATAACTATTATAATTTATAAATGATTGTTATTATTCCGTCTTCTGTTATTATTCTGACTTTGCTAAGCTCACTTGTTTGTCCCGAAATCTAAAAATCAGAATTTATAAAATTATCATTATACCATCTCTTGTATAATAGTTGTTATGAAACTTGGCCGCTAATGCTGAAGGATGAACAATGTCTGAAGTTTTTGCGTAAAATAATGGGTCCATAAAAGGATGAGACCATTGGAGAATTTAGAAGATTACACAATTGTGAATTGTGAAGCAAACACCCGGTTAAAATTATAAAAGTGATAGCGGTACAAAGATCAAGATGGGGCTGTAAAGTTGATGGGCTTAGTAACAAACGAATTTCTAAAAAGTTAATAAGCGCTGGCAAGCGTCTGAGAAGTAGACCTAACCGTAGGGGGATGCAGGAAGACTAATCTGGCGAATTTGGACGTGGATAGTATTCCGTGGACGGAAGTGTGTATGCAGATATTGGTGGTATCGGCATCGAATCTTCGGGTTCGATATGCCGCCTTATTATTATTACATGTTTTATAAGTACTTTTAGAAATAAAAATAATAAAAAAGTGGGCTTGTCTTGCAAAGTACCCATTTCATCTACTTAGAAGTACTCAATGTTCTGCACAAATATTTTAAACACATTATTTACAGTACAAATGTTAGTCTGAAATGCAAGTGTGCCAAGGTAGGTGTGATTAAATCGAAAACATGTTTTCACTTTAAATAGTTTCCATAAGACTTTGAAATCTTATTTTGAACAGTGTTATTATCTAATATAACACTGTTTGTAAAAAGTAATTTGTAAAAAGTAATATTTGTTACAATTACAAATTTAAAAGGTAATTAAATAGTAGTACTTGAAGAGCTGAAAATCTCAGGTATCTGGAAGAGACTATGTAGGAAAATACAGTCCCTGGCCATATTAATGTGACCACTGGATAGATTCGTTCTTGTTACATGTTTGTATTATATTTCTGTATTACTCATACAAATCTACAATATAAATCGAGTTTAAATATTGGTTTTATGGGTAAGTTAGTTATCTGATAATAATATGAAATTGAAAAAAAATAGTTTCGATAATAAATCTTTATTTTTTTTAAATATTTTGTGGTGTCACCCTATTTACACCCTATTTTAAATATTGATGAAAAAACTATCAAAATAGTTAAAATATATGATACAAATAATAAATCAATAATAAACTTATTGAATCCGACTTGTATTTATTGAAAAAGAAACAATAAATCCACAAAAATTTCAAACACATATTATGCACGTCGTCACTGGTAAAACAAAATGGCTGTACTAAAACCAATTCTGCCATTACTAAAAAAAAAATACTTTAAGACACTTATAACAGTGTTGCCATTACTTAAAACAGAAGACACGCGAAAGTATATTAAAAAAGTAGGAAAAACAAAAAGAAAATAATCTTTCTTGGTGGTCACATTAATATGGCCAGGGACTGTATATCAGAGAAAGCAGCTGTTGATAGTCGGATCAAAAAAAATTAATAATATCTACAGCATTAAGTGCATCTCCTGGAATGCCAAACTATGACATTTTAACACAATTGTAAAAAATCTACCAGAAAATGGAATGAATCTCGGCTATGCGGAGGAGGCTGACATTCCTCGGACATGAATAAGCATAGAATGACCAATAATTTTTTTTTTTTAAAAAGACATAGAGAATACTGCGGCGTTTACAGAAAGAAGTAACGAAAAGTTGAACCATACAGAGTCACACATCCAAAGGAAGAGATTTTGGGAGCAGATTGAAAAGCCTGGAAGGGTTTCAGGATGAAGAAATACCAGAGAACTTCCATCTTCTTGACAGATGATAAAAAAAAAGCTCTAGGAAACTCATGAAGGAATACTGGAGATAGAAAAAACTCCAGTAGAGCAACGGAAAATAAAATTGTAACGTAATCCGAAGTGGTCAATACGATTTTTAGATTATTAATATATAGTAATTCAGAAAGCCCACCTTCATAACTCAGCCAGAAGTAATGGCAATACCAATACAATTGACAAGTTAAATTAAAATCAAGTACTTAGTCAGATGCATAATTCCGTTGTTTTGTTTTTTTTATTGCGGAGAAAAATAGGACTTGAAGCCTACTAGTACCGTTGTAAAGCAATTATTCATTCACCCAACGATGCAGTTTCAGTTGAACGCAATAAAATATTTACTGTTATTACAGCCATCCCGCAAAGGCGGACTGGAGATAGTCATCCATTTTAAAACGTCAGTAGTAATCGAAACCCCGATTCTAATTACCTCCCCCCCAGAGAGAGCATTAAACTTTTGGATAATATAAAGTATTATAATTGGGAGGTGGGGTTAGGTCCCGAGGGAGGATGGTAAGTGGCTGTAAAAGGGGACAATGTTGCCTGAGTGCCGGTCCGCTTTCATAAAACTGTTACGATCCTCAGGATGGCAGCTTATATTAAAAAAATAAAAGCCAGGATCGCACCATAAACGGGGTTAACAAGGACTCCAACCTTGGTACATTATTTAACATCGTAGCATCGCGTAGCTTCCCCTACAGCCGCCTTAACGCTCCATCCGCCATCTGATGGACCCTTACCTTCCTTAGGAACAAAGGGTAATGCTCCTATTGGACGACATGATAGCCATAAGGATTTAGAGTTATCGGGTTTGAATGAAGATAGTTGTTTTCTTAGATTTGGAATAAGAGAAAATGTTAATGTCTCACGGAGAAATATTAAACTCCTCGTACAATAATTTAGGAGTTTATGTTTTCTTTAAAATACCCCTCCAAATAGTTTTGGTTCTTAAGGGAGACTTAAACTTTGAAGACAAAGAAGGTCATGGAAGACGGAATGGTACTTCTCTTTCCCAATCGCCTTGAGATGATCATCGAAGTTGATTTGCTTTTGTTGATTGGAGTTTCCCTACCGGTTTTCGAACAGTTGTTGTTGTTGTTGGGATTTTCTTCCACCAAAGCTCCGGAGAACATTGTCTGCAAGGACAGAACTTCTTCCACGGCCTTCTTTGTCTTCAAGGCTCAAGTCTCCCTCTCGAAATTTCTGGTACCACCTTTGAACAGCCCAATCACTTATGCTGATGTCTATATTTCTGGTACGGACCATGGTCCTTCAGTAATGCCAAGGACGTAACTATTGGATGTGATGAGTTGTTTGTCTTAAAACCGAAGGGATGGTACTGACCGCTCCGATATCTGTAGTTTAAACAATGGACTTTAAATTTTAGTATTCTGTAATGCTTATAATATGCGGTCAACAATTTTCTCGTCAGTAACGTCTCTTTTAATACTTCATGTTAAATATTAACATTTGATGAAGAATTTGAGCAGTGTTTTCTGGTTATTTAAATATATAATTAATTGATTAATTGTAATGTCACAATAATGAAATGCATGGTATAGTTTGAAATGGTGTTGGTAAAAACAGTTATTTTATAAATTTGTTCGCTATTAGAATAAATGTAGTTGAGAACTTGATTTAATTTTTTTTTTTGTGATAAACTATGGTTATCATATGAGAACATTATGTTGTCATATGATATGCCATTAACTTAAACTATTGTTTCGAAATAATACAATGGTGGCATATATGTATCATTGTATTATATATCATTTATATATCGGAATGGGTTTACTATAGGAGTTGCATGATGCGTGCTATGTTTATGAGTTTGAGTCGGAGGTTGTTTTGATTTCCCGTGCGGCGGTCCACAAGGTTCTCCCATGAGATCGTCCCTCTATTTGTCGCCGCCACAATCTGCATGTAGAACGTTTGGTCTTCTTTCAATCTTGATAGATGAGTTGACCAACTTCTCAAGTACAAAATAGATAACCAAATAGTTCCGAAAGTAACTTCCAGGGATATTTGAAATTTTTTTTTGTTAAAAAACATTGGTGACCAACTGTCAATTTATAAATAAAAATGGTTCATAAGTCATCCATTCAACTTAATTAATAATTCAACGAAATATTGCTGTTGTTATGGACAACGGATATATTGTGACTTCATCCACATATAGATTTTAATTTAGATGTTATAGATATAAATTTTAAATACTTCTATGATTGAATGATTTTTCAATATGATTTATTACATCTGGATATGAAATCTTGTTTGCACGAATTATACTAAACTTACCATTATTTTTACAGTTTTTCTCAGTAAAATACAATAAAATAATTAATCTTTTTCAAGTTTCCATGGCCACTATTTATATAAAAAACTTTAGTTGCTTCTTCTGGTTTAGGCCGTGTCGTTGAATTTTCTGCCAACGTTTCGCCAGACATGCACCTGACTTCCTCAAGGCTTAATTGAGACTGAAAATGTTCAGACAACCCGCGGCGTTATACAGCAGCCACTCGTGTCCATTTGATATCAGCCTTCAGCGTTTGCCTTAGGGTGCACCTACATTGGATCCGATGCGATGCCTATTCTATCACATAGGATGGTGGGCTGAAAAAAGAAATAACTGAAATACGCAGTGAGTGCCTACACTGGATCAGATCCGACACGATTCTATTCTTTTCAATCCGATAGTAAAACTAGTCAATGTCTTCTGAATAAAATAGTATTAATTTTATTCTTTTATTTCTTATATTTTATATATATATATATATATTATAGTGAAATATAAATATTTTAAAAATAATTAATAAATAATCTTAATTTTATAAAATAAAAGAACAAAATGTTATTATAACAATGAGGTAATATTACTATATTAGAATATTTTTGTCTTGCTGTTTGACTATAAACAAATAATTTAGTTGTTTTTCAATTAAAAAAAATAGAATTTATTGTTTTTATTATATATTCATGTTTTATATAATAATTTAATTTTCTCGATTGTGAGAATATTTATTTCTTTTGATATTTTGTTGTTCATCTTTGCAAACGAGTTTAAAAAAATCAGAAAAGCCCTTACCTCCCAGAGTTGCCAACTGTTTAATAAATAAATTAAACATTACGATTTTATCAAAAGTCAATGTTTCCAATTTTATTTGACGAATTAAAATTGTATGTAGGTATATTTTTTATGTACATTTCTGATAGATATAATTTTATTCAACAGAAAAATAACCTTCGCTACTATATTTAATGGTTCATGAAGATTAGTAATAAAATATTTTAATGAGAATTGAGAATATTTAATTTTGATTTATGACGGATATTTATATACTAGTTAATTATCAAATTACAATGTACATTTTTTAATAAACATTTTAGACAATAAAGGTTAAGTTGCCACACATGTTGAGGGCTGGCTTATCGGATTGAAAACTAACCTGCCTTTTGGGCTTTTTTAAATTCTCTCTTTATAAAGTCTTCCTGATAACCATTTTTCATGAAAGCTTTCTTTAAATGTCTTTCTTCTTTCTTCAAATACACCGGCTCTGAAATCCTAATGGCTCTTGTAATCATCGTTCTAATAACACCATGTTTCTGGGCAGGGTGGTGATGTGAGCAGGCATTCAGGTATCGGCCAGTGTGGGTCGGTTTTCTATACACCGAGCATCCCAAACGGTTATCTCTCTTTTCTACTTTTACATCGAGGAACGGGATACTTTCTTCAGATTCATTTTCCATGGTAAATTGAATGTTCCTGTGTCTCCCGTTTAAGTGCTTCAAGAAATCATTTAAAGTTTCCACCCCATGCGCCCAAATTACGAAAGAGTCGTATACGTATCGGAACCATTGAGACGGCTTTAAGCATGAAGTTTTTAATGTTTCCTGTTCGAAATTTTCCATAAACAGTTCCGTGTCGAGTGGACTTAATGGCGATCCCATACTCACACCTTCAATCTGCTTGTAGTATTTACCGTTAAACAGAAAATATGACAAACGCAGAATATATGTCCAACGCAGTTCAGCCAATTCTGCGCCTGCTTTACTGAGTGTTTTTCTATAAGTGGTATAGTATCTTTAACTTGTAATTCGGTGAACAGGGACTACACATCAAAGCTGACCTGTATATCTTGAGGATTAATTCTTATTGCGGCGATTTTCTTCACAAATTCATTTGAGTCCTTGATGTGGTGCTCAGTGTTACCAATATGCAGTCTTATTTTCTTAATTACATATTTAACTGCTTCGTACGTTGCCGAACCAATGCAATCCACTACTGGACGTAGAGGTTTTCCTTCCTTGTGAATCTTCGGGAGACCGTAGATTCTGGGAGCTATCTGATTGGACCTGGTCAAACTTCTGACTGTTTCTTCTGGTTTAGACCGTGTCGGTGAATTTTTGCCAAAGTTTCGCCAGAGATGCTGCTGACTTCCTCAAGGCTCAATTGAAACTGAAGATGTTCAGCTAACCCGCGGCGTTATATAGGAGCCACAGTTTAAAAATAGTTTACATTTAAAAAATACTAGATATGCTATTCCATGTATGTAGTATATTTTTAATAAAGACCTCAGGGATTTTTATGTCCACCATCCTTAATTTCTTTTCTAGTGAGCTATCTTTACGGATGGATTGGTAAATTTCCTCAGGTTAGTTAATATTTGGCCAAGAAGTAGCTAAAATTTTTCTTATACTAAAATTATTGTTTTTGCGGCTAAGGGTTGGTGTTATACTAGGATGTGTTATGTTACTTTGTTCTTACCAAGAAAAGATCGTTTTTTTTCACGTATAAGAAGTAATATAACTTGTTTTTATGGATTTTTTTTTCTTCATTTGGATTTTTGGACCTTAATCTTTCAAACTTTGTTGCAACAAATATACATAATTTTAATGTTTCTAAAATATTAATTATTAATGTTGCACCAGATAGCCGCCCAATATCTAGTTCGTATTAAATAAACTATGAATTTCTTGGTTAACTTATATATACTCATGTGCAATTCTATATAAAAATATAAATCGTCGTCTTAGTGACATCAGAATTTTTCTACCAATTTACCTCTTTGTGGTATGAGTAAATCTAGTTTTCATGCTCTAGTTTAGGGTCACAGGATCTTATGCCTGCGTTGCCTGGATATAGGTTTTTTGTTTTCACTATTGTTTATCTTCACTCATAAATCACTTTTCTTTAATTTCTGAAAAATGACGGTTATAAAAAAATAACAATATACACACACACACATGTATATTATATATATATATATATATATATATATATATGTGTGTGTGTGTATATATACATGTGCATATAATAATACACAAAAATAACAGTATAGGGGAAGGGTGGGCATAGTGGCCACTCTAACGGAAACACATTTTTTTCAAGAAGTTATAATTGTCGAAAAAAAATAAAAATTACGTGTATGGTAGCTTATTTAGTTGCATATCTATAAAAAAATTCTGTTTAACCATATCTTTGTTACTTTTTATTAAAACATTTTTTTTCTCAAAATATAAAAAGTGGCCACTTTGCCCGATGGGGTAGGGCAAAGTGGCCACCCTGTGGACCCATGTAAAAAATAATATTACAATTGCATTTAAAGAACAAATTATCTGTGTATTTTATACAAATTATGAAGTATTTAATTCAATACAAGTATTAAATTCTCTGAATATGATTTAAAGAGAAAAACAAAAAATACAACTAAGTTGAAAATTGCTTCAAAACATTTTATGAATTTTTTTATTATCCTTTTTCAGTTCATTTGCAGAAGTCACATATGAACTCATCATCTTCCTCCTCACACCCAGCACAAGATTCATGAGCCCAATTGTAGCAACCAGAGCATCTGATCCACCCTTCATTTTTTTTAGACTTTGAATACAAGTCCTGACAGTAGAGACAATCTACATCACTCTCGTCACTAAACAAATCACGTTTTTCCACTTTTGATTTCTTTTTCTCCTGAATAGGTTTATTTTTTTCTTTAGCAACTTCTTTTTTTCTTTTATTATTTCTAGTTTAATTTTCTTAAGTCTTTCTTTTTCTTCCTTTTCTGCTTTCGCAGCTTCAAGTTCAGCCTTGTAAGGTCTTGAAGTCAAAACTGCTGCCGAACCCTTTTTCCTCTTATTTTTTCGTTTGATAATTTTTGTTTTAGGGATTGGGATAATATCATGAGGGCTTACAGCAAATGAGGACAGGGTATGGCGATTGGACTTACAGCAGATGAGGTACTGGGGATGGAGCTTGGGCTTAAGGCAGATGAGGTGTTGGGTTTAATGAGGGGAGGGGAGCCTCTAGAGATGAGAACAAATGATGTACTGGGGTCTCCAGAACCTACAGTAGGCCTTAAGGTAATGCTCACATTGGGTTCGGGGTCTGCAGATCTTTCTTCGTCAGGGTCCGATGACACTTGATTGAATTCAGCTGTTGTGTCAGAGGGATTGAGAACTTCTGTTGTTGTAGATGCAACAAAGTCCGCTTCAGTAAACACGTCCCTGTTAGCTGGTACTATGCCGCGTCTTCTGAATCCCTTTACGGCAACAGTAGGGGTAGCAGCACTTAAAAATGCCTCCCCGAGAAGGCGAGAAACCTGGTATTGAGTTACTTGCCTCCCAGGGTTATTCCGCAAGAATCTCTCAATTGCTTGGACATAATAAGTGTTGAAAGGCCCCATAAAGGATACGTCCAGCGGCTGGAGCTTGTGACTGCAATGAGGAGGGATGCAAACCACAGTAGTATGGCGATTCCTTGCTTTTTCAATAAATTCAAGGTTCCTTGTGTGAGTTGCATGGCCATCAAGTATTAATAACACAGGGTCATCTTTTGATGGTTTGGCAAATGCCAAAAAGTGTTCGAACCATTGCATAAAAATTTCGGATTGCATCCATCCTTTTGGATGGCAAGCAAAAGCTGTCCCAGGGGGAGAACCATCTTGGAGTTCAACTTTCATTCTCTGTTTGGAAAATATGACCATAGGAAGTATAAACGTCCCCTCCTGCTGACATACAAACTACAAATGTAGAGAGAACACCTCTTTCGGCAGATGTAACTGAGCCAACTTGACGTCTGCCTTTTAATGCGAAAACCTTTGAGGACTTGGACTGGACAGTCAAAAGACCCGTTTCGTCGACATTGTACACATTGTGAGCTGGATAGAATTGGGTTTTCTGGACATCCTCTAAAATGTCAAAGAACTTATTGACATTTACCCTGTTAAAGGCTTGAGCTGTTGCTACCGAAGTCGCCTCTGGTTTTCTCAAAACCAATTCGGGGTGGCGCTGTCTAAAGCCCCTAACCCAATCTTTCCCAGCTAATTTCTTCTCATGGTTGAAATTATTTGAGATATTATTTTCTTCTGCCAGTTGGTATGCAAGGCTACGCAAATCAGATACTGTAATTCCAAAAAAACGTACCTCCATATCCAAAAGATGTA
This sequence comes from Arma custos, assembly GCA_037127475.1. Lineage (NCBI taxonomy): Eukaryota > Metazoa > Arthropoda > Insecta > Hemiptera > Pentatomidae > Arma > Arma custos. The sequence goes on from CM073764.1 coordinate 11,314,585, forward strand.
AAAGCTGCTGTTTTTGTTCTTCGTTAAAGACAGGACGGTAGTGTCCAAGAACTTTTTTGTTTTCAGTAGCACACTGGTTCTTACTTAGAGCTCGACCTTTCAAGGTGTTTCTGGGCACATTAAAGGTTTTGACAGCTGCTTTAAATGCCATACCATCTTTCACAGCATTGATAGCTCGTTGCATCGCCTGAGGGTCCCAGGACTGCTGCTGGCTTTTTCTTTTATATTTAGACACCATACCTACGTCTGAAATAAAAGCAAAAAGTTAGATTGTTAGTACTTTGTAGTACCTTACAAAGAGAAGTGCGTCGTAGGCCAACTAATAGGGAAAACAATTTAGTCACAAGGCACATCTGAAGGTTCCAGTACCTATTACTGATGGCTATCCAAGTTGTTTTTGTTAAAAAACATTTACTAAATATTTAAATGCCCAAACAGCATTAGGCACATGGACCATATAAATATTTTACATTAAAACAGCAAAATATTTAGTGTCGGGTAAAGTGGCCACGGCAGGGGCCACTTTGCCCGTTTTAGACTCTATTACTTGAATGCCACTCTGCAGGTTCACCCATAACACCAGCTCTTACTTTCACATGTGAATTTAAAGCTTAGATCACACTTATTTCAATGGTTATTGTCTGCATTATATACTTGGATCGAATATGTAGTTATAATAGTTAATGGAGTGCACTTACCTTACATCAGCAACTTGAAAAACAATTAAATTGATGATAACTTCTGACCACGTGGTCTTAACAGCTTTAAGACACTACACAACACTAATGGCGGTCCTGTGGAATAGTTGAGGCGTTTATAGCCAGGTGGCAGCACTTTGAAATAGAAAAATAGCAGGTGGCCACTATGCCCGCCGTGGCCACTATGCCCACCCTTCCCCTACACGTTTTTGTGTCACAATATATCATATATACTCATGTTTATCTCGTACCTACATACGAGAGATAACATGATGTCAAGAGTGGGAATTCGGCTGTATATTGCAGGTGAGGGAGTGTGTGTCTCAAGATTTGCATAAGGGGAGTCTTATATACATAATGACTAACAAAGTTATGAACAAACTAAATGTCATTCACGACTGCTCTGGTGACACGAAAACTGGGCTTTTGAATATTCACCGATTCCCTTTGAGGCCTGATCCCGGAATGTTTCTGGGACGAAAATCCTGTCGAGCCTTGGCACTCGAAAATCTCTTTCTTGTTTATCATAATTATATCTCATCTTTATTACGCCCTTAAGAAGAGTAATTAAAAGAAAAGAGAATTATTTCAAACTTGGGATCCTCCAGATTATGCAAATTTTATCAACACCAACACAGTTTAATTAAACAATGTATTTATATATTAGGAATTATAAATGAATAACATAAACGATAAATAATTTGGGTACATATGCAGCTATTAATTATTCAATTCATTGAATTTATAATTTAAAGCACAAAAAAAAAATGTTTAGGCATTGAATTCGACATAGATTATGAAAACAGTTGTAGTAACAAATTAATAGAAAAATATGAAGCATTTGAACAATACATATTACTTTAGTTTTCTAAATCAATATTAACTATTAAGAGTTAATAACTGTGGCGATCCATATTCACAATTTAATATTTCTTTTTTTTTTTAATGTCACATACTAACATTGAACCATAAGTACTTTAAGGCAAGGAACTGCTTCAGTAAATAACAATCAGCCGCAAATCCATTCATAATGGTTACAATATTACAGTTTGATCCTTCTCACAATCAAATGCTAATCTTGAAACATATTTATCCTAACATTTACTCCACTGCAGGGATACGTCTTGCCTCCTCGATAAGTTTTTGAAAAAAAAAATGTAATTTTCATACCCTCTAACGCGAGGTTTTTATTTTTATGAGTAGCTTAGGAGTAAAATAACCTTAAAAAGAAAATCATTCTATTTAACAGAACTATCAAAGAAATATAACGTGTTTTGTTTTAACAGATATTCGTGATCACAGAAGATAAAGTATATTCTCTCGAGTTCACTTTCTCCGAATAAAAATGTGTCGGTGATAATTTATACAGGACTAGTATACATACAATTTTACGGAAATCTATTTTAGGAAATTTAGTAAACTGGATAATGCCTAATGAACTTAAACTAAGGTATACGAATGATGTTCCCAATAAATACGATATATTTTCAAGCAATACGCAGAAGTTTGAAAATAACACGAAATATATTCAAATTTCTTTATTTGATGATCATTTTTCTTTTTAATTCGTGGGATAACGCAGATTGATTGCACATTTGTAAGATTGTGAATGCAACAAAAAAAAAAAGAATCTTATATCAACTTTATGCAAAAGGAAGGAAATGAATAATTAAATATTTCATTTGGAATTCATATAAATATTCCAATATGAAATTCCTACATATATTATACTATATTTGTGGCTGTATTTATTGCATGACATATATCCTGACTTTAATTCTCTTCTATAACCGTATGGCAAAAATTTGTAGCAGTAGTAATATTAAATTCTGTAGCTAAAATAATTTAAAAATTCATAAGCTGTAGCTTTCTAGGCGGACGAATGATGCGTCTATACTTGGTGTCTATACTTCCAGTGCAGCCTCTCGTAATAGTAACGCAGCACGCCAATGTCCACCAACATCGAAACTCTCAAGAAAAACGAAGAATGAATCGATATCCATTCTTTACTCGCGTGTTACCTCCGATTTTCACCTAACTTGAAAAGGGAAGAATAAAGTTAGTACGACAGCTATCACACCTCATTCGCCACTTACGTCACCTCAGCGCGCCCTACATCGAAATCTACAAATATACAAGACAAGCCATTTGTATAACGTTTGCCATTCACTTCATTTGTATAGCGTGCCGCAATCCCACTGCCACTGTCAAAGGACTCCGCATAGTTATCGGAAGTCCATCCGATGGTTGAGATATCCTCGTATATCCGCGTACTCCGATCTCCTGTACGCATCGTCCTTCCTTCCAGACCTGAAAAACAGAATGATGTCATTAATGCTAGTTGCTTGTATTCTTTTACCAGGTATGTCTATATATAGGCAGTAGTAGGGTGATACCTGGTCGATCTTCGGAATGAATACCCGGTGATCTACCCACTGATGAAGTCACATTTACGCAAGGAAGATCCTGTCATGAAGGAATACCTGTAAAGATAATGTTATGCTGCATTATATTTATATTTAAGACAAAATTCACTTGGAGGAACGCTGTAACTCAGTTTATAAGTTCTTAACAGCCACAAGTTTACCCTGTGGGAACTACCGTCATAACCTACCGTCCTTTGGGCTCACTCAGCCCCTACGAAGTGTTTTCCTCCATATTAGGGGGGAAAACCTGGCATTTATGTGTGATCTATCCGATATAAATTTCTCCTTCAAAAGAACAATGTCTTAACTCAAAAATCTAATTTTTCAATGGAAGTATTGAAAGTTCCATGTAAGTTTAAAATATAAAGATTTGGGTATTGGTAAAGTATATCATTCATTTCAACATTTTTATTTTAACTAATGGTTAAAATAAAACATCAAGTTCAAGCAAGATACAACTCAAAATATGACTTTATTAAAAAAAAAGTTAGAAAAGGAATGTCAAATAAGTCGTTACTAAATTAAAAAGCTTCAACGAATCCAACTTCTACTGTTGGATCGACTCAAATTTCGAGTTATCTCGGTGTTCTTTTTCTTAAGGAACGATACGTAACTAAATATATGATCTATATAAAAATTATTGGACTATATGTATTTTTTTAATTTATTTATGATGCATAACTGCTGAATATAAGTGGAAATGAGGTACTTCCATTAAAACTGTATAAGTTGTACTAGTTATTCAATATTAAAAGATGTCTCTTTACTGGTCTCTGAAGAAATTACTAAATGCTCGTGGATAATACCTAAGTAATATTATTAAAAATAATCGAAACGATCTATATTAAGATAAATGAAACTGAACAAAAATTGCGCACAAAGAATGGGGCTATATTTATAGATGATCGAGCAGGAAAGAATCAACGGAATTCGGAACACTAGCGTCTCAAATACTCTTTTACAACCCGGCGGTAGCTAAGTGGGCATTTTAATGCCCTCACAAGTAACATGTTCGAGTTAACTAATTAATTTTTTACCAGCGGAGAGCCGCCGGTCTCGGTACCCTAACGATTGTGACTAATTGATTGGTCACGGCGGTCACAATTAGTCTACAGCCAGTCTTACAGATGTTCCCGACCGCATCCTCCTGGTCTTGACGCTATGATCGGCCGCCCGCATCCTCTGCCATAGCGCCAACGATATGACTCATAAAAAACGGTTTTTATATATATAAATGACTACGATTTCCTCCTTCGAAAATGTCGGAAAGTATATTTAACCCGGGAGAGGTTTATTTCCTTTAAGTTGAACTAGAGAAGCCCCCGTGAGCGATTCCCAAACATTATGATTCTCATCATAATTTCTTTTTTAATTTCAAGTAATAATTATTCAGGATATAGGACCAAGGAATAATAATAATAATATAAATATCATTACACTAAAATATATAACACTTTATTAACTATTATATATTTCCAAATTTATTAACAAACGAAATCCAGACAGTGTGAAAACAACGAATACAACAAAAAAACAAATACTCCGCTTTTCCATAATACCGCACAGATCTTGACACCAACTTGAGACTTTCAAGTGATACTTATCTCTCAGCCTATAGTGTGAATATGACAGCATTGAGCATGTAAGTCCACTGCATGTATTGAATAGAATGATTCCTTAGATATTTATACCTAAACAATGATCCGAGAAACCCTAATCCAGATAAAGGTTTTCCGGGTTAATACATAAAATGAATGATAAAATTAAAAGGCATTTTCATTGTTTGCCAGTTTCTCGTACCTAAGCAGTATTCCAGTAGAAATGCTGTAAGGATACGTTTTAATTATTAAGCATTTTAAAATATAAAACGTAGAAATGGATTTTTGTTTTATCTTATCTACAAATGTTTGACTCAATTACTTTTCCCTGTCGCATACTATTTTGTCATTTACATCGCATGTATTATCTATCGAATATCGCAGATTTCATTAAGACAATTGAGAAAATGGCAAAGTATTCTGAGGCTCGATCTCCTCATTTCAGACTTTTAATACTTTTTATTATTTCAGATATTATCAGTCGTTCCAAAGCGATGGAAAGTTAAATTTGAATGTTCAGATTTACTGCGAAATTAACAAAATATAGTACAAATTCGTCATATATATTTTCAAATACAAAATAAACAAGTATGTAGTATAACTAAAAATGTATGGGTGTACAAACCATATTCCGGTATATTTGTTCACTGCATGATTACTGTAAATGTACTTCATTTAAATTACAAACTGCGTCAAAATGAAAAGGGATACCACTAATTTTGATGTATTTATATTTATTTATTAAATGTAGCGAAATGTACGAAGGAAATTTGTATTTTTTAAAGAGAAAAGATAGGGGCCTTGGATAGCTCAATTGGCAGAGCGCTGTCACGGTGAGACAAAGGTTCCGGGTTCAAATCCCGGTCGAGGGCCTATCTTTTCTCTTTAAAAAATAAAAATATTTATAACTCATAAAAAATGACCAATGATTATAAAAAAATATTATGAATTTTCTTTCTTTATCAGAACTTTATTGCTTATAGTTAAAATTCTATGGTTACATTAAAATAAAATTAGCGAAATGTTACATTAATTCATCAAGCAACGCATTTTTTTTTCAATACAAAATCGAAATATCTGAATTTATGACATGTTTAAATATAATGGTTTTTCATCAATTCCGATAAATCTTAAGATGTGATTATTTCTAAATTATGAATTGAGATTTATTCAAAATTGAATTTCTTATATTAATTAAAGGATGGGTGGGGGTTTTACTGAGAAAGCACTGATGAAAATAACCAAGGGTCATTTTCTGTAGGCATCCTTTGAGGAAAGTAAAAGCTTCTTGTGAGCAAAGGGTCTCCAATGTATGGCCGCCTTTCAAAAGCACGTCGTCCAATGGTGACCTGAATTCTTGAAATTGGAGATATTTTTGTCTTTCATGGATACTTTCCCTTTCAATCAATATATATATAAAATATATATATATATATACATATATATATATATATATATATATATATATATATATATATATACACATTTCTAAATCTATAAATTATTTACTGAACCACCCAAAAAGAAACAACTTTTTTTACTCGTAGTATGGTACACCCGATGTATATTAACCGACAATAGCAACAAAATCATACACAAAAATACTACCATCACCAATCCATTATAAAATATAATGTCAGTGAAAAAACAAAACTTAAATTTTGTTTTAAAGGTTTTTACAGATTATTTGTTTATATTTTGATTACCATAAAATGTAAAGGGCTCCTAACAATAAGTTGTTATCGTTCGGTGGAAATGGAAAAAAATCTATATTTTCAAGTGATACATATTTATATAGTCGGTATATTTAAAAAATAATCTTAAATTTGGTTTAGTTTTGTAAATATTTATGAGTAAAGAGATTAATACACATAAATGAAATAATGTTTTTAGATAATGTTCAATAAAGGCATATGGTTTACTTTTTCCTACAACCTAAAGAAGTCAGAAGTACTTAAACAAATAAAGAAAACAGTAACATGATAAACATGTGATAAAATAATTTTATGTATACAATAAAATTATTTTAGTAATACTAATGAAAGGCTTAGCGAAGTGTAAAGACTCGATGCCGATACCGACAATCTTGCATGTAGCTGGAAATCTATAATCATATAAATGTATATATATATATATATATATATATATATATATATATATATGTGTGTGTGTGTGTGTGTGTGTGTGTGTGTGTAATCGTTGTGGTGTCGTCTGTAATATCTCTGTAGACATATCGGTCTCTTTTTAATGAGACCCAAGATTTTTCTCATCATTTTTCTCTCCGTGATTCCTATATCACGCAACATTTAATTTCATTAATTAAAATTAGAAATTAACATTAATTTCTGATCTCGACCAAACATTCTGCTTCATAAAATGCCTTTGGACGGATTATGGTTGAGTTGTGTCTAGCTTAGCATTTATGGATTTGGACTTCATGTTGCAAATAGATTTGATGAGGAAAAAGCCTGCTATTACCTTGATAACTGTTAATGTAATGGTTTTCTTTTCTGATGTATATTGTATTATTTTATCTAAACATATGAATTTTTCAGTTTTGCAAATTGGCCACATAATATATTCAGTTTCTTAGTAGCTGTCTTAACGTTTTTCATAAAATTAGTTTCCTCACAGCTATTTGTTTTTTAACTGTATTTATTGAATTTGATAATAAAGCCAAATCATCGCTAAACATTCTACAGCCAGTGTTTCAGAGTAAGAAAATACCATCCCTAGTTATGGGATATGGTACATTCTCTGGTGTAGTGAACTGTATTTTAGGGGTAATGATTGTAGTGGAAATAAAATATCTTATAAATAGTAACTTATAATAATATAAACAGAAGTATATAATACAAAATATTGAATACTGACTTTACCAGATGCTGATCTGGTTGGCTGTCTTCCTCCTTACTTTGCTGGCTGCCTACTGTTTATTCTACACCAAAGTGATGTGATAACCTAATTTAATGCTAATATTGACATCACTTATTATATTTAATGTTTATTATGCTCTGAAACATTTAAATCGGTTGAAGATAAAATGTTATGGACCACTCTGAAACAATAACATGCTACAGAGGGCGGGCAGTTCCACACATCAGTGAAACGGTACCGTTTCCTGCAAGACAACCGTGCTTTGCAATTCCTCCCCTTGATTGTTCAAAGCCTAACTTTTGAGCGGTTAATTAAATTCTCGCCATTATTTGTTGGTATTTCCCTCCTCAATATCGTTTTGCCCGCCCTGTTCCTGAGCTTTTCCCTCGGCTACCGCCTCAAATGTAATCGAATCGGGGGGAGATCTTCAAACGATATCAAAACAAATAAACGATGGAGAATATTCAATCTCTCTTCGGAGCCATCTCCTCCCCAGTCCCGAAGCCACTTCTGTAATTCACTTTCCTCTGAATTATAGCCGCAACTCCTCCCCCGCCCTATCATTCCTCGATCCTCGTCTTGGTAATTTTTGTGATTGGCTGATAAACAGGGCATTGTTTCTCCATTAGAAAAAAACTAACGAAAACATGGGGGTATATCTGTTTTCTTTTATAGAATATAATGGAAAATTGACCATATTTCCTAAATGTTTATCTTTCTGAACATATTGAAGGTAAAATTAAAAAAAGAAACCTTAAGTTCCTCAGATAGTAGTATATGTATATATATATACCTAACCAGTCAGATTTTCACCAAATGAATCATTACCAAAGTAGGAAAAGATATCATATAAATGCAGGACTAGCCAAGATATCGTGCCTTAAAATGAAATAAAACGTACGAGCTGTGATTGGTCAAGACCACCAAGCACCAGGTTTTTACCCAAATTAAAGATGCACACAAAGGAGATGCTGAATTAGTACCATGAGGGTGGTAGAGAGAGAGAAATGCTTTATTTTCAGCAGTGCTGTCCAATGTTATATTGGATTGCCTTAATACACAGCATACTGATCAATCCAATCGGACATAATTTACATTAAAATTTGTTTGTTTAAAATGCATACTTAAAAACTACAGTACATTTCTTAATTTTTTTTTCTACTTTCTTTTCTTTTTTTCTTTTTCTTTTTTTTTCATATACAAGAAAATAAAGAAAATACATCCAGATAAACTAAGCACACATACATTACCATACAATTTATGAAGATAAATAAATTAAAAAAAAAAAAAAAAAAACTGGATCACAACTGAATGGATAACCTTTCGGCCTCAGCCATTTACTAACTTGGTACCTAGGAGATCAGTAACCTGGTTAATAATAGTTATTACTGTTATCAGTGTTCATTGAATCAGTGAGCTTAATAAAACATAAAATCCTCTTTCTTTCTCTCTCCTTTGTTCCTGTATTCCATGCAAAAGACACCTTTGATCTGTCAACTCTTGGGAGCGATCTTGACCGATTTCTGACCTTTATTTCTTTAATTAAAAATACAATTTAAATTATTTCTACTAATCGAGGACTCAGTTGAACAGATAATATTTTCGGATATTGTTGAGAAAAATATTTAACATTGATCTTTCTACTTTTATATTTGCCATGCTAAAGAGTATGTGTTTTAAGCTATTGAATGAATGTATGTTGAATGTTGAATGTACCATTTTAGCTCAGGTATAATTCAGGTAACTGTAGTTTCTAACGAGACCTGCAACTATCATCATGAATGTATTTGTAATTTTAAAAGCTTCAAGCCGTAATTGCTCTAAAGACAAAATTGATAATTACGATATTCGTGAAGTTGATCATCGATGCACCCATTAACCAACAGCGTTCTAGCGTTAAAAGAAATCTTCAACTGTGTAGGATCATTATAGAATTCCAACTCGTTTTCAATAAACATGCTTATTGTAGAACGTCATTCAATTTTTGGTTCTTTCAGTTTCACATCTGTGTGATCATTCTGTCAGCTCGTCACATAAATAGCAGAGAAGAATTTTCCTCACTCATAGCTTTGCTAGTTAAGGTCATTTTGTCATATCCTGTCATCGTAAAGTGGTCCTGATTAGGCCTGAGAGAAAGACAAATATAATGACGTCAGTTTTCTTTTAGTCTAATTACCGTTAATTGTCGATGATTGGTCGAGGAGCCAAGCCCATGAATTCAGCCTTAGTTGAACTCTACTTGACCCTTGAGGTTTGAAGAGCAATGTAAATCTTATCCAGTGAATTGTACGGACAAAAACCTGATGTACAGATACTAATATGACATTACTATGTATTTAAATAAAAAAGGATATCATTTCAAAATAAAATAAACGGTATAATAGCCATTGACGGACCTAGGTGCCAGACATAAGTAGAAACATAATTCTGAAACTACATTTTCAATATGGTCAAAATTCCAAAGTATGTCTCAAATTCTGATTAAAAAATAATAAAAATTCTGACCTTTTGTTAAAAATATAAACCTTTGACAATTCAACGTGAAAATCCTGAACTCCACAAAATTTTAAAGGTTATATTCAAATGGGAAATGATATTTTTGAAATAAAAAATATGACGTATGATTAGTAAAAGGTTGAGTTCATTTGAAACGTTATATTTTCTTCAATTTTAACGTCGACGTAAATTAAATATTTAACACTTCCCCCTTCCTAATTGGTTGATATCCTGATGATTTATTATTTATTTACCATTAGTGGATAATATATTTATTTAAATTTCCTTTCTTTTTTATACTTTATTAAAATGTGTTTATTTATTTATATATAATTAGTAATATAACCATTACTGTTAATAGTCTTCTCTCATAATGGTATAATTTTTTATATTATTTGGTGCTTTTATTTTTTGTTTATCTTTCAGCATGATTATTTTTATTGTCAATTTATATGCAATTTTTTATTATATTTTTTTTTGTATTTTTTTTATTCTCTACCTGTACATACCTTTTAGTTTATATTTATTTTCAATTTTCATGCTATTATGTAAATATTATATGATTCTAATACTGTATTTTTTTTTTCTTTCTTAACCCCTTGGCTTTAATTAATTGTTGATCATATTACTATCATATCATATTACTATTAATTTTGAATATGGTATCTCTTTTATTGCACCAGGTGCATTTTAAGAGATGATTGTACATTGAATTTTCTTAAGATTAAGTAGATGGTATGAGTGGGGATCTAGTAGGGGATCACTGGGATGCTATACTCGGCTAGGAACCTCTTGACAGATAACGCGCTATGAGCTGGCGCATTGTCTTGGTGGAGAACACATGATTTGTCCTTCCACATTTCGGGTCATTTTTTCCTAACTCTTTCATGTAGTTTTGCAAGTACCTCAAGGTAGTAGTATTGATTAATAGATTAACCTTTAGCAACCCAGTGAAGGTACACAATCCCATGAAAATAGAAAGCAACATCAGTCTCATTATTTAATAGCCACACCTCGTATATACATACATACACACATATATATAAATTATATGTAATTTTAATCCACCAATTATGGAATCTTACAAGTTTGGTCATAAAAAATATCACCGGGAATGTTATTGGTACAGCAATGTTGACTGGAATCTTTAAAGGAGAAGTAGTCCAGTAGCCACGTATTCCAATGATACCATCAGAACCCACAAAATCGTTCAAATGACTTCAATTTGATATGAGCTTGGTTTTTGCTATGACCATCAACAAGTCTCAAGGCCAGGCAATGTCCCTTTGCGGTTTGGACCTAGAACATCCATATTTCTCTCATGGACAATTATATGTTGCATGCTCACGTGTTAGTAAACCATCTAATCTATTTGTATTAGCAAAGGACAGATTAAAAAAAAAATCGCATCGATTTGCGCTCAATTAAATTTAAATAAATAGTTATAATTTAAAAAAAATATTATTAGCCATAATTAAAAATCAGCCATGATATACCTCATTCACTAATCTAATGTTTATATTTTATCAGTTAGGAATTTTGTATATTATTTATTTATTATATACTGTACTTAGGTATAACATGAATGTAATGTGAAATCAAAAATCTATCGATGGAAATACTGGTACAAACGTATTATAAACTTTCTTGATTCTAATAGCGTTTTGCTATTAACTTATAAATTATTATAATTAACAACTGAAAACATTTATTTGTGTTACAATTATTGTCGATTGACTAAATCTCATTAATTATTAGATTTCAGATTTTTTGAGGAGTGATTTCAGAGTTTCCATGATTGGCAGTACCATAAGATTTGTTACTTAATGTTTTTTAAAAAAATCTTCTTAAAACTATTTTTTGTAATAATTATGTGTTTATTTTTCAAAATATTAATTATGCATATATTTGTTGCAGGTTAGTAACTTTGTTACCTTTAGCCGTTGACAGTTCCTGAACTCATAGCTGTGTAAGTTTATAGCTTTATAATAATTATAATAAATACATGTTTGGGAACAATTAGTATACTCCATAAGGTTTGATATATATTTCAAACCTCGTAGTTATTTAGCTTCACCACTCACCGTTTTGTTTATCCATCTTCTGCTTCAATTTCTTCAAAGAAAACATTCCCCGATGCTTATCCGGCACGTGTCTCTAACTAACACCTCGGAGTATATTGGTTCGGCTCACTCTTAATCAACGTGATTCGTGGTACGTTGACTCCGGCTCTTGCCGAATCCTGAACCGTAAAGTCGTTTCGTCTAGGAAACAATCGTTCCAGCTCCACACCTTCCGGTAAATGCCAAGCCTGGAAGGAGTCGCCTAACCGTGGAAAACGTGAAGCAGCTCAGAGTGCTCCGTTAGTCACGACACAGAGAACTATTCTAAAGGTTATACTAGATTATGCAAAAGTAATTTGCTCGTGACAGTCCGGAGGAGCAGGTGGCCATCTCCTCACGCCGTGACCTCGAAGGCGCAAGAGCATGGCTAGTTATCTGAAGAAGGGTCCTGCTGGAAGGAAACCCAAGATCTTACCAATAAGATTGGGCTCTTGAGGTATACAGTAAAGTAACTTTGAAATCAATGAATACAATTTTAAATAATCATGTGTCGGTATTCAGTGAATATTTCGGTATGTTAAATGAAATGTATTCATTTAGCTTCTACTTGAACAAATCAAGAATGAAATAGTTGTTCACAAATATTAATAACCTATTACCCATAAAAAGAAAAACTACAGAAAGGAGAACAGTGAGATGGCATGCCGTGTAGTAAGAAAACCAACCTATTAAAATAAAAAGTATTTAAAAACAGTTAGAAGATGGTTTATATCCTACTCACTCATTCAGGTATTATTAAATAACTCTCAGCTCTCTCAGGCCAATATTTTAAAGGCATTCTAACTATAAACCATATTTTTGAAGAGTGTAATTATTATATAGCAACATTAAATAAAATAGGACTAGCCCAAAATTTATCGAAGACACTTTTTTTGTTTTTGACAGCACATCGTGTGTTTGTTTGTGTGTGTGTGTTTTTATGAATGTTTTTGTGTGTGTGATTTATCGACAATATATAACAAAATTTTATAAAGTTAACCAGAGGTATTAATGACCCTTGTTTTTGTACGAAATTTAACGCCAACAAACAATAACAACATAAGGGATTGATGGGGAGGGAGAGAGAGAGAGAGAGAGAGCACAGAATACATAGATATATAAGTATTTATTGACTTAAATACATAACTTATAAACAATATTCTTTTAAAAAATATTGCTTACAGTTTTTTAACTTTATTATTAAGATTTTAAACGTAACAAAGTCTGTCAATTAAAGAAAGGAAATACTTGTTATTATTCGTTCTCGTCATCACTAAGCTCGCGTCTTTTGTCCCAAAATCTAAAAATCAGAATTTATAAAACCAACATCCTCCCGAATGTTATACTTGGGCGCTAACGCTGAAGAATGAGTAACGTCTAAAGGTGTTCGAAAATAGGGTGTTTCGTAGAATATTCGGTGAGACCACTGGAAAATCTAGGGGATTACAATTGCGATGAATTAGTCAAGTGATAGGGTCAAGAAGATTAAGATGGGCTTGTAAAAATTTTGGGCTCGGTAACGAATGAATTCCTAAGATGCGAGGCGTAGGTGGGAAGATTGCATTAAGAGTGATCTGACGGATTTGGATTTAGGTAATGCTCCATGGATAGAAGTTTTTAAGCAGAAATTGGCCGTATAGGCATCGAGCTTTCGTGTTCGCTAAGCCTTATTATTAATAATATTATAACAAAGTCTAAATCGAAAATCAACATCATAAAAGCATAAAAGTAAATTTTCATAAATTGTCCAAAATATTCTGCTGTTCTCCAAAAAAGTCCTGACGTTTCTAAACCATGATTCGGACGAAAAAATAACTAAATGTTTTTAATATGTAAAAAAAAAAAAAACAGTTTCAGTACTTTTTCGATAAGTTCCAAGGATATGCATTTCTGGTTGCCAGCTGACTCGACTAAATACTAATCAGCGCCAGCACAATCCATCTCACTCAATTTGTTGCCGCCGACAACTGCAACAAACAGTGAAATAATCGATATTTAATCGATCTGTAATCGATGTCTCCATTTAAATGGCAATTTAGCCGAAGGATCGAGGAGGCCTATAGGAGGGACCAACAGGTAATTCAATTTGGAATGCGTCACACCTGCCCCTCATTATACACTCCGGGAATACAAACGCAGTTTTAATTCTGCTTCATTTGCAATTAGATGGCGGCCTTAGTTCAGGATCGGGGGTGGGGTCTCCGCCATTCCGAGTCCCGTCCTGGGAGGCACTCGGAAAAATTTAAATTGTACTTTTATCTTTTGTTTTCTTCCTACTCTCTTTTGTTGGCGGAAATCTTTAAGGCCTTCTTTGGGTTGTTAAATTCTGAATTCAAGTACGCGATTTTCGCGGTAATAAAATTAATCTTGTCATTTCCTTTTAATCACTAGGGCACATAGTGAGAGAATTAGAGAATTAAAAGTAATTACAGCCGAAGCTCGATATATCGAACCTCGATATAGCGAATTCCTTGATACATCGAAGTTTTTCTATTCCCCTTGAATCTGCCTATCTTTTCTGCGTTATTTTTTTTTTTTTTTAGTTTTTATAGTCTATTGCTTTATTGTTAAACAATGACGAAGTATGGTTTTTATTCTAATTGCGTATTTTTTTTCTAACTGCTTTTAGTTATACTTGTCATAAAAATTCTTCATTTCAATATTCAAAAATAGCTATTTTAAGTAATGTAATTGGCGTAAATAGTATTGTTGTACATATATGTACAATATTTTAATGAAATAGGTAAATTTTTTCTATATTACATTGAGTATACACATACTTTATTATGGACCTCTACCTCTATATACCGAAGTCAGTCAGAATTCACCTCAATAAATCGAACCTCGCTATATCGAAATCCTCGACAATTCGAAGTTTTCTCGTTCCCCCTGAGTTTCGATATACCGAGGTTCGACTGTATTTATCATAATTCAACTAGCCTAAACCGAAAAAAAAATGTCTTCCATGTCTCATGCTGCAGGATTTATTTGTAATGATGTTTCATAACAGTACCTCCAAATATTCGTTACCACTGTTATACGAAATCCAGGTTTTCGGTTTGATTGGAAGTTGCTTATTATATCAATATTGTTATAAAAGAAAACGTTATAATTGTTGAAAAAACAGAGTGATTGTTAGTTATAGCTAAAATACTACTGGATGGGAGGCAGAGCATATTGATAACCAAAAGGTTCCTACAGCTTTGAATTGTTAAGAAGTTTTTAATACCTCCACTCTATTATATATATTATAGTGGCTCTACGGTATCAAGAACCCAGGCCTTCTCCAGAACAGCCAGCTAATCTCCGTTGCCCTGCGCTATTTTCCTCCATTCATATAGAACCCAGCTATTTTAAGCCCTCCTTCAAGTGGTTCAGACTGTATTAGTAATGAGAACATAAATGATTAAGAGGTGGTGAGAATAATAATCGAAGCAGGGGGCATAGCCTATTTCTCTATCTAAAGGTTAATCAAAAACCGACTTATCAGCCTTAAAACCTAGTTAACACTATAAAAGTCACAAATAAGACCTGTCGGAGAGAAAAACGTCAATTTTGCTAGATATTCTCTAGAAAAACATCAATTTGCTAGATAGTTTTGAAATTGCAGAATCCTCTGGGAAATACTGGTAGTTGTGTGCGTGAATGGTCAGAGCAACTGGGAAAAATAGCCAACTTGTCCAGCTACACCAAGAAATAAGTATATTCCCGATTACCTTAGACATATAGATTAAAATGGCTTGGCCATGTAATGAGGGTGAGTGATGGAAGGGCGGCCAGTAAAGTATAAAGGAATGTTTTGGACGTTGTAGGCCAAAGGACCGATGAAAGGGCGCTGTTTGGCAGGATCTGCGGCATGAACAGGCTACTACGCATAGCTAGTCTCGGACAATACGTCATGAGCATGTCGGTAATGCGAACCCATTTTTACACTACCGAAAATCGCTTAACGTGGCTGAAGAAGTATTCACTAAAAACAAAAAAAGATCGCAATGAGCTCCTTTATCTTATATACATAATGCCTGAGTAAATTATAAATTAAGTATCATTAGTATAGAGTATTAAATAATACGTATTGTTACAGTTAAGGTGTAGATGGGCGTCTCAAAGTCACTACAAAGGATGAAAATAATAGGGTTAAGTTAGAAATTACATTCCTTTCTATTACAATAAATCATGATTTAAACTCATGACGACAATCATGTTATTTAAGTGTTCGTGCTCATTTATTCAAATACAAATTCAGTTTCAGATGATTGTATTGAGCAGAGGTCATTTTAAGTCTTCATTTCGATTTTCAAACCAATTGGTGTAGTTAAATTCAAACACGTTTTTCGCCGTTTGATCTTTTCCAGTTTTAAGGGTGGGAAAAGGGACCAAGTCCCTCTCATAGACCGGAAATAAGAAAAATTCAAGCTCCCCCTGTTCCTTATGTAAGCATTTCCCGATGGTATACTCGTATAACGACCATCGGTTTTGGTCGCGGTCCGGTCAGGAGTCAGCGAGGGGGCGAGACCCATGTATTTGTTCAGGCCTCGACAAAGGTCCTAACAGGATTACGCAAATTGGATGTTCGTTCCTCCCATTCGCCGAGTGTTTGCCGACCCGGAGCGGTTTAGTCCTCCGGTAAAATATGTAGGAGCTTTCCATGCATCATAAAAACAACAACAAAAATAACTCTGCTCTCCGATAGTAATCTTTGACTGGGTAACTTGAATGGAAGATCTGAATTGGATGCCTTGCATCGGAAACATCTGCAGGATTAACTTTTCATAAATTGCTGGTAAACCTCTACACAACACTCTCCTTTTCAGAGTGTTTAGATTATTGTAAATAAGTACATGAAAATGTTCTATTTGGGTCATGTATATGGTCATCCGAGGAGGTCGCTATCGGATATTTCAGTTGGTTATCAGCGGAAAAAGGTCAGTGTGTTGTTGGAAGAAAACAAATTTCTTAGCTTAAAAACCTTCGAGATTGGACTGGCATATGAAATGCAGGAGAAGTTTTGCTTATGACAGTGGACCGCAAAGCCTTCGCTATCCTGATCGCCGAAGTCGATTGATGATGAGATGGAAAATTATGAAAAATACTAATCAAGTTTTGGAATTCACAAAGAGATATAGTTTAATTATGTTGTTATGTTCTGCCTGCAATATGATGCCTCATACGAAGAGAACACGGGAAAAGCAAGGTAGCACATTTTTTTCTAAATGGTCAAGAAAGCAAATTTAGTGCGGAATCGGTATCTTTATTTTTATTAAAATCTATGCAGATTGCTTGTTCTATAAACTGACAATAAAGAGGATGTTTAAGTTGCATAAAGCCCAACTCATAGAAGTCACCTGACCTCGTTGTTCTCCAGGAACTTTTCGTATGAACTAGCTTTTGCCATTTATGAACATAATTTTTTACAGCCGTTTGAACTGTTTTTTCTCCTATTTCTCTTATTTCGACATCATCGTGTTTGACTTCATCTGAAACCGCTGTTCACACCTCGTTCTTCCCCTGAAGTCTGCATATGAGTGTGTAAATTTGAGCAGAAGTTTTTTTTTTTTTTCTTATCTCTGTATGACGAAAACTTGTCAGGCATAATATAAACTTCAAGCACTATCCAGTTAGAAAAGAATCTTTTTCCAATCCTCTGATATCCCCATACTTTAAAACATGAAGAAAACATACTGTTTTAGTGACTTAGATATATTTTTTTTGTTTGTTTCATTTAACGTCTTTTTATTCTGCAATGGTTAATCAGACAATACTGTAATAGAAGCCCTAAATTATGTATATATGGGAATGATTATGATGTGGTCTTTATGGAATACCTGGCACCACACAGGCTCAAAACTGCCATTTTCTGTCGCCCCCCCCCAAAGTTTTTTTAACTTGTTTAAAAAACCCTAAGGTCACCTGCTGCACGGTTAACCAATGATCACCGATATAATAAGTTATTTATTATTTTTCCACTAGGTCTTGTTTTAATTTTAAAACCAATGTACTCAATAAACTTGGTTTAAGGGCCCCCCAAAAAAGTATAGGTGAAATTAAATCATCTTTCGACTTTTAGCTGAGGCTATTTTGAGATATCTAGTGCTTGCGTGTGGCTTGGCAATATATACAGGTTTTATTCTTCTCTTGTATCACAAAAATTGATCTTCAAATAAATAGTTTCAATGGTCACTCGGAATAGTGTTGTAGATGTAGGAACTGAAATAAATATTTCTATTTATTTTGTTGATTTGAAATGATCTAGGGTGTCTAAAGTTCTGACCGGCTTTAAATTTAAATTTAAACTTACTGCCTAGATGCTTAGAGAGCAGATCTATTTCCATATATGGTTTCTCATCTCACGATTAAATGCAGGTTTCTTGGGTGGGCAAAATGAAGATATCTCTTAACCACAGGATCAATCACTTATAGGATTATTAATTCTAACTTACATAACGAATACGTATGATTTAATAACACTTTTTATTTAATTATTGATATTTACAACTGTATTTAAAAAATACAAGTAAATAGACTAAGTGATGTATAATGACATGAGATAATGAAAAGTGGAGAAACTACCCACTGCCGAACTCCGTATGACAGGTAGGTAGGGGAAAAAAAAGGTTTAGGATGAGCGTTGATTCGTCAGTCAGTCGTTCAGGACAATGCATTTTATAAGTTTTGATTGACTATATCAGTTAGTTTTGAAATTCCAATCGAGGATCAGTCAATGACTACACATTGAAATCCATATATAATTGATGATATTTTATTCGACTGAAAATATTCTGTTTTTTATATTGTTGTATATGAAAATTTTACTTCACAAACTGAAATAAATTTGAATAATAGTTATTTATTTACGTATTGCAGCATGTTACAAATTTAAATAATGGACACGTATGAATAGTAAGTGTGGCCATAAAAATATTTTTAATAACAAAACTTTTATAACGAATGAAATAAAACCTATTTGTTAACCGGTATAGAGTTCATAGCATCTTTTGTTTTTTAGTAATATCTCCTGAAAAAGATTTTTAGGTGAATATTCACAGGTTATGCGAGAACCGCTTTAAAACATTTTCTAATTAATACCAATAATTAATAATAATTCATTAATACATAAAATGCATAAATCCCCATACCCACTCTTTCAAAATACAGTACCTAACCCTACATTTATTTCTGTTTTTATTAATTTTTATTTCGATGATATTTTATATAATATATTCAAAATAAATAAAAAAATTCCTGTTGCTATATTTAACCAATTTTACTGATAATCAAAACCTAATGATAAGCGACAGTAATCATTAGAAACTGGGCTGTAACTACAGATTTTAACGAGGCCACTTAGTAACCAGTTAAACTGAGATCAAGTCCGTAACTTTATGCGGGTTGTTGTTGAGCTTATTATGTTGTGCCTAAACTGCTTAGTTCACCTACATTGCTGAGTTATTAATTAAAAAATAGTAAAATATTAATAATTTTGTGGTCATCATGACATTCCGCTTTTATCAAAAACGTCGTCTTTGATTTCAATGCAAATTACCGTCTATTGTAATTTTATTTCAATCTGTTATCTAGTTCAACGGAAAAATATTTGTGTTGAGATTAAAAACATTCCAGCAAATGGGATCACCTATGGTGTAGTGGTTAGCATGAAAATCTATTATGCTCAATATCGCCGGTAGAAAGGCCGGCCTTTATGGTTAAAAGGGAGTAAAAATCCTAATTTCTCCATCGGAGGAGATGTAAAATGGCTTTCTAAATAAACAGCATATCATAAATATCATTTTGTTCTCGTTATGCGCTGTGATTTGGAACTGAATTACATTCTTTTAAATTTTCTCAGTCACCATTTCTTTTTTTGAATATATTGATACAGGTATACAGTTTTTAAAAGAGCGATCCTTCTTCAAGATTATATTTCTAGTTCTTGAGAAAAACGTTTGTCCCCAGACTAGCCCCATAAGCTATGTCACATTAGTTATTGATCCCATGGCAACTCTGTTTCAGTGAAAAGGTGGATAAAGTCCTAGGCCCCATTAAGTTAGAGCGATGTCCCACATTTGAAGTTAACAGACTTGCAGTTGTGTCCATGGAATATCCTTTAAAAAGTAGTATTAATATTATTCTCTTACATTGTTATGATAAGAAAAAATTATTATCCATGAGGCTAATCAAGTTGTCGTTTGGTGATGAGCTGTTTTTCTTACATTTAAGACTCCCTTAGTCCCATCCTTAAGAAGAATTGAGGATCGAATTACATTTTTTTAAATTAAAAAAATGAATCGCTGACATTTTTTTTACCTTAGTTGCCCTTAGTAAAAGTGGATTTTGCTAACTACTAATGACGATTCTTGGCTTCTTAGCTTCCGATTCTTTTTCTATTGTTCACGAGTGATCGTATCATTGCAATTTAAGTCCTTGTTTAGTTTTTTAAAATTTAAATTTAAATCCTTGTTTAACATGTCATATGAACTTGATGATATGGTAACATGATGATATTAAAAGAAATATGAATGAGATCCATATGGCATTTATCAGTTGTAGCATTTCTCAGATTGAGCAAGATTTCCTCATTGGAAACTGAGTTGAAAAAGTTGAAAAGTCGTGCTTTGGCTGAATAGAAGCAGGTCCTTGGGGATCTGTATTGGCCATTATGGCCAGGCCATGCTCCAGGTTCCTAACCCACTTGTGACTTCACAGTGCCTTTCATTCAAGTATAATTTGCTGTATTCTTCAGTTGGAAACTAGTTCCGTGCAGTTGTAATTAATCTTTTGGGACTGAGGAGTATGCGCTACAAAAAACTACAAGTACGATATGAACCCTCCCTACCATGAATACTAACTCCACTTATGAAGAAGAAAATGGTACCAAAAGAGGTCAAAAATAATTCCTTAGACAATGATGAAGTATTTATTACAAACTTACTTTTCGACCCACATTCCAGGTCCTCTTTAGAGTTGAATAGACAAAATACACAAATATTTAAAATTAAAATAAATGGAAACAAATTTAATTTTAATTTTCATAATACTATATTTTATTATTAATTTATTTTTATTAATTATTATTTTGATGGTAATTATTTTTAAATCTTTTCTCTTCAAAACAATAATATTACAAAAATGTATATTTTATTCTAATTGTTTCAGTTTTAAACATTTTTGTATTCTTTCTATTTAGCCTTAAAGAAGGCCTACAAGGTGGTTTGAAAAGTCAATTGCTAATAAATAGTTTATCACGGAACTAAAGGAATTATTTTTTCAACTCCACCCACGCCACTTTCTTCTCCAGACTTATGCGGACAATAATAATTTTTAAGATAAATTCACCAATGAACTGATTTTTTTGTTGTTAATTTTTGGTAGTTTATTCTCGTCTTTCAATAAATAAATTTACCAAAGTGGTGGAATATAAGTTTAGAAGTGGCATATTTAGCAATTATATATTTCAAAGGAAAACGTTTTGGACCATATATTCCATATATATTGGACAAGCTATTATAACCCCTAAAATAACTTTTATATTCTTTGTATAAGGCTTATTCTCATAAATTGAAAGTGGACTATCTTAAAAACTTTATTACTTTCAAGCAATCTGTGCTGAATAATATATTCACAACTAAACTAAATTTATAATATAAATTTACTAAATATACTCTTCTATAAAATAAACACACTAATCTAAACCTTAATTAATTTCACAATATTATCGAATTATTTAATACAATACTTTGCGTGTCCGTAGTACAGCTATACTCAATAAAATTTGATAAAGGCAACCAATAATTAATGATCAAATTCTTACTCATGCTTTATTCATTTATCTTCTATAAATTTTATTATTTATTACTTACTGTCTTAAATTCCTTGCCAACATTTCGCTAGACATCTATCTTCCTCTGAGCTTAATCTGAGTCTCAGGTTAAAGAATAAACGCCTGTTAAGAAATAAATTGGCTCACTTTTTTGTGAGAATTTGAGGAACATTTGAAATGTGCTGTATCAACGACCAAGTTCCCCCTAAGATTTCCCAAATTATACAGAGGCATATTTTGACATAAAATCACGCCCAATTCCACACATTAATGTGGATTGTAAATATTTTTGATAGTTGAGGAATTTATAAAATTCATTTTCTCCTTTTTTTAGATATTAAAATTTGAAACTTTTTTCGCAATTCTTGAAGAATACAATGATTTTTGCCGAATATGTTTAGAAGCAATAAAACATTTGGCTCTAACTGACGATGAATAAAAACGTAGAAAATACTTTTTTACATAAAATATTGATTATTAACATTATTATCGTATATCATTGACTTATCGGGATTTGCTTTTGCTTTTATTATCTGTATCTGTTCCAATTCTTTATTTAACCTTTTACCAATACGTTGTGATCATTTTATGCTTTACTAAACTAAATTAGAAAAATAATAATTCTCTTATTCTCTTAGAAAAATAATATATTCTCTTAACCAATTAATTAATTGTTTATATTTCATATTTTTTCCTTACGGTTAAATTTGAATCTAAAAATATCTTCTTAAAACCCATCAAATGTACAGAAGTTGATGTAAAATTTTTAGCAATATATTTTCATAAGATTCAACTCTGATTGGAGTTTCTTACTATATATCCGTGAAAATTGACCGGAATGACGAAAAAAAATTGTTTAGTTGTGTGTTGCGGAACAAATGAAGACCATCTCTTGTCAGATTAAGTGGGATGTGCTTTGTGCAGGCTGGTTCCATCTGTCCTCTGGTATATCCTGCACTTCATACGGGGGCCATAACATTTGATTCTGCCTTTTAGAAGAAATATTTCCAGGAAGACGTAAAAGTGACCATACGACGGTAGAAGTGGGATATCACATTCTTCGTTGACAGGTGTCCTAGGCAGGCACTATTCAGAGGAACTCTGGAGAACATTGGAACACTACCTCGGGACCAAGGATCTACCTGGAAAAGATTATCTTCTTTTTCAAACGACAGGACAATTTGGACTCTCTGATTACCTTTCAATTGAAGTACTTTATAGACAACAAAGGACCTGTCCTAAACCGGTTTACGTTTTTCCTAGCTTACAGTCTTTTTTTATATGTGCATCCACTTATATATATATATATATTTATATATATATATATATATATATATATATATATATATATATATATATATTGATTTCTACTTATCGTGACTGTTATGGAAATTATATTGTGTTTTAGTTCTCGAGTTTCAGTCTCTTCAATATATATATATATATATATATATATATATATATATATATATATAGAGAGAGAGAGAGAGAGAGAGAGAGAGATATGTATATATAGGTATTTTTTTTTTTTTTACTGATAATGAAATAACATTTACTTCCAGTTCTTGAGATTCAGTCTATTCGTTTTGGTGACTTCAATATACTAATAATGATATACAAATAATAATATATTTTCATCTATTATCTATATTTCTGGTTGGCATAGTTTTCTTTTTCCGTGTATCCTTTATTCTATTATTCTTTATGTAAGTGAAAATAATAGAAATGATCCAAACAGCTTTGGAAAAGAGTTATAGCCTTCATTATAAACCTTGAGCTATATTATATTCAGGCAAATTAATAAGAGGTAATGGAGAGTATTAAATAATCATTAGTAACCTCAAATCGTTTAACTATATCATCCCGATAGATGAAAAATTCTTGGCTAGATTGACTTTAGAAGAAAGAAATCCAAAAGAAAAACACTTGCCCTACCTGTGTAGCAATGATTTCTAGCTAGGTGGTTTTCATTTTGCTTGTTGGTGGTTTTATCTTGAAGATGGCCTTTCCGCGTTCTTCATTAATCGAACAACACGGCGTATCTCCTCATTCCATCACTTTATTACCCAATTCAATATACCCTATCTCTTATAGGTATCCTCTTTTTAATTTTTAGATTAAAAAAAAAACCTGTTTTAACTTAGCTTTTGATTAAATTGAGTAAGGTTTAAATATTGGCTTACTCAAACTGCTGAACTGATTCCTCCTCTTTTCACTCTTTCCATAAATAAAACAAAAATACACACAATAACGATAATAAAAAGAAGCTATCAGCCGAAGAAATTGGTCAACATCAATATTTGTTGAAAGTCCTTTTCAAAGCTGCCTTCATTTTCGAAAGGTAAAAGAGAAGATTTTTTTTAAGGCTACATAAACACTCGATTTTTCTTCTTTTTTTTTTATTTTCCGGGCTGTAAGAATTAAGTCCCTCCGGAACTACACTTCACCTGAGCACTTACCTTTAATGATTTAATCTGTTTAAAGCACATTAACCCTCCCCTTGAATAAAACTGACTAAACCAGACTTTTTATTTCATTACGTGAGGCTACCTTAGCTCTTCCATTACTAGGATTAGGGCAGGATAAAAATTAGCTGTGATTATAATCTCCTTTATGCTAATTAAATCTCTAAATAAATGATAATATCTTTTTCCTGGGCGTTTTTATCTTCAGATTGGTTTTAGGTTGATAATTTATAATCATAAAATACGGTCAAAGTATTCATACGTATAAATGACATGTATCCGGTAGGAGCGATAATACATATATTCATATACAAATATAATACAATTGAGGAAACAAAGACAGAGATCGGTATTAAAATCCAACCTGAATTTAGCTCTCGTGAGGGATATATGGATAGCTCTTGATCGGAATCCTCTCCATTGCTGAATTTAAGGACATGCTTGAAAGCATTACAGGATAGTATTAAACTAATCTTAACTAAACAGTCGAAACTCTAAAGTGTTTGAAAAAAAAAAATGTTGGTAAAAAAATTTGAAATAAAGAAAATTAGAAACAAAAATTTCTGGATCAGCAACATCCAGTCATGGCTAATGTCATAAGATATTTTTATATTTGTGAATCGAAATTCCTAATTATTAGAAATGGCATCAACTTCTGGTAATGCGCTTATTTTTAATATTTTAGCAATCCAGGGCACAGGCGATCAATTATCAACCGGGAATCTCCTCAACCATATCGACACAAAATCTCTACACTTCAGAGCCTACGAAACTAAAACGAACAGAGACATATAAAAAGCCTAAATTCCGTTCGGTTATAACTTTTATAATGAAAAGTGGAAATATTTTTCGATTCGAAAACTAACTTCGAAATAGTACTTATGAAGAAACATTGTAGAGCATTAATAACAAGAATAACAAGGCTCACTGAAATTACGTTAATTTTATATGTAATTTGAATGGCCATTAAACGGCACAGGATTTTATTTCTCTATTTATTGTAGGTTTGCCTATGTTAATTATTGCAGATAAACTTTACATTACTCTGCAATCGATTTAATTCAAAGAAAACACAAAAGACGAATTTAAATATATTCTTATGTATCGTCAAATTCTGAATATGGAACTCAATACAGGAAAAATGTAAAAAAAAAATGCTGTCAGGGATACTTGACATAGAATATATCAGTATAAATGTACTTGAAATAGGTTATATATGTAACTTATTTTAAAAAATAATTGTATGGATAAGAATCAAGGAACTTTATTTCTGAGAGTTACTTGTATAACTTTCATTCCACAATTATCTATTTTTTAAATTAATTGTTAAGATTTTATATTTTATTAAGAACTAGCTAATCCTCCCAAAATACGTTTTATATTAAAGTGCTGCCATAAAACGTTTAATAAAGTACAATGAGAAACTTCAGCATAGGAAAAAAGGGAATAAAGAAAGGAGAGATGGGGAAAAATGCTCGTACCACATGGGGAATTTATCACTTGTAATGTTTAATAACGGTTGTCCAAGGCAGGGCGTAATGCCTTTAGGTAATAAAGTGCCTCCAATTTCCTGCATAACTTTACTGCCCTAACGTAAGGATAGATGAAGCAGCTGACTTAATGGGCCCAAGATTTAGCAGGCTGTTATTGCCGAGAATTATGGAGAATTTATAGCGGCTAATGAGTGGTTAATGTGTTGGCAATTAATAAACCGGGCTTGCTCCGTAGGGGAACCACTTAAGGGAAAACTCTTTACTGGTAAATGAAAATAATATAAAAATTCATGAATGAATGGATTAATTAAATTATATATGTTGTTATATTTGAACATGCTACAGAAGAAATACAAGCATCTTATACGTAAAATGAAATAAATAAGAAATTTTACTGAAATATTTTTGTGGTTACTTTAAATTGAAATCTTTCATAAGAACAATGACATAACTCGAAATTTGGCATTTTTAAGTTTAGCCTTCAGTAACAATTATATTGGTTGAAGGTATTAAATTCAGGAACAACTTACTTCATATTCTATTTCCAACATGATTTTATTCCTTAATAAAGTAATATTTTGACTTATATCAAGTTTGGGCCAGAAGTTTTATGGAAATAATGACGTAGGTTAAAAAAAAAAAGTTCAATATTTTAAAAATGCTCTAATGTTTAATAAAATAATTTCAATAGAAATGCTTTGCTTTACCACTATTAACCACTTCGGTACGGCACTTGCAGGCCACGTAACCATGGCCACCTCCGGCACTGCCAAAATACGATGAATCTGTTTCGTTCATTTAAATAGAGTTCCTCCTTTTATATATTTCATGTATATATACAAACATGTATGTATGGATATAATTACGTAATTTGATATTTATTTGTGGACAAAGATGTGAATTTTTGAGGAAGTAATTATAATGGTGCCATTGGTAATAATTCGAATATCATAGCACAGGATCATGTTACAATACTTTAATTGACATAATATTTTATGTAATTTTATGTAGAGGTGTAAAAAGTTTAGCTAACCGTACGAACTGCTATTGTATATAATAAATCTGGAAGTCGTGACGCGTCGATTATAGTCGACGCTCTAGCCGAGGTGGTTAAAGATTTTATTTGTTTAACCCCCATGGAACTTTCAAGTAAATCTACCCATTTTCAAGTTATATATTTAGGTGGTTTCGTGTTAGTTTCTGGAAGATTCGCAAGCACATATTGATTAGTGTTTATTATTATTCGGTTTATATTTTATTATATCAATGTAGTATGTAAAGTAATTATAGCATAGACTCTAATTAAATGATAAAACCTTGAATTTTTAAATTAATGGGTATACAGTCCAGAACAATCAATTTCATTGACACCGTTTCAGAAGCATTTATACAGGGCATTTCAGCGTTATATGGCCAAACTGAAAATTAAAACTAAGGGCCTCAAAACTAGAAAAAAATTTCCAATGGAGGTATGTCCACAAACGCTTGGAGTAGGAGATATTCACATCTAAAGATTTCATTGTTACGAATTATTTAGGCATAGTAAATAAATAAAACTTATTTTATTTGTTCCATCTACTTTATTTACTAAATGTAAACCATAAACATTCATATTAAATGTTCAAAGTGATTTCATTGAGCATCCAGACAAGCTCGGCATCTTTCTTCGATAGACAAGTTTTAAAATATGTAGTTTTTGATTTTCACCTTTATTATTATTATGTTTATAGCATATTTATTATTTTCTTAATGACTATTATTATTTATTTCAACATTTAATTATTAAGACGGTTGACATTACGGTCCCCGAGATCATTCCACGAGAGCTGCTAGCTATAAGAGATTACTTAGCATTGTGAGGTAGCGGTGGGACACAAAGAGGGTGAGTTAACAACCGTTTCCCCCCACCCAGGGCCGCCAGCCAATCAAATAGCGGCCTCCTCTTGTCCAAGATGTCATTGGCCCCCGAGAGGTTAACTGCTCCGTTTAGCCAGAGCATCTGGGCCCAGTGCTCCTGCCCTTTGTTCACCAATAGCTCTAAGTCTTTGTAAATAATTAATTCGCCTTTCTGTTTAAATTACTACTCCAAACCTATTATAAATACAATGGGTCTCTATTTATTTTCAATTATAGAATATAACGGCATTACTTATTTAATTAAGCTGGATATCGTTTTGTGATAGCGTCGACTACTTACAATAAATTTATGATTTTTTATAATGCTGTAATTATATAAATCATTTTTTAATATTCCCTGATTTTACACATAAACATATATATATATATGCTCATGGACCGTGCACACAAAAAGGTTAACAAATTACATAACAAATCTTGATAAACAAAATAAGCAAATAATAATAATTAAACAAATCTAAGGTGAATATAACAAATTAAATTAGAAATATTTAACAAAGACAATACAAATTTTGTAGATAGATTCACTTACAAAATGTGGTAAATGTATTGTAGATAATAAAACTATAAAAAACTAAAATAATTTAATAAATATAATCATGGGTACTCTATTAAATTACCACGACCAATATTCTTACAATTCATTTCTACATCGGTTTCTTCCAGCTTAGATCTTTTCGTCAAATCCTTTACCAACGTTTCGCTAGAGATGCTGGTACCTTCATTAAGCTCTGGACCGGAACAGATAGAAGGATGTCTGCAGTCTCAGATTAAGCCCTGAATAAGATGGCAGCGTGTCTAGGGA
Organism: Arma custos; assembly: GCA_037127475.1. Classification (NCBI taxonomy): domain Eukaryota; kingdom Metazoa; phylum Arthropoda; class Insecta; order Hemiptera; family Pentatomidae; genus Arma; species Arma custos. The sequence goes on from CM073764.1 coordinate 11,343,279, forward strand.
AACGTTTATCGAAACAGGAAGAAATGAATTGTAAGTTTAATACTGTTAAAAAAAAGCACTTAAAAAACTATATTTCGTTTAATTTCTACTATTAAGAATTATATACCCTTTATACAATGATATCTTGTCCATTAAAAAATTTAAAATCCTAGTGTGACTGTTCAAAATCTTTTATTTGTCCTTCTCTCTCTGTCTTATAATTTTCTATCAGTTGTTGTGTTAGTAATTAATAATTATTCAAAGAAATACAAAAACATAATTCAGACGTAAAGAATATATCTTAAATTTTCATTTAGCCTTAAATAGATAGGGTTTGAGGACAATTTTTTATAAGTTTTCCATTATCAAAGTGCAAAACTGGTGTTATTAGTACTCTAATTATATTTTAAATAATCAGTTTTAATCTAAAATTTATTTCTATATTAAACGATATCAACTTTGATCAAAATAATAAAAAATAAAAATGTTTGACAATAGGTTTGATGAAGACTGGCATTGCTACTACCGCGGGCAGCCAACCGCACTTCACAGATTTGCTGGACATTCCGGTACAATACTTCGGTAGAAACGTACCGCTTGTCCCACCCACGAGCAGATGTTTCCTTTTGTACCTTCCATTACATTGTAAAGACTGCTTATTATAGGTTATGGTCCCAGTTTCTGTACCCAACAAGCATCCTGTTGGGTATGGCTGGGGGTCCAGCCCCAATAGAATGGATTTTTTGTTTTTAATTTTATAATATAAAGTCAATATTTTTGCATGAAAAATAAATGAATGGTCAATTTGTAAAAATGTCAACTCCAAATCTAATTATCAACATTCTGCGAGGTAAAATCATGGCTAGTTCTTGAAAAATTGATTGAACATGTAATAGAAATAAGCATATTTCTGTAGAAATGTGAAGTTCAAAACTATCGTTGTGCAGTTTTCAACAGTCATAAGCGTTTCAGAACTCCCTTCAGATAATACGCTTTATACAGCTATTGGTTTGTAAGTGCATATGTCTATAACACAAGATACATATATACATATGTCTTGCACTGCTGAGCCGAATCAGATGTGTTTGTATCGTGCTTCTATTCCTGTCATCAAATCTTTAAGAGACTGATCATTTGCAGAATAAACTGTTTGTCTATTAACCGTATATATAAAATATCTACTTTTATTATTTCCTTGTTTTAGTTTTTTAATAGCGATCCTGATACCTGGCGATGGCAATAATTGTGCTATATTTTATTTAATTATAAATAAAAGCATGTAATCATAGACAACTTTAAAGACTGTGTCTAAAACAGTTTGTTTCTATTAAATATTTTAAAATTAATAATAGATTACACTTTTCTTCAGTAAGTACTTATTAGTGTTTGTATACTTCTTCCTGTAACTGCCTATAAAATAAACGACTCGTTAGGGTGACTGGATGAGACTGTAGGAATTGTTGGCCTCACCAGTTCCCATGGAGCATTATGGAAATATTGACGCATGGATATGATAATGGTCAGAGTCCGAGTATAAACAGTTTAAATTAAAGAGGTTCCGCGGAATAGGCGATTCAGGGCGAGCCAGAACGACTCAAACTAAAATTAGCGGACAAACAAACTTAACACATAAATGTTTTCGCATAATGGGAGCTTTGGCCTAGTTAGCAGCTCTTGATAAATTTTTTATTAACTCAACTCTTTTGCCTTGTAATTCATAATTTGAGAGCTCCATCATGGAGGTTCGTTATTTATTTACTATAATTAGAAATCTATCTCTCATTCTTCCGTGCGGGATAACTCAATTTACTTTTGCATATTAATTTCGTTAGAATCGCGAGTGTAATACAAAATGTGATGAAGTAACCGCGCATTAGCAATATATATATATATATATATATATATATATATATATATATATATATATATATACATTTGTCTTAAATAATTAAACTCCGAATTATCATCAGGGCTGTACTGTTTCAATAAAGTTATTATTTGATTCTTACAAAGTAACTGCTTTGCCCTCATTCATGAGGAAGAAGCTCAGTTCGGGGACCCCAGGTAAATTGTAAATAGAGTATGAATGTGTACAGTATATTTCTTTTATATTTTATTTATTATTATTATATTTTTTTATTATATATATATTTTTTTTTCTTTACTTTATTTTTGTATATATTTTTTCGCTTGTATATATTTATTTATACATTTATTTCGTTTATATCATTGATTTTTTATGGAATGATTGTAAGCTACATGGCACCATTACTTATTGCCCATAGGAGGCAGATTGTAATGCTTCAATAAAGTGTTTTCTTCTCGCTCTAACAAAGTAACTAAACCATTGCACGATAATGGCAATACAATTCGTCCATCTGATCATTAATTTATCACAAAAATAATTTATTACAATACGAACTGTATATATTTAATTTATATTTATGTGTGGGTAACTTATTGTGTAGAGTGCTGACTGACTGGGCTGTAATTAGCGGATTCGATACCGACTGTGGAAACAAATTTATATAGGGGCTCACCCAGCCTTTACGACTATACCAAATTACCTACCTGTATAATGGTTGCCTCGGAAACAGTACAGTGTCTTCCATAGTTACTACAAAAGCTTTGTGTAATTTTTTTTATTTTTATTTGCTTCGAACAAAAATTTAGATTCTTTGGTCTTCTTTAAAACAAAACGACAGAAATTTTTTTTTACTTCCCACTTCATCAATATTATCTATATTTTCCTTTAAAATAATTTTATCTATAAAGAAATTTATTTTTGTTACGGTTCTGATTTGGTCCAAATAAGGTATCTATTCAATCCGTTTTTGAACCTTTGAACAATGTCATGTCGTAATTGTTTGTAGTATTTGTACTGGGGATTTATATTTTACTTTCATCCTCTCCATATATTCGCACAATTATCTATTTTTCTATTCCTCCAACTCATCAATTTATCAACCCTTCTGTTATCTGAAAATTATAACTTTTTTTAGTTATTCACATTATTAGCTATTCCATGAAAACAGTAAAAAAAATATTGATGCTCCTATAAAATTTAGTTTTGGGGTTTTCTATGAGTTTTTATTTAATCACAAAAGGATAATATTATTTATAAGATATTAACTGATTCAATGAAAACTAAGATTATTTCTTATATTCGTAATTGTAATCATAATGTTATTTTAGAAGTAAAATAAAAAAAATAAAAATTTTGGACTTAAAAGCTTGCCTGATATCATTTGAGAGTTTCGTTTTTATTTTCAGTGTATTTTAAATTGTATGAAATAATAATATATTATACCTTCGTTGAGGTTTTAAAAATTTAGATTTTTTCTAAACCTCAGGGTTTAGCTCTTGTTTTGTTTTAGGTCCATTTAAAGAATATTTTATTCAAAAGCTTTTGCCATTTTTTTTAATCATCTCATTCATAAGTTTCTTTTCTAGTTTTGTATTGTTTTTGTTTTTTTCAGTGGAGATAATTACATATAATTTTATTATATTCTACTTGTATCCAATATTTTTCAGATTTTGCTAAATTTTAAAACTTTTAAATACAATGTTTACTCTTTAAGCGAACTATAAAATGTATTTAACTAAATTATATTAAATTCTGAAGAGGAAGATATAAATTGGGCATAAAATGCGCAATTAAAAGGAGTTAATTGCTTGATAGCTCCTAATGAGTGGAATCGCTCACTTTGGAAATTAATTGTCAAGGGAAATTAGCAGTTTCCACCCCCCCCCCTCCCCATCACCCCACGTTTTGCCTCGCTCTTTTGATGGATGTCACGTTTTCCAGAGTGTTTATCGGTCTTAGCGTTTACGTATTAAATCTACAATTGTGTAAAATAATTATTTAAATTAAGTTACATACAACTTTAGAGTTTTCATAAAAGCAATTAGCGACTAGTTAGGGAAAACTTATGGGCTCGCGTCAGCAACATAAGCGACATGCACGTGTTGTATCGAGCGAGACTGGCAAAACCTATGATGATTTATACAATTTTTTTTTATCAACTTTCGTTTAAAGGTTATAATTACATCGATCTGAGAATAATCTACTAACAGATCGTTTAATATTTGTGCAATAATATATAGTTTCCACGGCCGCTATTCCACCTGAAAGGCTCATTCTCATTTCAGCCGTGAAGAAGTCAGCAGCTTGGCTGGCGAAACGTTGGCGAAAAATTTATCAACGCTGTCTAAACCAGAAGAAACCAACAAAGGCTTTTGTAATATATAGTTCATATTAATAACAACTTAAAACATCCATAGTTAGTTGATTTTTTCGCTAAAATACTTTATTTGTTGCAGTTACAAGTCTTGTTTCTTGTAATGATTGAAGTAGAACAGAAAAATTATTTCATAGTTACGTGTATTTCTAAATTTAGAGTGTAAATAGGATAAGGGCTGCTTATTATTTTATAATATCTGGTAAAATTGCAATAATAGAATTGATACATTTCTTTGGAGTTTGAATTAAATCTTACAAGATCCTTTTAATCATGTCAATATCGAAACCTTCTTCTAAATATTAAAAAAACTTTAGGAAAATAGCATTTGTGTAATTAATTTACATATAATTTTAAAGCATAATCTATTTTACAGAATGATAACATATGTTTTAACAATGACGCTAGTATATTAGAGAAGAAATTACTTTACTGGAATTTGTAATGTAAGGATAGAGATAGTTGGGGGTGCAGTCAATTGAAACACCAAATAAGTGCGTACTCATTTATTGTGTGCCAACGTTTCGACCTACATTGTAGATCATCTTCAGGGCAAATATACGGAGCGGCTGCTAGGAAAGGTAACTGGCAACTAAAATTGATGCCAGTATATATTTAAATAGTAGTTGCCGAAGCTTCTACTTGTTCTTGAAGTAAATAATGTAGTTGGCCACCTGTGACGTAGTCACCATAGCAAGCTTCTTTGCCCAGAACTGCCGGTTCGCATCCCGGCGGACGGCCTTAGGATTTAAAAGAGTATAAAATTCTTGGTTATGCCATCCTTTCGAAGGGGTCATGAAATAGCGGTCCCGTGCAAGTACAGTGTCAGCTACTCAGTAAAGATCGCTATCCTAATTATAACTAAAAATAAAAATAACATAAAAAACCTATACCACCATAACCCGTGAACCGTTCTGGGGTTCATTACATGATATAGACTGAAATGTTTCATGGTTCTGCAAGGAGGTAACTAGTCCTAAGTCACGCTCAACCGCCAGATTCCCTTCCCTTATTTTGGGTACCCTATTTTTATAATATTTTATAGAGGCTGTGTGAGCCCCAGGAGGGTCCTAACTGCCTGCAGCGGTAATTGTATCAATTGATTCAAATCCTAATTATTTCTGTATAGGCAAAATTCAGGACTCTCGCTGTAGTATCATCTGTTCAGCCATGGTAGCATAATGTGGTGTTAAATAAATAAAGAAACAAACAAGTGAATAATGTGGCAGTTTTGTCTCCGGTAAGTAAACAAAAATAAATAAGGTCTATGTGTAGTCGATTATTAATTGTAGTCATACATCAGAGTTATCGGCATCGAATGTTTGGGCCTCCTAATCATCATTGGTACGTATTACGTATCCATTTATTTATTTAAAGGCGATGCAGGAATCTATATCGAGCGCGCACTAAATCGCAACTCTATGAATACGTAAGGACCCAGTGATTTTGCCAAGTTATGATACAAGGTGATAATCTCGGCCAACCAAGTTGAAGATACAACGATTTATGGCCCTCCTTGCTCCTATCGTTAGCGATGGTCGCAGCCCATTATCTCCAATACCTGCCTCATCCGTATCTGTAATTCACTTTAACCGCACGTATCTCTATCTGAGTTAAACAGTAGTGTTATTATTTACATATAATTCACTCTATGGATGTTGCAGTAGCTTAATATGATATCATCATAATAAATAAATCATAGAAATCAATACACCGTCAGAATCGATCGACAGATAAATCTATAGAACGTGTGGGAAAATGTAAGCCCAATAAATTTTCTTCCAGACTATAGATAATAATATATTAGAATGGTATGTCACCTCTAAGGAATAAAGGAGGAAAGCCCAATTTAATCTTCGATTGGAATACTGGAGGGTGAAATCGGCGAGGAGGACCACGAAAACGATGGATAAAGGGTGTTGAGGGAACCATGCACAGTCTTGGTATGAGGTAAGAACATTCAAGATGGAAGGAAATGGAAAAAGAAACTAAAATAATTGTTGGTTGCCTGAGATGGTTAGTTGAAACCTCGTACTGAGACAACCATTACAATAGAAAAATGTATTTTAAAATAATATTAAACTCCATAAAAATTACGTAAAAGCGTTTTGAAAATTTAGATGAAACTAAATGTAAAAATGTATTCTGTCATGTATACATAGCTGTATTTGCTGGAATGTATGCTTAAGATTATTATCTAATTCATAGTTATGGTGCATTATAACTAATGCATTGATTTGACATCGATTCGTATCAAAAACACACTCATAGTTTGAAGAAAATTAATGAATAAATAAGTAAATAAAAAATATCACTTTCTGTGAATAATTAGAATGCAATTGGAAAAACCACAATGCAAGCCTTATGTTTCAAAATTCTGGAGTAAAACAAACACTTATCAGTCGAAGTTTCACCTATTCAGGCATTATCAAGACACAAAAAGTGTAATAAATCACATCTCAAAGAAGAATGTGCAATACATCCCACAATCAACATCCCAAACAGGCTCCTAACCTAACCTAACCTGATACAGCACCCCACCATCAAGACTTTCAAAATAAAACTGAAAGGAAGGTAATACGCAACCAGCTGGGAAGGTTATAGAATCAGCTGATCCACATAACATATCAAATAATACTAACCCATACAAATTTATACACAATAGCAAAAGTTAACAAGATTTATCTTTTAAAATAATCAACTTTAGTTTATAATTAACCGAAATGTCAATCTTTGCGCAACCTGTATAGCTTCGAAAAGTGATGTCTCTAGAAGAAAGTTGTTCGAAGCAATGCAGGTTGCGCATAAGATTGACATTTCGGTTAATTATAAAATAGATTGTAGAAATTTGAACCAACTTTATTCTGAAACGTTGAATATTTTAAAAGATAAATCTTGCTTACTTTTGCTGATGTGTATAAATTTGTATGGGTTAGTATTACAATAGTGATATGTTTTGTGGATCAGCTGATTCTATAACCTTCCTAGCTGGTTGCGTATTATCTTCCTTTCAGTTGTATGTTGAAACTCTTGGTGGTGGGGTGCTGTCTCAGGTTAGGAGCCTGTTTGGGCTGTTGATTGTGGGATGTATTGCACATTCTTCTTTGAGATGTGATTTATCGAACACTTTTTGTGTCTTGATAATGCCTGAATAGGTAAAACGTCAACTGGTAAGTGTTTGTTTTACTCCAGAATTTTGAAACATAAGGCTTTGCAATGTGGTTTTTCCAATCGAATTCTAATGAATGTTAGTGTCTCTTTTTGAGCTTTGGCCCTATTTTATTGATTATCTGTGAACAATATTTTACAGATCGCATAAACTTCTAATGTAGGCAATACTGACGAAGATTCGATTCCAAGAACGATTAAATATCTAACATTACAAAGAATTAGATCCTTTAGGGTTATTAATTAATTTAACTTTTATTTCATTTTTAAGAAGTTAAATTTCAATAGAGAGGAGTAGATCAGTAGATAAGGTGCTGATCTTAGGGTTCTAAATTGATGACCATTTTTGGTAGATACGTTATTTTAATTATTTCTTCAGTTGATAGCTGTGAATTGACTCTGTGAGATGTGGATCACCTTTATAGGCTGATCTACCCTCAGTGAATTGGTTACCCTTAACTCGGTTGAGCGTGGTGTTGGTCGAAAGCATAGCATTTGGCTTGAAATCAGTACAGTACTTGCTATATACAAAAAGCGATTTGCTTCACGGATTGTACGGATACAGGTTTCTATTTAAAAAAACAACAAAAAAACCTAGAAAAAATCCTTCAAAGTTGGGGAAACTTCCAATAAATATGACAGCTGTGTCAATTCGTTAGTACGTTTTTAGGAAAATTTTTAACGATGGGTCAAAGGTTCGATTCTGAGAATATAAAAATTTTAATTGTTAAATATTAGCAATATTTAAGACTTTGTTATTCGGAAGAGCATGAAAAACAGAGCTTGTACATAAAAACATTCAGACATTTTCCTTGTTTTGAGAAATGTCTTTGTCAGACTATTGCATTGCCCATTTTTCCCGAGGCTATGTTGCTATTTGTTTTAAATCCCTTTGTTTTGGATTGTAGTTGTTATTCATAGTGTATTTATATTATTCTTGAAACACACACACACACATATATATATATATATATATACTATACTTAAATAAAAACTATATTAAAGCACTTCAGATAATAAAATTGCTAAAATACTATTCGCGATTTACTTTAAAATTTTATCATCTGTAAATATTGTTCTCAGAAAGTTTTTTTTAATTTATTTAATAATTTATTCATTTATTTTCTAAAAACAACAAGGGGTTTTTTACATGAATTGATGCATTAGGTTTTGAAACTATTTATTAGATACTAGTTTTAATTACATATTCTTTTAAATACAGCAAATTTATACATGATTAATTAATTAATTTATGTTTTAAATTGGTTATAAATAGCTGACAACTATTGAAAGTTTAGAATTTCTTAATGGCATATTTTTTTATTAGTAAGGATTTTCTCAGTTTGCGGTTTCCTTCATCCAACCATTTTAGAGAACGAAAAAATGATTTTAGTTCTTTTTTCCAGTTCCTGTCTTGTCTCTCATCCTCAGACCACGAACAAGCATACCTTCCTCAACTTCTATCATTTTTCGTAGTCTTTCTCCACCGTTTCTTCTTTCAGTGTTCCAATTGAAAATCAAATTGGGAAACTTTCCCCCTTCATTCTTCTGATATTACTATACCATTCCAATCTCTTTTTTTATATCGTTTAGAAGAAGTTTTGTTGGGTTAGCATTCGATCTCTGATTTGAACATTACATACTCCGGTTTTCTACTTAGTATAGACGTCTTATCAGCTCTTATCCGATCGTCCGTCTCAATAACAGGTAACTTTGTTTCCTCTAAAGTAGAGTTTATCGTTTAAAGTTTTTAAGGATTTTATTTCGGAAAAGAGGAAATTGGGATTGACGAAGTAGCTAAGTTTATTGAAATGAAGCTTGACAAACACTTGCTGTAATTGTTTAAGTAATCTGCCTAAAGCACAACGTTTGGCCGAGGTGGAGTGCCTACCGATGGACTAATTGAGTTGTCGGTCACCCCCTTTCCATAATCACCAGAGCTAATTCGGTTCACGACGCTTTGAGGGCAGTCCGGACCCCGGCAGGTTGTTGTGGGCGTTTCCAGCAGATGCTATCTCTCCAAGAGGCTAATGAACATCTCGTAATTATCAAGATCTGCCGTCAGTGGTGGCCGCCTGGATTAGGTGTGTGTCACGAAGGGGCTTATCTCGGCATCGGGGCGGTCCGTCGCTTGGCATCGTAAATTAACCTCGTAGCGAGGGTGCCTTTGTAAAAATGAGTCATTGGGAGACTAGGCCTGAGTCGGGGGTTGCCTTCTCAGCTCGGAGAGATGTGTGCTCAAGAGGAGATCCTTTAATGGTTGTTGTGCTTGCCCTGCAGGTAACTACTGGAAGAGCATTGAATAAGTTATCTTGAATAGTATTAAGTTAATTTTTTATATGGGGAAGAAAATGTTTCGAATGGAGGTCAGGGAAATATTTATTTGAAGGCCAACGTTTCGACCCACATTGAAGGTCTTCTTCAGTGCTAAATAAATGATACAAACAATTAAAATGATACATTAAAACTGTAAAGAGTAAAATATTTTAATTCGGTTCAGAATCTTATAATTTATTAATGTTTAAGGTATCGTAACCTGACTCACCTCGTAGCTACCAAGAAGATTAATTGATGCAGGTACGACTTAAGATAGGATACACAAGGGTTGCTTATACCCATCGTCTATTTACTTAAGAAAATCCACTAATATGCAAAAAGATTGCAAGTGCAAAAAGAGCTTAACAATAGTCCATATCTTCGAAGGCTTACAAAATAGTGATGCATAAAATAGAACTTCCTGCCAATGTATCAATGGTTTTAGAAAACACATTAATAAGGTCATCACCATTCAATCAAAAGATGGATTGTATAAAAATATCTGATACAGTTATCTTTTTATTTTCTATTTTCTCTTACGTTTCTTATATATTTAAAGGGATATATATATATATATATATATATATATATATATATATATATATATATATATATATATATGTACCAAATTGAATTTAGGCGTTGATGGCCTCACGCCACATGCCTTGCGAATAGGCTTTAAGCCTCGGTTATAACAGGTAGTTCCATGACTGTTCTGTCGCTGTGAGCGAGATTATCGTACTATATTTTGCAGAATCAGTACGAGATCTTAACTGTACGACCTCGTAAACTTGAACTATTGAACTATACAACTATTGAAAAGCGATTTCTAACAGCACATGCAGCGCAAAACGATTCCCTTCTCAACGCCAGACTCCATAACACTTTATGTTTTCCTGACGGCTAATGGAATCGTTTTTTAACATTATTAATTAAAACAGTTTATGTTGCGACTACAATGTAATAACAATTATAAACGGACGCAGCTAATAGAAAAGTGAACTGCCGCAGAAAATAGGATTAGAATCCTTAATTTGCCGTGTTAATCTGGGGTCGGCTATCGCTGATTGAATGTCAGCAACTGGACCTAACCTGATGAAATGTTAATGAGGGGAGGAATGAGCTGGTTTTTATTCATTGTTAACTTCTGCATAATTATCACGTGCAATTATAATTGCGAAATTACATGATCTGTTTGCGAGCGAGATATGTCCGAATTTATTAAACGTTATAATTTTTTTAGGTATATTTCTTTCTGTAAGTAATTGCTCATTAAATATGATATGATAATAAATGTAGACATACAAATCTGATCCATGCTTATCTAATCACTAAAGAAAATCCGCCAATATGTGAGAAATGTTACAAGAGCTTAACATATTTTTGAGGGTTATGCCTTTTACAATAGGACAATATATAAAATCAACGGTTTTAGAAAACGAGAAAAATAGGTATTTAAGGTACCTTCCTTTCAAAAGTAGGATTAATTAAACATATCTGTTACAGTTATCTCCTCCTTTTTCTTTTCGTTATAAATATTTTTCTTTATATATTTTTTTTTTATTTATATTTTATTCAATTTTTAAATTCACGTACTAGGTTATTTTATTCCATTTCTTAACTTAATTAAAATCGAATACAAATATATATATTTGTACCAAATTAAATTTAGTAGGCGTTGATGAGCAATATGAGCAAACAACCAACCAGTCTTACTAATTACTAAATTAACGATTTACTGAAGGGTTTAAACACTGTACTTTCGATAAATTCCAAAACGTTGAGCCATAATTTTCCTGTTTTGAGCCAGACATTTTAATGCACAAAGGGCTTCTGGAACGTGGAATTACTATGATTTAGTCTTTTCACTTGGTGTTGATGGATTTTGATATTTCATTATACAAATGTTTAGTCATATCGTATGCTAAATTAATCTTGTTGACCCCTGAATTCATAACTCCTTTCTTTGAAATATTTTATATTCAATCATTTCTACCGCCCATCTTTTACTGTATTTAGTTTATTTTTTCATGGGAGCTGATTTATTGTATGACCTAATTACAGAATGTTTGAATTTTCCAAAAGAGATTTGAAAATATAATATTTGAACTTCGAATCGTTTGATGACGGTTATAATTAGGAGTGCATTATAACTAGGAATGTCCAAAGAATGTTCCATCGTCTGGGAAAGATAGGCACTGTATCCCAAGATTCAAAATGGTTCCTTTTACAGTCTAATCTAAATTTTTCCGGAATTTCGTACTCCTTCAGTGAAACTGTGTATTCTCTTAAGAATTTCTCTTAAACTCTGTAGTTTTATAATTATGGTGAAATTTCATCTACCTGTCCTACTCTACTTTAGATCTTTATAGGCTTGGAGAGTTAGTCCCTGAATTTCACTTTGCAGTGAACTTTGCAGTGTGCTGATTTTCACTTTATTTAGATTTTGCTGAATATACACTTTATTTTGTTGTATAATCCATATTAACTGAGATTTTAAAAAGGACTCTTTTATCAATTGAATTTTATGCCTTCACAATTTCACGAAGACAATACAAAGTCTCTTGATCGCTTCTTTATTCACGTCATCATTTGAGGTTAAATATTAGTTTTATACTTTTTCTGTGTTTTCTAAAACCACAATGATATTCTCCAATTAGTGGATCAAGCTTCTTCTCTGGCGTCATTAACATTGTTTCGACAAAATTCGGAATTGATACACCCCTATAGTAGTTATTTGGGTCTGTTATATCACCCTACTCCATGATAAAGCCAGTCTTCAGGAAACACCCCTGAAACCCGAATATTTTTGATAAGTTCTGTCAGTTTCGATATAAACTTTTTAATTCTTTTTTCAAATTATATTTTTATGTTGGATATTTTAATTTAATTTTAATAAAATGATAGAAAATCAACATAAAATATCCTGGTTGAGATTAATCTAACTTTAACATTTCTTCCAACTCAAAACTAACTTATTTCTAAAAGCAATTTGTGTTCGTATAAATCTTTGACCTTAATCCGTACTTAAGACTAAGCTGGTGCTTGGTGCGAACTGGAGCAACTGTATTTACATTCCTGGGTATTAGATTCTTAGATCACTTGAGGTAAACCTATTTCCTATTCTCGCTGTTGTTCTACTTTAAACTTAAACAGTGGTAACCCGTGTTGTATTATTTATGTTTAAATACCTATATTGTTTATATGTTTGGTATTACTTAGATATTTATAGCTGTAGATATGAATTCTTTTTACACAAGTGTTTCAATTAATAAATTTTTAATGTTTCAAACAGAACTAGAGCTGTTCTGTCAGTTTCCAGATATTCCACCTCATGCCTTTACAGAAATATTATTTATTATAATTCCACTACATCTTATTCATTGATTGTTAATAATTTCATTGACAGAAATAAAGATGTAAAATTGAAAAAAAAAAATGAATATATAAAAGTATGTCTAAGCGATGTAAACTACATTTATTTTAAACAATAAATTAATAATGTTAATGTTAATTTACGACAATTGAAACTAAAAAAAAATAATAATAACAATTACTAGAGAGATTTTTACTTATCCAAGTTCAACTTATGCAAACATTTTAATTTTATATTATTGTATTAATTATCTATACTATTTCTTAAAAAAGTTATTTCAATATTAATATAGTTCCATCGTTTGTTTTATTTTCGCTATTTCTTTTCTCACGCTATGATTTTATTCTGCTACTAAATTAAATCAAAAAGCGGAAAGACCAACTAGTATAGGTTGTTTGGGCTTGTTAGTAGTGTAACATACTAAAAGTCCTTGGACCCTGAGTGGGCGCAACAGGGGGGAGGTTAAATGTATTTTTTTTAGGCTTTTCTCTTCTATTTCAGTAGGGATTGGTCCTACAAAGCTTAACTATACAAGATTAAAGATGATAAAATTGTCTACAATATTGGTTCTTATATTTGTTTTGCTATCTGTAACCGCTAATAAGATATGCGCTCTACAATATCCCCAACTTATATCTCCAGTGCCTCATATATTTATCTCACAGAAAATTCATCAGAAAGGAAATTGTAGACAATTAATTTTCATTCAAAATTGTATTTTGGTTCAACATTTAAAAAAAATTAAATTGAATGTTTGGCGTTTTTACTGAAATGAGCGATTCCGCTATGAACCAGCGCTTAGTAAAGAATGTATTGTCATTATGTATCATTCATTCTATTTACTTGATTATTATGATGCTGTTGTCAATTTTAATGAATAAAATAATTCTAAAAAAATCATATAAAACAACTAAGAGAAATAAAGGAATAAATAATAGCCTGAATAAAGTTGACTAGTAGGGCCATAGGTTTGATTAATAGATTAGGCCGGGTACGGGGCAGCTTAAAGTATGGGCTTTGATTTTCATCTAGATCGGAAATTAGAAACAGAAATATGGCGACTGTAGTATCAGATAGCGCTCCGGTTTACAATATACACGGCCTATCGTTGTCTGTTATCACTAGCGATTGTTTTTTCTTTTACCGAGTTTATTGTTATTGCACCGTAAAAGGTCGGTATCTCTTCCGTCATCTTCCCCAGTATATGTTGTTTCATTGAACTGTCTTTATTTGAGCATGAGTGATCGAAGTTTTATTTAGATTGAGTGGCTATTTTGAAAAAAATAGGGAGAACAACTCGATATATTTATCTATATATCGATATCTACTTTTCTTGACTGTTATAAATAATTCTTACTTATGATTCTTGAGATTCATTAACTTCTAATAAATTCCTTTTGGGGACGTTTCACGTCTATGCTGCTCTCATAATCTAGCCATAAAAGTAAACAAATTGGCTTTTAGTGAATTATATTAAATAACACACTAATCTAAATGTAAAATTGACTCGTGTCAGATGTTAATATATAAATGGTTCTTACAAAGTTTGTTGTAACTCATTTCGTTCTCTTTACGATGTTACCAGCAAGTATTGAAAAGGTATTAGGCACCACTTTTGTATTATCACCTGACACTTGACAATTTTATGTTTAGTCTAGTTTGTTGTTATGTAATATGATTCACTAAAAACTCATTTTTTCATTGAATTATGAGACCAACATATTCACGAAATGTCGCCAAAAGGAAGTTGAAAGAATTGAATGTATTTCCAGAACTATAAGTAAAACTTATACATATTTGTGTGTATATATATATATATATATATTGTGTATAGAGTCGATAATTGAGTAGTTTTGAAAGTAATTGTTTTTTTTAAATAAAATTCAATAATATGTTTTCGTTTGCATAATTACTTATAATTTATTTCTTTACTTCACCCATTTTTTTCAATTAACTATTATTTCAACTTACCCCATCATATATTTCCATCTATCAATTTACTATTTATTCTTATCTTCTGTTTCTCTAAGGCAATAAATAAAGCCCATGTTTAATGTATATTATGTATATGTATATTATTCTGAATGCATTGGTCCTAGAATAAATAAGTAATTTATTATTATTTAATTAAATGTAAATGTTCAGAATCTCTATACAGGAAAATTCATAATTAATAGAAAATCCAATCCATATCTAACTCCAATACCGAAAATGTACAATAATAAAAATTAAAAAAAAAATTGTCAATCATATAGCTACCTCAAATCAGTATATTTAGGTCAATAATAAATTTAAAAAAAGGGAGAGTCTTTAAAACTTATTCAGTTTCAATTAGGTCATTATTCTATAAACAATATCTAAATATACTATATCTTTACTAATTTATTCAATTATTGTCTTATAGATTGAATCGATACTGAATAATTTTACTCCTAATTTTCTCATAATAATGGACCAAACCGAACATGCCATATTTACCGAATTTTTAATTAATACGACTGTGCCAAGAGAAATAAAACTCCCCAAGCACAAGCCAAAGTAGCGATTGGAATGTCATAAAAACAATATATGGCCATCCAGGTACGACATCGTAGTCACTCAACATCGTGCAATACCGTGTACTTATATACAATGCGATATATACAATTTATGTATGATGTGTTATTCCGATATTAACCATTCATCAATACCGGATTAGGGGTAATGGGCATTATGTCCGTGACATATATTGAACTACTAAGATAATATCTGTATGCATATGGACCCCATTATAAGCCCTGAAGAAGACCTGCAATGAATTTCGAAAAGTTGGTTTAAAATAAATTGGTCTCATTATTTAAGAGATTTTTTCTGACCTTCAAACGGACTATTTTTTCCTCATGTGTATTTTTCACTTTCCACATAAACGAAACAATTCGGTAGTGAGGAAGCAATGTATCACTTATCAATGTATAAGTAATAAAAAAATTAAACATACCTGTTTAACATAAGTTAATTTAAATGTTAACATCTGATATGTATAACAGTAGATTTTAGAACATCCTTCAGACATTGAAAGCTTTTGGAAGTTGGTGGAGAGCAGTAAAGTCTTAAGCAGCAATAAATAAGAACTGAAGGGTAAAAGAAGTGGAACAATTAATTTTTTTTATTAAATAAAATGTAAACAATATAAAAACAAAACTTTGGAGAATGATGAAAATGGCCTCAGGTGTGTTACTAAGTAAGAGACTGTATCGCAAATAATTATAATGTAAACATTGTAAAAAATTATATAAAAATAAATTTTAAATAGCTAATTAAATGGACAATGCATTTTAATAGCAAATGAATCTCATGCATTTATTAAATGCTCCAAAAACATCTCTAAAAAAATTTTGAAGGAAAATCGATTCGGAAAGTAAGAAGTTCATAATGGAGACATTAATTTATAAATCGCTTATTACTTCCCTAATTGTTGTGAAATACTTAATTAATGAATGAAATGAAATAAATTATATATTAAATAGTGTATACTATTCATTACGAAATATAAATCGTTCGTATGAGAATAATACACAATTCAAAGTAGTGAATGAACTACCAATAACTAGAGCATTCGATCTATTATTATATTATAATTTATCCATAATTATAAGTAGCCAATTAGAGAATATTGTTGCGAAGTACACAAAGGCCAATGTTAATTAAAAGATTTAATAATAATAAGCGGAATCAAAAATAATAATACGGCTTTGCGAGCCCAAATGCTCAATTACAATAACATCAAACTCTTCTTACAAATTTCCATCCACGGTCCACAACCCTAATTCACTATATCATTGACGCAATAGTCCCACTGACCCCTCGGAATTGTACCAGTGCTTGTTAGTAATTCGTTCATTACTAAGCTCAACAGCCTAACTACTAAGCGACGATAACACTTCTACTGTATTGAGGGGGTCCATGCTCAGCATTTCCGCATTGAACAATCTCCTAAATTCTCTAATCTTACTCCCTTTTTCAGGGCCCTATACCTCACTTTATTTATACTTATAAGACGTTGTTCATTTATAAACAACCTAACGGCCACGTTTCACAATCATAAAGTATTGTTGGGAGAAGGATAGTGTTATAAATCAATAAAGCAATAGTAATATGATTACTAATGATAATGTCCTTAAGATGCTGAAGAGATACTTGATGATAGGCCTGGTTCAGAAATCAGAAAAAGACAAAAAAGATACACCGCATTAAAATTTAATATTTATTCCATGCAGTCAAAAATGCTTCAATTTTCAGATAAAGGTATCGCACGAGATTATATGAAATGTATCGAACCAGGAGGACAAATGTAAACACGCCCTGGGTTGATTCATACTGGTGATGTGTCTTCTGTTATCAATTCTATTGATCGTAACCAGCATCCTCTAATATATATCATTAGGGCCGCCATTACTGTCTGGTGAGGACCATTTCCGGGCTTTTAATGCACTTTATTAATTAAAAGAAATTGATCAGTATAAATAATGATCATTTTATTGCCTTTCATCATAATCATGAAGGAGTAATAATACAGGTTATCTTTTGAATTATAATAAAAGGCAGGAAATCCAAATGATTGATAGCGATAACCCAAATCATTCATTGTCAGCTCAGCATTTATTTACTTTCTAGAGATTCATTACTTATCAAACCCGACAAAATTATTTCCTCCTATATCTGTATCATAATAACGCATACTCTACTTTTAAACTTTGTGTATTTCGTCTGCACGCTGATGACACATGTTTGTTATCAGTAAATAAGCATCCAGTTGTTGCATACCAATCTCTTCAATCCCATATCTCAAACCTTCAAAAATGATGTCAAAATTAGAGAATTAAAATAAATCCTAACAAATCCCACCAAATTACCTTCACTCTTCGTCGTAAACCTACGAATTCCTGCCCTACTGTATCCTTTAATAACATTCCACTGATCCCTGTCGGACAGATACGTTACCTAGGACTCCATCTGGACAAACGTTACACTTGGAATCCTCATAGAAGACTGAAAAGACTCCAAAATTAATTAAAGCTCCAAATTAATTACAAAATACTCATTTACATGACAGTTATCAGACCTATTTGAACATACGGAGTTGAGCTTTGAGGCTCTACTAAACCATCCAATTCATCTCGTATCCAATCCTTAAAATCCAAAATCCTTCGTAAAATCCTCAATGCTCCTTATTATGTCACAAACAAACTCATCCATCATGATCTTAATATTCTATGTGTTGCTGATTTGGCCCAAACTAGATACCTATCCTTCCATGACAAGCTCCATACACACTTGAATCCGCCAGTCTCTCAACTTGCTTCCCATAATATTCCTGATAACCCTCCGAAACGGCTGAAAAGAAGATGGTTTAGAGACCTTCTACTATAGAACTTTATTGGAGTGCTACCGATGGGTAGTTTCTCCACAAGTGTTTTTTTTTTTTATGTCCTTTGTTCATAGAGCAGATTCACTTGATGTAATATAATTACAGTTGTAAATATCAACAAATTATTCTTAAAAAAAAAAAAAAAGTATTTCGTCTAATCTGTATTTATTCGGAGCCTTCTTCTTTATAGGCTTAAATCGACTCTTGTAAATTACATTTAAGTCAGGTTTACAGACTCAGCACGAAGATATAACAGAACCAAATGATATGCTACTCTAGGACATTATATTTTAACTTTTATTAGCTTCACCTACGAATGTGTTTATGTGTACCAATTTTTCAACCCGATTTTCCGCCACTTCAAAACATCGAATTAAATTGAAACTGCACACTATCAAGAATCGATGACAATACAATAACATAAAAAGTTTGTCTCATTATCCTTATCAGGATCTTCGGGATAATCGATTTTTAATACATTCATGTCTCTAATTTTACCAGTACCAGTTAATAAATTATTTACAACCATTAACATCAAGTTCCCAACGCTTTTTTTTTACGGTATAATCGTTCATATTACTATTTTAAATTTATTTTCGACTATTTAGTCTTATAAACGAATTATTTATTTATATAATTTACATTTTAAACTATTTTTTTGAGGTTTTTGGAATTTAGTAATAACATCAATATCCGTTTGGAAAGAGTCAACAGCCCGGACGAAAAAGAATGCTCAAATTTGAGGCAATCTGTTGAGAACAAAGAAAAGCCGACTTTAAAGAGGAGGAACAAACATGGAAGGCGCTCAAGAATTAAAGACAGGAGTGGACTAAAAACGAGAGAGAGAGAGAGAGAGTGAGAGAGAGAGAGAGAGAGAGAGAGAGAGAGAGAGAGAGAGAGAGAGAGAGAGAGAGAGAGAGAGAGAGAGAGAGAGAGAGAGAGAGAGTGAGTGGAGGGAGGTGTAGGGGCGGGTGTAATAAACTTAATTGGAGTCCCGTGTCTATGCCGCCCTAATGAATAGTAAGAACCTTCTCCCTCTCTCTCTCTCCTAAATCCCTGGTGCTGCCTCTTTACCTGGCTGAAACTTTCTTCTTTCTGTTTGTACTCCGATAAATAACTTTTTGTTCTTTTTTTCTTTCTACAGGAGCTATATGACTAAGTCCTTTTTAGCAGTAAACTAATACATCAATTCGAAGGATCATGCACTTGGGTTAGGTTTATTATAAACATATAAAGATTTAAATTGTTTAATATTAACGAAGATATGAAAATTCAAAAAAAAAATATATGATGACCAAAAACCTGGCGATTGAGAGCGATCAAGTACAATTCATCCCACTGCACAACCGTTGTCCTTGAAATAGTACATTTTCTACCGCGTACTGAACAAAAGACCTTTCATGGGTTGTAGCGCATCAGGATTTTTTCTATCTTACACCCTCACATAGAGAATGTGGCCCTAAGGTGAGTACTGTATATGAGTTTGAGTATGAATAAAGTGTAACGCAACTGTGTACTGTTGTCCCTCGCCTTGTACTAAACTCAGGGCCCGGGGCGTTATTCCCCACCAGTTTGGTACTAGTACCTGCGGAATTAAGATTTGTAATGATGCTTATAATTAAATATTTATTTAATTAATTCTTACTTTGAATTTATTGCCCCGAAAATAAATTCAATGTGTTGCAGATCGACATGTTAAATGAACAAATTTATAGTGTATGAAGCAATAATACTTTAAAGATTATAAACATTTTTGTTATTTGTGGAGCAAGCTTCTTGGAACAATGTTGGTGTATCTATTTGATGAGCCTATTTGGACTGTTGGTGTGAGATGTGCTGCACTTCGTCTTGTTCTTGATTTCTCTCTAAATATGTCCTGATGATTGCTGAATCAGCAAAACATCAACTGGATGGTTTTTTCCAATATTTTAAAGACTTAAAGCATTTCTTTTGGGGATTTCCCTATTGCAACCTATTTATAGAATATTAAATCATTGTAAGAAATTTTATTTATCTGTACAAGAGATAAGTAGCGCAGCTGCACCCTACTTACTGACTGATAAGTGACCTATAATAGTCGTTTCATTGGAAGGGTGCGTAACTAACTTATGGGATCTATCTGGATAACACAGTCCCGCCCCTAACAACTGGTGCCCTGAGATACGGGCGCCTCATCCCTGATATCTATCAAGGGAGTGACGTGTGACGAGGAGTTATCTGCCCAATAAAAATCCGCTGCTCTCTCATAGCTTTCGAAACCACCTGATGACATAAGCGCTATCTATATACATTGCAATAAACTAAAGCTAAGCAATGGCAATTTGAGAAGTGATGAACTTATTTATTTGCATTTTAACACAATTCTAAACTTAACATACTACTAATATATACCTCGGTTCTCCTGGTCTTCCAAATACATGCGCCTTCCTACGCACCGAGCCAGTATTTTGTCCTAGTAAGACAAAAAGTCGTTTAGAGATTTGATCGTTTTTGCTTAGTTTTAGAGAAAATCGCAAAAAAAGATACAAAACAAGTTTTCATTTATATTTATGTTATGTTCTTTTTATTGTAAATATTGCTCAAAATGTTACCCTCTTGCAACAATGCAAGCATTACATCTAGCACTCACTTGATAAATTTCAGCTAAACATTGTTCTGATGATATTTGGTGCACTGCATCTATGATTCGGTCTCTTAATTGCTCTCTTGAGTTGATTGACACCGAATAAACTTTCTGCTTCAAGGTTCCCCATACGAAGAAATCCATGGGTGTCATATCAGGTGATCTGGGTGGCCAAGGTACTACTCCTCCACGTCCAATCCATCGTGATGGATAATTTATATCCAGCCAAGCTCGAGCGACTCTGCTATAATGAGCTGGACATCCATCGAGTTGGAACCACATTTAAATCCGCTGTTGTAAGGGAATGTCATCTAAATGATTAGAAAAGTCGTTCTCCAAAAAATGTGTAAATGTGATACCATTCAATCTTCCAGATAAAAAATATGGTCCCACCAGTAATCCGTTCCAAATTCCAAGCCAAACGTTAATAGCAAATTCATACCTATTCTGTCTAACAGCTCTGGGATTTTCAAGAGCCCATACATGACAATTTCTTCGATTATCAATTCCTCCTCTTGTAAAGGTAGCTTCATCGGTCCATATAATTTTTAATGGAAATAAATTATCATCGCGAATTTATTCAAGAAACCAGTTACTAAAATTCAATCTCTTGACATAATCTTACGGTTATAAATTCTCAACTTTTTGAAGATGGTATGGGTAGCGATTATCACCTTTCAAAGTTCGCCATACTGCTTGCCGCGATATTGCTAATGCAGCAGATGCTCTTCGGATGCTAGTCTCAGGATTGTTATCGAAGTGGCGTTGGACACAATTTCTTCTCCGATAATCTGTTCTTACTGCTGCCTGGAATTGGTCGCCTTCATTACGTATTAAGAATGACCCAGTCTCTCGTAGTCTATTAAAAGTTAACGAAAAGACTCGTCGATTAGGCACTCTTCTATTTGGAAATTGGCGCGCATACTCCCGCACCGCTTCTAAAGCATTACCGTTACAGAAACCATACACATAAATCAATTCAACATTAGAACATGTATGCAGCATTGTGGCTGATGCTATTCACACAAAAATATCTGAGTAACTGACTGAAGACTGATTTAGGGATTATAATCCTAGAAGGAAACCAAAATGTAAACAAATAAAAGAATGTAAAGGATAACATTAAGTGTTTACATATCTCACTGCATAGCCTGACGATCTTTGAAAGGTGATAATCGCTACCTGTAACATTTTTGTTTTGTTTCTTTTTTTGCGATTTTCTCTAAAACTAAGCAAAAACGAGCGAATCTCTAAAGGACTTTTTGTCTTAGTTTTTCGGTCCCCTATATGTTCCTGAAGTTTTGCCATTTAAATTCGGGTCACCCTGTATATCTCATTTGAGCTATTTTTTATTATCATATACTGGTTTATTAATTCAGACTTCCATGGTTCCAACTGTGTTAGTAAGTTATTTATCTTATAAAAATTGACGGTTTTTCTTAAATATGAAAGTTTTTTTCAATGAAATCTAGTAAAGTAAAAAAAAATCTAGTAAAGCTATGAAAAAATGTTCTAATAATTATACAAACGTATTACTAAAGAGCATTCTTCTCATGTTTAATCTATGTTATATATCAATACCATTATTTTTATTAGTTCAGCTGGACAACCCACAAGCGAATCTTAGTTTCTTACAGCAGCAATCGCCGAGTATCTCGAGTCTGTGCTGCAGCCGTCGAACACTTTACTCCAACAAGTCTTCGTTCACCTGCGATACATTCCAACTTCAAGCTCTTCATTGGCGGAATAACTTTTTCGTTATTATTCTGAGCTTAACCACCCAGCTTTAATGATTGCGACAAATTCAGGCTCGTTTTAGAGCCTATAGAATTCTCTATTTCTTTGCCTTCAACATTGTCCGTTCTCAAAGGCGGGTCCGTAAGTTCAGCAGAAGATCTTTCCTTTCAATGGTAAAGAGTTCTCTTTCATCTATCTTTGCAGTAGTCCATGTCTGAGAACCATAAGTCAAAGTAGTGTTGATGAGGGTTTTTTAGAGGATGGTCTTGGTGCAGTGCGAGACAATTCTGGTAGATAGGTTTAAATAAAGTCAATACTAACAATGATCCGCTGAGATCATTCTTCTCTGCATCTCCGCCAGGATCGTATTGCACGTAATGTAACAAAAATTATGTTTTCTATTTTTAAAATCTATGTTTTTATAATCATTATGTTATCTTTACTTAACCTTAAGCAACTTAATTCTCTTTTATGTTAGAGAAGAATTGGTCGACTGTATCTTCTAATATAAAGAAGAAATTGTTGGGGGTGCAGTCAATAAAAACACCTATATAAGTGTAACTTATTTATTGTGTGCCGACGTTTCGGCCTACAATGTAGGCCATCTTCAAGGCTAAGAGAGAGAAACAAACAGAAAATTATATAAAAAACGTTGCAGTAACAAGAATATAGTGACAAGTAATGTAGTAAAGTGGTACAAGTGTGGAAATTAAAATAGTGGCTAGATATGATGAAATAGTGAATAGATATGATAAATAAAGATAATGAATATAAGAATGGTTACAGAATATAATAAACTTAAAATAGTGATAGATAAAAATAAAATTGTAGATGATGAACAGAAATTCAAATAGTGACAGATATAATAATTAAAAAATACGAATATAAAATAGAGAAAATAAATGTCCATTAAGGATAAAATGTAAACATAATATAAAGGGAAAGAAAAATGAGGAGGTAAACAAAAAGATACAAAATGAGAAGATTAAAATATAGAAAAAGGGGGTGGAATATGAAGGATCTGTTTGTTTCTCTTTGTTTCTCTCTCTTAGCCCTGAAGATGGCCTACATTGTAGGCCGAAACGTCGGCACACAATAAATAAGTTACTCTTTTTATTTTTTTGGTGTTTTTATTGACTGCACCCCCAACTATTTCTTCCTTATTTTAATTCTCTTTTGTTCTGACATATACAAATATATGTTTAATTAAAATACCCTATCTACTGTGCACTATAATATTAGGCTGATGTTAGTTTAAAAATTTTACAATGACGTTTTGTGATTAATTCTAAATTATTATATAAACGAAAATAATTGATTATTAGAAATGAAATATATATTGTATGCCTTGTTTTATTTTGGAAAGTAAATTATTCGTGAAACCATGTTTCCTGCCAGAAAGTTTGCTATCCCATGCGGCCCCAAATATTGCAGTCACCTGGTATAAATGAAAAGAGTAACAGACAGAATTGACTCTGTATTATTTTATTATAGTGAAGGTAAGCTTTAACACGGGGAGAAGGGCGTATAATAGTAATGAAAGTATTTGGTATATTCGTAAATGAAAATTATATATACATATATATATATATATATATATATATATATATATATATATATATATATATAAAACTATACTTCATTTGATACTCTTGTCATAATATTCAATGGCAAATTTTAAAGTTTTAACCAACAAACTACTTTAAACTTGATTACGATTCCATTTATGTGAGTTCGGCAACTTAACCTCTAAACCATATGAATAAGTTTCGTACTTCGTCTGGTTTAAACAATAATTAAGCGATAGACGGTATTTCAATTCATAAAAATGTATTACCAATTTGAGGCTTAATAGATTTTTCTTTTATTATTCGCTTCAAAGGATTTGAAATCTCACGTCAATCTTTCCACACGACTAATTAATATCTGGAATTTGTTAGATTCAAACTAACATTTTTACAATTATAACTCTGACAAGTCTCCATCGAATTAAGCCAATGGAAATTAGATGTCCTCATGCTTAAGATAAAATTGCGAAATAAATTGAATGAAAATAGATTTACCATAGCGCATTTCTCCCTGATCGATTTAAATACAGATATAAAAGTTTCTTTATCTTACCATTCCCCCCCCCAAAAAAAAAACTAGTGGACATTTTTGATTCCGAAGGAAAAAAACCTCACTTTCAACATACAAAGTTATATTTAAAAACCTGTACTTGTAACTTCTAAACTTTTAAGTAACACGCTGCCACACTAATCTCATGCATGCAATGGATACTGATATGATTTTTTGACAATTTCGTTATTCCAATTCTCATATACTGAGCTGAGGTTAATTGCCCTGCAAATTAGTGATTGATAAATTTGCTTCTTTTTTTGTTAGAATGTGTTTATGTTTATTCTTTATTTTATTTATTGACGGCAATTTATGCTGCTAAGGCTAATCGGACGACGCTACAGTGAGAATCCAAAATTTTGCCAAACATGCTATACTTAGAATTGGAATCTTTAAGGAGAACTTGACATCTCTCAGACTTGGTACGTCCTTTTGCTGCCCCATCCTCGAAGGCTAGCGTAATCAAGGATTTTTTATTCCTTTAAAAAAAAAACCAAGGCTGTGTGTATATTACTATACCCATTACGTAGTAGTTGTTTTTTAAACTCAGCTATTTTTTATTTTTTTATTGTTCCCTTATTCCTGAATTTAGTATAGTTTAAGTATATATGAGTATAGTATATAAATACTTTATATAAATATCACATTTCAATTTTTTTCTATAATAAATATTACTGTTCTAAGTGAATTTTTTTAAATGTTTTTTTTTTTTATGATGACCTAAACGTTAGGCAGAAAATTTGGTATAAAATAACCTTAATTACCTGCACCATTTGACCAGTTTTAACATTGATCAAGATACAAACAACGATTTCTTCTTCAAAGATAACAAAATCATTTATTTTGTGTATGTCATTTGTACAACTTAAATATATTGTTGATTGAACCGTTATACAGCTATAAATATATACAACTTAGCTGGTGATACATTACACTTATAAAGAGATGAGGAAATAGGCTGACCGCTTTGACACGTGTATATAGCGCACTTGAAAAGGTAGTTTGTTACCCCCCACTTCATATCGTGCAATGCAAATGAGCTCGGAGATAAGCACCAGTTTCGTGATCTGTCCCCCGGCCTCCGACCGTTACATAAATCTTACACGCGCGTACTCTTTTCTGATACACACATTGAGTCACCTTCCTCTGCAATGCCCAACCGTTACCCGGCAACATTGTAATCCGCCACGATCAGGTGTGTTCTGGAAACAGTCGTGTAATAAATAATTCTGCCTCATTATTCACATTATTTATACTCATGATATATTTTATATGATCAATGATGATTCAATGTTTGTTTTTGTTTTGTAGATAATTTTCAAAGGAAAACAGGGAAAAGGACTATCTTCCAGAAAAAAGGTATTAAAATAGGCTGTGTGGTTTTCTTGATTTATTAAGAGTTTGGTTTGCGCTCTATACAGCTTGTATTTTGAATTAGATGAAGCTATTGATCAAGCTATCCTGCTACCACTTCTATCTACTGAAATGTCATTAAATATAAATAAATTAATGTAATTAACTATAAAGCCTTATTTATAAATAAATATACTGGAGAGTATATCATAAATAATTATTTTAGGTTAAAAAAAAAAATTAAACTAAAAATACATATACCATATAACTGCAGCCCCGATGAATATATGGTTAATTCGAGTTTTGTTCACTCTATTGAGGGAAGCGGAATCGTGTTATTTTCGTAGTTTTTGGTTTAAAATGTTGTTTATGCCTGGCATAACCCCTTTTTCACGATAAAAATAACATGATTCCACTTCTCTAAGTGTAAGAAACTCAATTTAGAGTAAATTCGACTCAACCAATTATTCATCGGTGCTGTAGATATATGCACGTCTATTTCATAATCATTTAATTGCTCCAATTAAAAAAAATAATAACAAAATCAATGCAACATAGTATAAAAATGCCCCCGATACTCTTGCTCTGCTTGTTGATTTTTTTGCAGGTGGCAGATTGTACGATTCATCTTACTACAATTTAAAATTTCATAAAAATAATGATAAGAATAGATAAATAAACAAAATTATCACAGAGCAGCAATGATAGACTAAGATAAGTTCGGAGTAAAGTTGCATAAAATATATTAAATATTATCAGAAGATTAGAATAAAATAAAGTTAATTTCTAAAATCGTACCTAAATAGTTAAATAAAAAAATGGAATACTTCGTGTCATCTTTCAATTAACCACTATCTTCTTATTCAGAGAAAAGAAATATTTAGAAAATGGTTTATGTATATATTTTCCTTGGTGATTTACATCCCTACATATCTGCAGGTTGTATATAGAATTTTATGTACAAATAAATAGATATACTACTTAATCCTAATCCACTATATAAGCCGCCTCAATCCTCTGCAGACATGCATGGCAAACATGGAAGCGACTCTATTGACTATCAGTTTGTAGATTGTATGCCTAGAATCTAATGAATCTGAGCAAAGCCTGTGTTTTTGCATGATAGCTTTGAGTGAATATCGTTAATAGTTGGCGAAATCTTTTTCGAGAATATTTCTTCAGTGAGTTCCTTCTTTTAGCTTATCTATAATATGTGTTGTAATGGATGACTATTTGAAATAATATAATTTCTATAAAATTGTTTTATTGGTTTCAGCCTTTTATATGAATTCTATAAATTTTTATATGTTTTATATTTCATCAATTTCTTCAAGTAAGGCGAACTGTAATAATCTTCTTTTTTTTTAACGGTTTTTAATAAACTTGGTTGTTTTACGTCTCTAATAGGTCTCGCCACAGATCTCGATTCAGCCAGTCTCCTTTTGTAATAATCGTCATAAAAAAAATTGTTCATTGAATTAACGTCACTTTATGGAGCTATGGATAATCGGAAAATGCTGCAGTAGGAGTTCTTTTGTAAAATTTTCTAATTAGGATGGATTTCTTTAACGATTACATGATTACTCATAGGCTCTGCTCCGCCATTTTATGTCTTCTTCTGAAGAAAGCATAACCAACAATTTTTTACTCCCTTTTGTATGACCGCCTGCCAGACCTTCGTCTAACAACTTTACCGTAGGTAATGTTGATGTTTTGTGACTTAATGTAATAATGTTTTATTAAAATCTCAACACAAATACAATTCCTACTACAAAACAGAAAACTAAAACAAAAAACGGTTGAAATGAGAGAAAATTCCAACTGGAAAAAAAATTATTGAAAAAATATGAGAAATAAATACGAACAATTATAAAGTTTCTTCCACAATATAATTCGTGCTTGATCCGGATGCATACTCTTAATTAAGAATATGGACCTTACGTTTTTGCACATCATTCAGGAAAGGAAATATGATTTAAATCAACTGATGGGTGATTCCTAAAAACATTAATTATTTCAAATGAATTCATTTTCATTTAATTTAAAAATACTACCTAAGTGGCTCATTATTGTCATTATTATTCAACTGCTAATTCTCTACTGATGAGGGATAATTACATTAATTAAAAATAAATTGAATTACAAATATGATTCGGATACTCGATTTAAGAACGAGGATACTTTTAAGTATTGATGAGAGATATGATGTTTGAAATGAAAAAAATGAGGGAAAAATCCTAAAAATTAGTATAAATAGTCAGAGGGTGCAGTCAAGGAATTACACATGTAAGAGAGACTTATTTTATTGTGCTTATGTTTCGGCATACGTTTGAGGCTGTCTTCAGGGTTGAGAAAAGAATAAACGGACAACAAATTCATGAAACACAATACAGTACCAAAAAAAAAGAAATAACAGTCTATAAAATAATATTAAAAAGAAATGATAGGAATGAAAATAAATACAAAGAATAAAAGATAAATTATGAAATTACTGATGGGGAATAATAAGAATGATGATAATCTAAAAGATAAATAAACGCACAATGAAGATAATACAACAAAGTATAATAACAAGAGGATTATTCATTTATAAAATATAATGATTATCATGTAATTAAGAAAATTACAAATAATACTACACACAAAAATAGTAAAATTACAAAAATTTGATTGTATTCTAAAATACAATAAATGCCATATTTATTGAAGAAATACAAAAAGAGTTTGAAGGAATGAAAGAAAATGAAGAATGGAGAAAGAAGGAAAATAATGATAATATAATAGAACATAGATAATAGAGTCCAACTGCAGCTGACAATAATGAACTGAAATATTTAAATATATTGTTTATGTATTATTATTTCTAATTTTACTAATAACATGGAAATCATTATATTTTATAAATAAATGATCATCTTGCTACTATGCTTTATCATCATATTTTATTCTTACTATTTCTTTTCATTCCTATTATTTATTTTTATATAAACTGTTCTTCATTGGTACTGCAATGGTTAATCATCATCAAAAATATGATGATGTCAAACCATTGCTTTTACCGTTGTGTAGTGTGATTATCCTTATAGAGCCTGGACCAAGTATCTCTTTCCTGAGCCAGCTCATTTCTTCGGTTCCAGTCCATTCCTCTCCTCCTGAAAGCATCCCTTACGCTATCCTCTGGATGTGAGGCTTTCCTCTTGCCCTTTTTCCTTCCGTGCGGTTCTCGTAAGCCTTCCTGCCGATTTTCTGGTTTCATTTTTAGAAGGTGCCCGGAACACCTCAGTTTGTGTTCCTCCAGGAGAGTCTCAGTTGGCTTAATATCGAGATTAGCCCGTATTGTTATGTTCCGTAACCGATTTCTCTGAGTTTTCCGTTCTAATTTTTGCAGGTACAGCATTTCCGCAGCTTTTATTTGACTCCAGTGCTTTGAGGTCAAGGTCCACGACTCCAAGGAGTATGATAGATAAGGAAGGAGGGTCAATTTATAGACGGTTTGGTCTGCCTTGTCACCTCTCTTCGTCCCAGGAAACCCCATCGGACCATATTATACATCTTCCCCGCAGCTCTGATTCTTTGGAACAACTTCTTCGTCAATGTAGCTGCTTTAGTTGAGATGAGCATCTAGATATTTACTATAGTAGTAGATATTTACCTAATAACTCTCAACTTGGTCTTATCTCTGTCGTCCGATCCTCAGTACTGTCATTATCCTTCGGTTTTTCTTCAATGCTTTATATAGATTTTTTCTTCTTGTGCTTTTACATCACCCTGTAGTGCCTTTCAGCTTAGGGGAGCGTCTAACCAAGATTTCCACTGTCCCCTGTTACTTGCAAGATTTCTGGCTTGGTGTACATTCTTGTTTCTTTTGTTGACGTATTCGAGTTCGACATTCTCGGTCTGCCACGGGGTCTTCTACCATCTGGGACGTGGCGTTAAAAATCTGTAGTTTCATGCCTCTGCTCACCTCTCTCTTCCCGATCACGGTATTGCAGATCTGGTAGTATACAGCGTTTGCCTAGCTTATCATAATTTCTGAATCCACTTTCCCAGACCTATCCATTACAGTGGACCAAGGTAGGTGAAGCCCGAAACTATTTCCATCAACTCTCTATTGCAGTACACTTTCAGCCTGCAGGATCTTGCTCCATCCATCAACCGCCTGCTGCAATTTCTTCACGGAATCCGCAATTATAACAATATCGTCTGGCACTGGCAGTAGATTCCTTCGCCCCAGAAACGCCCTTTCTGATAACCTTTTGCAGATTGCAGCTATTTCGTCCATATATAATGTGAATAGCAAAGGGCTTAACTGCCACCTTGTTTGACACCCTTGGCTGTGCTAAAATATTCCTGTCCATTCAGTCTGACTATTCCTTTTGGGTCTTGGTGTATGGATTTAATAGCCTCAACTATAATAGTTGAAAATAGTTTCCTGAGTCTTTAATTCTCAGCCCTGAAGCAGCCCTAAAACTTAGGTCGAAACGTAGACACAATAAAATAAGTCTATCTGACTGCATTCTCTGGCCTTTTTACACTGTTCTTAGAATTTCCCTTTGAATAAAAACTGTTTAGTCCGATTTAAGAGCTCTTTTCTCAATTGGTTGAGAGCTTTCCTATGCAGTAATTTATTCATATTTATTTATTACGTATAACAAGCAGCTTATGTATTGAAAAAGGAATCGTCCTACTAACCGTCCTGTACCGATTACTACCGACACATCCCACGCGATTCTCTCATCTCTTGATCCTCCCGTAATTAATGGGGAAGGTTGACTCAGGCAACATGTGTGGTTGGGCATTTGTGTACTCCCTGAGTCATTTGTGCCACGACTGAAGCTATCCTGAGGGTTAACGACTACGGTAATGGACCTACGAGACCAGTGCCTTATTCCCTTCTTTTACTATAATTCACACATTTCCTCTCTTTATTATAGGGGCTATAATATTCTTATATTGGGGCTTTTATCATAAAGTGTGAGTTAATAGCCCAATGTTTTTTATTAATGTGGAATAAAATTTTCCATTTCGCGACTGTAAAGGTGATTAGAACATAATCGTAAAGCGGGTTCTTAATTATCGCATCTCATAAAATTACTTTAGTGTTGCGTCTGATTTCATTTTATTTCTAAGCTTTTAGCGACTATTACCCAACAATACTGTTTGTAATTATAGTCTGTAGCCTATTTAAGGATAATTTGATCATTCACTGCTACATATGCCTAATTAGAAGAAACATTACATGTCAGATAAATACCTCTTATTTAATATTCAACATATTTGTTACATAATGAAGTACATTTGGTGGATCAACTAAGGAATATGAACTATACTGATATCGTTTAATTGCAGTCTGTATACTTGCACTACATATTCATTTCAATATATTAATATCGGTGTAAACAACAGGTAAGCTTTTGTTACTCGATGCAAAATTTCAGAATATAATGCAGTTAGTCCAAGTGAAGAGCATTTCTAACGTTTTAAGAATGCATTCGAGATTGAAAAATAATATTTTTAGATATTTATAATCTAGGCCTAACTTCTATTTAATTATTACAATAATTTAAAATATTATTATTACTAAATAGCTTAACTATTTACATAAGCTTGTACAAATCACATCAAATTACCACCGCTACTTAACTAATTAATTACTACTAATTAACACTTACAGTTCACTAATTAAAGTCCACCGAGTGTAAGAATCTCTGAATAAAACAAACTGTCACACAATTACACTCACGAACTGTCACTGACTTATTACACTGGCTTATCACTGTTTCCGATGTTAACCGTACCGTGTGCTTTAACACTCTCCCTCTGTCGCGCCGAGAGGGTATTTAAATAGCAAGGCTGACACGGAGTGGGGAAAATCTCGAACATCTCGAAGCGCCTGGAGTTTTTGGGAAGAGGCCTCTTTCATCTCTGCCGACAAGGGGCTACACCCTCTTCCAGGAATCGCCAATTCCACGCGGACGTCCTTCTCTCTGAGACCGTAACAGTATACTATGTGCCTATAATTATAGGCATGTAATAATGTAAGCATGCATGTAGGCATGCAAGAATGTAATTACATTCTTGCAATAAGGATTAACAACATATTTGTTATTGAAATATGTACAAAAAAACATTATTTCTTATATCCTATTAAAATTAACAAAAATTAAAATTATAAAAAAAAGGAGTGGCTCAGTGGTAGAGCACTGAGTAGCCATGCCGAAAAACCTGGTTCAAATCACGCTGCAGGCAAGACTTTTATTTAGTCTATTTTCAGCTGGAGATGGATCATATCTAGGAGATAAATCACTTAATCATCATGTATTTGTAAATTTTTTTCTAGTATTCATAAAATTTATTATTATATTTAAATTCTTTGAACGTTCGAGCTCAAGAGGTGGTTTGTATAACGCTAGTTATTTTCGTCGTCCTATGAAATCCATTCCAAACATATAAAAAAAAATCTATACCAATACAAACCCATGAAGGGGTTTGGGTTCTGTGCATGGTAGATATTTTACTATGATTCCAAAATCACTCTCAAAAGTTTTTCCCGCAATTTGGAGTATCCGGTTTATTGAGGTCCCAGGAGGGTCTCTAAATCCGAAAGGCTCCATCCGTCAACCATTTAAATCCTATTTTAATGTTTTTAAAAATAGACGCACTCTTGTATTCTTATTACTATAAATTCTGTTTATATTATACTTACCTATACTTATATTCTATTAACTATAAATCTTAGAAGGCTAAATCGTTTTGGATACAACCACCTATTTTGTTCCCTGATTTAATAGTGCATCCGTGCAATTAGCAGCAAAGAAATATCTTGTTAAAGCAGCGTTATACTCACGGTATAATGCAAGAAAAATAATAAGAAAAACTATTGATACCATTGTTTATTTATAAAGAGATTTATTCAATATAATAGGAAATGGGATAACCAAGATTTTAACCACACAAAATATATTAGTGTGTGTTGAATCGTTATGAACCTGGAAAATCTTGCGAGTTAGTGCCATAATCTGCAATGCGGACCATCTGTTGCATCCTACTGCTTGCAATTGTTGATTACAATCAAAGTTGTATTAGTGCAGTGTTAATAGCTACTGGTTATTCAAAACATCCAATATCTTTTGTTTAATGCTCCAGCCTCATAAATTATTCAATATGATTCCAGGCCATTATGATTATACATAGTTATACAATATACTCAGAAGATTTCGCGATTCCAATCATAATCTTGTATATGATAATGGCTATCCTCTAGAACAAATAGGGTAAACTAGGACACGCAAAAAAAAAATTAATACATTTATTTTAAAAGATTACCAGCACTTTTGAATGTGTCGATACTTTACTAGTTATAAAAATTTAAAAAGGATATCTCCTTGACGGAGCGTTTTAAACTGAACTAAAAAACATGATCTATAAAGTTCCCTAAAATATGTAAAATATAAACAAATGTCTGTTATTATTACATAGAAAAACGTCTCTATTTTTACCTTAAGCGATTACGGAACCCTCCTGTTGGTTATTACATCATGGTAAACCACAATGCAATTCCCGATAGGTACTGGATGAGGTCATTACACTTTGTGAATTACCTTCAGAAGGAATCGTGGTATCCTTCGATGAGGGATCATCTAGCCAAGTGCTAATCAAGCATGGGCCATCTTTAACGTTGAGTAACCACTATTATCTAACATATATATACATATATAAGTTATAATTAGACTGAAAATATACCATAAATATATATATATATATATATATATATATATATATATATATATATATATGGGTTTTGCAATATTTATTACATCCCGATTCCCAATACATCTTCCATCCAATATCTCTTGTCCTTATAATCCTCCTCCGTCAGAGCCTAGCTGTCATTTCTTCATTATCTTCTTATATCCATTGCTTCCCAGATCTCCCACGTCTTATTCTCTTCTCAGGGAAGTATTTAAGAGCTCGAAGGGACCATCGCGCCTCATCCATTCTCATGACGTGCCCATGCTAGAGTATTTTTCTTTCACAGATGTCATTGAGAATGTTGACTTTTGCTCCCACTTTATTTATTATAATTTCAATTGGGACTTTCTGAAACCTGGATATAGAACTTCTCCATTTCTAGATTCAGTAATTTATTTGCCAATTGTTTCGACAGTTTCCATGATTCCGGCCTAAATAGCATTGTGCTAACCAAAATGTGGTCTATTTTACTTTTATTTTCAAGAGGGACCTTTATATTTAATTAACAAAACGGTGGTGACGTGTAAGAAAGATATAGATGTTTTTGGAGATATTGAACAGATATAATATTAATATACAAGAGACTTTCTTACATGGATCACCTAACTTAATTACTACTCTAAATCTAACTTAGTTACTACTTTCCTTACATACTATAAAGTATCTACACCATCCCCTATCTACTTTTTAATCTCACTCTCTATCTTAGAGCTGATATATATTACATTTAAACAAGAGGTGAGGTAAAGGAAGTTACATTGCTGAGAACACAGAAGATATTACTCAACACAGGGGTTAGGGATTAGCCACAAGTATAAACAATAATCTTAGGTCATCAACACAAACATCTAATGTTGACTATCTATCTATCTATCTATATATATACACATATACCCTATACATTTTTATTAGAATCATAATTTCCTAAGACTGATGAAATGATTTCATTCGTGAAATTTGTGTATTGTAACAAGAAAAGATACCTTCTAAAGACCTCTACGCCTAAACCTGGTTGTGAGAAAGATATAAAAGAAAGCTAAGTGATGACAATTACTGGAAAATCCCTGGAAATGGTAGAGGAGAGGGCTGAAGATGGGTCCCTGCGGAGTAATTTCATGTTTGGTTCCCTACTAACTGGATAATAACATAGAATTAGACAGGTCGTTATACCTTCGTCCGACCTAGATTCCATCTCATCCACCTCGTATTAAAAACCTCCATAGCCACTATATGATATTCTCAGTTTTCATTTCTTTGTTTTAGTTGGTATTTCCTATGAATGCGTATATGCTAAGGGATCATTTATCCTGAATGATTGGATTGAATTACAAAAATAAATCAAGGATGTTATAAATCTTCCTGAAATCATTCACGTTTTTATAAAGGTCCATTAAAATTTATTTGCTCAAAAATTAATTAATTAATTAAGCTGTGTAGTTAGAGCTATATAGAATGGAAGAGCATGAATCACTTCATAAGCATCACTTATTGTTAAAATATTCTCTGTCTGCTTTTAATGTTTTTTTTTGTTTTGTTTTTTAGAATAATTTATTGATATTTACAACTGTAATTATATTACATCAAGTAAATCTGCTGTATGAACTAAGGACATAAAAAAAAAAACACTTGTGGAGAAACTACCCATTGATAGCACTCCAATAAAGTTCTATAGTAGATGGTCTCGGAGACCGTTTTCTTTTCAGAATCCATTGGCTATCAGGAATAGTATGAGAAGCAACTTGAGAGAATAGCGGATTCAAGTGTGTATGGAGCTTTTCATGGAAGGATAGGTATCTAGTTGGGGCCAAATCAGCAACATATGGGATATTAAGATCATGATGGATGAGTTTGTTTGTGACATGATAAGGAAAATCGAGGATTTTACGAAGGATTTTGGATTGCAAGGGTTGGATAAGAGATGCATTGGATGGTTTAGTAGAGCCCCTAGGCTCAACTAGGTAGGTCCAAATAAATCTGATAACTGTCATGTAAATGAGTCTTTTGTAATTAATTGGTAGCTTTGAACGTTGTCCAGTAAATGTTGAAGTAGGCGAAAACGTCGTGCAGTTTCTTGTCTTTTCAGTCTTGTATGAGGATTCCAATTGAGACGTTTGTCCAGATGGAGTCGTAGGATACGTATCTGTTCGACAGGGATCAGTGGAATAATTATTATTAAAGGATATAGTAGGGCAGGAATTCGTAGGTTTACGACAAAGAGTGGAGGTAATTTGATGGGATTTGTTAGGATTTATTTTAATTCTCCAATTTTGACACCATTCTTGAAGGTTTGAGATATGGGATTGAAGATATTGGGATGCAACAAATGGATCCTTATTTACTGACAACACACGAGTCATCAGCGTACGTAGTGAGGACAGTGCTCGGATGGGCTGGGATGTCAGCTGTGCTTTAAATGCTAATGTATTATTTATAGTAACTGGATGCCACTAAACAAAAACAAATAAAGTACCACATAAATAGAAAATGGCGAGCTTTAGATTGCCTATTTATGAACAGAGGTCTGCTTTCTAATGAATTATTTAAGAATTCGACTGAGTTATTGAAAACTAATTTATTTATCTAGGCAGCCTCTATGGAAAACATAAGTTATGAATATTGCCTTTGTTCTAATGAGCATTAGAGTGGATTGGAAAAAAAAAGGATTGTTTGATTTTAGTGATGTTTATGTATGTAATGTAATTTTTGTTCATTAAAAGTTGTAGTTAGTATGAATATATTTAGAAAAATAAGTAATAAAGGTATTTATGGCCTAGTGATGATAAGTGGAATACTGTTTGGTTGATCATCATCATCATATTCTGTCCTCTTGTCTCCCACCTGCTGTGGTCTTCTGTTCTACTGGAGTTAATCTCATTATCATCCTTTCCTTCGTCCTGGTGATATAAAATAATTTTCTTATGGAAAAAACTCACTTGATAATAGGGAAATGTAAGTGAAATTGCTATGATTAATATTGGAATATAATAAATTATTAAAGAATTTTATCTAATTCACTGTTATTTAAATAAAATTAGCGCATATATATAGAATGTTTTGGATTCAATTGGAAGCTTTGAATTGGCAAACCAATGAAAATATACCATCAAATTTACTTCCAATTATAAGAAACTGCTATTGAAGTAACTATTAGGAGGGAAGATGGAGATAATATCGAGAAGAACTCGCTAGTATATTAATTTATTCATGGAAGTTAAATGAATAAATTTTAAGATACATAACTAAAAAATATCTGTCTCAGAAAATAGGCTCCCTATTATTCCAAGCTGTTCCATGAAGACCAACACGAGTAGAGTTATAATTAAGAACATGTGAATTAAGCTATATAATATTTTATAATTATAAATGTTTTATTATAAAATCGAAAAATTCGATTGCAGAAACTATTTAAAATCAATAAGTTTTTTTTCCCAGTTATGCTAGGAATTTCAATGATTTCGTTGAGCAGACGGATGAAAAAGATCCCTCAGAGTATTAGCTTTTCCAGAGAACATCTTTCCCCTTACTGTAGTATGTGCTCTTTTTCTTTTCCTCTTATGTTTTCCTCAATATCAATTTACCAAATCATGGTAAACAAGGAGTTCTATCGCAGATATTAAAATAGGACACAACGGAAATTCTTTATTTTACTATTTAAGAAAGAAACATGAATGGGATAAGGAAATGTGACAGATTTATTGCTTTTAATTAATTCCACAAGTCATGGCGGTGTTATCTCAATTAAAGCTACCACGGTCCGGCTTCAAGTCCAATTAGTTCGTCCCGGTCCCCTATCTCTTAATGCAAATATCTTTTTCAATTACTCTAATCGATTTTAATTTTGAAAGAAAAAATATAGTTAAGGGTGGTTTCAGTTTGTTGTGAGATTAATGTAATTAGAAATTTGAATGTATACTTTAACGACAAGAAACAACTCACCGTTTCAGGCTTTATAAAAAATAATTACAATAGACTCTTCAATACGATCATAAGACCCATTTGGACTTGTGGAGCAGAGCTTTGGGACAGCAATAAGCCATAGAATTCCTCTCGTGTTCAATCCTTACAATCCATAGTACTTCGTAAAATCCTCAATGCTCCTTACTTTGTTACGAACAAAGTAATCCATAATGACCTTAATATCCCATTGGTTACTAATTTGGCCCGACTCCGATACCCATCTTTTCATGACAAACTTTATTCCAACTCGAACCCACTATTTTTTAACCTGAAGACCTCTTCAGTTCATGTGAATCCTTCGAGGCGTCGTAAAAGAAGATGGCCTCGTGACCTTATATGTCAAATTTCTTATTCGTGTACTACCATTGGGTACTTTCTCTACTTACCTTTATCTCATGTCTTTATTTATCTTTCATTATGTTTACATGATACATTCTATTATACAGTTGTAAAATTCAATGTATAACTTCAAATATATATATATTCTTTATTTCTTGGTATCGTTCATCACCATTGCTTGAACTTGAAATGGATGAGAATTGAATCATAGACAAAGATATGAAGAAGAGAGTAAAATCAGTTAGTAAATTGATCCTTCCTACTAATAAGAAACTTCCTGAATAAAAGAGAAGTATCCAAGTACATCAAATTTTATGTGTATACGTCAGCATTTCTCCTCATACTCTCTTCCGATCCTTGGTCACTAACCAACTATCAAAAAAGTAAGATCCGAGCTTCAGAGATGAGATTCCATAGAAAGGTCAATGGAAAAACCACTTGAAACTCCATTCGTAACTCAACCATTAGATCGAACCTCGGAGTGGTAACAGCACAAAATGTTATTGAGGAAAACCGGATCGGACAACCAAGTATGGAAAACAACAAGTTGGCCAAGATAACATGTGAGGCTAAGGATGGTGGAATTATGTCCAGAGGAAGACCTCCACGCCTCTATTACCAATGTTTTATTTCTATTCTTTTAATCCTCACCCATTAGCTTTTCTGGTTCTGTCTCAAATATGCCGATTTTCTGCATTTTTACGATTTACAAATTACATATCAAACGGCTTTAATAAAATAACAGTGTCGTACAAGAAGACTCAGCAACTAATCTATAGAAAATTTATACGAAATTTGTAGAATTTTTTAAATGTGATTATTTTAACTTTTCTTGAAATCATAAAACTACATTAAAAACGTTAGTTTAACCATTTAATTTAAAAAAAAAATGGTTAGTTTTGTCCGACATAGCATAAATGTGTGTTTATTTTTTCTTTTTCAAATACCAAATTAAGCAAGAGTAAATTTCCTATGTATATATTTTATCGCATGGGAGCATCAGATCTTATGTAGGTATATCTGTAGAAATTTATAGAAAAGTACCGTACATATCCTACTAATATTTATTATAAATGCAAAAGTTTGTAAGGTTGTATGTTTGTTACTCTTCAAGCAAAAACTACTGAACGGATTTGGATGAAACTGTACAGTAATATTGGTTATACATCAGAATAAGACATAAGCTACAATAAAGGTGGATTTTGGGGGAGGGTCACGCTCCCCCCAGACAGTTTTTTGTAAACTGTGGAGAATATATTATAGTACACAATTAAAGGCAAATCACATGAAAATAGTTGTTAAAATAACAGAAAGAACATGAGTGAAACTATTGT
Organism: Arma custos; assembly: GCA_037127475.1. NCBI lineage: Eukaryota > Metazoa > Arthropoda > Insecta > Hemiptera > Pentatomidae > Arma > Arma custos. The sequence goes on from CM073764.1 coordinate 11,382,979, forward strand.
TTTGATATTTTAATAAACCTTTGAAATCTTTCTAGAAGTTTATTTATAAATTATTGTTGATTTTTTTCCCGTCTGTCCATTAGCCCACCCCCCAAAAAAATTCCTGTATCCGCTCTTGGGCTACAATTTACAACGATCTTGTGTAATTTCGTCATAAGATAACGATAAAAATCAGTTAAGTCGGAGAAAAGTTTGCCCTCTGAGCAGCTTGAAGTAAGAAACACGCCAGTTCTTATTCGCAAAATCTACATATTTTTGCTGAACGAGACTAATCAAGTAATATCGCTTACAGGAGTATATTGCAGTAGGTAAGTAGGACCGCCAAAACTAAAAACACATCGATAAATTACCTACATATGTACATTATTCTAATCCTTTCCGTCTTAGTTTCTGGCTGCTGACGCACGACAAGTGAAACCGTTATACTAAGTAATGCTTTTCAATAAATTCATCTTTCTGATCCTGTACACGAACAAAAGTAAACTCTCCGTCCCGTTTGTTAACCAGTGTCAATGTATGTTTCACGGTTGTGCTGATCCGTTTCTGATGTAATTTGATATGGATAATCTAAAGCCTGGGGAAAGATTAAAGCAACTTTTTATCAACAAACCACACAGGCGAAGTTTATATAAAACTGTACATCCTGATTGAATAACCCACCAAGCGGCCAACGCACAGCAGAAACCAGTGAACTTAGCATCTTTAAATTTGCGGATAGGTTCTTTGTATAGCTTAAATGAGCACTAAGAAAGGAATTTGGATAATTCCACCCCCTACGATTCCCCCCTTAATATAAAAGGTGTTAAAAGATTGTATGGAATCCGTCAGTTTTTAAGTTAGACATCTGAAATTTTGGATGTACGAGTAACTTATAGTTAAAGAAAAATATGTTATTTATTTAAAATGATCTGTCACGAAACTTTGTTCCACGCGAGCGAAGCCGTGGGCAAAAGCTAGTGTTAATATATGTTTTTTAAGTAGCTGATTAGGAATTTCAATCTTACATCCTCAATTATAATTTAGAAATAATATAGTAATTGAATAAAGTCTTATTTTAATTCTGTATTGATCTAATCCAAATTAATAAAAAGGTTCTTCTAAAGACCTCTTAATTAGGCTTCTACGTCTTAAAGCCACGCATCGTCAAAATAATTGAAACAAATACAAGAAAGTATTGAACATGTATTTCGTTTGATTGATATGGTTATAAAATTTCGTCATAAATTTGTTAGTACCATTTATATATATATTCGTTTAAAGATAATTTTATATTTAGACTAGTATACTGTTTAATAAAATTCATACAAATGCTATTTTTCACTGTTAGGGTAATGATTATGAGATAATACAGTCTCGAAACGTCGCAAAAGGGAAGTTTAATAAATCAACTAAATCTAAAGAATTTACCCTCTTTTAAATCATAGGTAAATGAGTTATTGAATTTATTTTATAGTTGATTCATTTTTTAATTATTATTATTAAGAAGAAATAGGAAATTATTTTTTTAATTTTTATACTTATATATAGTAAATTAATTCAACCGCACCTAAGTTTTTTTTTTTTTTTCTTTAAAGCAATACTTTTGTTGACTTTTGATTTTCTGACCAATCTAAAGCCATTTCCTGGAGCTACTAAGGGCTCTTCAGCTCATAAGCTCTTGGACATTATTTATTACGGAGCCATGCGCCTACTTAAACCTTCAAGTTTTTTTTTATTGTTTTTTTTTCTATGGAAGCTTTATATTAATAGGAACCCATTAAAAACTGAATATAATTAAGCGCTTTAAAAACAGGCTGTTCTGTAAACACATGAGCAGGCCCTCTACATGTCACGACGGCCGGCATAAAATGAATCACTCCAAAATTTAGTGTCAGCCATCACGCACCGGGGCCGCCTAAAAAAAATTCTCTCCAAGTAAAAAACATAAAGTAAAAATGCCATACTCAGCCATAATGTTTCGACTACGTTTTAAAATTTATTACTCCGACTGAGATCGGATCCCGGTTATTACCCAGAGGCGATAAATAATCTGCTACGAGGAACCAATAAGGTATCGTGCGAGGGTGAACCCCCAAGAGTTTTTTTATATATATATAGTCACGAGTTATTTTATTATATCTTTTGAAATTTTTTTTGGAACACACAATAGTCTGGACTGTAAAAACAGACGTGATATTATACACCTCCATAAGATTGCTTTAAAAGATCTTAATAAGAAGTTGAATTTACAAAATAATAACAACACTAATAAATTGAAAAAAAGTGTACCAGGGGTTCAATACGAGGTAGAGACTATACTGTTCCTTGGAGAACTATCGGGTAGAGAGGTTAATTGTCCTAGCTCAACCTCTAGAATTTTCCTCCTGTTTTGGGTACATATTACATAATTATTTCAAAGGGAATTTCGCTCATTTTTCAAATATCAGTTAAATTTGTTAGATAGGAATAACGAAATATTTTCTTTTAAATAAATAAAATTAATAATTACCTATTTTTTATTTTAATTATTTTTTTCTAAATAAATAATAAAAATATTACTTTTATTTTTAGGCACTGCCATAACAGATGAAGAATGGTTAATAAAACAGGGCAACGGAATAGCTTAGTGATAGAGCACTGAGATGTTATGCTGAATATCAGTGGTACAAATCCGATTGTCACGGGTAAAGTTATTTAATCTTTTGACAGTGGTATATGCAGATTCTCCTTCGACTCATAAAGCATCTTTAATGGGTGTATGCATAATTGGGGGAAATACCTGGGGATTGAGCGTGATTAATCGCCTGGCTGCACAACCGTTGCTGTAGAAACAACACCGTCGCGTACATGTAATGAACCCAAGACTTTGTTGGATTGTAGTGGTACTGTTTTTTTTTTTTCATATTTCAATATATTCTGAACGAAGCCCATGTATTTAAAATATTATTTTTCATGTTTAAGCTAAATGACTGTTATTTACAAGTATAAATAGAATGGCCTAGGATTCTCCAAGACAAATCTATTGATATTTACTGATATAAAATTGATTTTTAAATTTTATTGGATGTCTGACAGATTTTTTTCATTCCTCTAGGCCTTGGTTCAAATATAGAATCATCCCCGCAAACTTTATTCTTGAACTCTCAGGGTTTTAAGAAAACTATGGAGATAGTGGAATGGTGTATAGGGTCTTTTACTTCTTGTTCGGAATATCTTATTACATCTACCATTATCAGTAATATTGTCCGCATTTAATTTTTTGAAATCAAGGCGGGTGTTTATAAAATCAAAGCTGGCTTTAATTATTTTATCTCCTCAAGGTAGTATCCTGGGTCCAATCCTATATACAGTTTATACAGTTGACATCCCAACCCATCCTAATACTATCCTTACCACGTATGCTGATGATACATGTGTATTATCAGTCAACACCAATCCAGTTATTGCATCCCAAAGCCTCCAATCCCATATGACTGATCTTTAAGAATGGTGTCAAAACTGGAGAATTAAAATAAATTCTCAAAAAATCGCATCAAATCACTTTTACCTTACGTCGTAAACCAATGACTTCCTGCCCTACAGTATCCTTTAATAATATCCCTCTGGTGCCTGTAGAACAGATCCGATACTTAGGGTTGCACCTTGACAAACGATTAATCTGGAATCCTCATACAAGACTGAAAAGACAAGAAACCGCACGACGTTTCAGGCTACTTCAACACTTACTAGACAAACGCTCTAAGCTCCCAATTAACTACAAAAGACTTATCTACATGACCATCATACGACCTATTTGGACTTACGGGGTAGAGCTTTGGGGCTCCACTAAGCCATCGAATTCCTCTCTTATCCAATCCTTACAGTCCAAAATCCTTCATAAAATCCTCAATGCTCCTTATTTTGTCTAGAATAAACTCTTCCATAACGACCTTAATGTCCCTTTTGTTGCTGATTTGGCCCGAACCCGGTATCTATCCTTTCATAACAAACTTCATTACCACTCAAACCCTCTAGTTTCAAACCTAGCTTGCTCTTCAATTCCCGATAATCCTCCGAGGCGTCTGAAAAGAAGATGGCCACGTGACCTCCTTACTTTGATTTGATTTGATTTGAGTACTACCAGTGGGTAGTTTCCCTACTTGTCATTATATATCACTTAGCCTATTTACTTGTTGTATTATTGTAATACAGTTGTAGATATCAATAAATAAATTAAAAAAAAAAAAAATTATTTTATCTCTATAGACAATTTGAAAGCAATAAAATTTAGAGAAAACTTCCGGATGTTTATCCATGCATTGAAACTCATAATCTGATTTTTACAGATGGTTCTAAATCTCTGGATCAGGTTCGGTTGGGAGATAAATGCGATCTTAATAGCCTTCAATTATTCCATTGCGCTTCCAGTAAAGAGCGTCACGATAGCAAATGATTAATTGAGCGCTTTAAAACCACTCGAAAACGTGTATTAGATCCTTCCAGGAGTCATTTAATTAACTGCAATGATAAGTGAAGAATGGGAATATATGCAGTTTGTCTGTCGGAGCTAAGAAATTTCGGAATTTGGAAATTAATTCCTACGAAGATATTCCAATTATATCCTCCCAAACAAATAACAAATATCATTCTGTATTTGAGGCGTTGAGATGCAAAAGGGGATAAATCCAAATTTCAAAATTTTTCAGGAATCACAAACATATGCATAATTTAGGTTGTTATGAAATGATTATTTATTTGAGACAATTATTTTTAGAAAAATTAGATTGGCTTTGGCATGTTTTGAATGGTGAACCATGTAACACTGTATTGAGGACGCTAAATTTGTGAAAAAAATTATAAAATATGGATTTATCCCTTTTTGCATGACCACGCCTCATTTCATAATAACATTTCCCTTTAAGGAATAAGCATAATAATAATTAATAATTACTTACCACAATATTTTGGATGAATTATATATACATATGTATAAGAAAGGAGGTCCGAATTACCTACATCGGTTTTTTAAATTACGTTCTGTGGCCATAAACCCAGGTCTAAATTATCTGAGACCGTTTATAAACTTTAAAAAAATATATCCTTATCACATAAATGAAGAAATAATGAAAATAGTTTTATCTTTTAGATTTTATTCCACGGTAAGTATTTCTGATGATGAATAACTAGTTGTTTGATTATTCATTTAATGCCACTTTATGCTGCTATGGCTAATCTGGCGATGCTACTGTGGGAGTGAAAAATGTTGTCTATCCAGATTAAATTCTTTAACGAGGAACTAACACATCGTACAGGCTCGGGAGTCCATTTAACCCCCTTCCGAAGTATGATGTAACTAAGGATTTTTTACTTCTTTAAAAAATCCTAAGGTCACTTGCCGTGTGGAGAACCCTAGTTATGCTAAACACTAGAACGAATTACTTATAATTTTTAGTTTCTTAATTTTTTTATTATATTTATATTTTTATATATCCTACCTGTATAAACTAGTCATTTAGCCTAAACAGGAAAAAAAAGATTTATTTTTTTTCAAAGAGAGTGTTACTGTTTTCTGTGTTCTGACTATTTGATAGTAATAATAAGAAGAAGAAGACTTAGCGAACCCGAAGGCTCGATTCCGATGCCACCAATCTCTGCTCACAAACTTCTAACCACAAATAATTACCCCAACCAAAATCGGACAGGTCACTCAATCCGTTCCTAACTCAGCCCAAGAACTTAACAAGCCCATCTTAATCTTCGCGACGCTATTACTTGAATAATATTAACCTTGTGAATGTTTCGCAATTCTGCTTTGTATAATTCTCCAGTGGTCTCATCTTTTTTTGGACCGAATATTCTGCGCAACTCCTTATTTCTGAATACCTTAGAATGGTGTCTAAACCTCTGCGTATTTTATTAGTAAAATTTCTTATTTCCTTATCCTTTATGGAAGTACCTAAAAATAAAAGTGGTATTTTTATTGTTTACTAATAAGAAATTAATAATAATTAAACATATTAATAATTAATTTTATTATCAATTTCTAACCGTCAAACGTTACTGGATATTTGAAAATAGGTTTTCCTTTGGAACAATTCATTTACTTTTATTGATACTATTTTAATGTACAAATCGATTTCTTGTTAAGACCTTATCTAGACCATATTCTTTGTCGAACTTCATAGTAATGGTTTCTCTCGATTATAGCAGCTTTATTTCCTTTAGAAAAGCATTTATCAGACTTTTTCATTCCGTTCTGTTTTGCTAAGCCCAATGCTGAGGATGAGTCAGTAGGGAATAAATAAAAAATGAAAAAAGAGAAGGGCTGAAAGGATAGCCGTGTCGCCGTGTCCCCTGCGAATCGAGACACGGGAAATCCCTCAGACCTTCCTGATCTGTGTCGGAGGAGATTAACCTAAGCACTCTTCCAGGTTCGTCTTATTTCCACTTATTCTCAACAATGTTTGACTCATGTATGTACATCTCGTGCTGTGTATATGCATATATTTATTAGATTTTCATATACGAATTCATTGCCTATACGTATAGGTATATATAGTATATTATAGGTATATATATAAATCTATATACAGTCCCTGGCCATATTAATGTGACCACTGGATAGATTCGTTCTTGTTACATGTTTGCATTATCTTTTTGTATGCGTAATGATGTAAATCGAGCTTAAATATTAGTTTTATGGGTAAGTTAGTTATCTGATAATAATATGAAATTGAAAAAAATAGTTTCGAAAATAAATCTTTATTTTTTTTAGTATTTTGTGGTGTCACCCTATTTACACCCTATTTTACATATTGATGAAAAAAAAACTATCAAAATAGTTAAAGTACAAAGTATTGATACAAATAATAAACTTACCGAATCCGACTTGTACTTAATGAAAAAGAAACAATAAATCCACAAACATTTCAAACACAAATTATGCACACTCGTAAAACGAAATGGCTGTACTAAAACCAATGCTGCCATTACCAAAAAAAAAAAACCACTTTATAAAACTTATAACAGTGTTGCCATTACTTAAAACAGCAATTTATTAAGACACGCGAAAGTGTATAAAAAAAGTTAGGAAAAAGAAATAGAAAATAATCTTTCTTGGTGGTCACATTAATATGGCCAGGGACTGTGTATGTATATATATATATATATATATATATATATATATATATATATATATATATATATATATGTATGTATGTAAATTAGTTAGGTTATTTACCTAATTAGGCTTACACCTAAGTAAAGTTCTAACTGATGTTTTATAGTAATTTGTTAGACTTTTCACATCATTAAATTTGTAAGAGTCTAAAGAAGAATCATTCAGTTAATATAATTCTTTGCTGTATTTGGTTAATAAGAAGTAATATCAGTATCCTTCACCTGAAAATTCATTAAACTAAACAAAAAGTTAGTAATACAAATAACATAATGTTATATAAAATACAATTTGGAAAAAGTATATGAATAAACTGAAATTTTAAACACAATAAAGGTAAAATTTCACATTGTGAATGGAGAAGGAGTTATGAAGGTAAATCTCAAGTTTCTTATCAATAATCAAGGAATGACAATTATATCATTTCCAGAGAGTATCTCTTCGGCTAAATAAGTCGGTTGAAATATAGTTTCCCTCATCATTTGGATATATAGTTTTTAAACTGGCATATAAGGTAATTGCTATCTTCTTGAAAACTTTTTCTTTCTTAACCTGTACCGTCCTTCATACAACTAATAGAATCGAAAGTAACATAAAGGACATGTATACGGGTATAAACAAATCGCGTAAACGGTATGTTCCTGCAATGACTGCAATTAGAGACGAAAATAACAATATCTTAGCTGATCCTACGAGCATTTTGAGTAAGTCAATCACTTTGATGGTGTTTTGAATACCGGAATAAATAATCGAATCCCTTTTTCGGAAGTATCAGAGTGCAGAAATACTTATGGGACTGAGTAAGTAGGAAGTCGAAATAGCCATCGGAAATTTGAAATCATATAAAGCAGCTGGGTTCATTCTTATACCAATCCATTAACTCTCAACACCCTTCATATATTTACAGTCTTCTGCATTTAAATCCTCAGTTCAACACCATAAAACGAGATCTCGCCTTTCCGATCTGTATATTCGTTCCCACAGAACCAAAGCATTCGAACGTTCCTTTCTCTCCTGCTCCAGTGGAACTCAATCCCTCCTAACATCCGTCATAGTCCCTCACTATCGCCATTTAAATCCTTGCTTTTCCAACATCTCCTACCTTCCCGAAAATAAGTAACAATCTCTAAAAATATAACTAACCTCTATAATCAGGTTAGTCATTAGCTTAGAATGTAATTTATAGAATAATTTATTGTGTTATTTAATTGTATTAATTTAATTTTGTTTTTAAGGAGATGGACATCATATAAAGAAATTATTGCATGCTTGTTCATGCATTTAACAAATGTTATGGATTTATCTGGGGGTGAAGGGTAGCTACAAAGCACCCAGGGAGATAGGCATCTCTCAGTCCGATTGGTCTTGGCTTCTGAGAAATTTTTATTAGTACCAGAACCCATGCGAGGTGAAGAGCCTCGTCCTGCACGTGGTACCCCTGCACAGTGGGGAGTTCCTCCTCACTGACGAAACCCATCGGAACTAGACTGGGAAGTCGATAAACATCCCCCAATCCAGGCGGAACTGCATAGGCTATTGGATGAATGACTGAGGGTGATTCAGTCCTACTATGCGAACTCCGGACACCTGGGCGACCTCCGGTTTCAATAAATGCCTTCCTATAGTAACAAGGCTCTGCTATAGGTGACCTTTTATTACCTTTGCTACTCGTGGGAACAAAATGAACCCAAATTACACAAATATTAAAATAAATGAGGACTCCATGGAGTCAAATACGACTGACTCGTCAGTAATTAGCCAATCGGTCTCTGAACTGATGGCTAACCTAGAACAAGAGGTCTCAGACCTCGCAGAGGAAAGGGAACCACCTGCACAGCAGCTGGCAACCACCTCTGAGATCAATATAAACAAACTTCCAGACGAAGTCTGGAAGAACATGACGCATAGCCAGAGGAAGAACTTTCTACGGCAAAAGAAAAAGGCGACTCCCACCGAAACTCAACCCTCAACATCCAAGGATGAGAGGAAGAGAGGTAGGGAGAAGCAGGAGACTCCTTCACCTTACAAAACGGTGAAGAAACCAAAAATGGACTATAGTGGAGCAGCTGCAAGCATCAAGGTTGCAGTTGCCCACACAGATTATCCTCATCAGAAACTGAAGGATGAAGATTTTCAGGGCCTTATGCTCAAGCTCCTGAAAAGAATGAGGGAGAGGAAGGTTGAACAAACCCCCGTCGGCTTCAACGGCTACTCCCTGAGAGACGGAGCACTCGTGGTGAACTGCAAGGACGAGTCCACCAGGGAGTGGTTCGTTAGTAATATTGCGGAGCTCTCCCCATGGGAGGGAGCACCGCTGAAAACCTGCGACCCCAAAGAACTTGAGGGTTTCAGGAAGATAGGCACCTTCATACCAAACCCAGTGGAAGGTATTAAGGAATGCCTACAGAATCTGCAGGTACAGAATACGGGTCTGCAGACTGAAAGATGGAAGATTCTTGGTAACAAGACCCATAAACATGGGATGTACTTTGTGGCATCCATTCCCGAATCTGTGGCCAAAGCCATTGAGGAGAAGAATGGAAGAATCTACCACGGGTTCCACAACCTACAGGTAAAATTCTTTCCAGGAAAAGACGCACCCACACCGGAAACAGCTGTGGATGATATGAAGACTGGTGAAGAGGTGGGAAAAACAACGGGTGGTGAGGGTGCGGCTGTCTCGGCGGCTGGCGTCACCGTGCCCGGATCCACTTCGGGCCAAAGTGTATCTGTCACTGCCAAGCTTGGTACCAGGCGGCAACGAACGGAGCACGGAGGCAGGAGGGATTACGGGGTGGGGCGTCAGGCCGTCGGCGCGGCCGGGCCCGTATGCCGCAAACCGTCCCCGGGCAGTGGAAAGGAGGAAACTCCACCACATCCCGGGGGTGATCCCCCCTCATCACTATGATCAAGCTGCTGCAGATAAATCTCCATCACTGCAGGGCAGCCAGTGGAACTCTGCAGCAATATGTGGTAAGTCATGGCATTGATATTATACTTATACAAGAGCCGTGGATTAACAAAAATAGCAGGATTGCAGGACTGGGCCTGAAGGGATATAGACTTATCCAAGCAAACTGCCCAAGGCCCAGAGCCTGCATCCTTGCAAAAATAGAATTAAATTGTTTTCCAATGTGGTCATTATGTTCCAGAGATTCTGTGGCAGTAATGATCAATTTAGGGGGCCAGGAAGTCATCCTGGCCTCATTGTATCTCCCATTTGAGGAACAAGTCCCAACGACCTGCCTTGAGAGTATAGTTGACTATCTCAAAAGACAGGAAACGATGGGAATTATTGGGGCGGACGCCAATGCCCATCATAACATCTGGGGCAGCAGTAACACTAACCGTAGAGGTGAGTCCCTTTTGGAATATTTGCTAGTTAATAATCTAGATATAGTTAACAAAGGTAACACACCAACCTTTGAAATTTCTAACAGACAGGAGGTCATAGACCTCACTCTGAGCTTTAAATCAACTAGAATGATAAATATTACAAACTGGCATGTCTCTAAAGACTTTTCCAGTTCTGATCATAAATATATTAGGTGGGAGCTTGAGGCTACAATCTCAAAGCCTGAAACCTATAGAAATCCCAGAAATACAAATTGGGAAGGCTTTAGGACAAATCTTAAAGACTTAATTAAAGAATGTCCCCGTTTGGCTTCTAATACCTACCAGCTGGAGTTCTTAAATGGACTACTGACTAAGGCACTTATCACTGCATTCAAGGATAACTGTAGAACAACCACTAAAGGGTCAAACTGCAATGTACCCTGGTGGAATATGCAGTTAGAGAAGTCAAGATCTAGAACCAGAATACTTTTCAATAAAGCAAAAAGGACTGGTGAATGGATCGAATACAGACACGCTCTAACTGAATATCATAACCTCATTAGGAAAGCCAAACGGAACTCATGGAGACAGTTCTGTGAAGAAATTAATAATACGAATACATGCGCTCGCATGAATAAAATACTTTCTAAGAGCAACTACTGTAATACAGTGGGCTCCTTAAAGAAACCAAATGGAGATCCCATGAACATTACAGAATCTATAACTGCTATGCTGGAATCGCACTTCCCGGGGAGCAAGCTCACAACCTCGGATACGAAGGTTTACCTCCCTGAGGATAGGTGCAAACCGGACTGGACATCAGTCCGTGAAATCTTCAATACCAGCGCCATAAAATGGGCAGTTAGAAACCTCAAGCCGTACAAAACACCAGGCTTTGACGGAATTTATCCTGCCATGCTAAAAGAGGGTCTTGAAATCATCTTAGGCAGGCTCTCCACTCTATTCCAGGGCTGTTTGGCCTTTAATTATATCCCAACAGCTTGGAGAGAAGTTAGGGTCACATTTATTCCCAAACCAGGGAAAGAAACATATGATGAACCCAAATCATATCGCCCCATTTGTCTTTCCTCATTCTTGCTGAAGACAATGGAGAAAATTCTTGATAGATATATCAGGGACAAACATCTCAGTGATGGATTAGTAATGTTGCATCAACATGCATACAGAGAGGGAAAATCTTGCGACACTGCGCTGCATGCAGTGGTGGACCAGATAGAAGATGCTCTGCAGTGGAAACAAATCGCGCTCGGAGCATTTCTAGATATAGAGGGAGCATTTGACAATACCCCTACTCATATATTAACTAATGCCCTACTAAGGCACGGCACTAGACCAAACATTGCTAATTGGGTCATTGCCATGCTAAAGAATAGGGTCATTCAAGCCAATATGGGCAATTATCACCTAAAGGTTAAAGCAGCCGCAGGCTGCCCCCAAGGAGGTGTCCTTTCCCCACTCCTATGGAACCTGGTAGTGGACGAACTACTACACCTCCTAAATGAGGCGGGTTTCCAAGCGATAGGCTATGCAGATGACATAGCAATTATAATCAAGGGCTTTGACCAACAAACTATTTCAGAGTTGATGACAATGGCACTAAGAATGGTGGTGAGATGGTGCATGAGAGTAGGATTGAACATCAATCCTAATAAAACGGTAATTGTACCTTTTACAAACAAAAGGATATTGAGGGAACTCAACCCCCCTAGGATGAAAGGGATGAGTATTCCATTCAGCAAGAAGGTTAAATACCTCGGTGTTATTATGGACAGTAAATTAAACTGGAATGAACATATCGACTATGTTACCAAGAAAGCCACAAGAATTCTGTGGACTTGTAAGAGCCTATGTGGCAACAAGTGGGGAATTAGCCCCAAGATGGCCCGTTGGATGTACACAGCAATAGTTAGACCTGTGCTAACCTATGGCTCAATAGCCTGGTGGCACAAAGCTGGTATCCAACAAAATAGATCAAGGTTGGAGAAGGTGCAGCGGCTTGGGTGCATTATGATCACTGCGGCCATGAGAACCACCCCTACCGCTTCACTGGAAACTATACTTGATTTAACTCCTCTTGACATTCTAATTGAATCAGAGGCATTGAAGACAGCCTACAGGCTAGTAAAAATAGGAGGGGTCAAAAAACCCACCAACGATTTTGGACACAGAAGTGTCTTTGATATAATCGAGCAAAATGCAGATCTAAAAAAGCATTCTGATTCAATGCTGAATAAGTATAACTTTGAAAAAAGATTTCACGTCAATATACAGGCGATTTGCAAAAGCAAGAATGATTGCTTTAATCCACCCAATGGTCTAAATGTGTATACGGATGGATCCAAAGGGGAGTTTGGTGCCGGCTCGGGATTCTGGTTTAGGGGTTGTCAGGGCATGGGTCATTACTTAGCTCTGGGCACGACACCCACTGTATTCCAAGCGGAAATATGGGCAATACTTGCAGGTGCCTTCGCTATGAAGGACCACAAGAATAAGGTAATTAACTTTCTCACTGACAGTCAGGCAGCATGCAATGCATTACAAAATGCAGTAACAAACTCCAGACTAGTGGAGGAATGCTGTCTAAGACTAGATGAACTAGCTGTACATAACAGAGTTAACATATTTTGGATCCCTGGGCACAGTAATATTCCAGGAAATGAAAGGGCCGACAAATTGGCGAAGAAAGGAGCAGTTACTGCTCCTATTGGACCTGAACCATGGTGCGGGGTCCCCCTTCCCCTGGCTAAGGATACAATTAATAAACTAGCCAAGAGGAAGATAAAAACACGTTGGGATAGAGCCAAGATAAGGCATACAAAACTTTTCATAAAGGATCCCAACGATAATCTTTCTGATAAAATCAAGAAAGAAGCTGCTCACTCGTCGAGAACCGACCTCAAAAGTATGGTTGAAACCATAACTGGGCACTGTAAACTCAGGAAACACATGCATCTCCTAGGCATTGAACAAGAACCTAGGTGCAGATGGTGCAAAGAGGAGGACGAAACCCCTTGGCACATCCTCTTTGAATGTATAGCACTAAGTCGAAAGAGGACATTTGACCTTGGCCCCGGTGGATACAAGGAACTTCAAGAACTGAGGTTTAAAGACTATTTAAAATTTCTCAGAAGTCTAGACCTATGTTAGGGATTTTTAGGACTCAAGCACAATGGGCCTCTTTAGGCCGAAGTGCATAGTAATAAGGGTCATACTTAAATAATAATAATATGGATTTATCTATTCTATTTAATTGTTTAATATCGTGTTGAGATTCATACTGAATATATACTTATTATTATATTAGTTTGATTGTTTTTTTTTTAATTGTTTTCTGTCACTTTTTCCACGGTTTATGGTTTGTACCATGTAGCCTTCTGGCCAGATGTATATTATTGTTCTTTTTCTGTTTATATTTGTTATTCTTATATATATTATGGGACTTAGTACCAGAATAAAGTTACTTTTCTATTCCATTCTATTCTATATATATGAACCAAATGATCGGCGTTGTTATTTAAACCGGTTTCGACATGATTCTCATTCTACTCTAACTTCCCTATAGACGATGGATTCGTGTATGAAAATTTAATAAATAAATGCATATAGTCATTTTGTACTAACATTGTTTTCAATAAATGTTCACACATTTAAAGGTTTAAACTGAGTGCTATATTGGCTTTACTGCTCAAGCTATATCAGGGAAAAGTCAGATCCTTTGATCTGAACATAATTAAAATGGGATGCCACCCTGAGACCGTTATACTTAATATGTAATAATTTTATGTTATTAATGAACAAGAGACTTATATATTCTTCTCCAAGGGTTAACATGGTTGACTGACCAGGAGTTGTTAATTAATAAGAATCATTATAGAAGAACATTATATTTTATTTGTGCTGATCATGGTTACAGACTTTATAAATCTTAAAAACAACTTACAATGAAAAGGGAAAGATGTAGGTGACTTATGATACATGGGGCTTCATTCTGCATCCTCCTCCTTACGTCTTAACTTGACTGCTGCGTACCGACTCTTCAAAGTAAAGTAATGAACCCTAAGGATCATTTTACTCTACCTGGCCTAGGCCCCTTATTGTCACCTATAGCATGAGATTACTTCTTATTTACCAAATAGAATATAAAATTATATAAAATAAATTCATGATTGTTCTTTATATTCTTACAATTTAATGATGCGGTAACTGTAATCATATGTTTTCTTAATTGTAATCACAACTTTTCTTACTTCTCTAGGAGGTGTAGGTGACATTATTACACAACATACACTACTTATTTATAAATTATTTTATATATACTCACACACACACACACACACACACACACACAGATATATATATATATATATCCTCATTCATAACTCGTAGGGTCCCTTTATTCAGGAAAGAAATTTTAGAAAGCGTTCTATTTTATGTTCCTTCATTTCGCCTCACTTTCACTCCCTTAGCCGTTTTCCTCAGAGTCAAGGGCAATAAAGACCAGACGCCCTGACCAATCCTTGGATCAGCCAATAAGATTTTAGAGTTGCCTCTCTATCCCTATTGTTCCAACTAGTCGAATATATTGGTCCATAACCTGGCGATTGCTAAGTAATAAAGTCCCCAGAAAGAGAGAGTTCCTAGCAACAGTCTTTCGCCTGATTGCTCCATGCTCCCTTGTTTGGTGTTATATTGGAAGCTTGGTCCAGATTGTTATATATATGTTATTTTTTAACTATAATTTCTTAAAATATTAGCGAATATTTAAATTGCATGCGTTTGAATAATTATCATTTTATTTTCCATAACGAACTAACGATGAATTTTAAAAAAAATTTCAGCAACGAAAAATCCAAAAATAAGAAACAAAAATACTTGAGTCAATTGTTTGTTTGTTTGTTTATTTGGGCTTTAAGGCGTAAAACCCCAGGGTCATCAACGCCTAAAATTCGTTTGTTTTTATCAAGATTTGAGAAACTAGTTAAAATATATAGATATTAAAAAAAAAAAAAAAAAAAAAAAACATACATACAGTATATACATATATACATCAATATATACACACACATACATACATAAAAACACATACATAAACATATAAATATACATATTCTATATAGAAATTATTCATCTCTATATTTTATTTAACAGTATTGAGTCAATTGTTCTTGTATTAAGAATATATGCTTGAATACATACTTATCACTAGCTAACATTAATATTATTATTGAATTATAGGTATTTACTAAAACATATTTTAGCAGACTAAACTTATAAGCCTATATTTGCTTTATGCATTTATGATTGTTCTAGGCAAATATATTAGAATCATACACTTATAATATTATGTACAATATTATTCCAGCATAATTTTAATTTCACTCTTACATTTATTCTAATTATATATTTATTCTAATAGCACATGGTTATGTTTAAAATAAAACGAATTGATTTAAATAGTAGTTATATTATTATACGAGCATAGTGATTCAGTGGTTTGAGCACTTTGGCCGTGCCGAATGTACAGGGTTTAAATCCGGCTGTGGCAGATTTCATTTTATCTGCTCCCAATTGGGTATCCAAAAGGGGGGAAACCTGTTGGTTAAGAGTGATCTAGGACAAATCTCTCTTCAAATTCGTTCCCCGGGAAACAGAACGTTCTCTACCATGTACTAAGCTCTAGACCCTTCATATGTTGTTGTGGTACAGTTTTTTATAATACAGTGTGTTATAAAATTGTGTACACTTAAAAAAAGGTTTTTCATCATAACCGTGATGAGAATATTAGCTACAGCGAGTCATACTCGAGGCCTGTGACAGCGAAAATTAGAGAAAACATCCCATCTGCTTATCAACGTCGAGATAAAACGAAAACAAGTTTAATTTGAAGTGGGGTTTAAAAACCTTTGAAAGCTAATCTATCCCAAGTTCTTGCCTTAATAGTAATTAGTTTTACCTTTCGGAGTCCCGGCACCCTTCTCCTCAATTTCATATTCTCCTTTATGAATCATCAGACCTCGTAAAGCCACTTTTTTACCTGATGATTCTGTCTCCGTTTCTGCTTTTAGGGTTATTTGGCAATTAACTTTTAAAAAATAAGACAAAATTGTATTAGTAATTGACTCTGCTGACTATAAAGATTAAAAATCTAAATTAAAATTTTATCTTTTGCCTATACAGAATCTACAGCCTTGTAAAAAATATATCTGGAAAAATCTGAGACTGTCTCTGATTAAGCCCTGAGGAAACAAGCAGCATGTTTAGCGAAACGTTGGCAAAGAATTTAACGTAACGATCGAAAGCAGAAGAAACATAAAATGTATTTCTAGTCTAAATAAATTTTACACTTATGTGTGTATAGTTGGTATGCTGGTTTATATCACAGCTCAATTTATGCTGCATCATTAACCATTCAAAATGTATTTTTTATCTTGTCACCTTATTCAGTTGTTTTATTTTATTTTGGCCTCCGGATTATAATCGACGAAGAGTACTCTGGCGAGGTTTCCAGATACAGCAACAAAAAAACTCATTGTATTAATCATTGTTTGACTTGCTTTTATCATACCTTCTATTTTTTTGTTTATTATTTTACTACACGGAGTTGAGCTTTGGGGCTCTACTAAACCATCCAATTCATCTCGTATCCAATCCTTGCAATCCAAAATCCTTCGTAAAATCCTCAATGCTCCTTATTCTGTCACAAAAAAACTCATCCATCATGATCTTAATATCCCATATGTTACTGATTTGGCCCAAACTAGATGCCTAACCTTCCATGACAAGCCCCATACACACTTGAATCCGCTAGTCTCTCAACTTGCTTCCCATACTATTCCTTATAACCCTCCGAGGCGTCTCAAAAGAAGATGGCCTCGAGACCATCTACTATAGAACTTAATTGGAGTGCTACCGATGGGTAGTTTCACCACAAGTGTTTTTCATGTCATATTGTACATATTAGCAGATTTACTTATTGTAATATTATTATAGTTAATATATAAGAAAAATTTGACTAATAACGATAGATCTCTCCTCGTTTTCTTCGAAAACGCGGAAAACTTATTTGAAGGGTTTACATAAGTATATTTTTTCCAGTACCCTAGACTATTGATAAGTATATTTTTAATAGGCTTAGATAAAATTCGCGTTTTGAGATTAATCTTTCAGAAACTCAAAATAGTAGGATGACATTTTTTTTTCATTAATCTTTAGGATAGTAAAGTTTTTTATTTATTGCTTTTAGAATCACATCTGAAGATTATGTTTTGTTATTTATATGTAAATATAGAAATTTACACTAAATTTTTATTAGGAAACGTTTACAATTTTTACTAACGCATTCGGATGTACTGATCATAATATATTAAACGTTAATCTAAAGTTTTGTCTACTAATATTTTCTAATTTTTTTTCCAGGGACATGGTTGTCAGTTACGAATTCATAAATTCGTATGTTAACTTTTCATTTTATCTTGGTATATTTTTTATACTAAGTATTATTGATTTGACTAGATAAAATGCAATTTAGACTGTTTTATCTCTTTCCCCTACTTTTTAACTCCATGTGAATTTAATAGATATAAATTCGAAATTGATACGCCCTCAGGAATTGTTTGATGCTATCTCTGCCGGTGATGGGAAGAGATAAATGGATCCAAGCTATTGGTGCCTGCAAAGTTTTTAGTTCGGAAATAGTGGTCTCGTCTTTAAGAGCTAACATTTTATAAAATATCCTGCAAAGTAGCTCTTTCTTTACTTTCTGATGGATGTTCTGTTCTTGGCATTATTCCTTTGGGTTCTTCTATTTCAAGTTCAAGAGAGGATGATTTAAGTTCTGTCATTTTTTATGTTGTTATTTTAAATTATAGCGTTATATATATATATATGTACGCATCATATAAAGAAATACAATTGAACATCATATATTTTTAATTTCTGTTTATGAATGCATGCATCAACACAATATTTAAACACATATTCTATAACCAGTCAATAACATTTAATAACTGCACTTTTTATATAAATTAAAACATTCTACCTGCAATGATATATAAATAAACATAAGCAAAGTAACAGAAACACAATAATTTGAATTAAACACTATTATACAAAGTAAATAATTACTAATATACAAAAGCCCAAATATCTACAACGTATGTTTCCGCATATATTAAAGCGCACTTTAAATCTGGGTCCACTAATAAAAAAAAACAAAGGCAAAGTCATTTGTTCTGATAGTATTTTTCATACCCTATCTACCAGCTGTTAACGGATTAGTTATGGCCAAAGAGGTATAACCTTTTATAAAAAATTAACCGGCTGTT
Organism: Arma custos; assembly: GCA_037127475.1. Classification (NCBI taxonomy): domain Eukaryota; kingdom Metazoa; phylum Arthropoda; class Insecta; order Hemiptera; family Pentatomidae; genus Arma; species Arma custos. The sequence goes on from CM073764.1 coordinate 11,401,795, forward strand.
GTTGCCATACTTCTACATTGCCTCTACATATATATACGTCATAAGGAATACCCAAGAAAATAATTAAAAAAACGCGGATCACGTGATGTGAATCTCCATTTATTCGTACCTGATATATAAAAAAATTATATAAATATTATAAATTCAAAATATTAGGTAATTATTGATATGCCTAAACCTAACCCTTAAAAAAAAAAAAAAAGTACCTATACAACCCAAGAAAGGTCTTGGTTTTAGTACACTGTTGGTATATTCCGTAGGTTTTCTAAACCAAGGGTTGTGTAGGGACGTTTTTCTTTGTGACACTTTTTAGAACGTTAGGAACATTGTAATATAACTGTGGCGTACCGGTAGGTACTCTGCTTACGTAAAAGTCTAACAAGGTCTCTAACTGAAAAAAAAGAAACGGTACAGTTCTAAGCCAAACGGAAGTGTGACAAGATGCCGGGAACTTCATGAAGCAATGATCACAAGCAGGGACTCACATATAACGAAAAAGGTGCTTGTTGCAAGCAGAAATCTATTTTTGTAACTATTATTATTGGGTTAGAGAGGAATATGTTTTTTATGAATAATGAATAAAGTCATTACAATCTCAGGGTGGCTTCCCATATTATTATTTAAAAATTATTCTGAAAATGAAATATCTTAATTTTTCCTGAAATGAAAAATAAAATATCTTAATTTTTCCTGAGATAATTGTTTGGATTGTAAAACCAATATAACAAGGGCGTATGTATACATATTAGATTGGGAAACTGATGTCGTTGAGAGAGGAGATACTTGTAAAATTACTTAAATGAGTATAGAGTTCGTCAAAGTATTCTTTATAAGCACTAATAAGTTTTAGTATTATTCATACCACTCATTGTACAATTCTAATACTGAATTTCTAGTTTCCTGTATGTTATTAATATACAATTTTCGGTCAGGTATACTTCATTTCGTACTGATTTGGCCATACTGCTTCATCTTGCAGCAACGTAGCGGCCGAAATTCCCTGAGCACAGCGGCGCTGCCTCCTGAGGAGAGAGCGAGGGCCAGAGGTCACGAGATATTCCCATAGCGGTCCTGGCACGTATGCCTCACGAATCTCTCCGCTACAGGTTTCTGGAATCATAAACCCATCAGCCTTCAGCGGTATTTTTCCGCTTCGAGAAAAATATTATACTTGAACTTTTTTTGTATTCATCACCAATAAAGTTAGGATGTAGAACAGTACACGGAAAGGCAATACCCATTTTATAAGTTTTCTATTTCACTTAGACCATCGGAAAACAAGGAAGAGAAAGCGGCTAAGGATTAGCTTCTTCAATCTCAATGCTTCCTTGTGTTATAAATAACACTGAAACTCCTACAATTATAATTTCTATTGTTATCTTTCAAGTTTGTGACCTAAATATTTTACAATAATGACAATTGCTTCAATCACTAAAATAGAGCCAAAAACTCAAAAAGAAACACTATTATTTATTATAATGCAATTGGGAGAAACCACAATGCAAAGCCTTTCTTCGAGATGTGATTCACATAACCCCCTTTTTGTTTGGTGTCTTGATAATGCCTGAATAGGCGAAACGTCGACTGGTAAGTGGGTGTATTTTTGAAACATAAGGCTTTGCATTGTGGTTTTCCCAATTGCATTATAAACAATATCTTCAAGATGAACTATTTTAATCTAAATTGAATTCATAATAAGAAATAGATGATTCACAGGAAAAATAGAGATTATCACATTTTTTCAAGACAGATTGTACACTATATTGTTATTATATGGAGATTATAATCCAAGAGCCTAGGCAAAGTTTGTTTACGTATTAAGAAAAACCCAGATGCATATTCCTGATTTTCACAATCATTCAAAAATATTCAAGTTATCATTTTCAATCTTTACAACTTTTTTTTTCTCTCTTCATCATTATAAACTCCTTTACATAACTTTACATCAGTCATAATACATTACTACATATTTTTATTTTTTATTTTTTTTTTTGGCCATGGTGGATAAATAATCTCCAAGAATTTTAGAAAAAAAATATAAATATTACTCAAGAATTTTAGACTTATGCCTGATGTAAAAGACTTGATAATGATGCAGAGAGAAAAAAAATTGTAAAGATTAAAAATGACACCATGATGTCGAAACGTTTCGAATGATTGTGAGAATCAGGAATATGCATTGACTGGAAATTTTTATTTTTCTCTTTCCCTGATATGTAAATTATGAAGATTGAAGTCCAGTTTAATAAAAAAAATGTATTAGAAAAACCCAGAATAACATATGCACGTGTTCGTTAAAGAAATGTGTGTGATAAAAAAAATAACAAAATAAAAAAACAGCAAGATAAAACAACACTATAGTTAAGTTGTTCTTAAAATCCACTGTTTCTAACATTATATCTAGAATCTTATATCTTATATATATATATATACTTATACATATATACAAAACTTAGGCGTCAATGATCAATCGATTTTACGCCTCAAATTTAAAATACCCTTAAGGGCACTTATTTACTCCAAGTTAAAAACATTAACTTGTGAACTGTTCCTTATGAAGAAATTTTTTCATGACACAAATTACAATATCATAAAACATATTCAGAAAACCATTTTAGTTTAAAATGTTTGCCATAATTTTTGTATCATTTAAACTTTATATTCAAAATTTTCTGAATAGTTAACAATAAGAAAATAATCCTAATTGCTTAAAGGATTTGGTAAAGTTTGGAACTTGCAATATCTTTCTGTTAAAAAGATCCCTTGTCCAATACCTGACTTATTCAACCTTTCAATATTCCCTCGATTACTCTTTTATAAATTCGAGTACTTTATTGTGGATATATAATTATATTAGTATTAGTATATATATATATATATATATATATATATATATATATATATATATATATATATATTAGTATATCAAATACTCTTGGGTATTGGTATGTTTTAATTCAAAATTTAATAGAATAGAAAAGTAATTTTTCCAGTATATTCACTGCAGAACTAGCTACCATAACTAAAGAAAAGAGGAAGACAAGTACAAAGTTTGGCACGACTCAATATCTCTGCTCCAAAGTCTGTTAGAACTATACAGCGATCACGCAATAGTCACAAAATTCATGAATACCTACGCTGAAATCTTTAAAAAAAGATATTGAATTCCTATGGATACCATCACATGTTGGCATTAAATACAATGAAACAGCTGATAAACTTGCAAAAGAAGCCTCACTCAGTAATCAAGACATTGTTCCCATTTACATTAAAACTGACATAAAAAAATTGTTATACATGGATACCAAAGCTGCATGGAAAACTATGTGGGATAATGTAGACGATAACAAATTAAAAGAAATAAAGACTAATACAAACAATTGGAAGACCTGAGTGAGATCAACGCGAAGAGAAGAAACTGCTCTTACAAGATTAAGAATTGGCCAATCACGACTGACTCATATTTATCTGATAAAAAAAGACCCACAACCTATATGCAATAGATGCCAGACACCCATCACAATAAAACACATTATAGAAGAATGCCCAGACTACAATAAACTCATGTTGAAATACAATCTCAATAGATTTCTTAAACAATCACCCTATTTACTATTATGTTGGAATTAGTTTAACAAAACGCTTATTAGATGTTCCAAGTCAAATTATTTCGATTGGTATACTAATTCATATCGATTAAATTTAACTGACCTTGTTTATTAATATTCATAGAAAGTTATTAAATTAAATATAATCATGGTATAATGGTCTGAGCTTAATCAACGACCACATATTCGAGGAGTTACTAAGACGTCAGTAATAGCAATTAGTAGGATGGCTGAACTAATGTGACAGCTCCAGCCTCGCCCTAGTGGCGTGCCTTGAGATTGTGTTGTTCTAGCAATAGCGATAGCAAACAGAGTGAATTTTACTAAAATAGAAGAGTTTTAAATTCCCTTCCTGCCGTATTCTAAGATGAGTGTAATTAGCTACGAAATGAGAACAGTTCCCTAAGCTTCCCTGAGCTTGAAAGAATATTCTATTCAAAATGGTCTGACTTTGAACTTTGAGATACTTCTTCCGTGGAGAAAGTCGTTTGAGTTTGTTGTAGAAGTTCTCGAGTTTGAAGAAGTTTCTTGTCTCATTGAAGCTATAATCGATTAGGCCTCTTTGTCTGCAACTTTAAATTATTCAACTTTGGCTGCTATTTTCAAGTTGACTCAAAAATCGTTTTCTAGAATTTCAGAAATGCACGGCTAGGCTTTGAGATCTTTTTGCAAATCTTTGAATATTTTGATTGAATTCTTTTGTTTTATAGATTTTAATCCACATTATTAACCTCGCGTCTTTTGTACCGAAATCTAAAAATCAGAATTTATAAAAGCATCATCCATCCAAACTCTTATTTACGGATGTAAAAAGTGGCCGCTAACGCTGAAGGAAGAACAACGTCTTTAGATATTCGAAATTAAGGTGTTGCGTAGAATATTCGGTCCGAAAAAGGATGAGAAAAATCAATATTTGAGTTAAGATTAAATCATTTGTTGTTATAAATTCATTGATCAAGTCTTGTAGGGACGCAGGTAGAAATCAATTATATTGAAAGACCTTTATTCAAAATCTGATTAAGAAATAACTCCATAACTCCATTGTTAGATTTCTAAATTCAAGAAAGAACATCATAAATCGTATTATTCAATACGCTAAATCGCTTGTTATTAATTAAAATTTTTCAATTCAAAAGAGGTCATCTTACATCCAGGAATTTTTATTCACAATTTCTCTCTCCATAATAAAAACAAGTATCATTTCCGAAGGTTGTCGTTCCGAGTTAAATCACTAGGAGTTTTAAATTTTCTTTAGTTTCCATTCCATAGTTAATGATCCAGAAAATAAAAATAATTTTATTACTGACTGTATCTATATGCAATAGATGCCTGACACACATCCCAATAAAACACATTATAGAAGAATGCCCAGACTACATTAAACCCGTGTTGAAATACAATGTCAATAGACCTCTTAAACAATCACTAACTGACTGTGAAGATACCATAAGTAGACTACTCCTGAAGGAATCCAGTACCACAAATATCTCTACAAACAAAATGACTTCAGAATATTAATTCAGAATATCTTATAAAGAATTTTTATAGATTAAAAAACCGACTTACACTTAGTGTTCAGATTATATCACCATCAATACTTTGTAATGTTTATTTCGTTAAGAATTGGACGTTTCATCAATTTCCGAAACAAACACATTTATCATAACGGTTGGTTGGTGGATTAGAATTTGAGGAGCAAAAACGATGGGTCATCAATGCCTAAGTTTCGTATAAATATACATACAATATTTATATTCGTTTTTTAGTAAACATTTTTATAAAATTAGGGAAAAAATATTAAGAGATGCAATAGAACTTATAAGAGAATTTAAGATAAAATTAAATTAAATAATAAAAATATATATAAAAGATCTTATATATGATTGATAATATGATGTTCAAGAGAAACATTTAACTTGCCCTACATCAAAGCCTCCTCCTATTCATTTAAGAAATGTTAAAAATTATAAAGAACTGTGTCAAACTTTATCATCGGAAGTCGGACCTCAGGGATTTTACTGCCGTTCGAGCATAACCCAGACAACCCTTTACCCTTCAAATCCAGAAGATTGTCGCAAAATAATAAAGATATAACAAGCTCAAAACGCTTTATTCCACACATATCAGCTTCAGGAAGAAAAACCTTTCCGCATCATTATACGAAATCCAGACTATACAATACAACAAGAATACATAAAAATTAAGCTTGAAGAACATGAATACAAAATAAAAAACGTTATCAATGCTCAGCATCCGAGGTTGAAAATATCATTACCTATATTTTTCATAGACCTGGAGCAAAGTACGAAAAACCAAAATGTATTTAAACTTGAATTTTTGGTTAATACAAAAATTAAAATTGAAGAACCATTTATGAAAAATGAACCACTCCAATGTCAAAGATGCCAGGCCTATTTACTGTAGCCTTCCTGCCAAATGTGTCCGGTGCGCAGGACCACATCTTACAACTGAATGTATGAAGACAAAAGAAACTCCGGCCACTTGTGTAACTGCACCGTTGCATAGTGTATTTACACATCCATAATGTCAGTTAGCATGTAAATGTGAATGGACTAACAGTGATAAACTGAATTTTATGTTTCTTCATTTTCACTTCTCAAAAAAACTTTAACATTACTTCAGCACAGATTATTTCTATATTTTAATGCTAATAAATGAAATATTAACAGCGAATGAACAAAAGTTTCAATTATTAATTTTTGCATTAATTAATTAATTTTTAAAGTTTTAAAAAACCTTTGTTATAATAAATCTACAACCGTTGCAACAACCGCGTCAACTACACAAGTCAACATGGAGCCTTCTTCTCAGATTAAAAATGTCGTTGATACCTCTACGGTAAAGTAAATGTCTTCTGTTTATATTGTTCCGAACAAAGTTATTTCTATAAATGAATTGAAAAAGCTGTTTTCAACTGTGGGTAAACCATTCTTAGCTGGTGGTGACTTCAATGCTAAAAATACTAGATGGGGTTCTCGAATTTCAAATACTCTCGGGAAAAGGCTAAATAAATACATAGAAGAACTAAAACTTTCTACTATTTCTCTTTCTGAACCTACTTATTGGCCTATAGCAATATCAAAGTCACCCGCTGTTATCGATTTCTTTGTTGCTCCTTGCCACTTAAATATTCCAAAGTTTACACTCTTTCTGACCTCTCTTCAGATCATAGCCCAGTTTTCCTCGAGCTAACAAATCACCCATTTACAAAACCTGCACCCATGGCATTAAGAAATTGCTGTATAAACTGAAATATTATCAAAATTTAAAAACAACAGTTACTTACATGTACTATTTAAATTCCATAAATAACAGAGACAGACCAGTATGGACAGCTACAAGAAGGATACTAAAGCAAAATGTGGTTCAATATCCTCTTAGACGTACAGACAACACTTGGGCGATGACGAGCGAAGAAAAAGCTAACGAATTTGCAAAACCTATTGCTCATATATTCAAGGCAAACGAAATTCAGAATAATACTCTCACTGACAAAATAGATGGCGACTTGACAACAGCACTACCCCTATCACTCCCTCCTCCGGCATTTCATCCAAAAGAAATCTACCAAGTACTGAACAAAATGCCAAACAAAAAAGCTCCTGGCTATGATCTCATCACTCCCTTCATCCTCCGCCACTTACCTCGGAAAGCTGTTCTCTTTCTTACGCTCATCTATCTTGGAAACTTTCCACGATTCAAATGATACCTAAGCCTTCTAAACCTGTCACTAATCCTTCATCTTATCGTCCAATTGCACTCCTCCCTATAATATTTAAATTATTTGGAAAGCTCTTCCTTAATCGCATAAAGCTTATCCTCGAAAATAGTGGAGTGATACCGAACCACCAATTTGGCTTTCGTTCTTATCACTCCACTGTACAACGTGTCATCGTATTGTGGATGCAATATCTATCGCTTTTGAGAAAAAAGAATATTGCTCTGCGATTTTTCTTGACATTGAAAAAGTATTTGATAGTGTCTGGCAGAAGGGTCTTCTCTGGAAAATAAAACCTCACTTACCTCCTACATAGTTTTTAATTCTTCAATTTTATTTCCCAGACGGATTCTTCTATACTTCCGTTGACTCTTCGATTTCCTCCTTCATTCCTCAATACAGGGGTGTACCGCAAGCAGTGTTTTAAGCCCCATTCTCTATTCTGTATAAACCTCTGAAATTCCCGAGCACCCTTGCACCAATATCTATACCTTCGCAGACGATACAGCCATTATTTTTTCTCACAGAGACCCAAATCTAGCATCTATAGCTCTTAAAAATTTATTTGATTTAGAAAAGTGGTTCTGTAAATGGCAAATCATAAGAAACGCCTCAAAATCGAGCCATGCAAGCTTCTCTCTAAGCAAAGCTTCGTGTCCAGCAGTCAAAATTGGCAACGACGAAGTATCTGCCAAAAATTATGTACGTTATCTCGGACTTATACTTGGTCAAAAGACTTACATGGAACGTACATACAAAATTAAAAAGACATGAAATGACTAGCCGGCACAAACAACTATCACATCTTCTGGACTACAGATCTTCACTTGACTTGAGGAACAACCGACTTATCTATAATAGTATACTAAAACCTATTTGGACATATGGAGCAGAACTTTGGGGTTCAGCAAAAATACGTTCACATACACAAGATACAAACAACACAGTCCGAAATTCTCAGAAAAATTATTAATGCACCATGGTATATTTCGAATCACACTATACACAACGACATGAACATTCCCACTATAAAATCATATATTTATAAAAAATAAATAACATTCCACTCGACACGGAACCTGTGGTCTAATTATTAACTCATTCATAAATGTTATTACGTTTCATAACTGAAATTAATATAGGTATGAAATTTATATTTAGCCTTTAAAAACCTGTAACTCTTAGGGGTGACCTGTTGCCTAGTGGATAGCGTAACAAACTATTAAGTTGAATGTTGCTAGAAAGAATTGACACGAGAACATGTGTATTCTAATGAAAATGAAATAGGTTTGTGCATATATAAACGTAATTAGTGTACATGCTTTGATGAAAGGGATATAGAATACCTGAGCACATTCCGTGAAAACTTTATCAACGTTGGATTAACGGGTGCACAAAGTTTCCCATTCCAACAAGTCGCTTAATAAAACTGGAAATTGATGCCTAACTTAATATTAGTGCTTACACGTACAACCATTAATTCGATTTTGATGAATAAATCCATTGAAGTATAATGACTCTAAAACAAACTGTAGATATGTTCTCTGCGATCATAAATGGCCGAGTTATGAGCATATGAATTCTCGAATAAACGCATCGTAATTTGAATTCTGCTTTGGTGTTCTATGTCAATAATGTAATATATATACTTTCCAAACCAAAACGTCATCCTTAGTAAAATGTTCATCTCTTACAGAAAATTCTGTATGTTCTAATAATTTTAACTAAAACTGCAATGAAAACTTTTTGTTTTATTTATTTAATGAAATTTATAGCTTCAACAAAACAATAATAATATGGGAAGTAACCAAAAAAGAAAGAAATAAAATGGCTTGAGATAAAGGCAAGTAGAGAAACTTTGCACTGGTAGTAAAGAGCTCAGAGGCTTCTTTCGTAACTCCTTCAGACGCCTCGGAGGATTTTCACGAATTTAAGAAGTAGCTAAGTTTGAGCGAGAAAAAAGTTTGTGATGAAAGGATTAATTTCGGTTTCGGACAAAATCAGCAAAAAATGGCTTTAGAGGTCATTATGGATGAATATTTTCATTACAAAGTAAGCATATTGGATTGTAACGATTTGGAATGAGAGGAATTCGGTGCCTTAGGAAAGCCCCAATATTAATGGATTATAGAGCTCAACAACAACGGTCAATACGCCAAAAATGCCATTTCATTCACAGTTTTAACATAAAACATTCATGCATAGTTGGGTGGCTCAGTAGTGCAGCGCTGAATTGCCGTTCCACAGGCCCCGGTTTCAAATCACGGTATGTCAGACATTTTATTTAATGAGCCTACAGTCTGGGATACATCATTTCGAATCTGGGAACCTCCTGGGGCTCACACTGCCTCTATAATGTGAATACCCCAAATAGGGAGAAAAATCTGGCGTTTGAGCGCGTTCTAGGACAAATCATCTTACTGCACAGTTTTTGTCCAAGAAACAGTGCTGCTTTAATGGCTTTACTGCCCAAGCTATGATCTCAGGGAAAAGTCAGATTCTTTGATCTGAATATATTTAAATACTAAAATGGGATGCCACCCTGAGATCGTTATACTTAATATATAGTAATTTTATGTTCTTAATAAATAAGAGACTTATATAGTCTTCTCCAAAGGTTAACGTGGTTGACTGACCAGGAGTTGTTTATTAAATAAGAATAATTATTGAATAACATTATATTTAAATACTCTTTCAGGTTTCCACGGCCATTATTTATACACAAAAGTTCACTGGTTTCTGGTTTAGACCCTGTTGTTAAATTTTTCTTCGCCAACGTTTCGCCAGACATACTGCTAGCTTCTTCAAGGCTGGATCGAGAATAAAGAGGCTCCGGGAACTCGCGGCTTTATATCTTTATTATATTATATCTATATTACATTGATATAAAGCTGCGAGTTCCCGGAGCGTCTTCATTCTCGATCCAGCCTTGAAGAAGCTAGCAGTATGTCTGGCGAAACGTTGGCGAAGAAAAATTTAACAACATGGTCTAAACCAGAAACCAGTGAAGTTTTGTGTATAACGTTATATTTATTTATGCTGGTCATGGTTACAGACTTAAAAACTTATACATTACTTACAATAAAAACGGGACTTATGTGATACATGTGACTTCATTCTTCATCCTGTTCCTTACATCTTGAGTTGACCTCGTCTTCCGAACAACTACCCCACTTTGAAAGGTGAAGGTAATAAATCCTGTGGGTCATTTTACTCTACCTGACCCAGGCCCACTACCATACTCACTTAGGTATGTCTAATGCTTCAGATATTTACGTATAGCGGTGCATTCTCTACAACGTGCTGAACCTAAGATCCTTCATGGTTTGTAGTGGTATTGTTTTTCTATCCATGCTTATTTTCCTATTATCTTTTGACATCTCATGCATTTTCCTCCATGTATTCTTGGTTCTCACAATTACTGACCCTTAGGTATTTGCGTAATAATTCCTGGTCGGACGACTAAACCTCATTACATCGGAGGGAGAGAAAATTGTGAAGGCCCATCTTGGGAAGAGGACTAAACCAACAGGGCGCGGATACAGGGAGAGCAAACATAAAAACATAGGACGAGTGTGCTTGGCAAAATCCTCACGACCCTTCCCTAATCAAACAGCGCCCTCTACATATTTATCATATTTTACTGCTCTCGGTATGCGAATCCTTTCCTACCTGTCTTATTCATTTCACCTTTTATAGTCTCTTTCCGGAGTGAATATTTCAGTTACGTCTCTTAAAGAAGGTATCCTTTCCGAGAAAAGTTTGGATTTACTTCACATAAATCTTTGATATGAATTTTTTATACCTACGGAATGAATAATGAAAAAAAAAATCCTTATACGTCCATATGAGGTATGATTTAATAATTGTAATGTAACTAGGGCGTCATTATTACAAACGTATTCTAATTTACAAGATACGCATCTTGCAAAGGACATTTTTTTTTTTACGGGATTAGAGAAAGTATAGATGCCATGGATAGCAATTGTTAATGAATAAATTTTAAGATGGACGATAAGATCTGTTCTTTTTCAAATCCACTTAAAAATGCTTATTTGAGATTAACACAATCTTTAAGTCATTATTGTAATTGACAGAAAATTCACATGTCAAAAATAAAATGTTAAACAGTAAGGAAATATTTATTAGATAATAACGTGTCCCCAATATAGGTCGTTGGACCAATGAACTTTTAATGGGATTAAAAAATCCTTAGTTGTGCCGAAGTAAAATGGAGGTGCCGTACCTGTACGATGTCAGGTACCCGTTTATGATCCCTACCCTAATTGTATCTGGATAGGTAAAATTTAGGACCCCTAGGAAATGTAGCATCGTCCTATCAGCCATAGTAACTTAAAGTAACGTCAAACGAAGGAACAAAACTTTCTAGCATAATGAACAAGATATTATATTGGATACCAAAGAAGTTCTTAACCCTTTCATGCCTAATGTAGCCGTTTGGCTACAACATCTGTTGTGTACTCCTGTTAGCGTTTTAATGCTCAGTGTAGCCAGTATTCTACATGAATAGTTCCAGAATATGTCACAGGCAAGCTAGTGTTTCTAACCTCAGTTTGGACGGATTATTGGATTATTTAAAAAAAATAGGCCATTTTTAACCGAAAAAGTCACAGGAGATTTTTTTTTTAATTTGATTTTAACACTTTGGGCATGAAAGGGTTAAAGAATGAAGATTGTGCGTTGAAAATATTTTTGGTTCAGAAATTTTTGATTAGTATACAATTTGTGACACAAAAACCGACCCTTCAATTCTTCAGGACTGAATTATCAAAATACAATGAAATTATAATTATATATATTTACTAAAATAATATTCTATTCTGTTTTAATTAAGGGTCCCCGAGCCTATACGTTGTCAGGACTCGTTCGTAATTGTTCTCGTACGTATGTACAATATCCATATTCATTCTAAATATACCTGGATAGGCGAAATTCGGGACTCCCAATAACATGTTTAAATCGATCAAATTTTCATCCGTTCTCACAGCAGCTGTCACATTTTGATGCACTAAATTGAACCTCGCACAGTTGACAGCTGCTGTGCGTCGCAGTGTGTTTTCATTGGCTCATAACTCGGGCATTTATGATCGTGGAGCAAATGTGTACAATGAGTTTTAGGGGTGGTTAGGGTCGTTGTACCAAAGCCTTTAACAATAATTTACTTTATTTACTATGACCAGAGAAATATTATAAACAAGAAAAACATGTTGTTTTTTCAAATCATGAAGCATTGTTGATTTTTTCAAACCACCAATTAAGTTATTTCAAATACAAAAAATCTTGGATAAGCAATTTAATAGTAAATCAATCTGTGTACATCTGCCCTTAAAAGAAATATTTGGTAATGTTTATGTAAACTGAGTGTTGTTTCATCTCCTATTCTAAAATTACTGATACTACTCGATAAAAGTTGTTCATTTACTACTATTATTGTCCAAATATTCGCTTTGGCAATAAATAAATTTGTTACTAAATAGCTTATGGTTGTTAAATTAGTTACAGGTAAAATTTAAATAATTAATTTATTAATTACTCGCAGGTAACCAATTTCTCAACAATTACATCTGCTTTAGCTGTGGTAACATTCTGTCATAGAAAGCTTAAATTGAATATGTTATTAATTTTTGAATTACCTAACAAGGTAGGTACTTTCTATTTTCTTAAATATTAATTATGATATGGTCCAAATTTTGACCTTCAGAAACCTACTGCCTATAGACCAGGTGCCTGTTTATATTAAACCTGAGAGTAAAATCTGTTAAAATATTCTGAAGATTTACTGAAGTTTTACTAATTGCAAATATTTATTCTTATAAATATGGCAAAAATCAAATTTGTTTTATTGATACAAATCATCTGTAGTTTATCGTGTATGCTAGCCTGGGATGGTCGTTGCCAATTCCTTCAATATTTCTCACAGCTAAGGCCGATGGAAATGCTGACCGATAATAAGTGTTGCTTAGAAAGCAAGCTGGAGAACTTATTTGATTTGAACGCCTTGTTTTTCAGATATTTGTTAACTTTTAAATTAAAACTTCTTTATCTGAATCTTCAAAACTGTAACTTCTCTTCATAAGAGAGATCACATTCCTTAATATTCTAACATAAGTCTACTTGAGACGTCTAATAACAAACATAAATCTCACTGTTTTGTCTAAAACTCATGTACTCTGGTTCTTTTATGCCATATTTGTAACTATTTTCTTTGCTTGATTTTTTGGAATTTTTTGGCTACTCTACGTTTTTTTAATCCTGTATCTGGTGAACCGAGTAACAGAGAGAAAGGGAAGTGAAAAAACTAGAGGATTATGATGGTGATATATTGACGAGTCAAATGTGATGTATTTGTAGCTATTTTACAGTTCAAACGTTTTCATCATCGCGTACAGTACGGTTTTTAATAAACCATAGAGCACTTTAGTTAGAATTTTTATTGCCTTGTTTGTACCTTTTGTTTATAGTGATGTTTTGCTAATCCCCAGTTTTTAGCTCCAATTTCATCTTCAATCATTGTCTGACTTGTTCTTAGTATAGTAGTGTAGATTACCCATTTTCTTGTACAGATATCAAACGTTTAAAAAAAAAAAATTAGAATTTGGCTCTGCTGGTTGACATCACATATCTGTCCTTCCAAAGAACAACGATATAACCTAATCCTTGGGTAGCACTCGTATTGGTTGAAGCTTATTAATTCAGCAACGACTTATCTGATTTCCATTTCCAGTTAATTTATTTTTTTTTATTCTTAATAAAGTAAAATTTTGAGTTGTATCATGCTTGAACCTAAAGTTTTATATAACATAAACACTTAAATTAAAATAAGAAAGCTTCAAATTTTCTAATGGCTGATTATTGAATTTCAATACCATCGTTGCAATAGAAATTATTTGCTTTGCCAATACCCAAATTTTAATTTTTTTGACTCACTTGGCACATTAAAATAGTTTTGTTGAAAAATTTAATTGTTGTTTTTTAGTTACGACTCTAAGGAGTGATATTATGGAAATTATTATATTTAATAAACTATTAGCAGTACAGTTCTGGTAAAGCTCTGCTGCTATTGTTGGTGTTATATTAAAATTGTTTAATGAGTCACGATACTGTGATAACTAGCAGAGCTATCATTTAAGATATGTTAATAAAGAGATGATCTAAAAATTAATTAGACATAAATTCTGTTTGTTTAATTAGTGAAGCTGCTATGTTACCGCATTACTTGAGAAATAGATCAAAGATTAGAATGTGAAAATTTCCTCTTGGGCAATGGATTGATGTGTTTGTTGCGTTTTTCGGAGCGATTAATTCTTCATGGTCTTCGTTACTTCACAGTATTTTTAGCTCACAATTTTCTTCTTTTACGGTATTATTTTACTCTAAAATCTACCTTTTCATGATAAATCTTCTATTTTTTGGTAGTTATATAATCTAGAACTGTTATCTTTTTTAAAATTTAATTTATTTACTACAAACCTATTAAGTTGCTATTTATTTTTTAAAAAAGGAACTAATAGCTCCATATCAGGTAATTTTAGGGATGATATGTTATCAGATATTTAGTAATAAATATTCATTGAAATCTGTAGTTTTTTTTACATTTACAATATTTTTAGCTAGCTTATGAGACCTTAATTGTAAAAGTGTTTGAACTAATAATTTCCTCCGGTTTTGTGACAAATGTTAGTAAGAAATCGATTGTAGAACAACATAGAATGTTTCACAGTGCAATAAAAATGCAATAATAAAGTATAGACAGTATAACCAAACATATGCTATTGTACTTATAAATAGAATTTTATTGTTATATATTCCATAATAGTATAAAATTGATAAAGGTCCAACTGAAAACTTCAGTGTATTGTTATATTTTTAAAAGAAAATTATTCGTCCGGATGAAATTAACATAATTTGAATCCCCTATCTTCCACCTCAATAAATGGTATACTACAAGCTGCGTAACTATTCATGATACTTTTTTATTGATGAACTACAAATGAAATGAATAAATATGTATGCGTGGGCGTTCGATCGTTTTTATGTGGGTGTTTTGGTATGACAGAAGAAAATACTCATAAGAATATCATAATGAAGTTAATACTGAAGATGTATTATTCACTTTGGAATGATGTAAAAGGCACAGGAAATTATTGTTACGGTCAGAGAAAGACGTCTTAAACCCATCGGCTGGAGAAGATTAAGAAGATTCTAAAATATCCGAGAACGGCCTCCCCCACTCTCGCATGTCTAGAACGTTCGTCCATGCCTATTTAATACCCCCTGCCGCGAACCAAGCAGCCAGAGTAGTAAAAACCAGGCAGTTTGATGAACTAGTAATAAGTGAACTGTGACAGTCCGTGAGTGTAATAAACTGTATCTGTTTATTACTGTGTGTCAGTTTGTTATATTTGGAGAGTCTTACGGTCGGTGGACTTTAATTATTGAACTGTAAGTGTTAATTTGTAGTTATAAACTCTAGCGTAATTTTATTGTATTTGCGCAAATTTATGTAAATAGTTAAGCTATTTAGTATTAGTAATATCATATGATATTTTAGTAATTAAATAAGAGTTATGCCTAGATTTTAATCTTTAGAATATTGTTATTGTAAATTTTTATAGGTCAATAGTTTAACTGTTAGTAATTTCATTGTATTCTTTTTGTAACTTTGTTAATAAATATTAATATCTCGAATTTAGGAGTAGTTTAATTCATTTTCACACCCAGTAGCCCGTAAAAATATATAATTTAATAAAAAAATAATTAACTGAGAAACGATAATAAGATTAATTAAACCATATAAATATTTTAATAAATAATATATTTCAAAATAAACATTTATAAAAATTAGATACTAATAATATGGGGGAAAAAAGGGTTAGTAGTCAGTAGTAGATATATTGTTATACATTCTTTCTCAATATACATGTATTACATTGGTCTTAATCAAACTTTATTCTCCAGGAATAACTTGGATGATAGAACATTTACCTCTTAAAAACATTTTTTAAATGAGTTTCATATTTTCCAGATTTTGAATGGAATAGTCTCAAAAAAACCTGTTGGAGATGGGATAATTTAGGGGGTAGCTGTGTTTGCCTTGGGGTAACATTTTCATTTCAGAGCTACGAAAAGAGCGACTTTAGATCTCAATTCTTTTGATTAAAATACATGAATGAGAAAACCACCTTGGGATCCAGTTGTCATCCTCGCCTAAAACATTGGATAAAGCTTTTTCCGGTTTTCTTATTCAAGCCAACCTATTTTCATATTATTTTATTTCGCGATATTATTAATTTTTTTTTTCTCATCTCGCTTCTTTGTACGACTGTCAAAGAGAAAATGGCCTTCTTTCCTAAATGAGAATACAACGGTATTCCAAAAGTCCTTTTCAGTATGAAAGCCATAGATTTTTCCCTTATATTAACCGAAAAATTAAATGACACTATTAAAAGACAACAATGACTCAGCATCTTACTAGCAATATGACATTTTACATAATAATTAATAATTTATTACAAATTATTAAGTCATTCATAACTGAAATTAATATAGGTATGAAACTTATATTTAGCCTTCAAAAACCTGTAAATCTTAGGGGTGACCTGCGGTCTAGCAGATAGCGTAACAAACTACTAAGCCCAAGATCGCGGGTTCATAGGATTTTTTAAAGGGAGTAAAAATCCGTAGTTACGCCGTCCTTCGGATGGGACGTTAAGCGGAGGTCCCGAGCCAGTACATTGCCAGGAACTCATTAAAATCCCTACACTAAAAAAACCAGGATAGGCAAAATTTAGAGCTCCCAATCTAGCATCGTCAGATTAGCCATAGCAGCATAAAAGTGGCGTTAAATCAACAAACAAACTTGTAACTCTACAACTTACTGAGGGTCTTGGATTCAGTACTTGGTAGATACTATATAGTTTCTTGGACAACGGTTGTGCATGAAGGTGATTCGTCCTAGATCATAGTTTCCCTTTATTTTGATTATGCACTTTATAGAGGCTGGATGACACCCAGGCGGGTCCTAGATCCCATAGGATCCATCTTCGGACGCTAACAGATTAAATAAAAGTCTTCCAGCGAGCGGGATTTGAACCCAGGACCTTCCTTCGTTACGATAACTCAAATCACAAGTTCAACTAAGAAGTTCACGTGGCCTTTTATCTTTTCAGACGCCTCGGAGGATTATCGGGAATTGAAGAGGAAGCAAGGTTTGAAACTATGAAATGAAAAATGAAAAATGAAAATGAAATGATGGGAATGAATTTTTTTATGAAAGGATAGATACCGGTTTCGGGCTAAATCTGCAAAAAGTGGGGCATTAAGGTCGTTATGGATGACTTTATTCTGATAAATTCTGAAAATAAGGAGCGTTGAGGATTTCACGAAGGATTTTGGATTGTAGGGGTTGGATACGAGAGGAATTCGATGGCTTAGTGGAGCCCCTAAGCTCTACTCCGTAAGTCCAAATAGGTCGTATGATGCCTTGCAGATGAGTCTTTTGTAATTAATTGGGAGCCTAGGAGGTGTTGAAGTAGCCTGAAACGTCAAGCGGTTTCTTGTCTTTTCAGTCTTGTATGAGGTTTTTCCTAGTATTTTTCTTTCCAGCACTTCCATTATTCGAGGCTATAGTTCATCGAGGGTCCTCCACTGGCTAAGAAACATTCCGTTTTTACGACAGCGATATGATTATTTTGGTATTCAGGGAGATGAACTTCTTGATTGTTAATCCATTAGCCCTTTATTTAATATACATTATTATAAGGAAAAAATCCACTTGTTAATTTATTTTGGATTATATTATATGCACAATTTTACGAAAATTAACCTAATACCTAATATCTACTAATAATATCTAATGTCATATTCATGCTATATGCATGAATTTTATAAAATGCATATATGCATATATATATATATATTTATTTTTTTCTCAACATCATTTTAGAGCGATTATTACAGTTATTTTCGACGTCGGATACTTGTAATTGTTATTCTTATTGCAATGTCTGAATGAAGTTATTAAAACATATTGTTTTATTCATCTTACAGCAGAAAGGTTCATTGCCCAGTAATGTTTCTTCAATTGTTTCCCCCAATATCAACGCCGGTAGATTACTTTCTTGTACTGATCCTGACCGCAAAATAAAAGAAAAGAGCTGAACAAGAAATAACAGTTACCGGTCACGAATCGGTCATTAAAACATGTCGGAGGGCGAAGTAACCGGTGTTATTTGGTGATTTAATCAGAGCCGGCTCTATGATTAGTTCCTACTCCCTCATCACCGGCCCGTACTCTCTTCGCCTGTTCTTCTCCGTCCTAGGTGGTTAAAGAATTGCTTCGGCGAGCTTTCTCGAATGGGCTGAGTATTTATTTTTTGATGATTCTTTTTGTAATAGTGAAAAGTGAAGGTTATTGTTTAGAAAAAAATTAAGGTATATACCTGTGTTGCGATGTGTGTAAGTTATTGCGATCCGCATACAACCTCTTCGAATTGAGTTGAACATTGAAATTTTGCCTGTGGATTAAGCTGATAGTATCTTTTGTGGTTATCGACTGTTTAATTGGTCTTAAACTACCCGGCAGTTGGCCTTAGGATTTTCTAATGGGAATAAAATACTCCTTATTAACGGAGTCCTCCGGAGAGGACGTAAAACAGCGTTCCAGAGCTTTAGATCAATCGGTTTCTCCTTAAAGATTCCTATCCTAATTACACTTGGATAAACAAATTTTAGGACGCCAAATGAAGCTTAGTGCAATTAGCCGTAGTAGCATAAAGTGGGGTTAAATAAATAAAAATCAATAAATACAACCCCTGCAAATTATTGGAGAAAGGTTTATTTTTTCCGATATTCCTTTGTTTACTAGTGTATACCAGCTGTTAAAAATAAAACAGAATGAATTAAGTCTTAAATCCACAGTCAAATAATGACAGTGTTTTATAAAATTATAGACTTTTAAGAATGGTTCTAAATTTTTTATACATATTAGAATTTAGTTGTTGGAAAGAGAAAAAAAAAGCGAATAAAGCTTTATTGGAATTTTTTTCATTATAAATTCTATTTAATTTCTCCGATACATATTGATAAATCCTTCGAAGTCTGTGTTTTTTTAAGTAATACGTTAAATAGAGTCTCCGTTCAAAAGGATGAAATCTTTACTAAGGATACAAAATAGTTATGTAACAATGATTAAATATTTGAATATATTTGGATTTATAATTTTTGTCTGTTATAGGTAAGCGAGTGTGGTGTTGAACTTCATATCTCTAAAACTCTGTTTATCAATTTTTGTAAGTACTCAATTTATTATAGTTTTTGCATTGGCTGTTATAATGTTAACGTTGCTGGAACGGCATTCAACAGTGAGAAACCTACTCTCATCTCAAACATTTTTAGCAAACTCAAAAGCTAATGGCTTCGGTACATATTCTATTTTTATTTTCGTTACAAATTTAATTTTATGGCGCAGTATGAAATGATTGTTTTATGTTCTTCTATGGCTTGTCTATGGCTATATTCCAGAGCAAGGAGTATAGAATTTTATCTTTTTCCATTTGGAAATTGCCAACTATTAAACTACACTTAAAATATTATATAGCATACTGTAGTTTAATATACATACTGCCTACGCGATAAAGAAATCCTATTCTTCTTGATATTGGCTAGAATTATATCAATATTGAAACTCTATATGCTTATATTAAGGGAATTTTTAAAGACCTAACTTTAAGGGCAGCAACCAGAACTCTTAGCAAAATACATTTGCTAAAAATATTAAAAAATTCAGGAAGGATTTTTCTTTGGAATGAGACAGTAGAGTGGGAGATATGAGATAAGAAGATGGTCTAACTACCAACTTTTTTTTGTTTCTAACGGTCATTCTAGAAGAAGAATAAAAAAAACTTATTAGATAAATACAGCAGAAGTTTTAAAGTAAATATTATGTAGCAATAATCTAAAATTAAATTTTTAATTTATTTATTAAGTATTTATTATTTTTTAAGTACTCCTAACTTCTACTTATGTTGATAATGTTTTTATCTAGGTTTTTATTACTGGTCATTCATTAGACCTAATGTTACTTACTCTTTATTTTACAATGACTGTATTTATCTCGTGAAAAAGTTTTTCTAAATGTCTTTTATGTCTGTAGTAACCATCACTAGAATCACCGTCACACACAAAAAAAACAAACAATAAAATAAAAAAAAACAGTTTGATCTCTCATTTTTCTCTTCCAACTCAGTTTTGACGTCTCTTCGGAGCACCTAGATTGTATGCCACTAATATTCTTATATTTTAACTTTAATTTTATAGGATTTATTTAATCTATTATAAACAAATTCGTTTTTCATTTGTTGGATAACTTTTTCCTGTTATTAATTTTTGTTTCATACTGTTGTTTTAGGATAATGATTTGTTTAAATTGTACAGAATTCTGTTATTCAATATTCCATTAAACAATTATTTATTTACCTAAACAGAACTAATTTACCTTCTACTCCTGAACTATATAGGAAGACTATAGAGGAAAGTCGAGTTACCTCACTTTTTCCTAAATGTTCAGTAAAACAGATTTTCCTCCGAATCAGAATTATTATTTAGTCTTTGCAAATTGCTGGTACTGTCAATTTGACAATGAAGAAGATGTTTGGATGGCTCGAAACCCAACTCGTGGAAGTCACCTTAGCTCGTCTTAGGTGACCCATCGTATGCAATATTATTCCTTTTACGGACATACTTTTTCAGCCGTTTTTCTCTTGTCTTCTTGACCGCCATAAAAAAATCTATCAGAAAATGCTTCTACCAAATTTTGAGAAAAAAATCAAGTTGCCGCATTTTCCCCTTGTAGTCATCTATCATCAGTTCTTTGTATTATTACTGAATATTTCTTATATTCCTCTTGCTAGTTATGTTTTGTATTCATGATTTAAATTCAGTCCTAATGGTTTGCTATATTGGCTTCACTGCCAAAGTAATGATCTCAAGGAAAAATCAGATCCCTGGATCTGAACAAGATTTAAATAATAAAATTGGATACCACCCTGAAATCGCTAAATTTGAAATATAGTAATTATATATCATTAATGAATAAGAGACATATCTTCTCCAAAGGTTTATGTAGCTGACTAACTATGAATTGCTTATTAAAGTTTTTTTTTATATATTCACTTTATTGAAATATTACGATCTGCCACTTTTAGGCAATAAGTAAGAGCGCTAAATAGCTACACAATCATTTAATAAAAAAAATACAATAATAATAAAAAAATATATAATAAAAATATTATTTATTATGATATATTGTTTATTATTATATTAACCTCCATTTACAAAAATTAAAATTGGCACAAAGGCAGATCTGATGGACAACTGCATAATTGTTAGATAATTCTTAAATCAGTAAAACATTTACACTTCCCTTGAATTTTGAATTCTGGGATGTGAATTCGGCGCCAGAGAAATCTGTGAGAAAAATAAAATAATAATAAAAAATAAATAAAATAAAAATATATACATGTGAATAATAAAAACAAAATAGAAACTTGCGAAAATGATAATATAAATAAAATTATTTCTCACATTCATACCACAATTACTATATTTGGCATGGGGTTCCCGAACTAAGCTTCTTCCCCAGGAATGAGGGCAAAGCAAGAGTCCGGGAGACCCCTGCGCCCTTTCCCAGCCACGTCACGGGCTTAACCCCAATGGAAGCTGGTTAAGGGCGCATCACACACAAACAGGTCGTGAGTGGAGAATCTGGCCAGTGCCAGTACTCCAAATAAAATTAGTACAACAGGGGCTATTGATGGTTTAGACAGAGGGGTGGGTTATATGGATGTGTGGAACTGGATAGTGACTGAGGCAGGGTATTGGGATGACAGGCAAGGATTTGGTGAAAGTTTGAAAATTTAGTAGGGATGAGGTCGAGGACGAAAAAAATGTTGAGATCATTATGGAGGGTTTTATTGGAGACATAATAAGGAGCGTTGACAATAGTTCTCGGGCCTTTTTATTAAAAGGACTGAATACGTCTGATATGGTCCAAATAGGTTTGATGATGGTCTTGTATAGTAGAAGTTTATTATCTAATCGAAAGATGGGAGGTCTTAGATAGTGATCTGTATTGGATGAATCGTCTGTTAAGTTCTTGTCTTTTAAGCCTGGTATGAGGGTTCCATGTAAGTCTTGGCTAGGAGGAAACCAAGTTATCGTACTGTGTCGGAAACAGGTAGGACGATTTCATTGAATAGGACAGAAGGACATGTTTCCCGGTGGAGTGCAAAATTCACTTGTTTGCATTTCTTCTCGTTGACTTTGATCCGCCATTGATTACACCAAATTTCAATGAGTGAGAGTTGCCTTTGGAGGTTCGAGGAAGCCATTTCAGGGCCTGGATAAGATGATAGAACGGCTGTGTCTTCTGCGAACGTTGCAAGGAAGGTTTCAGGAGTAGTTGAGATATCAGCGAAGCAATACGTAAAGGATAGGACCTAAGACGGTGCCTTGGGGAACTATTTATGGTATTTTATGGTATTTAGGTATTTCTAATTTTCCAAATAGTGTCATATATAACAGGTTGTTCCCTTCTTTGTGCTGTTACGTCTGCTTATTTATTGACCCATTAATTCTATCGCATATAACTCATAAACACTTTTGTATTAAACCTTTTTACTTTTCGACTATTTGACCCCTGACACACTAGAAACTATTTCAAAAAAGTAATGGGGGTTTGAGGTAATGTGGATGAGATAGACAATGACCAAATACAGCATTGTGACAGGGTCCTTTCCTGCCGTGGATATACTGGCAGTGAAACAATGAGACGACGCTGGCTTTGTACTGGCCTAACCGGCCGCACTCCCGATAGTCTGCGCTCCGTCTATTTACTAACTGCCTGGAAATGGAATATGGCCCTTATCTGCTTTTCATTTCTCTTACCCTTTCCTTTCCATCAGTTTTTGGGAAATATATTCCGCTGGCCAGGATGTTCTTCCCGCATGGTTCGCTAACCCGAAATGTTTTTCGGTCGAATCGGCACCCTCAGGTGCTCCGAAAATGATGAAACTATATTTCTGGCGAAATTAGAATGCCAGAAAGATTTAAGCAAGTGGAAATCTTTCGTATAAAATAGCTTTAATCAACTACTATACGGTCTTAACTTAATTAATTCTCGTTCGATTTCTAACTCACAGTTTATGAGGAAATGATGAATGTCCAGTTTAATTATGTCTATTCTTACCTTTCCAACGGTACAATAGGCATAACTTTAAATCACGTGTTTATAATTTAGCCTCATGTGGAAATAAAAACTTCATTAAAAATCAAGAATTGAAAAATTCTAGGGAACCCTACCCCCTTTGTTCCAAATATATGATTGTCCATCTTTCTTTCTTTCTCAAAAGGATTTCTTCTGTAGTCAAATTCAATTTTAACTTTTTACTTCACCATTTCGTGCATGATTGTACTCTCAATATATGTTTTTTTACTGTCATTTTTAATGCACTTTCTTTCCTATTTTGTAGCATGGTTATAGGCTATTTCTTATCCAAGAATATGGACTATACTTATAACCTTACAGAGAGAAATTGTTACATTTACTAAAAATCGTTCGTTTCATAAACTCTTCCTATACACTTTCTAATTAATATATATAGGTTTAAAAAAATAACTTTTCTGCATTTACAAGTTTTCACAATATTTCAGTACCAAAATAGGGTATTATAAAACTTTATTTCTTCGTATAGAAAGTTAAATGTTTATCAGAAAACTGTGAGTGTCCCATGTATAGGCATTTGTTGCTTGGGCCCAGTACATTATAGCGACTGTACTATTTTAAAGCTGTACTACGGTTGTACAAAGAGGCGATTATGCCTATATTACGCAAAACAACCTACGGTTAAAAGTAATTATTAAATAAAATCTCGCCAAGCCTCAGTTGGTGACAGATCTCACACGATTGTAAAGTCCTTTTTTATCTCTTTTCGGCGCCATATCAGTTCCTCAACATTAGCAATTAGATTAGCTAATTGTGCTGTTAAAAAAGAAAAAAAGAGTTTATTTGCCAACGGACTTGACCTAGAGATCTGTAACCCTGCAACTTAGGAGCAAGCAGTTCCCCTATTCTAGTATCTTAAGCTGTTATAAATTGGAATTATCCTTCATATTTGTGTATAGAGTAATATTTTATTTTCAACGTGTAATAATGGGATAACCTTGGCACTTTTGAAATATTTTTATGTCCAAATCGGGTTTGCCTAGTCCATAAAAATACGAAGAATTAAAACAGTTCAAAATAATTTAAGCTTAATTTTGTATTGACACTATTTGTATTGACGAGATCAATACATTTTTAAACACTTATTAAAATTGATAAATGAAGTTTTCTGTTTAGTTTCGTAAGTTATTTACTGTTCTTTGTTAAACTCGTGTATATATATATATTCAGAAACAGATTTAGTTTCTATGAAATTTCGCTTTAGCATTGTAATTCTTGATTGTAACTGGGAAAATAGGTTAGCTATTTGCATAGTACACTGAGGCTATATTATCCTGGTTATATAATAATTCTCCTCCGTTGAATACGACCCAAGATTTGCTGACCCAGAAATTTAAATAAGAGGGGAGTAAATCATGAAGCTAAAAGTGCAGCTCCAGCCTCGTGGCCTCTAGCCTCAGCTTCCAGCCTCTCCAGCCTAATCCTGCTTCGGGGGCTTTGTCTAATCCTGGAAAAGTAGAGTTGCCTTGCAATCTTTGTCCCTTATGACTCAATCCATTTAGCCGCAGTGAGGACTACACCACTCGCACTAATTAAATAGACTTTTCTCATCAGAGTCTCTTTGTAGGGTCTTTGGCTATTATCAACTCTTTCGTTCGGGCACAGGATCTAAAGTTTACAACTTCTAATTCATTTTAATCCTTTATATGCTCTTGTGTTATATATTCTCCTGCTGCAGGCAAGACTTTTATTTAGTCTGTTTGCACCCGGAGAAGGATCATATAGGATCTAGAGCTCACCCAGCCTCTATAAAATATTATAAAAATAGGGTCCCCAAAATAAGGAGGAAAAATCTGACGGTTAAGAGTGACCTAGGACAAGTCACCTCCTTGCAGAACCGTTGTCCATGAAATAGTACAGTCGCTACCATGTACTGAACTTCTGTCAAGTTCACGGGTTGTAGTTTTTTTTTTTATATATATATTTTCTTCAGCTGAAATCATTTTTAGCCTTTTGAAAATATGCTTTTATGAATGTCTCTTATACTAAAGAATGTTTAAGAGTATGTGTTAGCCTCATTCCAATGAATTCCCATGTTAAAGTGACAACAGTTTTATTATAGTGTTGGCAAGATTATATTCATAGTAACAAACCGCGTATTTACCTGGTTTTCGCTCTTTTAAGTGCACACACTTTTCTGAGACTAGCTGATTCCCCAGAGCGTCTCTTAGACCCATGGATTTGATAAAGCTAATATAGTTATATATTACAAATTAAACCACTTTTTAAGTCTCTTATATTTCATATTTTTCCTTTAATAATTTTTAGTATGTACAATGAATTCAATTAATTTCATTTTATGGAATTTTAAGGGTTTAATTGTTTCTTTCTAGAATTAAAACTGTGATTTGTTGTGTTATCCTGAGAAGTGGCAAAGATCATTTTTTTTTCTGGGTTTGTTGGGAATGTAAAAATACTTTTTCTGAAACCCAACTAATTCTGAAAACTAGAATAAGTGTAATAATTTGTTTAAAAATCTAGATTAATATTTTTAGTTGTATGATGGTATTCACTATCTGATTAAATTAAATATTAGTTGTATTGTCCATTTTGTTTTATTTTTAAGAACAATTAAAATAAGATGTGTTTAAAAACACCTTATAAGATTTATCCAATGTTTTTTTGTATTTGTATTTTATTTATAATAAAAAAAAAAATATATAGCTTATACAGATTAAACTTGCTTAAAGTCATATCCAGAATCTCTTTTTATATTGCCTAGCATGCATTGGTGTAAAATAACATGAAGTTCCAAGACGACTAATTTTTTTATTTTTTTTTTATTAGTTTTATTCCAATTAATTTAACAATATACATTTTTTAACATATTACTTAGTACATGTTGAGATAAAACCATTTAAACTGCAAGTTGAATTAACGTACTTAATAAAAAGCAGTATACATTTATAAAAGTAGGAAAAAGGAAAAGCAAAACCTACACAAAATAAAAAAAATTAAATTAAAATAAATAAATTAAAATAAGTATAATATTTGGTAGTAAAATAAACGAATTTAGTACAATACATTTTTCTACGTTTGAGGAATAAATATACATATAATTAATAAATTATTATTGTGTCGTAAGCTGTTTGAATTTTGTGAAAGTATTTTCCCTCTTTTTAATTAATTAATTAATTAAATAAATTAATTTAGTTAATTGTATCCTCCGAAATATTGAAATAAATTTAAATTAAATGAGACAAAAAAATTGAACAGAAAAATATTCAGAAAAAAAACAAAACAAAGTTTAAGCTTTAATTAAATTCAAATCTTAACTAATAATTTTACTATCTTCTGAAGAGAAAAAATGAGTTTGATCAATTGTATCAATTTTATATAAAATTGCAGTTCGCTTCTTTCCGAAACTGAACGAAGTCGCAATAGTGGGAGAAAGAGCGCGAGGTGGGGTAGATAAGGCAGAAGAAGGCTGCTCTCTCACCGGCGTCGTCGGGGCTCATGCAACGTATCAAATAAAATGGAAAATAATTAATTTTTTTTTTAATGTTCCGAATTGAGAAAATAATTAATCAATTATCTTAACTAATTAATCCGGCCCCCGTAGGACCATAAAGATATGTGTGAAACGCGGTTGAAAATTAGAAAAAAAAATGATAAAATTAAAAACAAAACAAATTAAATTAAAAACAAAAATATTTAAACTGGAATACGACGCTACCCGGTAAGTCGTCCTCGGACAGTATGGCAATAAGGTAAGGAAAATCAGGCAAGGAAATAAAAGACTGACTCACCGAATCTTGCCGGACACTCCTCTCCTTAATGACGTCTCGTAGGTTTGAGCTCACCGCGGTGGCGTACGTCCAATGCCGGTCCTCTCAATTCGGTGATAAAACATAGGAAGTGGCGGTGCAAGATAAGCGGGATAATCAAAGGAGCGATGTAGAAATAAGCGGTGACCAACAGGTTCAGGAAGCGGTATAACAATAATAGATGTAGGAAAATGCGGGGGCAACTCGTTTCAGCGGAGGTATACAATAGAGTAGACTCCGGGTAGGCGGTTTTAATCCTGTTAGCTGTAAACACGCTAACCCGGAATTATACAGAAATTAGAACTCAAAGTAAATAAATACAGAACTAAACAATTATAAGGTAATAAATTAAATATATTTATTCTTATAGTATATGTCTAGTTCGTCTATGTATGTATCGTTTAAGCTTTGTTTGTTATAACTGCCTATTGATTGCATTAAGGGAATTCCTGAGTTTTCTATTGAGTTGAACAAGTTCCCAGTCCGGGAGTGAATAAGCTGTTTGATTGTTTGTAGGTCTAAATCTAGTATCATATCGGTTATTTTTGTGTCATTTATGATTCTCATACATAAGTTCTGTATTCTTTCTATTTTTTTATAGTTGGAGTAACAGGTGTAGCTCCATACAGGGGAGGCATATGTCAGTAAAGTTCTTATGACTGATTTATATTATATAATTTTGTTTTTACTAGAGAGCGGAGATTTTCTACGGAAATATGGGGCCATAGTACTTACAGGATGTTGGCTTTACAACATTTGTTATTTATATGGGGAGTTAACTAGGTCTGGAGTTAGATAAAAGATTAACATTAAGTGACCAGAGTTAAGTGAAGTTTGTGCCCAGGGTATTCAAGTATTATTTAGGATAATATGTTCCGGTATAGAAGGCCTTCTTTTTTGTAAATATTATTGCTGAAGTTTTGTATTCGTTTATTTTTATTATCCATTTTTTATAATATTTGCTTAATCTAGAGTATAAAGATTTTGATCTATTTTCTATTGTATCTATCCTTTAGGAACTAGTGTAAATGGCGGTGTCATCTGCATATCTAAAAGATGTTTCAACTGTAGGGAGTGTGGGTAAGTCCAATATGTATTAGTTAAAGAACGTTGGTGAAAGACAGGATCCTTGTGGGAGACTGCTGATAAGGGATGTTCAGGATTTGTGGTTTGTTAATTGTGATTTGAAAGGATCTATTAGAAAGGGATGAATGGATAATATGAATTATGTAGAGTGGGAATTGGTAAGTAATAAGCTTGTCTATTAGTCCGTTATGCCATATTGTGTCGAAAACTTTTTCGATGTCTAGTAAGATCATCTCTGTATGTTTTTTTTTCCCATTAAAACCTGCTGTAACATAATCTGTCAATCTGGCTAACTGTGCTACTGTGGAATGATGGTTTCTAAAACCGAATTGTTCATTAACCATGATATTGTTTTCAGATACGAACTTGTTTATCCTTTTCAAGAATATTTTTGAAAGAATGTTAAAAAGGCTAATCGGTCTGTAGTTAACGACTTCTGAAGAGTCTTTATTTGGTTCAGGTATCGGGATAGTTTTCGCTGTTTTCCAGGAAGTAGGGAAATGTCGGAGGCGGAAGATGGAATTGAAAATTTTGGTCAACACATTAATGATTTTTACTAAGATTTTTAATTACTATTGTAGGAATATTGTCTTCACCCGGGGCTTTTTTAGTTTTCAGATGTTTTATAATGTAACAGAACCGTGGCGGGACTGGCCGTAAATAAGTTTAATTAAATCATTTAGTCGAGCGATCGTGGGGCTGAGACCGTCAAGGATGCTGAGGTGGCGTCTAGACGGTGGCCAGCGTGGGAGAGGGAGATCGCGATCGCTCAGAAGTCAGTCAGTCTGTCCCGTGTGCAAAGAGGTGTAACGTCGCAGTGTGAGAGGTTGGAGACAATTGGTGTTGGTTACTGCGGAACCGATCAGATGGGAGGATCGCTACACGTTATACAAGGTACATGTGAACAATTTAATTTCTGGGGATAGACTCATTGATTGCCGTGGAGTATCAGGCTATAATTTTTGTTCTGAGACTTATAATATTCCCTTATTGTTTTTTTTTGATTTTCTTGTCCTAGCAAATAAGTGGGGGAACTGGTTGTACCAGTAGTGTAGTAATTACAGAATTTTTAACTATTCTAATATTTTTCAACAGTTTGGTTTTATTATTAATTTATTAAACATTTTTTTTATATTTGTCAATAATTTGGTTTTATTATTAAATAAAAATAAATATAGTCATTTTATTTATATTGCTTAGTTCTTAGTAAGAGTACGTTCTCCTAATTTTCTTTATTCTTCTTATGTGTTACTATTCTTTCCTTCCTTTCACAACCCCATTCCCTTCCAAATAAGCCGGGGGTGTTACATATAATATTGATTGTTTCTTTTGGCGGTTCGGAGGGGAAGTTAGAGGTTAACTTTTTTTGGAGATATTTATTCACAGTTTTATTGTAATATTTACAGGAGTGAGCTAGTCTTTGGTGATTAGACAGGTGGAGGTAAAGCGTTCAGCCAGTAGTATCCCCTTATTTTATCAGAGTAGGCAAATCCATCCGGTATTTTACGTAAAGACGACTAATTTAACCTTTCGGGTACATAGGTATTCCAGAAGATCACATTTGGTGGAGTAAATGAGAAATATTTTAGCTTTTTTTTAATCATAAAATGAGAAATATGTTTTAGTTATTTTTAAAAAAATCCCCTTTCCTTCCTGTATTAAATTCCTGTAAATTCCTTCCCGTGATCGTATCAAATTGGAATATCAAGGTTAATCAAATTGGCATAATATAATAATTAATTAATTGATTTGATAAAATATTTTTTAAAATTATATATATAAAAAATAAAAATAATAATAAATAAACGTTTACATTAAAAAAAAATAAAAAATAATAATAATAGATAAATAAATTTTTAAAAAAATAATTTTTTTACTTTGTATTATTTTTGTTGATGTGCTGTTAGAACATATTTTGTTATTTTATACTAAAGTCTAATGATTCATAAAATGAGAAAAATGATCTGATGTTTCAAAGATCAAAATTTGGTTTTGTAATGCAATATTATTTATTGACCATGGAGGACTAGTGATCTCCTAAGAATTTTTAAATGTATGACTTTCCAGGTACTTATACTTATAGTGTGTTATCTTTGGACATTTATGTTAAATTATTTATAGTAATGAAATTATTGTTAATTTATTTATTAAAGTTAAAACATGCAGGAGAGGAAAAGATTGAGAATGACACCATAATGTCGAAACGTCTCTAAACAGTGAAAATTAATGAATAAACAACAACTGGAAAACGGTTTTATTTCTCTTACCCTAAATAAATGAAGAATAAATCCAGTTTAAAAAAAGAAAAAAAAATTATAAAAATTGGCAATAAACTAATCTTATATAAAAAAGAACTAAAGTCTAGTGATTTTAAAATATATAAATACGTATAAATCATACTACATAGTTTTTCTATGTCCTCAGTTCAAAATGTATTCATATATGTAATATAAAATAAATAAGTAAAAGGCTTAGCGAACCCGAAGGCTCGATGCCGATACCACCAATCTCCGCTTACAAACATCACAAGCATCACCCAAACCCAAACCCGCCAGATCACTGCATAACGCAATCCTCTCGCCTACGCCTCGGCCTACCCCTCAGACGCTTCCCAGTCGGTACAGCGCTAATTAATATCTTAGGAATTTGTTCGTTACTAATCCCAGCAACTTTACAGGCCCATCTTAATCTTCGCGCCTTTATTTTCTCTTAAAGTTCGTTTTTCCTAGTTACCACAGACCCTAAGTACTTAAACTTCTCCACATGTTGGAACTTATTCCCTCCTACAACAATATCACCAAAATTTCGCCCTTTTCTGTTACTAACCATATACTTAGTCTTATCCGGATTTATTTCCAATCCTGTTTCTTTACCAGCATTCATTAACGTAACGTGTAATATTAATAACAAATATTTGTCAGCTGAAAGGTTTTTGTCTAATTCTTTTCTTTCATTGTATATGTGATTCTGTATGGATACATTTAAATTTGTCCAAGTTTTTGATGTTAGAGACTGGTCTGTTTGATACCGCATATTACTTTTGTGAATTGTAGCAGATTATACTAGAAATAAACATATAAAAAAACAACAACATATATTTTAATAATACCACTTTATATTGCATATGTAACTGCTGATTTCTACAATGAAATCAAGTAAAGCTACCATTTAAATAATGCCTTGAATCCCATGAATCAATTAATTTAGATCGGTTAATTTCCAATCTGCATTTACTATGCATTCGCTAATTACTAACGATTAATAATAAATACTTGGCATAATTACACAATCTAATGGTAATTATTTTATCCAAATCATTTATCAGTTTTCATTTGTGTTATTTGAGATGCTTCGCTACCAGAAGAATTACGAGAAATGAATCGGCAGGTTATTTACTTGAGCTGATAATAGAGAGCACAATAATGCTAATTGGAACGTGAGAAAAATTATAATGAAAATCCAACATATTATTCATAAGTCATTTAAGTCTCTTTTATTATGATTTTAATGGTCATAAAAACCAAAATTGGAGATCTATGAGGTGTATCATTTATTTTTTATTTTTACGGAATTCGCGATAAGAACTATTTCGTGTTAGTTTGCGCCATTTTGTCTTTTTTCTAAACTTACACAATCCAGTAATTTTTTTTCTACTTCAATACTTTTCAACTCAATATTAATTACAAAATTAAGAACTAATAAATGTATTATGTAGAAGGTTGTTTACAATGTTATATTGAAGTCCTGCTAACGTTAAATTAACACGCCCTGCGATACAGTAATTAAATTACCGGAATATACACATTTTGTATTTGTAACGTTCAACCCTTGGTAAAATTAATGGGCCTGCCCTTCCGACCTTCAGAAAAATGATTTTCCACCTTTTTTCTGCCCTGAAAGCATTTTACTGTAGCCCTGACAACAACCGGCGAGCTATAAATGATGAATCCATCGCCAATATACGATCAGGGACACAGGCACCACGAAATTCTGTGAATTGCATGTGCCTCCCGTAGTAGGGCGTCTGTGAAATTGAAAAGCAGTGAGGCAGAAGTATTATATTGGAAGTGGAAGTCGATCGGGTTTTAGTGTCGTTGTAGTTTTGCCGTGCCAATCGTGTATTCTCAGTGCTTACTAGTAACAATTATTATTTAATATAGTTTTGTACATGTATTCTTAATGTGGATTTACAAAAAGACTAAAGTAACTTTTATATTATAGCTGTTTTTTTTAAATTAAAGGAAATACTATAATACTATCTCGGTTTTTTTTACTTTAATATGTCTTTCCTTCAATAAAGGAAGGCAATTCAAAAAAACCGAATGGTAACAAAAATCGGGGGATACAGTTTAGTCTTGCAGCTACTTTTCTATCCGAAATTCAACAACAAATTAGACAACTGGATAGCTAAAGGATCAAAGAATTAATTACGGTCAGTGAAGAATCAGGCATGTTGGAGGGAGAAGGGCCACCATTTTGAGATGCTGTGTATCGAGATTGCCATCCATCATAGCTTTTGACTCAGAAAACCTACGACGTTCGATTTTGTTTCTGTCCTCAAAACCTATCGCTTTTAAAACATTAGTGTAAGATAGTGACAGTGAATATAATAAGGCATTAGAATAAAAAAACAAACATTACCAAAGTATATATATATATATACTTTGCTAATATATATATATATACGCGTCTAAAAGCCATATCCAAATACAGAAATCAAATACGGGTTGAATGGGCTTATCAAGAGCGAACGAATGGTAAAAATAAAACACCATTTGACCGAGTCAAACAGAAATATAATTAATAAAGATATATTGTAACACAGTTATTATTTGTTTACTTTATTTTTTCCTGTATGTATATTAATAATAATATTTTATATAAAAAATATTACACGTTACGTAAACGTATTCACTTATGACACAGTCGTGCCCATGACACTCTATTTTTATGTTAAATTGGCACCTGCGCAGGATAGTATGCAGGGAATTTGATATCAATGTTCTTTTTCCTCCTTGGTTTGCAGGAATATATATTTTTTGAGCTAGTTAATGTTTGATGTTGAGACTAAGCCAATCTCTTTTTAAACTTCTCATAGGAAGTTCAGGTAACATGGGAAAGTAAAAAATAGAAAGAACAAGAGGATTTTGGTGATGTGTTAACGAGGAGAATGTCATGTACGATTTTTTACATACATCACATATAACTTATTTATTTTTAATATAACAAACATATAATAAGATTTTTATAAACCTTTTTTAGATCTATATTTTTGGGTTTTCACTATTTAGTTTACTAGCCTAGAATGTCCTGGTGTTAAATATTCAAAATAAAAAGAAACAAGGAAGGTATTCGTAACACATCCTACAAAACTTGTAATCCGTTTTTTATATTTAATAACCTTTATTCTTAATTGGAGTTTTACAAAATAATACATGTCAAAACCCCAAAAAAACAGTATACAACTTGAACATTTTTCAGGAATGCATTTCTGAAACAAAAGTCAGTTTGCCCTATCGGTTGGCTAATTTTACGTTAGATCGCTTTAGACAAGAGTTAGATTAACCTGGAGTTCGGATTCGTACCAATCCAAGACAATATTATGATACCACCCCGACAAATCTTTATATTTTGTAAATATTCACTCGAGAACAACGTCACTTCGCTAGAAGTTATTAGAAGAAGTGGATCTCCGCATTAAGGAAAAGTGTTGAACCGGTTGAAGTGTTGTTCACAGATACCTAGCAGTTCTAAGTCTCTATTCGATGTATGCATGAAGGGTGCATACAAACATTTGTTGTTGCTTCTACTAACATCTGAGACCATCCCCCTTCCATATTCATTGTCATAGATACTTGCGCCTATCACGGGTGGGAAATTCCAAACTCGGAGAAAGCCGCGCAGAGACTGATGTATGTAGAACCCTCTTATACATATTCATGATTGCGGGGCATTATGGTGATGGAGCCTGCGACAGTCAGCTGATCCCTATCTATCTTATCATGATGACTGATTTATTAGTCCTTCAATTCGGTTGATACTGGCAGCTTCCACTCGTAGCGGGGTTAAATAGATCTACCTGTCAGTTCTGCCTCTGGCGAATAGTGCCGGCCTAGTTATTCGCTTATGAGATACTGATGTTACTTGTATATTATAAGTGCTATAAAATGTTTAGTATTCAAATAAATCGGCACCATACTGTCACTTATGGGCAGCGTAAAGTGTTCATTGTGCTCTGGTTATTCGTTATCTGTGATATGTTTACTCCAAGCAGAGGAGAGAAATTTATGCCTGAAAAATTTACAGAATCATATCATATTTTCTATCGATTTCAAACAAGAACTAATCATAAATAAAATACCTGATAGTATAGGATGATATGCATTAAGCATGTCCATTTTTTTGTCCATTTATTGAATATCTCCATCGATTATGATGATGCCTCAAATTATTCCATAAAATTCATTGAGGATTCTGAAATAATGCTAACTTAAATTACTGAAAAATGATGTTACAGTGTAAAAAAACACACAAAAAAAAGTTACCAGCATAACCCCCAAAGGATATTGGATTCATTACATGGTAGAGATTGTACTATTATGTGGAAAACGGTTGTGCCAGGATGTGTTTGATCTGAGATTACGCTCAACCCCCAGGTTTTCCCGCAAGAGTTCACCATATCACCCGAGGCTGTTAAAAGACAAAATTTACCTTCCACAGAAACTCTCCTCTCTACCAATGAGCTGCTCCTAGATCCGTATTAAGGGACGGAGTATTTAAAATTTTGTGGAGTAGACGGGTGCCTTTTCATAACACGCTACTACATCATTAATACATTCCGCCACATGCTTCTGTGCATTTTAATTTTAATACCTTAGACTCGTAGCTTTTGGACCTGTGAACATTCGTAAAGTAAATCCATGAACTGTCAAAAGAGTTGTTCACTAAAGGTTCAATATTCTATGCCATAACTTCCATAAAAATGGTTAAAGCAGATATTTTCTTTCTTAATAAATATAATGTTATACAAATTTTAATTTAAAAAAAAATTAATAATGTAGAAGCTGGATAATATCCACATAGATCTTATACATGACAATCTAACGCAATGGTATCGTATATACCAATGTAACATATTGCAATTATTATATAGTAAGTATAAATGTTATTAAATATTATTAAATATCAATAAACGTTACTATGATTATTAAATAACAAGTATTTAAAATAGATGATGGCATGATGTTGAATTACCAAGTTAAAATCAGACATCAAAATAGCGATTTTGATATTAACAACTTTAAATCGTAAATTTCTCGATTTAACTCATATAATATAAGTTTTTAAGTTACTAATTTTTCTAGGATCTTAAAAGTTATCATCAGTATTTTAATTAAACCCTCTTTCGAAAGGAAATGAACATGAAAATCTTTTCAAGTCAAAAGTTGGCAATGTAAAATATTGATGTTGTAGGAAGGGCGGAAGTTGCTAGGAATTGGACATTGTGAATTCAGCCGTGGCCATTTGTTGCCAGAACTAGGGGCATCTACTATAGAACTTTGTGGAAAGCAACAAACATAAAATCCACTTTACAAGAATTTTTCACCAGTTTTCACTTTAGTATAAAACTGTAAATTCTATTCTTTAAACAGCCTTGAAAGACAATGTAAAAGAAATATTCCAAAACTTATAACTTTTTTTCCAATAACCACATATTCAGGACCAGGTCCCATAACAAAAATAATTGACTAGATATATATATACTTACAAAAAATGCTTATAAATAATAATATCGTAATAAGTAAAATAAATTAACAGGAACTCATCCATTTCTTCTAATAGAGATGAGTTATCAATTGTAACTGATTAAAAATCTGTGTAAGAATTTATAAGATTTAGGATAATTAGGAAAAGCATGGATTTGAGTGTGAAAAAGGAAGAAACATGGTGGATTTCAGGATGGAGCGGGTTTCGAAATGCGGTGGATATATATATATATATATATATATATATATATATATATATATATATAGATATATATATATTTTTTTTATTATTATAATATGTATATATAATAGGAAATTTAATAAATCTAGTTTTAACTAAATACAAACATTTAATTGTGATCATTCAATTTGCTATTCAGCTGAAATTATTTCAAATAAAGGACTAGTTTAATTGATTATTAAAAATATTTAGTTCTTGATCCACTTAATAATGGATACTGGATTATCAAAGAAAGATTTTTTTTTATTTCTCACTTATACCTAGCCTTCTAGGTTATTGGTTTGATGTCTTAATTATACGTGATTTCAAAAAGAAGAGGCAGTCAAAATTGTAATTTTTACAATCAACCCTTGGGATTTTGGCAATAACCTAATACGAAAAAAAACATAAAAACATAAACGTTCTGAAAAAGAAACTTATTTTTAAGTAAAGTAGATTATCAGATGTTTGTATATTTAAAATAAATAAATAAATTACGTGCTTTTGACAGAATGAATTAAATAATTATTAATACATTATATTTGTTATCTATAATATTTTATTAGTAGCAGCTGAAGGCTGAAAAAGGACCTCCTGCAAATGACAAATGCTTTTCTTGAATTCTTTTGAAAGCTCCTATAGTTCGCAACTGACGAATCGTTTTCTGATGGGCAAATCCATGCAGATTTGTCTCAATAACAACCTGTGATCTTACCAAAGCCAGGGGCATGGAAAAACAATAGGGGCTAGAGGCATCTCCCAAGGACATCATATAATCTGGCCCGCTTTAAGTCCTTCAGTTATCCCACTTAGGCATTGGCTCCATTTTGTCATCAATCTAGAACTAGCAAAACAGATATAGCGATAAGCATCGTCCTTCTTCTTCTTCTATTGGTGCACTGATTGGAAGTGAATACTATCACCTTTATTTGGATATACATTTCGAATGTAGTTATAAATTAAAAAAAAAAGTAATATGTGTTACACACGCAAAAATAAAGTATCTAATTATCTAATAAAGTATCTAAGTAAATAAAATCGATGGCTCAAGAAGTGATCCTGAATGAAATTAAAACATGCACATTAAATAAAACATAAAAGAATGGGTACCACATTAGATATGAGGTAAATAATTTCTGTTACGATTATAAAACCTAGGATTTTTTAGAAGCCCCCCTAGTCCCTTTTTTATTAAATTTATTTTTTTTAAAATTAATAAAGCAGATCTTAACTCCGCACTCCAACAAAACACCAATCAATATTTACTTGGATGTGCTTTATTTATTTTCCTTTTCATTCTGTCTCGAAAGGTTTTTTAATGACTGTCGCTTATTTCTTAACGAATATTTTATTTCTCTTTTGAGATTTTCCATTTAATAATTTGATGTGTAGCATAAACCCAAGGAAACTTGCATGAACTTGAAATAATATGTTCATAACATGCTTCGATAACGGGGATGGATCCTATGTGATGTTGAACTCTCCTTGTCTCACACATTTATGAATTGGGTACCCAAAATAGGTTGTCAAAGATAAAATACCTCCTGTAAAAGTGTGAAAGGATAAGTACAGTCTCTACGAAGAACTGAAATTTAGACCCTTCGTGGGTTGTAGATAACCCTGATAACCTGAACTAGTAAAGAAAATAAATTCCAGTATTATTATTCATTTAATAAAACAATTTATTACCTCCCACTAAGGTAAAGGAGTTGAAGAACCATTACAGAACCCTCCTAAGCGAAAATAGACCTCAGTTTGCGTCCCAGGAAAATGACACTGAGCATGTAGAAGCGGAGGGACCGATAGAAGTGGAGGAGAGTGATGTTCAGAGGTTCCTATCAAAGGCTAAGACTGGCACTTCTTCGGGACCAGGCGGAATTGGTATGGAGCTCCTGAAAGCTGGTAGCGCGAAACTGGTAACCCTTTTGACGGAGGCGATCAACCTTGTCCTCAGGGGATATTCCGGATGACCTGAGGGCTGGCTACATCAATATATAAGAAGGGTGACAGAAAAGTTTGCCGAAATTACGAACAGGCTGCTGGATTGGGTTCCACCAGGGAGGAGAAGACACGGGCGGCCAACAAGCAGGTGTATGGAGGGAGTCCAGGAAGAGATGGCCGGTAGGGGTCTCCAGGAAGGGGATTGGATGGACCGAGAGGTGTGGAGCTCTGCTCTGAAATGTTGAGGCAACCCATGTTGGAACGCCGGAACAATGGGTGAAGTTTCCAGCAATATATGATACTTACGAAAAAGTATTAGTAAAAAGTAATTAGTCCAATATAGCCTGATTATATTATCACGTACCTTACTTAAAACATACCTACTTTTATACTATTGATATTTTACATTTTTATAAACTGTCTTCTTACATTCTCTTATGTAATTAATATTCTTTACACTAGTATAAAGTATTTTCTACCTATTAATATTAATACTGTATTTTCTAAAATAATTTTTATTTTCAATTTTATTCTATTTTATATAATTCGTTTCTAGATTTTTATAATTTTACAATTTTTATTTCTTCTTTTTTATTACCTATAATTTTAGTGCGTAATTCTTATCACTTTCTAATTTACCCATATCATTTCACATTCCTATTGTATATTCAGTTTTTATTTATCTGTAATACCTTAATTTTTTAACTGTCAACACTTTCTGTTTTATTATTATTTTCTTCATGTTTTATTATTATTTTCTACATTTTAACCTTCATAATTACTTTACTGTACATCTTTATCAAATTTTATCATCATTATTACACATAATTATCAATTTTTGCCTGTTTTCACCTTCTTTTAGTTTATCTATATTTAAAATGTTTTATTATATTCATACCGCTTTCTTAAATTGTCTGTATTTTGCTTATAGCCCTGAAGAAGACCTACAACGTAGGTCGAAACGTTGGCTAACAATAAATATCATCTGAAATTACTTGAGAATTTCATTCAGTGACCTCTACCCGGACCAATTTCTTCAACATGAGTTGTTTCATGTTTGAACTTGAAGTTTTA
This sequence comes from Arma custos, assembly GCA_037127475.1. Lineage (NCBI taxonomy): Eukaryota > Metazoa > Arthropoda > Insecta > Hemiptera > Pentatomidae > Arma > Arma custos. The sequence goes on from CM073764.1 coordinate 11,441,299, forward strand.
TGGGAATAATGACGTGGAATAAATAAAAAAAAGTTTCTAAAGTTTCTTAAAATTTTCTAATGGTTAATGAAAGAATTTTAATACCATCATGGAATGCTTTGCTTTGAAAATGCCCAATTTGTTTTTCATTTTAACTCGTATGATATTTTCAAATACCTATATTGATGAATTAGGTTTTTTTATTTATGAAATAATTCTTTTGAAGGAGCGATATATCGTTTTTGACGTTCAAATGGATTTTATTAACAATTAAGTAATTTAGTACAGATTAAATCTTTCTGGAAATTGTTTAAGAAAGTACTTAATTATAATAAGCTTCTTTAATCCTTCCATTCCCAGGGGAGCTGCAGAGATCGCGAACAAGTTAATTAGAAAGCTCTTCTGTGTTGGAATGATAATAGGATTGCCTATTTCTGCCTCTAGCGTCTTTGAGCGGGGGCTTAAACTTTAAATCTGAGGAGGAAAGGGGTAAGAAGGAGTAGAAGGAGGAAGAGAAGGATCTTAATAAAATGCACGACAAAGTGCCTGAGGAGGGACTAATGGACGGATGTCAGAGTTATAGGGGTGTTAATCAGGAACGAGGATGCCGGAGGAAGGGCCGTAAACACCTGTAGTCTGTCCCGGGGAGGACACAATTAACGGCAAGACAAACGGCCTCCGGAGAAAGAGCGGCCCGGGTTGAAAGTAATTAAACTAAAGTAGAGAGCTGGTGTAAATAAGGAGCAAGATGCGGGCGGATCTTAGGCGGATCCTCCTAATTACCTCGTGAGGGAAGGAGGCCTTCTTCTGGTCGGATTGGTTGCAATTGGATCCGGGGGCGATCGCTTGGATCTTCAGTTAGTTTAAGCTCAGAGGGTTATATTAATCCATACATTAAACATATTTAACATACATTAAATATATTTAATGTGTAATCTATCATACGTATAGTGATCTGACAGATTTGCTTTTAGTTAGTAGTCTATGGACAGAAGTTTGTGAGCAGAGACTGGAGGTATCTGCAAGGAGCCTTCGGGTGCACTAAGCCTTATTATTATTAATCTATTGTACGAAAAGTTAACAAATGCTGGATGAATTATAAAGAAGAGTTATATTTATTATGACATTGAACGATATAACACATATAAACAAAGTTAATTTCTGATATTAACGTACTAGATTGCTATAGATGCTACGCAATGATCTCAAGGAAAAGTCAGATTCTGTGATCTGAATAATATTTAAATAATGAAATGAGATACCACGCTGAGATCCTTATACTTATATAGTAATTATATGCCATTGATGATTAAGAGACAGAACCCTCTCTTCTCTAAAGGTTGGCGTGGTTGACTGAATAGGAGTTGTTTATTAAATAAATATCCGTTTTCATTTCATTGAATAACATTATAAATATAATATCGTGTGCTGATCATAGTTGTAAGATAAATTATAAATGTACTTACAAAGAAAGAAAAGAGGGACACACATTTCCCTATATGTGACAATCTACAAGTTGAGTTGCCCGCTTCTGGCCAAAGACGTCCTTTCTCTTAAGAGAAAAGGTACCGATCATAAGGGACACTTAAATTCCCTACTCAATGCCCCCTATTTATTTAGGTATTCTTATTGTTCCAAATAGTGTCATATATATCAAGGTAGACCTATTAACGATAGACTAACATTGTATTTTAGACTATTTTCTTGAATTATTATAGTCTAGCCATATTCTCTCTCCTTTTCTCTCTTTCTTAATCTATTATAGCTGGTATATATACATATAAAAGAAGATGAAAGATCAAGAATTGCTGACAACGGATGCTATTTCACACCTTATTGGATTACGAGTCCATACGTGTACAGAGAACTTTGATCATCAATGTGAAATCAAATGTGATGTCCCCAGTCGCTGCAGAAAAGATTCCTGGGCAGAGTGTATCACATCCACTTTTCATGAGCTGGTCGGCCTGATGCAATGATACTAGCATTAAAGGATTTCATTCTTAAATTCGTATGCGTGAAAAAATGAAAACCTGTTTCTACAAGCTAATAAATGAAAGAATATAATGCAACGCCAACTTTATATAAAGAATACCAATGAAAACGGTTCCTCCTGAGCAACACCATTCCTACACTCTATGTTTTTTTTTTTGAGAATTTAATATATAAATATTTCTAGTCCGTCGATTTCTACCAATATCTGGGTCCTCTTATGAGCTGGGACTCGTGCATGAATTCAGATGCCTCCAGAAGAGCCAAAAAAGTTAATAGCACCTTCTATCAAATAAGAGCGCAATAATAGGAAAGAAAGAAAGAAGAAGAAAATCCAAATTTGTTATTTTCAAAAGAGTATATTTATGCCCTTACTATGGGATTTAACCGAACGCTGGACATTCCTGGAGAAACCACTGGTTTTTCTGAGAAGAATTTTTGGAAAGACGAAGAGAAACTGTAAATGAAACAACTAAAAAAGAACTAAGTGTAGCGTCAGTTACACATAAAATACAGGAACGACAACTCAGGTGGCTAGGACACGTATGGAGAATTCCGGAGAAATCTGGAAGAAATCTTTCATTGAGGCAAAACCGGAGGAACCAAGATTTGTTAAACACCCCAGGCTTACTTATAGAGAATACCTAAAGGTTCTGGGAAGGAAGAAAGGGAAGACATGACCTGATGAGACAAATTGCTGAAATGGATCGAGGCTCAAGCTTGACGCTGAAAGGAAAAAGTTCAAGGGATGAAGATTCTTTTTTATAAATTGAAATCAAATTGTATCTTACCTTATAATAACTATAACCTTTTATTAATCTAGATCAAATATTTCTTTTGAAATTGATCTACAGTTTTTGATCCGTTCCGTATAAGTAACGATTCAGTTAAAACGTTATCAATACATATCCTTGAACTCGTGAAAAAAGTTATAAAATTAATGATGAAATAATGACATAACACCTGCACAATTCTTTAGCTGGGAACATATTCATTGTAGGAATACATACAGTATGACTATTCGACATACAATAGTCTACCCTAAATTACTGTGGTTCTATTTAAGGATCGATTAATTTTACATTAGTGGAATTAAATTTTAAAAACCAAATGTTCATCAATTCATATTACTATCACTAGCATATTTAGTTTCCTCTATACATTTTGTTCACTAAAAAACCTAAAATAAATCGAAGGTGGGGTTATATCATTAAGCAAAAGCAAAGTTGTTTTATTTTTTAAAAATTTTTGTTTTTAAAACATGGGATCTGATAAGAGAATAGATTTACCCCTGCCGTTAGGTAACTCCGGTGGCATTAGATAGAGCACTATCACGGAGTGACAGAGGATCCGGGTTCGAAGCCCGCCCGGGGGCATATCATTTTTTTTTTAAATAAAAATATTTAGAAGTTGTTTTATGATTGTAATTAACAAGATGACTAAATATTAAACGTAAATGGAATTCATCTGGCTTAATTTATTCTCTCCTCCCTTTCTTGAAGAGAACGCATTCCTCTGTAGGGCAGTTTCATTTGGAATTGGGCCATACCTGTTGACCTGTTGAATTGAGGTTGTAACGTTGCACAGTCAGTCAGTTACCTTCACACTCAGTGCCTTCTTCCTTGCTCAGGGAATATAGGCTCAAAATTCGCTTTATTTTGAAATTGGATGTGTGGAGGAATTCTATTCTTGGCATTTTTTTACCTCCTCAGTATAAAAAAAATATTAAGAATTTAATCAAATACTCAGATCTAGCCTTGGAACGACTAATCAGTCTTAAAGAAAATTCGTTTTGTTAAAAAACTGTTTCGAATTTCTTAATGTTCAAAAAATTATATGACTAGAAGGAGGCATGTTTTTTGGGGGATTAATGCATCATATTTCATTTTTTGTTATTATTATTTGCATTATTTGCATTATATTGCATTATTCCATTTCTTACAATCTGTTGTGCATCTTATAGTAGTACCCTATGCTCCTAATGTCATCAATGTAATCTTTCGCTGCCACAACCGTCCTTATAATATCGATGTGTTATTTTTTCTGATAATCTTATTGATCTATCTCTGTATTGAAGAAAACTTCAACAGTTACAATAAACATAAATACGTATCATAAATAAAATATTAAAAACTGATTAATCTTCGTAAATTTAATAAAAGTGCGCTACACCAAGAAAATATTAAAAATAATGAAATGTCTAACTGCTATCGAAAATTTAATAGCAAATTCGAAAATTGAGTTAAAAAACGAATAACAATGATTTTTAGTAACTTAGAAATTAGTTTAAAAAAAAGTTACCTAACGAAATTCCTAGCATATTTAAAATTACAATTTCAAAAAGTAATGAGCCGTCATAAATTCAATTAATTATGCTTCCATCTTAAAAAAATAATAATCATATACAATACATCAATACATTTTCTTCAAGAATAAATTAAATATTTCACACTTTAGATCTTAACTACGAAAATTCCGTTGAAATAATTCTGGTCAGTTTTGACTTTGAGGCTACTTATTCATCAAATTGAATTTCAAATAATTCCAATTAATATACCCATTTAATTAATTAAAATTAATTTCCACGTGTAAATATAATTATTTAGTCTGTAAATAATTTAACTGTAATTAAATTAGCGTTGTTGGGGACAGACTACCCATCTATTACCAATGCCCAGACTATCTCGTTGATCAGTTTTAGATTGAATAATGAGTGTGATGTTAGGATTTACACATTAAGAAAAATAATTAATTGTTATGTAATATGTTATGAACATGTTATGAAGCATGCTATGAAAATTAATCATTTATTAATTCATTTATCAAACTAATTCAAAATGCACTATTAAAATGCTATAAAAAATGAAATTACACAATATCATAAACCACACAAACATATGTTGAACAATGTTATTTACAGTCCCTGGCCATATTAATGTGACCACTGGATAATTCGTTCTTGTTACATGTTTGCATAATGTTGTCTTGTTAAATAATTATCTTTTTGTATGTGTAATGATGTAAATCGAGTTTAAATATTAGTTTTATGGGTAAGTTAGTTATCTGATAATAATATGAAATTGAAAAAAATAGTTTCGAAAATAAATCTTTATTTTACTAAAATAGAGCCAAAAACTCAAAAAGAAACACTATTATTTGTTATAATGCATTTGGGAAAAACCACAATGCAAAGCCTTATGTTTCAAAATACACCCACTTACCAGTCGACGTTTCGCCTATTCAGGCATTATCAAGACACCAAAAACAAAAAGGGGGTATGTGAATCACATCTCGAAGAAAAAGGTGCAATACATCCCAACGATCAACAGCCCAAACAGGCTCCAAACATGAGACAGCACCTCACCACCAAGACGTTCAACATACAACTGGTATGTTGTTATAACAAAATCTTTATTTTTTTTAAATATTTTGTGGTGTCACTCTATTTACACCCTATTTTACATATTGATGAAAAAAAACTATCAAAATAGTTAAAATATATGATACAAATAATAAATCAATAATAAACAATAAATTTAATGAAAAAGAAACAATAAATCCACAAAAATTTCAAACACAAATTATGCACGCCGTCACTCGTAAAAGAAAATGGCTGTACTAAAACCAATGCTGCCATTACTAAAAAAGAAAAAATACTTAAACAAACTTATAACAGTGTTGCCATTACTTAAAACTGCAATTTATTAAGACACGTGAAGTATATAAAAAAATTAGGAAAAAACAAAAAGAAAATAATCTTTCTTGGTGGTCACATTAATATGGCCAGAGACTGTGTATGTAATACACAGTCCTTGTATTTTCTTCGTCATATATATATATATATATATATATATATATATATATATATATATGAGGAAGAAAATGTTTATATCAATATAAATAAGTAATATTTATTTGGACATTGACGTTTTGACCCCTGAAGAGGAGCTGCAATGTGGGTCGAAACGTCGGCTTCTAAATAAACATTTCTCCATATGTAAGGGGATTTTTTGACCTATACCCGGACCATTTTCTTCCTCTTAAAAATATAATAACTAATTTTTATAGCTGTTTATTATACTGGATTGAAATGAGCCTTGATAACATGTTGTCTTATTTACGAAAAAAAATCTCGGATATTATTATCCGGCGGAATCAATTTAAAATTAATTGTTTAATTCAACAAAATAATTTACCAACTTTATAAATTCATATCCGATTGAGTTACTGTTCAGTTATTACAGTAAAATGTTAATTAAGGATTTATTAAATATTAAATACAATTTAGAAATGCATTTGTTTAAACAATTTTAATTTATGAACGGTGGAATATTATATTAACTTTATTTAATTAAAATACAATTAATAATATATGATTCCATGAATATGAATAATAAATGATTCCATGCTGTCAATCCTTAGGTATGATTTTAAAATCTTCCAACTTTATCATGACAATTTTGGATATTTGTCATTTTTCGATGTTCTGTATTACTTGTTTACGATATTCACCCGTATTAAATTGCCATAGATTTTTGTTACTTGTGATGTTATAATTTTTTCATTGCACAGATACCATTACAATTTCACAATGAGCTGTTATATTTGATAGTGGTATAAATTTATATATATATTAGACTAGTTTATTGATATTTGCAACTGTAATAATATTACAAGTGAATTTGCTAAGATGAACAAATGACATGAAAAAAAAAATACTTGTGGAGAAACTACCAATCGGTAGCACTCCAATAAAGTTCCATAGTAGAAGGTCTCAAGGCCATCTTCTATTCGGACGCCTCGGAGTGTTATCAGGAATATTATGGGAAGCAAGTTGAGAGACTAGCGGATTCAAGTGTGCATGAGCTTTTCATGGAAGGATAGGTATCTAGTTTGGGCCAAATCAGACACATATGGGATATTAAGATCATGATGGATGAGTTTGTTTGTGACGTAATAAGGAGCATTGAGGATTTTACGAAGGATTTTAGATTGTAAGGGTAGGATACGAGATGAATTGGATGGTTTAGTAGAGCCTCAAAGCTCAGCTCCTTATGTCCAAATAGGTCTGATAACTGTCATGAAAATGAGTCTTTTCTAAGTAGTCTTGAATGAGGATTCCAATTGAGACGTTTGTCCATATGGAGTGCTAGGTAACGTAACTGTCCAAAAGGGATTAGTGGAATATTATTAAAGGATACAGTAGGGCAGGAATTCGTAGGTTTAAGACGAAGAGTATTTTGATACGGTAATTTGATGGGATTTGTTAGGATTTATTTTAATTCTCCAATTCTGACACCATTCTTGAAGTTTTGAGATATGGGATTGAAGAGATTGGGATGCAACGAATGGATCCTTATTTACTGATAACACACATGTGTCATCAGCGTAGGTATTGGGGACAGTGCTAGGATGGGTTGGTATGTCAGCTTTATATATCGTGTATAGGATGGGACCCAGGATACAACCTTGAGGAACACCGGCAGACTGGGTAGAGGGAAGAGTAGGAAAAATTATGGTTTACTATAAAGGTTCTATTACTGAGGTAGGAACTGATAATAAGGAAGTAAGTAGGAGGTAAGAATTTACGGAGTTTGTACAGCAGACCCGGATGCCAATAAATTTATATAAAATTTAAAAGGTGTATAGGGGGTTTAAAACGTCACTGTTTGCTAAGTGCTAAGTGATAAAAACATTTCTGTTTGTCCATATTTTTAATGTATTTTAAATGGAAACTTTTAGATATCATGATTTGTATATATTAAATAACACAAAATGGACTTATACCTTCTTCAAAAATAACAGCTCAGTTTCTGACAGAATCAATTTAAATTTAATTATCTAAATTATTTATCAATAACATTGATTCATGTCTTATCGGGGTACAGTTCAGTTTATTATAGTTGCAATAAAATTTTAATCAATTTAATAAGTATGGAATACGAATTATAAACATGAAAATTTAAACAATTTTAATAAATCAATTAATGATTTTTTAAGTATTTGAATAATTATTTAATCTAAAGACATTTATTTAAATTATTTCAAATAAAAAGATTTTTAGGCATTGTTTTAAAATCTTCAAATTTTATCTTAACTTTTTTTTATTTGTCATTTTTCAATGTTTTTTTAAAAATTAATTATTTATAATATTCACTTAGGTTCAATTACTTACCATACTTCTTTTTTTTCTACTTGCTTGGTTTAACCATAATCTTTCTCTTGGTTTAATCATTTTATAAATAATATAAATATTATAAAGTTTTATAATATGCATTTTGACTTATTAATAATATAAGACGGTTGTTGTAAATATTTCTCACTTTTCAATGTTTTTATTTCATTATGTACAATATTCACTAATGTTAAATTACCATAGATTTTCGTAACTTGCCTGCAATAATTAAAAGTAGAATTTTAAAGTCGACACCGAGTGTAAATCCTTAGCAACTCGAATAGATTAATATGCTCTACGCAGAGACAAATTCATCACACTTCAGAAACTGAAGGGATACGGGGAAAAACCAATGGAGCTAATAGAGACATATCGATCTGAGTATAACGGAAACGCAGCCACGTCTAAAAGTGCTCGAGGGAAGAAGGGAAACTATGTTGCCTCCACTTTTCCAATTTGGACCTCTTAGAGAATCCCCAAAGTTTGGACAGCTCATGTTAACCTCTTGCAAATCTAAAGTCCTCTCTAGAACACTTAAGCCTTTGGGGTATGGCCAGTTTTTCTTTTATTTTTATGCTCCAGCTTTTGACTCAACTGAATCGTTTTTTTATTTCAGTATAGTGAGGATGGAGAACGTAAATGGGTTTCAACTGGGAAAAATCCGTATTTCCAATAATCGTGGGATTGGAACATCTGGGAGATTTTATTTTTTTCTATGATTCTAGATTTTTCTTGTGTCTCTATATTTGTTTTTCAAACATTGCCACCGGTAGTGATCGAGCGTATGAGAAAGAAATCCAGTAAACCCTTTTTTCACGCATCACGCACAAAAACAGTGTTAGAAGTAAATAAAAAAACAAAAATTATTGAGGTAAATTTCGAGGCAAAATCTGAAAATATGCATAATAAAAAAATTAAACACTCATTAATCTCACCCTGCGAAGTTAATGGAATGAACTTTAAGTCGATCATTTGAAGGTAGGAATTTACTATTATTTATTTTTTTCAAAACAGATATATTCCTTATTGTTTTTCATGGAAGCGGAAAATCTTAAATAATATAAAAACACTAGAGATTACTTTAGGGAAAATGTATTGTAAGCAATTGCGTACTATATTTGGATCAAACAAGACTGAATCTAAAGATATGAACTATACCCAGCGTAATTAAAGTGGTAAATAAAGTTGAATACTATCAAATTGTGTAAAATGGGCGTATAATACTTTTTTAATAGGAGAAATTCGCCAATGGTCAGTATTGTCAGGTCTCAGTGTGTATTTAAAGACTCATTATTTTGATTTATTATAATTATATTATTTGTTAGGCGTATAGTAGTAGGTTATTCTTATAAGATTTATTTTGTTGTATTTTATTTCTTAATGCTAATAAGGTTTTATCAAATTACTATCGAAGTTACTACATTATAACAATTAGAATACTCAAATACAAACAATAAAATATCATTTAGTTCTGAGTTACTTCCTTTTCTGATAATAGTTTACCTGACGAAATAACCAGTTTGTGAATGGCTCGGATAAATTTATAATTTTCCGGATCGGGCTTGAAGTGAGAAATTCAGCCTTTTTGGAAATAAAGCTTGTGATAGCTTATCTTCCTTCATTATGAATTTACTATTTGAAAGTGCTTTCTTAGTGGCCCATCCTGATAGCACAGTTTGTTACATAAAGCGGCCTGGGGGATTTAATTTTTTTTCCCTAAACGTTCATTTCACTCTCCTTTAATATTTTATATCAAATTAACTCTATTGTATTATGGGGGAAGTTTTACAAGATTCGTTTTTCAGTTTCATTTTTTAGTTCGATTATTATTATTACGTATCGGGTTTCCATGTAATTACTAGTACGTACCTGAACATATTTGTTCGTATTCAACTAGTAAAAATAATAAGAAAACACATGTAATAACAAAATTCCCTAAGATGGTACTGTTTCTAACTGAGCACTGTATAATTGCTGCGGTAGATACAGTACCATGATTTCACCGATATCACAGTCTAGGTATAGAAATTTTCAATTATAAAATTAATCCTAAAACCAAGCAAGTCATAAGACCTATTAATATTTTATGACTATTTATAAAAATTATTGGAGCGTGGTGGCTCTAGCCAATGGCTCTATCTCTGAGTTGTCGCGAGTAAAGTTCCGGTTTTTAATCCGACTGTTTCAGATAACTTATTTTATCTGTTAACAGCCGGGGATTGATCCTCTGGGATCTGAAACCAAACTGGGGGTTTGCTCCAGTTGTCTTAGAAAGAGTACACTTTCTAGAATGTACTGGGTCCAAGATTCTTCATAGGTCGTAGTAGTGCACTTTTTTAAAATTATTGTTAGAGCGAGAAAAGATTTTATTCTTAAGAAGTTTAGAATCATTCTATATTGTTGCCACTCTTTATGGACTGCATGTAAATGCGAAAGTCTACTATGCAGATTTTAGTTATTCCTACCGCAGGCATATTTTATTTCATCATAAAACAGATTTTTAGTTGTTATCAGAATGGTAAATTTTCCGACTATTGTCGAATACATGCAGGAGTAAAGTAATTCATTATTCTGGGGCATAGTTTTGTTATGGACAGAAATCGGAAATCGCATGAGAATAATTTGAAGAAAAGTTTGAATCACAGGGTCTCATGCCAATGGCTACTATTGCTGCACCTACACCCACCCACATGTATACATATATCCCACTTTCTCCCTATTTAAAAGAAAGTTATGCCTGAGGAAAGAGTCACTGAAAGTCATGAAATGACTTTATACAAGAATGCATTGTAAGACTTCCGGTAACTGCGTAGGTGTGGATGTGAATGTGTTTCAGAGAGTTCTATTCAACCCACCCTCGGTGAGTCGCCCATTGTCATAATATTGTTTGCTTTTTCTAAACATTTTTTTCTGGTCTAGTCATGTTTTTATTTTAAACGAGGCAGTGTTGGGATCATCCTGGACGTGAGTTTGAATTAAATCTATGTTGGAATAGATTGCTCTAGATGTCCATATCGCAGGCCCATTCGGGGGCTTTTCAATCAGCGATTTCCAATGCCTCATTTTTTTAGTATGGCGGGTGACGACAGGCAATCGATGCCGGGGCCGAAGCTGAATAATTTATAACCGTTATCAGCCAAATTTATATTTATTACGATGAGGAAGGACTTCCCTCCAGTGACCTATTGCCGTGTATTAATAAACATGAAGTATTTAGCAGCAATCAGAGGAGTTAATTGGTTCTGATTAACTAATTAATAAGGACTAAGACGGTTAATAGCTAGACTAAGACGAAAGTTTTTTGTAAGGCGATCCAATTTGTTGTTTCTAACTTTTCATCTTCTTCAAAGAACTAAATTATACAAAACTTCATTCTCTTCTTTTAATAGTTTGCTTGTTCGTTATTTAAATGGGTCATGGACAACAAAGGGAACTAAATACTGTTTGATTCTTATAAATGCATATTTTATGCTGTTTCAAGGATATACATGGGCATCATGAACTAAGATAAAAACGTATTTTTATGGATTAAAAAACTTAAAGAGAGATAAATGTAGACATAATTGAAATACTATTCTCTTAGCTTAATATGGCTTTTTAAAAAAAATATATTTATTGAAATTCACAAAGGTATACAGAATATAAAAATAATAACCTTTATTTGTTCATAAAATATAATAAACATATACAAAAACTTTCTATTTTTTTTTTTATACCTATTCACATACGAACAAACTCAACCTTTAGTTGAGGTTTTAAGTTCGATTGTTTCTACCTATCACTCTTGCAACCTCACTAGATAATGTACCTCTTCCAGGCTGCCCCTCCGCAGCTCTTCTTCATCTCCTTGTTCCAGTATGTCGGTGGATGTCCTCTCTTCCTTGCGTTCTCTCTTGGATACCAATCCATAAACTGCTTTGTCCGTGTTACAGCATTCCTTCTGATGACATGTCCGGTCCAGCTCCACTTCCTTAAATGGACTTTTTCTATAATATCTGGGCCATTCTTTGATCTAATCCAATTATTTAGTTTTATATCTTTTCTAGATATTCCGAGGTGGTATACAGAATACATCAAGTAAATATAATGAAAGATAAATCATGTCCAGAGACAAAGCCAAGTAGAGAAATTACCTTCTTCCTTTCAGACACCTCGGAGGATTATCAGAAATTGAAGAGGTTGCGAGGTTTGAAACTAGTGGGTTTGATTGGAAATGAAGTTTGTCATGAAAAGATTAATATCGGATTCGAGCCAAATCAGCAATAAACGGGGCATTAAGATCATTATGGATTACTTAGTTCGTAACTAAGTAAGGAGCATTGAGTATTTTACGAAGGATTTTGGATTGTAAGGATTGAATACGAGAGGAATTCGATGGCTTAGTGGAGCCCCAAAAGCTCTATTCCGTAAGTCCGGATGGGTCTAATTATTACCATGTATATGAGTCTTTTGTTTGGGAGCTTAGAGCGTTTGTCTAATAAATGTTGAAGTAGCCTGAAACGGCGAGCTGTTTCTTATCAATGCCTATAATAATGCGAAGAATTTTCTTTTAATTGTTTCTAGAAGCAATGAAGATTTAAATTTTCCTAGTTATGGAAGATTGGTTCACCTATGCCCACGGTGCCCTTTAGCTTTGGGATACAGAATTCTTTTACATCAGTTCTCGGTGGTTTTTACATTTACTTTCAGATGATGCTTATAGTTTTTGAATCGTGATATCTTGTTTTGAAGTTACTTAGCTTTCCACCTCCTAATCATCCGGTGCGGAAAATTAGTCTGCCTAAGACATCTTCTATAAACAAATCTCAATTCTAACTGTTCTCCGGAAAACAAAGATTTAGAGAAAAAAAAAATAAAATGAACGACTTTTGATATCGAGGGTAGGTCAAGTATACAAATGTTAGGAGTGAAGGACACAGTTAAGGGAAATTTAAATTTTGCAAACTGTTGGAGAGTTTGGGAAGTGGGTTAAGCTTTAGAAGTTAACCCCTATACTTAGTGGTCATTCCCTAGGGCTCGCCACTTTATCCGTAGGCCGCCGAGATTCCCCTAATTTCACTGGCGGGATTTATTGTCTAGTAATTTCTTCAGAAAGTTTATAAACTGTTTATGGCTAGGCTTCATGTATTTATAGGCCCACCTGCTGGGAAAGTTTGACAGGGAGTAGTGGAGATTATTGCTTAGTCGGGAGCTGTTCTAGGATATGATATGTTTTGAAATCGTATACAGAATAGAGTTTTGTAATTGGAACGTAGTTGATTCATGTGGGTAAACATATAATTAAGTATAACATTTTTGTATTTTCTTATTTCTATTTAATCTTAGTTTGTGGTTGTGACCTGGTTTATAGGTTGTAGAACCCAAGTTCAAATACAGAAATAAGAAAGCAAAAAATCCGTAGTAACTAAGTTGTATTACGTAATCAATGTATCATAACGTAATCGAGCACAACACAATAATACCAATTAAAAATAATTAATCTTACGAAAATTAAAACAATTCTACCACTAATTAACATAGGATGCTCATCACTAAGCCGTAAAGTTAAGGTAAAGGGAAATGTTGGCTATTTCTTAGCCCAAGTAAAACAGTAAATTTAGGTAAGATAAACATCCACATATAATTATAGCTAACCAAAAAATGAGCTCACATTTAGTGGGCTTCAAATCCTTCCAGTCTACCCCGATAGGTAGCAGCACCGGATTGATAGATACAAGATAAAAAAAAAAGTCGTTAAAGGTTCATTAAAAATTCCATTGAAATCGAGCTTTTTTAATACTTCAGGCAGAAGATATTTCATTGGTAATGCATGGTAAGCTGTTATTGTATGTTATTCTATCATGACAATTTACGACATCAAAGATAGCGTGCTTATGAATTACAGTCTAAATTAACGATCAAGTACTGACACAGTTTTTCTTTACGCAAGTACTGTGGTGTCCCAAGGATCTGATTTAATAATTCATCAATACATGCAAAATAAAATATTCAAACATTTTATTGCTTGTTACTATATAATGAACCTTCTTGCATTTCCCAAAATCAACAAGTATATGATATTTTTTCTAATTTCAGTAAAAAAATAACAAATAGTGATGAAGGAAATAGTGAAAATCAAAAATTACATGTTTAAAAACTTGTGTATTTATAACAAATTAATTAAAATATATTTTATTTTATTTTTTTAGATTAATTTATTGATATTTACAACTTTAATAATATTATAACAAGTAGATTTGCTAATATGAACAACTGACATGAAAACAAAAAGCACTTGTGAAGAAACATCATAACCCATCGGTGGTACTCCAATAAAGTTCTATAGTAGAAAGTCTCGATGCACCTCGGAGGGTTATCAGGAATAGTATGCAAGTTGAGAGACTAGCGGATTCAAGTATGTATGGAGCTTGTCATGGAAGGATAGGTATCTAGTTAGGGCCAAATCAGCAACATATGGGATATTAAGATCATGATGGATGAGTTTGTTTGTGACATAATAAGAAGCATTGAGGAATTTACGAAGGATTTTGGACTGTAAGGATTGGATACGAGATGAATTGGATGGTTTAGTAGAGCCCCAAAGCTTAATTACGTATGTCCAAATAGGTCTGATAACTGTCATGTAAATGATGTTTTTGTAATTAGCTGGGAGCTTAGAGCGTTTGTCCAGTAAATGTTGAAGTAGGCGAAAACGTCGAGCAGTTTCTTGTCCTTTCAGTCTTGTATGATACAATATATTTAATTTTGATTTTAAACAATTAAAAATCTATTAATGAAACTAAAAATAATTTTGAAAAGTAAAATTGTCACTACCTCATGGAATTGGAAATCTGTTTCTAGGAGCAATTCGTGCATACGGGTTTGTTGTATTTGTCACAAAGGAAAGGTGTTTCGCGATTTCAATGTTCTGGTGATTTAAGAATATTGTGTTTTAGATCTTGCAGCTCTGACGCTGTATGGTGTTCACTTTCGATGTAGGCTCCGTCATCAAGAGCTGATTCTAAAATATCAGCTTATTATTTCTCCAAGTCATATAAGAAGAGGCGATTTTTGTCATCATTCCATACATTCCATTTGATGTGCTAGGTTGGGGTTCCTTATTTGTAAGACAATTAAAAAGTAATGAATACATTTTAAAAAAAATAAGAAAAATAGTTCATATTTTAATAATATTTATAAATTTAAAAGAACCACTGATTAAAATTAACTAATAAATATAAAACATTAAATGAAATCTTACCTTGAAAAAATTAAAGAAGTCGAACAAGTACTGAGGTATCGTCCATGGGACCAGGCGTTGCTTATATCGTATTTTGTGACCAAACTTTAGAACCAATCTTCCACTTTCATATTCAGAAAGGTGCTAGCAAGATTGGAAGGTACTGAGTCAGAGGGAGATTTCCCATAATCGGTAGGCTGGGAAATTCCAGAAAGTAGGTGCCAAAAGGTCCCAGGGACCACGTGTCAGTAATCGAACGTTAAAGAGAACAAAAGTCTTTGGAGGCTCGTTTAGATATTACGAAATTATTGCATTACATCGTCTAGAATTGAATGTGTCAATATCTATTCACCAGCTAGAAGGTAGAGTGAAAACGCGACCGGATATACAAGTGATAAGTATGAAGAGGTAGGATTGGCAGAGTGTGAACGGTATTTTCAGAAGTAGTAGAAGGAAGACAATTGAGGACGATATTGGAACACAGTTGGGATCGATCCGGATACCAGAGAGGAATCTAAACGGATCACTGGCTAAGTCCGGACTTGCAAGTTGGAGTAAATTCTTTAGAGCTTTAGACAGAGGACTTGATCAATACCAAGGTGGTCACACTGCTCCCACTAACCTTTTTCGTGTCAATACGGTTCTTAGTCTTTCTCCTACTTACTCCATCATTTCCTCCCTTCACCTCTGTTCCGTTTAGTGAACTAAGCACAGCAGTAGAATTCGATATGAATATTGGCAACTGATTTTTGTTCTTAATTTTAAAATGATAAATCAAAAATTTGTTAACAATTAATTAATTCGAGAAGCTCAGTGAGCCAATGTAATGTATATTAATCAATAGCGGCCGGGTTCGATATCTGCGGTTGCAAATAAATTGCCCATTCTGTATTGTATAACTGAAGACCCTCTTGAGGTTCACCCAGCCTCTATAAAGTTGATACACTTAATTTTCATCTCACACCATAATAAGGCCTTATCATGGCCTTCTTACCATCAGCTGAAGCCAAAACCTTTCATGGACTGCAGCGGTGTAGGGGCTTTATTTTGTTTCAAGTTTTATGACAGTTCCAACTATAAAAAAGTTTTTTATAGCTTTGAAAAATCTAAACAATATTTAAAAAAGAATCTAGTTTGTATCTGAAATTGTCCGCTCCCCCAGGGAAATCAGCACTTCCAAATACACAAATTATGTAATAGTACAGATCAGCTTAATAAAATATTTTATAATTCTTTATTTTGAAAGTAAGATATATCAACTATTAAAAGATGTTCTCACGTACTTAAATATTGTAACATTCAGAAGCTATTAACGATCTTCCATAGTATCATTTAATATAATATAATAAATAATAATATATAACAAATAATAAATAATTATTGTATAAATTAATATCATCTAAAAGGCTACAATTATGGTTGGCAATGAATGTCTTCTTGTCTTAGTATTGTTTTTTTTTAATCTAAAATACAGGCAAAACATTATTTACAATAATGGTAATATCTTAAAACTATACAAATATTTGCACATAGAAAATATATAACTTTTTCATGCTTAAAGTTTTATTCATTCATTTTTATTAAAATTTTATCAAAAGCGGGTGATTCCGGAATTTCAGAAATTGATTTTTTCACATATTTAGTCAAGCAATTTTATCCAACAATTCATTTTGCCACCTTATTCCTCACCATTCCGCCTTATTTATCAATTCTCGAAATAATATAAGGATATTAGAAATCCTATTCATAAATGCATCCAAAGGAAATACCTATAAAGAAAAAATTGTCAACAAGTGGAACGAATTATTCTAATATATCACGCCTCAGACAAATATTGGCCCCATTCTCTGCCTCAGTGTTTTACTTTCTGGTCATTACAAATAACTGATGGTGTAAAATCAATCTTGTCGCTATCAATATGTTGCCAGTCTCTAATAAATCTATTGAATGCTCAGCGCATGCCTGTTAAGTTATTACAGGGAGAATGCAGCTTGATAAAAGATCAATTGTGAAAAAAATAAAAGACCTGATTTCGGAATATATTTCATCATTGTTAAGGCCCTTAACATTAAAATATTAGTTATTTTTAAGTTTACTTAAATTCCCTTGTTTTGTTTTTCATTACGATTTAATTAACCATTCTTGAAGTAAATTTTTTTTCTTTCTTTTGTTTATTTCGTATATTAATTATTGAAAGCAAAAGGTATTGTATTTATTTAAAAAGATAATTATCAGTTAAGCCTAGCAGAATATTATTTGTGTAAATAACATATGGTGTAAGTGAACAAACAAGTGCCTGTTGGCTACGGTGAACAACTGAAGTACGCGCTGTGATCTTTACTCAGTTAGTTAAAGATAGTTAGTCAAGCTGGATGGTTGTACGCGTATCGCTATCACCTATCGATTATCGCCACATCGATCACCTATCGATTGTTGTCACATCGATCATCCATCGATTATCGCCACATCGATCACCCATCGATTTTCGCCACATCGATCACCCATCGATTTTCGCCCGCATCGATCACATCGTTGATTTCGACTCCACCAGCTGGATTTGTTGACGCTCGAGGTACAAGACGTCGTTATTTTCGCAATACACCTGCAGGTGATTAATATTGAACATTAATATTTTTCTTTATTTGGAATTTTAGATTCACTAATTAATATATTTAAAATTGTCACTTATAAACAGGCTTTGCATTTTTTTTTTTTTTTATTCAACCAAAAGAAATTGCTAATTATCAGGATTTTCTCAAATAGTAGCTTATAGAAATATTTAAATCATAACCTTTATGATATATTTTATAAAGATTTATTTATTTATTTATAATTAAGGTGTTTCATTTATTTTGTATTTTGTTTGTTTAATTACTAAACCATTTGTTTATTGTGATTGAATTAATTGTGATTTGCTTTCAATAATTTCCTTAATATTGTTTTTTTTTTTTTTTTTTTTTACATTTGAGCCGTTTATTTTGAAAGTGACCTAACTCCGTTGTTAAAATTTTTGCCTAACTCCACTCTTGATAAGAAAACATACATTATTCACTTAATAATTGTTAACATTTTAATTGGAACCATAACTTTAACAGCCTTAGATACACTTAAGCAGTATGACTCATTAGTATCCTATACGTATATTTTTAAATTCATCGAAACGCAAACCCTTAAATATTTGAAGATAAATGGAGGTAGGCCACTTTCAAAATAAACGGCTCATTTAACTTTTTTCAGCTAGTGATTCGGATCAGCTTGAAACGGGGTTTGAGATTTGTAATTTTGTATCCAATATTGCCGCTCTCCCCATCAATCATAATGCTCAATAAAATGCTAGTTTTAAGAATGTTTAATGACTTAAGAATCGTGTTGAACAAAAGCCTATGGGTCACCGATTGATTAAAAACCAAATAATCTAATTTGTCTTTGATTGGTGATTCTGCATTAAAAATAAATGGAGATGTTTCGTTAAAAAAACAAACCTGCTAAATTTGTTATAAATGTTACCACATCATTTCATTCAGAGAACGTAAATGAAAAAAATAAAACTTCAGGAACGAATTGATTTGTTAATGAAATTAGTTGTAAAATATGATTATAGTATGATAATACAGCCACACAACAGATGATCTTATGATTGAAAATAACATCGAAAACTAGCAATAATTGTTTGCTCACTTCATAGTGATATATCATTTCAAGGTATGAAAATAAATTTCATTTTGAATCTCTCATGGAATTTTTTGGATGTTCATGGGCTCGATGGAACGAGATCTGTATTTAGAACATTGATTGACAAATAAATAACTCTAAATTAATAAATTTGTATTAATTAAAAATACTTCCTATTACATTTTATAATCATCTGATACTGTCTTTGAGTGATTTACTTTCTCCTGTTAGGTGAAAATCTTTTCCTGAATTCCAAAAGAATTTGGGATTTTACTTTTAATTACTACTTATTGTTAATTACAGTAGGGGAGCAAAACAAAAAGGGAAAGGACGAAAAAAAAATAAGAAGAAAAATCTGTGAATATTAATAATGGTAAGAAAATTAACACTCACCTTCAGTTGAACTCGTTCTTTTTAATTAATGAATCTTCAGGATGGAAGCATGGTCGTTAATGAAAGAAGGGAGAAAGAGGGAAGTTGGAAAATGATGATGCTTAAGTATCTGAAGGTGGATTATTTCCGTAATAGATGATGAAAATAATCTTTTTGAAAATAGTTACTTAATCTCGAAAATAGTTGTCACTGTTGTAAAAAAGAAAAAGAGAAAAAAAAGCACATTTATGAATTCGACTGGAAAAAACATTTAACCGAGCACAGTTAGAGAACAAAAGAGTTCTAAAAAACGAAAAATGAAAGGAAGAAAATGGCTATACTGGTTTACTGTCGCTACAGCACACTCATCATGATTTCTTCCTTCAATAATACCTTTGACATTTTCCAGTTTCCGATCGGGAGAAAATATATTCTGTTGAGGGAAGTAAAACATTGTTTCTCCTATTGTGTTGTTCTGGCTCCCAGGTGGAGGGAAAGTTTACTGAAGAAACATCATTTTTCAGACAAGCCAATGATACGCCTCGTACCCTTTTCCCTATCATTTTTTCTTCTTTTTTTTTCTGTTACTCTCCCATTTTGTGAAAAAAGGCATGAGAATAGTTTTTAGAAAAATGAAATAATTGATAACATTTCAATTCAATTACAATCGAATTGTACTCGTATAACAATTTTTTTTTTTTATGGAAACCTTTAACTCGTAAATTTTGTGCCATACTCTTTAGCAGTTTTCATCTATCCTTGACAAATATGTAAGTTGTGCTATGATTTTCGTAATTTTGGAAATCCTGCTGATTATTATTAATATTATTCGGCGTTACGACCCTTCTAGTCGAGTCCTGGCCTGCTCCAGCATCGACTGCCAGTTTTATTTTTCATCATTGCGGACATCCAATACGGTCTGGGCGTCCGAAGCTACGCAGTTCTTCCACCGAAGTCGTGGTCGGCCTGCTCTTCTCACACCATACATTTGCTCCTTGAGGACTTTGGCTGGGATTTCATCCTGCCCCATCCTAATTACATGTCCGGCCCACCTCAGTCTTGCTAACTTTATAAACTGTAATACGTCCAGGTTCTTATAAAGTAGTCTCAGTTCGTTTTTGGGCTGAAACCTGCAACGATAGCTCCATCCACCAAAACTGGACCGTATATTCTTCTTTCGATCTCAATAGTGAGAGTTCGTGTGCTTGGGTCAGGGTCCAGTTTTCTGAGGCATATGTGAGAACTGGTCGGATGAGAGTTTTGTACAGTCTTATCTTGGAGGATTCGGACAGGTGATCACCACGTAGATGCTTCTGGAGAACGAAATAACAGCTTCAGAACTAATACTTACATTATATGTTCAGCGATGTATCTCATGACACATTTTTTATTTTCCGATATTCGATCAAAAACTACTCAGTCATAATCCACTTCTCGACTTCTGCCCTAATATCATTTTGTTGGTTCACCCGGGATCCAAGGCACACAAATTAACGGCTTTCAATGTTTATTTGTTGAGGGTTTATGCAAATGTACTTCGTTTTGCAGTAGCTGACGATATGTCTCATCCTTGCTGCTGCAATTCTCAGTGCGATAAATGCTTTCTTGACTACTGCTAACCACCTGGCGGCAATATCTATGTCGTCTGCAAATCCAAGGAGTTGCACGCAGGAGTTAATGAGTGTACCGGTTATTTGGATCCCAGAGTCTCTAACAGCCTTTTCCAGAGCAAGGTTGAAGATCAGGCATGCCAATCCATCTCCCTGCCGAACCCCCGTCCCAGTGGAAAAGCCTCTTGAGAGTTCACCACGAATCCGGACGAAGGATATGTTGCCCTCCATAGTCATTCTTGTTAGGCGCAATAGCTTCGGTGGAAGATTCATCTCAATCATTGCTCTATATACTTCTGCTCTGTTGATCGAGTCATAGGCTTGTAAGAAGTCAACAAATATATGTGTGTCGTCACCTTGTATTCTCTGGTCTTTTCCAACAGCATCTGGAGTGTGAATATCTGGACAGTCGTTGTCCTACCTGTTCGAAATCCATATTGGTATTTCCCGACCTCTCTCTCAGCATATGGAAGCAGCCGGTTAAACAAGGCAATTGATATCTTGTAAGCATAAGAAAGTAAAGATATACCCCTGTAATTTCTTGTGTATCGGACAAATAACTGTCTTCTTCCATTCCACTGGTAGTCTCTCCTCAGTACAGACATCGTGAAGTAGGTCCCGAAGAAATTGCACCAGATCGTATCCGGTCCAGATCGGCTTTATTGTTATTAATCAGGGCTTCTTGAATTTTTTCTACATCTGGGGGCCCAACTGATCTGCTTCCAGTTCTTCATCCATGGCATGCCATCTGAACTCCTCTTTAACATTACTTTTATTGAGAAGACCTTCAAAGTGATCTGCCCACCGGTCTAATATCCCTTGCTTGTCAGCGATCAGGGATCCGTCCTCCACTTTGCAGGAAGTAGTTCTAGGTTTAAAAGGTCTTCGGCTTTCATTGACTTGTTGGCCGGAAGAATTTCCGGCGGTTCTTTTTTTGATAGGATTTTTCTATGTCTTCAAGGATCTTTTTTCTCCAATAGCTTTTTCTTTCTTCTTCGAAGATGGACTTCCTCACGCCGCAGAGCTCGGTATTTCTCCGTGGATCTTCTTGTTCGTCGAAAATCCTGCTGATACTAATGATAAAAGTAGTCAAACTCGTTTGCGTCTAAAGGAGGCTGTAGAAGAAATATCCTTGATCGCCAGCTGTGGGATCGGAAGATGGTCTTGTTTCAAATATCTCAGAGCTTCCACCACAGATCCAAGAACAAAATTGGATGGAGTTGCGAAAAAGGTTACTGAAGAGCCCCTTCCGAATGTGAGATGCTTGTAATTTAGGACTGGAAAGAAACTGGTAAATCGACCTCGGGTCTGCTTTTTTGCTAAGGTTCGTGCACCATGAAAACAGTTCACAACGAAGCGATATTGTTGTTGTTACTTTTCATGATCACTGAATGAATAGTGGGTGAAACTTTTTAACCCGTCCCAGTGGAAAAGCCTTTTGAGAGTTCACCACTAATCCGGACGAAGGATATGTTGCCCTCCATAGTCATTCTTGTTAGGCGCAATAGCTTCGGTGGAAGATTCATCTCAATCATTGCTCTATATACTTCTGCTCTGTTGATCGAGTCATAGGCTTGTAAGAAGTCAACAAATATATGTGTGTCGTCACCTTGTATTCTCTGGTCTTTTCCAACAGCATCTGGAGTGTGAATATCTGGACAGTCGTTGTCCTACCTGTTCGAAATCCATATTGGTATTTCCCGACCTCTCTCTCAGCATATGGAAGCAGCCGGTTAAACAAGGCATTTGATATCTTGTAAGCATAAGAAAGTAAAGATATACCCCTGTAATTTCTTGTGTATTGAATGAATAGTGGGTGAAACTTTTAAGTTGATTTGCTTAATAATTACATAGTTGACTATTACTTGTTGAAGAGCCTAAGTAAAAACCGTTTTTGTTTTTTAAATATAAAATGATAACAAGATGTTGAAAAATGCAATCCATCCCAAAGACAGTATTTTTTCTGTCGGTCTACAATAAAAAATAAATGCTCGCTAATTATGGATCTAGATTCCTTTATCCGGCACAACAACTCGTCACCAAGTTCGGGCCGCCTCAAGTAGCCTCCGCCAGTTGGCTCCAGTCCTCCAGTCCCGCACGCCGAGAAGAGTCCTAGCGTCTTCGGTCACACCATCCATCCATCTTACGTTCGGTCGTCCCACTCTCCTTGTTCCGAAGATCTCTTCTGTGGCCATTTTCTTCGGAATCTCGCCATCATCCATTCTGGCTAGGTGGCCAGCCCATCGAAGTCTTCCCAATTTTATGATTTTGGAGATCTCGTTATCTTCAAAGAGTTCGTACAGTTCCAGGTTTTTACGTCTCCTCCATGTCTCGCCTACTTTGATGGGTCCATAAATCCTCCTCAGTATCCCCCTTTTGAACACCAAGAGCCGTTTTTCATCCGCCTGCTTAATAGCCCATGCTTCCGAGCTATAAATTAGTACTGGGCGGACTATTGTCTTATATATCTTGATTTTTGTCTTCCTTGACAGATATCGGCTCCTGAAGTTTCTTGCTAAGCTGTAGTAGCACCTGTTAGCGGTTATTATCCTACACTTAATTTCTTGGGTGATTTCGTTTCGGTTGTTTATCTCGCTTCCCAAGTAGGTAAAGTTGTTGACAACCTGGAATCTGTACTGTCCAACCTCAAAGCACGCCTCGTGGTTTCCTAGCCCTCCAACCTGCATATACTTAGTTTTTTGCTGGTTTACTTTTAATCCAAACCTTCTTGCAGCCTCCCCAAGGGCAAGAAATGCTTCCATAATGTCAAAGTCGTCCGCATAACCCAGCAGCTGCACCAGTCTGTTGAACAGAGTCCCACCAACCTGGATACCCGACTTCCTGACAGCCCCTTCTGCAGCTAGGTTGAAGAGGAGGCATGCGAGTGCATCCCCCTGCCTCACTCCATTATTTGTGTAGAACTCCTCTGAGACGTCGGCTCCAATACGTACGACACACTTTGAGTTCTTCATGGTCATTTTAAACGTGCGCGTCAGCTGTTTAGGTATTCCCATTTCCTCAAGGGTCTGGTAGAGCTCCATCATGGATCTAGATTAGATGGGCTATTTTTTTCAGCTCTTTTCCTTCACTTCATATGTGAATTTTTATAAAATTTTCAAATCCGGTTTTTCAACAGTACAGTCTTTAGTTGATCTGAGGACAAATAAACTAATTCAAAAGGATCTTATTTCAACTGAAATGAATTATTTATAATTTCATTGAAAAATGCGAAAAAGTGTGAGTTAAATTATGAACATACTAATAGTTTTACAAATATATTAGACATAAAGCATACACTAATATACCTGCTATTTCTCATTGTTTGTACAATAGCTTCGCCATATATGCGCCCTTCCCTTCTGTTGATTCTGTATTGTTGTTTGAACAACGAATTTGATCTGGAATCATCGCATCGTTTTGCTGGTTTGTTGAGAGCATAAACAATGGTTGCTGCAGCATGCAGTTGCAAAAACAATCACCTATTAGGTTCTTTGGGAATACTACAAAATGTCAAAATAAACTTATTAAACCACTTAACCTTTTTTTTCTTAGCAGCCCTATAATGAATTACATTTAAAAAAATACGTTTTATGATTTGTTTCTCTGGAGTGAGCAGTGGCAGATTTAATATATTTAATCTGTTAACGGCTGGAGATGGACCCTGTAGAATCCTCCAGACTTACTGGGGCTCACCCAGCATCTACAATGTGGGTTACTTTATTTAGGGAGAAAAACTAGCGGATCTAAGACAAATCACCTTCCTGCATAATCGTTTTCCTTAAAACATTACTGTCTCAACCTTGTAATGGAGTTTTTGTTTTTGGAGTGATAACATTTTTGTTACTCAAATGTGCGCGATAATAGTTTATAGTTTAAATGTATAGACTGACAATTTCATAAGGTGTTTTAAAAAATATTTATGTTAATTGTTTACTGTGAAATCTGTTTTACAATAGATGCTTCGTTAGACAGTGAAATTTTATAAAATGGTGCCGATATTTACAATGGAATAATCTATAAAATTTTATATAGGCTCGTTAATTGTGTTTATGAAATGATATCGATCGAAAAGTCATTACTGTAACTTCATCTGGTAATGGTCAAGGCTTTTTGACGTCAAATACTAAAAGAAAAAAAAAGAAATAAGAAAAAAAAAACAAGGGACGGAAATACCTTTAATGAAAACGAGGCTGCGATACATAAATAACAATGTTAATATTGTCGAAATAAGGATGGGCACGGGGACAGAAGAAGGGAATAATGTTTCAAACAAAATCCTTTAAGGGCCCACATATAATATTACAAAGGGATCGTTAAATGTACCATTTCGTGCCCTCTAAGCCTCCTTTCTTATAACTGAATACCATTTTGAAAACGCCAAGGTGTATATTGTATTTTCCTTTTGTAAACCTTTAGCGTCTCTGGAAAGATAATATTTTCGACAGAAAAATATATATTTAATGAGAAAATACTGGGGATACTGTTGTTATTAATTTTAAATTATTAAGCTTAGCAGGGGGGGAACGTGACAACTTTGTTAATGAACGGTTATGGGACACAGGATGTTAATTAGGGTCTTCGGGTGTGAGGCTGCCTGGGTATGAAGTTTAGTTTAGTTAGTACTCACATCGAAAGTTGGAACAACGATTTCTAAAAGTATATCGATTTTAGTTTTTAAAATTTAAACATTTGACCCCAGAAGAATATTTTGATTCCATGACATAATTAGCTTAGCATGTACTTATTGTTTCAACACTATCAAAGAAATTAGGTTGTTTCTAAGACAATATTTGGGTTGTGCTAAATGATAATTTGGCGGAGTTCACCCTCCACCGCGAGATTTTATACAAATTAAGGGAATCCTCTTACGAGAAGAAAAAGCTGTGTGAGCCCCAGTAGATTCTTCAGATTTAATAATTTATCTAATACAGCTTGTCTCGAATTTGGGTTTATAAATTAACAGCTAAGAATATACAATTAACAAAACAAATCTTTTAAATTATCTTAAATATGATCAGAGATTTTCAGGATATAAATATGTGGAAAATACAGTTTTAATGTAAGAATTAGTAAAAAAAAATTGTTTTTATTGTTAAATCATTACAAAAGTAACGAATTAATGCAATGAATAAGAATTGAAATATATAAGCTAATGTATATAAATTATCCATATCAGCTTTTATATCCAATAACCTTAAATCAAGAACATAAAACATTATAATTAATGTTGAAGTGGAAAATAGTTTACTGGATAATTATAAAAATGGATTGAATCGATCACGGGGTGCAGTCAAAGATATCACAAAATAAGTCTAAGTTAAAATAAAATATGTGTTACTTATTTTTTGTTATCTTTAACTGCATCACGTGACCATCTCAATACATTATTATAATTTTTTTTTTCTGTTGGCTCTTTTCTACAGACCTTGCAGATATTCGGCCGCCTTTACCATTCTTCTCCACCTTTGTCTATCCTAGGCCGCTGATTTCCAGTCCGCTACATGTTGCTCCGCAGCATCTTTGTTGTTGTTGTTGTTCATCCATCTGGTCCATCCACGTGGTCTCTTTCCAACTATTGTGACATTCATAGTTGTGTAGAGGCGTCCTGTCGGATTACTTCAAGCTACTTGCCCCGCCCATCTTAACCATCTTTCTTTCATATCCTGAGACATCTTCCTGTATCAGGACTCTGCATCGTGGGCCGTCTGCACACACCTTAGTCAATCTCCCCAGTTTGCCAGGAATACCCAGCTCAGTCATGATCTTCCATAGACAGTTTCTGTCTACGGAATCATATGCCCCTTTGAAATTAACAAATAATGCGTTTATATCCCATCCTACTTCCCATCGTTTTTCGAGTACTTGTTTCAGAATGAATATCTGGTCTAGCGTACTCCTTCCTCTTCTGAATCCTGCTTGCTGATCGCTTGCTGTGTTTTTATAATACGATGATAGGATATATTCGGTTATGCAATATATTTATATATATGCAATATATTCGATTATGCAATATATTGCCAGGGAAGGAGCGCTATGCCTATGTAATTCCACACTCGTATATGGATAACTTCTTTAGGATAGGGCGTATTAGACCAGTTTTCCAAGCCTCTGGTATTTTCTCTTTCTCTCATATCTTCTGGATTAGTTCTAATAGTTTGGCTCTCGCCGTTTATCCCTATCTTTGAACAAATTTGATGGTAGGTTGTCCAACCCAGGGGCCTTTCTTCTTTTAAGCTTGTCGATTGCTATTTCTACGTCCAGAATGTCCGGTTTTTCAACTTCTTATGGGTCAAGATCCTCCTCCGGGTCCATGTCCTCTTTGTTCGTGTATTCTCCTTGGTTTAGAAGTTTCTTGAAACGGTTTTTCCAGTTATTTAATACTTCTACTTTGGATGCCGTCAGTTTTCCATCTTTAACTCGCATTTGATTATTATATAACATTATACTTTAGAAATATTAGCGTTTTAAACTAAGACAAGAAAAAGGTCTTGAAGTTTTCAAAACAAGATCTAGAACATTGACAGGAAAATGGATGAGTCAAATAGAGAATTCAGTCACGAAATTTAATGTATACCACTCATAAAATATAACTAAACGAGTTGTGAGGTCTACGTCACGTATGAATATGTTTGTTGGGGGGGGGGGGGGAAGAATAATGAGTAAATCACCAAAACGGTTAACCATGTACAGAAGAGGGGACAAGAGAATTCAGAAGGGTAATAAACGCGGAGGACGTACGTTAGTGTCGTTAAATTGATCTTCAGTACTGCACTAATAGGTCTCATCCCGAGAGGATTTATGGAGCGAGACAAAAAGGTTGATGACAGGTTTCCCAAAACTTCGAATTCACTAAACTTTTTATATAGTTATTAGTTATTTTTACCAGTATCACTACGACCCATAAAGGTTCTTGGGTGCGATACATGGCGAGCCCCAGGAGGTTCTGCAGATCTCACAGGGACGATCTTTAGCTGTCAACAGATTATATTATTTACTCTGGGATACTCTACTTCTCTTTTTTTATATCATCCCTTTTCTTTCTTTACATCATTATTCTTTTTTATATCTATCACTTATTAGCTTACAAATCGTCAATTCTATTCAGGCCAGTTAACAACCGAATCCGGGACAAAACGTTTACCTCCCACAATACGATATCCTCGATCCATCCCAGATGCTATCTGCTCAAGCAAAAGGCGGACTGAGGCGAAACGTGATCCTGAGAACCGAATGACAGACACCGGAGGGGACTCAAATCCCGGGAACGGGGGCATTGTGACAGACAGGAGTGCCTTGGGAAGGGAATTAGTAGGGTCTGTTGGGCGCACCTGCCTTTAGTCCGAAGGGACTCTAATAATACCTGTCTGTATGTTTGTGTCTAAGTAGCTATATGTATTGACATTTCGGACTCACCTGGTGGCCGATCTGTGACTGTATCCATGATCATATCAACAAACAGTTTATGTCAAAATTATTGTTAATAAGTATTAACATACCTTCTTATTGTTTTATGTGGACTTTTAAATGTAAGAAAGTATTAAATGTAAAATAAATAAGTCATGATGACTGCCGACAGATGTGTAAACTCAAAACTTTGGAATATGAGTTTTCTGTATTGAAATCCTAGTTTTAATTATTTAAATATCAAATTTGTACATTATTGTATGAGCATTAGTCTGTTTTTCACATACAATGACACTTATATCGTTATATATATTCAAGTAGATTATTAATTGATCATAACTAATTATGACCGGCACAATATCAACAATATAATTGAAATTCTAATTAGTATGAAGTAATGTAATTTATATATTGTATTGGTATTTACATGGGTATAATTTAACCGTATTTTATTTTTTTAAATTATCACCAACGTTAAGTTGAACAATAGTTAGATCATTTATACTTTTAACTATTTCAGAAAACAAGATATTCGAAAATGACAAATAAAATATTTTAGGGGAAAGGAAAAGCTCAACTATTTATTGATTCTTTAAGTTATTGATTGTATTAATCGTACAACCGCTAAATGGCATTTTAGTTACATATAATTATTCTTATATCGGAGGAATTCTTACATTTAAAATGAAGTTGATTAAATTTGAGTAATTCATACACAGGCCACTTGGCGTCGCATCGAGCATGTCTGTGACGCGAAGGCCCCTACCAAAAATCGCTAAATGTGACTAAAGAAATTTTTTATTTAAAAAAATCACCTGGCAACAATTTCTTACTACCTCATTCTCGTCTTAAACAGATTTTTTCTCATTAATGTCTTGCACTATCACTTTTTTTTTTTAATTTATGAAGACTGATTCGAGATTACTGATTAACTACCTTAATAGTATGGATTAACAGATTAACAATATTAATGATATAAATTTTACCGTGTGTTAACACGACTTAAATTGTGAGGAATGGCTTACTCCAGACTAAAGATGAAAAAGAACGAACCAATCGTTTTCGTTCCTTATCTTTTTTAATAATACTACTGTTCCTTTAATATAGTTTATACTTTTTAATTAGATGCTCATAGAATTCGACAACTAGCATAGTTTTTAGCATTAACTTTTATGCATTAAACGATATTAGTCCAAAGACACTTCCTTGAGGTTCACCATTCGTTTACAAACTTGAAAAAAATATTAAGTTCCTACATATAACATTTTTATTGTAAACGAAATCTTTAGTTTGTTAAAATATAGTTATCCTTCATTGTTTTGTGAATACTTAGTAAAAAAGATATTTAAATATTTTAGAATGTATTTTCAACACATATATATTGAATATAATCAATTCATACATGTATTTTCAAAACTTGAAAACGGATTAGAATATTTCAAGGGAATCGAAATTCATTTTTTTTCAATTTTTCGATCATCAAGAATCAATTTTTTTACCAAATGATGTTGAAAATAATACATTGTTAATTGATGGTTTCAGATAGTTACGTTTAGATAATAATACCTAATAAACTATTTGTGATATTGTAACAATATTAAATTGTTTTTCTAGTGAAGTGGATTCTACTGGGCATATCATGGAATTTCCAACGCTTGTTCTGTTTCTGAATGTTTCATTATCTACTATCTGCCAAGCTAAATCATATGCTCTAAGTATTCAATATTTACCAAACTTCATATTCGCATTGAAGTTGAACAAAGCAAATTGGAAATTAGTTTTCGTCCCAAAATTTAGTTTGTTTCGAAATGAATTTTCTTCTTGAGTTTCACGTTTTGAATCCTAAACTTAAAAAACAATGGTCACAATTCGCTCCCTTAGTATTACAAAGTTGTATGTTACAAAATTGAAAAATCAGAGATTTTGATACCAAATGGTTCTGTGGGTCAAAACTATACATAGATATTCAAAACGTCAAAAAATGGCGACCGGGTACTATCCAAAGACACAAAATACAAAGGTCGTGAAGATTTTAAATAGTAGTAACATGGTGCTATGTAGAACATGGACCTTTGTAATCCTACGCTCTACGTGTACGCGAAGCGTCCCGTACCGCCGCTTTTCAGTAGAAACTGTGCATTCGTCATGAACATAAGGACAACAAATATTATTGGAAAATTCATCACTTAAATATCAAATACTCAAGAAGTATGTACGGCAGAGAAGTAGAACTTAGAATTTATTTTTAATATTAGAAGTTATTGTATACTTTATTTATGGAGGATATCACAATTTGTTTGAGGAATTACGGACCCAACCCTTTCGAACGTTCACAACAACGTATGACTATTGACTAAATTAATAAACAAGTGTGTTGTACTTACTTGTAGTCTCAGCTATTTTAGCCAAATCTTCCCATTCGCGGTACGATAATAATAACACATAATATAAAATAAAAGTTCTTGGATAAAATTAATTAATACTTCTGTTTTATACATTTATAATAATATAAATAATATTTATAATATTATAATGATATAAATATGTACACAATATTTATAATAATATATAAAATAAGACGGCACCGCGGCTATGTGAATTCGGCACGTAGGCTACTCCTGTATGTTTCAACTGTTCGTTTTTTTCGCGCGGTGACGCTTCGCTTCACGTTCGCGTCAAGATCGCTCAAGTAGGGCGCCGCCTTACTCTCAAAATATTACGACTTCGGAATCATAAGGTTCTATGTTACAATGTGATAATTGTTTTTCTCACTATGGAGTAAGAAAGATGTATGCTATTTTATTTTTTCAATTTATAGGGCCATGCTTTCATTTTTTTTTAACATTGTAATATTAAGGTAGCGAACTTGTAAGCACCTAAGCCTCACTTACTCATGAAGTCCCTTTGCCAACTCATTTATTAAATATTAAACGATTTTGACCATGCCATCTTATAATAACATAATTGTTATTTCTGGTAAAAGTAATTTTCTAAAAATGTATGTTGTATGTTGATCTCATATTTTGATCTTTTTTTCATAACCAATGTTCCCTAGATGTTTCCTTCTGGGACATTATAATAAATTTTAAACAGTCCCTATTTTTTCTCATATTTGAATTTATATTTGAAAAATAACCTTTAAAACTTTGACTATGTGATGATCGAATTTATCCTAAGACTAAAAGGACTAAACTATTAATTGATATGTTGATCTTAGATTTTTATGATATTGTTATGTTTTCTTTACATAGTTCAGGTTAGTGAGTTCGAATTATATTTAATATAATAGCATACAATTAAAATTGAAATATATTCTTAGAATATTGAGGTACCGTTTTTTTTTTTTATTTTTAAAAGTAATATTTACTTGAATACCACTTTGAAAAATCTTTAAAATTTCAACCTGACGTAGATGTTATTTTGATTTAATTTAGACTATGAATAAGAATCGATTGTATTTTGTTTTTATTTTAGAAAATTAATGCTTTTTGCTTGGACATTCTCCACTCACATATTAATAATTAATTAATAATTTAAAATAAAACATTTGATTTGCAAATAATTCAGACTATAATTAATTCAGAAATTCAAAATAGAACACACGTTTGCGCTTCTGTCGACACACCTCATGACTGCCTATTTTAATTTTTTTTTAAATTATTGATACAAATTAAAGAGCAATCCTACCTTTTGTTGTTTCCAATTAAAACATGAGCTTTGTGTGAGGTCTATTTTGACAAAGGTTGACAAGGCTTTTAAAAAGTGCTAATTCCATCTATTGTCAACCTTCTCTTGAATAAAATTTGTTTCGAGTTGTCATATTTCCTCGTATCTGTCATTTAATACATATCTCCAAGCCAGATATCCTACGTCTTTTGGCATCTTCGTCGGTCTCTTGTTTTTTCCTCTCTTTCTTTTATCGCCTTTTATTGACTAAGGCTAGTTTTTGTTTTGATTAAAAAAAAAATATTATTGAAATTTAAAACTGTATCTTAACGATACAACCAGTAAATATAATAAATAATACATAATGCTAGTAGAGAAACTACACAGAGGAATTATTAGACAAATTCAATTTAATAAATTCAACTTAGAAGGTCACAACGCCATCTTCTTTTCAGATAACTTATTGGATTGTTGGGAATTGAAGTAGTAGCTATGTTTGAAACTAGCGGTTAGAGTTTGAGTGGGAATAAATTTAGTCATTAATTAACTGGTAGTGTTTTCAGAAAGCTGGTTTTATTTATCCATTGTTACTATATATAACCCATTAATTAGCTAAAATTTCTCTTGGCTTAATCATTAAAAAAATACTTTAATGGAACTGAAATTACTAAAAAGGTACTCGTAATGAGCTGAGATCTTATAA
The DNA here is from genome assembly GCA_037127475.1 of Arma custos. NCBI lineage: Eukaryota > Metazoa > Arthropoda > Insecta > Hemiptera > Pentatomidae > Arma > Arma custos. The sequence continues at coordinate 11,474,091 of CM073764.1, forward strand.
CCCCCAAACTAAATCCCACATAAAATATTTTTGGCTTTACATAGATTTATTACATCAAACGATTTCTGTTAAATATGTTAAATTAATAAGAACATAGGTATAAAATTAAATTTTGTTTATTGGACATATTAATGACATTATTCACATTAAAATAGTCTGTGTCAAGCATAAATTATTAATTTCGCGCAACGTGGGCGCGTCCAGGCCTCATCAATCATTAACCACCAGGAATCCCTGATGAGTGCTGCTGCCATCCAGTTGTAGACTCCCAAGTTCCTCATGTCTTCTGCCACGCAATCAATCCACCGCAATCGCAGACTCTCCTCTGACCATGGATGACCTCTGTCAGTAAATGTTTAGGAACTTCCCTAGCGCTCATCCTGGCCACATGTCTATGAGAAATTTAGGAAAAAAATAGTTTTTTACGTAATCAAATGCATTTATTTGGAAAAATTGTATAAAAACATTAAAAATATATTCATTGAAATATTAATATAAACTAGTATTTTGTCGAACCGACTTTAGCCCTGATAACTGAGCCGATCCTGTTTGGCATCGAGTTGATAAATTTTTTTATGATTTCGTCACTAATCTCATCATTCCACATCTTTTCGATTGCCTGTTTTAGCTCATCTTTATTCTTAGTCTTTGCAATATTAATTTGTTTTTTCATGATCATACACAACTTTTCTTTAGGAATTAAATCAGGGCTATTGCCTGACCACGGTAGCGTGGAGATCTCGTTTTCTGTCAAAAACTGCTTTACCTATCCAAAAGCACAATGGTAAAGGCAATAAAAAATAATCTCTTACAGCAAAAACATTTTTTTCAAATAAATAAATAATTAACTTACCGATTTTTCCAGTAGTAGGAAAAAATTCCCAAGACCAATACACCTCCCGGATGTTTCACTGTTTTTATTGTACAGGATTCGTCGTAATACAAAACATAAATAATTACATAATAATAACAAAATATTAAAATAATTACTAAATACAAAATACTTAGTCTCTCAAAGCAATACTACGAGGGTTTTCAGATGTCTCTAGGAGTTATAAAATAAGTACTAAACTAGAAATCAATTTCTAGCAAATGGAAATACGTAAAAATATAAATAAATGAATTATTATTTCTACTATGGAGTAGAGGGATTTATAATAATTTATGAGAATTCACTGGACTTGTTCGTTAAACAGCTGTTGTTTATCATGAAGGAAGGTAAATTCTTATATCTTACATACTTGCATATTAATAAAGCTATTAATTAGGAAGTTTAAATAGAATTAAAATAAATTATAAAACGGAAGATGAAATATTGCTGACAGTTTTGAACAAGCTTGCGTGACTTGGGATGGCTGTGAGAAAATGTGGCTGTTGGTTGGTCGCTCTCGTGTCCTTCACTAAATAAGTTAGAAGTTACCGTCCCCCACAACTTCACACTCACCTCTGGACAAACAGCATAAAACTATCTGTCTTGTTTCCAATCCCCTGCCACATTCTATTATATCCAATATGCTTATAAGGACCACCTTTGTTAAAATATTCATGAATGCATAGCGGTTTAGCTTAATAGGGTACTACTACTGGGAGAAGCCTTGTCAGATTTTAGGTATTAATGGTTTAAACAATCTTCACATTATCATTCATACGAAAGTAGAAAAAATATTACTTAAAAAGTTTTCTACTATATTTTATTAATTTATTAATTATATGAGCTATTATTTTTAAAAGTTGTATCAGTAAATGCATTTTTTCATATTCGCGATCCCTAAAGATTTCCATTGGAATTACGCTTAAAATCATTAAAAACCATAAACTAATATTTTTAAATCCAAATATCAAAATCTAATGAGTGTCTTACCAAATGCCTTAATAGATGTCTTACCAAACATCAACATGTAATTCCTAGCAGTGTTGGTTGAGCTTCTAGATTAAAGCTTTCAAATTAGTTGCTGAAATCTAACGAAGCTCTGTCAATCTCAACCAGAACCAGATCTATTAAAATAAATAATGGTTACAAAAACTAAAAACACACATTATAATAGGAAACAGGACTAAAAATCATGTACCACTACAATCCACGGTGGGTTTTGAGTTCAGTACATGAGACTGTACTGTTCCTTGGATAACGGTTGTGAAGGGAGGTCATTTGTCCTACATCGCACTCAAAAAATAAATCTTTCCCAATTCTTTTGGTTACTGATTTATAGAGGCTGGGTGAGTCCCAGCAGGGTCCTAGATCCTATGCAATCCAGATTAAATAAAAGTTTGCCGGCGAGCAAGATTCGAACCCAGTACCTTCACACAACCCAGTACCAGCACTCAGAGCAGAAAAGTAGAAAATAATTGTCAACAATTTTAAAATACGAAAAGAGAAGAAAAAAATTGATAAAATGATTTTTTTCTTCCTATGTTTTATGTAGTTATTATTCTCTTGTCAGCCATATGCAGTGAGCCCATTCACTATTCTTTTATGACGAACCCTTCTACAGGCTCAACGGCCTGGAAACTGACATAAGTTTTAAGTACTTCCTCGATACTCCTGAGTGGTACAATCCAATTCAGCGCTGAAGCACCTACAGAAAGTGGCAGTATCGCCATGAGGCCCGGTTCTTATTTCCATAAAGCTAGAACTCCCCATACGTCGGGGAGAAAACCCGACTGAGTACTCTCCCTCTGCACTAAGGAGAGCAGAGAAAGGACCGCCTCATCCCCCCATCTCCTCTTCCGACATAAGAAATGATGGCGGAGGTGGGATTGAAAGAAAGACACACAATAAAACGCGAGGGTGTAAAAGGGTGAGTGGCTACAATGGGTGGGTGCCGGGGCTACAATTTTCTCTGGGTTAGTGTGAATAGGGCACTTGGTCCCCTGTGCTGTTAGTTATTTCTCTTCATTAGCGAAGCCTTTTCAGGTTGGACGGATCTACGGTCGATAAAGTCAATCATTGTTAAATTGGGTACCGGCTCGATTTAGTGAAGCTACAGTAAATCAATTGATTGCTGAGTGAATTGTAAAAAAAATTTAAACTCGAAGTGCATCAATTATAATCATATAATTAGCAATTACATATAGATTTTATATAAGAAATTCTTAGGGAGTATAGTTAACCTTAATCCTTTAGAAATGCACTTAACACGAGCCTGTGACGTCCAGATGGTGAAATTCATAATTTTAATTGGTATCATTTCCGCAGGTTGTCGCTTCGACGTTAAGTTACAAATTTAAACTTTTCATTCGTTTCCTTCTTAATGCTATCGGAAATAAAAATATTTGTGAGCTTTAGTATGAAATTATGGGAAATGTGTATAGTTCGGTATTCATTTCATCAAGAAATAAACGTTTCAACTAACATTTCGACACAACACTAACATTTCGAGGTATAGATGATAGTTGAAACGTTTATTTCTTGATGAAATGAATACAGAAATATGCAGTGTTCCCATAATTACATCCTTTATTTTATAAAAAAACTTTATTTTTATTTCCGAGAATATTAAAAAGTTAATGAATGAAAAGTTACAACTTTTTGGTATATAAACTGGAAGCAACAAAGTTTTTATGTTTCTATCATATAGCCTAAAAAAAATCTCAATACTGGATGTTTTGTAGTAAGTACGTTTCATAGGGTTAGTAAACCATTCAGTTAGTCTTTGTACAAAAACTGTAAAGTAAGCAGTCCGTCCACATAGTCTAGTTTTTTCTCTCCAGATTTGTTTCAAATATTCACTTAATTCAAATTTCGAAAACTCGGGAATTTAATTAAAAAGACAATTTTTTTTGTCGCAAATGGAACAACATTTTTCGTAATGGACGAAATTCAAATTTTAAAATTTGCATCTTGATTATGCATAATTAAAAAAATCCAAATATAAAATTCGAAAGCTGTAACTAAAACCCCATCCAAAATGGAGTTTTAGAAGTTTCCCTAAAAATTTGTTCATTTGTGAAATTATAATTTTGAACCTATACAATATTTTCAACGAATACTCGTAGAAGAGAGTGTTAATAATAGATGTCGGATGGATAATATTTATAATAATTGTAATACTGCTATAATTAAATTTATTTGTATCAATTAATAATAGTATGTACTCGTATGTCCCGTAACGTTACATATTGTTCGGGGAAAAGTAAATATCATTAGAGACGTTTCAGGGAAATTTAATCCTATATTCAAAATAATATAATATCATATAACAATGTAATAATACATTAATATTAACAATAATAATCTAATGTAACCGATGTTCCAAGAATTAGGAATTTTTCCAGAATTCTCTTTTAATGAATTATGTCTCCATTAATATTTTTTGCTCTGTAAAATTATTAAAAGTAAATTTAGTCGCTATTTAATTTAGCTAATTATTTTGCTTGGAATAAAATGAAAAATGTATGTTCCAGTGTAATTATCCTATGTTACACGTGTTTGATTATTAGGTGAATTAATTTATTTGATTTTATTGAATAAGTTAATGTATTGAAATTCATTTTCCAGATATAGGCTGGATTAATCTGAGGATAAATTTTCAAGTTGTATGCTTAAGAACTACAAAAAAGACATGACGTGAAATTGGGAGTCACGTTTGACTGATCTTTTACGTGCCCTGTTTTTATACTAAGCAACATGGACAAATTTCATCTTTAACGAAAAAAACAAATGCTTAGGTACAGAATATTGCCTGATTAAAGCATTTGAAAAATCGTGTTTAAACCGGAGAACTGGATATTCTTAAAAATGTCTTGGTGATTTTTATGCGAATAGCATATCTCGAATCAAAAGCAATGTTATAATATTATGGTATGGTAAGAATTTGACTACCCAGTCGAAACCAGAAGAAGCACCTGTTGAACGAATTAAAAATATTGGCGGTGGCAATTTAAGAGAACCTAGTATCCTGAAATATCATAAATAAATATAGGATTATAAATATAAATAAATGTATATATACAAATATAAATATAGCATCATGTATTAATTTTTTAGCTTTAGCACAGGTTTTATCCAAAATTATCTGGAGGCGCTTTTGTAAAGATTTTTCGTTTTTTTTTTTTTCTCGATACTCAACAGACATATTTTGCAGTTCAATCCGATTTATAATTTTTTAAAAGTGGATAACTATTCTAAGCCTGTTTTTTAAATATTGATTGATGGATCAACATTTTTCGTAATGGACGAAATTCAAATTTTCAAATTTGCATCTTGATTATGCATAATTAAAAAAATCTAAATATAAAATTCGAAAGCTATAACTAAAACCCCATCCAAAATGGAGTTTATTTAATGGAAATCATAATTTTTAACTTACACAATATTTTCAACGAAGACTCGTAGAAGAGAGAGTGTTAATAATAGATGATTGGCACACGAAATTTGACTTGGGCATTTTCATTTTTTATGAAGTTTGCTTGGGTAACACCAAAAAAATGGTGCTCAAATTAGGCAGAAGTTGAAATAACTTTTCTAATCTTCTATTACTTCTACTCTAAACTATTCAAATATATCGTCATTCTCAAATGTTCTACCTGTTTTGGGCCACTTCGTCAACTTATTGCTAGGTATAATTTAGTTATTTTAATAAAATTGAACACATTTATTGTTACAAATAGAATGGAACTTTGCAAATATGTGATTAAATTTTAAAATATTTGTATCACAACCTCCATCACTTTAATTTTGTAATAAACATAAGTCATATTAACTCATGAGCTGTTAGTTGATAGCTATATACGCGTGACAGTATCGAACGTATGCAACGCATGCATTAATCAACGCCGTTGTGATATGTGACGATGAATATCGTGACAGTATAATGCTCGTATTCACCACTTGTTGCCAATTATTTCTTAATCACTGCTAAAGAATTATCGCGTCAATTTTCGTTGTTATTCTCTACAATTAAATATAAGTGATTGTTATGTAATTAATTGAAATAAATATGATTGATTTCGCTTTTAAAGATATACGTAACTATTCCAGCTGTAACTGGTTACCTTTTTATTTATTCGGTTAAGAGCTATGGATCTAACCTGTGGTATTAATATAGTTGAGCTTGATCACGGCCAAATCACTTCCTGACACAACTGTTGGATTAAAAATGTACAGTTCTTAATGCATGCTGAACCGAATACAGTGGTACAGTTTTTATTTTTTTAACTTTGTTTTTATCACAAGGAGCCAAAATATATAAGTGTTTGCCACATTCTTTTGTCCAAATAGTCTATCAAGACTTTCCCTTTCCATCGTTTCTTTCCTGGCGTCGACACAGGATTACGAGTGTTTAATTTATTTTTCTAGAAAATTTAATCAAAACAAACAATTACAATGTCTAAGTAAATTTTGTAACGACCATTCTGAACTCATTTCAATATTTAAGTAATTCTGCTGTTATACTCTATTCGTCCTCAAGTTTTATCTTTAGAATTTCAGCTGATACTATGACAACATCCTCGGTACCGGTTTTTAAAGGAATTACTTAACTTAAAATTTCAGTGGTTGAAACTTAACAAACTTTCTGAATTAATAATTGTCTTTTCTTTTAGATTAAGGCATGAAAATGCGTTAAGTATCTTGTTTAGATGGTATGTACACATTTTTTGAGGGAGCGGTTTAACCGATTTTTCAGTTAGAATCTTCAAACTATGTATTGAATTTCGGTGAATATTTTGAACGTTTCATGCAAATTATTATCATACTAAAGTATTTTTGACTTTTATTATTTCGTTTATTATACAGTAGAACCTCGATTATCCGTCAGGGTATGGGACCAAGATGGTGACGGATATGGGCGTGAGTCATATGCCTCATAAATATATATATATTTATATATATAAATATATACACATAAATTGAACAATATATTTCAATCATTTGACATTATATATGTACTCGTAACTTATTTACGTACTAATAAGGTATACATAGGTAGTAAAACTATTTTTTTTTTAAATACAATTACGTACAACGATGGCTAGCATCACAATCATTGCATATCCAATTTTTCTTTCCTGAGAAATTAATAACAATTTAATGGTGGAGTTTAGCTCTTTCTTATGGCACAAACGTAGTATGCCCCATCCTAATAATCATTAAATGATTATATAGAATGGACATATTCTAAGGGTCTCCCCGCACGGTTTATTTCATTAGCTGTCGTCCTAGAAATAACATAGATTTTTGCTATGATTGAAGCACTTTCACCTTTTCGTAAACGTATTACAATTTCAAACTTAGTGGCGAGATCTAAGCTCTTCCTTTGTCTTTTTTTCCTACATTATTATACGTACTTTTAAGAAAACAAGTACCCGATTGATTCTTAGCCGTCTTCTATGACTTAAGCAACCAAAGAATATATATAGGTCTTTTTTTTTTTCTCAAACTGAGGTGACGGTTAATAGAGTGACGGATAATAGAGGTTTTACTGTATTTATATATAAGATAAATGGTCATATATTATAAGATACAATTTTTCTGTTTATTAACACAATGATAAACTTCAAACTCGTTTGAGAGAAAATCATTTATTGATATGAGGTGATGATTCCATAAATCGTTTACATTTAATAAAGACAGTTTAAGGAGAAAGTGTTCGTAAGATCTAAAACTTTTCCAGTCAATTGACAATGTTGTCTATTGTTCTTTTAGGTTTCATAAGGTTGCATATAATTTTTCTTTGGAACCAAATTGATATTATTGGTATCAAACATTTTCTTCTTCTATCTTGTACATTTTCCTCCCCCATCCCTAAATACTTTTCTCAATTCCTTCTACTCATATTTTCCGTGGTCTTCCTCGCCTATTCTCCCTTCAGCATTCCTATTGAAAATTAAATAAGGCAATCTTACCTTCTTTTGAGAAGCCCATACCATACCAATTTCTATTTCTCTATGTTTTTTTTGGGTCTGCAATCGCTCTATGATTGTGGCATTAGCTTTTGTTTCTAGCCAAGATACCATGGAAGCTCTCCTCCAATATGATTGTTTATTTCGAAGGTTGTCGCTTCGAGTTGAGTCACAACAAGTTTTAACTTTTCATTCCTTTCCCTTTTAATATTTTCCAAAATACAAGTTATCAGGAACATTAGTATGGAAAAGAGAATGTAATTATGGGAAATTTGTATACTTCGGTAATCATTTCAACTAGAAATGAACTTTTCAACAAAAAGATATTATCTCTACTTCGCAATGTTAGTTGAAACTTTTATTTCTTGATGAAATGATTACCAAAAGCTGCTCATTATTCATAATTACACCCTCTTTTCCATACTAAAGTTCACGATAACTTTTATTTTTTGAAAAATATTAAATATGAAACGAATAAAGAGGTAAAACTTGTAACTCATTATAACTATATTATAATTATAATTGTAACTCATAACTCGAAGTGGCAACCTTCGGAATAGATACTCTCCATTCTTTTAAAATAAAAGTTTCGTTATGAATTCAAGTAGGAAGGACTTTTTTTTTTTTACTTCACTAGTTACTCTGTTGACCTAGAACGGTCAATAATAGTTAGTGGTGCTATTCTTGAAGGATAACGATTGCAAAATTTAATGAAAAAGCCGTCGAATACCTAGAAGATTTTCACCTCTGTGAATTTAAGACGATACGGAATCGAGGACTTAATAAGGGGGAAATGTTTCTTGATATTCAGGTGAAATTTGAAATTTTATAGCAAAACGGCTATGGGAAGTGGCAATTATTATAATTGAATTAAGAGACATGAGGATTGAGCTGAGTGCTAATGGTGGACCTAATGATGAGAGCCGGTGGCACCGAACTAATCGACATGGCTCCTGTATCTATAAATCCCTTCATAATTAGCCTCTCTCACCGTCAGTCGTAAATCAATTTCATTCAGTCTGTTGGTCATCGAATTAACAATCTGATCTATGCCATTGTTGCCCTCCGCAGTATATCACCCATCCCTTCCATTTATCTCGGTTCTTCACTCTTTTCTATATCAGCTTCATTTTTAATTGTAAAATTACAGTTAATTTGGAATCGTGGCATAATAAGAGAAAAGATTTGTCCAGGTCGGGATTCGAACCCGTGTCGCCCGCGTTTGTATCGCGGTGCTCTAACCAATAGAGCTAACCTGGCTCGTAATCACGGTCAGAAAAATCCATTCACTTCACCGATCCTATATCCCCGAGTTCTCACAATTTTGTGATGTATACAAGGGGAAGAATGTTCATTGAACATTACTTCAATTAGGATCTCGTTGACTTACGGTATTATTTTTAAATATTTGTATTTCGAATAGAAAAGATTTGTCCAGGCCGGGATACGAACCCGGGTCGAATATACACCGCAAAAATTGCGAGAACGCGGGGATATTGGATCGGTGAAGAGAATGGGTTTGTCTGGTCGTGTTACGAGCCAGGTTAGCTCAGTTGGTTAGAGCACTGCGCAAGACCGGGTTCGAACCCCTGCTTGGACAAATCTTTTTTTTTCAAAATAAAAATATTTAAAAACTATCACCATCATAAGAATAATAAATATAAAATAAAACCCATATAGCCATGATATTTAATTTATTATTTTATAAATCAAAACCATTAATTGGTCTCTAGAGGCTCAATTACAACTTCATGACTGGAAGCATATTGCTCTTGGGGGCAGAGACATAGACGATAAGCGTTGCTTTAGGAAAAAAAACACTGATATGGACTATAGGAGGATAGCTGCCAGAGTGCTGAGTCTAGAATGAAGGACTATTGTAGAAATCTGTTTCAATACACTCGAAAAAATATCCTAAAAAGTATTAAGGAGAAAATTTTGGTAATTTAATTTTTAAGTGGGATGCTGAACGGAGGAAACGACGAGAAAGACCATGGAAAAGATGGTAGAAATTCAGGGGAGGATGCACTGCCATGTTCTGGGGGAGTACGATTTACAAGGTAGAAGAAAATGGAATAACGAAATAAATGAATGGTCATTGAAGTGTAACAATGAGTGATTTCTCAACGAACCTTTTGAACCGAAAATAATCTAATAATAATTTACTTGTAATACCTTCGTTACATCTATGAATTCGAACCAAATAATATTATTCTTGAAAATCAATCTTCAAATAGACATTATTTTCGCAGTCAGAAATATCGATTACTTTATAACGTAACTAATTATTGATAATATCCAAAGTGGTGAATTTATTATTTTTCTCATTTTCAGCAACCTCGTTAAACTTAGCTATGCCCTTAAATGAAGGCAAACTTAACCAAGCCAGACAAATCCATTCCCTTCATCGATTTTTGTTACGATCCCTGGTAGCTCAGATGGTTAGAACACCGCGCTAGAGATGCGGACGACCCGGGTTCCCGGGGACCTGGACACATCTTATCTCTTCAAAATAAAAATATTTAAAAACAATCATCATCAAAAGAATAATAAATAAAAGTAAAACTTTAATATATAGAATCAAATAATATAAATTTAAGTAAAAAAATTCAATGTAAAAGTCAAGATCAGCCAAACATACTAAAAATTGACATATCTTCACTAGTTAAGAAAAATATATACATTCCAAGCTCATATATACATTCAATAATAAGCAGTGGTATCCTTATAGTTTTTTAAAATGTATACTTAAAAATTAAGAGGAAAAGTTAACAAAATTAATTAATTAATTAAGAGCACTTATTCATCAAAATCTCATCTCATGTAATTATAATGTTGACCTCTGGAAACAATTTAAAATTAAAGAAAAGCTAATTTAAGTTTTATTTCGGTTTTGTGAGGCAAGTGAACATCTCATATGGGTCAGCTGGGATTAGCCTGGTGTCGAAATGAATCCCTCTGTTTTTTTATTCATTGCCTGCTAGAAGAGAACACGGGCGGACCTGGAGCTCTGCCAGCCGCCTCTGTCCAGACTGAATAATTGTAAGGAAAAAAGAAAAAAGGAAACAAAAAAAGAAGTTCCAAGATATCAAAATGCCTCCTGATTCAGCAGTTCAAATTGTTTCTGGGTATCTTTCAGACTTTCCGTTATTTTATTATATATATCCTTATTTATATAATCAATTAACTGAAAGTCCATATCGATTAATCCAAAACTTTGACACTACTCTACAGTAGCCTTCCCAGAGCTACTGTATTTTCCAAAATGTTTGATACTGAAGAAGAAAATGTTGATGCGTGATCTAGAAATCGAAGACACAACAAGAAACATTTCACGCGCATAAAAAAGTTACAGATGCAATTAGAAAGCGCTAAGTTCAGTTATGCGGGCACCTAAAAAGAGTGGACTCGAGAAAAATGAAAAAAAGAGTATTCACGTAACTTAAAAAGCCGAAAATGGCCATTACGTGGATTAAGGAAACTGAAAAGGACATCGAAGAGTTTAGAGCTTGGGCCAAATCAGCAATAAATGGGACATTGAGGTCGCTGTGGTTTATTTTGTTCATAACATAAGGACTATTAAGGAATTGATTGGATATGAGAAGAGTTCGATGGCTTATTGGAGCCTCAAATGTCTACTCCGTAAGCCTAAGTCGTTGTTATAATTGTCATGTATATGAATCTTTTGTAATTAATCTTCGACTTTAAGTTCGAATATAATATATTGAAGTTTCTTCTTTATAGTGTGCAGAAATTAGATTGCAAATAATTATTCGATACTTATTCTTATAAGTATTTTTATGGTATTATTTGTTGATTGTTTCACTGATTGAAGATAACTCTTAGGTATAGTGGCAGCCTTTTTAAATAGGGCACCCTATTTTCCATATGGTTCTGTGAAATATTTAACTAGGGTGCATCCTGACTACTGATCACGAGATTTTTAGGTTTTGAACGTGCATTAAGTAAATTTATAGAGCATAAGGAATAATGAATTTAAGGGATAAAGGAGACATTCTGTATTTTATTGCAGTATTGCGTCAATAAGGATTATTACGTATACATTAAGAAGAAGAAGAGAGGGATTCCGACTGACAATCTCCATAGGGCATTAGAGAAATGAAAGGGACCGACTCAGTTGAGATAGCTCCTTAAAGATAGTGCCTGGAACAATCTACCCTTACCTCTCCAGTTGCCTCTGTAAGTTTTAATTGGTGCGGAATTATCTGTGGAGACGTCGTCTACTCCATATAGCGAGCACCTACTCTTCTTATTGCCTATTAAAATTCTTCCGACTTAAGATAGTACCATATCTACTCTACACCCTCTGAATAATTGTCAAGTTTAATGCTAGATTTGGTAGCATAATCGGCTGTAGTTTATTTAACAAGTAACTCAACTTCTAGAGTTAGTTAAGAAGTCATCCCATGTTAACGGGCAGAGGATCAGATAGCAGATAGCGTTTTTATCTTTAAACCATGTTAAGCTATTTTTTTTTTCTGTGTTGATGTGGGTATTTACTTATACGGGTGCTCAGTGAGGTGATATATCCTGAAGTATTTACCCCAATAAAGTGAAGAAAATCTTAAAGGTTGGTTGATAAAAAACATAAAATTATTTAATTAATTAATATAGCTATTTTCTTCTTCATTATTGTTGGACTTTAGACATTGACATTAATTGATACATTGACAGTTTCTTTGATGGTGTGGAGAACTGGTAATAGAACGTTCAATTTTTAACCGTACGAGAGGAAGGAAAGAGATCTGGGTTAGTTCAGGGAAAAATTCTCATAAGTAGGGGAAATTGACTCACATCGCAGGTCTTCTTCATGGCTAAATTAGAAAATACAAACAAATAAAAATTATATATGGTAAATATTAAATTTAATTAATATAGCCCTGAAGAAGACCTGCAGTGTGGGTCGAAACGTTGGCTTTCCAATAGACAGTTCTCCCTGCATAATACATTTTTTTACCTCCACCTGGACCATTTTCTTCATCATCATATTTATATATATATATATATATATATATATATATATATATATATATTGTCAAATAATATTATTCAAGTATAACCATATTATTTTAGTTGATAATGCAAGTTGAACAAATACATAAATATATATGTTGTGAATTACGGTTATTAATACATTTTTTTTAAAAAAGATTACTATGAATTGAATTATATTCAAGAGGCTCCGGAAGCTATTTTTAATTGAAAAGGAGATGGTTCATTCGTTACAATTTATTTTCTGAATCTATAGAAGACTTTTTCGCAGAAGATTCTAATTTATAAATATAGAATATTAAAGCTCACTCCATTCTTCTTTGCACATCCTGTGATAAAAATAATTTATTACCTCTTTTAGTGAAGTAGATAATGATCAAAATTAGTTCCATTCTTAAACATTGGTCATTAATAACTAATTTGAATTTTGTTGATTTAAATAGGTCATTTTTCTGTGTCAGATTTGAGATCACTAAGCACAGCAAAGAATTATATATGGTCTAAAGGAAATTTTACTTGACGTTAACTTTTTTTGTGTCGCCACCCCTCACATCTAATAACAACTTAACAGTAATGCTTAAAAATATATAGAATAAATTATAAATAAATAGAATTACAAGTATTTCGCAGTCCTCAAAGTAATCCGAACATATCTGTGAATCTATTTTGTTATGTCAAGTAGGCATTTTTGCAAAAATAACAGTTAAGTTTCGGTTTTTGTAGTAACAGATTTTATATCTATACAATGAGGGATAGATTTTAGAGCGGGGTTGTCTTTTCAATCATCATTCCTCTAAAATAATAGAGTTTAACTTTATTAAATGTCATGGGAGAAGAATGGGAAGGAATTTAAATCATATTTGAAACCCCCCTGGGCTTCAAATATGCATATTTTCCCTCGGCCATTTGGCACATCCACCAGCTCTCTTTGGATCAGGAAAGCGGCATTTGATATTTATGTTTGCTTTTGTTCATTACAGAATAATACCAAAGAAATGATGAACATAATTATAAAAAATAAATATTAACTAATATGTGGAGTTGGAACTTCTTAAGACATTCAAAATTGTTGTAGCAGGGTTGAAAATGTCTATGCTAATGGGGCTCGTGCTAGAAAAGTCTCTTTTAGGAGACTCATTTTTTCTCAACTCCCGAAGTTATGATACTTAAATGAAAATGCGACCTTAATGGCGAAGTTTTACTCTAAGGGTTTTTCAATAAAATTAAATCGCCGAGAACTTGAACGAGGAGCAGATTCTACACTATTATAATTCTTAGATTATTCCAGAAACTTTATTTCTCACCAGGAAACTCATAATGGGCTGGATTTGCGAGGTAAGGTTTATCATCTTTAATTTAATCTGCTTAATTCAAATTTGTGTTCCGAGGCTTAGAGCCTTCTGAAATATTTATGAAAATATTGTTTCATCATTTATTTATGAAATTCTCGTTATTCTAATTGATGCTATTCACCGTTAAATAATGTTTCCCTAAAGTCTGGTTCTGGATTATTATAACCCTGAACCGTGAGATTCTGCTTTGCTTTAAACTTTTTCCTCCAGACAAATTATATAAATTATAAATAATTAACTAACCAACTTATAAATATATCATAGTTTATACTATCCCAAAAAGGAACAAGTGTTACAATTAACATTTGTTGTTAAGTCAAGTACAAAAAAAGTGAATCAAATCTTCTTTTTTATTAAATTGGTAACTATAGAACGTTCAGGTTCCATGGCGTTCAAGGTTACCTCCTTATGTATAATCTTCTATTGGTCTTCCACATTTCGGGCTACCCCTGAGACATAACATTAAATTATTTAAAAAAAATTACGGACGAAACTCAGCTTGCTCAGCTGTTGCCATATCCATTCTCTATTATCGCTTAGCGAACCCGAAGGCTCAATGCCGATACAACCAATCTCTGCTTACAAACTTCCGTCCACCACAACCCAAACCCAAATCCGCCAGTCACTCTTAAGGTGATCCTCCCACCTGCTTTACCTCAGAAGGATCCATGACTACTAGAGGTATTTTTTGAACTAACGTGAGTAGGGCGTTCTAGACTACATCACACCCCCCCACCAAGCCTGGAGAGGCGCTCTCAAGGTTGGCCCGCGAGTCCATCGGACTTAGCCGGAGGAACTACCAAGACATTTCCACCGAATATTCCCACATCTGCACATCTGTGGGACGCTCTCCTACGCGAGAATGAGATCGACGCGGGGATCCATTCGCAATTACTTCAATTAAATCTGGATGTCCAGGTTTCGAATATTCATTCTATACTGCCCTCTAAATTTTTATTGTAAACTTTTATTTACTCTTTAAGTAATTGTATGGCGCATTGCTCAAATTTTATTGCATGAGTAACTCAATAACCGTAACTAAAAATTATTTGTAATATATGCTTCAGACCATCAACTCATGAATCATCTATGAAATCTCATTTTTTTTTTTATTTAAAGATAGAATTATGTGTTGAAAAGGAAGTAATAAAAAAAAATATAAGATCATCCAAGGGGAAGAATGTTCATTGAACATTACTTTGAATTAGGATCTTGTTGACTCGGGGATATGGGATCAGTGAAGAGAATGGATATGCCTGACCGAGCTACGAATCAGGATAGCCCAGTTTGTAGAGCACTACAACGGAAATGTGGGACCCGGGTTCGAATCCCGGCCCTGTGCATATCTTTTCTCTTCAAAATAAAAATATTTAAAATTATAACATTAATAAAAAAATAAAATAAAACATATTTTTTTCAGTTATCTCATTGACGCATTGACAAAAAAGTAAAGTTCTAAAAAAAAAGTAATAATACCAAGAACTTTCAAATTTTAAGATTACTTTTAAAATCTGATAATTATCGATATGAAGATAATAACGCAATGATAAAAAATTGAAGTCATTGCCCTATACGTAGTCTTTATTTTTGGATTGATTTTGGAGGGAAATAATTTTAGAATGTAGATCTTCGTCCTTACTCACACTATCCTTTCCAAAAATATCCACAAATGTAATAATTTCTCGAAACAACTTGTCCCCTCACTTAACCCAAACGAAATAAATACCTCTAACACTCTCCTTCATATCAGTGCTTGGCTTAGACGAATCCGTAACCAAAACTTAATTAATGGTCTTATTCTAATTTCCTTAATCAAATTTTCATTTTTCTAAAGTATGAAACGAAATGTAGTGGGCTTGCTCAATCAAGGTTCGATTACATGGATGGGCTACATCTTACGAGATCTGATTAATTACGCGATTTAGAGGAAAGATGAATTCTGTTAGGGTGCATTAAGAATGATTTATACCCGGGAGTTGTGTGATCAATGAACGGGCAACAGAGCGGCGAAAAATTAAAATCCCCTGTCAATGAATTGTTGATGCTCCATCACTAGCCCACCCCTACCATCGCCTCTATTACTTTTTCATCAATATTATACATGCATGCCAACGATGGGGATAAATTGTACGAACCGATCGATTCAAGGTTGAACGACTATCTTAGATGCGATGGCTCAAAAGTACCACAGAGAGCGAGAGAGAATTTCTAACAAATTAGTTAATATGCGGAGGAGTAAATGGAATTCATTATTAAAATTAATCGACGACATGTACAATCTGAATTCTTTTAAAAAACAGAACAAACGATTGGTCATATAATAATTTATGTTAACGATAAGTACAGAAAGGATTAAGAATATATAAAGAAGATTAAGCAATTGATTCCTTAACTAATCACTTAATCGCTTTAGTAATTATTATACTGGAGACATTGGCCCAAAATGAATTTACAATAATAAAAAATATAATTATCGTATTTGTTTTCAAAATATAATATTGGTAATATTCGAAGAAAACGATCGATTTATGGCTAAAAAGAAAAAAAAAACAATTATAGTGTTTACCATATATCATTTTATCCATTTTTCTTGCTAACTTGATTAAAAGTTTCATGAAGTTGCTAGCTTAACCTCTCTGAAAAAAAAATGTAATCAATCACGATATAAAAGTTAATAAAAAGAACTTAGCATATGTGTGCGCGCTTTTCATTGCAATATAACAAAAAAATTAAAGATTCGTCTGTTCGACTGATGATTTGATAGTTTACATTAATCTAATATAAAATCTAACTGATGTTTTCTACAGTATTGGATTATTTAGTTTTGTTTTATTTAAACTTTTATTTCATGCAAATAGTAAGTCACAATTTGTTTTTCATTAAATATTTAAATCAAATTATATATTTTAATTCATTTTCGATAGTAAGGACATACGTATTGTAAATCTGAGAAAGTTTCATTACAATAAAAATGTTTCAGAATTGTTTTTCCTAGATTTATTTCCTTTCTCTTTGAAAAAAGTCTTTGTTTTTCAGAAAGTTGTTTTGATCTTTCTGTAAAAAAATAACAGGATTGTACATAGCATGTCTTATCAGGGCATGTGTCTCTTCACTTTTATATTTTTATTTTCCTTCTTTGCTAATAATTTCATGAAAATTGTTATATTATATGGGACACTTTTGAGGATATGTCCGTGGTAATCAAGATTAGAAAAAAATAACAATGTTTCTAACTGTAATAGAGTTTTTTTAAAAATCCTAATTAAATATTACAAAATTTTCGCATACTCTCTTACCCATAATTCCCAAAATCAACAAAAAAAAAAACGAACCCTTTTTTCTGTTATGTGACTGATCACCTCCACTTCTTTTCCCGAGAGCTGTCTAAACATTGGCTACCGGTGAGTTAGGGCCATTCCCAAGCTGTAAATACATGTGCCTCCAGCTCTCACGCTAGACATTTGTGTTAGTGACGTGAGGTTAGTAAACAGCCGTAAATCTGCGGCAGTCTGAAATGTGTCCTGTGAATATCAAACAAATGCTTTTTATTTTTATTTATGAGACTGATTGCCTTTCTTTCCGCTCCTTCAAAAGAAAAACCACATAACTGAAAAATTGGTGTTTCTGATTTAAGCCTTCAGAAACATTTTTATTGGTTGAAGCTTTTTAATTCAGGAACGGCATATCTGATATTCCATTTTCAACATGATTTTTTTTTCCCAATAAAGTCATATTTCGAGTTGTATAATGTTTTAACATGAAGTTTTATGGGATTATGACATAAATTAAAATAAAAAAGTATCTAGCTTTTAAACATTTTCTATCGGTTAATAAAATAATTTCATTACCATCATTACTAATACCCAATTTTTTAACTCACATAGAATTTTTAAATATCTGTATTAAAAAATTGTTTTTTTTTTTTTTTTAGTTATGATATTATTCTTTTGAAGGAGCGATATGTTTATGATCCCGAAATCATTGTATTAAAATTACAAATATTTCTAATCGAAATACTAAAATATTTTTAGAAAACATTTTGGAAAGGCCAATCCATACTTTATTCTCATCTTACTTATTTTATTTCATTTTTAATTTATTTGAATGAAATGATACAATGTTTGGCTGAGCTAAATTTATATACATCATATATTTATATCATTTCTATTTATTGAGAGCTTTATTTACCATAAACACAATTTCTTAATATTTCAGGTTTTGTAATTTAAATTACAAAATTATAAAATAAGTTATCGTGTTTATGTTCTTTTTTTATATGTCAGTTAATTTAAATCCTAATTGGTTTTCTTTCTTTTTTTCAGGTAGGTTAATTTAGTACTTTCGGCAAACTATATTGTACAGGTAAACATTCAATTCAATTTTATTTTAATAGCCTAATTATAATATAGTTCCAAGTTAGAAAAAAACACATAAATTCCGGAAAAAGGAGAAGTAGAATAGTTATACCTTTTAAATCGCAAAATCATCAACTATATTGATTACTTGTTCTCAATAAACACATAAATAGAAAACCCGAACTAATGTACACAAAGGATGGCAGCTTAACTTCTTATATATGCGAAATAAATCAACAGTTATTCATTTCACATCTCATGGTCTATTTAAAAATAAAGTACCTGAAGTAAAATGTTATATTTTTGAGTTGAATAGATTCCCTTTTCCTTTATTTTACATTCTGGTTATTTAAACAAAATCCAGATTAACATTTCTGTGTTATGTTATGAATATTTTATGAACATATAAATTAGATGAATTCATTTATTAAATTTAGTTAGCGTTATCATCAAACTTAAATATTTCATTACTGCAGTTATGAATGAAGCGTTGGCAAGAAGTCATCATCTTTCATAGTTTGGTTAGGTAAGTAGTCTGAAACCCATCAGTATTTACATAAAATGTCCCAAAACTGTCGAACTTGTTGGGAGTATATAATGAAATGGAAAGAAAAACGAAACGTTATCGGATTTAATTCCACCGGAGGGTCTAATTATGGTCAATAGAGACTAAAACAATTATAAAGGGCTGTTTGTAATTTATTAATTTCTGATACAACAAAACAAGACGTACGTTCGATTGATTTTAACTGAACCCTTCCCTTCTCAATAAGCATATGTTCCAGCTAATTTGAATCTTGACAGACTTCAAGCTGCAAGCCTTCTACGCTGTATTGTTTAATGTTTTGTTCAATTTTTTTTTATGAGGATGTCTTTGAGTTAGGATAGTGATATATACTTTGATAATATATTCAAATAACTGGTTATTTTAAGCATTAAAATAATTTCTAAATTATCGCAATTTTACACAGTAGAGAGGTATATACAATTTTTATTTCTTGTATCGATGAGAGATGATTACTCGAAGGCACTTTTTGAAAAAGAAAAAATTGAAAAAAACAGCATTTAAGCCCTGCAAGGCAATTTTAATGAGGAAAAAATCGACTTGATATTAAAGACATATATCTGTGGCACCTGTGCATAGTGGGCTAAGTCGAATTTTGTGAAAGTTATCTACATAAAATCGTGATTTTTCTGAAGTTATTTTAAGTTAAAGATTGGAGTATCAGCCCACGATTCACAAAAGAATATCCTTCATTGCAATGGACGAACACTTAGCGTGTTAGACACAAGGAAAGAGAAAAAAATTACGATTCTAAGTAGATAGCTTGAAATTCACAAAATTCGACTTAGCCCACTATGCACAGGTGCCACAGATATATCTTGATATTTAATGACCTTTTAAATATACATTGATAACTTGTTAAGTAGATTAATTACGAGTTTGATTGTTACACTGCATAATTCCATTATTTTTCCTGCTGCATTTTGATTATGAACTATTTATTCTTGATTTACATTACACCAAATTCAAAATATCATCCTCTTTGATTTTAGCGAATAACAATCAGTTAATACCCCGTTTCGTCCAAGATCACTCTTCAACTGATAAATAATTTTTATTAGGAAGCCACAACGGTACAATGGAGTAACATCTATATGAGAGCTGAGCTGTCTGCATTCTCTGACTGGGGGAAATTGACTTTGATTTGCCACATTTTTTTTTGATTGCACATACTTTTAAATCAGTGTTTTTACCAGTTCCTAGATAATATTTTAATTTTTTCTGAACGTAATGGGATCAATATAATGCTTCTTCAGATTCTGTCATTTTTATTTTCGTTGAACCCTTGTAGTAACAAAATGGCAATACCTTCGCCATAGACGACTCTAACTAATATATTCGATTACCTGTTTAATGAAACTACCATTGGAAATCTTCTTTACTTCAGCAATACGATTAATAGCTCAAAATTCCAAGTTGTAAAATAAATTAATTTAAAAAAATATTGGGTCGATGAATAAAATCTAGTAGTGGTTTGTAACATTATTTTGTTAATAATTCGCTCTTTTGAGTTTCCTTCTTTTAACAGTAATTTTTATCTATGGAAACCTTATTTGGTAACGTTCCTATCTACATCATTAAGGAATTTCTTCGTGGTAGGCTATGGAAAAGTGGCAAACACATTTCCTACAAAATTTCTGCTTTTAATTTTCAGTTAGTGTAGAAAAAACCCTTCTTCTTTTGTTCATTTTTTTCTGCCGATACTAGATGTGCCTCAACACTCAGTCTCAATTATATTTGAGGGATTCTGATTTTTTATTTTCTTATCACACATTATTCCTGCTCAATTGATTAATATTTTAATTGTAGTCAGTGTTATTATTATCTTTCATTATTTAACTTCAATTGAACACCTTTAATGATAATGAAGAGTTATAAATTACTTTCTTCAATGTACCTTCACCGTTTTGAAGAATATATTGCTCAGAATGAGCCCCTGGTGTTGAAGGGACTTATTCAATTTTCTGAACAAAGCTTTCTCATCAGAAATATTTGTAAACGTCTTTCATGGATGTCAAATTGACAGATTTGCAAATATTGTCATACATTTCTAGTCTTTTTCTAGAATATTCTTTTTTATTTTTAAAATCTATAATAATAAAAGATATAATTAATAATTTTAATAGGAGGTTAGTTGATCAATCTGGTTATTTCTAAACAGTGATAATTTAAAAAAATATTTATTGAAATTTACAACTATATAATAATAATAAATCATGTAAATAGAACCATAAAAAGGATGTAGAGAAAATACCCACTGATAGTACTTACAAGGTAAGGAGGCCATCTTCTTTTCAGGCAAGATTTTGCTAGGTTTGAGACTGATAGGTTTGAGTGGAAATAAAGTTGGTCATGAAAGTTTTGATATCGGATTCGTTATTAATCAGTAACAAATGGGACATTAAGATCATTATCGATGACTTTGCTAGTAACGAAGTAAAGAGAAATGAGGATTTCGGATTGTAAGGCTTGGATACGAGAGGGGTTCGATCGCTTAGTGGAGCTCCAAAGTTTAAGGAGTTGAGTGTGATATTTTTTTTATTTTTTAAATACAGAATACATACTTTATTTATTTTTTGTTACATAATTGTATACTAAACGCTGAGTTTTAATGACAGGTTTAATTAAATGCCTGATGTTTATGATTATGAAAATGAGTACCTTAATACACCAAGACTTAGCACAGTCCATGAAGGTGTAACTGGGAGTTGGGTTGTGAATGCGACGGGTAATTTAAAAAAGACATTAGGCGCAGGCAAGCAGGAGGGCGTTAAGGGGAAAATAAAAATGTTTGCTTGGCTCGAAGGGAGGGAAAAAAACAGTTGAATTATAAATACGATAATAGCGAGCGAAAATATGGAAGCATTAGCGGCTACAACCCATTTAGCTAACAAACTTACCGCTCGCCCCAACATACACAATCCTCCTTCCTATTTCACTAGCAATGTCTCTTTAAACCATTTGGACTAAATAAAGCCGTGAGACATCTTCATCAGAAAAACTGAAGAAAAGGAGAAATGGAATTTACTGGATATATCGCACCTTCAAAAGAACCATGCCATGGCTCATGATAGAGGCATTTGGAAGTTTCATTTGAGTTAAAACATTGGGTATTGGTAAAGGAGAGCATTAGTATCGTAATGGTGATATTGAAATTACTTTATTATCCATTAGAAATTTTTAAAATCTATATGGCCACTATTCCCAAAAACTTCAAGTGCGAACATGATACAACTCAAATATGACTTCATAAAAAAAACTTGTTGGAAATGGAATATAAAGTCGTTTCCGAATTAAAACCCTTCAACTGATACAATTGTTCCTTAAGAATTAAATTGAAAATGCTGAATTTTCGTCTTTTATTGAAGGAGCGAGAAATTCAGTTGGAGTTTATTGTCTATATTTTTTCTTCATAACAAGAAAGTTTGTATAAGAATACGTATTAGTGCTATAAAATAATTAAAAGCATAATAATAATAAAATGGAGGATAGTCATTACTTTACATTATACAAGACTTAGCCTATTATCGATTCCAATACCTCCAGTCTCTGCTTACGAAATTCCGCAATTTCTTGCACTACCCAAACCCAAACCCTCCAGATTAAGCCTAACACAATTCTCTCACATGTTAACCAGTTATAGTTTTGCTTGGAAATTTGTTCGTTACTCAGCCCAACAACTTTACAAGCCCATTTTAACCTTCCCAACGCTTTCGCTTCAAAATTATATCCTGGGTGCATGATCCGCAATTCCGCAGAGTGTATTATCCGAAATTCTGCAGTGTTTCCATCTTTTTTCGGACTGTATATTCATTTCATATCTTATTTTCGAATGCCTTAAGAGTATTTTTACAAGCTTTATTATTAATGTATTTAATTATATTTGTGCAGCTAATAACAGTTTGTTTTAATTTTTATAGTTTTAGCAGTGTTTGTAAGAATAGTCAACATTTTTAATTCCTCGATATAATTTATCATGGTGCGATTTTTTCAAGCTTCAACACTTTACAGTTCAGAAGTTGTCACTGCCAGAAAGTCACGCTAATAAAGTAACTCCATTTAAGTAGAACTGTTTTACGCACTGCTCATAACAAGAAATTAATAGAGAGATTTCATATTTGAGTTGAACATATGTGATTTCGACGCCATTAGTCCAATATGTTAATGAGGGGAGTTGTCAGAAACAGCTCGCCCGCTCTCCTACACTGCTAATTGAGGCAATTTCTCATTCTTCCTTCAAACTGAATTTTTCAGAATGTGATTAATAAACTAGTGCACATCCTTATGATTAAATAGTGATTTTCTGTCCTCAGAGTTTGGTTTATGTTAATTGGTATTTAACTAGTCATTAATGTATACATCTTATTTTGTAATTACAGTTATTGTAAATAATAAATTCATTATTGCTTTTGTTATGCTGTTGGAACGCGAAATTTTTGTTAAACATTCTCTTCTAATGCGATGGAAAATGTTTGACAGTAATTATTTCTTCAATCGTATGAATAATATGGTGGTTTAAAATTCGAAACCGTGATGTCTGAGATAGCCAAGACGTCTATCTCATCAATAAATCCAATTAATCAAGCAATCCATCCTGTTTCTTAAAATCGTTTAAAGTTAATTATATAACGCTCATCAACTAGGTATTTATCTAAAGTTAATCTTTTGAATTATATAAGGTAAAGATGCTTCTAAGGGTATATATAGAAACAAGGAATGTCACCTATCATAAACTCTTATTTTCATCTAGTATTGAAATCGAATTAAAAATTCTCATAATGACTTCAGTGTTAAAATATCTTAATGTAGTCCAAAGTAGTTCGTAAAAATATTCACTCCACAAATGACAATTAAAAGATGTGGAAGAAATCGGTCCGGGTAGAGGTCACTGAATGAATTTCTCGTGTAATTTGAGAAAAACTTTATTGATAGCCAGCGTTTCGACCTATGTTGTACGATTTGCTCAAATCAGTCTGTGTTTCTTAGCCTGTGAGGACCTACCCCCCTGCCCCCTCCCCTACAGCCCTGAAGAAGTCGAAACGTTGGCTATCAATAAAGTTTTTTTCAAATTACACGAGAAATTCATTCAGTGACCTCTACCCGGACCAATTTCTTCCACATATATTATCAAGGTCAACAATTATCATTCAAAAACAAATAAAAGAATTTGTTGATAAGGCTTTGTGGATAAGGCTGGTCGGGAAACGTGCCAGGACGGCCGAGATGGTTGAGGCGTCACCAAGGAGAGGTGAAAGTCCCGGGTTCGAGTCCGGGTCCTGGCCATATCTTTTCTTTATATTGATAACATAAAATTAAAATTATATCGTTAAGGCCGTGGACAAAATTCCAACGAAAAGCCCTTTAAGGCTCCAAACTAAAACAGAAATTGAAAATATTTTAAGACTTAAAGGGCTTTTCGTTGAAATTTTTTCCACGGTCTTAACATTTATGTAAGGTCTCTTTTTATTTTTCAATATTAAAATTATATTCTATATATTGCATGCCTGCCTAAGACAGCCGAAAACTTGTGCTGGCTCAAGAAAAGCAATAAATAAGTACAGAGGACCTTTTCCCCATTTTTTGTTACTCAAGTCATCACGTGGCATTTCAATAAATTGGAACACAAAAAGTTGGAAATCCTCTAGTCAGCACAAATAGAATAAGAAAAGTTCATGGAATTGTAGACATTAAAAGGAGAAATAAAGGAGTAGTGATAGCATAGAATTATCAAACTTAAATTGTTTTTCAAAACTTTTTTTATTAAGATCCTGTTAAAACTTATTCTTACAAAACTTTTTTCTTGCACTAGTCAGTATAGTTGTATACGTTGTTTATTACAGGTGTGACATCCGTTGTATAAATTTAATTATATTTCCAGTACTAAAATATCAATATTATGCTCTGCGATGATAAATTTTATAATTGTTTCATCTTAATTTCAATCAGTATAGAATGAAACAACCTTTCTCAAGGCATATTCCTACATTAGACCTAGGATTTCAAAATTTGCCTCCTCTTACTATTAAATTCTTGTTTAGTATTTACTTTCCAAATACCGATTTGAACCCAAGGTATTATTTTGGAGCTGTTCATACTCATACTGTTTAGGTGAAGGAATTTTCGAACTACTCTTCAAGATTCACGCGTGGATAAATCTGTTAATAGCACACTTTTATGTGTTTCGCCTATTTGTAAAGATGTAACTCGTTTTTCTGCTACTTCAAAACATTTAATTAAATTGAAACTTTGTAAACTTCTAGAAGTTTTTCATATCGACTGTCACGATTTTTACGTGGTTTTAGGCTTTGAGACAGGCTTATGACTACTGGCAGAATCAACTGGGGAGTTTCGAATATTATGCACCAAAAAAAAATTTTTGTTTTTGCCAAACTATGAAGTAAAAAAAAATGAATATTATTTTTTTAAAAAGGAACTCAAGAACTAAAAATTAGAAAATAAAAATTAAAAAAAAAATAAAAATCATCCCATTAATAGAAAACGAAATTGAAAAGCAGAATATTTATTTATGCACCTAGGGACTAAAGAATGCCATTATTTCCTGAGCAATAGGTTTTACAAAAAATATTGCTGGGAATAATGTTACGTTTAGGTTACGAGGTGTATAGAAGTTTTTATCTCCAAATGGAATAGATACTGTAGGTATTCTGGCCTCTCTATAACCTGTGCTAGTCATAACCAAAACAACTGAACTTAATGGCACATATTGGCATGAGCTCCAACCTAATCGTTGGACTAGAATATTTTAGCAAGATAAGTTGTCATTTTTGTTGCTAATTTCCTTGGGTTTCTTTTTTACTTTTTAGCCCAGTTTGTAACGGATAGGGTGAAATGACGTACTTTAGTCCTAATTAATTGAGCCCAAAACACAACTGCTGGATATTAAAAAAATTTTAAATTAGAATATAATTATGAAAAAACAATTCATTTTATCGTAAAAACATCGTTGTTAAAGAATGTTCATAATGACTTTACCATTACCAATATCAGTCAGTTAAATATTTATAGCGATCAACAACAGGTACCCGCTGTTTTTTTACCCAAAAATGAATTTTAATGAAGATTACTTTCTAATTCTGTTTTCATATTTAAAAGCGTGTTTTTAGGTTTTTAAACTATTACTTTTTTCGTATAATATAAACGAATAAATGGACTTTAAAATTAAGAGAAAAGATAGAAATGACTCCAACCTTGTTCAAAATGTCTTCCTCCATCACCCCCATGCTCCTGATGGCACCTATTGCTCCGATACCACCCTTGGGAACACGAATTCCTATGAAGCGCTATATCCGAATCAGGCGCCGATTGGGAAACGGTGAGGAATGTAAACAATGTTAATTATGTGAAGGAGTGGAAGGGGATGAGTTAATTAAAAGCGAGCCCTACACAGCTCCTGAAGTTGGCAGTGGTTAATTTGGGCAACATGCGGTGGCAGCTGGGATTAGTCCTCTCCCGGGAGGTTTGTAACTCCTATCGGACTTATTAGATTGGCCAGGGCCTCTGTCCACCGTGCTAAGTCTATGTGCTTAACAACAGTCATATCCTTAAGCACTTACCTACGCGTTTTACTTGGCTCCAGGTGATCACCATAACGAATACTGCCACTACCAGAAGGTCACGCTCATAAAGGACCTCCATTTATTAATCCATCGCTGATACGTATTTACTTGTATCTAGTAGAGTAAACTTTATCGACTAAGAGGAATAATATGCTCAGGGTGTAGGTTAGAAAAAATTCTTCTAAATAAGGAGAACTATCTATTTTAAAGCCAACGTTTCGACCCACTTTGCACGTACTTTAGCCGTAAAGATTGCTTCTTTAGTGGAATAAAATAAAATATCGAATGATAACCCTATCGGGGGGATACAGTTTTCTGTTGCAGCTACATTTTTATCATCTCCATCCAAAATTCAGTTAGACCACCGGTTAGCTAAAGGGTTAAAGAACTCCTTACGATAAGTGAGGGCTGTGACGCATCTCGCATGGTGGAGAGAGAAGCACCGCCAATTTGGGTTCCTGTCAGTTTGCCTATCGAGATTTCAAATCACTATAACTTTTAATTTGGAGGACCTAGGACCATCATTTAAGTTTCAAGCTTAAGCTGTCCTCAAAATCAATTTATCGAATGTAAAATATGTGTATAAAATAATGACAGTGATTATAATTAGGCATAAAATAAAAAATATCAAAAATATGTCGGCCTAGCGCGTTGAAAAGCCAAATCCAAATAGTGGTTGGAAAGGGCTTCTCAATAGCTATCGAATGTTAACAATAAAACACCATATGACCGTGTCAATTAGTGTCGAGATCGTAAAAGAATGATTGCGACCGAGATGATCAACTACTGTGCCAGTACATCTGCAGCTGTTGTAATTATGCAAGTGGATGATGAAATCGCTTCTATATCGACAACGGACTGTGTGCGGTGTTCGATTATGAAGACACATTCGGCAGCAGCTAGTGCAGCTATGTTTGCCAACAATCCATAAGTGCGATGTGTATGCTCATTGAAGCCAACGGAACACTTATCGCTACTACGTTCCCTGAAGAGCCTGTACAGACATTATAAACTGTACGGCACGTATAAAAAATCACTGGACTCGTACAAAGTCCCCACGTTGTCACGTTTAAAGGAATTTGTTTATCCACCTAAGCATCACGGGTTGGCCGCATTCGATCGGATCAGTGCACGTCCAGTATCACCGCGACTGCCATTCATGCAGATACGTAGCTTGCTCAGGTCATATCTACAATGTGACAGAAGTGCATACTAGTCGGAGGTTCTGCCTGCAAGTCAGGGCACATTACTATTGCCAGCCGTGAACCTTCACCAGCATTGAACACCGCTGAACATTAATTACGACGTGTATGGCAAAGAACTATCGTTTCCTTTGATATAATACATAAATAGTAATATTTTATATAAAATTACCCTTTACGTTAACGAATTCACGTACAACACACGGCCGTGTCAATGACAAAGCAACGCCCCATTTTTTCAGAGCGAATATTAGGGTCAAGGGTTGTCGGAGATATAATAGGTACTTTGTTTTATGTACCTGATTTTTAGTTATACTAAAATTTAGACTACTAAAAAAAATGACTTATTATTATCCACCTTTAAGCATTACATTACATTATTGTGACTAATAATGAAACATAATTTAATTTCTCAAATGACCATTCATACGAATAATGAATAGATATGTAAATTTATTAATTTAGTTATAATAATAATAATAAATGCTTTGTTCAGTCTGGGATAAACCTCATTAGAATATTAAAATAGAAAATGAGAAGTGGTATATTGTACCTTTGAATTTAATACAGCTAGATTTTAATTAATTAGCCTTATGAAAATACGTTGAATAATAAATTAAACAAAAAAATAAAATAAAATAAACCAACAATATCCAGGATTATTTCCATAATAACATTTTCTTTCTTTTTCTCAGTGAATTCATTACATTAAAACATGTAATTCATGTATATAGTCAAACGAATTTAAGTAATCTAATGCCGTCAGACATGTTGTAGTTTATGCATTTTTGCCGTTTGTTATTTTAACAGCATATTCTGTGACGACGCAGCCACTATAGCGCAAAATCATGTGTAATTAAAATTTGGACTTTTATTAAGATTACTATACATGATACTGTAAAGCATGTATACATGATATGTATGCATATATATTCTTTCACCAGAAATTTACTGTTTCAATTTTCTTATTTATGATAGTGTAAAATACTAGTAAATAAAGTATGTATGTAATAATATAATATAATTATATATACACTATATCTTACATATAAAATTTGAAACCTTCGTAAACTTTATGTGTAGCAATATTTTTAATATCAATTCATTTAATTTTAATTAGCATTAATTTTCTTTATTTTGACTGTTCAATGATATGAAATTAATCCTAAATGATGTTGACAATTTACTTATAAAATCTATTTATTTTAATAATCTTTTTATTTTTATTTTATTACTTTTTATAATGTGTATGTAAGTTATGGATGTGTAATATAAGTACTACTACTTTTAGTCTCGGATGTTGCAGTATATATTTTAATATACTGTAAAATATTAATTTTCAATATAGATAAAAATAAGTCATATTTCTACCATTATGAAAAAAAAAAATATCTGTTTAATAATACTACCGTTTAATATAAAAATATTATTTTGGAATAAAAAAAAAAGGAATTTTAACAAATAAAGCATTAACTGAAATATTATTGAAGATTACAACAAGTATTTGGTGGGGTAGATGAAATTATAAATGTATTATTAATACTATTAGTAATAAGCACGTTTAAAATCTGAACATGATTTTTAGAGACGTATTAATAGTACATTGATCACAGTCCAATAATTAAATTATCACCGCTGACTATTCAGTTTTTTCAGATGTAATTGATCGCTATTTCTTTGAAAGAGGCTATTACAGGAGGCAATCACTTGTTGATCACATTGGATAAAGAATATCGCCATGAGATACAGAAGCTGAATCATCTTTTTTTCCAAAGTTTCATTACTACTCCCCGAATGGAGTTTCCCCTGGTTGAGAGGCTAAATCTATTTCAAATCCCTTTTTTTGCCCCCTTTCTCTTTATATAAAGCCCTGAATGCGAGGCTAGATGAGCAGTGTCTATAGGGGCAGAAACCCCCCTCTACATAGAAGAAATTTACCAAATGGTGGGTTTTAATTCAGTTTTTATCGAGGAAAACCGCTTACCGTGGCGGTGCGCCCTGGTAATTGAGTTTCCAGCCGAAATATTGTTGTGTGTAGCAGATTTCCTCTCCACAATCAATCCGTTCCTACCTAGCCAGACTTTTCCAGCCTACCTTTACTGGATTAATCCACAGAGGCCACAGCCCCAAATTAGAAATGTGCCTCCCTCCCCCCTCTGCTTTCTATAGAAGGGATTGCTACTTTGTTACTAGGAGGATCCGGAAAGGATTGCTAACAAATCTTCGACCTGAATACTTCTCGATATCTCTTTGAGCTTTCTCGATCAATAGGGGAGGGAGTATTGATGGCAATACTTTTCAGTCTTAGAAAAGCAGAATTGGAATAGGTTCATTAATTTTTTTCTGACACTGAACTCTTTGGATTTTTTCTATTTCAGGAAAAATACGAAAAACCTACTATGTTTCAAATTGACTTTAATATATTAATTAATATATTGAACATTAAACAAAATATATGATGGACATTTGATGATTGATTTTGTTGTTTGTTCATTTAACGTCACTTTATGCTGCTAAGGCTAATCGGACGATGCTACAATGGGAGCTCTAAATTTT
This sequence comes from Arma custos, assembly GCA_037127475.1. NCBI lineage: Eukaryota > Metazoa > Arthropoda > Insecta > Hemiptera > Pentatomidae > Arma > Arma custos. The sequence goes on from CM073764.1 coordinate 11,504,553, forward strand.
GCCTATCCAGGTTTAATTAGGATAGGGATTTTTAACGAGTACCTGACATCGGACAGGCTCGGGAACCCCGTTTAACGTCCCTTCCGAAGGACGGCATAACTAAGGATTTTTCACTCACTTAAAAAAATCCTAGGGCCACCTGCCGGGCTACGAACCCGCGATCTTGGGTTTAGTAGTTTGTTACGCTAAACACTAGACCACAAGTGGCCGTGATGATCGATTTTAACTTTTATGAATTTAATTTACTTCATAACTTTCTCTAACGGTTCTTATCTCATTATTATCTGGTAAGTAAATTATAAACTATTAAAAGTCAAATTAAACACTGGAGAAAAAATTGGGCACTTGTGATTCAGCTGATGACCATGGACTGTTATCCGCCATTGTTTATAACCTGAACGCTGATAACACTTAGGTACCTGCTTACTCATATTAATAGAATTTGAAGTTAAAAAACTTGAATAATAAAATGCTATGATTAGACCCCTCTTCTTGTGGAAAAGTTTTTCCTACATTTTCTATAAATGTAATCACAGGTACCAAAAATTACATCAGCAATAGTTTGCGGATGAGTGTAGCATTCGTGCATATTATTCTCCATTTTGAGCTGTTGGTTATTAACCAAGATTCTAAAAAACAATGGTGTTTTTTTAAAAGCTTTGGTCCGGTAACCTTACTTGTGATTCAGTTGTTGCATTTGGGGTTTGGAGGTAGTGGGTTATTTCCTCTTGTTGGTGTCTGGCTACATTTTGAAGTTAGGATGTGTTTTTACGTTGTTTGTTTTGTTTTGATTTTTTCCTTTGCTATTATTCACTTTCTGCCCTTAAGATGCCAGAATCGACTAAATAAAGGAAGATATTTTTCTTTCTCATTTTTAGTGTAGATACTTCTTGGTTGAAATGGTTGAAAATTATCCACAATTGTCTTAACAAGTATTTTACGTCTCTTTTGAACTTTTGCTTTTCAATATTAATTTGTTTTTTTGAATAGCCTTATTTGGGGACACAATTATTAAGATTATCCGTTTTCTCAATGCTATGTTTCTACTGATAAATATATTTTGAATATGTAGGTTGATATTTGGGATGCCAGAGCCTCATTTAGGATGAGTACTCAAATTATTATTTATATGCCTTAATCTCAATTGCCTTTCCAGAGGTCTGTTCTTGTGTTTACCAATTTACTCATCTAATATATCAATATCTTTTTTATAAATAAATACTATATCTGAGGTATGAAGTACTAAAAGAATTACATTAAGGATAGTTTATATATTCAATGCTAAACAAGATTAATGATTCAGATGTTGCTATATAAAAGGGATTGCCATAAAACACCTTAAAGCAATAAATTACACTTATCTTTGAACGGGGGTAGATTGGGTTACAGGTCGGTCTTCGCTTTCGACATCTTCTCCGTCCGCTTCGTTCGCCGCCTCTCCTTCTCTGCTTCCCTCCTTCTTCCTCAGGATCTGTCTCGCGAGTCCTCCTTGCTTCTCTGTGTCTCTCTCAAGAGTCCCTCAGTCTAGTTTGCTTGCCACCCCTTTCTTCTTTGTCCACCATCTTGGACCATAAAGGCTCCATAAGGGGACCAAAAGGTCTGTTCTTTGTCCAAAACATATCCCCTTTCATGTTTGCCTCCCGCTTTAGTGCCGACAATACATAGCATCAAGTACTGTTACTATCCTCTTTACATGGTTTCTATTTTAAAGTTTATTATTATTATTATTTTTTTTTTACTTTGTGGTTTTGAAAGTTTGTGGAATTTATTTTTCATTTTCTATTTAATTTTTTATGAGATGCTTTAATCTTACCTTTTTTCAGACATTTGCTGGTAACCTTCCTTATGAAAAGTAACCTTCCTTAGGTGTCTTTGGGCTTTAGAGGTTGTGAGATGTTTCCATTGGCTGATCTTTTTTTTTTTTATTGGTATTGCTATCTTTCTGTCCTGAAGATCTGTCCAGTATATTGGCAGGCAATTTTCTTTTTTGCTTTTAAATTTAGGGTTTTAAGGCTTCTTGGTTGGAATTTTTACACCTATGTCTTAACAAGAATTTAAGTCTATTTTGAGCTATTGCTCTTTTATGTTAAAATGAGATTTACTGTGTTTTAATTTTTTTAAGATGTATTTATGATTTTAGACGATGGAATGATATTTTTGTTCCATTGCTTGATTAATTTATTCGCTAATTTCAGTCTACAGTTAAACGCCTATCAATTATTAGCCTTATTAGGGAGTAGGATGAAGCGTTCAAGTTTGTTGGATGAGTCTGAAGCCGATTTATTAATTAAAGCATTAACATCGGTAGATAGGGGATGATTCTCAATGATGGCCCCTACGTCTTCCCTCGGGTGATCGATTCTCGCCGATGTATAATTAACGACTGTTGAGTAGGTGGCGAGTAATTGGCCCTGAATGTTTTAAAGCCCTTTCCCTCAATAGGCTTAGCTCCTCCTCTCTTCTCGCCGCCTTATCAGTTCCTATTGCACTCCACCTTCCACCTTCTTATCACTAATTGCTGTCGTAAATAATAAATATTTCGTCGGAAGCTTTAATGACATAATTTCAAAACGTTAATGACATAGTTTGCATAGTCTCTAAAGTCCTACGAACAAGTACTAAACAATTAATTATTTCCCGATTGAGGCATTATTAAAATATTGTTTATTAATTCCTACGGGGTGACAAATATTCAACAATACGGGGTGTTTACCTAAGTAAGTATCGGAGCGCATTATCAAATAAAATATTAATCAAATAAAAAAGATATTAATCAAATAAAACATAAAATCCACAATTGTTAGCGGGGTAGTTCAGCTGTGGAGCACAGTTTTGCCATGCCGGAGGTCCAAGATTCAAATCTGGGTGTTTATTTATTCAATTACTTTATTTAATATATTCAGGGGAGGATTCTGTAGGATCTGGAGACCCTCGTTGGACTCCCCCAGCCTTATAAAGTTAGTACCCCTAATATGAGTTAAACCTGGTGTTTGAGCGTGATCCCGGCAAATCACCTCCTTGCACAACCGTTGTCCTTGATACAGTATAGTCTCTACACATACTTAACCCAACAGCTTTCATGGGTTGTAGTGATAGAGTTATTTTTGTTTTATTTTTTAAATCCATTATTGGTTTTCCTTAGGTTATTTATAGGTTATCATGTAGAGTGTCGGTTTTTGTGAAAAACATAACAAACCAGATTATCGTTGAATCGTTGAATCCGTGCGAACTTTTTTTTTTTTTTTTTGAACCGATACTTTAATAAAATAACTTTAATCTGAAATGTTTGAAATCAGCTATTTGAATGTTCACATATAACCAACCAAAGAGTACGTATTTATTTTCTGGAAATAAAGGGAAAAACAAAAGTTCTACGTGATAGTATAGTGTTCAAGAGAGGCACAATCACCCTTTGGTACTTATTACATTTTAATCGATTGAATAAAAAAAAAATATTTATTCAGCTAAAATAAAATTTAGAAATCAGGCCGTGTTCTTTATTTTTTTAAGCTTTTGACTAATTTATTTTTTCCATTGTTACAGCCACAATAATTTCAAGTCAGTAATCTGAATAAAGTTATTGAATGTAAACAGAACCCGAAAATACTTGGCATTATACGAACGATGAACTCTTGGAACACCGTGGCATGATATTGATGAAAATTGGATCGGCGTTTCACATCCGTGTGCAGTGAATTAATTATTGATACAACCATATTTAGACTACAAATAAAAATAAAATATATTGTAACCCCTTTAAAAAAAATACCCTTTACATCATTATCATAATTAGTATATTAAATTTAATTGATGAGAAATTCCTTTTTTATTTCTTTTAATTGAGTAATGGTTGTATAATGAATATATTAAATAACGGTAAAGGATTACTGTCATTAGAAACTTAAAATGTAATGTATCTATGCACTATTTAAATAACATTACAATTAAATTACTGTATATTTTATTTTTAAATCATTTTATTTATTTTTTACTTGTAGGTGATTTATATTAATAAATGTGGGTGAAATCAATGGTATACAAAAATATGTCACTTGTTTTTCGTTCGAAGTTCTTTAAATTATCACCAGGGAAGATGAAAAAAAGGCAAACTAAGCGTGAATATATTTATATTGTGTAATTTTTTTTTTAAATTTAATTTATTGATACTTACAACTATAATAGTATTACATTAAGTAAATCTGCTAATATGTACAATATGACATGAAAAACACTTGTGGAGAAACTACCCATCGGTAGCACTCCAAGTGTAAAAATTAAAACACACTACTTTTTGCATTTAGCGTATTCTATATCTTTATAATAAAACTTTTGGCATTTTTATTTATTAAAACTATATTATATTTCTAAAATCTTAGAAATTAGAAAGCAAATCAATTTGCTTTGATAAAATTTTTAATTTAACTTTCAATGTGTTAGATTTTAAGATAATTAAAGATAGATCAATTGTTGCCATTATCCTTTTAGATTAAAATGTTATTTGAGCCTTCAAGAATATAAAAGTCATGATTCAGTACCACTTTATGCACAGCATCTCCTGCATTAAGCAATTTCCTGAAATTAAAAAAAAATAGTGATATTGTGTGTGTGTGATATATACAAATATTGTGTTTATCTGTGTTATTTAGTTCTTTCAATCATGTGTGGTATAATTTTTATCTTAAAAACCTCATGCCTTCTTCGCCTGTTACGTTTCTTGTGTACACAATGTGTAGTGAATACACCATTTTAAGTTTAAATAAAAAAAGTATTCACTCTTCAAATGTATTCATGTATTCCTGATATTATGGAAGTGGCAATTTAACTTAAATAGACAGTTGACTCCAAGGGCAGTGTAATTTTAATCACAAAAAAAATATTCATTGTATTTAATAATTAATTAATTGTAATTGTATTATTCACTATAATATTCAACACTGTAAATTTATAATATAATGATAACGCCATCATTCACTCATGCCAATGCTTCGTTTTCTTTGTGTTATTTGGTACACTGTGCAGTGAATGTACCATTTTGTTCTAATAAAAAGTATATAATATATTTCTAGTGTATAAGATATTGTGGAAGGAACAGGTTAACTTTTTTGTTAACAGTGTTGTATTAACTCACTTTGCTTGGACCCCCCCCCCGTACGTACGGGTCACTGGCTCAAAACAGATCATCGCCACGCTAATACACCCTCTTTCCCTTACATCTCTCCCTGCTCCTGAATTAATTTACAAACAATTTACAAAATCCGTTGTCATGAAAATATTTTGTTTTAATTCACATTTTCATTTGATTTACATCTCCTCTTACGTTAATTGAATTATGAAACGGACGTATAATCGAGATTGCTTCAATTATTTTTCGGCAGATGTTTGAAACGCCGGCTGGAATGTAGTGTGTAAAAGTAACACTCTAAACAAATATTAGCTTAAAAATGAATAAATTTCTTAAATTAAACTCTATTAACATATTTTAGTGTTTATTCAAACTATCCCAATAACTAAATAATTACAGCTATTGGTGATTAAAGAATTATTTTACCCTCGAGTTAATGACTTATGTTGACCTGGTCTCAAATTAGGTATTCATTTTTAGTTCTCAAATATGCGCTTAAGGAACATTAGACTCAAGAGCTGTAAAAGATAAAATTATCATAACAGGATCGTGCAAAATCAAATAAAATATTTAGTACTCTATTTTAAACAAAAAAAAAAAAAACGTTCACATGGAAAGAATATGTATAATTCCTTCAAAAATTAATAAAAATGAGCAATATATTCCAAACACTGTCTAAATATGATAGTATATAATCCAGTTTCCATGTGTACGTATATTTTGCTACAATTAGATTCTAATTAGGATATAATTGAAATAGATTACTGCCAACTATAACATTCCCCTCAAATATCAGGAAATGACAGATGAACGTTTCGGCAATTATTTATCTCTAATTTTCTGATAATCCTGCAGAAAAATAGAGATACAATGCCACAAAGTGACCTAACTGTAGTTTTCGTTGTTGAGGAACAGGAAAGCAAACCCCGCTGGCGTTTATGGAGCGCAGCAAGAGGTGAGTAGATGAACCATGGAGAACACATTTTTTTGTGACATAACAAAAGTTTGCAAAACGATCACTCAAATAAAATAATTAAGAATATTTTATAATGTTTGAAATAATAAATAATCATTGAGTTGGTCAAATTGTAAATTTAATCTAAAGATATAACCCCTAACCAAGTAATACAGTAGGGTAGATTTTCGTGTAATGTATTCATAAATATATTTATTAGTAAGGGAAACAAAAAAATGTAATGAAAATGCAGCAAGATTAACGTTTAATATTTAAAAAAATATTTAATATATAAGCTCATTATATATAGTATATAACTACTATATTGTATTCATATAGAGAGTATAAAATAAGCTGACCCGAAATCTAAAACTTTCTGGTGCATTTTAAATATATATATTGATGTATATAATCCAAGATGAAAAGAGTATGATCCAAAATGATTATTTTCCTCACTTCTAAATTGGAAACCTCGATCAATGCGAATTCAGTACCGAAAATGAAAACTCACATAGAGTAGTTTAGAAATATATTAAATGTTTTTTGAAATAGCACAAGGGGAATTATTTCAGTCTTAGGATGTCTTGAAATAAACAATATTATAAACAGTGTGATAAAAACATCAGGTACTTTATTATTAAGATTATATAAATAGATCATTTATTTAACTATGAGCATGGTCGTTCAGTTAGCTTTATTAATATTAAAAAATTTATATTTCTTAATGCATGGTAGTTATTTTGGAGCCTTGGTTCTTGCAACCATAGTGTTTATTTAAACTAAGCGAGTTATCGGGTAAAACCAGAAATTAAATGGCATATCTCTACCATGGTTCCAACAGCGTATTATGCATAAAACGACTGAACTCTTAGATGATGGTATGAAATGTGCTGTATTTGGTTTAGTTTTATCTAGTATTATTCAGATATTCCTGTTGAAATACATATTCCTGGTTTTCTGAAATATTCTTCGGTATCCATAAAAAAATCGTTTGTTGCTTGAATTTAAGTTTTTTTCTGTTTTTATTATTTTTTTCAGATATTTCCTCTTATCTTCATAGCTGTACTAATTGATTTTTAAACAATTCTGATAATTAAGGGATTTTTATTCGTGTTAGGGGTATCGCTAGGGATAGTAGCAATTACAGCTGCTAATGGCTCGGCCACTAATAACAGAAGGGGATGATTCCATGATTAGAAGAGGGCCCGCCACTACCCCAGGATATCCGATATTCACCGTTAATGGCCGACACGGAAAACGGCTCAATTATTTTAATAGTATATGAGCTCCTCAGATCCCCAGCCAGATGGCAATCTTCAGTTTTCCAATAGGGCCTTCTGAATAAGTAACGATGTCGGAGATGTGAATGCATCTTGAATGCCATTAGGACTATCACACGATGGACTACATAAAAATACCATTCCTCGGAGTATGAATCCCAAATGGTATCTCGGAAACAACTTCTGGATGTCGGGGGTCTGCGACGGGGATCTGGGGTTCTTTTTTTGTGTTTCCATAATGCATTCAGTTGCAAAAGAACAGCGGTTTTGGCGTACCAAACTTTTCAGTATCATTTTAATAAGTACATATACTAATATTTCAATTATTGTGCCCGCTGATATAGAATTGTTAAAAACATTGTTGCTTTTATTGTCCCTCACTCATTTCTCAGTTAATAGTGCTCATTTCCAAGCCATTGAACTTGTTGAATAACTACATATCTAAGCCATAACTCATATCCCAAGATTTTTCTAAGCTGATTGTTAAGAAAAACTGATGCCATTTGTGTCCCGTTAGTTACTGTCCTATTTTTTAAGAAGTTTAGTGCTATTTAGTTATTTCCTATTTTTTAAGAAGTCTAGTGCTAAATAACTTTCTTTTAAATTATGCTGGTCGTTTGGAATGCATAGAGGTATTAGTATTTGATAAGAATAACCCTACTTCATTGTGAAGAATATAAATCTTGGGAATACATATGTCTAATTCGTTACATCATATTAGCTACTGATCCCGTGGCAACTCTGATTAACTGAATGGCGGTAAAAGTGCTAGTGTAAAACCTCAACAAGCTAGTGTATTGTTCCAACTCCATTATAAATTTGAAGTTAACAGATCCCTATAGTTGTGTCCTTGGACTACCCTTTAAGCCATTATATGTTTTTTGGGGGATTTTTTTCCCGTCGCATTGTGACTATAAAAATTATCCTTGGGGCTAATCTATTGACGGTTGTACTTCTGAGACTCCCTTACCCCGAACCTTAAAGAAATTGAGGGTAGAATGATATTAATTTATTAATAAATAAAGAGAGCTAGAAAAACGTCACGTTTGTTACCGCAACAGGTGGAAGATGACAAAGTTATTTTAAAATGACCCTATAGCAATAACAATTAAAATAGTTTAAAAAAAAATAACATCCTCTCTCTGAATCACCGTTTTTTACCATAGAATCGCATTGATAAATAATAATGTGACGAAGTATGTTCTGGGTAACACGACATTCTCGATAAGTGATATAATCATTAAATGAAATTAGTACCCAATGATCAAGGTGATCGGCTGACTTTATTATGTAAAAAGATGGTGACGGCCGACGCACTGAATTTTTCCAAAATTAATATTACGTATTTTTGAAGGAGTGTTGAGTACTAATCCTTAATGGTATTTTTCTTGAAAATATTAAAATTTTAGACGCGATTTGTATCCGTACTATAACACGAATTTATGAGATGTTTGGGAACATAATCGGATAACTCCGATCTGTCAAACATTGACTTTTTCACATGTTTAGTCTTACGCTTTTAATCATATATTTTCAGGTATATTCATATTTTACATCATATATCAGGTAATGGGCCTGACATTACCTGACTAAAACAAAGATAAATAAGGAGGCAAAGTATCGTTTTAAATAAAATTGGAGTCATCCACTTTGATCCCAAACGGTATTACATATAATACTTATAATTTTCAAGTTTCCGTGAAGTTTCACGGACCTTAAAGTTTTGCGGTACTCTAATGCCCCACTAAATTAAGTTAGAGGGTAGAAATTAAGTATGTTAATTGTGGAAAGTGCCTTTTGGGGCTTCCAACATTTTTTTCCCGCCCCTCCCCCGCATATTTTTGGTTTTGCTTAAGTTCTAGCACCCCTCTAGAACCCAACCAAATTTATTTATGTTTGTGAACTGAGCATTCATTTATTTTAAAATTGTTTAATTAATTTTGGCTTAAGATCGGAATCAGTCTGTAATAGAACTGTTGGGGAAATATTGTGAGCTATATCTTAAAAACTGGTCTTTCTCAACCCTGTACAAAATTAATAAATGAACTAATGTACTTAAAACCAATATTAATTCATGTTCAACAAATACAAATCTAGTTTATAAATAATGAAATTTTATTAATTACTTTTAATTAACCAAGAAATTTTAAGAAAAGAAAAAAAAAATGAAAGTCTATTATTTATCCTAATGAATAAAGTTATAGACTTTTTTTTACCTGGTGTTTTAGAGAGTACCTAAGCTTAATAATAATTATCAACTATATCTTTATTGTCAACGTATCTAACTATTAATCGTGCCTTAATTGATTTCTGCTATCATTTCGCTATTTTATTTACTATGAAGGAGTAGGAAATTAAATCAAACATCTCAACGGAGCCTCACTTTCCTACTAGTTAAGACATTTTTGATAATTGAAGTGTCATTGCACTATTTTTTAAGCAATTAAAAATAGGATAGCTTTAGTAAATAAGTATTGAAATATGATACAATTAAATATTCGGTTTCAGTTCCATTTATAGTTTTTGAAGTGTGTGCATTGCCATTTTTATTGCTGCTGCAGATCTCAAGATATGGGATTCTTTTATTAGATTTCAAGTCCGAATTTATTATTTCAGATTATTATTATTATTTTACAGATTATTATTTTCTTTACATACATTAGTAAACTTCAACCTATTGTATATTCAGGTAATTTAATAATTTGTTTTATATTAACAATTTTCCTGTTTTCCCTTCATAACGATGCCTTTCAAGAGATTTCCTACGGAAAATGGTTTCAATTATTTTTATGGTAATCAAGTTGTGGTATATTTCATTTTTGCGTATTTATGTTAATTATAAATTGATAAATCGGTAATAAATATCAAGCTAGTTAATTAGGACCTAATTATATCACATTGAATAAATCCGTTATTAAAACTAATAAATGCAGAACAATGCAAAAATGGTTAAATAAATAATAAAAATTATTATTTTATGCAATATGATGTATATCAGATCAGCAGGTTGTCGCTTCGAGGTAAGTCACGACAAGATTTAACTTTTCATTCGTATTTTCATTATTATTCTCGAAATATATACAGTCGTGGTCATAGAATTTGCATCACTTAAAAATAATGGAGGATTTCCTTAAACCAATGTTGTTCTTACGTTTTGATAATTTTTAAATGATTTACAAAGGGAAAGAGTATGTTATGTATTGCGTGAAAAATGGTTAAAACTCAAACAAAAAATAAACAATATTCATAACTGATATCACCATCAGAACTGAAGATACTGAATTTACTTTAATCTGAAAACATCACTTTCCTCCAGTCATCACATGCCCAATTTTTTAAATTCTACGTCCAATTTAGGCGAGATTGTTTCTTTTTTTTTGTTAAGAAATGGCTTTTTGGCTGGTTTTCTTGCCCATAAACCTTTTTATCTTAATCTTCTGCCAACTGTTTCTCGACTCACTTCTGCTGAATTGCTATCTGCTAGATTTATATATATTTCTTTAGCAGTTTTGAAGCGATTTTCTAAGAATAATCTCATCATCATGCGATCTAAACGCTCATCTGTCTTCCTTTTCCTTCCACACAACTGCCTTTTTCCTTTTCCATGGCGAAACTTCACATACACTTACATATGGGAGTGAAGTTGGGTCATGCTTGACAAGCACATCAGCCTTGGCTTCCTGCTTCCTATAAAGGTTATGGAAGCCCGCTCGATAGGCAGAAATCACCGTGGACGCCCGAGAATCCTCTATGAGGATTATTTCCAAAGAATAGGAGGTAAAAGAGGAAAAACCCTGGCTCAAATGAAGAGTTATCGGGACCGGGAAGAATGACTCCAATGGATTGCGACCCCTCTACGCTAAATGGCACAAAAGAGGTAGCGAAAGAAAAAAAAATGTATATATATATATATATATATATATATATATATATATATATCGTTCCTGAATTGAAAAGTTTCTACCAATATAATAGCCACTAAAGGCTTAGCCCAACAATTCCAATTTTTATTACACTTTATATATTTTTATATCAAACATACAACATTTAAAACATAAAATAGTTTCGCCGTATTGCTCAAATGCGTATTACTATAACCAAAAAAATCTTTGTAGTAGAAATTGAACATAATTCCAAAAAATATCGGATTAATACGCTATACAAAGTGTAAATTAAGAGATAGTGATAAGCATTAGCATTATACACATGCAAATAAATTATGTAGTATATGCGGTGCAGGAACCGGAGTGGCTCCTATGGGATCTATGACACTCCTGGGGCTCACCCAGCCTCTATAAAATGGATAACTAAAAAGAAAGAAATCTGACGGTTGAGAGTGATCTAGCACAAATCACCTTCTTGCACAACAATTGCCCAATTACACTCTCTACTACGTACTGTATCCGAAAGATTTTATGTATATACAATCTAAACAATTATATATATATATATATATATATATATATATATATATATATATATACACAATACGTATTGAGATGTATTGAGTATTTAATAAAATTCACAAATTCGACATGATATTTTGAAATATCATATATTTCTAGTTCTTCTCATGGAAAATATAAAATATGATTGTAATACACATTATATTATTACTAGTGGAGTTCTCTTTCTAAGTCTATAAGTCCACCTTTTACGAGATAAGAGGAGAGGTCATCAAGAAAGGACCGGCAACTGAATCCGATTCCCGCTGACTCAGCAGGCTCTGTAATTCCTTAAATCCGTTCTGGTCGCCTGAACAACCGCTGGACTGGGCTTCCGATCTGGTCGGGGGACTTAGCTCAGCCGAGGAACAAGTCGAAGGGAAAGGTATAACAAGATCAAACATCCGAAATACATAAGAGGATCATCGAATGGACTTTCTTGAATAGTAAATGCAAGTTACGTAATATCCAGAAGGGATCTACACAGAATTGATCACAGAGATACCTAAGATAGTTACTTCATACAAAAGTATGTTGATATTAAGTAGCCTTCATCAATGGCACATAATAATGCATTTGTAATGAATTTAAAGAGCATTACGATATTTAAAGATTACGTTAAATAAATTCTGATGTATATCCACAGATATATTATCAAGAAAAGAGTTAAAATTGCTGTGGATTAATAAAAAAACAAAAAACAATACCGCCGTTCCAGGAATGCGTAGTATTTTTGGGTTACGGCATTGTTCTTTTGAAGCAGTCATTTCATATTGAAACCCAATTAAAAGCCAATTTTTATCATGAATATATTTAAAAAACAGCTTCTTAGCCAGTTATCCCTCCAAGGCAAATTAACTGCTTTCATATATAAAATTCCCCACCGACAATATTGAATGTTCATTGCTTCTAATGAAATGCTGAGCCAATCTCTGTAAAATCCCTTTCTTTCAAACTTTATTGCATCGTGAAATTTCATCACGTTTTACTGCCATCATATTCAAAACAAAAATCCTCCGAATTACCGTAAGAAATGTATAAATAATTGACCAAAGAAAACAAACTACATAATAGATCCCCTTAAATTGATTTATGTGTTATAAACACACTACTCAAAGAGCAGATTAAAAATGCTTTCATTTAAGTGATTATACGGTTTCATTACATTTATAGAAATACTCTAATATATTTTTTCTTGATTGGCTATTGTGGTTTAATAGGTTTCCCAACGGATGACCAGCATGTCGCATGCCAATAGTAATACTTACTCTGTAAAGCCATAATATATGAAGGCCGCAATTGAAGATAAGTAACTTAATTACTCTCTGTATTAAAAATGAAGATTCCAGAAGGTCATTTTCGTCATATTTTTCACTTCTGAAAAAAGGAATAATTCTGCGCAGGCCCATCGAAAACTGTATGGTGTTTATAGCAATGAATACTTACGCTAACGCTAGTGTTAAAATAGTTTTGATATGGAAATTCCGAAGTTAATGAATGTCAACTAGGCCGGCCAATCGATGAAAAAATCGAAGAAATTCTTTTAAAAAAGTCGAAATAGACCAGGATTTTACTCTAAGGAACTAGCCATCGACCATAAAAAAACTTTGAATTATTTGCTTAAGGCTGGATATTCAGCTCTCAAATTAGCTCGATATTCAGGTTCCAAATAAATTAACAATGTCAATTTAATCATCCGAGTTTGTTCGAAAAATAATTAATAACTTTTTTTAGGTTTTAACTCTGAAATTAATGATGATTATCGTTACGTTTCAAGTGCTGGTTCGCTTCTCGCTCAGACATATCTTTTCTCTCCACCGATCCTATATCTCCGTGTTCTCGCAATTTGCGATGTATACACGGGGAGAATGTTAATTAAAAATTGCTTTTATTTTTGGATCATGTTGACTTACGTCATTACCATATATATTATTATAATTTATATCTTTTATTTTATTGTTAGCCGTTATAATTTTTTAAATATTTTTATATATTTTATTTGAAAAGAAAAGATATGACCATGATGGCTGAGGTGGCTAAGTATCACGACAGGGTACGTGGGAGACCCGGGTTCGAGTCCCGGTTCTGGTCATATTTTTTCTTTTCTAGTAAAATATGTAAAAATATTAAAAAAATTATAACATCTAACAATATAATAAAAGATATAAAATAAATATTGAATTTTCATTTGGAAGGACGTTTTTATGCTCAGCCATTTCTCTAATGGTAGAAATGTCTTATGATTTGATTACCCAATCATTTTCCCATATCGGCCCATATAATGATAACTCAAAAGACGTAATGCGGCAGTTTCCCTCTTGAAGGGACAGCCCTTACAAATGGCCGACGTCCGTTGAAGAGGGAAGACACGTAACAAGAAGACTTGTTAGCTTCTTGCTGATCCCACGCCCTTCTCGACCATTAACCACTCCCAATCCTAGGACCAATAAATCCCATATCTCCCACTTATCCTTTAGGATATCTCAACCTTTCCCACTTCACCTGCTCCCAAGGCCCTTCAAAAAATAAATTGTCAGTTCTAACGAAAATGGGAGTTATGAAAGTCAGAAGTCCTTCTCTCATCTATACAGCCCTTCAAAATTCCATGAGATAATAGCGGAAGTCTCACAAAAGAGTACAGTAAATCATTCATTTCATTAATTCAAGAATTACTTTTAGTTAAAAACTTTTTTGAAGTGAAAACTTCTTTAGCCGCGTTTGGCGACTTCTGTTAGAGGGTCAAATTTTTGTTAGTATCAGCAACATTTCGTTTAATCAACTTTAGTTTAAAGGTTAAAATGATATTGATATAAGAATAATTATATTTAACTAAAAGGTCGTTTAGTAGTTGTGCAATTCCTACTCATAATAACAATAATAATAATAATAATTTCACCATTACACCATTCCAAAAGGTATTATCTTTTTTAGTACATTGTAAATGCTAATCATCTTACTTCACCGTGACGCTTAAATAAATACAGTTCATTAATGTATAGTAATATAATTTAATTAAGTGGAATTGATATTTTATATTGAGCTTGTGCAGTAAATCATATGTTATTATTATCAAACGAACTATTTTAAAATTTACATAATATTGCTTGAACTGCCAATAAATATGAAAAACAGACTAATGTTAATAATTTAAATTGACAAATCATGATATTAAAATAATTTAGACTATAAATGATTCAGAAATTCATAAAAGAAGACAATCGTTCCAAAGTTTACAGTTTTCACTTCTGTCGGCAGTTCTCATGATTGCCGATTTTATTTTTGGCCTGCTCATTAAATATATCACTGAAACCTAAAATATGGCTTTGAAAATACTAGAACAAAATGATGAATAAAGAATAATATTAATTTTATATACAGGAACATAACTTTCGGCAGTGATTTGCCCTGCTTAAAATGGACCAGCAACATAAATGTTATATTTCTTTTTTTATTAGTTATCCTTCTATCTAGTACTACTGGAATGATGCACTTTCATTTCCCGTTCTATCCAATTAGCTGATGTAATCTCTCATAAAGCTTTGAAAGTTTTTGTGGTCTTTCCTCCCCTTGTTTAATGTTCCATCGGATAGTAAATTTCGTCTGAAGAATGTTTCCATTAATTTACTTTTATTACTATGACCGTTCTTGGAAACTCGTTATTTCTTTTAATAGGAAGTATTCCTTAATATATAATTCAGATTAATCAAATTATCTTTGCCGAGATTAGAGTAAAATTTTAATGGCTGAGGATCTGATAAAATAATTGACGACCCATTTTGGGTAATCTTAATATCATTTTTCCAACAAAATGGCTAGTCCTTCTTAGTCTATTTTCTTATAATTTGAATTATTCAGACATTTTGTTCATGAATTTTCAAATAATATCTCATAACTTACAGTGCATTTATGCTCTGGTTTGTATTTGTATTTATATTAAGTACTTCCAATGAATAGTATAAAGGTTCATGGCAGCAGTATTAGATATTGTTTAAATATAAATCGTTGCAAGACAAAATGTCTCTGTACACAAAAACCCCCCAATCCCTGACAGACAACTTATAATCAAAAATTGGAGGATGAAAAGAGAGAGAGAGAGAGCGAGAGAGAGAGAGAGAGAGAGAGAGAGAGAGAGAGAGAGAGAGAGAGAGAAAGAGAGAGGGTGAGAGAGAGACAGAGAAAGGGAGAGAGAATAGAAATTAGTAAAGAGGAGAGGGTATGTAGCCAATAATGTATTATTATAGCCTACAGAAATAAGTGTACCTAGTTAGTTAGATAAGAAACTCACTGTATATCAATATTATATCCATTTATATCACAATAAAACTATATTTTTCTAACTAGTTATCACCTATATGCCGTTTGAACTCGTTATTAACTTCCTTGATCACACCACTGTTTGCCATAGGCAAATCTTTCAGAAATGCTATGTATTGTCGGCACCATGAAAGGGATGCCGAGCGTGGAAAAGGTGTCATGTCGGGACACATGAAGGGGAATGTTGCAAACAGACCGTTTGCTCCCCTTATGGAGCTTTTATGGTCCAAGATGGTGGAGAAAGAAGAAAAGGGGGGGCAAGCAAAACTAGGCTGAGGAAGGCACTCTTGAGACGAACAGAGAGAAGCGAGGCCGGAGAAGGAAGGAGGACTGGAGACACTGACCCGGCGGAAGAAGGAGAGCCGGCGAACAACCCGGACCCAGAAGATGGAGAGTCCCGGAAGAGGCAAGGCGAAGACCGACCTGTAACACAATCTACCCCTGTTCACAGATCAGTTTAATTTATTTATTTAAGTATTTTATGGCAATACCTTTTATACAGGGTATCCCGAATTTAAATGGCAAAACTTCAAGAACTTATAGGGGACCGAAAAAATAAGACAAACAGTCCTTTAGAGATTTGCTCGTTTCTGCTTAGTTTTGGAGAAAATCGCAAACAAAGAAACAAAACAAGTTTTCATTTTTATACTTATTTATTTACATTTATATTTATGTTATGTTCTTTCTAATGTAAATATTGCTCAAAATGTTGTCCTCTTGCACAAATGCAAGCATTACATCTCTAACACTCACTTGATAAATTGCAGCTAAACATTGTTCTGATGATATTTGGTGCACTGCATCTATGATTCGGTCTCTTTATTGCACTCTTGAGTTGATTGACACCGAATAAACTTTCTGCTTCAAGGTTCCCCATACGAAGAAATCCATGGGTGTCATATCAGGTGATCTGGGTGGCCAAGGTACTACTACTCCACGTCCAATCGTTGTGGATAATTTATATCCAGCCAAGTTCGAGCAACTCTGCTATAATGAGCTGGACATCCATCAAGTTGGAACCACATTTCAATCCGCTGTTGTAAGTGAATGTCATCTAAATAATTAGAAAAGTCGTTCTCCAAAAAATGTGTAAATGTGATACCATTCAATCTTCCAGGTAAAAGTTATGGTCCAACCAGTAATCCGTTCCAAATTGCAAGCCAAACGTTAATAGCAAATTCTAATAGCCAAACGTTAATAGCAAATTCTAATAGCCAAACGTTAATAGCAAATTCTAATAGCCAAACGTTAATAGCTATTCTCTCTAATAGCTCTGGGATTTTCAAGAGCCCATACATGATAATTTCTTTGATTAACAATTCCTCCTCTTGTAAAGGTAGCTTCATCGGTCCATATAATTTTTAATGGAAATAAATTATCATCGCGAATTTTTTCAAGAAACCAGTTACTAAAATTCAATCTCTTGACATAATCTTGAGGTAATAAATTCTGAATTTTTTGAAGATGGTATGGGTAGCGATTATCACCTTTCAAAGTTCGCCATATTGCTTGCCGCGATATTGCTAATGCAGCAGATGCTCTTCGGATCCTAGTCTCAGGATTGTTATCGAAGTGGCGTTGGACACAATTTCTTCACCGATAATCTGCTCTTACTATTGTCTGGAATTGGTCGTCTTCATTACGTATTAAGAATGACCCAGTCTCTCGTAGTCTATTAAAAGTTAACGAAAAGACTCGTCGATTAGGCACTCTTCTATTTGGAAATCGGCGCGCATACTCCCGCACCGCTTCTAAAGCATTAGGTACAGTTACAGAAACCATACGTAAAAATCATATCAGCGTATTCAACATTAGAATATGTATGCGGCTTATGCTATTAACACAGAAATATCTGAGTAACTGACTGAATACTGATTTAGGAATTAAAATCCTAGAAGGAATCCAAAATGTAAACAAATAAAAGAATGTAAATGATATTAAAAGGTGATAATAGCTACCTGTAACATTTTTGTTTTGTTTCCTTTTTTGCGATTTTCTCTAAAACTAAGAAAAATCGAGCAAATCTCTAAAGGACTTTTTGTCTTAGTTTTTCGGTCCCCTATAAGTTCCTGAAGTTTTGTCATTTAAATTCGGGACACCCTGTATATCAACATCTGAATCATTAATCTTGTTTAAAATTCAATAAATAAACGATCCTTGTTGTAATGCTCTTGTGATGCTCATATACTCCACATAGCAGAAACCAACGCTACCTATTTTGGGGAAAAAATCGAGTAATCTCGTTTTTCCCTTTAGCCTTCAATTGTTATGGTCTAAAATTGCATTTCAAGAATTTCTGTAGCAGTTAATCTTTTATAAAATTATATATTTCATTATAAAGTATTTCCAAAGGTCTGAGGTTATTTTGGGAGTCCTGAGATGGTCCTAGCAAGGGATTACTCAGTTATTAGCCGGAAGGTGGTTACAGATTCGATAGGGAAATTCCAATCTGTGTAAGCAGTTATTGAGATAGAGGTTAGGCAGGAGAAGCCTCCCAAGTCCATGCATAGAGATGAGCCTGGCTACATCCTCTGCCTCTCCACTAAGCATCGCCTTGATATATTTTACTTAACAAATTACCGTCGGCATCCGCTTCATCTGGTATTCTCGAGGAGGCTTTTAGCTTTTTTTTTACTAATATATACCACAGTTTGCTTTTCTTTCTCGAAATTGCTTTTAGTTTCTTTTAAGCTATGTTGTATTTCGTTCGGGAATATTCCACCTGCCCGGGGTAATGTAAAGACTCGACCCTAGTATGCATTTAAGTGGGTTTGTTTTCGAAGCTAATTTGGAATAGGATCAGCACGTTCGCATTATATCGGGTTGGAATCGTGATTTTTTATATACTTTAAATGGAGCCATTTGCTTTTTAAATTTTATTTTAAATATTTGTCCGGAAAATAAACCATGAATTTATGTTTCTTTGAAATACCCTTCCGAATAGTAAACTGTAAACTGAGCCTTGAAGACAAAGAAGGCCGTGGGACAAGTTCTGCCCTTCATGACGGTCTTCTCCGTGGTTTGGTCTAAGAAAATCCCAGAACATTAATTTAATAGGATCACCACATCTTATGTTTCAACTAAAGTATTTGTTGGAATCAACATCGATTTTTAAAATATCATTTGGGATTTTAATTAAGAATTTATACTAATTACATTTTTTGATTATTCTTACTCGAAATTATTATTTTTTTATAATTAGAAATTCTTTGCCGACTTCCGATTATTTAAGAAAAGTTTTTGAGGGGAAAAATACCCGAAATATAATTTGAATTTCCTACCCCAGTTTTCCCCCTTTTCTAATGTTCTCTTGTCTTCTAAATTCATTTAACATTTAAACATTTAATTTTCTAATTGAATAATTTGTGTATTTGTTTCCGTGAGCAAATAGAAAAGGCAATCATACAATTTACTCGGCTTAATTTATGAAAAAGACTGTTCTTTTAGTTTTAATTAACTTTTTAATATAACTTTCACATTCAACGCTAGTTAAATATAACTTAAGTTAATTGATATGACTTATGATATTTTATTTAATGTTTATATGCTTTCTTTGTATAATTTCCTGTAATTGGTACTTTTATGTAATCTATCATCGCACTTTTTTTTTTCGTATAATTCGAATTCGTATTTCGAATGAAATGGAATGGATTCCATATTACAATCAAAATCTTATTGAAATTTTTTAAAATTAAATTTTAATACTAACTTAAAATTAGTAGTGTTTATAGCACTAGTATATTGATTCATAATTAAATAATATCTTTGAAATACAATATCATATAATATTAACACGTAAAAAAATAATGGAAGTTGGTAAATTCATAGGATAAGTTCGATTGCCATCCTATGTCAATCAATACAAATTTATTTTTTGTGTTGCGGTTTATGACTGGTAGTATTAATTATATAAGTAGTAGCAAGTAGACCCTTAAAATTATTTTTGGTTTTAATTAATTTTAATATTTAATTTAAGAGAGATGCAAAACTTGTTCATAATATAACTTTCCGAATTTCCTGCCAACAGGATACTGTTGTGTTGGGAAGTTTGGGGATGGTAGCATTATATTGTTTGTTAGCTGGTTCCTCATCCCTTATACCCGTATGAGAAATGAGAAAATTATTAATTATTTAATAAAACTTTCATCGCCAGCTTTCTTTTATTCAGCCAATTTCACCGCCCTTGTACTTGCCTTGTATGAACGTGCAAAATCAATTTTATACTGTTCTGAAATCAAGACCAAAAAGAAAATCATTTTAAATCCAACTAAATAGAGATTTTCTATGATTAAACTTACACTTACAGAATAAAGAATATTTTGAAATCAGTGAAAAAATTGAGTTTTGTTTGGGTCACCTCTAAAGTAATTTGAAGATAAAGTTTTAATTATTATTTTTAATACTATTTTATGTTTAGAAAACAGAAAAACAAATATATGTATCGTTTTATGTTGTGATCGTATCATAATATTATATTATAATATCATAATATTATATTATTATTATTATTATTATAATACTGTACAACTACACATCATGGGTGTCTTTGGTTCATAGTAGTATACTGTACTGTTTCCAAGACAACGGTTGAGCAAGGGAAAAGAGGTTGATTGAGTACAATGAAGATCTGCAGATCCTACAGGCTCCATATAAGGTTGTTAAGAGATTAAATAATTTGTCTTTCACAGCCGGATTCGAACCAAGTATCACAAAAAGAAGGAACAGAAAATAATTCAAATATAATGATCTAGTTTCATTTAACGATCCTGTAACCTTATCCTTTTTAACCCTAGCACCTTAATTGTTGGAAATTTAAATGGTTGAAGGTGCAAGGCCCATGGCCTGAGTGCGCTGAGAGTTATTAAGCAATTTATTCCTTAAGATTCGGCCCTTAAAGGGTTCTCCCTTCCTACCTTAAGGCACCGCGAGAATAAAAAGATACAACTGCTCTGGCCCTTTGTTCACCAAACGACATCAATTAGTCCTAAACGCTTAATTACGCGAGCAATAAACGCCTCAGACCAAAGACACAGGAGGGCAATTCCGCCACCTTTCATCACAGCACAATGCCACCAGTTGAAAGAATATTCTCCCTCCTGTTTAATAAGCTTGTAAACAATTCTTTTTCTTTTCTTTTTAATAATACAATTGTTTTACCATTTTTGAGAAAATTGTGTCAATTTCGTATAGTATTATATCAACTTATTCATCAACAAATCTGAGTTACATTTATTACACAAAAAATCTAAACGATTATCATTTAAGAGATGATTAGAAGACCACCAGTAATTTAATAAAATTCAATAAAGTCTACGAAACGCTATTATTAATTAAGTTAATGATTATTAATTTACATATAAGTATGTTTTGTGTTTAAAAAAATATGGGTTTAATAAACGAATTACATTATGTTACATGAAAAATAAGGAAATGTTTACCCTACAACAGGTATACACAAATGCAATATAAAGTATAAATGTGCCAGAACAGATTAATAGTGAATGTACATAACAATAAATAATTATTATTCATTTATATTTAATATGATGAACTCATGGTATTTTGGAAAGGTCAATAGGATAAGGTAACGAAAAATATTAGAACTGTCATTATTCTTAAAGCCGAAAAATTAATGGAATAAGTTATTCAAAATTAGGAATACCTTTTAAGTCGCTGATGAAAAAAAAATAAAACAAGCCTGTCCTGAATTATGTTAAAAATATATTTTTTCCCTACGCAACTCGCTCACCTGGACCGTATCCAACCGAAATCCTGTGCACTCTTAGAATAAAACAATCGAACAATGTTCTAAATTAAAATTTATATAAAGCATTAAAATATGTCTAAACAATAGTTTTCTGTTTATTTAAGAATATAATTTGACATACATTCAAACTATTAATGTTGATTGTGACGAATTTTTATATTTTAAATATTTATATTTATAAATAGTTTGTTTTTACCAGCCTCATAAACGTCCTTTTTATATTTTTACTATCTGTTGGTCGATACTTCATTGATGGCTCTTATGTTATTGCTTTTATGAGGTTTACTAAATTAATTAAATTAACTATTTTAGTTGAATAATTCACTAACAATTGCGTCGTTCTTTATTGAAAGCAGTAATCAAACATTTCGTTCTTTTTTTAATATCCAAAATATAAATATCTCCTTTTTTCTTCATAGGTGTAGTAATAATAAGTTAGATAAAAAGCGATAACTATAAAGTGTAATAATAAAGATATAATAATAATAATAATAAAGTCTTTATTTATTCTAGGACAAGTCTCTTTAGAATAAAAATACAGGAATAATGTAAAAACTAAAATGTCTTAGAGTAAAATATATGACATTTCATTAATTAATTACAATTAAATTAATAATTGAGAAATAAATAAAAAAATATATGAATTGCCGCCTAAAACAATATTTAAAGAAAACTATTTCCTAAAAAGGAAGAAGCAAATAAAGGAAAATAGAAATAAGATAAGAATAATTATAGACCGAGAAATAAGTGACAGTAATATATATATATGGCGTCCCAGCGGATGAAACTTAAGTTAAACTCCGATAGGACACAGTTTTTGGAGTATAGGATTTGAGATCATGTGAAGAAAGAAACGGAACAGAATGTTGGGACGAGGAGAGGATTTTATAAATCAGAAATACAAAGGTAGGAAAGGAATCAGAGATATAAAAGTCCAACCAGGCATCTGAAAATTGGGTGTGATAGGGATAGGGGGACGAGGCAAAGATTGAGGAAACATATTAGGCTTGTAAAAAAAGATCTATTGCTGGAATTCAATATTGAATATGGATGGAAATCATATTGATGTTAAAGTCACCAGAGATAACGTTATTGGAGTAGCTCGGGACTAGTTGCAAAAGGGAGGATTCAATGTGGTTGTCGAATGAAACATGAGGAGCTCGGTACACTATAGCATATAGAAGAGGCGAGGATAAAGTTGAGATTTCAACAAATATGTTGAATGTTGAATGGATACATAATCCAACGCCACCTCCCCTGCGGTCAGATCTGTCATGACGTATGAATGAATAATTAGGAAGGGATACTTGGATGGCAGAAATGAAAGGTTTGAACCAGGTTTCGGATGCATCTATGTAATATAATATGTAAAAATTATCTAGAAAATAATTATGAAAATCATCAAAATGTGCAATAAGGGATTGAGCGTGAATGTGACAACAGTTCAGTGTATTTGCCATTACTGGGGGAGTGGAGAAACAAATGGAAGGAAAATGTGTTATGAATTTAGGTATATTCAAAGTAGTTTTCAGAATTAAAATAAAATAAATGATGATGATAATGAGCAAATGATGATGATAATGAACAAATGATGATGCGAAGATGTTTCAAATGAAATAAAACTTAAACTCTTGGAGAAAGATGAAATAAATAAAATAATTAAAAATAAATAGTTGCTGTTAAAATAAACGAAACTGTTCAAATAAAAGATAAGTTTCAAATAAAATAATACAACTTCTGTTCCTTAAGGATAATAAAAATATAAAAGAAATATAAATGAAAGAAATAAAATATGAGAAAATAAAAGCGAAATATTAAGGTAACTATTATATAACATTCAGCTGAACATGTCTAGGTCACAAAGCTTGCTAATTGTCACTGCCGGGTAACTGTCTAATTATCGGCACTTTACTCTACCTTCACTGACACAGACGTATTTGATTTTTGACGAAACCTGTTTCTGTTTAGCTAGAGATGCTTGTTGGTGGGTGTCAGCGCTTCGCTGACGTAGAATCGGGGCTTCGTTTTCTTCCCAGCCGCCAGACAACGAAAGTGTTGAGAAGATCCTTTTGATTCTCTTCTGCCAAACTAATTCGTCCCTAATGGTTTACCGCACGAATCTGACGATGATGGGACCAGGAGTGCCTTCTTGCCTTGCCCTTAGTCGTACTGTATGGTCAAGATCTTTCGGATATAACTTCACGCTCAGGCCTGCCCCGACGCTTAGAAACCCGCCAACTATAGTGTCACCTTTTATATACATATATATGTTGGCGGCCTTATCGTCCAGTCATCTGACTGCAATTAGCCACTGGTCCTCCAGGTTGGGGGAAACCCAGAACCGGGGGAATGAGCCCGGTCACCCTTTCACCTGAGGGGATATAAATACGGGGCCACCGTCGCTGGGCTAATAACCCGCATGTCATAAAATCTATTTAAATTAAACAAAATATCCTCCCGGTTCCTAAAAGAAGAAGATAAAGTCGGTTTCTGATTACTGAAATTGTTAGTCTCAGCTGCTGATAACGTTTATCCAGAAGAATCTTGTTTTATTGTAGAGTTGTAAATTTAAATATATCTGCAGCCCCGGTGAATAAGTCGTTGTATTGAGTGAAGCTGGATGGTGCCATTCTCGTAATTTTAATTTAACTCCATTTCAAGCCAATACCTGATTTAGTTTCTTATCCACTACGAAAATGACACGATTCTGCTTCATTAAGTTCAAGAAAATCATCTTAGAGAAAATTCGACTTATTCACCATGTCTTATTTTTTTTTCTGACTCTCCGTTATTTAAAATTGCTTATATACTACACACACACACACACACACACACACACACACACACACACACACACACACACACACACAAATGTAAATATATATATATATATATATATATATATATATATATATATATATATATATATATATATACTGGTACTGAAATTTTGCCTATCTTTTCTTTTTTTTTTTTCTTTTTTTTTTTTCTTTTTTTTTATAACCCCTAAATATGTTTATTGTGCAACTGGGTTTTGTGCTCTCTTATGGGCACATTTATTTTTCTGAGTTCTTCTCCTTCTACTGTAGTATGACTATATTGAGGAGGAGTTGAGGTGGTTGGAATTTTTGTTGTTTTAGTTGTATTTCTTATTTGTTTAAGTGCCGGGGCACACTTAATTTTTGTGTTTATTTTTATAATTACAATCTTACATACTACTTTCATCAATCTTACGAGTTTCTTCCATTACTTGTTGCCACCTTATTGGAGCTGAAGCAGGTGTCAGAGTTTTAAATATTTCGTTAGTATATTATTATTATCTTGTGGTATACAACCACTTATTCATCGGGATTGGGGGTATATAGTGTTTTTAAATACGAGTATATAGCTGGTTATACAATCTCAGACCTCTGTTTGTAAATTCAAATTGGACGTACCACATTGAACCAATTGAGTTCGTTTATTACAGTACATACTCAGCGAACTGGCAAGGATGAGGACAATGTAGCATTGACGAACTCAGTTATATCGTGTGTGTTTCGGAGGGACTGAATAGCTTTCGCTTCCCCAAGTTGGTGTATTCAAGAAGTTAGTTTATCCACCGCCTGACTAGCTAAGTTGCTCGCCTTTGTGGTCCGGGACAGAGCGGCCGACAAAGCCTCACCTTATATCTCGCAGATTAGTTGTTGAGGGGAGGCTCTGGGAAAGATAGCTCGCGGATCGATCCCTGATACAAATGCTAGTCCTCAAAGCTCCGGCAAACGGCTTTCCTTCAAAAGGATTTTGTCTCAAACCATCAAATTTAGGGCATCAGATAAGATTGAGCCCTTTAGAGCAGTATCAACCTCATTTCAATAAATTTCCAGGTCCCTCAGTGAGCTTTATTGTGGCATCCTTTAGTGGAAAAGCTTTTGATACTCCAGAAGCTAGCGATGCCTTGCTTGAACTCATTCCTAATATTGAGGAATTTACAAATATAAAATAAAATTATCGTATAAATTGTAAATATCAGAAGCAGTGCCCCAGTAGTTAGGCTTGCAATTTCCTGTCCCAAGTTGGAATTACGACCTCATTAATATCGGTGAGTACTCCTGTGAGGGTGCGAGGGGCGACTTCCTGGGGAGTGAGGGAAGTTTCTAAATATTCGATTAAAACTACTGTTTGGCCGCTTCGCAAGCAAGAAAGTATCGAAAGTTTAGTTGATGTTTGCTTTTCCAAATTCTTACACACTTTTTTAAACTCAGTTCCTGTTCCTCAGCGTCGTGCTTCTGGCAAGTTTGTTGTCGACATGTGGATATTTATTTCGAAAATAATAGAAACTTTCAGTTATTTTTAGATATCTTACAAGTTCTGTTTTTTGTGTAAAAATGAGTTGCTGTGATGAAAGTTCAGGATAGATTAGAAGTGAATCCAAGACCTTTCATGGGTTGTAATGGCGTAAATAACCTTTAGTTTTAGTTTCCATGTTTACATTATGTAATGAATGCTCTATAGGGAGCCTTCTAAGTTTATTTTTTTAATAGGAATTATACTGATTCTGATATTTGTTTTATATATCCTCTTTGGATGTAGCAATTAAAACGATCCCCGTTACTTTCTACCGATCTTATACCAGTATATTGAAGTTTTTCTACCAGGGGCGAAACCTGTGACTTTGATCTCTTTTTTTTTCCAAACTTGTCTTGCGTAATTAATAACAGCAGAAATTTCACATCGCATGTCCAAAGTATACCAATTTATATCTTTTGATGCTGGCCAATATCACGAGGAGCTTCTGTATTCGTCGTATATGTTTTCGCTGCTCACATACTGCACCCATGAACCACTAAGCACGCGCCGATAAAAAACCATCTAAAATTTATTATGAATTTTTTTAAAAATAAAAGTATTATTACAAATTATGGTCTGAATAGCAGAGAGAATGTAAGACAGCTCAGAAAAGACAAGTTTTACGATCACTACAAATGATGATTTTTTAATTTATTTCTTTCTCATCATTTCAACTATATCCATCCCTCATTTCCCATGTAAAATGAGCAGGTCGATACCGGAAATTATTAAACATATTTTTACGCTAATTTTTTTTCTAAACGTGCTTAATATATTTCACAGTTTTAACATTAAATTTCAAAATGTTAGGTAAAAATAAAGATAAAAGAAATAAAACATCAGTATAGATGTCCATTTCATTTTTGATGCTATTAAAATTTTAATTTAAACTATTGTATGATAAAAACCATTAGTGCAATGAATATGCCGAATGAGAACAATAATTGATAAAAATGGCTAAAGTAATTTTAGGTTTTACTATTCCTCATAGCAGAAATCTGTAAATACGACATTTTTTTTATCTTGGTTAATAATTATTTTTTTTGTATTTTTATTTTCTTAAACGCTGTTTTATTGAAGTACATTCTAAGATCAGGAAGGAAACTGTTCTAAAAGCGGTCATTCTGAACTGTAAGATTCAGTGAACCCTTACATGGGACTTTTCTCATTAAGGGTAACTTAATAGGAATACTTCTCCAACTTCTTTTCCTTCATTAACTTTCTTAAAGTTCACTTCTAACTGCCGTTTCTGTTCTGTCATCGAGTTTTCTCCATCACTCTTTTCATTGATGGCCCTCTTCCTTATAGACTCGAGGGGATCGTCTGCAGATCTTTATTAGTGGTTTTCTAACAGTATTTCACCAAAATCGTGTTTTGGTTATTAATTCATTAATGATCTACTTTTATCGTTTAATGTTTGTGCGATCAAAACATTAATAACATCACTTAAAACAGTCTCTTTTTTCACTTGGACATAATATTTTATGTCTCTTCTGTGCATCAATATATGAGGGGTTTGGGATCAATAGGGGATAACTTTGAAATCTCAAAAAAAACATTTTCGCTCGTAAAGTCAAGCAATGTTATGCTTCCGAAAATAGAGGTTCAGTTTTGAACTAAAATCATGAGAAATCAGGCCGGAAAATGTCGGTTCAGAATAAATTGCTTGATTAAAATACCAACAAATGTGAAAAAATATTTTTTTAAATATTTGAGTTAAACGCATTTGATCCAAAACGCCTCATATATACATATAATTTTCATGATTACCTAAAATTTCACGGCCGCTAACATTTTGCGGGACCTTAACGCAGCACCAAATGAAGTTAAAGGGTAGAAATTAAGTGTTAAAGGCCGAAAAGTGCCTTTTGGGGCTTTCAACATGTTTTCCCAACTCCCTGAATATTTCTGTTTTTCCTAAGGCTTGGCACACTTCTCCTATATTCCTTCACTAAACTATCAAAGAATGTTTAAAAATTTTCACCCTCAATGACTCATATCTTACAACTCACCTACTATTCATATGCGATGAAATAGTGATAATACTAAAATCAATATCCACACACACACACACATATATATACATATATTTGTGTAATTGGCGTAATTTAACACCCTAACCGAGTCATTTAACTAATGTCTACAGAATTATAGTTTATACTTTAGAAAGAAACACGAAAATATTGGTATTTATCGGAAATACCTCTTTTTAGTGTAAAAATAATTTAAAATTAAAATAAGTCGAAATAAATTGCTGTATCAATCCTATCACAGTTACTACAAGTATTCACAAATACACAAAACGGTTTTTAAAAAAGTTGATAAAATAAATCAGTTGTATCGTATTATGGACATAATACTTTCTAATATAATAATAATAGTAATAAAGTCTTTATTTATTCTGGGACACGTCCCTTTAGAATAATATTAAAGGTATTAATATGTAAGCTATTATGTCTTAATATAGGGATAATGTTTACCTAATTTAGTTTAATGCTCTTTTTCACAGATATTTTCTATTTCTTTTTTAGTTTGGAGACTTAAGGCTTTTCGTTGGAATTTTTCCACGGTCTTAACATTTATGTAAGGTCTCTTTTTTACTTTTCAATATTAATATGTTTTGTGGAATAGCCGTAGGTCCACTGGTTTCTTGACAATGATATTTTTTTTTCTTGCATTTTTACTTTCATTTTTTCATATTCGTCTAAAGTTTTGTGTTGTTTGCTATTATTTATTTTTCCTGTTGTGCTTTTTGAGGTTTGGTGAGTGTATATTGAATTTTGAATATCTGAAGTATCTATCAGTTGTTTATATATAACCTTAACCAGCTGGGGGTCGAGTAACCTTCCTTATGATTCATTAGTTGCATTTGAGCCTTCGAGGTGGTGGGATGTTTCTTGGGTGCATTATTCATGTTTTGTTTTGCTGTTATTCTCTTTCTACCCTAAGGATGCCTGAATGGGCGAAGTATTGGACAGATATTTTCTATTTCTGTTTTAGTTTGGAGACTTAAGGCTTTTCGTTGGAATTTTTCCAAGGTCTTAACATTTATGTAAGGTCTCTTTTTTACTTTTCAATATTATTGTTCTTTTCTTTATTATTTGCCACATAACCTTTATTCCATCCTGACTAATATTTATATTTTTTCTTGAATAATATTAGTTGACCTTGTATATACGAGAAGAAAAGGGTTCCAGTGGAAGTAAAAAAATTCTCTTAAATCGAGAGAACTGGTGATTGATAAACAATAAACATCTCTCCCTATTTAAAAGATTTTTTTTACTTGTAGCCGGACCATTTTCTTTCTATAACCGTTTAACAAATATAGTATATATATACAATGATAGATATGTTTTATACAAGATATCCGTATCGCTGGATAATATTTTGCTTGGTGCCATATTTTTCTAAATTTATGTATCGTGTGATGACTCCGAACAAGTACGTTTTCCGCCTGAGCCCCCTCAGCGGAGGCAAATCTTCCGAATAATTTGCCTCTAGAGGAAGAGAATGGACAAATTGTGGCGGTTACTTTCATTTTTTACTACCCCCGAGGTCGACCTTTTATATAAAACAGAATCCATTTATTTTTTCTTATCCTTTATTCCATCGATTTTGAAAATGGATGGTGATTAATTCTACGTTTATTTATTTATCTACATATAAATATTTAGTAACGCTTACATGTATGTGTATGTCTAGTATAAATAATTGTGTTTAAACCATGTTAAGGGTGTGACATAGCCGTCGACCCTAACGAAGGCCTAGCGGTATTTGAGGGCAACCCCCAACAGTTGGCCGCTATTACCCGATATGTAACCCCTTTGCCAATTAGCGCTTACTTTTTTATAGCGGACCCTCTTATGTCTAATTAAATCTGTGATTTAAACCTCTGGTAATCATTTGTAAAGGGAATTCTGACCCCTGCCTCCCTCAGCAATGTTCATATTAGTCAACGGGGGCGGTTACAAGCTGCCTCTCAGGGTTCGGTCCCCTTTCGTATAAAATATTCATCTATCATATCCAGTTGTTTAACAAGCATTTGTTAATTTGTTTCTGATACAATTCGGGTAGTATCGGGATCAGGGTAGGACCGTGGATGAAGGCATTTGTTATTTATAGCGGGCTGTTTCATCCATTAACATGGATAAATTTAGATGCACATCAGCTAGAATTCTATCGTAAACTAATTTTTAATTCCTTAATCTCTCTCTCTGAGCCAATAATAGATATATCGTGTATTGTACTTTATTTACTGTCACTTTTTGATTATAAACCCATTTTTTAATAAACACTGTAATAAATATATCTGCCGGTGAATGAGTGGTTAACTGGAATTTTGTCCAGTTATTTTTATGACAACTATTTTTTAATTCGTTTTTGTTTGACATCGCTCCGACTGCTGGGGCCGATAAAGGCCTAAAAGTAGACGGAGATAAGTCAGATTTGTATGTTCGATTCTTAGCCTGCTTATTATGCTAAATTCTTTTGAAGTAAGTTTGCCGTTTGGAGGGATCCAAGTCATGTTTTTATCCTTTATTTAAAGGTGGTGATTTTGCGGAAGCTTCTCCCACTCTACGTCCTAATTTTCTTTATTTTCTGGATATAAATGTTAGTCATTCAGAGAAAAATGACGTCGATCTTACGAAAAAAACGTTCTTTGCAGCTGCTTTAGCCCCCGCATCGGCTCTTTCGTATTTCGAAGGGACACTATTTTCTTAGTAATTTATAATTTTAATAGTTACACTAAGAGTGACTATTTAGTTTTCTTCAAGGCCATATTCATGTTTTGAATTATCCATAAAGCTGTGCTTTTTGTCCAAGAGTTGTTCCAAGAAATTTATAACTAATAGCGAGTCTATTACTATGACTGATTTATCTATGCCATTATTTCTTATATTTTCTTAGGCTTTTAAAATTGCATATGTTTCACTCGTGAAGATGTAGTTTGGCATTGTTTTGATGATACGCCATTGTTTTATGTTTGCTTTCATCAATATTAAAAAACCCGCACTGTTCTGAAATATAGATCCGTCTGGGAAGATTGTTTAATGATTGGGGAATCGGTTGAAGATGATTTCATATTTAATAGCTGGACTTGTCCATGGTGGTGAATAACCTATCGCCTGGTTATTCTTAAGTTTAAAATGACATTTCAAAATATTTTTTTTTTATTACGATATTTCTTGGCATGATTATTCTGTTAGTTTTGACTGTATAACCTGCAGTTTATCCTCTTAAGAATTTGATTGAACGCTGGGAAACGAGTTTTGTGTCATATGGTGTCGGATGTTTGTTGTTGCAACAGCCCAGATTATTGCCTGCGACAGGTGCACAGTTCTGACTGTCAATGACACCCTCTACTCAGCACACTCTGAAACGCGCTTATTATATGGTTTGATATGACATCATGCCCGATATTAAGTATCGCACTGGCTGGACGATAAGTGCCAAACCGCATGACATCTGTCTTGTGACATATGGAATCCGTATAGCTTGGTTCATTCCAATCAGGTTGTTCCTTCCATAGATCCACACCGAATAATTTGTAAGATTGAGAATCCAGATGGCCACAATATATATCTTCTGATTCTTGATATTAAACACAAATTGTAATAAGTATGAGAACCTATTTGTATATCATTCACGTATTGAGGGTAACAGTTATGAAGGGTATTATTTACTTTGTATCAGTCCATGCATCCTATATTGGAATGTATATTTTAATAATCATAATGCGTGAAGTTGGAGCAGATACTTTGAGGTTAAAGATGAAAAATATGTTGATTGATGACTGGAATGGAACTTATAGGGATTATCAAAATCTTCCACCAAGACCAACTTATTCTGGACTATCTGTTGAATATAATGGAGTGATGGCACTTCCCTGTGCATATTTATCGGGAATTGGTTGGGTTACCCCCTCCTGGCAGTATGTGCTCCCGTAAACAATGTGCCTGCAACATGTTCTACATAGTTAACAGCCGTAACCTGATATTTTTAATATTTTATTTTAAAGAAATGATTCTTTATCATATTGCAGGGGTGAGGATTAGATATAACAATTTAGTGAAATTATAAAACATGCCCTTAAAAATGAAAACCATTCTTTTAAATGAGAAGTCATGTGAATTTTTGTTTTATATATGTATTAAATTGAAGTTTATGACAGCTTATGCATAACATTGAATGCATAAGTGTTTTTATTATTAATATTCAATGGGTATGCAGGAATGACCTAATATAATAATAATAATACAAATATTCAGATTTATGTAGAGCTATAATAAAATTAAGGTGCAAACTAAAATGTTTCAGGAACAGAAAAAGAAACAAACAAGCAAAAAATTATACCGGATCATTTTCCTTAGACCCAATTTTTCTGCGCCCTCCTCTTCCTTCAAAAAAATTATGCCGGATCTTTTGAAACTGTGATCTACCTCTTCGCCTTCAACTAAATTGTTTTAGTTTTTTAAAGAGAAAAGATAGGCCCTCGGCCGCGATTCGAACTCGGATCCTTTGTCTCACCGTGACATCGTTCTACCAGTTGAGCTACCCAAGGCCGCCTGCCGGCCGAGGACAAATCTTTTCTCTCATAGATCCCATCTCCTCGTGCTTTCGCCATTTTTGCGATGAATACACTAGAACGAAGTTCTTTGAACATTAATTTAATTTTAGGATCTTATTGACTTAAGTCATATTATAATTTATAATTTTTTATAATTATTGGTAATCTTTTTGAGTTTTAAATATTTTTATTTTTTAAAGAGTAAAGATAGGCCCTCGGCCGGGATTTGAACCCGGAACCTTTGTCTCACCGTTACATCGCTCTACCAGTTGATCTACCCAAGGCCACCTGCCGGCCTTGGGTAGCCTTGAGTAGCCGGATTTAAAACTCAAAAAAATGACCAATAAATATAAAAAATTATAAATAGTAATAAGACGTAAGTCAATAAGATCCTAAAATTAAATTAATCTTCAAAGAACTTCGTTCTAGTGTATTCATCGCAAAAGTGGCGAGAGCACGAGGAGATGGGATCTATGAGAGAAAAGACTTGTTCTCGGCCGGCAGGCGGCCTTGGGTATTTCAATTGGTAGAGCAATGTCATGGTGGGACAAAGATTCCGGGTTCAAATCCCGGCCGAGGGCCTATCTTTTCTCTTTAAAAAATAAAAAGATTTAAAACAAAAAAATGACCAATAATTATAAAAAATTATAAATTGTTTTAGCTTTAGTAAAAAAAATTAAACTTAAATATCGTCACTCACAAAGTAATTAAACTATCTCTTCAACCTCATCGTTTATCTCCCAAGATGAAGTCAAGAAAAAAGAAACTATTGTAAGAAATAATAAAAGAACCTATATCACTTCAACCCATAAAGGGTTTTGGGTTCAGTGTGTGCCAGAAATTTTTTAAACAACGGTTTTGCCAGGAGATGATGCGTCAATATCAAGCTCAACGGTCAGTTTTCACCCGATTAAGGGAAAACACTTCATAGAGTCGATGCAAGGACCCGGGGGTGTCTCCAGATCCCACAGTGTCCATCCCAGGTTGTTAACAGAATAAATAAGTTATCAACCCCTACGGATTTGAACCCGAGGCCTTCTGCTCGTCAACTAAGAGCTCATCTACCGATCTACTTCGCTCCGACTATTATAAGAAGCTTGTTTGTTTCTTTTTCTGTTCCTTTGACCGATATCTATGTTGAAAGTTGAAAAAAATATCATTACTTACGTTTTGAACCGTTTACATGATATAAGTTAACATACAGATTGTTTGATAAATTTGAATTATCCGCTTTTAAACTCAATATGTTCGAATAATTGAGTTCTTGAAGGAAATGTTCGATACGCATATTGACTTCAGAATGCGAGGGGAAAAAAGTCCTTCCTCCTCAAAACTGGCTCTTATAAATTCTTGATAAGGATGCTGGGTTGCAAACAGGCCCTTTGAGGACCAATTTGCCACATATCAGCGGATCAGGACCGTTTCTGTTAAGGGCATTAAACTGAACCTCGCCATGTCATTGATTGATGAGACCTCGCTTGAATATGCATAAGCAAACACGAGCGTACCGAGCAGAAGAGGGAGGCAGTCGCCGAGGTGGGGGGTTCGCGCCATTAAGGTCTTCTGATTGGCTGAATATTGATAAGGTATCATCCAATCTGTTGACCTGGACTTTTAATTAAGCCTATCTCTGACGTAGAGTAGAGATGCACGTTCGCATTCAACTGTATAATTTTCTCCTTTATGCTCTTTTGAAATTTAAACATTTCGTCACTATATTATTTAATATTTGTATGTCACTTTATCATCCAAATTGGAGTCTAGAGTGGCCAAATTAAAGCTATATAAGTCGCTAATAAGATACATTGTAAGATATGGTGCCGAAACTTGGGGCTTGTTACAACAAGCCGCTAATAAAAAGTATTTAAAAGAAAAGTTAAAAGACGAATATGAGCTACAAATCAAGCTGGCGGAATATGGTAAATAAAGACAAGCGAGGAGATGGAAACTGATAAAAAAATGAAAATATAATAAACTTTATAAAAGTATATAGGTTAAGGTGGGTGGGTCAAGTTGTTAAAATGAAAAAGGATAGACTGCCAAAGAGGCTACTTTAAGCTAAATAGCCGGAAAACATGGAGAAGAATACAACGAGGCAGATGGGATGATGAAGTATCTATGTAACACTGTAAAACTGTATGTCAGGAATTGGATGAGTGACGCAACGAACTTTGTTTTTTATACGAGAAGTCACCCAGACTGTAGAGCTGAGGAGTAAGTAGGTCAATTAATTAATAAGCTAGACAAATATCTCTTATTTTTACGGCACAAATATATATCTCTGAATAAAAGTTACAAACTAATAACATCGAATTTCACACGGGTTGTTTTTCTATATCTACATCTTTCTCCTTTCAACTTTTAATTTTATAACTTGCCTCGTTAAGGTCTTTGAAATCTTAAAAAGCAGAAGACGTTAAATACGAAAAAGTAAAAGTTAATTGTTTGGGAGTAATCAAAATATGGCAGTTTAAGTTGAAGAGTTGATACCTCCGACCGACTAAAAGAGAACAAGAACCAGAAAAGAGGCTAAAAATTAAGAAGGACGGTGTTATTCTTTTGAAACTCTTTGAATGTTTACATTGCTAAAAGTTTAGGAAAGAATAACTCTTGGAGTACGGACTTGGAGAGGAAGTTTTTAAGTTGGTCTGTTTGCTAGGACAAGGCTAATGAGAAAAATAATTGACTTTGCTATTAGAGGAGTCAGGACTGCTACTCGCTGTCACTCAGTAACAGTTTTGGAGTTGTTAACTTTAATTAAACTTCACACGCTACTCCCTGAGGGCCCATCAACTTGGTCAGGAAAAATTATGAAAAAAGACGGTGTCTTGAGCATCTGAGGTAGGATCGTCACTGGGATGAGTGAAGTGGCTCAAATGCAGATCCGGGGTCTATTCGATAGTGTAGGCAAACGAAATTCTTTAATTCCTGGTATTTTCGGGGAGATTTGATGGTTCGATAAGGATTTAAAGACATGTGGAAGATGTATATGATGCTAGGATACTACGCTATGGATGGATATATACAATTTTTTGTATTTGTAATCAGTGGATTGTTTTAGTAATTTTTTATCAACCATCTAATAGATAAATTTTATAATATAAATTTTATAATAACCTGCGTACGATCTACGTGAGATGTTTTTGTTTTTCGTAATGGATAGGGAAAGTATATATCATTTTCATTTTTAAACTTCTTAGTCTTCATCATATCTTTGGTATATTTACGAGTATATATATATATATATATATATATATATATATATATATATATATATATATATATACGTGTTTATTAAACAAAATACAAAAATATATATATACAATAAAAGTGATTAAAGTTTTAGACAATTGGTGATCCGTATGTTTATATATATTGTGTTACTTTGTTAATTAAGGCATGCTTATAAATAGAACAATAAACTTGACTACAGATAATCAGTTTTTATTTTCCGTATCTTTTTTTTTTGTATTGAAAATGGTCTTTGCGAAATTCAAAAGTTAAGTAGAGAATTCTGACAGTTTAGGATTGCAGGATCGTCCGGGCGATCTTTTCAAATTTTGTCTCCGACTCACTCAAGTTAAGAACAATAAATCCAGGACAAAATTGTAATCATTTTCAATTTCATCCTTTCACTAACACGTATCGGATTTCTACGTAGAATACTGTTCTAGTTTTTGAATATTATAGAGGGTTGCAAGATTTTTAATTATTCAAATTAATTTTTAATACTGATTTTTTTTCATTTTCCCAATCAGCCACTAAACGAACCATACTCGTATTATGGTTCCAATTTTGACAAGCGTATTACTCTTAATTTTACTACTACATAATGTATACATAATAATACATGCATAATGTATTGAACGTACGCCAATTTCTAGCCTTAGCCATTGTTAATCAATTCTTATTTTCCATATGTCTTTTTCCTTCCGTAAAATACAAAGTTAAGCAAAGCTTTCTAACCCATCCAAATCTAAATTGTTGTAAACACTGCTTTCAGCAAACTTACTAATAGTTTCATTCTTATATTCCTGAGTGAGAGTACCAATATAGATCCGCTATCTACCTCTCTCTCACTCTTTCTCTCTATATCTCTCCCGGACTCTTAGTTTCAAACTCGTAACAGACGAAACAAAACAACTTGGCTATTCTTCTCCCGAATATCTAATTCCCGACGAACATTTTACTGTTATGATAGCCCGAGAGGCGCCGTGGTAAATGGACTTCCCCTTCCACTGCAGCCAATAGCTTCGAGGGGCGTGGAAATACGTTCTGAAAATTCATTTTCATACATAACGTCTGCAGGCGAGGAGCGGAAGCTAACTGCCTGAAAAACTACTCGACGAGTAACGACGAAGCGACCGCATAAACTGAGATTGCCCCCTCGATATTATCCTAAGGCTCACCCCAAGAAAGCCCTTAGATAATTCCCGAGATTCATTTCCAGTTGTTATTTCCCGCCCGCAACCCCTCCAGTTGCTGCCCTGCGAACTGTTATGTGACTCCACACCATCACGCAACACTCCCAGGGCTTGTTTCAATTTATTGATCCATTTAGTTATGTAATTGGATTGATTTCTTCATTCCAGAGATGAATGAAACTCGGGCGTAGAAATCCGGTACGTGTTGAAGTTGGAATAGACTAAAGCTTTGTGTGATTCATAGACAAAATCTGAAGAGATCGCCCGAACGATCCTGCAATGCTACACTATAAGAATGCTCTACTTAACTTTTGAATTTCACAAAGACCATCTTCATCATCGTCATAATCAATCCTCATAACCGCCTAAGCAGTGTGTGGAGGAATTCTGCTCAGCCTTCTCCAGCGCTGCCGGTCTTCCACCAACTGTGCTCTTCTGCTCCAATGGAGTCCAACGAAAGTTGGAATCTGATTTTCATCAGAATCATAAAGTATTCTAGCGTGTGCTGAGAGGAATGAGGAAAGAAAGAGAACCAGCTTTGAAGTTTGTAAAGGGTAAAGACGGAATGGATAACGAACGAATAGTGGAAAGAATAATTCGAAGAGCTGCTGGAGGGAAACACACAGATCCCACTCATAAGTGAAGAACAGAGAGATTGAGGAGAGAGAGATTCCCTGGGAGAAAGAGGATTATATTGGTGAGGACGAATCAGAGGAAGCCCTGCTAAGCATGAAGCTAGGAAAATCAGCGGGTTTGGACGAAATAAGTCCCGAAATGTTAAAATATATGGGATTTAAAGGAAAGGAGATTAAGCTCCATCTATTAAATCTAGTTTGGAAACAGAAGAAAATCCCAAAGGATTGGGAAGTGGCTGTTATAGTCCCAATATTTAAGAAAGGAAACAACAGGGACTGTAATAGCCACCGAGGTACATCCCTCTTAAGTAAGCCAAGCAAGATTTACTCAAAATTTTGGAAAAGATAATAAGAAGACGAGTCGAAGGATTGCTCCAAGAAGAACCATACGGCTTTCGTGAAATTCTGATTTTTGCAATGTGACAGGTTTTTGAAAAAAGTTCTAGAAAAAGGAGATGTCTTTGAGCTCTCGCGATCTCACAAAAGCGTTTGACCGTGTAAGGAAAATTAAATATCCTGCAAGCCTTAATAGAAAAAGTGATGGATAAAGGTCATAAACTTGCGGTCGAAAGTTTATATCAGAAAATGAGGAGTGTAGTAAGATTTGCTAATTACACTGATCTGGAAATGGAGACCACAGTTGGAATCCGGCAGGGATGTAGTCTGAGTCCCCTACTGTTCATTTTGGTCACGGATTCGGCTCTTCGAATGGCCAAGACAAAAATTATGAAGTTCCACCTAGGATAAACCAATCTGAGCCCTATAAGCCTCACACTGCTGACATTTGCGGATGACGTTGTGGTTTTCTCTGAGAATGACAGAAACCTCCAGCACAATGTTAGCAAATTAAAAGAAGAATTACTGGCTATAAATATGATCATAAACCTTAATGAAATAAAAGTGGTGAGGTTAGGAAAAAAGGCAAGGAGAATAATGCGGGTCATTAGAGTTGAAGATAAAGACCTGGAACAAGTGGAGAACTTCAAATAGCTGGGAGCGCACCTAAATGTAAACGGATACATCGATTTGGAAGTGAGAGAATCGGTGCCGCGGGCAGGATGTTTGAAGTAGTTAAGAGTGAATTTCTTATTTCTCATTTCTAGAAGTAGAAAAGGAAACGAAAGCGGTTGTATTTAAGTCAACATTCCTACCTATCCTCACGTACTCTTCAGAATCATCGACGCTGACAAAGAAACCATCTTCAATAAAACAAACAAAGCAAACGGAAAATAAAAACTGACTAACAATGGTAAAACTAGAAATATGTAAATAACAGTAGTGAATATAAATCGATGCATAAATGTAATACAAGTATCGCTTGGATAATTAAAAGAACTGAAACCTATGATGTTATTAACTAAATATGAAATATAAATGTGTGATATTTTAGTTTTTATAAACCCAATGGAGAACCAAAATAAATATTTAAATTAATTATTTTAAAAAAGAGGGTGGAATCATTTTTACGTCAGATAGGAAGATTAGATAAATTTTACATACTGTGAGTTACTGTCCTGTTCCCGTCAAATTTTAATTAGTTTCGGTGATGTAGCATCTCTCTACTTTTTTTAATTTTATATATTACTACTTCCATTAAAATATGAAAATGGATTTGAGTAATTTTGGCCGACTTAGCATTTATACAAGCACTGGACGGGAATTTTTTTCTCTCTTTCTAAATTGCTTATGTATTAGAGAGTAGTTTATATAGCCACCTTATCTCGGCCTAATAAAACCCGGCTTAAATTAACATGTCACATAAATAAAGGAAGAATTCTCCCGCCGCGAAGACCGCACAGCTCTGGGAGCAATAAATTATTTCGCCTGACGCCAAGGATGTAACAGCATTCACTTACTCCTGCTGACCGAAGCTTCTCCGAGGGTCCTTGGCTAAAAGTTTGTTTTAGCCCTCATATATCGAGTTTTATTAGTGAGAGTGCTACAGGGAATGCGTTTTATTTTTTAAGTGCTAGGGGTTTTGGAGAAGTGCGGAAAGTTGGTAAAAAAAAAAAAAAAACGAATATAAATTACGTCTGAATGGGCTGACCCAGTTTAGACACCGTGAAGCTTTCGGCTCTAATTAGACGAAAATTTTATTCAAAGTGTAAATTGCTTAATTTCATGCTTAACCGAGGGGGATTATAATTATAATTATTATTTTTTGTTCAAAGACTAGGCTTTGGTCCTTTGTTTGTGAAATATGCTTGATTAACTGCTCGGAAAATTCTTTTTTTTTCTTCACAGTATCCCAGAATAACAATAACAAATAAAAATGTTTCAATACTAATGATTTTCAGTTTGCCTTAAAAAAGTCTAATAATAAAAAATTTATTACTGGCAGTAATGATTCTAATGGTAGCGCAGTGGCTTAGTGGTAGAATGCTGAGTTGCCACGAAACCATGTTCAAATCTGGTAGGCTTTATTTAATCTGTAAACTCTCGGAAATGGATTATTTGAGTCCTTCGACCCTCCTGTTGCTCACCCAGCCTCTATAAAATATGTGCCCAAAATAAGGGGGGGATCTGACAGTTAAGCGTGATCCAGACAAAATCGTATCTCTGCACAACCGTTGCCCAATAAACAGTGCTTTAATTGATTAAAAGATATTTTAATGTGTATTATTGATATACATTGCTATGTATCATACCTGGTGGCATCATAAAAATGAATGTGTTTTGCACAAAGAGCAATTGCGAGAAGTAGGTCGCGCAGGGAGTCACACCCATATGGTCAGGGGGATTGAAGAGAAAACTGGAAAGAGGACTCTCTGAACATGAACAGATCGCGAGGAGGAAGGAGCGAGGAAGAAGGGGAAGACGGAAGCCGGCGGACGATGCAGGAAGCAGAAGACCAGGACGCGGCCAGCCGAAGACCCAATCTTCTTCTGTATCACAGAAGTGGAATTTAATTCCTGTCATGTATTTTATGGTAATCCTCTATATATACATCTGTATCTAAATCATTAAGTGTACTTCTCAAAAAATATATATACACATTAAATAATTCATCCTTTTTAAATCGTATTAATAAAGTATAATCATTGTAATTCCTTAGGTGCTTACTTACCCCAGATGGACTATTTATTTATGAATAATATATTTAAGGTTTAAATACTGAGAAAATCGGTAAACACAAGAACAGACCTCTGGAAAAGAATCCAATTAAGACCAAGGCATAGAAATAATAATTTGAGTGTTCATCCTGAATGATTTAAAATATATTTAAGCATATATCACAAGCATATACATCACAATATATATATATATATATATATATATATATATATATATATATAGAGAGAGAGAGAGAGAGAGAGAGAGAGAGAGAGAGAGAGAGACATATTCCTTCCTATACTGGCCTCTGGAAAATTCTACAATAAAATAAGAAAAGTAATACTCCCACCTACGTTTAGGTATAACTCTCAATTCAGTCCTTATCCTTTTTTTATGGATTCACACCTTACAAAACTCGCCAACTCTACATGCTCATAAAAATTGTGACGAAATTCTTCCAATTGTAACTTCAGAGTTACCACGGAAACCGGTGACATGAACCTTCTGAATTCCGCTCCAATTATTTATTGTCTCCTTTCGATTTAAGGTTAATATTTTTGCATAATGTTGGAGACAATATCTCACTTTTTCTATACATTATATTTATTTAAAGTATTTCACCCGTATGTTTTCACTAACTTAAATTTCATTAATATTGTACTCCCACTCCGTGCGGTTCTGAAATGTGATGCATAAATTGTGCAGCGAAAGTTTAACAAATACATGGTTAAACGAACTTTTTAAAAAGTTCATAATTCATAAGGGTATGTTGCATAATGAGCGCACCGCCCCAGAACCTACCGAATACGATGTCCATCGTATATATATATGTATATATATATATATATATATATATATATATATATATATATATATATATATATATATATGTAATGGGACATTGAGTTCATTAGGGATTATTTTATTCTTAATAAGGTAAGGGTGATTAAGAATTTTGGATTGTAAGGATTGGATACGAGAGGAATTCGATGGCTCAGTGGAACCCCAAAGCTCTGTTCTGTAAGTCCATCTTTTGTAATGAATCGGAAGCTTAGAGCGTTTGCCTAGTAAATGCTGAAGCAGCCTGAAACGGCGAGCAGTTTCTTGTCTTTTCAGACTAGTATAGAGGACTGATTTTCAAGGTACTAATTATGTTTTCTGTGATGGATGAGGTATTATTAAAATGCCGATTGTGGCAGCATAGTATTATCAATCGAATATTTAAGAACTAGTCGAAAAGAAGTTCGCGCTTACATAAAGTAAGATGTATTCAATCTTAGTAAAATGTATTCAATTAAAAACAAACTCCCGATCCATTTGGATTTTCCATAGAAATACATAATTCATTGCCGAATTCGCGAGTAGTGGAACTCCAACGAGCGTATTTAAACTTATTCCTTTTGCATGAGTTTTCCAGTGCGCCCTTCCACATCGTTCAGGGATTCACGCCATATCCGTTTGACCTACAGTTCCCAGTTGTTTTTTTTCTTGAATACTACTCGACCCAATAGAGACCCGTAAGGCTGAAGAAATGTCTTGGAATTTCATAAAAAAAAGTAGTTTCATAAGTTTTTTAATTCCTTAATGCATTCGAAAAGACTCTTTGAAATTAGAATTTAACCATTATATCCTATTTCCTATGAAGTTTTGATCTTATATTTACAAGTTGATGTAATATATCAATATTTCTGATGAGATGCTTTCATTAAATCACCATTTATATAAATTGGCCTTAAATATCGCATATACCTAAATGAATACATTTGATTATTTAGTAATTTACCACATGAGGCGTGGAGATGCAAAAAGGGGTAAATCCATATTTTATCATTTTTTTCAAGTTTTTCTCACAAATTTAGCGTCCTCTATACGGTGGTACATGGTTAACCATTCAAAATGTGCTAAATACAATCTAATTTTTCTAAAAATAATTGTCTCTAATATATAATCACCTATATTATGCATATATTTATGCTTCCTGAAAAATTTTCAAATTTGGATTTACCCCCTCTTGCATCTCCACGCCTCACATCTGGTATAGAATTTAAAAATCCATTATGAGTTTTCTTTTTACTTCCAGTATTTATCTTTAAGAAATCAGCATTCTATTTTTCTACTTCCAACTGTAAAATAGCAATAGAGTAATGAATGGAAAATTCACTTTACCGTAAAAAAGCATGGAATGCTTGGTGGTAATTGAGTCAATATGAAAATACCTTAAAAAGCTCCTGGCGCTTTTTTACGATAGGGTGAATATTTTCATGGCTTTATTGAAAATTATTACATTTTAGATATCAAAAGCACATGATATATTCAAATTATTGAAGAAAATTTGTTTAAACTTATAACTTTATTTTTTGTATTCATCCAATGCCAGCACTGTCATAGACTCCCATTAAAGGGATGATGTGTGTTAATGAGGCATATGTGGAACCCTGTGTTAAGACGCTAATGTATCAATAATAACTAGTATAATTTTTGTATGCCCTATGTACATGAAAGGATCCCGGAAAACCCGGAAAAGGAATATCCAATCTTGCAATATTTAGAATGAATAAGCCATTCGGAATTTATGGAATTTTAGTTCCTAGCTAATTTAGGCAAATGTATATGTTGGAGATAAAAATATTAAATATTAGAAAATTAATTGATATAATACATTTCTGATTATTTTTGAGTTCGAAGTTATACCACTCGTAGTAGCTGTGAGATGTAAAATGTCCATACATGAAAAATATATCTGCTTCGCATGGATATTGTCATAATTTCATTCCAGCTAAATAGTCAATAACTCTGTTATTGATAAATAATTAATCATGAACTAATGAGAATTTATAAGTCCTTGGTACACAGCCGTTAATCACCTGAGCACGATGATTAACGGCTTTGTACGAACAATGAGTATTTCTAGTTATCAAGACAATTTGTTTTCTTAAGCAATGGCTGCGCGATCATATAAATCTTTTGCTATGTGCTTTTTAATAAATTTAGTTGAATAGTACATCTTTTAGTTTTTGTAAACATATATTTATTATATTGT
Source organism: Arma custos (assembly GCA_037127475.1). NCBI lineage: Eukaryota > Metazoa > Arthropoda > Insecta > Hemiptera > Pentatomidae > Arma > Arma custos. The sequence continues at coordinate 11,548,486 of CM073764.1, forward strand.
ATTATTTTAGGAATAAATGTTTAATTGGGTGTCATTAATCGATCCTATCAGGTGTTAAGTAAACTGTTGTAACAACCAAGAATATGATAAAATCATGCAATGAAAGTTTCTCCGTTAAATACTATTTTAAAATTAAACTTACTTTAAGAATAGAGATGAGGTGACTTGGTTAATTTACATACCAGGCTACATATGAAAAAATAAGAGACGGAAGATAAAGAGACATAACTAAGAGAAGTTCGTAAAAATAATATCTCATAAGATACTTCTGAAGAATAGATCGGAACAAAAAACACGATGTAGTTGAGAGTCACGAAAGTTGGGCTTAGGCTATGTGAAAAATGGGTGCGCCATGCTTCTGTCTTAGAACATCATTTTTTAAACTTAATATTGCCATCACTGATTTTTGACTGTCGGATATGTCTTTTATACTGTTATTAGCTTTTGCCCGCGGCTTCGCTCGCGTGGAATTTGGTCTACCACATGAAGTTTCGTGACAGATCATTTTAAATAAATAATTTTATGTTTTTTAACTGTAAGTTACTCGTACATCCAAAATTTCAGATGTGTTACTTCAAAACTGACGAATTCCATGCAATCTTTGAACCCCTTTTATATTGAGGGGGAAACCTAGGGGTTAGAATTGTCCAAATTACTTTCTTAGTGCTCATTTAAGCTATACAAAGCTATACCAGTCTGCAAATTCACTGGTTTCTTCTGTGCGTTGGTCGCTGGGTGTTATTCAATCAGAATACAGTTTTATATAAACTTCGCTTGTGTGGGGTGATTGAAAAGGCTTTATTAATTACTAGCTTTTGCCCGCGGCTTCGCTCGCATAGAATTTGGACTACCGCATAAAGTTTCTTGACAGTGTTTTTTAACAATAATTTAAAATAATAAATAATTTAATTATTTAAATAATTTAATTTTTTTCACTATAGGTTACTCGTACGAAATTTCAGATGTCTAACTTCAAAACTGACGAATTCCATACAACCTTTGAACCCTTATTATAATAAGGGTAGAATTATCCAAACTTCTTTCTTAAATCATACAAAGGACCTATCTGCAAATTTCAAGATGCTAAATTCCTGATTTGCCTTTAATTATGTACTATAATGGATTCTTCACAGTACCTCTAAAACTGTCGGGGTTAGGGAGGGGAACGTGCCCCCGTGAGCCCCCCTAAATCCGCGCTTGCTATAGCCCAGGTGTTATTCTGATGTATAACCTATATTACTGTAAAGTTTCATCCAAATCCGTTCAGTTGTTTTTGCGTGAAAGAGAGACAAACATACAAACTTTCACATTTATAATATTAGTAAGATTAGTAGTATATCAAAACAAATAGTTTCACTCTTGTTCTTTCTGATATTTTAACAACTATGATCATGTTATTTTCCTTTAATTATGTACTATAATGGATTCTCCACAGTTCCTATAAAACTGTCGGGGGGGCACCTGCCCCCATACGCCCCCCTAAATCCGCGCTTGCTATAGCCCATGTGTTATTCTGATGTATAACCTATATTACTGTAAAGTTTCATCCAAATCCGTTCAGTAGTTTTTGCGTGAAAGAGAGACAAACATACAAACTTTCACATTTATAATATTAGTAAAATTAATTTATTGAAAAGGCTTACTTAGTATAACGGTTTCACTTTTCGTACGGCAGCAGCGAGAAATTAAAACAGAAAGGATTTGAATTGCTCTAATTGTAGAAAATTTAATGTACTTCAAAAATGGTTATTTAGGTTTTTTTTTTTCCAAAAACGTGCCGACTAGGAGATACAGGCCAAAAACTAATCCGGCCAAAAACCGAAAATATTGAAGTTTTGCGGCCACCATATATTTTCCCATCCGTTTTTTTCAGATGCAAATTTGGATTTGCACTACTCAGACATGCCCTTATAACATATCAAAAATACATCAGGTTAGAAAAAAATATAATTTTGCAATAAAAATATCGTGGTCATCACTCGAAATATAATATAACCTATATTTTAAGTTGGATAATTTTACATATCTCTGCGAAATTTCATTAAAATCGGTGCAGTAGTTTCGGAGATTAGCTCGAACAAAAATCGTGACATGAGATTTCGTGAGCAAGGATACAAACTTTGCCCCCCTTTTTCACCCCTTAGGAGTAGAATTTCGGTAAATCCTTATCAGATGCCTACGTCATACAAGGTTTAGGCTGTGCGTTGATCAGTCAATCAGTCAGTCATTCGGGACATAACATTTTATTTGTATAGATTCATTTATAGCGTATGTCAAAATACTGATAGAAAGAGAGTAATCTTTTGAAATGTAGGTACAACACCTAAGCTCAGCCCCTTGGTCATATAGAATTATTAATCGAGGAGTCTTTCAACGGAAGGAGAGGAAGCGTGTCATACTCTCTCGGCTCTGCTCTATCACTTTGCCAAAGAATTGGAGCCATCTCTAACCTGTTTAGGCCTTCTGCTGGGCCAAAAATGGCCTATTAGAAGAAGTCCGAAAATCAGGCACGTGAACGCATTATATTTTCAAGTCCATCATTTGATCAGAATGTGGTAGGATACCCTCAGCGGACAGCCAGTGGAGTAAGGAGCAACCCAGCTTATCAAACCTCTAAGAAGTATATAATTACAGCAAAGGCATATTTCATTCACAGATGTGCATAGGCATCTAGAGCTATATTTGATAATAATTACTATTAATTATAAGTTCTTTATTTTTTCTTGTTACTACCATGATATGTATATTATATATGGAACACGTTTTCTTTCATTATTTCCAAACCAATTTTAGATGAAATGATATATTATATGATATCCTTTGAAGGAATGGTATATTCCCACTTTGAGCAGTAATAAAAATCGTTAGAATTGCTTTACGAAGTCCTAGGTCTAAAAACTTATTTAAGCAAACATTTTTAATTAACGAATCATGAATTATCACTGACTTAGTTATTAATTCTCAAATAGAGTTTCTCTAATTGATACATAGGCCGGTAGTTATGTAGATACAGCTGGAAACTTAAGAGGGCAAGAGCCGCTGATTGGGCTACCGCGGCTATTGATATAGTTTAATCCAGTTATTGATATTGGCCCCAGATAGCCGATATTGGTCCTCCGTCCCAAAGCTCCACTTCATGAATACATTATATAAATGCTGATCTTCCTATCTAGATAGCCTCCCTTTCCTTCCCAGCTCGTAGTGTCCCATTTTTTTGTCTGCTTGCCATTTTCCAAAATCCTATTTTTTCCCGTTTCCTGATCAAATAGTAACCTAATACATATATGTCATATTTTAATATGAAGGGATACCAAATACAACGAATTTTCACTTAGAACGCTCCACTGCACCTGCATAGAATATTCTTAATTATTGAACACTATACACTGTACATTTCTGGATTCTTTATCCTAGCAACACGTGCTTAGGAACTGGTTCCCATGGCGATGACATTGCACTCTCCCGTGGAGAGTACCGTGGATTACTAAGTAAGGGTCATTTAAGTTGATGAGCGAGGAAGGAAGGTACTCAGTTCCCACCGACGGAGCTAGGAATTAGCTGCGAAGAGAGCTGCTGTTAGAGTTAGGATAATTAACATCGCTCACGAGCGGCAGGGCACGACTTTGCCACGTGACTTCCCACCAGGCTGTATTTTCGTATATCTGAAGCTACCAGGGCATCAATATCCACGAGATCCTTATGATACAGGGAATATGGTTCTAATAGCCTCTGCTCTATAATTATCCTTGAATAAAAGAATACAAATAAAGATAGGCAGTTAAAATGATTCAAAACTTTCCTATAATACTTGTTCTTGTTAATCTAAATCAACTGTAGTCTGTATTATTTTAATTTCATAATTGAAATTATTAACATTAGTCTGGTTTTTAAATCAATCGGCATTCCGAGCATTAATATGTACATTTTCAAGAAGTTTATTTATTAATGTTGTTCGTCTGTTGATTTAAAAACACTTTATGCTGCTTTGGCTAATCGGGCGATGCTACAGTGGGATCTCTAAATTTTGCCTATCCAGCTTTAATTAAGATACGAGTACATGGCATCGTACAGGATTGGGACCCCCGTCTAACAGCCTTTCTGAAGGACGGCATAGCCAAGCAATTTTTACTCCCTCTAAAACCTCTTAGGCTGGGATACGAACCCGCGATCTTGGGCTTAGTAGGTTGTTATCCTAATAACTAGACCACAGGTCACCCCGTTTATGTATTAATCAAAACACGCGATGGGCTCCACAAGTTAAATACAGTTATTTGAAATAATAATTATTGGATAATGATATTGTTTTTGTATATGTATAGGCATTAATCAAATTTATTTTCATTTTTAGCCTCTGACAAAAAATGTAATAGGAGAAATGAAAAGTTTAACGAGTTACTGTTGTTATTAGTAGCCCTAATTGAAGAACTAGTAAACGACTTTTTAGTCGGATATTATTCTTATATCAATCGCACCGTAACATTTAAACTAAAATTGATCGAAACCATTTGTATAACTCTACGAGTCACTAGATTCCCATAATATGAGTTTGTCGGTGACGCGAATCCATTTCCCTACCGAAAACCACACAACGCGACTAAAGTTCGAACTTAGCACTTCAAAAAATATTACTTCCATATGCTGTATTTCTCAATTCCTATTCCTAGCCTAACTACTTTTACAATATCTTTTTTCATATGAACGACATTCTTAAACAACGTTTCCATTTTACAAGTATTTGTCTGTGTTTCTAGCCATTTTCGACGCTTTAATTCTGTGTAAATAATAATTATTATTATTCTATGACGAGTCCTGGCCTCCTCAACTAGGTTCTTACAGTTGTCTCTGTTATGCGCAGCCGTCATCCATCTCCTGACTCCCAGAAAATCCCTCGCGTCTCTCTACACACCATCCGACCACCTCAGCTTCGGTAACCATCGCAGTATTCCAATTTTTAAGGAGTAAACAACATCTGCTTCATTGTACGTGTACATTGAGTAAACTTCGTTTTTTCTTCTCTTTCGCCAGTTTCCATCTAGATAAACTCCGCCAAACATTCTTCGGAGAATCTTTCTTTTGAAGACTTGGAGATCATGCCCAATCAGCATTGCCTATGTCTCCGATCCATGCGACAAAACTGGGCTGACTAATGTATTGTACAGATGAAGCTTGGTCTTCTGTGATAGAAGGTGTGAGAAGAATTCCTTTCGTAGGCCGAAGTAGCATCCATATTCTTTTTTTTACCTCGACCTCTAGTGCGTTATCCTCAGTCACCATTGAGCCCAAATAGGTGAATTGGTCTTTTCTCAATTTGATTTGGACTTAGACTCTAAATGTTTAAGAAGCCAATATTGATGGTCTTGCAAGGTCGCGGCACTTCTCCTGTGACCATAAATTTGGTCTTCCTCTCATTCAACAGGGCTAGGTAAACCTCTTTAACGGAATCCAATGACTAACCTACGATATCAACTGCATATGCCAATAGCTGGAGAATCCTAATAAAAACTGTTACTTTGGTTTGAAGATCAGCATCCCTCACTGCCTTCTCAAGCGCTAAATTAAACAGGAGGCATGCTAACGCATCTCCTTGGCTTAGTCCTTTTCTTGAGGGAATTTTGTTCTTTGCCCACCATTTTTCACTGTGCATCTCACATCTCACTTGGTCAGCTTTATCTGTCCTTTCTAGTTCATCTTTTTCTCATTTTCTTTTCTTCTTTGATGTAGAAGTAACTACTTTAGTAGCTCTCTGAGTTTCTTTCTTCAGCATATTCTTGAATGCTACATTCTTGATATTACTAGCTGCCTCGCATTCTACATTGAAACTTGGGGGTCTCTCCTCTTCATGAAATAAAATGTCTTATTATTGGTATTATAAAAAGGTGATAATGTTTGAATCATTTAGATATAGTTGCCAATGTCTTAAATGATCTGCCTTTTTGTGAAATAAGTTACTTACTGAAACTGTCTCGTGGTTCGTGCTCACTCAATGCATGCTATGAGAAATCTTTTCTCTCACCTTGCTTCTAGTATAGGAACTGTACAGATCTGTTATTGTTTATTTTTTCTTATAACTAACATATGAAATAATCAATTTCATAGGAAATTCTGCTTAAAATTTGTCCATTCACGATTAAATGGGTTTTTCTAATTGAATAAAGTATTTGAAATTTGACCTAAATTTATTGTTTTTCATGGGTTTTATTTATTTTACGTAGTCAACCCAGGAAGAGGGAAGGTTACAGAAAGCGTCTAAATTTATGAGAAAGGTTATATTGAATGATTGGATGGAAAGTGCAAATTATATGTGTAGACATACATTCAAGATTCTCTGTATTCAATAGAAGCACACGAAACCCCATAGGAACACATCAAAACATCATGCGTATTGTTGAACGTATTATTGGATGCTAATATACGAAATCAGCATTAAAATATTCACAATTTATTTTATAGTAACTATATCAATTAAAAAAATTCTAATCATTAAAATTTAAATTTTTATTAGAATTCAAATAGAATTTGGTTATGTCTTATGTTAAAAATAATTGATTGTTGCGTGAGTTAAAAATATATTAGAATTATTTTATTCATTTTCCAGGTACTGAATTTCAGTGTGGGTATTGTGTATTAAAAGGTTTCATTCTGAATTAACTGAAATCCTAATTTCAAACTCTTTTTAATACCTGATTTAATTTAACTGAAATCCTAATTTCAAACTCTTTTCAATACCTGATTTAATTTAACTGAAATCCTAATTTCAAAATCTTTTCAATACCTGATTTAATTTGGGAAAACCGTGAACATTATACTGAGCTTTTCAAACGCAGAATAATTCGTGTTTGTGCGATTTATATGAATTATTTTCTAAAAATTTTATTGTAAATTCAAATTCAATTCTCTATTTATTTTTGTTTCATTTTGATGCCTTTCATGTCTTTTTAATTCCAAATTTATTCTTAATTCGACTACATATTACGAAATTTTTAAAACTATTTCATTATATTTATCTAGAAATCATTGCTGTATATTATTATTTGTATTTTTATTTAATACTTTGTTAATATCATCTGTTCAAAGTGGAAGTATACACACACTTTTTATGAGATATGCTAACATTCCTCCTTTGGTATTGTGAACTGTATATTAGGTAATATATTGATAATTAACAAAAGGCAATACTAATTATGCCTTACAATTACAAAAGAAATATAATGATATTCATTACTGATTCTGACTTGAGACACCTGTGAATGGAAAATCTTATTTACGTGATTGTATTTTCGTTTGTGTTTCCTGAGTTCTTCCTTGCCCTGCTGGCTGTCTGCTGAGGATTCTACTACATAGTAATGTTGAGATACATGCTGAAATATGTAAACCACATGGCTTAGATGTGGCTGTTTATTAGTAGTAAGCATAGGCATATAATAGATGCCCCAGCCTCTGTTGTAAGGGGAACAGGCAGATGAAGAAGTAAATTAGAGAAGAGATATTGTTACTCTATTTTCATTATGAATATCTATTTTCATTATGAATATGATAAATTTCATTTAAAGTATTATAATTTGAATAGAAAAAATATTGGAAATTTTTTAACATTTGTGAATTGTTATTCAAAATTTTAATAATTTTTTTTTTGCAGGTATGAACGCGGGTGTTTTCGAGCTATTCTCATTTTAAGCATTTATAATAATCCGTAAGTAGAACTATTTCTTGATTACAAAAGACTTTGTTTATTTCTTCTTGCTTAGACCGTGTAGATAAATTTTTCGCCAACGTTTCGTCAACCATGCTGCTGACTTCTTCAGGGCTGAGATGAGAATTTCTCGATTATTTCGCATCATATCGTATCATTCGTCCCACTTACCTTCAATGAAAATAATCCGATTCAGAAGATTGATTCGAACCTTCTGATTTTGTCTAGTCTTATTATCGCAGGAACATTTCTAATGCTAATGCTCATCTGAACCGACACCTCTGATAGAAGGAAGAGTTTTTTCTTGATTAGGAAAGCTTTATAAAATTTCAATCTCTTCACCTCCTCTCGGAGGAAGTCCATTCCTCCTTGATTGATAGTCGTCGTCAGTCTTGGGATTAGCCTGGTCTGCTTTAGTTTCCCTCATTAACCAGCCGTCGGATCCTATTTCTCCTGCTACCTCTCATTCTCCTTACAATATCCGAACCTGAGAACAATGAGATTACAATTTATTTCTTCTTAAAATTAAAATTATATTTGGGGGAACAGATTGGTGTTTGGTGGAACACTTTTGAATATTTTACATTGGTCGACGTTTTTCTCGTATTTTTAAGTGAAAATATCTTTAGGCTTGTTTAGTGAGTTTTGGTAGGGAAAAAAACCATAGGTTCCCGTCACCGACATGTTCGACATGCTTGTAACGTCTGTGCATGAGTTATACAATTTTTTTGAAATTTAATTGATATAAGAACAATAATATTTAGCTAAAATGCCGTTTCGTAGTTGTGAAATTTACCAGGTCTGCAAGTTTAAAATGTCGTTTATTTCTTAAAATATAATTTAATTTACAAAAAAAAGTATAATATATTTTATTCAAAGTACTGGCCCTCGCTTTCTACACATTTTGTCCATCTCTCGGGCAATTTATGGATACCATTCCAAAAGAATGCTTCATCTTTATTTGAAATCCATTCATTGAGCCATTTTCTTACATCCTCCAAATCGTCAAAGTGTTGCTCAGCCAATGAGTGTCCCATCGATGAGAATAGGTGATAATCAGAAGGCGCCAGGTCAGGTGAATACGGCGGGTGGGGTAGGAGTTCCCAACCAAGCGAAGAAATCGTTTCCTTAGTCAATCTGGCTGAATGTGCAGGAGCGTTATCATGCTGAAGAATGACTTTGGCGTGCCTGTGAGCCCATTCTGGCGTTTTTCGATCAATGCGTGACTCAAATTGATCATTTGTTGTCGGTAGCGGTCGGTATTGACTGTTTCGCCGGGTTTGAGAAGCTCGTAGTAGACTACTCCCTTCTGATCCCACCACACACACAGCATTGTCTTCTTCCCAAAACGATCCGGGCTTCCACTCGATGTGGATGGTTGTCCTTGCGTTACCCATGATTTTATTCGTTTGGGATTCTGAAAATAAATCCATTTTTCATCGCCAGTTACAACTCGATGCAAAAAACCCTTTCTTTCGTGGCGTAAAAGCAGCATTTCGCACACAATTTTTCGTTTTTCCATCTGTCGTTCGTCCAATTCATGTGGAACCCATTTTCCAACCTTTTGAATTTTTCCCATAGCTCTCAGGCGATCGGAAATGGCTTGTCTAGTGACATTCAACTGTTCTGCCATCATTTGTTGGGTTTGGGTATTGTCTTCGTCTAATAAAGATTGCAATTCGACGTCCTCAAACTTTTTTGGTCGATTTTCTCGTTTTTTATCAGTAACATCAAAATCACCACGTTTGAAACTTTGAAACCAACGTTCACATGTCTTGACGGTTGGAGCAAGATCGCCATAAGTCTCAACAAGAATTCGATGACATTCAGATGCCTTTTTCTTTTGATTGAATAAGAAAATCATGACATGCCGCAAATGCTCTTTATTTGGCTTAAAATTATACATTTTTAACACCAAAGAAAGGTATGATACGTCCACGTAAACGACTTAAAAACAACTGACTTTTGTAAACAAATGACTAACAAACAAAATAGCGTTTAGAGATAAGCAAATCCTTCAATAGGCTAAGAGCGCATTCTATTGGAATTAAAACGACATTTTAAACTTGCAGACCTGGTATACTAATAATAGCTTAAAACATAAATAACTTGCTCAAATTTTCATTTCCCTAAAACATTTTATTTGTTAGTATAGTTTTAAGTTGCTGATGGATGCAATTACACAAGAATTCGGATGATATAAATTATGCAACTGTATACTTATTACATTATTCCAATTAAATTGGTGACCCCTAATTTGGTGTATAGGTTTTTTTGAAAATTAATATATATGTGACCTATTAAAAAAGAGTAACAGAGGAATCGTGTTAGAATTGATCGTGCGGATTTTATGTTATTTAGCATTAATATATCAATGATTATAATACAGCATTGAGAAGAAGAAAAAAGTTAAAATTTGGTATATTCTTGAAAACAACGAAAGCGCGACTCAATTAATTAAAATTAGAAAACGAAGTGCATCATGTAGAGACAAAATCTGAGAAAATAAAAATAAAAATAGGGGAAAAACCCACCTACTCGCTTTGGGATTCTATGGTAAGAGCAAAAACAGCCATAGACCAGGACCAATGAACCGGCCTGGAGAGAGCAACGGAAAGAGAATTTACTGCAAACTAGAAAAGGACAGTAATTGTAATGCTAACTTTCCATATCATTAGCCAAATGAATTCTTTTTTATCCCCTTTATTTCCCGGATTCTTTCTATCCCGTGAAGGGAAAAAAAGGGTAGAATCCGCTACATTATTTTCAGCACATAAATTGTTTCATCCTTTCAGTCGCTAAACTCATTCTTCACCTCCCCACAATATTCTTGTTAATGTTGGATTAGCTATCGTATTCTGTCCCGAATTAGTGGCTTAAAAAGAAAAAAAAACATAAGATGGAAAAGAGATGAAAATTCGAAAGACAATAGGGCTACAGAAAATAAAATTTAGAATGTGATACAATTTCTAAGATTCAGCCATCGTTACACTAACGAGATGGTATGATATATTATAGAAGCCTATTAAAACCATAAATATAATACAAGAAAAAATAAATTTAAAAGATAAAAGGCATTGCATGAAATTTACTTTAAGAATTACAAGGCAGTGTTTTAAGCCCCATTTTCTCTATTCTGTATACACCTCTGATATTCCCGAGCACTCTTGCACTATATCAGCACTATGCACTATATAATATCTATACCTTCGCAGACGATACAGCCATTATTTCTTCTCACAGAGACCCAAACCTAGCATCTATAGCTCTTCAAAATCATTTATTTGATTTAGAAAAGTGGTTCTATAAATTGCAAATCAAAATAAACGCCTCAAAATCGAGCCATGTAAGCTCCTCTCTACGCAAAGCTTCGTCACCTATACTAAGGACTATACTTGGACAAAAGACTTACATGGAACGTACATACAAAATTAAAAAGACAAGAACTGACTAGACGGTACAAACAACTATCACATCTTCTGGACTACAGATCTTCACTTGACTTGAGGAACAAACGACTTATCTATAACAGTATACTAAAACCTATTTGGACATATGGAGCAGAACTTTGGGGTTCAGCAAAAAAAAGTTCACATACACAAGATACAAATAACACAATCCAAAATTCTCAGAAAAATTATTAATGCATCATGGTATGTATAGAATCACACTATACACAACGACATGAACATTCCTACTATAAAATCATATATTCATAACAAATACATAACATTCCACTCATCGACACAATATCACCCAAACCCACTCGTTCTTCCGCTTTCCTACTCCCTGTTACCTGGAGTTGATAAAAAAAAATTAAAAAAAAAGACATTGGCCAAGAGACCTACTGAATATATATATATATATATTTTTTTTCCAAAATAACTGGATGATCATGGAGAAAAACGAAGAGAAAGAAAGTTCATTCAAATTTGCTAGATGCGCAATTGCGCCGGTGCAAATAAAAAAAAATAAATAAAAGAATTACAAGGAGCATTTAAAATACAGCTAGAAATCCATCAACATTTTACATTGATCACATAAAAGAAGGAACCCCCGACGAGACTCCCTTATTTCTCGTAGAAATATATAGTTTGCATAACACCACTCAGGGCCAATTTTAAAAATCTATGACGTGGCTAAACTGATGATAGTAATATTTCGTTAGACTTAGTAATTAGCATCTTCTTTATCATTCTCATTGTGAGTTTCTCCTTCGAGGTAGCGCATCAATCCTGAATCCATTGTTTCTATTTCTCGCCAGAATACTCTTTTCCCCTCTTCCTTGTCCCAACACGGTAATATAATTGTAGTATGTCTGCCTTGGTCTCCCTCTTGGTCAAATACCCATGGGTTTGACTTCCATTAACTTTCTTGGAAATCTCATCCCTCGGGCATACCCAAAACCGGGGCTATATCCTCATCATATAAAATAGTGCAATTATAATCCTTATATTCCACAGCCCAATTGTAATTCGCACAGTTTATGGTTGGTTGTTCCACGTGAGGCGGAAAACCGATTGGTCATCAACGCCTTAGTTTAGTTTGGTTTAAATGTAATTAAAATGAATAATTAAATAAAAATAAATGAAAAATGTATATTTAAAGAAAAATAAATAAAAATCTAAAAAATACTTTTAGAATTTCTCCCATGAAAATTAAAATGAGTAGTGGACTGGCACTGTCTCCCTGTTTTACTCTACTTTTACTCCTCTTTTTACTGTTTGTCCAAGCTAACACATTTGTGAATAAATTCTCCCATGCATTTGCACAAAATCGGGTTCTCTGTGTGTCAATAGTCTTTGAACAATACCTGTAATTCTAGTTTTTATAAAGATTGCAGCGGCTAAATAACTGTATTTCCTTTATTATTTTTTTACATATTTTTCTGATTTTTAAGGAAATAAAAATTGAATAGCTTCAAGTAGAAGAGTCTGTTATATATTCTTTTTAAATTTGCGGTAGCTTACAAGTCATAAAATACCATTAACTTGGCATGATTACTTAGCGTCTATAACAAAATCAAATGTATTAACTAACTGCTAAATGACTGAAATTTCAGAGTTGTATCTGATTTATTACAAGGGGACAGTAACAGAGTTTCGACAAATCACCCCTTCAGAGAAGTTCACCAAGGGGGGAAATATAGTGCAGCTATACTCTGGCGCAGGAATAAGAACATGAGGTTTATTTCATCTTGACGATATTGGAATGGAAGGGGCTTGGAAAGTGGTAAGGTTATAATGGATTGCTTTGCTAAGAGATTGACGCTATTTTACAACAAGCCAGTTTAATTAACCATAATAATAATGATTGTGAAGCAAATCTCAATTAGCACTTTGGTTGAGGACCCTTGTAAAACAAATTAGGGATTCGATAACCAACTTCTGGTTGGTTACCATGTTTTCCGGGACTATAAAACATGTTTGTGGATTCAATGATTTTACAATAAAAAAAAATTATAGGTTACCTTGCTCCTATATTGATATATTTGGCCTAAACTAATTAGACCTTGCAATTATTAATTTATTTATCACCACTTTGTGCTACTATTACTAGTCGAACTGATGCTACAGTAGGAGCTCTAAATCACCAGGTTTAATTTGGATAGAGGTCTTTAACGATTACCTGATACCTCCATGCTTGAGACCATTTTACGTCCAATCCTAAGGACGACATAGCTGAAGATTTATTATTCCCTTTTAAAAAATCCTTGGGCTGAGTATAGGGCTGTAAACTCGCGACCTTCGGTTGTGAAACCGTGTAGTAGATCGTTCTACTAACCACTAGACTACAGTTGATCCACAAGCGTTTGGATTCATTAAACAACTTCAGGTTAATCAGTGTTTATTTCATGCCTATAAAATTTGTTTGTGGATCTAATGGTTTTAAAAGAAAAATTTGGGTCACCCGTGGTCTAGTGGTTAGTATAACAATGTACGCAGCCGATCGCGAGTACGTAGTCCTGCAGGTGGCTGAATTTTTTAAAGGTAGTAAAAATCCTTATTTATGCTGTCTTTTGGGAGGGACGGGGGTCCCGAGCGTATAGGATGGCAGGTACTCGTTAAAAATTCCTATCATAATTAAACCTGGATAGGCAAAATTTAGATCTCCGACTGTAGTCATTGTCCGATTAGCCATATCCGTTCAAATTCAGCAACAATTGGGACACTAAACTCATAATGGATGACTTTATTCGTTGCTTAGTAAATCGTAAGGAGCATTTAAGAATTTACGAAGATTTTGTATTGTAAGGATTTGATACGAAAGGAATTCGATGGCTTTGTGGAGCCCCAAAGCTCTATTATTCCGTAAGTCCAAATAAGTCTTATAATGTCCATATGCTTTTACTTAGTCCATAGCCTTTTGGAATTGTTCGATTGTCTAGTAAATGTTGGAAGTTGGAAGTTGGAAGATTAACAACAATATATAACTAACAATAACTAGTCAGAGTTTATGATTATTTATATGCTGTTTCTTAAGTTGTTATTTTGACTTACCTCAAGATTTTGATATGTAAACATTAACAATCTATTATTAGATATATAAAATTAAAGGAAAAATTATTTCTTTGAAATAAATTCAGAAAAAATTATGACTATAGCAGGATAACAATAACGATTATTCTTGGCTTAAACGACATCACATTTGTTGCTGCCATGACACAAGGCAAATAACCCGCTCCCTCCTGCTCTGGTAACGAAAAATATGCAAATACCGGCTTTATAATTCCCTAAGGAATACATCAGAGGATCCCCTCTCCTTCCAACATTAAAAATTTAATTTTGAAACTTTTTCCCGAGCCGGGGAGACTTGGGGATTAGCATAATCCGAGTTGTGCGCTCGTTTACGCTTGCGGCGAGAGAGACGGCGAGCCAAGGAGATAAAAAATATGGCCATAGACAATACCTTAAGGCCTAAGAGAGGATATAATATATTAACATACATTATATCAAGGTTTGGCGAGGGTGGTGGTGGTATAATTGAGTTTCTTCTTTCTCCTGTTAATTCCGTTCTGAGAAGGTACTCTCGGGCGCGAGATATACATAATTTATCCTGAGGAAAGAGAAACCCAGGATTATCATATTTGCCGAAAAAAAGGACACCGTCCCTTCACACAAAGGGGTATTTGAATAAGAATATCCTTCATTTATTTATACTGGATGGTGCGACCAAGATTCGACAAAGACGTCTCCCAGGTATGCTAATCACCGCAGAGCCTTCCTTAAGCTGATAAGAAGGCAATGAATAAACAAATGCCCGATAAGAGCTAAAACAGTTAGCAGGAACCGGGTTTTAAACAATAATTGGAATTATTGGAATCATTAATAACCGAAAACGTTTGTTTCCATCTTACTACTTATTTGTTTAAATTAAGAGTTCAGTTTCCTAATAAACTTATTATCGAACAATATTAGTTGACCTTGTATGAATGAGAAAGAAAATAGTCCGGATTGAGGTCAGAAATAATCCCTTTAGTAAGAAGAACTACTTATTTTTAAAGCCGACGTTTCGATCCACATTGCAGGTCCTCTTCTGTCACAGCACCTGCCTCAGTATGTCATCTGTTGCCTCGCTGACCTAATAGCCCCGAAGAAAACTAATCAGTCAAAAATAATCAGTATTTCATACCAAAGAGGATTTTTTCTGCCCTATGCGGCTGGACCATCTTCTTCTTTTTAAATGTATTATCGTATTATTTGAAACACAAGGTTTACTAGACCATACATCAATTAACATGGAGATTTCTATAAATACCATTCAGATGAAGATTCGTAAACTGATCTGTGGTGGTGATGAACAAATAGTTATCAAAATCCCGGCTAAGGGCACTTATTACACGTTTATATCTCATCTAGTTTAGTGCCATTCTCAGATCCATCAAGACACCATCCTTTCACCTTGCTCTAGATCTTCCCGCTTCGGTTTTATCAATTCTCACGAAACTACCTTTCATCTTCCAATCTTCCAATAAAGTATTCCTTTTATTTTATTCATTCGGTATGTTATTTTTTTTAAACGATCTTTTTTTTTTTAATCAAACACTGCTTTTTAAATATGCTCAGTTTTTCTAGTTAGTCGCCAACGTTTTACAAAAAGATTCTATTACTATATATCATTAGAAATTCAAAAATCATTTTACCATTGTCTTTAGTCTATCCATTCCCATTGTTGGAATACATACTAATTCTATTCCAACTAATGCATTAAAATCTACTAAGAGAATTATCATATCAGCGGCGAAACGACTCCGATAACTTTTCGTTACTTCTATTATACATATTTATTCATAGTTAGCACCAAAGTATGCCGGGTCCTCAAATTTTAACGATGCACATACTTCTTCTGATTGGTCTGAAGTCAATAATACCATTCTACGGTTTCTGTTACACTGGCAATTATGACCATGAACAAACGTTTCTACTTTCTTCCATTATAGTCCTGTTTGTTCTTTCCATGATAGTTTTTAACTATCAAGGGCAAATGGACATTCGTCAAGCTTAATTAATGGAACTCTTAATTGGCATGTCATTTTATTTGTTTCGTTTCAACGGGTCGAGGATGGAATCGAAAATATTACTGCATATACATGAATTCTAACAGAGCCTTTTGTTGTGAGATTCTGAGGTTTGTTGTTGGGCCCAGTAACAGTAATCTACAGAAACAATATAAAATACATTATTATTTTACCGTGGCTATCCGTGTATTTTTATAGATTGGCTAATTATCTTGGTGTGTTGATACTTAAGCCTTGACTGGTAACATACATTTTATGCTCGTTGCAAGTAACATGCGTCTGTGAGACATGTACAAAACAAAAATTGATTTTAGAGGTAAAATATTCATTTAATCTATGAATATGTTAATTAAATTATTAAAAAGGTTTATTTTCTTGTTTGCAAATCATTTATTCAAGATAAAATACATAGGATAATTAAAATACATACAATTAAAATTAAACGATTACAATTAAAATTAACATACATACAATTCAAAATTAAATTAAATGCAATTAAAATCGGCATCATATAACCAAAAATTACATTTTTACACCAGGAGCACAGGCATTGCACACTTTTTTCAAGCATAAAAAAAAATAAAATAGTAATAATAATGAAAATTCAAAACTTGACGTACTTATTTATACCAATTAGAAAAATAAATAAATATTGGGGCAAGATTATGTCAAGAATCTTTTTGTACCTAAATTTTTTTTTCTAGCACATTTTTCGTAGATGGAAAGAAAGGAGAAAGGGAAAAGTATGCATTCAACGAAGTATTTAAACAGTTTTGAATATAAATTCATTGGCCTACAATGCAAAACATAAATCAATAAATGAGTTGAAAGTTTATTTGACTGGATGACACATTTAGTAATTACTTTTTTTTTCTTTTAGATAATGTAGGATTTAAAAGCTCTCCGAGGTATTTAGGAGGGTAATTAAAAATGAATTGAGGTGAATAACATGCCGAACTAAAACATTCAAACATATATGTTAATTACTGGTTAGGTAAGTACATCATACGTAGAAGAAAACAACGTTTCAGATAATACACGTCTGTAAGATGAGCACTAATAATAATAATAATAATAATAATAATAATGTCTTTATTTATTCTGGGACGAGTCCCTATAGAATAACAATACAGGCATTGTAAGCTATTAAATCTTAGAGTGTTAAATAATTACTTTTAATTAATTATTACAATTAATTTAATTAGTGAGAACGAATAAAAAAAATGAACAAATAAAAAATGTGAATTACCTACAATAACAGTATTTCAAAAACATATTAGAAGAAAAGAAAGAAAAAAAATTAAAATAAGTTTACAATAATTATATAAGAGAAACAAATTTATGGTCACATATATCAAATTTATGCCAAGAAAAAAAACAAAAAAGAAAGATTAAACAAGATTATCCGAGATTTACCTTTCATCCCTTTTTGTCCTTTTTAATATCTATCTATATGACATTAATAATACATATGTACGTGGTTTAAATTCCACACACTCAAATATATGAATACAAAATAACACACACAAATGTACATCTAAAAACATCATTCATTCATCGAATAAAGAGAGCATTAAGTCAATACTGATCCCCTACTGTTTTCGATTTTTTGGTAATTGTAGGGATAATAGGTGCTGGAATATACGGGATTTGAAGGTTGGAAGATTATTGGAACGACGAATGGAAGAAGGTATAGAGTTCCAAAGGGAGGAGGATCGGATCAGGAAAGCTCTGTCAAAAGCTGCAGTTCGGTGGGATGCTGTATATAGATCAGAGAGCCGAGAACGGGTGTTGCGGGAGAGGACTGTGGTTTTGAATTGAAGGAGATCGAAAATGTAAGATGGTCGACGGGATTGGATAACTTGGTAAAGGAAAGATGCTAGGACGTACTTACGGCGGTAGGAAGGGTAGAGCCATTTCAATTCTTCGTAATATCGGGTCACCGAGGCATCTCTAGGGATCCCAAAGATGAACGAAGCAATTAAGCAACCGCTTTAATTTTGCTTCGAGATCCCCAGAGATACCCCCATACACCGAACAACAATAGTCAAAATGGGGGAAAATTAAGGAAGAAACTAGGAGTTTACGGATTTCAAAAGGGAACAGGTGACGAAGGTAATTGAGACGCTTTAAGGTGGAGAAGGTACGACGAGAAATTTCAGAGATATGGTTTTTCCAGGAAAGGGTCTGATCAAAAGTAATTCCCAGGTTTTTGACAGTTGGGTAGAATTTGATAGGATTATTGTTTAGAAGGAGGATTGGATTATGTGGAATAGTTTTAAGGAAGTAGTTTGACCCTATTATTATTGCCTTGGTTTTGTCCACGTTCAACTTTAGCTTGTTATCCATTGCCCATCGATTTATTCGATTCAGGTCATCTTGGAGTTTTTCGGTGGCTAATATTAGATCGGAAGGGGAAAAGGATAGGTACACCTGAAAGTCATCGGCATAGAGATGATACTGGGAATGTCGGATAAGAAGTGGAAGGTCGTTTATGTAAATGGCAAATAGGGTGGGGGATAGTGATGAACCCTGTGGGACACCACAGGATAGCGGAAGGGTTATGGAGGGAGGTTGACCGGGGACCAAAACATATTGGGAGCGATCTGAGAGGAAAGACTTGAACCATCCTAGAGCACTGTTGGATATAGGTAAGTTTCGTAGCTTGGCGAGAAGGATATTGTGGTCTACTGAGTCGAAGGCTTTGGAAAAATCTAAAAGGATCAGAATGGTTAATTTTTGCTGTTCAATTGCAGTATGGAGATCATGGGTGATTTTGAGGAGAGCGGATTGAGTTGAATAGCCTGGACGAAAGCCGGATTGGAGAGGGTTAATGAGGGAACGTTCTTCTAGAAAATTTGAAATTTGGTTTTGGGCTAGGCGTTCTAATGGTTTTGAGAGGTTAGAGAGAAGGGAGATAGGGTGGAAGTCATTTGGAGAGGAGGGATTTTCAACTTTATTTAGCGGGCGCACTAACGCGGTTTTCCAAGGCGTGGGAAATATGGAGTTTTGTAATGAGAAATTATAAATATGATGTAATACGGGCATTAAGACAGGAAGGCAGGATTTTAGTAGCTTTAAAGGAATATTGTCGGGGCCATAGTCACTGGTGCGCGATTTCAGAATGGCGTTTAATAGTTCGTCATATGATACATGGGAGAAAAAGAAGTTATCAGGGTTAAAGTTTATATGATCAATGTCGGTAGCGGATGAGGATTTAGGAGATGTGATGGGTACGAAGTGGTTATTGAGATTGTCTGGCGTGATTAAAGAGGAACAGAGTTTACCGGATACTGTTGGCGATAATTGTCGGAGTATTTTCCATTTGGATTTGGGATCGGTTGCATTGGTGAGGATGAATTGGATGTGGTTTGATTTTGCACGACGTATTGCAGATTGTGTTTCATTGCGAAGTAGTTTGAAACCTGCATAGTCTACTGATAGACGTGTGCGACGAAATTTTCTCCTTGCTGCTTCTCTTTTCTTCATCATTTCTTTTATTTCCGGGGTTAGCCAAGGTGCCGTTGGACGGCGTAAGGTAAGGGTTTTTAAAGGAGCATGGATGTCTAATATGGATTGCAGATTGGAAGTCAAGGTGGAAACCATCTGATCGATGGAACTATAGGAGTAAATGACGTCCCAGTTGATGGAACTTAAATCGGATTGAAGTGATTCGAAGGAAAGGAGATCCAAATTGCGATAGGACACCGTTCTGGGAGTAAAGGATTTGACTGGTAGGTCATATGAAATTTGAATGAGATCGTGTGATGAAAGAAACGGAACAGGATGTTGGGACGAGGAAAGAATTTTAAGAGGTGAATCAGAGATAAACAGGTCCAACCAGGTATCCGAAAATTGGGTGTGATGGGTTGGAGAGTAGGGAACTAGGTAAAGATTGAGAGAGAATATTAGATTTGAGAAAAAGGATTGATTGCTTGAATTCGAAAGCATATTAATATTGAAGTCACCACATATAATTATATTGGTGTAGGTAGAGACTAGTTGAAGAAGAGAGGATTCGAAGTGGTTGTCGAATGGAACATGAGGAGGTCGGTATACTACGGCATATAGAAGAGGAGAGGAGGAAGTTGAGATTTCAACAAATATATATTCTAGGTGAGGAAAGGTTGAGGCGGGAGATTGAAGAAGGATTTTAGCTTTAAGGCTTTCATGGATATATATACCAACTCCACCTCCCCTGCGGTCAGATCTGTCATGACGTATGAGAGAATAGTTAGGAAGGGACAATTGAGAGGAAAGAATGATAGGTTTGAGCCAAGTTTCGGAGACCGCTATGACATGGTAAAAGTTATCTTGGAAATATTTCTGAAACTCATCAATATGTGCAATAAGGGATTGTGCGTTAATGTGACAACAGTTCAGTAAATTAGTCATAACTAAGGACGAGAGAGAGAAATGACAGGTAAACGGAATACGGATTGAGGGATAGAAAATGAAAACTTTTCGGGCACAGAATAAATTAAACGATGATCATAATGAGTGAATGATGCGAAGATAGTTTTGAGTGATATGAAAATTGTCTTTTCTGAGAAAAATGAAAATAAAGAAATTAGTAAAAATAAATAACTGTTGTAAAAAAAAAGGAAACTGCTTAAATAAAAAATAAGTTTCAAATATAGAAGCACTTCTTCTCTACCTGAATAAAAAAGGAATTGAAAAATAACTATAAAAGAGTACAAATCTATATAAAAAAATAAAAGTGAAAAGTTAAGGTGACTATTGGACGACACTCAGCTGAAAACGTCCAAATCACTAGGCTTGCTAATTGTCACTGCTGGGTAACCGTCCGACTGTCTACATCTGACTCGGCCTCCACTGAACCAAACATACTTAATTTTTGCAGATAGCTGCTTCTGCCTGGCTAGCCAGTAAAGATGCTTGTTGGTAGGAGTCATTGCTTCACTGACGTAGACGCGGTGCGCCTCATTATCTCCCCAGCCTAGGTGTCGAGTGGAAAAGTCCCTTTTTATTTTCCTCTGACGAACCAATTCGTCCCTTAGGGCTTGTCGCACGAATCTGGCGATGATGGGGCCAGGAGTTCCTTCTTGTCTTGCCCTGAGCCGTACGGCGTGGTCCAGATCTTCGGGGCACAGTTTAACGCCCAGGGCTGCTCCGACGCTTAGTATTAGACCTTCAGTGGTCTCTCCTTGCTTTTCAGGGATGCCCCTAATTTCAATAGTGTTTTTTAATTGGTACTGCTCGGCGTGGTTAAGGCGACCCTCTAGTACTGATACTTTTTCTTTTAAAAATTTGTTCTCTAGCATTACTCTTTCCAGTTGTTTGTTCTGCTCTTCAAGCAGGTTTTCAATTTTATGAAGTCTGTCACTATTTTCAAAAGATAGCTCAGACTGTTTTTGAATTGTTTCTTTTATCTCTTTCAGCTCTTCTAAGGATTTCATTTTAGCTTTCATCTCAAGGTTGACACTTCAAGTAATAGGCGTCTCTTAGACGGCGTATGTTTTAATTATGACATTACTGAAACCATCGAACACATTTGATTGTATTGAAATTTCACATGCGTTGTTTACAATATTCAAAGTGAGCATACATGGAAGATCTCATTTGATAAGTCCCGCTAAAGTATCAAAAGCCGAAAAGCAGTAAACCTCGGTGTCTCTCTGACGTATGTTACCAGTTGAGGGTTAAAATATCATAAAAACTAACCTTGGATATGTATGTCCTGAAGTAATTATCATTAAAATGAAAAAAAAAAGGTGTCTCTATATGATTTTTGCATGGTATAGCCAATCCATTGTTTTAACTTCAAACCGACATTGGTTTTTTAAGACTAGTATTTAGCAAAGCTCTTTCCTAACGGCAAGAACCATGCCTAATTCAAAGTGAGAAGTAAGACCTTGGAACTATTTTAGTCACAATGTCAGCAAATAGGAAGTAAACCTTACCCAGCTCAGGATTAATCTATTATTCAATTAACCTAATTATTTAAGAAATAACACGACAATATCAATTCAAGTATTCCAACAGGTAAATATAAAACAAAATAGGGTGACACAAAACTTTTCAATAGCCTTACACGATCGTGGGCGAATTGATGAAGTTTCTTTTCTTTTCCGACTAAATAAGTAATAGTTAACCATAAAGTACATCCCATCACATTTTTGGTTCCCTAAAACAGCATCAAAAACCTACCAACGATTTTACAAGCGAGATTTCTGAATGTTTCGAGAGTGCAATTACATATGCAAACAATATGTAAGTCACTTTACTTTACCGGTTTAAAAAATTAACATGTAAGGACGACTTTTTATTTGAGCAGCATTCGCTAACATTGCTAGAGTAGTCTGACTTGTAACTTGGAATGTTGATTGTGTAGCATTACACTATATAAAAATTTAACTCCAACAACGGGTGAGTAAAGCCTGGAAGAAAAGTTTGCGATAAGCATTAGAACAATATATTCAATAATATTTGTATTACTGTATTGTAATAATAATATATTAATATTTGTATTTGTGAGTACTTGCTCTCATGTTAAGGTTAGTTTGTTTGATCAGACGAATACCTTCGGTAATGAGACTGTAAATATCGTTAGCTAGCTAAACGATATTCCAGTACCTGTACTTGTAGTTAAACTACGTTCTTGAAATCGGTGAACATATCGTACACGCTATTACCGAAATAGAGTTTCAGAGTTTAATTTACATTTTACATGACATTCTGCTTCCGTTTTCAAGGTCCCTCTTTCCCCAAACATGGAACTAATAGATAGCGCGTGTGCTTATCTGAAGAGAAAGATTAAGAGATAGGAAAATTAACTGACTTCAATAACTTTCAAGAGCTACAGAAGCCGAAGATTGGTATAACCTCTTACATCAAGTTAGGCCACGTCAGAGTTGAAGCGATTACTCAGACAAATGGAGATCCTACAGAATGTTAGTAAACCCGGAATAAGGAATCGAAATGGATTTTGACTTATTTTGTATTAAAAATAGTTGTTATTTTAAGCAACCGATTTTTTTATATTTTTATTTATGTTGTTTCTCATTATTATTTTTCTAATGCTTACAAATAATTAGTAGAACAATGCTATTCTATTTTATTATATCTGCAGCCAGTGAATAAGTTGTAAAGTCGTATTATGTCCAGAGAGGGTTAATGGTATTGAGTGAAGCGGAACCTAGTCATTTTTGAGTCTCTGGCTTGAAATGAATTCTTGGACTCATTTTCAAGCAAATGCCTGAATTAGTCATTTATTCAATAAGAAAAAAATACTTGCTCAATTACAAGAAACTCGTTACTGAGAAAATTTTACTAAACTGCTTATTAAGAGGGACTACAGATAGGTATTATCTTATATTTAATGTTCAATATCCTTGATGTACCAAAATATTTAGTACTTCGTAGAATTTAGTCACATTCACTTTACATAACTAACGTTTTTATGTTCACAAATTAGGTTTACCTTATGATTGATCTGCGATTCGATGTCCAATCCATGTCTCATAAATGTTCAACAGAACATTAATAACGGGGATCGCCATCTTCGCGCCTTTGTCAGGGCGGCCAGGAGGGAATATAAAGCAGACACGGGGGAGAGATATTAAAAAGTGAGCTATTGACCAGGCAGCTAGGACCTTTCGTAAATCTTACTAACTGAAAGGGTCTCCACGTCTTATTAGGGCACTAACTCTTGCAGGCATTCCTTACAAACAAAGAACCTAAAGCCCTTTGTTAGGTCCCTCTTGTAAGTATTAATTTATTGTTATGGGAGATCGCTCATTGGTCTTTCGAGAGGTTCCTGGACCAAGCTACTTCCTCCCCTAAAGCCAATATCCAGAGGATATAGGGACATTAGTATCCGCCCCCCTAATGTCGAGGTCTTCCCTGCGAATAACGCCTCGACTATCCTTTACCCTCTGCTCTACACATAGTATATAGGATAGGAATGACTAAGCACCCTTGGATTACACACCCTACTGCCTGTTGTGTTCGCCTTGGCTCAATTACCAGGGTAAAATATTGTTTTTAAATTGAATCGTTGTTGGCTGTTTTTCCTTCACCAATGAAATCCAATAATAATAATACTCGGATTGTGGATTTCAAAAAGGATATAAAAAAAAAATATTCCAAGACAAATTCAAAGCAGCGCGTGAAACTATGCTTGGGACATACATTTCGAGGGGAAATTTCATAAAAGCTTGAAAAGCTGGGCAATACCAGCATTATCGTACTCCTTTGGAGTTTTTAAATGTGCTGATAAAGATCTGGAATCGTATCTTTAAGTAAAATTAGTAAAATCTAATAACGTAAATCTAAATCATCGGTCGTAAGGATGGATCTTCCATGAACATTTGCAGGGCGAGGTCTCTCAAGCTTAGTAAAAGCATGCTGTCGAGAAGAAGAACAACTTCGTGTCTTTAGTCGTTATTTAAGACGAGATGTCTCTTTAAGAGTCATTTCTACAATTATGACATCGGACCACAAATACATTGCTCTAAACTTACTAAAGTAAAACTTTTCTCTCCTGTTAATCAAGAAAGCCTTCTTGATGAGAGGGTAGAAATCAGAATAGCACTTCCGAGAGTCAAGTTCTTGCTGCACAGGAATATATGCTCTGAGACGTAATAGTAGTGCAAAAATTGTTCACCAAGAACTGGTAATGAAATTCAAAACTGTGAACAAGTGTCTACTCAAAGTGTGTCAATTATAGGTACGAATATAGCCCGGAACCATTAATTTTTAAATAGCACGTCAAGTTTTATTCAGACAAGTTCCATCATTAATGATCACACGATTCCTCATAACGATTTATTTATCATATTTTGCTTATCATTAAAAAAGTAATCATAATTGATAATATAACATAATATAATTGATTGATAGTGTGTTATCATAATTGAAACTGGATTATTGGAAGATGATTCAAGGTAGTTGCCGAAAAAATTAGAAAATATCAAGATCTGGGGGAAAAAGCAATTATATAAGCTTGACAAAGCTCAGGGATTTCCGGTAGTCATCTCGACAAATGTATTGATTCCGAAAATGACGGTGAACAACACAAAAAAATTATATCATTTTTTTAATATTCTGGAACAAATGCATCATTCAAAATGTATTTAGATCAATAACTGGAAGATCAATTGCTTTTAAAAATATTAACCAAAGCGCCTAGAACCAGCAACACCTGGGTGCTACGTTTTCTTAGGATACGCCTCAAATTCTGCATAAATCTTTCTTGTTTATGAAAATCATCATATTATCTATTTTTTTATTACATTTATGTAAATTTTTACATGTATGTATACATTTGAAGAATATATAAAAGAAAATACAGCTATAATAACTGAAACAGGTTCAAATGCCCCTGATTTAAGCCTAAAAATGCATTTGAGTCTTTAGTTTTTTTCTTATTGTACTTCATTCGAAATCAATATCCATTGATAATAATTTTTGTTGATATCCTTAGCAAATATTGTTCCTAATTATAAAAATGACTAAATTAAATTACAGTAAAAACAAATTATACGTCCTTATATTATTTTTACTTTCTTACAACGTCAGCAAGGTGCTATTTTAAAAGTATATGATCCTATACAATTTTATATAATGTTTTCTATGATATTTATGAATGAAATGTAATTACAACATATTGACTCAGATACGCCATGTCTTTGTGGGAAAAAAATGAATATGGTGTAAAAAGAAATGAGTGTTGAAAATTAGGATGCAACTTTTGATTATAGTTTTATAATTCTGTATTCGGATTCTACATGTATGTTTAATGCTTTGATTTTACGATTTCGAAACACCTTATTGAGATTTCATTACCCTATTTAGATAGCTAATAGTTGGCGTTTGAAACATTTATCGGCCGCTAAAACGATCACAATGCTAATTGCAATCACCAGGTAGCCGTCAGGCAGGGTGGAATTTTTCGTATTCGATTTTTTTGTTTCAAAAAGCATGGCACGGCAAAAGCAAGGCATGATTTGGGAATTACAAAAACTTAAAGGTAAAAATCAATAATTTTATTCAGCTGCAGAAGTCGATTTTGCTTTAATTTATCTACTATAACAAAATCATTATTAACATATTAATCTTAAGTGTTTGTGTAATATTCATAAGAGGTTATAAGATAGGCTACGGTAAATAATAAAAGTCAAATTCTATTATTTTTTATCATAAGTGGATATGTCATTTAACCTCATGGACTTGCCATGTCCTAATCACACTTTTAACCATTTTGAAAATACGTCCACATGAAATTAACGAAACACGTTTAGTATTTCTTGATGATAACTATCACCTCTTGTATTATAATATCGAACATGACATACTTTATTTGTATGTTGTCATCTAAAACCATTCTGTCAATTTCCTGCATAATTATATTGTCGAAAATTGAAATAACTACTATCACGTTGCAATAATGGGGTTCATCGCGGTGTATCATTACCCAACTGGATAGATCCAAGTATCAACTAATTAGCAGGAACCAGGTTCCTGATTGAGTTTCAGGGGTCAACACGTATTGAGTTATAGATGGCGCTCAACCATTGGCCTGTTAGTTCATCAGTCGAGTTAAACCAATCATAGGCTCGCTAACTCACCGCGTTGGTAGCTGCATTCCGTGGTCGGGATGTCATGTATATTAAACGGGCCCATCCTGTTAATTAGTGAAATTCAATTTCACAATTGGATATTGATTAGCAGACAAATTCAGATATTGTTAATTCAATTTATTTTTAATGCTTAATCATATTCAATTTATTTTTAATGCTTAATTATATTCAATTTATTTTTAATGCACAGATCAAGGCAATGACACCTCTAGAACAAATCCGATAGATACTTAAGACTATTTCTTGAAAAACCTTTAGCTTGGAATGTTCATGCTTGACAGAAACGACAAGAAACTGCTCGCCGTTTCAGACTACTTTATCACTTTTTAGACATAGCTCTAAGCTCTCTATTAATTACAAATGATTTAATGAAGGTGTAATATAAAATATATATATATATATATATATATATATATATATATATATATATATATATGGTATATATATATATATATATATATATATATATATATATATATATATATACATATTTATGTATATGTATATGTTGTTGAGGCGAGATTAGCCTGAATAAAAAAAAATGAAATGAAATAATAAAATATTTTTAATTTGAATATGTTCAATGAATTTAATAAATTAGATCAAATACTGAAACATGAGGGTTTATTACATTGAAACACAACTACAAATTAAGCATTAAGAAAACTATATATAAAAAATATCTACCAGTAACAAGAACAAAAAAATGAACAAGGAATATATCTAGGGTTTAAATAATATTAGGAATAACTGTTCAATAGAAAGCTTTACGAGAAATGAAGTCTCTTAATGGCGGAATCTCAAACTGGGGCGACGGGGCCACTCGGCGATGGACGGTAGACTCCTTATATTGGATAACGATGCCAAATGGTCTTTAAAAGAATTGTAACCGCAAAGAGCGCTTGTTAATGCAAGTAAAGGTTACTTACTTAGTTAGTTGATAAGCGTCACCTGGTCTTCAAGTCATCTAGATGCCTGGCAATCGTCTTCAGATGATCACTGTCGTCCTCCCTGGACTACGGAATAGCAGAGGAGGTTGCAGAGATTCAAGGTGGCTCCTCAGTATGATGCCGCGAATTTTAGCAAGATGGTGATCCGTCCACGGTTGAGAAGCAAGTGAAGATATTCGGAGAACATATGGTGCATTTCCCATTGCTTTCTATCTAGATGGCTGTAGCCGATCATGGCGGCAGTGACTAAATTATTGAATATACTCTGTTTAACTGTTACACCACTGAACATATGTATATAACTGAAAATAAAGCACTTTACTTGATAATACGTCTATACTTTAGTAACAGATGTTTTCAACTAATTCTAAATAATACCTCCAACAAAACCGAAACAACAAGTAATTGAACATATGATTCTAAACTACATTCTACTTAAGGTCTGCATTACATCTACAGCTAACTTTTTTATATATATATATATATATATATATATATATATATATATATATATATATATATATATATATAACGTAATAACGTAAATATATAAGCGTAATTACAAAATGAATTTTTTTAATAGAAAGTATAAGTAGTAATTATCATCCTATCCAAAAGCTTTAGACCTTAAGATGATATAAAGGACTAAAACTTTAATATTTTTATTTTTAATAAGAGACCCTTTTTTATTTCTTTTTTTTGAATATTTTTCAATTTTTCTAACTCTCGTAAAGGATTTTCTCATTTGAAATAAAAAATGTCTCATTAATCTTTGTAATTATGCTCTCAATGTAATTTCTCGAACTTTTCTTCTTGGCTTGTAATAAACACATATTATTAACTAATAAAAGAAAAAGTCCACCACCTTCTCATCACTTAATTATGAGATGTAGGCCCCTTTTACTTTAAGTTCGGGTTTCAATTATCTCTTTCCCATTGATCTCTTTACAATTTACAACAATTACCATAACCTACTACAATTACCATAATTTACAATTATTATAATTTATAACAATTACCTTTTACATTCACGCTAAAATTTGCGATTATATTAAATATTATTGCCTGGACTGTGTAATTGTGAGCGAGATTGATATCAATTTGCGAGATGGAATTGTTAATTCTCCATCCCTTCATGGAATTGACGTGTTATGATTTGACATAACTGTCATTCATATGTTTTTTACCATTTCCTAATTATAGGGTAAGTTAATTACTTGTTGAAATCTACTTTAATGAAATACTAACCAGTAATGGTGGGGAAATAATTTTCGAAATTATATTGAAAAAAATTGCATAAGGATAGAAAAATATTGTATAGAACTTATTAGTTTTATCATATAATTTAACATATATACACAAATCTAGTAATCATAGCACAGATATAATAGTTTATGTCATGCCATTATATAACATCAACAATATTTAATTGTTGTTTTTTAATAATACAGGAGTAAATTTAAAAAAAAATCTTTTTATAATGTTTGGACAGAACATTATTTTCAACTTTGAGCCAAATGAGTTTTGCCCAGGTGTGATGCCTATATATTGGTAAGCTACAAAATTTAAATTAATATTTCGTATTTTTAATCATTAGTAAATGAATTGGTTGTATTTACATACTTTAATGTAGTTAATTTCTTTGCATTTTTATGATAGCGATCCGACTATTCTTTAAATATTTTAAAAAATAATAGAATAGTTAATTTTAAAATTAGCCTTATTATAATTTCATCTTCGAGAAAAAAAAACCTTGCTTCCAGTCAATTATTTTATTCTTTATAAACAAAACGTTTCGACACTATGGTGTCATTCTCAATCATTTCCTTTTCTGCATTTTTTAAACTGGAAAGTCAATAATTTTAAATAATTCTTAAGGAGATCTATAGTCCTCCATGGTCAAAAACTATATTGCATTACAAAAACCAAAGTTTTGGAAAGTTTGGTTTTTGTAATGCAATATAGTTTTTGACCATGGAGGACTATAGATCTCCTTAAGAATTATTTAAAATTATTGACTTTCCAGTTTAAAAAATGCAGAAAAGGAAATGATTGAGAATGACACCATAGTGTCGAAACGTTTTGTTTATAAAGAATAAAATAATTGACTGGAAGCAAGGTTTTTTTTTTTTTCTCGAAGATGAAATTTACAATAAATCCAGTTTAAAAAAAGAAAAAAAGGAAATTATAAGAATGAACCTTATTATAATTTTATTTTAAGAAACCATTCACTATTTATGATTTTAATTATAATTAAAATTAGTAACATAATTCAAATTCGTTGAAACTTATGGGACGAAAGAATTCTAATAAATATGTATTAGAATTTAATATTTATAAAATAAATGTTATTAGTCAGAGGTAATAACTGTTTATGAAATTCCAGTAATTGGTTTCTTGGCTGTTGTAAAGGGATACTGGTTGAGGGTTCCCTCTTCATACATAATTCGCCAGGGTACACGTTACTAAGGGAGGCAATATGGCGTCTTATATCCGTCGCTCGGGGTATAATTTGAGTCAATTACATCGTCATCAGTCCTTCAATTTCTACTGTCGATACAATACAGTAATTTATGAACAATTATTATTATTAGTCAGGCAGAAGTAGATTGTAATCGTAGTGGAAATAAAACATATTATTTCTGATATTCTAAGATTAGTTCAATGTAAATGGTTTTGTCTTTTTTATTTTTATCCCGAATAACGATTTATTGAAAAAACATGAGTTAACTATTTAATTTATTCATTCATTATAAAAATTGTTAATTAGACTTGATTATTGTAAAATTTAGAAGTTTCGAAAACTATTCCTTTGTTGTGTTATAGTATTTTCGGCTAAGGAAAAAAAGCTGAATATAAAACAAAATGGGGTGTGACTGTGCCACGGACACGGTGTTGTACCTGAATATGTCTACGTAACCGATGATATGTTTTTTATAAAATACTAGCTTATGCCCGCGGCTTCGCTCGCGTGGAATTTGGTCTGCCACATAAAGTTTCGTGAAAGATCATTTCAGATGTCTAACTTTAAAATTGACGGATTCTATACAACCTTTGAACCCTATTATATTAAGGAGAAAACCCTCTGGGTGGAATTATCCAAATTTCTTTCTTAAACTATACAGAGATCCTATCTACAAATTTCAAGATGCTAAGTTCCTGATTTGCCTTTAAATATGTACTATAAATAGGTACTATACCTCCGTCCCCAACATAAATCTGGCCTGGCTGTAGCCTATGATGTATAACCTATTTTACTCAATAAGTTTCATCCAATTCCGTTCGGTAGTTGTTGCGTGAATGAGTAACAAACATTCGCATTTATAATATTAGTAGGATACCAAAACAATAGTTTAACCCATATTCTTTCTGTTATTTTAACCGCTATTATCATGTGGTTTGCCTTTAATTATGTACTATAATGCATTCTCTACAGTACATAACAAACTGTCAAGGGGGGGGGGCACGGGGACAAGTGCCACCATAAATCCGCGCTTGCTATAGCCTATTTGTTATTCTGATGTATAACCTATGTTACTGTAAAATTTCATCCAAGTCCGTTTAGTAGTTTTTGCGTGAAAGAGAGAAAAACATACAAACTTTCGCATTTATAATATTAGTAGGATATCAAAACAAATAGTTCCACTCACGTTCTTTCTGTTATTTTAACAACTATGATCATGTGATTTGCCTTTAATTATGTACTATAATGGATTCTCCACATTACCTAAAAAACAGTAGGGGGTCACGTGCACCCCCATAAATCCGCGCTTGCTATAGCCTATGTGTTATTCTGATGTATAAACTATATTACTGTAAGGCTTCATTCAAATCCGTTCTGTAGTTTTGGGTGAAAGAGAGACAAATATACAAACTTTCACATTTATAATATTAGTAAGATTATTATTTATGTATTTAGGAAAAAATCAGGTAAACGAATAATGTGTTACAATATAACTTTATTAATTATAGGTCTGTTTGACTCGGTCATACGCTGTTTTATTGCTACTATTCGATCACTCTTGAGAAGCCCGTTCCAACCAAATATGCTATCTGTATTAGGATTTGGATTTTCTACGCGTATGTGCCAACATTATATATTTATGATAGTATTTTTTTTAGTCCAACACCTTTGTATATTTACTGTTACTATTTTACGCAATGTTTTATAGACAATCGATATATATATATATATATATATATATATATATATATATATATATATATATATATATATATATATATATATATTGACGACAGCTGACAATTGCAACTCAAACGAACCTCGTAGCTTCTCCTTATCAAAAGCTATACTGGATAGAAATCTCAATAAACAGCAAAATGACCTCAAAATGGCGGCCCATCCCCTCCACCGCGCGCGATGCTTCACAGTCATCACTTACCGTAATGAATTCTTTAGCTATCCAATGGTCTAAATGAATTTTGGATGGTGCTGATAGATATGTAGCTGAAACACTAAGCTGTAAAGCCCGATTTTGTTATCATTCGTTTTTTAGTCTCCCTCTACTGAAGCAATTTTAAAGACGTATTCACGTCAAAAGACGGTTAAGTGTTGATTAGAACAAGGAACGAAACTAACAATGTAGATATATTTACATGACGATAAAGAAAAATCGGAAAACCGAAAAAAGAACCGTGGCAAATCCCATAATGGATTAAGCACTTTAACTGTTACTGTTTATTATTCTAAAACATCTAGTTATTTTTAAAATTGAATTGATTTTATAATACTAGACTTATTATTTTCGGGTTTCTGGACTTGAGGGCCTGAGCTTGATACTCAGATTCTGGTTATATTTTGTCTTCTAACTGCCGTGGATTGTCTCTGAGGTATCTGGAGCCTCACCGGCTTAAGTGGATACTCTTTTTAGGAGAAAAGAGGAGGTTTAATGAGGTTTCGGCCAAACCGTTATCTTAGAAACAGCACAGTCACTGTTATGTACTCAACCCATTACCTTTAATAGTTTGTAGTGCTAGAATTCTTTTTTAATATAGTGTTAATTTTTATTTTGTTATATGTTTATAAAATATTGTTATAATGCCTCCAAAAGTAGATACTGTAATCTTTGAGGAAGTTGTTCAATGAAGAAGAATAGAAATGCAGCGTGAAAGGACACCACGTGTTCTAAGAGAAGTTTTCTTGTTTCATTATAAACTTCATTTTATAATAAACTCTCCTGAGTTAATACAAAATGAACCTGTGTCAGACTAGTTAAAGTTTATTTAAAACTTTATGACATTAAGCTCATCTTAGACTTTCATATATGCATTCCTGAGCAGGTATCTGCATATAAATGCAGCATTAATATTACTTATAATAATGTCATGCATTTTGTGTATAACACAACTTTCCTTTACTACCATACTAATAGTTAAAGTAAAATAAATAGTTAAAGTTTCTATTTCTAAGAGAAATGTAATTAGTAATGTTTTTATAACTATTAACCTCAATCCTGTTTTGGTATAGATTTTCTTTGTTCTAAAATCTTTAATTATTCATAACTTTATATTTTTGGAAAAGTGCTTTTAAGATGGAAAAATATAATTACTGTAATTTAAATTATATCGATTATGTTTATAATTAATAATGAGATACCATTGAAAATTTTAAATAACCAAAATTAAACGTATTTTATGGAACATAATACTTTATTCCGGGACTATAAGTAATAATAAGTAAGGGATTAATAATAAGTAATTAAGTTGTCAGAAATGATATTTAACAACAATAACCATTAATTTCTTCTTATCGATGTAGGCAATATTGTAGCTGATTAGACAGCATCTGTTTGGGAAATGGTATGTTGGGATACTATGGATTCAAATTAGGATAAGGAAGAAGCATAACGGATGTTTGGTTGTATTGAATTCCAGATGGTCGTGTAGTTGGCAACAGGCGCTTATATATTTTGTTTTGTTTTAACGGTTGTAAAGGTTGGAAGATGAGGTATAGAGCATCCTGAGATCGGACCGAAGGTTTGAATTGTAGGAGACTGTCGAAGTAGGAATTGAGAGTTGATGGATTGGTGTAAGAATGAACCGAGGAAATATTCCCTGCGGATGAAAGGAGAGCGCCATTTTAACCTAGAGGCAGGCTTTTTGAAAAATCGGCATGTAAGACCTTTTATTGATAAGTGAATAAGTTTTACATTAAGAGGCGTTTATTAATATCGATTTCAGTTTCTTGCATTTTTTATTTGGGAATTCCGACCAGACTTGACATATCGATACAGGTCATTTTGTGAAACTAGACATTGGTATAGTATGTAATTGGTAAATGTACTAGTAAAGGTTTACTTTTTTTTAATTAGTATGAATTTTTCTCAGTATTTCAATACTCCTTCTTGGAATGAATTTATCTTAATTAAAATTTGAAAAATCATAAATATTTATATTATTTCAGAAAATAATATAGCCTAAGTTCTCAAAACCTGCAGAGAGTTTAAGCACTCCGAGGAACTTATTTGAGAGACACAATAAATATTCATAGGGATGATCCTGCCCAATTTTCTGTCAACCTTGGAGGGGAGTGGCCAGCAGATCAACCACAGCATCTATATTCATTGTGGCTTATAGCGCTCCACTTCAACTGAATTTTCCACTCCCCGACCTCTTGCTTGTGGTTTGCACCGGTGATAATTACGTTTCCCTAAGCCCACCAGAAATTGGTGATAGCTTTGGGCCTGATAATCAAATATGGGCGATAACCAAAACTTAGTTAACACCTTGTCAGATAAGCGCGTCCGGAAGGTTTACGCACTCTTTGTAGTTGGTCCACTATTTTATATCTGTTATACATAACTAGTTATGTAACTTGCTAAATCAATTTACAACTTAGAGACTGGACTTTTTCTAGGACAAAGATTATGACAGGTGATTTTGACGATATCTCACTCAACCGACAGGTCCATCAGGGTCTGAAGATAACAAAGAGTCCAGCTGTTAAGAAATTATCTGCCAAAACCGGATTTGAATCAGGCGCCTTCAGTACGACAACTAAGGCAACCACTTAGGCAATCCGCTTCCATGGCATGGTAATACATATCGATGAAGTTAAAATTTTAATTTTTGCCGAATATTATTATTCGAATGTTACACGAACAAATAACATTGCGATATTTTGGTACTTTTAGTGGCTTAGTGTTGGTAGAAAGAGTAAAAAATGTATGAAGTTCCTTATGCAATACATTAATATGTAAGTGAGAGACAAAACTCTAACATGTACATTTTTTTTTGTTGCTAAGCTTTTGCGGACAAATGAAAATCCGGGATTTGAAATTTGTATCGATTTATTGTTAAATAAAATATATTAAAAATTATATTAAACCATTATATTTATCTAGCTATGGTGATGAATCATTTTTATTTATTTTACTTTTTAACAACAGAATCTTAAATTTCAAACATTCTAATATACCATGCGTCAATTAAGGAATATCTTCGATACTAATAATTTTTCCAGTAAAAAAAGTATAACAGTTGGTATAATAAATTCAGCTGATCTATATTTTTTGAATCATTTAAATGTAAAATGCAGGACGATTCTTTAACTGAATCAGGATCAATGTTGAAAGGGCAGATTCATAACTCATTTGAATAAGAAGATGTAAATGGTAAAATATCTCTGGTATGACTCTAACGCTGGGCTAAAGGAATGATGAATAAGTTTCAACAACTTGTTTTTTATTTAAAAAGTTTATATTTTGTCAGAATTTTAAAATAATTTATTATAATTGATGAAGTTTATATCAGAGAGTTAGTTATAATTTATTCGATCTATTAGAAAATTTCACTGTGTAAGTTGGTATCGTTTGTTGACAGTTTAATATTAATTATTAACCACGTAATTTAATGGAATAATTAAAAACTTTATAGTAATGGCTCTTACGCTTCGTATAGAAAACTAGCTTTTCCCACGGTTTCGCTCGCGTGGAATTCAATCTGTCACATAAAGTTTCGTGAAAAATCATTTTAAATAAATAATTTAATTTTTTTTAACAATAGGTTACTCGTGCATCCGAAATTTCATATGTCCAACTTTAATACTGACGGATTCCATACAATCTTTGAATCCCTATTATATTAGGGGGAACTCTTGAGTGGAATCGTTCCAATTCCTTTCATAGTGTTCATTTAAGCTATACAAAGAACCTATCTGTGAATTTCAAGACGCTAAGTTCAGTGGTTTCTGCTGTGCGTTGACCGCCGGGTGTGTTGCATTGGCAAACGGAATGATTGACAATCGGGACGGACAGAATTTTACTTTTATTCGTATCAGTTAAGGATTAGTATGTAATGTTATTGAATTTATTAAAAAGGATACTAAGTATAACAGTTTCACTTGTTTGTTCATTTAACGTCACTTTATGCTGCTATGGCTAATCGGACGATGCTACAGTGGGAGCTCTAAATTTTGCCTATCCAGCAGTTTCACTTGTACGGCAGCAGCGAGAAGTGAACTTTTTGTTTCTAGTGAAGTGAGAAGTTAACTATGTTACTTGATTTGTTTTGTTCAGTGAAAATATGTAGATTTGCGACGTGTGAGCAAGCATACATACTTCGCCCCCCTTTTTCACCCCCTTTGGGGTTGAATTTCGGAAAATCCTTTCTTATCGGATACCTACGTCATACAAAGAACACACCCTCCAAGTTTCAGGTCTCTACGATCAGCGGTTTTTATATAGACAGATCATTTTATATGTATAGATAATATAAAATCGACTTCACCATTATAGAAAACCTTTCGATTTTTAATTTTTCTTCAAGCAATTACCGTCAAGATTTATTATAATATAACATATTTTTGTTCTAATGCTCTAAAGGTAATTAAAGATTCGAATTAGGATAAACTAGATTTTTACTTTGAGGATTAATAATTAATTTACTTAAATTCTTATTGTTTTAAAATTATTTTACACTATTAAATACACTTTTAAATTTTACTTTTTAAATTTTCTTTTGACTTTAAATTAAAATATAGGAAAAAATCGAAGGTACTCATACAAGCTAGTGTAACTGGTAAATCACTTAAACGCAATATCAATAATAATGCAGCATGTAATGTGCCTTAAGTGGAGTATATTAAGTGGGGGCTTGACTGAAAGGATAATTTTCTGTATCATTTCCGCTGGTTGTCTTTTCGAGTTGTCGCTCGAAGTTATAACTTTTTATTAATTTCCTTTTCAATATTCATGAAAATAAAAATGATTTTATTAGACTGCATATAGTAAATTTTACTGACTGTATTATATATATATTATAAATAGATTAAAGAACCGATTTACACATAATGTTTAGGTTAAATCATCTTCTATACTTTGAAAAGCTTTTTTGGCGTTACCAAAAAATTACCTAAACATGTCAATAATTACACTCATTTTTTTCATTCTGACACGATTATCTTTATCTAAGAGAATATTAAAAATGAAAGGAATGAAAAGTTAAGTCATAGTAAAATTGTCATGCGATGCATTAAAAAAATTACGCAATATAAAATAGACATTTTATTTGAGCCTACGTTTCAACCTATTTTATATCTCATCTTCAGGACAGAGGAATAAAGAGTCCAACTCCCAGTGCAATAGTATAGTATAATGGTGTAATCAGAGTCTGATTGGCAGTTGAATTTTTCATTGCTCTAACCTGAAGAAGGTTTAAAAGTTACGCTGAAACGTATACACAAATAAAATATAAAAAGTCTATCTTATTTTTTGTAATTTTGGTTCCATCCTCTGACCATTTTACAATCTTCTAAGTTGACTACCTAATCGTCCATTTGCAGATAAAAATTTTTTTTTGCTCAATTCAAAGCAAAAACTTGCAGAATTGATATCTAATTTTTAAGCATCAAAAATCTCATTAGATCTGGGAATTATTTATGGGTTTCAAAAAATCTGCTATTTAAGTTTTTATTATTCGATTGTCTTCGATTACTAAAATACTAAGCATTCGGAACTTCAATCTTAGTAAGTGACTATCTCTGGAGGAGCTCAAGTAACTACCCCCTCCCAGTTTCGCTAATCAGTTTTTACTATCAAATCCCCAGGTAGGAACAGAACCCCCACGAACACAAGATAATGGCCTGAGGTAGGCTTAGGCCTCCTCTCGAAAGGTCGCTGATAAGACAGCTGTTACCCGAGACAAGGCGGGAAGGGCTAACGTGGTTTGCAGTTTGGAATGAGTTTGAAACAGAATTAGAGACACCTTTTATCGGGCCAGCTCTGGTTGGTTCCCGGCAATTAAAGCTCATATGCATGGATATTACTTCATATGCATAGCCCAGAGTGATAACACAACCTCCCTCGCTTGGAATATTTAATTCGTTTCCGGGTCTCTTTGTAATCAAAGGGGGGAATGTCATTTGACTCTTTGTCAGCTCAAAACCTAAGTGTTAAGCGTTATTGAATTTACACTTTTCTCTCATATATTCAGTCGAAACTAACATTGTTAATTATTGAAATAGCTCAAAGCACCTTCGGAATAAACACGGAAATTCTATAAATTGGGTACCCAAATAGAAGGAAAAACTGGCTGTTGAGCGTGATCTAGGACAAATCACCTCTGTACCCTACTGTTATCCTAAAAACAGTACAGTCTCTACCACGTAATGAACCCAAGACATTCCTTGTGTTGTAGGGGTACAGTTTTTTTATTTTATTTTTTTATAGTTATATTGAATGAGCAATAGGTAACCACCATTTACCTAAGACATTTCCTACAGCTATTACAAGTAGTAGTAATTGGATCGATTACAACTCATTTGAGAACCGAAAATTCTCAAGACCATTTTACTCCTCCCCGTAATTTATATGAGGCCTGTCAGCCTAATAGCAGCTAATCTTAAAAATCGTGCTTAGGTATTGTACCTTTTTGGGTTGCGAAATATTCACTACGATGTTTGATCCATCTAATTATATAAAAGTATTATAGGGACTTGTGCGCCTGATGCAAGCCATGATCCGTTGATCTAGACCGATTTAGAATTAGAAATCATAGTCGGTTACAAGTTTGCTTAAACTTACAAGGATGACCATGTTCATGTAATCAATAAAATGTCTTGTAAAGATCTTCAAAAAAAGGTATTCATATCCTATAATGCCAACATAAAAGAGAAAATACTATCCTTTCACTTTAGGTGTTCATTTCGATTTAAAATATATGCTAATTTACCTATTGTGGTGAACTATATTTTAGGTTATATATTAAACATTTATTAAATCTAGTACATAAGACAGTGCATCTGTTAACTCATGGCATAAGAATACATAATGTTTAGTGCTATTTATCTGTAATTTTATACAAAGACACTTCAGATGTCCGTGAATTCCTCGTTCCTTTGTTCTTTCTTTATCGTAATATTTCTCTGAGTTCTTTGTCCGTTCTTTCCTTTCAGGTGTTACTGACTCTAGTTCTTAAGTTGTTATAAGTTGTGCTAACACAGGAGCCTCTGCGCCCTCTCATTCAATTTTACACACGAGAATCGTTTCTCCCCTCTCCAAGGTCCTTAACCTTACCTTATAGCCTTTGGTCTATATTCTGGAAATATCTTCTATAGTTATTTACTGTTCCACCTTTCTCTTGTTAAATTTGAAGATTTATAGCTTTATGAATTATCTATAATTATAAATAGACGTTTATTTGCAAAGTATTTAGAAACTACTCATAATTAATATTCCATGTTGATATTCTGATACAATTGCAAAAGGGTTATTTAATCAATTAAATGCAATTGATTGAGTAAATTGGATTTAATTACTATTTCATCGTAAATGTCAATGATGGGTGCAGGTAGGTTTAATTTTAAAAAAAAGTTGTTTGGAAATGGACCATTTATTCTCAAAAATGTGAATATTAGATTTATATTTATTTCCTATAAAGTATATCTTGACCGGCGAACATAAGTGAGCGAGTATAATTAAATTATTGTTAGAGAGGCCAATAAAATTACAGTATAACAACAATAATATTGATATATAAATTATGATGAATTTATGTGTTTATGTATAATATATGTAAACTTATCTACCACTACAATCAATGAAGGGTACTTAAGTTGGGTTCAGTATTTAACTTAGAGACTATGCTGTTCCTAACACCACGGTTGTGAATTTGTACATCATCGCGCCCATCCGCCAGATTTCTCCGACAATTAAGAGGTCCCAATTAAGGGATCACATAATATATGTGGATATATAAGACAAGAATTGACAGATGTGAAGGAAAATCCTCTACACGATTATAGAGTAGATATGGGGATTGGATCCTGAAAACTCATGATAGAGAAGGGCCATTAAAGAATAGGTCACAGAAACTGGTCAGTCAATATCTTATGATTAGATAATTTTCGATTAGATGGGTGGGGCTTCTAGGTTGAGCTCTATTAATTTGAAAATGAACGAGTGTGGGGCCGAAGGCCAGATGGGTTGATGTAATTAATAAATGCGGCAGAATAACATGCAGCATACTATAAATCAGTGGCCCAAAACAGAGAATGTGGGGGAAGAATACTGGTTAGGAAAGCCAAAGTTCTGTAGAGCCAATCGAAAAAATATATGTACAGTACTATTTGCAATATTCACAATTAAAAATAAAATAAATTTAACGCTTCTGTACAATAAAAAACCTTCTGTTACCTTTCGGTATTTTAAGGCATTTCAAAGAAACTGAATTCGCTGAGGGCGGAAATGCCGTCGTCTGTATTCACCTTAGTCTTTATTTGGGCCAAGAATTTTCCATTAAGATCTTTCTTGCTTTGTTTAACAAAACAGTTGTATACCCACTGATTACTTGGGGAGATGATAAAAATTAAATGGACTAGCGTAAACAGCAATTATGAGGATGTTGTATTTCACTGAACCTTTATTATTATGGCATGCCTGAGACAGGAAGAAATAAATAAAAAGCAAAATGAGGAAACAAACAGGAAGGCCGTTTAACAACAGAAGAAACCTAATGGCGTAGGTTATGTTAGAAAACTGCCCCGATTAAGGAACTAGTTATCCTTGTGAATAATTCAGGGAGGCAGAGGCGGTAATACCCTATTTGTTTAATGTAGTGTCACCTAATTCTATTTTAGCATCCTCCAGTTAAACCCTAGGAGGAACACCCCAAGAAAGTCCTTTGGTAATTTATAGCGACCATTTCCAGCCGAATCTGCTCCCTCATTAGTAATATCCGACCCTCTCCTGGAGCCTGCTTCTTTCCCCCGCTGTTTGTTAGTGGCTTGGGGCTGATCCAGATACAGCCCTGGCTCTTTTTTATCAGATGCAGTAAATTCTGTGCAAATGGCTATTACACGAGGAAGGGTGACTTATTTTATTTAGTTAGAAAGAACTTTCCAGCACGACCCATATATTGGCTGAGTTTACAAATCGATTCGCAAATAGGAGAATTGTTGCGATTTATTATAACGGAGTAAAAACTGAATATTACTTACTGTTTCGGAAGGACTATCTTGTCATCCGAACTAAATTTATTTTATCAGAGCTATTATATATATATTTTTTTTTTTTGTTATATTAACACTTTATTGAAATATTACAATCTGCCACTTGTGGGCAATAAGTAATAGTGCTGTGTAGCTTACAGTCATTCCACAACAAAACAATAATATAAACAAAATAAAATAAATAAATATATACATGGGGGAAAATATATACATGCGGTAACAGAAAGAAATCAATGCGGTAATAATAATAATAAAGTAAAATAAATAATAAAGTAAAGTAAATAATAATAATAATACTAATAATAAAATAAAATAAAATGTACACATTCATACCCTATTTACAATTTGCCTGGGGTCCCCGAACTGAGCTTCTTCCCCAGAAATGAGGGCAAAGCAGGAGTCCGGGAAGCCCTAGCCCCCTTTCCCAGCCGCGTCACTGGCATTAAACGCCAATGGAAGCTGGTTAAGGGCGCTTCACACACACAGGTCGTGAGTGGAGAATCTGGCCAGTGCCAGTACTCCAAATAACAACCTATTATATTACTATGATTTTCCTAACTTGTTTATTTAGAATGATAGTGAAAAACATAATATACTGGACTACAACTTGAATCTTCACTAAAGCATCAAACAGATTCTTCCCCCAAAAAACTCGCCAATAGAATGTTTGCTTACACAAAAAAAGACAAGTTGACCATACCACGGATTAGCCAAGTTAAAATATATTTAAAATGAAGTGGCAAGTTTTATTGAAATAAAATGACAGTTTTTGTTAAAAATAAAAATCTTTGGAAACAAAGAGTAAAGTTGATAGTAATGTAACAGAGGAAGCTTTAGAGAAACCAAGAACAATAAGGACTCAGAATAGAAAAAGGATACATAGGAAAAATATGAAGGAAGTATGGAAAAAACAAAGTCATTCGCAATAAATAAATTCTATCCATATGTAAATAGTATATATTGTTTTTGAGATCAAAAGTCACCAAAAAGAAGTTGAAAGAATTGACTGAATCTCGAGAACCATGAGTTGAAGGAAGAAGGATAGTAAGCGATGAGAAGAAAGTTAATTATATTTCAAAATTATCGATACGAAGGTGCAGATCTACTAACATAAAGCACTGTGCATTCAAACTGGGCCGATAAAAGTAAAATTCATCATTTAATGATCGTTTAGGGCTGTAAGATCTCGATAAAGTAATACTCTGACGTAATCATGACTTCAGATTTTTCTTGGCATGAATCAATCCTCTTAGATATATAGAGATCTTCTATCAAGAACTATATCACTTAGGAGGGTGTTCTGAAGAGCTATATTTTCACTCCAAAACTTGACAATTGCCCAAAACAGAGGAAACTCTTGAAGAGACAGGAAATTCCAATTTTTATTACAATAATACAGAAATAAAACGAGACCAAATTAGTTGTCATGCTCTCTAAACTTAATTAATTAATTAACGTAATTTAGCAGAATTACGACTTCCTGTCACTG
Organism: Arma custos; assembly: GCA_037127475.1. Taxonomy (NCBI): domain Eukaryota; kingdom Metazoa; phylum Arthropoda; class Insecta; order Hemiptera; family Pentatomidae; genus Arma; species Arma custos. The sequence goes on from CM073764.1 coordinate 11,591,205, forward strand.
TGGAATAATATAACACAACTCATTAGTTTACATCCACAGGATTGTCCATTATTTTGGATTTCATGGTAAGTACCTACGTATAATAATCAGGAAAATATTTATTTAAATAATCCAATGATATTTCAATTACAAAAGTAACAAAAAGAATACGTACTAACAACTTATAAATACTAAAATCATTGATCATGGATTTATGATATGAAATGTTTTAACAAATAAAATAAATATTATTATTACCTGAAGTAATGCTTAAGTTTATGTAATTGGAACAACGGATCTTACAGAAGACGGCGATTTCTCGGAAAGGTCTATTGAAAACGATTTGGAGGCATCAGCATTTAATTTACGTCAAGTATTGGAAAAGTATTCTCTCGGAAGAAAGTCCCTTTTCACGGCTTCTACGAACTTTGTGACGTCACGGTTTAGAATAGAATCTAATTTCGGTACTCCGTATTTTATTCCGTAAAGTAATCCATGTTCATCCGGGCAGTTGAATTGATAACATGCAACTGACGTTAAGATAGAACTTAGTTGCTATTTCACATCCTTAGTTGTTTTTATATTTCTTTGTTAAAATACTTGTTTCGTTCTCTCTGGAAAAACTTCACGAATAATAAAAACATTTTCGTATGACTAATCAGCTCTACTTTATCTCGGAGCTAGAGTTAGAGACGATTAAAGCTACTTCTGAACTAGTTCTAGAGCCTAGAGAGAACAGCATGATACGAGGTCCAGACAAACTTATAAAATTCAGACATTATTATTTTCAATTTATAGTTATGTCCACAGTTGTACAACTGTATGGCTTGAACAAAATTTAGAACAACACTTTACAACGGTTGTACTACACCCTAGTGAAGTTCTTTTATTTCAGTTTATTTAGTGATATTGTCGAGAGAGGATATCGTACATAGAAAACGCTTGTACAATGAATATCGGTTGTTTAACAGAAATAAAAAAAACCGAAAAAGAAGAGGATCTGTAAGAAATGATTATAATGAAAGAGTAGTTAATTCAGCCTTGGTAATAGCAGAGCTAAAAAAAATACGCAAAAAGATTTTGACAAAAGAATGGAGTAGATGTACAACACTAACGTCAAACTTCTCTTTAAATCAAAAGTGTTGTAGAACAGTTTTCTGCCTCGATTGATTTACTTCTAGTGGTTTTACAAGAAAACTCTTCAATGCAATTCTCAAATTTCGTGATATTCAACTTAAGAAAGGCAGTTCCAATATTAAGTGAACTAATGCAATTCATTATTAAGGACCAGTGTTCTTCATTTTTTCACATGACATCTTCTTGCTGTAACTTAGTATTTTAGTTCCCGACGGAGCAAGTTTTACATACGAAATGCTACACATTATTTGAGGAGAAAAGAGCTGCTCCGGTGCTATTTCTTCATTTAAGGCGTCGTTGTTTTGTTTTATTGGAATGAGGTACCCTTTCACTTGGTGAATAACTGTTTTGTTTTTTAATTTTTTGTGAGACGAATAAATGAGGAACCAAAATGGACGTTTACTACTAGACAGCTGATGTATATATTTGTTATCAACCTTAAATGATGTGATTTTACTAATATTAATGAGTAAATGGAATACCAATCTTGGAAATTTTATATTTTATAAATAATATAAAATACGTTATCTGCATATTGCTCATTCAGAAGAACAAAGTCATAACTCAAAAAACCTAATTCTTTAACAGTGGTATTTGAATGTTCCATATGAGTTTATCAGAAAAAATTTAAAAATCTTGAAACATTTATGAATTTAACTTATGATATTATTCCCATCAAAATTAAAACGTGATACATCTCAAAATATGACTTTATGAAAAAAAATATGTTGGAAGTTGAGTATGTCGTTCCTGCATTAAAAACCAATATAATTGCAACTGAAGGTTTAACTCAAGGGATATATCGTTGTTCTATTGAATGAAAAAGGAGAGATTTCACATTTTATAAAAGGTTTTCATTTTAGAGCTTATGAAATAATGGTGCTGTTATTCTGTATTTTTTTAAAATATTTTTCCTAGCACATGTTTTCAATATCAATAAAATAGAATACAAAAGCAACTGTATGTCACATTGTAAATTCAGTAGGATTATACTTTTCCATTTATCATTTTTTTTCAAACGCAGCAAGTGGTTTAGGGAATGCGATGAACGATTTAATCTTTATGTATTATGTTACAATGATTTAATTATTACATGTTTATTATTATTTTGTACTGGGGAGTCATTTATCTAATATAGGTACATTAAGATACTTATTGTCGTAGTTTTATTATTATATATCGTTTAAAAGTAGTCATAGACTCAAAGGAAGCTAGACAGACACAAGAATTGAAATATAACACCCCACTCATCTACCGTAGCATTGTCCGGTATTTAGATACGGTGGAAGAACGCCCAAGTGCCCGATTCGACAAGGGAGCGTGCAAAAGTGTTCCCTACGTGATAGCCAGCCGGATACATTGTCCAAGTGTCCATGGCGGACAATACCGTCACTGGGAAGCATGTCTTTGGACCCAGCCTTTTTCTAATCTACGCCCATTCCTTTACCTTTATCTGGCCAAGGAAACGGTGGGAGGAGATTCCGTTGGGGTTGAAAAAGAAAAAGAAAGAAATCATTCTCTGTGGTATGAGATGGCTCTAGCAATTCTTGTTTTCAGCAGACAAGATTTTGTTTTCAGATCCTGAAACAATTTTAAAATAGTAATATATAACAAGCGGCAAATTACTAATAGGTAAATGCTAAGAAAGGAGGAAATGTATTCTTTTGAATATTTATTTTCGAACAAAACTCTCAAAAAAATATTCTAAATAATCAGTTACCTCACTTCATTTTTATTAAATAGATGATAACTGCGGCTCTGGTGAATATGTGGTTGTTTAATATTGTGCAGAGAGAGTTGACTGTAACCAAGGGCCCTTCTCGTAGTTTTTGGCTTGAAATACAAGGACTATCGTAATATTGTAATACAAGGAATAACTCCTTTCAAGGTAGTTACTGACTTAGGCCCTTACACTAAGAAAATAACACGTTTCTGCTCCCTTAAGCACAAGAAATTTGACTTAACCACTTGTTCGTCGGGACAGCAGATAAACACTTAATTTAATGGTAGTACAGAAAATAAATTAAGTTAACATCGTTAGTGCTACTACATAATAAATTATTAAACGGAAATTCTGATAGAATCTATTATTATTACACCAATTAAGGTAGTTTATTTAATTAAAGATTGATATAATTTGTTTAATCGTTGTTACAGGTTGAATTAATAAACTCTCAGTTATTACTTGGTTAAATAGTTATTATTAAATACTTTTTTAATACACAAACAATCAAAACTTCCAATGTATGCAAATGGTTAATGAAATAAATACCCATAATATGCCATTTGTAATCTGACTATCAACTCTATCTTTATAACAAAATACAACAATTAAATCCAATCATTAACGTAACTAGAGTTGACTCATGGGGAGGGGGGAGGTTAACCCCCACCAGTCAACCACTCCAACATATTACTCCCTACAAGAAAGATGCCTCGTAATATAGGAATAATTTATATTATACTATAATCATGTAGCTTCAAATTAAATAAGTAGAATAAATAGATAGTTTTTTATAAATGTTATTAATTTTATAAATACAGTTTATTCATTAAAATAACTGTGTTTGCACTTTCTTTGTTGTGTTTCTGACATTATAGACACTTATTTCTTCAATCCCACAATAATAACATTGAAAAATTAAAATCCTTCAATTGTTACCTACATTTTTTTTTGTTAAATTTCTTCTAAGCAATTGGGGGTTACATCCCCAATAACCCCCCCCCCCCTCGATACGCCTATGAACTCAATGAATATACGGAAGAAGGTTCTCATATTGAGGTTCCATATGTTTGACGATTATATATTATTGACCACCAAATTAATTTTTATATTAGAACTCTTGAACTTTAATATCACCATTTACAAAAAAAAAATGTTATAATTGAATAGACAGCAACAATAGGATGACATAATTGGTAAAAAAATATTTTCTTTGAAATAATTTTCTTGCAATTCAATATCTCTTACTTATATATACTTAATAATATATATTAAGTAGAATAAATAACTCTTAATAATATATATTATCATATATACTATTCTAAAAACTAATAAAGATTTGTAAATTAAAAAATTTTTTTATATAAAATAATTCTATTTTTAGCAATAATATATTTACCATTATATGAGTCCAATTATTACATTTGCAAAATATCACAAGTATTTAACTATCTTTATTAGATTTCTCTGAAATTACATCTACACCCTTCATTCTAATTACATCTTCAAAACATGTTCTTTATTCAATATTAATTTTCAAACATTTTAAACAGAGTATATAGAAGAATAGTCTCTTTTCTATTCTTCTTTATGTCATTTCTCTTAGACTCGGAAATGACATTTAGGGAAGAATAGAAAAGTTGACAACCGTCATCATTATCATTATTAAAGATGAATTGTTTATAAAATTTGACATTATATACCTACATTTTTTCATTCATTCATCAAATTCATTTCAGTTTCTGTGCCACCAAAACCAATTTAGGATGCTTTCCAATAAGCTTCGGGGTTCGCCTGAGGCTTTTATCCCCGATATTAATTTAGGATGATTTTGTGCAAGCCTTGGAATTCGAAGGTTTCAAACAAAATAATGGCAGCGTTGTCAATGAAATAATTGTTAAGGCAGAAATCTAATCCCAATGAGGTTGTCAAGACTAATGTTCATATAAGACAAAATAGATCATATTCCGGGAAAAAAGTATTGCTAACATTATATCATGTAAATACTTTTATTTGATTAGATGTGTATTTACATAATTATAATATTTGTATTATAATTTTTTGTAACCTTTTGTAAATAATGAGCTATAAATGCATTGAAATAAAATCCGCCATATCTTATAGCAAAATAGGGATAGAAAGAAGGGATATCCTTTTTTTTAAAAAAAATAAGATCCTTATGATTGCTGGTTATTATTAATAAATACATCAAATCGTGGAAATTATTATCATAAGATAAATGACTTGGAGAACCACTCGGTTCAATGCCGATACCCCCAACCCCCAACCCCTATTTACACTCCTTTCATACCACATCCATATCCACATCAACCAACATCCAAAGCCCTAAGTGCAATTAGAGTAATGTTCCCATATACGTCTCGGTTTGATTCTCTTAGATCTACCATTTGATTGGTTATTATGCACCACAACTTTACTGAATAAAGAAATGAAATATTTATACTGATAGAATAAATCCTTTGAAATACTTCATTGTTCAACCTCGTCAAATTCTTCTAAACGTCCTGAGATTATGCTTTAAAGCAGTCACAGGTATTACAGGTACTGAATAATTTAAATCGAATTAATTCTGTACATTCTAGTGTTTTCAATTTGCGTTTATGTAATTTTGAAACTGAAATTACATGCATGAATTTACCACCTCTAACATCGAGCATGTTTTGTCATCCTTTATGGTATTCCATAATATATGTACGACCATTTGCTTTATTTATTTTTCCACATGCGTATTTAATTCTAGATACATCTCCTTACTGGATTTTACTAAAGTTGTAATATTTTTAGTTTAGTTGGTATATGGTATGGTTAACGATATTGCCTTAGCTTAAGAGGACTTATCATGCAATATTTAAAAGTATGGATCCTTGATTAAATATAATTAAATAATAGAAAATAATAAATTATAGTATTTTCAATAATCATTTGGACAGGATGCATACATTTGGCGTCCATACAGGCCATTATACGTAATTATTAAAAAAGAATTATTACGAAAATATTGGATAAACCTTAGCCAGATCTTCTTTTTTTTAATATTTAACCCCGTGACTGAAACAAAATAGGGAGAGGGCGGAAGAAAAGTCGAAAATATCTCGAAAGGAGCAATAAGTTTGTCCAATATTTTTTCTTTAAAGAGGTGTAAAAAATGTTTTTTTTCATAACGGACTGGGAAAGAGAGGGATGTGATTGTTTCTTTGGTCCACTTTCTCAGTAACGAGATGTCTTTGAGTTAGAGTCCTTTAGCATTGGCGGCAAGGCTGTTTGCATTTGGTTATTTTTTCTTAAAATAGCATTATCATTCAAAATTGTTCTTGTTGGAGTGATGTGGATAAAACAACAAAATCTAGGGTGGCCATTTCATGTAGAACAGGTATGGTGCCCTTCATTAATTTCCCTGTTCTAAATAATTAAATTGATTTTTTTTTTAAGTTGCAGATGGAAACTTTATTTATATTTTGTTTACTTTAATAAACAGTCGTGCAATTCCCCACCGCAGCATAAACACAATTTTTAAATTATTATTTACTATTAAATCATTATTTCTTAATCGAAATTTAGTATTTGGTTCATTTTTCTTTGCATTTTTAGTGAAATGATTTTCGAACTATAAAATCATTTGATGTTATATACGCCAATAACGCGTAATAATAATTCTATATAAAGAAGGGTTGTGGCATTAGTTCCGCAGGTTGTCGCTTCGAGGTTGAGGTCAGTTTTAACTTTTCATTCGTGACCTTTTTAATATTCCAAAAGTTTTAGAATGGAAAAAAAAAAGTGTAACTACGGAAAATGTGTGTATTACAGCAAATATTCTATCAAGAAATGAACGTTTCAAAAAAACATATACTATCACCTATCTTTCGAAATGTTATTTGAAACGTTTATTTTTAAAGACAAAATAATTACCGAAATTTCACATAGCTACGCTATTTTTTTTCGTAATAAACCTCAAAATAATTTTTATTTTCTAGAATATTAAATAGGATACGAATGAAAAGATTCTTTTTAATTGAAAACTTTTTGTGACATAACTGGAAGCAACAACGAGCGGAACTAATACCATGGTTTTCAATGAAACCACTTAGTCACCAACCAAGAAAAAATGATTTACATGATGGATGTAAATAATTAGAGATTTTAGATATTCATATTTGTTGTGTCCAAATACGAAAATACGTTTTTCGGCGATTGTTACATTCAATTGGAATGCTCTTAAACTTTCACCAACTTCCCTCCCACAAAAAAAGTTCATCAAGATAGAAGGAGTACTAGCGTAGACGTGGGATATGGACTAACTCCCTGGCTCTACAGGTCAACCTGGCCTCCTCAGTTATTTACTCTTCACTTCCAACAATTTCCTCTGTACCCTTTGCCCTCTATTCCTACCACAAACCCTACCAATTTTAGACTACTCTCATTGATTCATTTTTTTTCGATATACTCTCAGTTCACGATAGCCGTCTTGCGATAAACAAAAAAATTCACCAATATAAGAAATTTGTATGATATTGATTTCTTTTCATAATTGAGCAGGAATCGAACTTTCTCTTGAAAGTTATAATATTCGAGAAATAGGTTTCTCTATTACAAGATACTATTCTGAAGTTAATTTACCCGTTGACATGAGAATTGAGTTAAGGCTGGTCTTAAAAATCTTGCGGATTTTTGTGTCATCTATGAACGGTTTGAAACAGTGCTTTCTTCAATCGGCATCGAGCCTTAGGGTGCACCTACATTGGATCCGATGCGATGCGACGCGATCGTATATTATCCCATACGATGGTGGGCTGAAAAAACAAATAACTGAAATACGCAGTGAGTGCCTACACTGGATCAGATCCGACGTGATTCTATTCTTTTCAATCCGATAGTGAAACTAGTCACTGCCTTCCGAATAAAATAGTATTAATTTTATTCTTATATTTCTTATATTTTATATATATATTATAGTGAAATATATATATATTAAAAATAATTAATAAATAATCTTAATTTTATAAATTTAAAAAACCAAATGTTATAACAATGAGGTAATATTACTATATTAGAATATTTTTGTATTGCTGTATGACTATAAATAAATAATGTAGTTGTTTTTCAATAAAAAAAAGAAAGAATTTATTGTGTTTTTTTTTATATATTCGTGTTTTATATAATGATTTAATTTTCTCGATTGTGATAATATTTATTTGTTTGATGACACAATCAAGGCTCTTTTCGAACTAATTCAATGAGTAATTCTTTTCAGTCTATTTTGTTGTTAATCTTTGCAAACGAGTATAAAAAATCAGAAATGCCTTTACCTCCCAGTGTTGCCAACTGTTTAACAAAAAAATTAAACATTAAGTCGATAATTTTATCAAAAGTTAATGTTTCCAATTTTCTTTGACGAATTAAAATTTTATGTAGGTATATTTTTTATGTACATTTTTGATAGATTTAATTTTATTCAACGGAAAAATAACCTTCGCTACTATATACATTTAATTGTTCATGAAGATTAGTAATAACATATTTTAATGAGAATTGTGAATATTTAATTTTGATTAATGACGGATATTTATATAATAGTTAATTATCAAATTAAAATGCATATTTTTTAATAAACATTTTAGACAATAAAGGTTAGGTTGCCACACATGGTAACGGCTGGCTTATCGGATTGAAAACTAGTGATTTTGAAATGTGAAAATCGCATCTGATCGTACAGTATCGCATCGGATCCAATGTAGGCGCTTCCGTATAAATAAACTATTTTGATTCCACGAGCGACTAAATCGGTCGGATATCTCGGATAAAAATGGATCGGATCGGAGTGGGTCCAATGTACCAGGTCTGCAAGTTTAAAATGTCGTTTTAATTCCAATAGAATGCGCTCTTAGCCTATTGAAGGATTTGCTCATCTCTAAACGCTATTTTGTTTGTTAGTCATTTGTTTACAAAAGTCAGTTGTTTTTAAGTCGTTTACGTGGACGTATCATACCTTTCTTTGGTGTTAAAAATGTCTAATTTTAAGCCAAATAAAGAGCATTTGCGGCATGTCATGATTTTCTTATTCAATCAAAAGAAAAAGGCATCTGAATGTCATCGAATTCTTGTTGAGACTTATGGCGATCTTGCTCCAACCGTCAAGACATGTGAACGTTGGTTTCAAAGTTTCAAACGTGGTGATTTTGATGTTACTGATAAAAAACGAGAAAATCGACCAAAAAAGTTTGAGGACGTCGAATTGCAATCTTTATTAGACGAAGACAATACCCAAACCCAACAAATGATGGCAGAACAGTTGAATGTCACTAGACAAGCCATTTCCGATCGCCTGAGAGCTATGGGAAAAATTCAAAAGGCTGGAAAATGGGTTCCACATGAATTGGACGAACGACAGATGGAAAAACGAAAAATTGTGTGCGAAATGCTGCTTTTACGCCACGAAAGAAAGGGTTTTTTGCATCGAGTTGTAACTGGCGATGAAAAATGGATTTATTTTCAGAATCCCAAACGAATAAAATCATGGGTAACGCCAGGACAACCATCCACATCGAGTGCAAGACCGGATCGTTTTGGGAAGAAGACAATGCTGTGTGTGTGGTGGGATCAGAAGGGAGTAGTCTACTACGAGCTTCTCAAACCCGGCGAAACAGTCAATACCGACCGCTACCGACAACAAATGATCAATTTGAGTCACGCATTGATCGAAAAACGCCCAGAATGGGCTCACAGGCACGCCAAAGTCATTCTTCAGCATGATAACGCTCCTGCACATTCAGCCAGATTGACTAAGGAAACGATTTCTTCGCTTGGTTGGGAACTCCTACCCCACCCGCCGTATTCACCTGACCTGGCGCCTTCTAATTATCACCTATTCTCATCGATGGGACACTCATTGGCTGAGCAACACTTTAACAATTTGGAGGATGTAAGAAAATGGCTCGATGAATGGATTTCAAATAAAGATGAAGCATTCTTTTGGAATGGTATCCATAAATTGCCCGAGAGATGGACAAAATGTGTAGAAAGCGAGGGCCAGTACTTTGAATAAAATATATTATACTTTTTTTTTTAAATTAAATTATATTTTAAGAAATAAACGACATTTTAAACTTGCAGACCTGGTAGGCACTCTCGATATATTTCAGTCATTTGGTTTGCTTCCGAATTCTGATCGTATCGCATCGGATCCAATGTAGGTGCACCCTTAGGTGTCTCTTTTTAACTTTAATTTTTAATATTATCCAAAAATAAAAGTTACCGCGACATTCGATATAAAAAAGAGAATATAATTATGGGTAGTGAGTAGATTTCGCTAAATTATTTCATCAAGAAATACAAGTTTCAACTAACATTTCGAAGTATGTATGATATATGTTTTTTAAACGTTCTTTTATAGATGAAACGATTACCGAGGTACACAGATTTCCCATTAATACGTAATCTTTTCCATACTGAAGCTCATGAAAAGTTACATTTTTGGAAAAATGTTAAATTGGAAACAAATGAAAAGTTAAATTTTTTGTAACTCAACTCGAAGCGACAACCTGCGTAACAATTGCCATACTTTTTATGAGTCTTTGAGGGGGATCGGAGTGGCTGTGTGGAAGAGCGCTGACTTGCGAAGGTCCTGGCTTCCACTCGGAGATGGATATCATTAGATCTAGTAAACTCTTGGCGCCCCCCCGCATATATAAAGTGGGAGCCCAATATAAGGGGAAAATCGTTGGTTGAGCGTCATCTAGGACAGATCATCTCCCTGCACAACCGTTTCCAACAGTACAATTCTACTTCTTTCTGTTTATTATAGTACAATTTACTCGAGCCCCTTCATGGGCTTTAGTGCAAATTCTTTTATTAATGTAGATTTCTTTGATTGTTTTTTCAAATGAATATTCGAATTACTTATTCAAAAGAAAATCTATTCCAACTTGTAAAGATTAAGTCCTCCTTCCAAACCAATATCTTAATGACTGATTCCAAAAGAATAACCTCTCATTTTTTTTTAAATGAGATAACACTAAATGACCCAAGGGGTTTAGGATTATCGCTGTGCTAATTAGTCTAGTTTTATTCCGTTAATTCGAAGGCATTAGAGTTTAACTGGCACCTTGAGTCACAGATGCCTTGGTCCTTTGGCCCCACTCCAAGCTAAACTTCCAAAGGCCCTATTTGCGATCGACTTATTTAAATGAGATGGGGTAAAATTATTCGGATAAAAAGCCTTATTCGGTTTTCGTGCCACCTTCCATCGCTTCGTTATTCCTTTCGTCTGTTTCGTCACGACCTGAGAAGGTAACAGAGAAAGGATAAACAAATATTAATTTAAAGCACTTTTTAGATATTTTCTTTGATGATATCCAATAGATTCTAAGGATATATAGGCGCGTAATTATATTAGATTCACGAACTACTCTAATTATAACTTGAATTATTTTATTAGACCTTAAATATATATATATATATATATATATATATATATATATATATATATATATATATATATATATATATATATATGAGGAAGAATCATATAGCCCGGATAGAGGTCAGAAAAAATGATCTTATAATAAGGAGAATAAATAAAAAGAGTTATATTTATATTTTTTAAATAGTTCTATTTTTTTTCTGACTTCCACCCGGATCATTTTCTTCCCCTTACACTAATTATATATTTTTGTTATGAATCAATAAAATAATTCGTACATGGATCAATAAAATAATAACTTCAGTTCACCATAATACAAGTTAATATCTTGTAAAACTAAGAGTCCTTTAAGTTGCCTTAAAAGATATTTCGATGGATGGAGACGATACTACTGTAAAGATATTAAAAAGGAGAAGTTATAAACAAAAAGAATGACGCAACCATTAAAGAACATCCTGTTAGTTCTAGAGGATCTTTAGACTTGTACCAAATATTTCTTTTAGTATATTGACTTTGATGTTTTATTGATATTGACATGCTTTTAAAAGTTGTTTGATCCTCTTTATACCATTACTTCTTTGAGGCTCTTTGTAACTTGATAATATTTTATTATAACAAATTTTATAGGTTTTTACAATTTATTTTATCTTTGTATTATATAATTTTTTTAATATTTTATTTTAAAAGAAAAGATATGGCCAGGACCGGACTCGAACCCGGGACCTTTACCACGGAGAAGTGAAGGTCCTGGGTTCGATTCCTGATCCTGGCCATATCTTTTCTTTTCAAATAAAATATTTAAAAAAATTATAGGTTTTTGTTTGAAATTTCATCATAAGTAGAACACTATAATTTTCTTTTAATTTAATTCTTTATTTTTTTTAACTGTTTTTATTCGAAATTAAAATTAATCTATTAATGTATGTGTGTGTCGTAACTTTCTCTTTTTTTGTCTGTCGTTTCTTTTTTTCCCCCTCACCGGAAAATATTTAGTTCTAAGTTATAAGACCATTCATTTTTGTTCCAATGAGTCCCTCTTCCTTCTGTCCATTACTAACACTAAGTCAGCACTAATCCCTTACCCATATGCTCCTTTACTTGGTTAAATACCTTGGTATAGTTTTTGGATTAAACCTGTCTAGGACATTTGTTGTTTTTATTGACCAAAATTCCATTGCTCTCCTCCAAAAGATCCTAAAAGTTCGCGAAGATTTAGAACCGATCTAGTCTCCTAACACTTCTCCCATTTTTTTTACTATGGAAGCCTTATGTATGCTGGATCATCTGCCAAGCAAGAGACAAGACAGAAGACCCTAATGAAATAGTTAATTAGGTTCATTTTTGGGATATCCAGGTGTTCTCTGGAATGCTCAGGTAAGACGTTGATATGCCTAATTGAAAGTTTCACACTGTTTTCTAACTGCAATACATGCAGAACCCTGCGTTTGTAGTTTTAGTATTTTAGAACCAAAAATATTTCATAAATTTTCAATTTCTTTACCTCACGTTCTAAACATGAGAGCCCACCGAACAAACTTATTTTTTGTCATGAAATGTACTTTTTTGGCTTTTTTGTAAATACTTTATGATTTGCATTATGTAGCCAACTTGTCAGAAGTATTTTTTGTTTCTTTTTGTTCATTTTTGTTATTGTTAAGGGAACTAAACCCAAAATAAAGTTAATTTTCTATTCCATTTATTAACAATGCTAACATTGTTTCGTACAAAACTGAGCATTATTTTGATGAAAATATGGAAGTGACGTTTATTATTTGAAATTAAATATTTAACTTAGAGCGATCTTTTAAAGAAAGTATAATTAAAACAGAATGGAACTGAATTAATAATAATTTGTTATTTTTTAACTTATCAAGAAAATAGATGTTCTATTTTTTATATTATCCTTCAATACTTCAATGAATATAACAGAACAATATGAGCAAAAGATAGATGTTTTAAACATAGCTCTCAGAAAAAAACAACTTGATAATAATTATTGAACGATGGAAATCAGCGTGTGAATTTATTTTTAAAGAAACCGATGAAAACAATTATTTAGAAGTTATTCATTAAAAGAGATTCCATTCATTAAAAATCGGCTTGGAGAACATCTTTGTAACTGAATACTTTTAAAGGTTTTCCTTCTTAAAAAGTCAATTGTTTCCACCCTTTCCTGTTTTGTTTTCTCCGTAAGTTTTCTCCCACTCCCTTCGTAGGCGGGAAGGAAGGGGAGGGGATTATTAAAATTCATCAGTTAATAAAGAAATAAAATGTCATCTGGAGTTATGAAAAATTGATAAGAGCGATTTACATTAATTAGGAAAACTCCCTGAGGGTGTTCTCGATTTTTCCATTCAATTAATCGCTCCATTTATTTAGGCAATTCTATAATTCCTTTCCGTTCCATTGTCAATGCTCTTAAAAATTTTAATTAATTTATAAAGTTGGAAGTATGAAAAAATAGTTGATAAAATTATATTTGATTGTAAACCATATTTTTTCGAAAGATGTGGTCAAAAACAATCGTTTGAAGAGAAATAGTGCAAAGAAAAACAATATTACAACTATTTTTAAAGGGGATAAAACATAGTAACATGAAAATTAAAGATGAAAGATTACGATAAAAAATTTAGGTAATATAGGAAAATAGTAACTATTATGAAATTCGAGTATAATCGATAAACGGGAGAATTGTTTTAAAAGTGATGTTAAGAATTCTGGTTTGGGAGATAATAGTGAGACAGAGGTTTGTAAAATACCATGCTTGGTTTCAGCATGACAAATTTATTATGATTATTTAATTATAATTAAAATTTAAATTAATGAATACAATTTAGAGATCCACTTCATTCTCTGCAACATTGGTTGGAATTTAGACAATCATGATCTCCTTATTCAATTTATAATTTTTTATCTCTCTCTCTCTCCCTCTCTCTCTCTCTCTCTCTCTCTCTCTATATATATATATATATATATATATATATATATATATATATATGTGTATTTTTTAATACATACATTCAATCAATCAATTAACTAATCTTTCTATCTAAACTAAACCTTTCTAAAACCCCTATATATATATATATATATATATATATAGGGGTTTTAGAAAGGTTTAGTTTAGATAGAAAGATTAGTTGATTGATTAATTGACAAAAAAATCATTATAATTTAACCAGAGCACTAGAAAATGATGAAACCGTCTGTCGAGGTCTGTGTTAGACAATCTTGTTTATTTTTCTTATCTCTAAAATATAAATTAATAAATAAATATAAATGTATATACATAAATATGAACAATTAAAAAATTACATTAATGCATCTAATTATAATAATACTATAATTCAATTTAAGCCTTCAATAGTTCATAAATCAATATAAGTATATTTCATATTTCAATTATTATAAGTAATTTTTGTTTTAAATTTATTTTATTACGTATGTTTTCCTATTTTTGTATTTTACCCCTTCAATCTATGATTATATCAACATCTATCCTATCTATCTATTGGCTAATTAACCGCGATCCTTTAGGCATGGCCTTCTGCACGTAATAACAACGCTTTCCGATTTACACCATATAATAAGCTAAGTAATTCTCCAATGGCACAAGTCTCGCTCCCAAAGTATTTCTTTCTGATCTCATTATATACATGACATGTTCCCAAAAAATGATTCTAATACTCATTACTCATTCATTAACCACCCCATTGAAATAATCCAGTAATAGACTAACGAAATTCTACATAATATCTACGGAACAAGTGTACTTTTCTTCTGGATTTTATTTAATTTAAAATTAACCGGAAATAAATGATCTAATAATTATTTTTTTCACTTCTAGGACTAGAAGCACTTGATGCAGAATATATGCAAGAAGAGAAACCTATGTTCGCAACGACTGGGAAAACCTTCAAAGTGACAACGAAAGATACAGTTGTTCTTCCCTGTGAGGTGATCAATGTCGGTGAGTGAATCTGTTTATATATATTTATATACACACACATATATTTGTATCTTCCTATTTTATAAGCTTTTTTCATCCTATTATAACCAATTGATCTTAAGCAATGGGTGTTATAAAAAAATAGGTATATATATTTATACTAACTGAAATATATTTATATAATAAATATAATATATAATATATATATTTATTATATAATAATTATTATATACTATATTTATTATAATATATATAGATAGGCCAACGGCCATACCACGTTGATCACACCGGTTCTCGTCCGATCACCTAAGTTAAGTAGCTTAACCATCTGGGAAAAACCGCGTTGTGTTGGCATCTAACTTATCAATTAACCTATTAAAATACATATCTGGCTGTATGGATGGAAGTATCCAATGTCAATAAAAAAAAAAAAATACTATATATATATGTATATATATATATATATATATATATATATATATATATATATATATATATATATATACATATATATATATATATATATATATATATATATATAGTATTTTACATATGTAGGTATATATAGATATTTATTTATAACAAACTGAAATAATATTTAGGCAGTTCGGTCATGAATTATGAAATTCAAATATTCATTAAATAAGATGGGCACCTAGCGAGATATGAAAATTAAATTAAAAATATGCAATTTAATTTTCAAGTGACTGTTTAGATTGAATGAATGAATGAATTAAGCCTTAAGTATAAAGAGAAATATAAACAAGATAAAATGTTTTATAAAAAATTACTAATATTTTATAAAAATAAATGCATATTGTCTCCTTATAGGCCTTACCTTATGGGAGTAAGTTCTAACTTCTCGGAGTGACCAGCTCTATTGGGAAGTGAACTTCGACATTCCTGCTACTTAACTTTATTGAACATATATATTAATTAAATTAAATTTAAAATATATTTCTAAATTATCAATAATTAGTTTTAGATATTGATATATCCCACATTCATATGTATAAATTATCAATAATTAATAATTAAATACAAGATATCTAACATTAATATTCACAGATTTGGGTAAATTAAATTTAACATATATATTTCTAAATTACCAAAAATCACTTTTAGATATTGATACATTTAACATTCATATTATAAATTATCGATAAATAACATTCTGAAATCCCTATTATGTCCCAATTGATTTTATTACGGGCATTTTCTAGTTCCGTTAATCTGCCTTCAATTGACAGAGTCCTTGCTTTTATCATCTCTACAAAGAGAGATATCTCTTCTTTCCTTGCGCTATGGTTTCTGCCCCGTTAAAACTATCTCTACTGCTATCCTCTGAAGAGTTGTTTGAATTTTGATTCGTTTTGGGGTAGTATCTATCCAGGCTATTGCCTCTTTGGTTTATTTTTCTGTGACTTCTTACCTTTTTTTTTAGGTTTTTCCATATCATTTATATTTCGCTGAACTTCTGGTGAACTTAATTCACTAAGTTGTCTCTTGGTTTTATTGTTTTCTAACGTTTCCAGTTCTTCCAGTGTGTGAAAGTTTCCATCTATAGGGAGCTTGTCATATTTCATTGGTGCCTCTGAACCACGACCTTCATATTGCAAAAGGTATTTAAACAAACTCCGCCTCGTCTCTCTTACATCCTTGGGCAAATTTTCCTTTATTTTAATAGTTTTGTAATCAGGGATTTCTGATAGTTTGCGTTTGTTTTTAAGTATATCCTTTTTTAATATATTTGAGACAAGAGTTATTCTAACTGGGCTTTCTTAATATTGGCTATTAACTATTTGAATTCTTTTAATATCATATTTTCTAATATTTGATTCAATGGAGTTGAATAATTTCTGCGAAAAAAGTCTGCTATATCCGGATTATTTTTTCTTATAATGCCAAAAATAATAACATTTTTTATTCTATTGTTATATTCGTTCTTCCGGTTTTGGTTATTCACTTCTTCCATAATTGATTTTAGTTCGGTTTCAATGGTTTTCACGTCTGGTTTTCAATGGTTCCATCAATTTTATTTTCTAGGATGTCTAGTTTGAAATCAAGATTACCCATGTTTTCTTCAATTATGTCAAGTTTATTGAGTTTAATTAAAATTGCAGATAATTTCGTAAATAATTCTTATTTTGACATATTGTTGGGCTGAGTCTGTTAATATCTAAAGTTAGGTAATATGGATATACTATTGTGTATTATATTATTTACGTTGGAAAGTATATTTATTAACGGTCAGCTGTTATATAGATAAGTTACCTGACATTGAGCTTGGATGATGTGGCTGCCTGATCAAGCCAGCAATCTTGATAACCAAGGCAAGGCCCCATATTTGGCAAAATAGTCCACTGTCACTGTGGGACAACCTATTGTACATTTTTTACCAAACTTTGCTAATCACTGTACTATCACATAAACTTTCACCGCGCCAAATATGTAACGTGGAGACGATATTACTCACTCAATGGCCAAAGACGAACTCCTCCCCATTGTTTAGATTATATTTTTATAAAAAGGTTCTTGTGAGGGTGAATACCAAATAAAATAAAACAAATGTTCAGAATAATTTTGTTGAATTAAAATTAAATCGGACTCGTTATCCTTTTCGAGCTGGTTCCAAGCCTTCTTTTCTGACAGGACCCCAGTGTTCCGATTGTCCTAAACAACCCGTGACTCAGTCAATCCCACCAAATATTCGCCATTCTTCTTCCCTGTCCTCCTCCAATCTCTTGTTCATCGAACATTTCGTTAATTACCAAATAGATGCTCTCTAAGGTATTCGCTTAAATCGATCAGAAGTAAATAATGGCTTTATTGTTTTTGCCTATTTACATTGCTTTTCTCGCAACCAGTTTACATTCTATTGGTTTATTTGAGTTTATTTTTATTCTTCTCTCGAGTTACTTAGTCTTTTTTTTTTGTCCCATAAAATATATTTTTTTTTATTTTATTTTTGACAGCACTGTAAATACTTTTTGACTTTTATTATGTACCGTTTTTGTCATATTTATATTCCTTTTTTGTTGTGTTTCTATTTTTTTTTTAAATTCTAAATGGACCTAGTCCCAGTATAAAATTAATTTTCTATTATATCCAAAATATGAGGATTTGGGTTTAGTTAGTGGTCCATGGATAGAAGTTTGTAAGAAGAGATTGGTGGTATCGGCATCGAGCCTTCGGGTTCACTAAGCCTTATTATTATTATCCAAAAATGTGTACTTGTTTCTCATTATTTGCAAAACGAACTATCTTTATATTATATTTTATTATTAATTCACGCTATATTTATTTTCAATTTATGTCATTTTGCGTCAATAGATTTGTGTAAGATTGTGGCAAATCTGAACTCCATCCAAGTTTCTACAAGTTGCCCAACGATGTCGCTGGCCCTTAAAAACAGATCTCGCCTGTTCAAACTTTACACCCCTCGGGGAATTTTCAAACTCTGTTGGGCTGCTTCCAAGAAAATGATTTGCTTTAATTTTGCCTTTTTATGAATTATATTAATTGGAAATATTATCATTCCCGTCCTAGTATTCATGGAAAAGTTACTTATCCTTATACCATTTCACCATTTTGATTTTCTAAAAACTTGAACATATAGAAAAAAAATTGTGAAACAATATTTGATCTGACACATTCGTATAAATGTTCTACGTAACAAATTTGGATATTCATTACTTTTTGTAATGTAGTTTTCTGTTCTTAATATTGTTTCCTGACTATTAGGTTGTGAGAAGTTTTGTGCCTCGCGTAAAATCAGTTTTAGTGAATTTTTTTGCGAAGCTGCGAATTTTGATGTAGGTAGCTCAATAAACATTTTATTGAACCACGGAGGCAATTTATTAAGTAATCTTTTACAAAATTATTTTCTTGAAAGGTATTTTCTAGAATTTTCAAAATAGTCTTTTCCGTTCCGGACTTTGGACTACCGTAAAACTTTGGCCCAATTTTTTAAAAATTTTTAATCACCCTTAAATTTTTTTTGTAACTTTCCTATATCTAAGCTATGGTAACCTTTATTACACAACTAGACTACCCTAAATTTAATTTCTAATGAGTTTAACAAAAAAAATTAAGTTTTTCTTTATTTTTTTTATTTTTTTACTTGAGCCAATGTTTCCCTCATGTTAGGGTTACTTTGGCTCAATGATATTTTACCTAATTTAAAGCATTGTGGAATTAGGTTGGGTTAATGAAAGACTAGGGTTAGTAAGAAAATTCATTTATAAGACAGAAAAATACATTTAAAATTCATTTAAACATTCTTGTTTTCATAAAAAGGTACAAAAAACTAACAATTTAAAAAATACACATTTATCATATGCCTCTCTAATTGCTGACAAGGAAGAGTCCTCTTTTCACCCAGTTTTGGAGGGTCGATTATCTTCTTTATAGCAGCCCATTCTTAAACAAAGTTTCCCATGCACTCAACATCGGCACATTCATCCGTCACATTCACAGTTATCCCAGGGAACTCTAGCCCGTTCCATTGCACAACAACAAAATTCCCTTCTTTTAGATTTGCCTTTAAATTTTCTTTAGGAGTACTTTCTGGAGGTGTATTGGTGTTTTCTTCTGGAGATTCGTTACTATCTTGAGGATTATTGCCATTTTGGGAAGTAGGTGGTACAACTGAGTCAACCAATTCCTTTTCATCATCACTAGAAAAAACGAGGTCGCTGTGGCCTGAAGAAATGAGGCTGTAGTTATCAATATCTTCTTCTGTTGATGAGATGTTATGTTTTCTTGTAGTCTTCCTCTTCAGGAATTTGCCATTTACTTTCTTTTTTTCAATTCTCTCTGTTGTATTTTTTCAAGTTTTTGTTTTTCTCTTAATTCTTGTTTTTGATTTTTTTCATGTCTCTTTCTCTTTTCTGTTGTTCTTTCTGATACTTTTGCATTTCTTGATATTGAATATCTTGGACTGCTCTTACCAGCAGCAACTTCCAGTGTTTATCTTTAAATTGTTCTGGGCTGAACAACCTCTTTTCTTTTTTGTTCCAAATGGTGAATGAAAGTTTTTCCAACCAGATCCAAATTAACAAACAAAACAGACAAATCCTTAGAAGGTAACCGTTTTAAACCTTTTTTTTTATTAATAGGATGTATTCCAGCCTTCTTAAATCCAGACTTAAAATTTCTTCGGCTCCGTCTTCCGCTTCCTCCTAGCTCCTTGGGATCTGTTTAGAGAGTCCCTTTCTAGTGAGTCTTCGACCCCCACCTTTAGTTAATTCTTCAGTCAGCTTGACCATAAGGGGACCATGAGGGACACTATTCTACTTGCGTGACCTACTTCTCGTAAACCAACATTGTTCTTTGTGCAAAAAAAATTTACTTTCATGATGCCCCCCCCCCCGTAATGCATAGCAATAACTACAAAAATAAGTTTTCAAATGCACGACTTACTTTGGCCCACAAAACAGGTGGGCCAAAGTAGGTCGTATATTTGAGGTTACCAGAGCTGTTGTTATTTTATATTTTTTTACCGAAAACCTAAACGGTAATGACAAATACAACTATACCACGGCCTACCGTACTAAGCAAATTAGTTAATTAGGTACTTACCAAAGTTGTAACATACGTGGAACGGTTTCGAAAGTTGAAAGTTTGAGAGTAAATAAAACACGTGTTTTCACAAGGTTAAGAAATCCACAGGTCCTGATACTAGCAGACAACTATCGAACTATTTCGTGTACATCAGTGCCGACTTGGGGCTTCAGCCTAGCAGAAACTGCAGTAACTAGTTGAACAACTACTACTTGAAAGTATTTAGAGAACGTTTTATCTTTTCCTACATTCGGGCCAAAGAAGGACCCTAGGGCCAAAGTAGCCCGGTATTACTAAGCTACGGTAATCAATAGCTTAGTGTCACTTTATATCACTAGTTATAATTAGGATAGATATCTTTAATGAATACGTGACAGTAGAGCCATTTTACTTCTCTTCTGAAGAACGGCACTACCAAGGATTTTTTATTTGTAACTTTATTGTAAAACTTATGGTTTAAGGGTCAATAACTATTTTTAGTAACTAAAAGTCTCACTATGCAAAGTTCACTTTTTTTTTTTAAATTTCGAGCTTTTACTCCCTTGGGTCATAAGCCGAACCCCATACATTTAATCGCCAGTAATCTCTGTGCTCCTAATCTCCCTCCGATAAGCCTCTTGCTGCCATCACCTTTTCTTCTCCTTGCAGCCAAGTTTTCCTTGGGCGGCATCTTTTTCGGCTCTCGTCTGGGACAAAGTCAAATATGATTTTTGACCATCTCTCAGGCCCCATTTTTCCGAGATGGGCGTACCAGTGCAGTTGCCTGATCCCAAATTTGTGCATTATCGTATTACTCGCTCGAAATGACATTTTTTAGGTGTGAAAATTATAATTCGATAAGATTATTGTTTGAGTGGCAAAATAATTAAATCTCGCTATCAAAATAAAAATATATATAGATATTTTTAGTTCCCTCATTTGCCGATATGTGACGTCGTCACATTGTAGATACAGATGTTTTACATGAAATCGATACTGTTGAAGTGATAGTAAAATTAAAAGTATTGGCAGGAATATTACATCACATCATTCCTAAGGCATACTATTTTATTTGACAGTGAAAGCGATATTTTCATTGCATATCACTTATCATAATCGATTGCTGATATGATATATTATACTGATTCTCTCCAATAAAATATTATAAACTACTTATTTTGCAAAGATCAATTAAAATACATACTCGAGGTAACAATATTTACGAATGACTTTTGATAGGAAATGGAATCTTTTAGTATTGATTTTTGAAGGGCTTAGAAGGCTTTGAAACAAACACATCTAATATATCATTTCTGCCATTAAAATGTAAGATATTTTCTTAGGTATTAAAATTGAAAAAATAAATTTGGAAAAATAATGGATGTGCCCGATTTTGAAACCAAACGCCTCAATTAGTATATAACATAATCTTAAACTGAAACTGAGGTAAAAACAGAGTGTCTTAAATATCCTGATACTATATTTATATTCCACAATATATATGCACAACATTGCCAATGTTCAATTCTAAAACTGGTAATAACATTGAACCACGAATACTGCGAGTCGACCACGAGAGGTTGGTTGATGCTGGAGAGGATTATGTTGAAGAGCTGTCAAGAGACTGTTTCACCTGCCTAATCCCCCTAAGACCTCAGGATTGGGAAGACAATCCTTGCCTATCATTTTAGGCAGAGGTGACATCCTCAAACTTCAGTTGTAGTTTCAACTCCATTCCGCAAACTAAACCTTATCTTCCCGGTCCCAGGATTTATGGATTTCTGAAAGTAAATTTCCAGAAAGTAAAGAAAGGCATATTAAAAAAGAAATATTTTTTTATTTTTCTCGGGTTTTCCTCTAGGGGCTATGCAAAAACAATGCTATTTTATACCTATTATAGAGTTTAACATGGGTCTTTTTTTATTTAAAAATATGTCATTCGACCCCAAATCTTTAAGGGAGCCACACAGGCATCGGCAACAACTAATCACGCAACAAATAAATTAATTAACCTCAAGTATAATGAGAAGTTTTGTGGTAACAAATGTTTTTCTTAGAAATTCTATCATTACATTTGAAGTAGGAATGTCCCTATCAAATTGTTACGGGCGTACAAAGGAAGGCGGAAGCGGGGGATTAGCGGCTTAACTCCGTCAGCGGGAGAAGTTAAAACAGGATTAGGACGGTTCTAGATCGTCTCCTTTTGTCGGCAAGGGATTAAGAATATTCCAGAATTATCTGGCCCCTTCGAGTTCTAGAATGTTCGGCTTTGCCTCTTTAAATACTTCCCCTCAACTCGAGGCAGTCAGTCTTAGCCTGAGAGTAGACCAGTGAAGATCTGTGATAAGTGTAATAAGTGAGTGTCAGTGTGATAAACTAGTCAGTGTTGAACCGGCCCGTGTAATAAGTGTATCAGTGAACTGTGACAGTCTCGCGAGTGTAATAAACTGTTTCTGTTTGTTACTGTGTGTCAGTTTGTGATACTTGAAGAATCTTACGGTCGGTGGACTAGTGAACTGTAAGTGTTAATTTTTAGTTATAAATTGTAGTCATAGAAACTATTGTAACTAGTTAAGCTATCTAGAATTAGTAATATCTAATATTATTGTAATAATTAAATAGGAGTTAGGCCTAGATTATAATATTTAGAATATTGTCATTATAAATTTATATTAGTTTAATAATTTAATTGTTAATAATTTACTTGTATCCTTTTTATCACTTTTGTTAATAAATATTAGTATCTTCAGTTAAGGAATTGTTTAATTCATTTTAATACCCAGTAGCCCGTAACAAAATACTACATATCTCTATACATTCAAAATAGAAAACAATATAGAAATGATAACCGGTAAAAATTAAAAGAGTTATTAACCATTAAAACATCAAATTGAAAGTATGAGATAGTAACTAATGGGACACAATTATAACATCACCTTGAACCAGTTTTTCTCCATGAGACCAATTTGATTCAGCTGTTGGAAAAGGTTTAATTTAAATGGTTATTTTCTGTATTTTTCCTTATTTAGTATAAATTATTCATCCTAAACCTGTACATTAGATGTAAGTTAACCTTTACCTAAGGAGGTGAAAAAACTTCCATCTTATGGGAGGCGGGGTACTGAGTACCCCAGACATTATAATTAAACATAAATACTCAATTTTTTATTTTAATTAAATTAAAGTAATTTATTCTAATTATTTAAGCCTTCTTTTAGATATGTAGACAGTTTGATCATTAAAAAACTAATCTTGAGAAAAGAATAGGTATTTTTATAAAAACTTCGGTTAAATGGTTACAATTCATTATAAAGGTTAAAAACACTTATAGAAAAAATCGATTATTTAAAAAGGGATGTATAAGTAATACAAATATGTTTTGAAAATTTGAAAACAATGAATAATACAAAATGCTGCAACAGTTTATGTTTTCCTATTTCTTCGCACAGTTTGTGCATAGCACTCCGGAACGCTCCTTGCATGTTGGTTGTAGACAAGAGTTGCACACCTGCGTAGTTTTTTATCACTTTTTCGAGGATACTTGATACACCGAGTTTAGATTTTCTGGGCCTTTTTGGATATGTGTTTGGGGAGTAATTGTACTTCTTGGCACTTGTGGGCTCCTCCTTTTGAATATAACTCGGTGCTTGCTAGCGACCAGCGCCTTAGGGAGCCTAGGGTTTTCTATTATTCTCTTCAAATGAGGAGAGATAAGGCTGTTCCCTAATTCAGAGAAAAATCATGCATAGCCCGCATATTACTACTGTAAGCACATACTAGGAGGGGAGAAAAGTTTGTAAATAAACGTTTGTAGGGAGGTGGGGTACTCAGTGCCCCAACCAGTGACTTTCTCATGGTTTTAGTTGTTCAATAAATTTTATTAACTGATAAATTTAATCATTAATTGATTTTAGGAAAAGTAAAAAAAAAAAAAAAATTTTTTTAAATTCAGGTTTTGAGAAACGTTTCAAAGTCCGTTGGGAAACTGTATACCCCACGTCCTTACGTAAAGGTTAATATGTAATTTATGTTGGTTTGTTCACGGCACACCGTGGAAGTGAATCAAGAAAGCTGAGGACAGGAAATATCAGTTTTTAAAAATGGCAACCCTCGAAAACGCTCAGTTGTTCATCAGACGTGATGATAGTAAGTGGTCTGTCATCTTAAAATCATAAAATGTATTGCGAGCAGATCCAGGGCTACTGAGACTGAATAATGGGGAGCAGGACAAGAAGGCCAGAGCTAAAGAAAAACCATGAACAATGCAGACCCGCCTCAATATATGTAAATAACATTTTTTTCTCATGTTACTGAATTCAGTGTGAATTACTTCAATAAAATATTATGTTTCATGTTCAATACAGTCCACCACATTATTTTCAAAAGGTCCATTAAAGATTTCTGTAACAAAGAACCAGTAATCAAAATTAATGTTAATATCCCCATCTCAACGGGACTTCTCAATTTGAACATCAGCAAGATTAGTTATTTAATAAAAATAGGTACTATTAACGGATAAATGTAGGTGACTAGGTGGGCTAATGTGAAAGTGATAAGTTTTTTAAAGTGACTCCTATGTAATATATTATAGAGTTTAACAAGTGATGATAATTACATTCCACTTTTAGTATATTAAAACATTTTTTTACTTAAAAGGTGAGCTAATCATAAATAAAATTTCAATTTATGTTATATTTTCTTATTATATAACATGAGAAAATGCACCGTTTTGTATCATAAAAGTAGTTAGAACAGAAAAGTTAGATTTTGGATCTCATACACAATTTATCTCCCTCCTCTTGGGATTGGTGAATAATATTAAAAAGTTCCCGAATATTAATCTTAAAATTAACTTTTAGAATTTTAACGAACCACTTTACCTTCTGTTTTTCTTTAATCTACATACCTTAAAAAGATACATAAATTAAATACTTACAATCAAGGAACATAGCAGTAATCAAAAATCAAAAATATTAAGCTTCATTCCAAAACCTGCATAGAAAATTTCTACTTATTAAAACATAACAGCAGTTATTACTGTAGGTTATATGATAATAACTTACATAGATATGTAGAGTACTTTGAGGAACGACAGGGATTGACATACTTGCAATATTAGCTGGGGACTGAAAGGACTCAAAAGGATAAATCTTTCATAAAAAAAACGAGATTATTGGATTAAGTTCTGGGGAAGATGCTATAGAGTAGGTACTGGTTTTCCTTCTCTTTTTTAAGTCTTTATTTCTTTTACCTGTTTAGTCAGGGAGCAACTAGCTTTTTATCTTTAAGATGGAGGATCGATTTAAATATAAAAAATATGTATAATCTACTTTCGTTCTCACATGTAAAGCTCTGAAACATACAACATTTTTACTCATCATTCTTGTTTTATGTAGGCAGAGAAATAAGGGTGGCTTTATGAATAAATGCGTTGCAACTCGGCCGTGGTAAAGGGCAATAGAGGTTGTTAGTATTGGCCCTGAGTTTGATGTACTCTTACACACTAACCAACCAAGCATGTCAACAACAAACTTCAACTTGACGAAAGGGCCGGCAAGTGTTGAGCGGTGTTTATTAACCAAATTGGTTCGCAGTTTACTAACCGAGTCGGTCAATAGAGGAAGATAGTCCTCTTCAAAACCGCTTTGAGGTCTTTGCCACTTATAATTACTGAAATTTTGTTAGTTTTTTCTTTGAAAAAACAAAGATAGACATCACCACAGGTGATGTATTTTTTTTTAAGTGAAAATATTATAGCCGCGTTCAGCGACTTTTGGTAGGGGTAAACTTGGGGCATCCCGTCAGCAACATGCTCGAGGATGGCAACTCCTAGCAGCCTGTGCATGAGTTATATAATTTCTGTAAATCAACCTTAGTTTAAAGGTTAGAATTCCATAGATTTAAGAATATTTATATTTATCTAAAAAATCTTTTATTAGTTGTACTATTGGTACTTATAATAAGCTGAAACACAAATAACTGATTAACCTTTTCGTTTCCCATAAAATATTTTATTTGCAATAGTTAAATGCCTTGTTTTACGAAATAATTGTATTGTATAATTGCAATTAAATTATTAATATTTTGTAATGAGCGTGTGCAGCCCATATTCATTTAATTTAATACATTCATATTCATTTAAAATATATGTTTTGATTAATAAATAAACAATAAAAACAACTTAATAAGTGTATAGTTATTTATCGTGTGCCAACGTTTCCGTTTACCTCCTCATTTTTCTTTCCCTTTATATTATGTTTACATTTTATCCTTTCTGTACATTTATTTTCTGCATTTTATATTCGTATTCTTTAATTATTATATCTGTCACTATTTTAATTTCTGTTCATCATCTGTAATTTTATTATTATCTGTCACTATTTTAATTGTATTATATTCTGTAACCACTTTCATATTCGTTATCTTTAATTATCATATCTAGTCACTATTTTAATTTCCACATTACTTGTCACTTCCACATTGTTTGTTTCTCTCTGCTAGCCCTGAAGATGGCCTGAATTGTTGGCCGAAACGTCGGCACACAATAAATAAGTATACACTTATTAAGGTGTTTTTATTGACTGCACAGCCAACTATTTCTTCCTTACAATAAATAAACACTTTGAAAATGTTATGATTATAGTTTGGAGTGTCAATATATCTGAAAATCAGACTAATGTTAATTATTTAATTTTACAAAGTTGTAATATGAAGGCTATTATTGATCTAGAAATAAAAAAGAACATAATTAGTCTAAAGTATTGAGTTTTCATTTCTGTTAGGAATCATTATAGCCATTACACCCTATTTAATTTTTTTAAAAGGTTTTTTCAGTTCCAGGCTTCCTTCAACCAAATACTTCTTTAATTTATTCGTCATTATTATTAATTTATTATTAATTCGTTGTTCCATTTTCTTTAAGCTTATACAACATCCTCTCTCAGACCATGACCATGCAGACTTTCTTTCTACCATCTTTTTCCTGGCCTTCCTCGCCGTTTCCTCATTTTAGCAATCGAATTGAAAATTATATTGGGCAATCTTTCCGCCTCCATTCTTCTGAGATGACCAGAAATACTTTCATTCCAGGAGGACTATTCTAATTTTTTTTCTCTATGTTTTGTAGGACGCTTTGTTGTGTTTGCATCCCTTCTCTCCTCCAATAGTCCATCTCAGTGGAATGTTGCATTTTTCATTAAGCAGCGCTTATCGTCTATTCCATTATTATCATTTGTTGACTAACATTAGAAAAATATTTATAAATTAAATTTTAATTTTCCAACCATATCGTGAGTGTTATTTTTTATTTTGGTCCGAGTATAAATTAGGGCAGTTATATTTAATAAACTTGATAGGTAAAAACAGTTAAACTCCTGTGGAACGTGTGACTTTTTTTGTCAACAATGAAATAATCAGTAGATAGAAGAAAGATTTAAAATCAAACCACGCGTTCATGAAACAAGAATAATTGTTGTCAACCGCCATCTCTAATATCATAAAAAAAATGTCTGAAAAAATAAATTAGGTTATTTTGTACGCCTCAGTTTTGTGCAAGTGAAACCAGGCTGGATGTTGAAACCTCTTTTCAAACCCTAAACAAAACAGTCCCTTCAAATTTATTCATCCCTTCTCTGTACCAACAACACGCTTTTCATTTTCACCGGATTCCGTTGAAAAAAAAAACCGGTTGTTGTTCCTGGATCTGTGTATGAAATCGCACGGTTTATAATTCTCGTTTCCTTTCATTTCCCAGGTGTAGGAATCCGAAAATCTGTTATTGTTCGATGACTCACATAAAACGAGCTGCAATGGGTTAAGATACTGCAATAGTTTTTTCTTTTAGATTTTTGACTAGAAACAATTTGTTTAATAGAAAATATTTATTTTTGATTGATTCCTTTAAAAACATTTGCAATTTATTTAATGTCACGGTATCTGTTCCACCTATTGTAGCGTGCAGTTGAGTCACAACAAGTTTTAACTGTTTATTTGTATATTACGAAATTCGTAAATACGAAAAGTTATCTTGAACTTTAGTACGTAGAAATGGGAAATGATTACCGAAATCTACTCATTACTCATAGTTACATTCTCTTTTCCATATTAAAACTAACGATTGCTGTATTTTTGGAAAATATTTAAACATTTTAGTATAGCAACTGACTATGGGATAAAACACACCCAGCTAATTTTTAAATATGCAACCTATTAATCTACAGAAAAAGACAGAGTTTTTATACTGTTGATCAGGAAACCTATATTTTGAAAATGACCATTTAAGTCGAAACGTTTATAGAAAATAGATGTAGCAAATAAATTTGGACTAAAGGTTTTTTGTATTATACACCCTTAAAAAGTAGATAATATGTAAATTCCAGTACCTTAGAAGATTAATATTGAGAAATATAGAAAATATATAAATCTAAATTAATATAAATATAAATAAATAAAAATAAAAAATAAATAAATAAATAATAAATAAATAAAAATTAATATAAATCTGGAAAAAGGCCGCATAATAAAAATCATAAAGAATTTATAAATGTGTCAAAGATATTTCCGATGGTTTAGTCTAGACATTTTGCCTAACGCGACACATTGCCGCCTTATTTCTCACGGCTATAGTCCGGTTCTAAACCTGAAGTTTCGGGAGCTTGTTTGACTAAACGAGCGATAAATATGATAAAGAAAATTTTTAAATTTCGGAGTTATCCGCTTTTGATCCCAAACGCCTCATATTATGTTATATAAAAATGAGTTTCCTTGTCGTTAAAAATTATCTTTAATGGCCAAGTTTTTATACCCTTATATTATTTAATACTTTAACAACAGTGATCAGAAGCTTTTGTACTATTATCCTAAATAAATTATCATAAATTAAAAATGACTAAACGAGGAATTTTATGTTATTCCATATAACTTTAAAATTTCTCATCTTTTGGTTAACAGAATTGAATATTTCGGGAATAGTGATAACTTCCAACATAAAAAAATGAAGTAATTTAAAAGAAAAATACCGTTCTGATCCCTACTAGTACCGATAGTTTAAAAAGAAAAGAATTATAAATTAATTTTAATAAATTCAAAGCTAATTGACTCCAGTGCATCTAAAAAAAATAAACCAAAAATATTCCTTTATTGCTTTATTTCCTATTTGGTTCATTTCCTAGCAATTGTATAATGCACAAACCTATTAGTAACTACATATGTTTCAGAAAGAATGGAATAGTTTCCTTTATTGAGTGAAAAAAAAAAAATACCCCTTTTGCTTGGTTTGATTTTTTGATATTCGAAACCTGATTTTGTTCCCGATGATTCAGTTGTCTTTGAACAAATGACCGACAAATCGGCGGTTATTGTTTTAACCAGATTTAATTTTACAGCTCATTATAACCAGATAAGGTTTCGATTGTTTTTTAATTTTATTTTAATGATGTAATCGTTTAGTTTATTCATTGAAGCTTCATTTTCGTTTATGAAATATGATCAGTTAAATATAAAATTCCCTCACCTGTGACATTCTCATTACTGTGATAATTAATTAAGTCGTTAAGCCGTTTTCTAAAATCATTCAGACTCCTCCAATATATCCTGATCTGTATCATTTTAACGAAACCTAGGTCGTTTTTAATTTGTGGAAAACACATAAATTAAATGGTGCACTAAAAATATATGATTGAAAAATATGTCTCTCTTATTAGTTCAGTTTATTTGAGGTAGATCATTTAATTTTATTTTTATAATAATTTAATTAGGATATTGGCCCCATTGGCGTTGCTTCTACTGCTAGGATCACAAAATAACTTGGCTTTAAA
Source organism: Arma custos (assembly GCA_037127475.1). Classification (NCBI taxonomy): domain Eukaryota; kingdom Metazoa; phylum Arthropoda; class Insecta; order Hemiptera; family Pentatomidae; genus Arma; species Arma custos. Next base: position 11,621,789 of record CM073764.1, read on the forward strand.
TATTTATCAGTGAAAATTAGATTTTGATGTCATTGTGTTATAGATACAATTAATGTATTTATTTTTATTATATTTATTATATTAACACTTTATTGAAATATTACAATCTGCCACTTATGGGAAATAAGTAATAGTGCTGTGTAGCTTACAGTCATTCCATAACAAAGCAATAATATAAACAAAATAAAATAAAATAAAATAAATTAATATATACATGCGGTAACAGAAAGAAATTAATGCGGTAATAATAATATTAAAGTAAAATAAATAATAAAGTAAAATAAATAATACTAATAATAAAATAAAATAAAATGCACACATTCATACCCTATTTACAATTTGCCTGGGGTCCCCGAACTGAGCTTCTTCCCCAGGAATGAGGGCAAAGCAGGAGTCCGGGAAGCCCCAGCCCCCTTTCCCAGCCACGTCACTGGCATTAAACGCCAATGGAAGCTGGTAAGGGCGCTTCACACACACACACATACACACACAGGTCGTGAGTGGAGAATCTGGCCAGTGCCAGTACTCCAAATGGCATTATTACAACAGATCTCGGGCCCATTGCCGGTTTAGACGGCGGGGTGGGTTATATGGATGTGTGGAACTGGATAGTGACTGAGCCAGGGGGTTGGGATGACAGGCAAGGTTTTGGTGAAAGTTTGAAAATTTAGTAGGGATGAGGTCGAGGACGAAAGGAATGTTGAGATCTTTATGGAGGGTTTCGTTGGAAACATAATAAGGAGCATCGACAATAGTTCTCAGGATTTTGGATTGAAAGGATTGAATGCGTCTGATATTCGATTGTTTTGCTTTCCCCCACAGTTCCAGTCCATAGGTCCAAATAGGTTTGATGATGGTCTTGTATATTTGTAATTTATTGTCTATTGAAAGATCGGAGGTCCGACATAGTAATCTGTATAGTTGGCTAAATCGTCTGTTAAGTTCTTGTCTTTTGAGTCTGGTATGAGGATTCCATGTAAGTCTTTTGTCTAGGAGGAAGCCAAGATATCGTACTGTGTCGGAAATAGGTAGGAACAATTAATGTAAAGTTGCTACATTGTTATAGTAGAGATGTTATGAAAATTGCTTTTGTACCTACTCTCTAAAACATTCAACTTTATTACAACCATTATATTGATTAATATTTTTTCAGGTTAATTAATAATTGCAGTCCCGGTAGGTGTCCCTAGGATTTTTTAAAGAGAGTAAAAAATCCTTGGTTATGCTGTCCTTCCTGAGGGACGTTAAACGGGTTCCCGATCCTGTACGATGTAAGGTACTAGTTGAAAATCCCTATACTAATTAAACCTGGATAGGCAAAACTTAGGGCTATCGTCCAATTAGCCACATCGGCATAAAGTGACGTTGTATATCTAATCTTTAAATGCCTTGAAAAAAATGGTTATTTGGATACACATGGAAACTATGCGTGATAGAAATAGAAGACTATTATTATTATTAATTTAATACAAGAAAGCTTTTCTGGAAGATTGATTTGAATATTTTTTTTACCAGTTAATCGCACTCATAAGTCTCTTCCCCAACTGACAAAAAATAAAGTAAGGTAGCTTTAGCAATTTTTTTCAAGATTAACTAATATGTATAGGTCGGCTCTAAAAGAAATAAACTGCAAAAAAAGGAACCAGGATTCTAACACTGCTATAACCTTTATTTACATCTATCAGTTTTCTCTATAAAGCAGGGTTTGGGTATGAATATCGAGATATCACTCATTATTTTTTTAATAATAATTTTTTGAAAATCCTTTGTTAAAGAAAATTGCTTTATAAATACACAAATATATTTTGTAAATTCTCCTTGTGACCTTTGTGCAACCTCACGTATTAATCGCTCACGACTTACACATTCTTCTCTCTGTGGGCAATAATTTGGGCCAACTGATTATCATCTTCATTAAGAAATATTTCGGAGTAGGATTTCTCATCCAAGTTTGTTATATTTGTTTTTCGATCCATTGATCATATAATTAATTACATGATGTGGAGAAATATCCTTGAATCATGTAATGAGTATGCGAAATAACAAATATACTGAATTAAAACATAATTTTTACTTTAAAAATTATTTACTGCAATCAACTCTTCCCAGGAACAATTTAGAATTTGCCTTTCAGGGGCAAATAGTAATTTTCAGATTAAAATATTCAAACCTTTATTTATGTCACATCTTAGCATGGATATTAAATTGACAGATATTATTTACCCATTAAAAGTCCTATATTGAAGAATGGATACTATTTATTATTAATTGCAAATCCAGAAAGTCTTTAATGAAATATTAAGGATTCAAATATTAATATTTTTTTAGTGAAAATATTAATTTTTTCTTTCTTAATAAACTGAAGTTCTTTAACATAATTAAAAAGTTATTCTTGAATTTAATGTTTTATTTATTATTTTAATCAATTATTGTGGTACTAAATAATATTACCTTTCTATATATTTTGAAATTAGTGTTAGGATTTTCTGTATATTGAAAGATAAATCGTATACTAGGATTTTATTACATCTCAATAAATCGGATTTAGGGTACTCAAGCACTTTAAAAAAAAATAACATTCTTTTTTCTAGAGTTAATTGACTTAATCTCCTTCTCCTATTCTCTCCCTCACTCTCTTCCAGAACGCATTATTAAACCCGATCAGATGGAAATCCTTGAAAGTTGCAGTCAGTTACCCGTTTCCTAAGAGCTAACGAACTGAGTACTCCTTAACTGGAAACAGGGGAGTCATTAGAAACACGGCGGTCGGAGTAAGAAGTTTATGCGCTAAATCCTGGGGCAAGTTGGCGCCTGAACAACTTAATATGCACACCGCTCTACGCACCATTAGACCGTCCTGGCGCTGCAACGTCTAACGTCGGTAACTTAGTCTGTTCCTCTCTCTCTCCTGCTGAGTATGTAACTAATCTATTGTTTGAATAATCATATTAGTTTTGAGGATATTTTTTATTTGTATCAATTATATAACTTTAGACATTATATTGTGTTGTCTGTCACGTTTTTTAAAATATACCATCAAAACTAGCAATTGATGTTTGATGAAATAAATAAACGCTTAGCGAATCCGAGGGCTCGATGCCGATACCGCTATCAAACCTTCCCCCACGGGACACCACCCATACCCAAATCCGCCAGATCACTCCTAACGCAATCCTCCCACCTACGCCTCGGTCCACCCCTCAAATGCTTCCCAGTCGTTACAGCTCCTATTATCATCTTAAGAATTCGTTCGTTACTAAGCCCAGCAACTTTACAGGCCCATATAATTGTTTGATGAAAACTATAGAAAAAAAAATATTTTTCTTTGTTATCCCAAATAAAAATAGATCTCACACGTATTCCGTTCATCGCAAAAAAAAAAAATGGGATATGGCTGTGCCATGGACACGCCCGTATATTTTGTAATATAAAATATTACTATTTATGCATTACATCAAAATAAAAGATAGTTCTTTACCACACACGTTCTAGATAATGGTCACCGGCGTTGAATGCTGGCCAAGAGCAATAATGTCGAGACATATTAATTAAGTTGAGACACAATGACGGCTACAGTAATTGTCCAATGATACCCTAGCTGCCGAGGTAACGCAACCTGGATGAATGGCGGTCGCAGTGATACTAGACGTGCACTGACTAGGTGGATACACAAATTCGTTCGAAAGTAACATCATGGACCCATTGATTTTTGTACGTACCGCACTGTTTCAATTCCGCTACTGCCTTTTCAGGGTAAATATTATTAAGCAGTTGTATGTGTATGTCTTTCGTAGGCTTCAATGAGCGCACAAACAATGGACGATCACACACATCACACTTGCGATGTATGTGATCGTCCGATGTATTGTTGACAAACGCCGTGGTGATACGTACACCAGCTGCTGCCCAATGTGTTTTAACGATTGACGATCGTTCACAATCGATGCCTGTACAGACCGTTGTCTATATGGAGCTGCAGATGTAAGAATCCGACCGGCCGGATTCATTCTTTTATGTTCCCGGCACTGTAACTTTAATAAACAAATATTATATGCTAACTTCTGCATGTGGTCTGTGGTTAGATATTTTACCGAACACTATTTAACTTAATGCTATTCTTTGGAAATCTTACTTTATTAAAACCACATTCCGGCTTAGAAATAAACATAATAATTATAATGTGTCATGTGCTTCTCGAATTTGTAAATGAGGTTCTAGAGGAAAAATAATAACAAAAACTAATTATTCCTTAATTTATTTCGTTAGCTCTTACTAAGAGAAGATTGGAAGGAGTGTTGTAAAATTTGAATTTAAATTAGGCCACATTTTAAAGCTTTATCTTCTGTCTCACATTAATTAACATCATGTTAAGAAGAGATATAATAATTCTGAAGTGTAAAAATTTCTTAGTGGTTGAAAAAATCTTTGCTAACCGTCAAGCAAAAAAATTTATAAATTGAGGTCCCAGCAGTGGTACAAGCAATGTGGTTATAAACATTGTTCTCAAGGAAACAAGATAACAAAACAGAACAATCTAAATATTCCTTAAATTTTTTTTTAACTGGCATAACATCAATTTCTCAAAGGAAGCAGGCATAAGTACCCTCAAGTTCTCTTAGCCCTGCCAAGAATAACAAGGCAAATAGAACAAAAAGCGCCCTGTGGAAGAAGGAAAAGAGGGAGAAGAAAACATAGCGGGGTGGCTAAAAGGCGTAGTGTTGTGCGGACCAGGGCGAGTAGGACGAGGTGGGCACTTGTTAAATGTGTTTGGACAAAGAATCGATCTTCCCAACACAAGTGTCGCTCCTTCGCTACTCCAAAGGATTACATATTTTCCACCGCCAGTTCAAATTTATATTTTCATTATCTCTTACTAAGGGAAGATTGGAAGGAGTGTCGTAAAATTTGAATTTAAATTACGCCACTTTTAAACCTTCATATTTTACCTCACTCTAGCCTCCGTTAACCATTTTATTTATTTATTTTTTAAAATTGGTTAATTTTTTTTGTTTCTCAAAGTGAATCCATTAATTTACTATTTATGGTGAATTATGTTATTGGCATACCTCGATATAATTTCTGAACAAAAAATATGCAAATGGGGCTTATTCTTTATTTGTGGAAAAACCTAGCAATTGAGCCTGATACCGGACAAATCACTTACCTAATATCTGATATGAAGAACTTGAGAAGCCAGCCAAACTGATGTTGAACCTTAGTCCAGCAAGTCCTTTTAAGTTCTTGGCTGTCCAGTTGATGTTAGGGCGGGTCCAGTTGTAACCTCATTCTTACGGATCCCTTCGATAAGTATGTCCTAGACGTCTGCAGAAAACTTGATGCTTTGGGCACCTAGGTAGGTCTTGGGCCAACTGCTGTACAAACTCGGTTCCACACATTTCAGCATTCTTTCTAAGTTTTCTATGGAAGCGTCAGTTAACATACGGTGGACGACTTGTAAGAAAGATATAGATTAACTAGCTTTTGCCCACGGCTTCGCTCGCGTGGAATTTGCTCTGCCACATAAAGTTTGTGAAAGATCATATTAAATGAATAATTTAATTTTTTTTTTTTTACTGTAAGTTACTCGTACATCCCAAATATCAGATGTCTAACTTCAAAACTGACGGATTCTATACAATCTTTGAACCCCTATTATATTAAAGAGGAAACCCTTGGGGTGGAATCATCCAAATTTCTTTCTTATATTATACAAAGAACCTATCTGCAAATTTCAAGATGCTATGTTCCTGATTTGCCTTTAATTATGTATTATAATGGATTCTCCACAGAACACAAAAAACTATCTGGGGGCATGTGCCCACGTGAACCCCCCTAAATATGCCCTTGCTATAGCCTATGTGTTATCAGGATGTATTCTATATTACTCAATATGTTTAATTCTTTCATTAGTTTTTGTGTGAAGGAGTAACAAACTTACATACACACTTTCACATTTATGATATTAGTGGGATATTAAAACGATAGTTTCACTCATGTTCTTTCTGTTATTTTAACAACTATTATCATTTGCCTTTAATTATGTACTGTAAAGGATTCTCCACAGTATCTAAAAAACTATCAGGGGGGGAAGGGTACCTGCCCCCGTGCCCTCCCCCATAAATCCGCGCTTGCTATAGCCTATGTGTTATTCTGATCCATAACCTATATTACTGTAAAGTTTCATCCAAACCCGTTCAGTAGTTTTTGGGTGAAAGAGAGACAAACATACAAACTTTCGCATTTATAATATTAGTAAGATTGAGATTGATGTTGATATTGAACATACAAATATACAAGAGAAATTCTTATGAACTAACTAGTCGACTTATTGACTATGGACTATCGTTATGACTTATTGACTATGGACGACATTTAGCTTAGAGACTACTCCCTTACATACTATAAACTACAACATCTCCTCTCTACTTTCCACTCTCTCATCACCTCCTACCTTCTACTCTTTACCTTCTCTTACCTTCCTAATCTTAGAGCTAGTATATATATATATAATACTCGTACATGTAAATGAAGAGGGAAGGACAAGGAAGTTTACATTGCTGACAACACGGAAGCATTGATGAAACTTCCTTGTTACAAATTCAATTTTTAAGCAATTTACTTAAGGTCATTGCCATGTAATTCTAGAATTAGTCTCTACCTATGTACTGAACTCAAGACCATTTATGGGTTGTAGTCCCACAGTTTTTTTTTCCTAGTACCAAAGATTATTAATTATTAATAAATGTGATATAAGTAAGAAAGGGTATTAGACTATAACTCCAACCCAGTTATCTCTATTTATTTGAATATTTAAATAAGTATTGTACCGACGATTGTTACCTTACAGTCTTTAGCCTATCGTAACAAAGGAAAGGTTTTACCAATAGATGGCCTATTGCAGATGGAATACTTCCCTCATCAGAACTCTCTCCGATCTCTACACTCGAACACGTTTAGCCCCACACATCTTCCCTTTATCGAATTCCTCTCGGATCTCCGATTTCTAGAGACTCCTAAAATAAGCCGGTTACTAATTAAGTGTTTAGCCATCAAGTGCTCGCGCTGTGAATACTTACTCCAGTCAGATTGTCTCAGTTATGGCTTGTCTTGAATATTAACGATATGCTAACACGATCTAATTCCAGGCTGGGTTCGCCCCCGCTCCGATCTAACGCCGCTTTGGTAAACAGTTTCCTTGGGATCGATTTCCGATTCAACACTTATTTACACTCGGAATTCTTTTACCGACTCCATAGTAACGTGTCCCGAATACTTCAGTAGCAGTTTATTTTATCTACTTCTAAAGGTGTTTAGTAAGATGATGCAAAAACGCCAAATTGGTAGTTCGATGACCATCATCATATCCAGGAAAAGTTAAATTCTACTTTAAGTATATAACAACAAAGAGAAGGTTTACATAAAACATGGTACTGCTTATTATATTGATTATGTAATACTCAAGTATGAAAAATAAAAATAAAAGAAGGAAGGTATCATGACGTACAAGCTTCAAATTTCACTTTTAGAAATCTTAAATTATAAACATTTAGAAATCTTGACGCGTCTACGTATATAGCTCAAACAGTCAAACATCTGCTACAAGGCTGTCGAACTCAAGCGACGGAAATTACGGCCTTTAAAATTCTTAAGAAATAGATATTGTATGGCTACTAGTACCACGTAAGAGTTACGACGCTCTATTCAGATTCTTAATGAAAATAATTAATCATACCGAATCTTTAACATCTTTTTTTTAAGAATAATTTATTGATATTTACAACAGTAATTATATTTCATCAAGTAAATCTGCTGTAAGAAGCAAGGACGTGAAAAGAAAGAACACTTGCGGAGAAACTATCCATTGATAGGACTCCAATAAACTTCTACAGTAGAAGGTCTCGAGGCCATCTTCTTTTCAGACGGCTCGGAGGGTTATCAGGAATATTAGGGGAAGCAAGTTGAGAGACTAGCGGATTCAAGTTCGTATGGAGCTTTTCATGGAAGGATAGGTATCTAGTTTGGGCCAAATCAGCAACATATGGGATATCAACATCTAAATTTTATAATTTTATAAATGTATGAACTTTATGCCTATTTAAAGCTATATGTAATTAGGATGTTGTACTACTTCATTTACAACATCCTTAATTTTTAATTTATCGTTAGAGCGTTTTTTGGCCACATGAAATTCAATGCAACGAAATTTATTTTTGTATCTAGGAATTTTGTTATAACTGATGAACATCGGAATATAATTTAGCAATATGTACCAGTTAGACATATTCAATAACTCGTGAAGGTATTCAAATATTTTCAAAATTAGCATTAGCACGAGGTTAACAGCCGTTGTCAACCGTTGATAATGGTACTACTATTTATCTCAGATTGAGTCGATTCAAATAGAATAATACCGTGTCACGGACAATAGGAGATGAATTGACAATAGGATTTGCGTTTTGGTAGATTGCAGACTGATGCTAACATTGAAAACGAATTACGCAATGATTAAATAGATTATACGTTGATTAGCCTGACTGTGGTAACGTAAATGTCATTGCAAATAGAGGCTGAATCCAAATAGTTTTGTACATTTCTCTCATGAGTGGAAGTCCATCGACTGTACTACTGGTATCTAGTAGGGACTTTGTTCCGTTATAAATAATAAATCATTTATTAATATGTCTGTATATCCTCAAAAAAAAAAAAAAAAAAAAAAAAATATATATATATATATATATATATATATATATATATATATATATATATATATATATATATATATATATAAACCAAGGGAACCACACGGACGAAGAGGATATGGACAACGAGGAGGACCTTGACCCACAAGAGGTTGAAAAACCTGATATTCTGGATTTAGAAATAGCTATAGACAGGCTTAAAATAAGAAAGGCCCCTGGGTTGGACAACCTACCATCAGAGTTGTTCAAAGATGGGGGAGAAACGGTAAGAGTCAAATTATTAGAACTAATCCAGAAGATATGGGATAAAGAGAAGATACCCGAAGCTTGGAAAACAGGTCTAATATGCCCTATTCTAAAGAAGGGGTCCATGTACGAGTGTGGGAATTACAGAGGCATAGCGCTCCTTCCCACCGCCTATAAGATAATGACCAACATATTACATAATCGGATATACCCGTATTACGAAAAAATAGCAGGTGACCAGCAAGCAGGATTCAGAAAGGGGAGGAGTACGCTAGACCAGATATTCATACTGAAACAGGTACTCGAAAAACGATGGGAAGTAGACCGAGATGTACATGCATTATTTGTCGATTTCAAAGCTGCATATGATTCCGTCGACCGAAACTGTCTATGGAAGATCATGACTGAGCTGGGTATTCCCGGTAAACTAGTGAGATTGACTAAGGCGTGCGCAGGCGACCCCCGATGCAGAGTCCTGGTACAGGGAGATGTGTCTGAGGCTTTTGAAGTTGGGACCGGCCTAAGGCAGGGAGACGGGCTCTCGCCTTTACTGTTCAACATAGCCCTCGAAAAGGTAATAAGAACAACATCAAGAGTGAAGGGCGGGGTGCACTCAGCAATCCTCGGAAAAAATGAAAAGGATATTGAGAGACTCGCCAAGACGCTGATGAGAGAAGCAGACCAAATCGGCTTACAGGTAAATGAGGAAAAAACCAAATATATGACAGTGAGCCGTAAAGTCCATCCCAGAAAAAGCATCTGCGTGGATCGCAAATCGTTCCCGAAAGTGGATAACTTTAATTATCTTGGCTCCACAATAACCTCAACCAATGAATAATTAACTGAGATAGACCAGCGTATAACAAGCACAAACAGAGCATTCTTCGCTCTTTCAAGAGTATTGAAATCCCGAAGCATCTCTAGAAACTTAAAACTAAGGGTTTATAATGCGGTAATAAAGCCGATTCTGATATATGGCTGTGAGACGTGGGCTCTCACTGGCACCCTGGAAAGCAGAATAGAGAGATGCGAAAGGAAAATCCTTCGCACAATAACCGGAGCGGTCTGGGATGAGAGTCTACACTCTTGGAGGAGAAGGACCAATAAGGAATTGCTCACAGAAACTGGTCAGGCGATATCTCAGGATATGAAATCAAGAAGGTTAAGATGGGCGGGGCATGTTGCTCGAAGCAATCCGTCAGGACGCCTCTACGCAACAATGAATGCCACAATAGTTGGCAAGAGACCACGTGGGAGGCCAAAGACCAGATGGATAGATAGGGTTAACAAAGATGCTGAGGAGCTACATGTGGCAGACTGGAAATCAGCGGCCCAGGATAGACAGAGGTGGAGAAGGCTGGTAAAGGCGGTCAAAGATCTACAAGGTCTGTAGAGCCAACAGAAAAAAAAAAAAAAAAAAAAAAATATATATATATATATATATATATATATATATATATATATATATATATTGGAGCAATCATGGAGGCACTGGGTAATGTATAATGGAGGGAGTAACTTTAATGCTAACGTATGTTTATGTTTTGTCTCGTGATGCGAGTCTGTTTAATTTAATAAAGTGTGTAACAAGTAAAATTTGAGTACATTTTTTACAACCAGTTACAATATATATAAAACCTAACAAATTGAAAAACCAGTTACTTCCAACATATAAAAACGTATAATGTTAAGACTGTAAAATCTTGAAACCTTTTATAATGTTTAAGTAAATTAATCCTTATTCACGGTGTTATGGTTCATGGAGGACCTTGCCCTCCTCGACAGTTTGTCTCCACTCTGGGAGGTCATCCGCGGCTCTTCTCCATGGTCTCTCCCCAGGAGCTTAAGATTTGCACATACTCCATCCATCGCAGTCTAGTTCTGTCTCTACCTCTTTTTCCATCTGGATGTTCCTCCAAAATCTTCTTTGTGGTCCTATTCCTATCCATTCTGTCCAAACTGTGATATTCTTCCTTTTTTAATACATGAATTTATTGCAGGTTCTCCAAATTGATCCATATGTTCTTCATTCGTTTTGGTGCGGAAACAATTTGCTTTTTTGGTTTGGCCATATTCAATTCTAAGAATCTTTCTCTCCCAAGTATTCAGTAACCTCTTCTGCTGATTGGTAACCCCTCCCCATACAAAAAATTCCTCTATAGCACGTTTTTATTTCTCGCTGTGATGACAACATCATACATGCCAGGTATTGGGTTATGTTATTATTAGTACGCCCCTCCGCCTTTGATTTGGTTCTCATTATAATCCATTTTTGAATCAAGAAGTGTTTGGAAATTTCTACTTGGACCTTGGACCTTTCGTAAAATAATATATTGATATAAAATATATATATGTAAGTTTGAATACTGACGCCAAACTTAGTCATATGACAGACGTGAGATAACCTTCAGAGACAGATGTGAGCGAGGTTAGAATAGACATTATAGACTGCTATTGTAAAGGCTATCACCTGCTATCTGTCTCTATCACCTCATTGGTTAAGTCATTGAATTCACGACTTACATATATTTAGAACTGGTTTATAAAGCTAATATCTAACATTTGAATTGTCAAAACATTTTTGTGTGAATTAACGTTTAGTAATAGAAATAATATGCTAAAAATAACTTAACGTTTAATTATCCCATTGGTTAGAAACTGATTCAAATCATTGTTGAAGACTATTATTATTACATAAGGGTATTCTGATAAATGAGAGGTATATTATTATGCTCATAAATCATTCAGGAATTTTAATAATTTGTCATTTCAAATGAATAAAAAATACTTACCCACAATGATGATCAGTTTCGAGCAGACGGTTGCCCATTGCTGAAAGATTTGTAGCTATACTAAACTACGGGGTTACAAACCCACCCCCCTAAATTTAATTACAGAGACAAGGGGCGAAGTTGCTGTTAAATGGCCGAAGCGGGCTGTTTATGAAGAGGCCAGTTGCCGTTAATTATATAACAATCGCCGATAATGGTCGTCCTGTTTTTGGCCCCGTCCTCCTCCGCCTGTTCTCACCCCTTTGGGATCTCTCTCGCTCTGAGGGGGGCGGTGTTGAGGCGTGGCGGCTACTGAATATTAGTTTAAAATTTTTAAAAGAAATATTAATTATTAATTATTTTCCGTACAGCATCGAATAAGATTATAAAATAATTATAATACATTATATACATTTATGAATTTAGGAATTATAATTGTAATTCAAGAACAGCATTTATAATATTCCATTTCCAATTTTTTTTTTTTAATAAAGTGATATTTTGAGTTTTATTATGTTTGAACTTGAACCTTTATGGGAATAATTACATAAGTTAAAATCACATTTTTTCAGGTTTAAAAAATTGTCTAGGGATTAATAAACACATTCCTCTCTCATCAACAATTTATTGGAAAAATTATCCCAGGTAAGAAAAGTCTTTAGAGAGAAAAAAATATGTCTCAGAAAAAATGTATTTTTCCCGTCTATTCGATCCGATCGTAACTCGAAAATTATCGATTTTTTGGAAAGTAGCAGAATAACTAAAATGTAAACATGTTTGAAGTAAATGTATTATAATTTATTTTGTTTAATTGTTCATATATAATAACTATTCTTTATGAGATGGAAATGCCAAAATCTCGTCAATCGGGACTGCTCTGCTAAAAATGTTATCCCTGAGGAGAGAGGCTGGGGTGAGGAATGCGCTGGCTGACAGAGGCAAGTACCTTAGACGAATGAAGGACATAGATCTGCCCGGGCTCAGGGTCTTGTTAATGAAGAGGAGTGATTAGCTCAAGTGACGGCGCATAACTCACTAACTCGCAGTTAATCCCCGCTCAAGTAGTCACTTTTTATCCACTTTTTCACAGAATTAGTGTCCGACTTAGCCGCGCGGTCGGGTCAGGATTAATTTTATTTATTGGCCCCTAAAATCGGGGACTTAAATTAGCCTAGTGGGCTTAGCGGACTTGATTAAAAAACTGAAGCCTTTTATACCTCTTCCCAGTTAAAGCACGGCCGTAGCTCTTAAGCTTTTACTAAGCCCGCATGGTTTTTACTGCTATCGCTGTCTCATAATTCCGAATTCTTATCCTCCTAATTTCGGGGTAACCCTACTTTAATGAACTTGTGATGATCAACACATTTTTATTACAACTCCCCACACCACGCAAAAAAAAAAAAAAATAACTCCTCTTCTTACAAAATCAACCAAAACCATTTTTTCCCGTTAGTTTAATAATATCATAGAGGATCATCCGATTAGCCATTGCAGCAAAAAGTGACTTATTATGGATACAACATTAAGGATTTTTTCCTACGAAAATTTTCATTGTGTTATTGTAGAGTTGCAAAAAAAAAAAAAAAAGAAGACTCATTCACTAAAAGAACAGGTTCGCATCATAAGTGGTTATAATACGAAAGTGTGATTTGATCCCCTAAATAATCTGTACCACTACAAATCGTGAAGTCTTTCGTACAGCACATGGTAGAGATTGAACTGTTTATATGCAAACGATTATGAAGGGAAGTGATTTGGCTAAGATGACACCCATCCGCCAGGTTTTTACGCAAATAAGGATACGCTATAATAGAGGCTAGTAGAGTCCCAGGAGGATATACAGTTCAAATAGGTTCCATCTTTGGCTGTTAAAGGCAACGGACTGTTATGGTCAATAGTTACTACTACTACTACTAGTTACTACAACTATTGTCCGTGGATCAAATATCCGATCCCCAAGAAAAGAAAAACAATTAAATTATTAACATGCTGATGATCCATGTGTATTATCAGTAAACACCAATCCAGTTATTGTATCCCAAAGCCTCCAATCCCATATCACTGATCTTGAAGAATAGTGTCAAAACTGGAGAATTAAAATAAATTGTCAAAAATCGCATCAAATCACTTTTACCTTACGTCGTAAACCAATGACTTAAGGTAAAAGTCATTATACCTGCCCTTCAGTATCCTTTAATAATATCTCTCTGGTGCCTGTAGAACAGATTCGATACTTAGGGCTGCACCTTGACAAACGATTAACCTGGAATCCTCATACAAGACTGAAAAGACAAGAAACCGCACGACGTTTCGGGCTACTTCAACACTTACTAGACAAATGCTCTAAGCTCCCAATTAACTACAAAAGACTCATCTACATGACCATCATACGACCTATTTGGACTTACGGAGTAGAGCTTTGGGGCTCCACTTATCCATCGAATTCCTCTCGTATCCAATCCTTACAATCCAAAATCCTTCGTAAAATCCTCAATGCTCCTCATTTTGTTAAGAATAAAGTCATCCATAACGACCTTAATGTCCCTTTTGTTGCCGATTTGGCCCGAACACGGTATCTATCCTTTCATTAAAAAACTTCATTCCCACTCAAACCCTCTAGTTTCAAACCTAGCTTCCTCTTCAATTCCCGATAATCCTCCGAGGCGTCTGAAAAGAAGATGGCCACGTGACCTTCTTAGTTGAACTTTGATTTGAGTACTACCAGTGGGTAGTTTCTCTACTTTCCATTATCATTTATTTATATATCACTTAGCCTATTTACTTGTTGTATGATTGTAATACAGTTGTAGATATCAATAAATAAATTTTAAAAAAAATATTAACAATGCATTTTTATGAGACTTTTTTGACTTGTAACTTATTGAAGTTATATAGGATGTTGATCGATGCAGGATGCTTATTAAAATAATTGAAAATGACATATATTGTTGAAACATCTTTTTAAAAGAATAAATGAATTTTGACTGGAAACTGGTTTATTCAACGATAATAATTACAAAGTATTTGCAGTCCAGTGTATTAGATAAGAATTAAAATGGTTATTAAATATTTTCTGTTCAAATAAAATATTTAAAAAAATATATCATATAACAATAAAATAAATTATAAAATGGTTATTATTTTAAAAACAGTACTTATGAATAAATGGATTCTACTCTGGATGAAAACTAATCCCAGCAGGATTCATTGATGAATCATCAAACATTCGTCAGATCTAAAGTGAAGTGGGGTTCCAACCAAATACAAAAACTAATGATATTTTAAATACCAAAATAGTTTTAGTAAAACTGGTATTAGTTGTTGATAATGTGCCAACATCGACAAAGAAGCAAACCACTTTAATTCTAAATTTCCATAACGTACTCGAAAGAAGTAAGCGATATTGAAGAATTGTATTTGAAAATGAGTAGACGATAAACATGATAAAATTTATTTTTTTAAGAGTATTTTTGTATTTTGTTGATTATTTTTTATCATAAGGTATTATTATTTTAAGAAATCAAACTCTCCCAAAAAATCCTTCCTTTAAAACCAATATTCTACTGTACAATTAATGCCTGAAAGTATTGGGAAAGAGGGCAAGCTGTATCGCACTAGTACAGATCTATCCATCAGGCTGCCTTGTAATCGTATCTGTCGGGAGAGCTTACTGTGGTCACTCGACAACTCATTGAACCGCCGCTCTGCCGATGAGTACAAAACACCGTCCGATAACCTATAACATTGGAACTGTATTCTAATATGGATTTTGAAAATGTTATGCGCATAATCAGTTAAACAACTAGCTGAAAAATCTGTATTGCCTTTAAAATTATCTGTTAAGGTCTTTTTCTATGATATTAATTTATAAATCAAATATTCAAATATTCGCTATTACCAGGTACACCATAGTCTTACTATAAGCCCTGTAAAGTGTTTACTTTTACATAGACTATGTCAATCTTAAAACTTCTAGAACCCGCGGTTGTTTTCAAAGATAACATACATCTCAAGTGCACACTGAATGTGATAATTAAATTACTTACCGAATAAAAACGCTATGTACTTAAATAAACTTTGAACCAAATATTTGTGGATGCCCATAAAATATCGCTCCTACAAACGAAAAATGTCATAAATCAAAAAAGCTAATTTTTCATTAGACGTGTTTGGAAACAAAATTAAGTATATAATAATGATAATATTTAAACTTGTTATATAAATATTGACTCGTTCTTCGCATTCCCTAAGACAATTGCTGCGCTTGAAACAAATAATAAATGGAGAAATATAATCCTTCTGACTTTAGAATGCGACACACAATTGTTTTTGTATTTTTTTTTCACGCCATCCTTTCAGAGATTAAAATATTTCCGAGATAATAACAAAAATTTGCGTTTGAAAAATATTTTTAAAATATAGCATAAAACACTATGATTATATCTACAGCCCGTGTGAATAATTGGTTAAGTCGGATTTTGTCCAGAGAGTTAACTGCTGATAACCAGAATCGTATCATTCTCGTAGTTTTATGCTTGAAATGGAGTTGTAATATAAACAGTAACTCTTTTCTTACTTACCCTTTTATTCACTACGGAAATAACTCTATTCCGCTTACTTATGTACAAGAAACTCATTTTGGAGAAAATTAGACTTAACCACATATTCACTGGGGCTGTAGATATAAGCTCTTGAAAAAAAAAATTGAATGCAAAAATTCGTTTAAAAAGGGTTTATATGAAATCATAAAACTCCTTCAAAAGAACAAGTTCTTAACTCAAAAACCTAATTTTTCTATTAAGGTAAAAATATTGGTTCCATGTGAGTAAAAAATGGGTATGCGTTAAGCATAGCATTTCTATTGGAATGATTGTATTGAAATTCTTTTATTGATTATTAGAAAGTTTTTAAAATCTTTATTTTTTTTAATTTTTCTGATGGCATTATTCCCATAAAACTTCATAGTAAAAATAAAAAAAAAATCATATCATATCATGAAAATGGAATATCAGATATGCCGTCCCTGTACTGAAAAGCTTCAACCAATACAATTCCTATAATAATAATAATAATAATATACAAGGCTTAAGTCAAAAATGTCAATTATGAGCGTCTCGCGATGTTTTACTTAGCAGTAATACCTTTTTTTGAATTCCTTAAATCTATTAATATGCATAAGAAAATAAAATTAATTAAACTATACAACCAAGGAACATTTAACTAAATTTTATGGTTAGGAAAAAAATGAAACAAAATAAAAAACAACGCAAGCGAATATAAATATTTGTATGTATGGGGAAATTAAAAAAAAAAAAAAAAAAAAAAAGAAAGAGAAAAGAGTTTTCCCGGTTTATCTTTTAATTGCCCCAGTTTTTGTAGAGAGAGTCAGTTTATCTTGAGATGGGAGGGCTCTATCTACACTCACTAGGTATAAAATCGGATTTTTAATTTGTTTCATGGCAGGCACAAAATCTTCCATGCCATTGTTATTCTGTCACAGTCACTGCTGTGCCAATTATTATTTTATTTATGGACATTTTTCTTTTATACATAGTCCCACAACTCATACGTTATAATTATTATAAAAATATTTAAACATTTTTTTTCATAAAATACTCATTATAAGGACAAAAACTGTTTAAAAAAATCACCTGACATGTTTCCATTTTTTTAGTTATTTTGGTTGCCCAATAATATTGTTACGGGCTACTGGGTATTAAAATGAATTAAACAATTCCTTAATTAAAGATATTAATATTTATTAACAAAATGATAAAAAGGATACAATTAAACTATTAACAATCAAATTATTAAACTAATATAAATTTATAATAACAATATTCTGAATATTTATTATCTATGCCTAACTCCTATTTAATTATTACAATAATATAAGATATTACTAATTCTAGATAGTTTAACTAGTTACAATAGTTTCTATGAATATTATAAAATTACACTACAATTTATAACTAATAGTTAACACTTACAGTTCACTAGTCCACCGACCGTAAAATTCTCCAAGTATGACAAACTGACACACAGTAACAAACAGAAACAGTTTATTACACTCACGAGACTGTCCCAGTTCACTGATACACTTATTACACTGGCCGGTTCAACACTGACTAGCTTATCACACTGAAACTCACTTATCACAGATGTTGCGTGGTCTACTCTCAGGCTAAGACTGACTGACTCGAGGTGAGGGAAGTCTTTAAATAGGCAAGGCCGAACATTCTAGAACACGAAGGGGCCAGAAAATTCTGGAATCTTCTTAATCCTTTGCAGACAAAAGGAGACGATCTAGAACGGTCCTAATCCTATTTTAACTTCTCCCGCCGACGGATTTAAGCCGCTAATCCTCTTGCTTCCGTCTTCCTGCCGGCGCCCGTAACAATATTAATCCTTTGCTCGAGAAATGTGCCCATCTTTTTGTTCTCATTTCAGGTTTCTAGTATTTTCATTTTTTTTATTTCGAGTTTTATAATTTTTATACATAATCTGATATATGGATCTCGTATTGTGATTTATACATCCTTCACAGATAAGAGATTTAAATTTTTAAATGTATAACTATCATTTTTTTCGATATTCTTATAACTATTTAAAGGTTTAGGTGATCAACGCCTTTGGGTTTCTTTAAAAATGTTTGTACATCTTATTGATTAATAATACACACACGCAATGTCACTCACATCTAATAGAAGAAAACATTTAGATACAATTTGAGCTGTATCTAGTAGAGATACAATATATATCAGTCAGTTGAGACAATAAGCGATATTCTTTCAAATACTAATATCCTAATGCGATGGTAGATACATTCTGTAATAACCCATGTATATATATATATATATATATATATATATATATATATATATATATATATATATATATATATATATATAAGCAATATTAAATTGCTTTGTCTGAAACAAATATTTTAACTCGTCTAAATTTAATCAAAACGTTACCCGAACCCCTTCCAGGAATTGAGTATAATAAATTACTCGCTTTTCTAAGGATGAGGATGTTTATAAGCTCGAACAGAAATGTTTATAAATATGTAAGTTATTCAGTCTGAAATTGGCGGTAATGATTGAAATTTCTGTTTCGCTAAACCCTATTTTGAGGGATGTTTCATTTTAATAAAGATTTTCAATATTTAAGAGGAAGAATAAGATACTTGTCCATTTTATCTTTTCTCTCCTCCTTTCTTATAATTTTCTTTCATAGATTTTCTGGTACAGGCATAATGCAATAAATTCCTATTTTAATTTTAAAAATATAATTTTATATTTACTTGTATTTCTTCTATCGGTTTAAGCTTTTTATTTTAAATATAAGTCAGTTTTACTTATAAAGATCGATGACTTAATGTTTTTAGAAAAATTAAAAATAAATGTGTGAAGTAAAAGTGTTGGATCCTTTTATAAGTTGTGTTGCCTTTGATTAGAACAGCATTAACATTTTATTAAATAAAAACAATATTTATTAAAAAGAAAAAAATGACGCATGCGCATTAAGCAGTCTTTCCTGGCAAGTAATCATTAGCTGTTTATCCTGTAATATAATTTTCATTTTTTGTAAAATTTAATGAATTTTATCAGGATGGTAGACGATTTTTGCTTTTTGTATATTATTAATTTTAAGCTCAGTTTCTTTGGAAGTAGGTATTTCATCTACAAACTATTGTTTAATCCATAGGGATAAAGTTTTATGTTTACTTTCTTACTTTTGCAGAGTTTTTCTCTCAATGGGTTGCCTGTTTAAGTCAGAGCGTCCCTCCACTTTCTCTATTCCACCAGTCATCCTCCTCATGTCACCTGTCGGTCATCTCCTCTTCCACGCAGTCCTTCCACCGGGTTTGGTGTCTTCCTCTTCTTCGTCTGCCTGGCTGTTTCCACAGCAAAAGTCTCTTCGGCCACCTACGTTCTTTCATCCTCTGACAGGTCCGTACCATCGCAGCCTGTTCCTTCCAGTCCTCTCCGGAACTCCTTTGGTCATCCCCAGGCTGCCTCTAACATCTTCATTTCTGACTCTATCCAGGCAGGTGATCCTCAGGGATCTCGTCCAAAAGTCATTCTCCGCACCTTGTACTCTGGAGTAGAGTCCCGGGTTAAGTGTCCAGGTCTCTGAGGCGTAGCTGAGGGATCTTTTCTAAATATTTTATTTGAACAGAAAAGATATGACCAGGACCGGGAATCGAACCCGGGTCTCCCACCTGTCCGTGGTGGTGCTTTAACCATCTTAGCCGTCCTGGTTCGCCTCTCCATCAGTCATATCCCCTCTTTCCACTGATCCTATATCTCTGTGTTCTCGCAATTCGCGATGCATACACGGGGAGAATATTAATTGAACATTACTTCTATTTTTGGATCTTGTTGACTTTAAGTCATTCATATTATTATATATTTTTTTTTTATATGATATAATTTTTTAAATATTTTATTTGAAAAGAAAAGATATGACCAAATTTAATTAATAGTTAAATAAGTATTTAATAACACAAATAAAATTAAATAAGGAATAAAACAGTAAATACAAAAAAATGTTTGAATCTATATCTCTCTCTCTCTCTCTCTCTCTCTCTCTCTCTATATATATATATATATATATATATATATATATATATATATATATACATATATATATATATATATATTATATATAATCTTTATATATATATATATAATATATAATATATAATCTTTATATATATATATATATATATATATATATATATATATATATATATATATGTATGTATGTATAAATATAAAGCCCGTAAAATAGATTGTTCAGTTAATAAAAAAATGTTTGATAGATATGTACATTTCTCTATTAAACACTTTTCTTTCTTATTAGTTTCTAACTAATAAATAATTTTGCTTGATGATAATTTTAATTGATGTTCACCTTTAAGAAAATTAAGATATTTTGGATTTTTAAATTATTGCTGAGAATACACCTCAGAGATAATAAATTTATAGAGGTTTGAGTATTACGAGATTGGATTGTTCGCGTGGACGCAAGTGTTCGATTCCGTTCCAAACAAGTTTTTAAAATATTCATATTGTTATATTCTCCGCTCCCCGCCTTCCAAATCTGATGTCTTCGGCGAATGCATATTTTTAGAGTTAAAATATTGGGAAAAAGCCATACTCAAGCTTTGTCAACCTAGTACCTGTAAAAGTTCGGTCTTTCGTTCGTTCGTTCGTTCGTTCGTTCGTTCGTTCGAGAGAGAGAGAGAGAGAGAGAGAGAGAGAGAGAGAGAGAGTGAGAGAGAGAGAGAGAGAGAGAGAGAGAGAGAGAGAGAGAGAGAGAGAGAGAGAGAGAGAGTGAGAGAGAGAGAATAAACCTTAGAGCTATTTATTTATTTTAAAATTGTAAGTGAAAGTTTCAATTTTTTTACACAATATTAGGTTCTGAAAGCTTTTAGTTTATACATTGATTATAATATATAGTTATAGAAGCCTTTGAAATTCGATCCTGTGTATTCATTTATTTTAATTGTAAATATTACTAATTTTAATAACAAAACCTTGTTTTTCTTACCAAGGTGAATATTTTTTTTTCACAGCGAATAATTTATTCATTTGATTTATATATTTCCTCGCCTTTTGAATTGAATGACTTTAATTAGCCTCACCTGTTAAATTTAAATTAATCCTAATTTCAGCATTAATTTTTAGATAAAAAAAGCGCAGTTAACTTCTAAATCTTGTGATTGTTTGAATTACAAATATATGTTTGTTTGAATTACATGGATATTGATTTACATATAAGTTAACCCATATGAACTTTTGACATTTCCCCAATTAACATGCTGCTATTTCGGAATTAATTGGGCTAATTCCGAAACAATTTCTTCATAGTATTCAGTGGATTCGATAATTCCAACATGCTACATGGACATTGCTTTAATGTGGTTTCAACAGAATTGTTATCAGTTAATTTATTCCATGTACTCAGAATGAATTAACATGTAAGTGTTGAATACATGTTGATGATAAATTTATAATAGGCTTACGGTGTATTAATTAGTTATTATTAACTACTTATCATTATTATTTGGCTATTCATCATTAATTATTATTAGAACTAATATCTGAGTTTTTTGTAACAATTCAGCATATTCAAAAATGTATCATACAACTTTTTTAAAGTATAATTTAATCCTTTAGTTTTTAAAGCGAAAGCGTTTTATAAGTATCCCCTAACATTTAAATAATGTTGGAACAAATAAATATTTGAACATATGTTCTTATTTTTATCAATAGTGAAATTTCATATCATAAGTTAATAAAATATTCTGATGGTTTGAAATTTATTTAATATAGAATTGCTTTAATTTTTATAAAGCTTAATTCTAAAAGTAGTTCTTTTTGGATAACTGTTTATCAGTATTTTCCATAAAGTTTTACTAATTTGAAAACCTTTGAAAACAAGCATAATGAATAAATGTTACATTTAAAAATATCGGTGTATAGCAATCTATCAATATGTGTTTATTTATTTTTCAACACATAAATATTATAAATATTTATAACACTAAATATTTATATTATTTAGTCGTATGTCCCTTAAGACAGGGAAATAACTATAAGTAAAAAAATAAAAACACCGTCCTACCTCCGTACATTTAGTTAGCATATCAGCTTAATCTATCTATCAATCCATTTAGTTTATATTTTTATAATTAATATATTATTATGAAAAAATGTATGTAATAAACCCACTATTTCAGTATGTAGCAATCTGCACAATTATGTTTCCCTTACATTACCTCTCCTTCTAATATTAAAACACAATCATAATTTTCAATAAACCTGTATAACTTGTCAATAACACTTCATCCTTTGGCCTTATAATAAACCTGTTTCTGATGCTTTCATAAATTTAAGAAAAAAATACTCAAATGTATTAATAATTTATAATTATTACTTATCATTAATATAGTTATTCATCTTTATTAATTATTAGAAAGAATATATGATTATTTATATGTATTCAAAAAAGTAAAAAATATCTTCTATCACACTATGTTAGCTATACTACTTATAAATAGTACTGTAGTACATACCATTTATAAAGCTTATATACAAAGGAAGAACTCCACAATCATGTCCCATAAACCATAACGCCAGTAACACCTCATCGTATGGTCTGATAATTTCTGATCCTTGGAAAAAATACTCAAATGTATTCTAATAATAATCAAATCGCGGAAAAATCTGTAAAGACAAATTTGGTTTCCGCAAGGCTTCAACAAGGATTTTCCATGGACTAGCTCGTCGAATAGTTGATCATATATCATTTGAACTTGTAGTTAAGGTTTTCCCATTATAATTAAAATGTTACCAAATAAGTTTAAGGTAAAAGTATAAGCATGAGCATATACACACACACACACATATATATATATATATATATATATATATATATATATATATATATATATATATATTTTACTGAACATTGATAAATGTTTTAAAGTTGATAGAAAATGCTCAATATGACATGCCAATAAAGATCAATTCAATTCTTGTTTATTTCAGGTCATTATATGCAGGCGTGGAAGCGAGGGATCGCCATCCTGACGGCAGGTAGTGTCAAGGTGAGTCCCGATGAGAGATTTCGGCTCGTTGACGGCTACAACCTGGAGATCAGGGATGTCCAGACACAGGACGCTGGGGACTATGTCTGCCAAATAGCCACGCTACAGCCACAGGAGATTACACACACGGTGGAAATTTTAGGTAAGTGGATTGAATATATATAGGCTTTTGTTATCAAAGGCTTTAATTTTGTTAGCCGGGGGAATAACGGGCGATGCGGTCCAGAGAGATTGCCCACGATGAGGACCTATCATCACTGTGACTTGATACTTTTAACTCGTCCTCCATACTTAGGACTGTAAAAGCTTCCAATCCGAGTCCGATATGTCGCTTTCTACAAATATAATTGAATAAATTCTACAAATTGTTACCGCCTATGTTAGATTTTACTTTTGACATTCATTCGGACCATTTTATTCTCCACCGTATACATCTCAAGAAAGTAAAATTTATACCATGAAAATTACACAATTATCTTTTTGGTTTATGTTGAATTCAATTAAATATCAAATATTCTTAAAAATATGTTTTGAATATGTTTAAATCTATAACGAATTAATTAATGTGCAAAACGGACTAGAGAAAACCGAAACGATGAATGTTGAGCATGATTCTGACAAAACTACTTCCTATATATACATATAAAGATACTTTGGATCAGAAACGGTACTTTTTATAATATATAAGTAATAAATATCTTTATTTTTTATCAAGCTATTGATTGATTTCCACATTATAGATATAAATTTTGCTAAACAAAATTAATTAAAATTTCATTTAATTAGCATGCGATTATACTACTAGGAGTGCCTAAAATAATATGTAAATTCAATATAGCCGTAGCAACATTTTCGGTAATTTCTATTTTTCTAATATCTATATATATATTTACTTCAACTTATCTCGACTACCAGATTAGCGGAGGGATGTCATTACTGGTATCGTTCATTGTCTTATCCAGACATCGGAGTCCTCTGGGAGTTGCTGCTCGGCGAAGACATCCCTGAAGGCTCTCCAGATTTACATCCCGCTCAGGAAGTGGCGTGGATATGGAAATCGCCCCGTGCCCTGGGGATATCTCCGCGCCTTCCTGTGCAAGACAGTCCTGATGGAGTAGGCGCTGTTCAAGAAGCTGCGTATATTGCTAAACGTACTAAATATTTCTCTGTTCTCGATATAATAGCCTAGCCCGCTCCGATACGTGCACAATGGTTCGCGGTAATAAATTGTCGTTATTACTCGGAAAATAAGGTCAAGAGGCTTTAGGGTTTTTGAGGTGGCGCGTCTATTGCCTCCTAATATGTTGCTCCCACGTAAAGAAATATTGCGACCATAGAATTCTGGCCGATTTTTTACATCCTCGAGACACGTAATGCATGTCGGATGGCTTCCTACACGTTCGTTCCAAGCTCGCATTTCATTTTTGTATCAGACCCACCGCTTTGTAATTCGGCAATGTATGTGCAGAGCTGTTTGAAAAGTGAGTTATATATTCGTGTTCTCTTTCTGAGTTTTATATGTATGTGCATTATTCCTACTTTAGTAAAATAAAATAAAATATTTCCATTCTCAGAATTTGGTATTGCTAGGAGGATTCTGTGTAATCCTAGTTTTCTGATTCACATAAAATAAATGAATAATGTGATTCATTACATTTTTTTTCTTATTTAAATCATTTTAGGGAAAATATGTATCAATGATATGAATTACAGATTACTTTAAGAGCTGATTTTTATTTATATTTTATTTAAGATTAATAATATTCTTTTTATAAACTAAGATTAAAGTTGATTTTTATTGAAGAAAATATAACTTTACATATATTTCTCTAATAAAAACTAGTTATTTAAATGTATATATAACTTACATTATCAGGATAACTTGTTTTTGATATTATCCGAAAATATTATATTATAACATAGTATGGAAGTTAGTTGTAAATTATTTAGTAATTACTGGTGGCTTCAAGTACAGCAATTACTTTTGACCAAATTTGTTAGGCTTTATTTTAACTGTTTTAAACGATAGTCATTATTTTTTTCCGCTGATAGCTAAAAACTAGAGAACAGTGTAGCTTATTGTGCAAAATGTTGAGTTGCTATAAGGTTTCAAATCCGTCTAATGCAGATAAATTATTTAATCTATTAGCTCCCATTGACTCTGAGAGATCTACTAAGCGTCCTGGAGCTGATTCTGCCTTTAAAGTGGGTACACTTAATTGAATAAAATACCAGGCAGTTGAACGGGATTTGCAGAATCACCTCCCTGCAAAACCGTCACCCTAGAAACAGCATGAGTCCTATGAATCAATTATAGGGTTATTATATCAACTAAAAACGTATTGTAATTCTATATAAATTTTAGTGAGCAGTTTTCAGTGGATCAACTCTTTTCAGAGCCCCCATGTTGTTCGTGTGCCATATTATCTCTTGGAACAGTGGTTATTTTTGGTTAAGTAATATTATTAGCCACATAATATCGAAAAATAACTATGTTTTTTCTACAGAACTTGGTTTAAAAATTTACAATCCATATTATAGATATATATCCATACAATAGTATTTTGTTCATAATTTCTTTAAATGTTATGGCTAAACCTTTCTGAATGATCTTATATCAAAAACGTCTTTATAAACTTGCAAGAAAGCAATTGTGGCGTAAAAAAAAATACAATATATTTGCATTATTTTGCTGAATTTTCATAACAAACTACGGAAATGATCGTAGTTACGTAAAAATTCATATTTTCATTTATTATAGGATTTCAAAGTTCACCTTTGTTTTTTCACTTTATTAATGGATTACAGCGCATCTATTGGATAATTATTTCTCGTTTATATAAATATAGAAATTATTAATTGGAAAAATTTTAAGGAAGATACAGTTTTAATCAAAATTGTGTGAGGATTGTACCCCTAGATCTTTTTTTATTCATAATTACTTTAATAATTGAAATTTAATTGCCAAGAGTTCTTAAATTTACGATGAGAAGGTATTTTATTATAAAACGGATTTCTCAGAATTGTTTGCCTTCACTGTTTACTTTGATCTTCATTATTTTGTTTCATCTCTGGAGAAATCCAAAGTTTTCAGCAAAAACTTGAATAAATAATAACGAATTATTTGCCTGTGTGAGGAGGATTCTTAGCAAGTTCCTTGAACAAAATGAAAAGATTTCATTCTTCACTGGCTCTTTTATTCAGGACAGAACTCTTTAAAGTTAGCCAAATGATTCCTGCCCCCTTTGTAGTTAGGTCTCAACAATTAGGAAGAGTTTCATCATTGAAACTTATTTTTGTG
Organism: Arma custos; assembly: GCA_037127475.1. Taxonomy (NCBI): domain Eukaryota; kingdom Metazoa; phylum Arthropoda; class Insecta; order Hemiptera; family Pentatomidae; genus Arma; species Arma custos. The sequence goes on from CM073764.1 coordinate 11,648,429, forward strand.
TGCGCCCATTGACCCGACTAATTTTTAAACGTTTCAGCAAAACTCCAATCTATCAGTCTGAATGGTCTGTTTTGCAGTAATAATTCTTTTGAATAAATTCTTCGTGTAATTTTGGAATTGGATGTTTATGTTTATTCACTTAATGCTATTATGGCTAATCGGACGACGATCCTGAGTCTGAAATTCTGCCTATCCAGGTATAATTATTCTATCTTTAGCGAGTACTTGACGACAGTCTCGAGACATTCATTTTATACCCCTTTCGAAGAACACAATTACCAAGGATTCTTACTCCCTTTGAAATAGGCCAAATGTTGGGATGTGAATCTGTGAACTTGAGCAGAGTACGTTTTTATGCTAACCCCTACACCACAAGTGACCCTCCTTGACATCACATAATTGCACCCGGACCATTTTCTCCCTCATATTTATTAGGTTAACTAATATTATTCAAGATGTCTATTATTTTGTTTTAATTTGATCAAATCTGTTAATGTTTTCTTTCTATAACGGCTATTCACGGTCTATTTTCCATGATGTTACTATATAACTCATCAATGCCCAGATTCCCCATCCATGTCGGGACGTTCAGGACAACACAGGCCTCGGTATAAGAAAGCCGCCAAACGCTGATCTGTCTCTGCCCGTCATCCTTCCGTCGATTTGTCATTTTTCCTTTTCCCCGACGCCCATTACTCGCCATGTTTGCGCCTCCTGGGTCCTGTCAACGCTCGGAAATATTTTGTCTTCCGTTGTCAACGTCGCATACAACTGATTCAGTGGGTGTATTGGCCGTGGAATCTTTCCTGCGAACATCTGAACCCTAAAGCCTAATGGAAAATCATTTCAAGGCGTCTCGGAAGATTTCCATTTTCTGTCATTACATATATTGAAAAATATTTCGAAATCTTATCACCAAGATTTATTCTTTTAAACTAAAATCTGTTGAGAAAGAAAAAAAAAACATTTTCTAGTCTTTATATATTCTTGATTCCTATAATCACCCAAGACGTTTCGACACTTATATTGTCATTTTCAATTATTCTGATATAATTTTTTGCATCAATTTTCATACTTTATTACTTAAATTTTATAAGTCATAAATTCTCATAAATGCCATTATTAATATTTAAAAAGTATTTACAGGGGGATCAACTGTTTTTTAATTTGCATTTGCATAATGCGTTTTAATAACAGTTGACCATGGAGGACAGCTGATCCCCAAGTAAATACTTTTTAAATACTAGTTACTAGAAAATCAAAACGCATAATTATCTCTAGGAAGAGAAAGATACTAAGCAGAATATGGGATGGAGTAGCCAATAATGGAATAAAATAAGAAGGAATGAGAAGCTGATGTAGCTGATTGGAGAACCTGACATGGCGGCTTTAGTAAAGAGATTCTGAATAAGATAGAAGGTACTTGTGAAGACAATTCCGGACCATAGGATACCAAGCAAGATGTTCTGTGGGAAACCGAACGACAAGCGAAGTAGAGGACGCCCTCGGACGGCAGGATGATATGGAGGACCTAAAGCGATGAGGTGTTAGAGGATGGAGAGAAATAGCTTGTATCACCATAGAGCCATTATAATAATAATAGTATGCTCAAAAAGCTTAAACAGTAAAAATGATTTTTCTTGTTTGTAATAACATTTAAAACCTGGTTTGATTATGAAACTCTGTTAAGTCAAAATTAAATTAACCTGTTTCTTTTGGACTTGTTAAAAAGGCGGGGGAAGAGTGGAACTGCGTATCAGTTACTAACTTTATTAACCGCTTGTTGGAAATAAAATGCTAATTAATTAAAATGAATAATTGACTTTCTTTTATTTAAAATGAAATATACTACATTATATCAATATAAGATGTAAACATTATATTCGGTTAATCTGTTTCGAAATTCGAGGTAGATTAACTTGTGTTTTTGTCCTGTTCTTTTCTGCCTGTTTTAGTACCCCTGAAACGAAAACGGGGAAAAGTTCGCTTTGAAACCAATAGGTGGGTACCTTATCCTGTCAGGTTGCGTTCCCTGATACTGATCAATTTTTAGTTTAATAAGTACATAGCTAGTGATTTTTTTTTTAAATTTATTTATTGATATTTACAACTGTATACAATTATACAACAAGTAAATAGAATGCGTGTTACATAATGACATGAGAATGACAAGTAGAGAAACTACCCACTGGTAGTACTCAAATCAAAGTTGAAATAAGAAGGTCACGTGGCTATCTTCTTTTCAGACGCCTCGGCGGATTATCGGGAATTGAAGAGGAAGCTAGGTTTGAAACTAGAGGGTTTGAGTGGGAATGAAGTTTGCTATGAAAGGATAGATACCGGGTTCGGGCCAAATCAGCAACAAAAGGGACATTAAGGTCGTTATGGATGACTTTATTCTTAACAAAATAAGGAGCATTGAGGATTTTACGAAGGATTTTGGATTGTATGGATTGGATACGAAAGGAATTCGATAGCTCTACTCCGTAAGTCCAAATAGGTCGTATGATGGTCATGTAGATGAGTCTTTTGTAGTTAATTGGGAGCTTAGAGCGTTTGTCTAGTAAGTATTGAAGTAGCCTGAAACGTCGAGCGGTTTCTTGTCTTTTCAGTCTTGTATGAGGATTCCAGGTTAATCGTTTGTCGAGGTGCAATCCTAAGTATCGGATCTGTTCTACAGGCACCAGTGGGATATTATTAAAGGGTACTGAAAGGCAGGAAGTCATTGGTTTACGACGTAAGGTAAAAGTGATTTGATGCGATTTTTGAGAATTTATTTTAATTCTCCAGTTTTGACACCATTCTTCAAGATCAGTGATATGGGATTGGAGGCTTTGGGATGCAATAACTGGATTGGTGTTGACTGATAATACACATGTATCATCAGCATAAGTGGTAAGGATAGTATTAGGATGAGTTGGGATGTCAGCTGTATAAACTGTATAAAGGATTGGGCCAAGGATACTACCTTGAGGATAGTGAAAAATTAAAATTTAAGTGGTATGAATTATGGACTAGGGTACTTATTTAAAAGCATTTATTATTTCTTATGCATATCTTTTTCACTATGCACTACCTTTCTTAAACTGTATGCTTCTTTTCTTTTCCCTTTTTTGAGTTTATATGAAAACCGTACCATTTATTTTTAATTGTGCTTGAAGTATTATTAAATCTCATTTCGTGGTTTCAAATATTCATATATTTTTCTCTCTATAAAGTGCACGATGGTGGGGAAGTATTGAATACCTAACCGTAAAAATATGGAAATTAACGCATGAATATATTATTAACAAACTATTATCTATTCAGAACCTTTCCAAAATCCTCCATAGTATTTTATAACAATAATATAAAACAGGTTGGCAAGATGACAGGTGTTTTCCATACCAAATGCATTCTGTATCTACCATTTTTTTTTCATAAACAAATTTGGCACTTTCAAAAAAGTATAATCACAATCAAAGAGCCTTTTCCCTTCATATTGTATACACTTTTTGCAACAAATTATTGATCGAGTTCCAGGTAGCAGTAATTAGTTAAGTTTGCTTCGGTTTTCTTTTCATATAGCTTATCGGTATATAGAGCTTCTGCAATATTATGACAGCTTCAGTAGATCAACATGGTCCGTCGGGTTTGTTTGTTCTACATCCTCAACAAACAACTGAAATCGTCGGTTTGCATAGCCTAAAAGATTAATATTATTCGAATTTCTCTATATAAATAAAATTTTGTTATGAACTTGAAACATCAATACTCGGGCGCGGGATTTTCTGTAATACGTTCACTTGACGATTGAAGTCTTCCCGGAATCATTACGATTTTTAATCTTTTTTTCTATAATTTTTTGTTAATTGTAAGAGAACCGATTTGTCGCGGCTGGGAGGCGACTTCGGTAGCTCAGTTGGTTGAGTGCTGTCACGGGGAGACAGAAGACCCGGGTTCGAATCCCGGCTGGGGCAAATCTTTTCTCTTCAAAATAAAAATATTTAAGAATTTAAACCATTAACAAAAATTATAAATAGTAATATAGCGTAAGTCAACAAGATCCTAAAATTAAAGTAACGTTCAAAGAATATTCGTTCTCCTGTATACATCACAAAAAATTGCGAGAACACGGGGGCATGGGATCAGATAAGAGAACAGATTTATCTCGGCTGGGAAGCGACTCCGGTAGCTCGATTGGTAGAGTGCTGTCACGGAGACAGATGACCCGGGTTCGAATCTTTTCTCTTCAAAATAAAAACTTTTTTTTTCGTTCTTGCCGAACTGCCTGAGATTCTCAACTAACTCTTCTATGTACAAAAATTAACTAACACAACATTCTCTTTTTTTATATTTATATATCTTTGCATTCATTCAAGCGGTATTTTAGATCTTATTAAAGATTGTTTCACTAATTCTAAATAATATTACACCCAGTACCTCCCAAGCTTGTCTTCTTTAAGCTCTCCATAACTTAAAAGCTGTTTGTATCAAAAAACACTTGCAATCAAAACGGCTATATTTAGTCTTTAAATTAAAAAAAAAAAAAGCAACAACAATATGTTAGAACTTATTTTATTTTTAGGCAGAATGAGGCTAAATAACTTCATTATAAATTTACCAATCATTACTGATTTTTGAAACATTCGGATTTTTTTTTCAATCGACATTATAAAGTGAAACAATAATACATGAGTAATAATTATTTTTAAATAGAAAGCATCATTAATATTTACCGTCAAATCAGTAGGCTTTTTATACTCCTACATTTTTATTTCTTTTTATGTAATTAAACAAACATTTTATAAGTAATGCTGAAACTGTAGGTTGTTGTTGTTCGTTCATTTAACGTCACTTACTAATTAATGCTACAATTAATGCTACACTGGGAGCTCCAGGTTTTGCCTATCCAGGTTTAATTAGGATAGGGATTCTTAACGAGTACCTGTCACCTTACAGGCTCGGGACCTCCGTTTAACGTCCCTTCCGAAGGACGGCATCACTAAGGATTTTTTACTCCCTTAAAAAAATCCTAGGGCCACCTGCCGGGCTACGAACCCGCGATCTTGGGCTTAGTAGTTTGTTACGTTAACCACTAGACCACAGGTGACCGTCTGAAACTGTAGGTGCATTTCACTGTCATCTAACTTCTGCGATTGTTCTTTATTGATATTGAAGATAAGACACGAATCTTGTCGACTGAATTTTTTCAAAATTGACATTTACTTTTATAAAAAAAAAAATTGTACTGTTTCTTAGACAACGGTTTCCTAGATCACGCTCAACCATCAGATTTTCTCCCTTTTTGGTTTCCCACTTTAAAGAGGGTAGGTGAGCTCCAGGAGGGTCCAAAATCCCTAAGAAACCATCCTCGCCTATTAAATTTAATTTATTCAATTAAATTTATTAATTTTAATAAAATTTAAATTGGCTATTTTTGTTATCAGATTAACAACGGAACGGTAACTCACAGCATTATCATTGCACTACTCCTCTCCCCATTTCTGTTTATACATTTACAATTACGTTGCTGATATTTTTTTCTGAAAAGTTTAGGGAAAGTAATATTATTATCCAGTATAGTTTTGGTATTATTGGAATGAAATATTGCAACTTGTTGTTTAATTCTTGAATTTATATAATGTTGGGCGTATGTAGCGAATTGGTTGTTATTTATGTACAAACCTTTTCTAGGATATGGGCACAATGCCAAAAGAGGTTTAGCTGCTTCGGCATCTGTTAAGAATTCGTATTGAAATCATTATTTATTCAAATTTATTTCATAAATGATTAGTTTGCATACTTGTTTAAATATTGGAAAAATACTTGAGGGTTATTCAAATTTAATGAATTCGGAAGCAACACGCAAGTGTAAAGTGGATTCGGAATTCAAATTAACACCGGGAGGACAAGGATAGCCACACGAAGACATAAACTCATTAAGGTTTCTCGTTACCCGCTAACGACCAGAGAGTGGTTGAACCAACTAGGAAAAAGTTATTCTCCAGTCCTTCCTTAATTTCTTTTCGTTTAACGGCATATTCCATCTTATCTCTACTCTCTACGACGACTTCGCGTATCAACTTGGCAATTATTTCTGCATTACGTATAAATCACGTTCAACGGAGGAAACGTCACCTGACTAAAGAATAGTTATAGGCAGGAAGGGGAAAAATGTGACTCCTTTATCTGGCGATGGGAGGTGGTAAACACGAATTACTCCTGCCGACGTAGCCAATCGGAGGAGTCCATCTGATTACCGCCTATCGGAATAAGAAGAGTATAGAAGACCCTATGGGAGGAAGGAGGGCCTATGGGAGGGGGAGCGACGCGGAAATAGGGGATCGTCGACCTTGGGGTGTTTTCTTTTACTATTTTTTCTCTTTATTCCGGTTGAACCGAACAAACCTTATCGCATGAACAAGCGATTCGAATTATTAAACCTCAAATCACGTAGCCTAATGTTCCTGGTTCGTAAACTACTTGGTTATTCGGATATTATTCGATATAGCTATATCGAATAACTATACGAAAACCATTTTATCAAGAGTTATTTATTTAAAAAATGGTCCATTTAATTTTAAACTATATTTTATAATGATCAATAGACTATATTGTTGTTAAACCGTTTTCATTCATTCAAACACTGTATATGTGTGTTATAGTAAGATATATTTCATTTATATAAATCGCATACTGCAGAGAAAAAAAAATAGCAGTTCTCGTTATGTATTAAGGGAAAATTGATTTTACATATTCTATCAGATTTTTTAAATAGATCCAATTTATCCACCTTGAGTGTTTTATCCGCTTTAAATATTAAATGTGTAATCGTTTGTTCATAGAAGTCAGTAAATTTTTGGATTGTTCCTAAGAAATTATTCTTTAACTATTTTGTATAATTATTGGTCAATTTTTTGATTTTTAAATATTTTTATTTTTAAAGAGAAAAAATAGGCCCTAGGCCGGGATTCGAATCCGGAACCTTTGTCTATCCACGACAGCGCTCTACCATTTGAGCCACCAAGGCCGCCTGCCGGCAGAGGACAAATCTTTTCTCTTATCCGATCCCATGTCCTCGTGTTCTCGCAATTTTCGGGATGAATCCACTAGAACGAACTTCTTTGAACATTAATTTAATTTTAGGATCGTATTGACTTACGTCATATTGCTATTTATATTTTTTTATAATTATTGGTAATTTTTTTTATGTTTAAATATTTTAATTTTTAAAGAGAAAAGATAGGCCCTCGGCCGGGATTCGAACCCGGAACCTTTGCCTTTGTCAAGACAAACGTTCCGGGTTCGAATCCCGGCCGAGGGCCTATCTTTTCTCTTTAAAAATAAAAATATTTAAACTATTTTGATTTGCATCATTTCAATAATTCACTGCTGGGCTCCACAGACCTTCAAGAACCACGGACTCTGCTAACTTCTTCCTCCGTTGCCATATTATGTTTTGTGTACGCTGCAATTTTTAGAAAATAACAATTGTTTTATATTGCTAAAGTGAACAAAACTGATTATATCAAGCTTTTAAAATATCGTTATCCATAGAGCAGACGTGTCGTAATTAAAGTTTGAAGACACTTTAAATGTTACTGTTTGAGTAGAAAATAGTTGACTGTTATTTTTAATGATATATAGAATTAGCCAGGGAGTGCAGTCAATGATAACACAAAAATAATCAGAACTTATTTTTTGATTGTGCCAACGGTGTATCTTCAGGGCAAATAGTGGGTGGACAAGTCACCACACCCACTATTTACCCTGAAGATTGTCTACACCGTTGGCCGAAAAGTTGACATATCAAAAAATAAGTTCTGCTTATTTTTGTGTTGTGATTGACTACATCTCCTGACCAATTCCATCCATTATTTAAATGTTGCTGTGATGAAAGTTTTCGTTGCAAAGGAAATAATTAGATTTAATGTGATAATGATGCTGTTCCTGTGAAACAAACTTATAAAACATTAAGTATTCAAAAATGTTCGTATACACTTGATGGCACTAAATACTCCTAATATCTTGCATATTTCTTAGTGTACATATACATAATTTGATGGATATTTCAGGCCTCATTATATAAATATCCCTATACAGATTCCTTTGATACACATACAGACGATTCATCACATAATATATGTTTTTATTTGGAACAATTATATCAATTGCCCTTTAGTGGAGGATTTCACCATAATATTCATATGGTCTGTTGAAATGCGATTTATTTTTCAAGCTGAAATCCTTATGTATTTCTTCTGGAGAGAGAAAGGTTGTTAAGTTTGAGTTTATTTTCTTATCCGTTTGATGGACCTTTTATCGACATAATTTAAACACAAAAGTCATTGAACCAGTTTTATGCTTATTTTTTAGAATTTATTATTTACACCTACTATTAACAGAACTCATTAAAAAAGATACTATAATTTAATGCTTCAAATTGCCTCATACTAATATTGATACTAAACATGAATTTTACATTTTGATTGATATAAGCACGCCGACTTTTTTTCAGTATATAACGTACTCTTTTTTCGGTCGTACCATAAAGAGAAAACGGACACCTGTAAATATTAAAAACTACTAAAATATGAGATATATGACCGTGTTCCGGTTGAGAACAAAATGGAAGAGGGGAAAACGGCGTGCCATTAAATGAAACCTTTCCATTTTTTATTGCGTTCCGTTGGCTGCCCTGTCTATAGAACCGCTATTCTCCGATAGCTGTCGGATATTTTCAAATTTCCACTTTGATGGTAATATTCGGAATTGGTGAGCTCACCTGCGAGGCTCCTGTTTTATTGGCAGATGATGTTAACGGAATAATGCGTCATGTAAAGTAGTATATTTATTTTTCTCTAAAATAGAGCTAAAACTCAAAAAGAAACACTATTATATATTATAATGCAATCGGAAAAAACCACAATGCAAAGCCTTATGTTTCAAAAATACACCCACTTACCAGTCGACGTTTCGCCTATTCAGGCATTAGCAAGACACAAAAGATGTATGTTGAACGTCTTGGTGGTGGGGTGCTGTCTCATGTTTGGAGCCTGTTTGGGCTGTTGATCGTTGGGATGTATTGCACCTTTTTCTTCGAGTTGTGATTCACATAACCCTTTTTGTTTTTGTGTCTTGATAATGCCTGAATAGGCGAAGCGTCGACTGGTAAGTGGGTGTATTTTTGAAACATAAGGCTTTGCATTGTGGTTTTTCCCAATTGCATTATAATATATTTATTTTTATCAACTTTCAAACATATTGGTTTGATACGATAGCAATTGCTTACCCGTATATTTTAATATGAGGTATGTAGGTGCAAAACTCATATTCTCCACTTTTTATAACTTTCGGTAAAACGATTGTAAACCGATTCTGTTGTAAATATTTGAGTAAATGAGTCAGAATGGGTTAAAAAGTTAATATTAGAGTTTTGCATCTATATTGGTCTACATTGGTCTATATCTTTTTAATGTCAAAATATGGCAAATTTGGATTGATTTTATTTATTATTGTTTATGAAGTGCAACATTACATTCCTAAAATTGAACATAAAGTTAAATAGTGGATCTTTGTGGGGCTCATCTATAGCGAAGCGGTACACCACAGTCTCATATGAAGCGTTATCCCTTCACGTATTAACTTAATCTCCTTTAACTTAGCCGAGACTCTAATACCATGCATTAGACCCCAGTCAGGTCTCAACAATAGGCGCCAAATTTGTTAATCTAACTTTGATGTTGACTTGAGAATTTCTGAAAAATACAAAACCAGGATTAGTGGATCTCGTGTCCTACCCAACTGAAGTTAGGTTAATATAAATTACAAAGGCCAGACTTATCTATTGTCTATAGTTGGCTTAAAAAGTTATCTTTAGACCTTAATTAAATCACAACTTGATATTCATAATTAGAATTTATTATTGTATACATATATGTAATAAATCTATCTAGGCATAGCCTATACAAGTAGCCAGATAAAAGTTAATTTTTGTTATAAGCATACTAAAACGTATTGCTCTTAACAAATTACTTTTTACAATCTGTTATGATTCTATTGATAACCGATAAAACAAACATAAATATATATGTTTATTTTTATCGGCTTTCAAAATATTCATTGTAATGGTGATATGTTTTGTTTACATTCTTCTTTTTGTTTAAGTCTATATACATACTACTACTCTATTTACAGCCCGGAGTTAGCCTTGGCTTCATCAATAATTATGCTGCAGTCTTTATTTTTTTCTGACTTTCAGGCCTAATAATTTATCGTCTTCTTGTACATCTTGCTTCAACCGCCTTCGTTGTCTACCAATTTTATTCTACCTTCCAGAAGCTACCTCGGTACTCTTTTATCAGACATTCTTCTTGTATGTTCTAAGCATTGAAATATGCTTGTCATGATGAATTGACCTATAGGAGGGTCCTAATACAAGGACTACACCTCGGCACTAGTCCGAAGCTTCCATCCATTGTTTACATCTTCCCACAAAATATAAATTTCCCTTAAAACCTTTAGCTCAAATATTTGGAGTTGGCTTCCGTTTCTGGAAATATGTCTCATTAATGTTTTGTAAAAGCTAGTCTTGGTGCATGTTGTCAAAAATTCATAAAATATCATACATAAATTTTACTCTTAATCATCGTCTCTTCTCATCCATGACTCTCTATCAACTGTAGTTTCTCTTCAATGCCAATCTAATTTGAATATGTAGGATTAATCATCGGGTAAAGCGCATAAGAGGATTTTTATTGCATAGTTCTAGTAAATAAGAAATGCCCATGAGAATTACTGGAGGCACAAATTGATCAGTCATGTTTTAAATAATAGATTTGGATCTGTATATGGTCATATGTGTATTGAAAAATCACACTTTTTCGAAAATATTAGCGTTTTCGGTAGCACAGGGATTTATGTTTTTCATATCGTAACTGAAAATGGGCAAGTGAACTAGAAGCTCTTCCTCATTTTTCTTATACTTGTGAGTTTTCTACATGTTTCTAGTTTCTATAACTATCAACTACAACAATATAGTTTGTGTGCTGGTTGTTCTTCAAGGTTTTAAACCTTAGTGATTATCTTTTAAAGACCATGTGCTTCAATTTAAATTGGTACTTGAACTTGCTTGATAAGGCTTGAACTGAAGTTCCAGTACGAAGATGATTTCAGTTTTTCTATTAGAATTTTCGAAGTTTTAAGGTAGTGGGGGAATAACTAGGTAAGTCGTTTATTTTTTCTCAAAATTCGTTAAGAACAGTTCATGATAAATATTTTTATTGCGAACACCATGGTGTGATCAAAACGGTATGAAAACGAGTTTAAACGGCTCAAATCATCGGAATAAGAACGTCCGTAAATGGCGAAACTAGTTTATTGGAACGGTGCTTGGGGAAGATCGAGGTAGGGAGACTTCCCTGAGTATGATTCGAGCCCTTCAAACATTTTCTTCACTTCAGATTGACAGGACCAGCAATTCAAATTACTATAATAAATATATTGATGCTGATCCGGACAAAATTCGCGGAGTATGTCATGTAAATGTTGGGCATGTTTGAATTATTTCATTGTTCTTCTTTCGGCCTTTATGGCAAAATCGCCAGCTGTTACTACCCTTCTTCACCTTAATCGTTCTTTTCTTCCTTCGATGATCTCTATTTATCGTCATACCCGCCTTATTTTCGACTTGAGAGGATGAAGCAATGAGGGGTGGCAAAGCAAAAGAAGTCCTAATGATGCGATGGACGGACACATAGCCGGAGCGGTATTAGCGCCATGTTTTATTCAAGGTGTACCTTGGTCTGCATTATTCAAGGGAGACTATTCCTCCGGAGAGGAAGCCGTTATTGTTGTGACCATTATCCCTGGCACAAATCAACCCTCTGGAGCTGGAATAATCAATCCCAGGTCCTGGATCAGTCTTCAGCCTCTTACGCCCTTCTCTAATCCTCGCGGCTTACTGGATAGTTGTTTTAGCTCCAGGGGAAGGAATTTAAAACCGATGGATTAATCTGGATCCGCTACCCTCCCTATCATGGCAATCTTTTATCTGTCCTTTTATAGGGGTTCAGCTGAGATTTGTTCGGAAAAATCTATGACAATATCTATATCAGCGTCGTTCTTTCCCATCGAAAGATGTATCATTTTTTCTTATTTGAAATTAAAATTAATTCCTCTTTTTTTTCGTGACAGAATTTTTGAAGTGATAACTTCTTTAAACGCGTTCAGCGATTTTCTATAGGGAAAAATCGTATGTGTTCACGATACCGACTAGTGCGAGATGTAGGTATATTAATAATTTGACCATGGAGGAAAGATAATCCCCAAGATTTTTTTTTAATAAATATGCATTTGTGAGATTTATAGACATATAGCTTCTTTAAAGTTAAGTATACATATGATTGTTAATTGATGCAGAAGAATTGTTAAAAAGTTGAAAATGACATCAATTTGTCGAAAGGTCTTAAAGAATTATAAAAATTAAGAAGTTGAAATGACTAGAGAATGGTTATTTCCCAATATATAAAAAGACTAATAATAACTTAAAGCATCAATAACTAGTTTTTCCTACTTTTAGAATAAAAGATTTTATTTGTCATTGTCAAATGTTTTAAGTTGCTAATGGATGTAAATTCACAAGATTTTGGATCCAATTAGTTGTGGAGACCATAATATGTTTGATTAATAATAAACTTCTTGAAAATGATTATAATTGCCGCTCAGCGTTTAAAAGATGGGAAGACTAGACAAATGTAAATAATTTCAGTTTGCAAATAATAAAATAATTCAAAGCAGGTGTTCTACAGATTTATGTTTCCACTTCTCCTGTCTGCCTATTTTAATTTTAGTTTTATTTTATCAATGACCTGCTACCAGTCATACGAAAAACGTTCTTGTTGCAGAATCCATTCTTACAGATTACTTCAAAAACTTTTTTTTTAAATAATATTATGTTATAAGTAGAAGAAAATTATAAAGCGATTACCTATTTTGGATGTCTATGAAGTGATTTTCTGAAAATCCGAGCTATATTTAGATATTTAAATGCAAAACAACTTCCAAGAATTTTGTAAATTTAGAATCCTCTGTATTTCATGGAGGAGATTTAAAAAAACATGTTTGTTCGGCCGATTGTATACAAATAAAATGCATTCCGTTTAATGACATGAATAATTTGTGTCCATTCATTTTTAAATTTATTTTCATTATTTTCCTATTTCATTAATTTTTTTTTTATAATTTATTTTATTTTTATGTGATATAATTTTTTAAATATTTTATTTGAAAAGAAAAGATATCGCCAGGACCGGGACTCGAACCCGGGACCTTCACCTCTCTGTGGTGAACTGTATTTCTCCAACCATTTATTTTCCGTCTTTAACATTGGTTTTTTCTTCAACGGTTGCTTTCCAAGTAATGTCCATTTCTTGTAAATCTTTTTCTACGTGTTTTAAAATACGTAAAATTCAATTAGTCAATTGTATTTATTCCCATTGTTAGCACACAATTCCATTCTCTTTTTCCTCATTACTTTCGGTATTTTTGAACACTGGCTGTACAGCTCAGTAGTATGCCATCGATTGTATTCACCTTGTTCTTTAATTGGGTCGAGAATTTCACTAAAAATCTTTCTTTCTTCAATTACCTCCCGGTTGTATAACAGCGCAATCATGCTTGAGTATTGTATTAAAGGACATTGATCTAGTGATTTCATTATTTATTCAGGAATGAGCATTTTTTTTTAACGAAAAAGTAACAGCAGTTGCAGAATTTTCCTGAAATCACAATACTGTTCAATAATAATAAAAAATATGCGTGACAGGAACATTTACACTATTTTACGAAAGATCCTTATTCAAGAAGTATAGATACGAACTAATAACGAGTTTCATAATAATTATTAGCGGAAGCGTTCCTTTATAGACAATGGGGCCACGATTTGTCATTTATGGGCGGGCGGCGAGGCTATAAATTATTGTGCGGAAGAGTCTTTTTCTCTTGTTCCATTTCTGAACGGCGGGATGCCATTTTAATATTTCAGCCTCTCCTCCTCCCTTAAGATGGGCCCCGGCTCGATACACTCCCGCAAGTCGTAAATCTGTTGTGGGTTTAGTGTCTTACGAGGATAATTGCCTAGGCGTCCGCCCATATACTCTTACTTTCTCTCAACATCCCATATCAGTTTTTGTCGAAGGGGATTTATCAGTTAATGTATTGGTTTTTGAGACGAGGCTGAACCCAATTTGCATTAAAAGCCAAAAAAAAAAATCTAGACGAATGTAACAAATAAAATGTTACGTTTTATAACACAATGCTTGTGACCAAAATAGCAGGTCAAAAATTTTAATTTACGTTGGAAATATAGATATGCAATTCCTTTTAACTGAACTGTAGTAATCCGATGAGTGTGAGTCAGAACTGGTTTGAGTTGAAAGGTTTGGTTTTATATTTTATTTAGATATACATACAAAAAGCCACTGTCGTTGTAAGCTAAAATTGAAAAATAACATTCCTTTATTTTTACTAAAATTCAAAGATTTATTGCTTTTGAGTATGATTGACTTTGCTTAACAATTGTAATTTTGGCTTTTTATTACTTTTTAGAAGTATAATACAATCTGACGTAATATCTGACTGAGTGCCCGTACATAAAGAAATAACTTATTTCAAAACAATGTATAAATTACAAAAGACTTTGTTTATTTCTTCTGGTTTAGACCGTGTAGATATAGCAATTTCCTCCTCATAGAGGCTACTTAAATATTCTTTTAGGCTTCCACGACCACTATTATTACAAAAGACTATGTTTATTTCTTCTGGTTTAGACCGTGTAGATATAGCAATATCCTTCCCATAGAGGCTACTTAAATATTCTTTTAGGCTTCCACGACCGCTATTATTACAAAAGACTATGTTTATTTCTTCTGGTTTAGACCCTGTAGATATAGCAGTATCCTTCCCATAGAGGCTACTTAAATATTCTTTTAGGCTTCCACGACCACTATTATTACAAAAGACTATGTTTATTTCTTCTGGTTTAGACCGTGTAGATATTAGCCTTATCTACACGGTCTAAACCAGAAGAAATAAACAAAGTCTTTTGTAATAATAGTGGTCGTGGAAGCCTAAAAGAATATTTAATGTATAAATTGTATTAACTTAGTTCATTGGTCTATTATTATTATTATTTTCTTCTGATAAAAGTGATCCAGACCTGGCTAATAACACTCACACTCCGTTTTCAGCGACGTTGATCTTGATTCCAGACCAGTAAGTCTGGTCGGTGATTCAGCTTATAATAATTACTAACATGTATAAACAGTATCTTATAAATGTATAAACAACTTTTGAAGTATGTGAATCGATTATGATTAAATTGTAATAGTTTTATTTTACTTTGTAACTGTAATAAATAAATTATCCGTTGTATGTTAGTTTATACGATCGCTCAGTGAAAATGAGATGCTGTTCCTATTGGAGCATTGTTTTATTAGGTGTAAAGAGACTTTTACAGCCAGCTCGTTGGCTTGGGCAGTTATCAGGAAGATTGTAAGTTGGGAAATGGTTCTGGATCTTAAGTCGGGTAATGAAGGGCTCGTAAACCGTAGGCTCTCTCCTCAACCTTAAAGTTTTCCTGTCAACTCCAAGTCCTCTTTCTGCCTGATCTCTTCTCCATCAAACTACCCCTCCCCTCAACAATTTGAGAGTAATTGAGATTTTATGGGTTTTTCCAATTCCATTACTCTGTCGATAATTTGGTTTGTTTATAGCGGTATGATCTCGGTTATACTGCTTGTATCTGGAATATAACCGTTTTTCCCTATTTAAACCGTTTCCGACTTGTTGTAACCGAAGACCAATTCCAAAAAAAGTGCACTACGTTTAGCATTTGAATAGAAATCAAATATAACATTTAAAAACAACATAAATTCGATGATTTTACAAATTATATATTTTTTTAAAATATTTTATTTGAAAAGAAAAGATATAGCCAGGACCGGGACTCGAACCCGGGTATTCGACCTCTCCGTTGTGAAATACCACGGAGAGGTGAAATACACGGGTTCGAGTCCCGATCCTGGCTATATCTTTTCTTTTCAAATAAAACATTTTAAAAAAAATTATATCATAAAACAATTAAATAAATTATAATGTATTTATTTTTATTTCATTTCAATGTAACAAAAACCTGCTCGCTTATAGATCCGGGTGTTATCCCGTTGTCTTTAATATGCCGAACACTCAGAAGATGATTATGGTGACTAACACCCTTAATATAATCAGTCGTTTAAATTGCACTTTTTTGGGTATCGGATATACTGGAACAATAATCACTTTTAAATTAATGGTTGCGAACATCCTGAGGTACTAGCTTGTCTTCCCTGTCTGGACCCAAGTTTCTCAAACTCAAAGAAGAGCAAATTCGCGACCCATGAGACGGGCAGGTTCGAGAATGAAGAATGAACTTTGGAGTACTGAATCTTGTTTGGTGCTATAGAGAGAAACATGAAAAATTCATTTATTTCCTTGCCCTGTATACCGTTAGCTGACGATCAGGATTGTTTGATCTTGCTGCTGTTGTTTCTAATTTGCTCGTTTATATTAAGGCTAGGTCAGTTTGTTTTCGGTCTTTATGTTTTAACTATTGATTTTCATTTTCCTGTCACTACTTTTTGTAAGGTTTAAAAATTTATTATTGTCAATATTCTACCATAATTCATTAATAGCCATAATATATTATAATTCGTGTTGATTGATTGATGACACCGCTATCAATAGAAAGCCATCGTCGCGAATGGGGGGCATCACTAATGATGTTTTTTTTTTCATTTTCCTTTTTCCATGTCATTGATTTGCAAACAAAAGACATCCTAATAAAAAAGACTCCTAGGCCTATTGTTTGTAAAAAAAAAAATAGTTGGAGCCATTGAAGCAACGACTGGTGACCCGATAAGACCTCCCCGCCTTCTTCTTTCTACTGTCCCCTATTGAACACATAATGGCTGTCCTTTACCTGGATTTCGACTGAAATTGATCCTGTACTCTTAGTATTTTTCAAAGCTTTTAGATTTGTTAACCCAATTTCTGGAAGCGGATGGCGTTTGGTGGAAAATATTCAAAAGACCCAATCCTGGCCTTATTATTCAGCCCCCTTCTATTTACATAAGCCTTACTTTTTCATTTTAACGCCTTCCTCCGTAATGGAACTCTTTATCAATCTGGAAGGGCTAAAGTGGCCGCCAGATCTCCTTTCAAATATCTTCGAGGAGGATTTTCAAATAATAAAATGAATTGATTACAAAAGTAAAATATTTAATAGACTGATTCGTCCTTTCGTTTGAGTTCAATAGAGGAATCTAAATTTTAATTGAATTTAAACATATCGATCCCTTTATAACTTACTTTGTAGTATGTGTAAGATAAGGCACAAGTACTCAACTTGTAACATATGTCTGTGAGACGCACTTGTTTGCACCTATGTCCCTCACTGGCTACACCTCTAATATTTTTGTCACTGCTTCAGTGTATTCCTAGATTATACAGATATATATGTCGTAAACATATCATTCGTACCTTGCTTCGTTTTACATTCATGCTTTGTAATTCCTAGACGATTTTCATTTGCATTACGACGCATGTTAAGTAATAGTACAATAGTGTACATTTTATTCGTTTTCCGTTCGTGTGTTGCGACCCGTGTGGCCTATATGTACTCCTTTGGTGTACGGGTATTGCCAGTAACGTCACTTTTTATTATTTCACAGGTATTTTGGGTTTGCAAAACCTTTTTCCTTTCATCTCTACAATCGAGGGATTGAAAATTCGGGTGATAAACAGCAGCTTACTTTGTTACAGAAAATAAATGGATCACTTGGTTTTCTGCAGAATCTAAATCCCTAGACCTAAAAATATATTTAAAGTCTAACTTCCAACATTATTGCCCATTACAAATGGATCTATGGAAAAAATCCTGAAATCGAAGACGTCTATCGCCTCCTCTCATCAGGTTCTTTATGCTGCATTTTGAATTATTTTTTTACCGTAAACTGTATATATGTGTTATTAATTTTTTAATGCAATCGATACATTTGAATATACAATCTAGTGGACTTAACTATAAAAATAATGTTGCGATTCGTATAAGACATGCCCTTTATAAACACAAAATACAAAACCAACGTCTTACTGACATATACTATTCTCTTATGTTACCAGTTGAGGGGTAAGGCAGTAACTATTGAGGTCATTAAACAGGAATTATATGGTTTGCTACCGAAATAAATTAGTAGAACCTTCCTGATCATAACCGTATGTAGTAACTTCCGAAGCGGAGTTGTGCTTATTCATATTCATAAATGCGAAAGCTAAATGTGAAACCCACGAAATCCTTTATGGATTAATGTTGTTTAAAAAAGGAGCGAAACTCTCTTATTTTGAAAAATGTTGTGAGGCTTGTGAGCAATGAAAATGATGCACTCACATAGAATTATTGAAGGTTTTTGGGGATGCTGATATCATGAATGAGTAGATTTGTTGAGAACATATCTATGTGATAGCTAATGGAGAAGTGTCTCACATATTGCTGACACACCCTATTAATTGTAACAGGAAAAAGTGAGAGACAAAAGCTAAGTTGGCCAGAATGTTTGGTGGGGGATGCCTGGAGTATCCTAACAGATAAGGACTCGATGTCTTCGGCACATGACCGCGACGATCGTTCGTATTTGGAGTATGCCAAAATATCCGGTTGTAGTTTTTTAAAAAAAGTTAATTACAATTTAAAAATAATACAATGATTGTTGAATTTCAATTTTTTCGTACCATAACGAAACTATGAAAGAAGAGTTAATTTAAACATTTTTATTTTCCTTTCCCTCAGACATTGCATTTACATGAACAAAGTGAAATTTTATTAAATTTACATAAACAGTTTATTGATTTTATATAAACATAGTGAAATTTTACTAAACAGTTTACCACAAAGGAGTAGACCTAACAATTTTCCTACTAGAAAAAGTTCTGTTTATTGAGATGCTTATTATTAAAATATTTATAAAATTGATTGCATTATAGATAAATACTGTGAATGGTTTATAAAGTTTGTTTTACAACTTCCTCCAAATTATTTGTTTGCATAAAAAATCATTTAAATACAAGGGAATAACCGTTTTGACGTGTCAGCCTGTTTTCAGGTTTACAACCTACAAAACATTCAACAGTTAAAAATATAAATTTATTTTATTAGATAATGAAAGATCAATAGAATAGCAAAAATTAAATTATTTAAAACAGATATGATATTCATTCTTTTAATAAGATATCTCGTTTCTTTTAGCTCATAATTTGTAAATAACGCCATTACGCAAAAATAGAACATTACAAATGTAAAATATAGTTGTTATTAGTGGTAAATCATTTCTAAATAGTTCAAAGATTTTGATTTTCGAATACAACAAAAAAGATCAATAAAGAAAAAATGGTTGCAGTGACTTTTAGAATTATAATATTTAAGAAAAAATGTTTTAACTGAGAAATAAACAGTGGCAGCAAGTAGACGTAGATTTTGACTCCAAAACTTTTAAAAACTAGATGCTATTACGTGACATGAGATCAAAACTTCTGTTCAAACTAACAGAATAACTTCTATAACATAACATATAATGCCAACGTACTTAAAAAAATCCAACTTCAATAATAAATGAAGTAACTTCATTATCAATCTTATTAATACAGTAAGATTTTTTTTTCTGAATGAATTAATAATAATATTAATATTATTATTAATATATTAAAATAATATTTATTACTGCGTTTTGTGAAATAATTAATATTTTAAAGTAATTGTTGAGGATGTGTAGTAAAACTTAATGTTTACCAGTAAACCGTTCCGCCTCCTAAAAAAAGTGAAATTTCTTCGGAAAACCAGGTCCCTCAGGAGCCATTAGCATTAAGTTTTTTCTTTTTTAATTTTTTTTATTCCCCTTTCTACCCAATTTTAATCATCGTTAATTCCATCCAGAGTGTTGGAGGAGGGGATTATCATTAGGGGATGTCATGTCGTTAACCTTTAATTCTCCCGAAATTAGCCTCGGCCTTTTCCAAGATGAGATTTTCAAACGGAAGCTCTAAGTTTATTATGTTAATTATGTGATGGAATTAATTAGATATTAGTCAGTGCCAAGGGATTGTAATATTCAAGCCCTTTTTAATGGCATTGGATCAAATGTTTCATACCAGGTGTCATATCTCTGTCGCAATTAAAATTAATAATAAAGGCAAAGGCAAGTTACTAGTCACTGGGAAAGCTCACTGCTTACGAATTTCGTAATAAATTATTTATGTCCATCGGTTTTTTATCTTTGAATACTTTAAGATATTTAAGATGAAGGATTAGGTATGAGAGAAAAATATATCAAAATAAGCATTAGAGAATTAATGAAATCTTTAAGAATCTGTAGTTACTACTATTACTACCCATGAAGGGTCTTGTATCAAGAAGATGGTAGGTAATGCACTATTTTTAAGATAACGGTTGTGCAGAGATCACGGTTAACGCCCAGGTTTTCCCCAATTTAGCGTACCCACTTGTTCTTCTTTCTTGCATGACTCTAAAGCCCATCAACGAGCCTTGGCCTCTTCAATACTTTTCCGCCAATCCTCCCAGTCCAGTGCAGGGACCTTCCAGTTCCGGATGTTGAGTAGGCTCCTGGAGTCCTCACTGACTCCATCCAGCCATTGCAGCTTGGATACTTTTCTGCTGCATCTTTTACTATTCTGGGCCCTTTAACGCTTGTAATTCTGGCCACATGGCCAGCCCAGCGCAACTTTACAGGCCTTATTACTTTGACCACCTCCGGGGTTTGGAATAGACTGGCCAGCTCCGCATTGGTACGTCTTCTTCAAGCCCCCCCTCTCTGATATGTCCATAAATTCACCTTTCAAATACCTGAAGCAATTTTTCATCTGATTTCTTTATGACCCAGGCTTCTGACCCGTATAGAAGGACAGGCCGAATGAGCGTTTTATATTGAATGATCTTTGTATTCCAGGACAAGACCTTGGTTTTAAAATATCGATTTATTCCAAAGAAGCATTTGTTTGCCTGAGCCACTCTCTATTAAACCGTTATTGTTAACCGTTATTGAGACATTATTGTCCCTCGTTATGGTGGCTCTAATGTAGGTAAAGGTGTTTACTCTATCAATATCAAGGCCTCCTATCTTAATAATACCAGTCAGCTCCATCGGCCCTCCTGCGTGCATGTATTTAGTTTTGGCCTGATTAATTACGTATCCCACACTCTTCCTATGATGTCGATATCATCTGCGTTGGCCAAAATTTGTGTCGACTTAAAGAAAATTGTTCCGGTTCGTTGAATACCGATTTAGCGGGTCACATACTCCTGAATCAGATTAAAGAGTTGGCATGACAGGGCATCTTGTCATAAACCTATTTTGGTACCAAATTCAGCTGAGCCCCCACTTAAAGAGTAACCAAATTTACTTACCTTGAATCGCAGGTAACTGCCAAGATATACTACTTTACTGAGAAGTATCATTTCGAGTAAATTGATCTCCAGGCCAACTAAGTTAACTCTGTATAAGAACATTATCTGTCTTATTCTTTCTTAAGGTCCCAAAAATTGGACTATCATATAATCGGAATACAAAATGCTTAAAATTTTCGAAAATTTCGCGAATTTTTGTTCCCCTTATCGTTAGAGGGGAATGGCGACGGAGAAAAAATGAAGACATTTATGAACCACTCATATCAGTACTGTGATATCACGGTTGTGATGAAAATAAAACGTCTTCGGTGGGTAGGTAATATAAATGCCTAGTATCCTAATAAATGCCACTCCAAGTATTGCGATGTCAAAATAGTAATAGGGATATCGAACGGTTCAGCAGACCAAGATTAAGATGGATTTCGTATGATGCCGAGAATGGACTAATAAACATGAACATAAAATGCCGGAATAAACAGCCGGGTAAGAACGTACAGCCACAGAAGAGAACAGCGATTAGTGTTGAAGGAAGATAGGACTCGCTTATGGTGTCTATAGATCCCGAAGTTCCAATATTGGGGTGTTAAAAGATCTGTTACATTGGGATTCGAACCTATGATTTTCAGCATATCAATTCAGTGCTCTGAACAACTTTCTCAATAGCGATGATATATATTTTTATTATATAGTAGACTTCTGTGACATCCAAATTCATTTCCCAGTTCTATTATCATGATTATAGAGCTTTCTCATAACTTTCTTCCAAATTTTCAGGATCATTCCGTGTAATAAACAGCGAAATGAGTTTGGATCTCATCGAAAAATTAGAAGCACAGTCTTCTTATTTTAAAAACAAGGGTTTTACTATGCATGTTTTTATTCCTTTTTTTAACTATTCCCTAAGAGTTAAAAAATGTCCATATTTTTTTGTGTTTACTTTTATGTTAGTTATCATTTTTTTTTTCACGTCAGCGCTTTGATGAATAGATAAAACAAATTAAAAAGATGTTTTTAAAGGTTGATTGATTTAGAACAGTTTTTCTAGAGAATAAAAATGTTTCATCCACTGGTGGAAGAGAAAAAATGATTCTTTTATGTTTCTTGTACGCATATTTTTCTTATTATTAAAAATAAGATTTATTTATTTTTCTTTAACTATGATAAGCTCCTAATTATTATATTTAATTTTCCGTATGTTGCAGTGTTTTGGAAAAAAAATTAATATTCACTGAAAATAATCATTAGTTATGGGATTTATTTCTAGCTTGAAGTAGTAAAGTTTCCTTATTCTTTTTTTTTTCGTGGATCAGTTTCATTCAGCAGTTTTATTAAACAGAATGAAATTCAGGAAGGAGTAGGAAACAAAAGTAAAAAGGAGGAAATCTCGGCTTTTCACTTTTCTCTTAAAGGATAAGTTTATCTCCTTGATGGCTTCTTTATCTTCATCTCTTTAAAAATTTCCATTTTAAGCTCGTTTATAAGCTACCGCTCCCTGACGGAAGAGAAAGAAGTTGAGTTATTCCAATAACGCCATAAGACTATTTCTTACTCTGTAACATTTTCCTGTTTTGCTAAAATATGCTCCAGGTTTTCTGGCATAACCGTTGATATTTAACTGTTTATATAGCATAACACTTATTACATAATAAGTCCAGTATGTTCAATAATTGTAATCGATTTATCAAAGAAATAACATTTCTTCTAACTGGATGACCTTACTGAAAGAATTATTAATGGTGGTGATATCGTTGGTGGCAAGTATAATCAAGGGAAGCTAATTTGAATGGAGATTGCAGATGCGATCAAGAAAGAAACGCCACAGTTGCTAAAACGTTTTTTAATGGGCGTCGACGTCTTTCCTCAGTTTAGGCATTTATCAGTGCTCAGATAAACAATAACTACCAACGTAGTATAAAAGAACAAAAAATAAATATGGTAGTAAAAAGGCCCAGTAAAATATGATACAATGAAAGTATTTCCTTTCATTTAGCCCTTCGCGAATATTCTCATCATCACAACTTACAATTCTCTAATCACTTTTTTCTTTCTTTTCTCTTACATCTGTTATTAATATTTAATGAACATTAAATCTACATGCTCTGTTTTGTTTCCTTTTACTTTATATTTTGTATTAAAACTTCAGCACTGAGTTGCTATGCCGAAGGTCCTGGGTTTAAATGGTATGGCCGGGGATGGATCTTTTGGGATCTGCGGACTGTTCTGGGGCTCGTCCAGCCTCTATAAAGTAGGGGGGGGGAGGAAAGCTGGTGGCTGTGCGTGATCTCGGATAAAACACCTCTCTACACAACAGTTATCCTAGATGCAGTTTAAGGAAGGCATGGGTCATGGTGCTACTGGTATTTTTTTTTGTGAAACATTTCGTGATATATATATATATATATATATATATATATATATATATATATATATATATATATATATATATATATATATATTCGGAAGGGAGGGAAGAGCCACTTTAATTCAGCATAAATATGCGACACGCGCGATCGCCTAGGAGTGCCAAGCACAAATCTTAGAGAGCTATTCAGTATTCTCTTTATTCTTTCATCGAGCATTTTAGAAAGGCCTCAATTTACTACGTTACAATAGTCAGTGGGGAAACGTTAGAGAAGATACGAGAAGCTTGTGTAAGGAGATGTTGTAAACAATGGAATAACTTCAGGGAACTAATTGACTATCGAGATATCTGGGCGATGTGGGGTTTTCAAGAAAGATTTTTGTCGATGGTGATGACTAGGTTTTTCATAGAGGAGTTGAACGTGATAGGATGATCGTTTAGGAATAATGTTGGGAGGGTGTGGATGGATGTAAGGAGGGAATTGGAATCTTAAACAATGGCCTGAGTTTTCATTGCGTTAAATTCCAGTTTGTTCAGCTTTGCCCTGGCACTGATCTTATCTAGGTCTTCGTGAATACTGGCGAACGCAATTAATAGCTCAGGAGTAGGAAAGGATAAGTATATTTGGAAATCGTCAGCATATAGATGGTGGGAACAGTGGTGAATAGATATAGGAAGATTATTGATATAGCAGTTGAACAGAAGAGGAGAGAAGCTCGAGTCCTGTGCCGCACCTGAGGAAAGAGTGAAGAAAAGTGGAAAGGGGATGATTAGGTATGGAAACTGCTTGAGATCTATCACAGAGGAAAGATTGGAACCATCGGATAGAACTGTTTGAAAAGGACAATGACTTGAGTTTACTGAAAAAGATAGAATGGTTCAAGGAATCAAAGCTTTATATAAGTCAAGAAGGATAAGCACAGTTAGTCTTTTATAACATGTATATACATATATATATATATATATATATATATATATATATATATATATATATATATATATATATATATATATAAGTATGTATGTATGTATCCAATAGTAGGAAATTCCCTGCGCTTCTCCTTCCATTCTTAATCCTACTGTGAACCCCTTGTAAAAGCATGATACTTCTTGAAATCCTTGATTATTGGAGTCCTGACCCCTGGCTAGACTATTAAGGGCATATTTATCAAGAGACCTCGAGGCCGTTACCGTCTTAGTCCTAATCTTAAAGAGCATTAGAAGGATGTATAGGACTAGATTACATTTAGTACTTAACCGGAGGATTAGAATGGTTGGGTAAGGTCTAATTGAATCTTGAAGATAACGATCTGTAAAATACAAAAGATAATGGTTAGATTTATGTAATAATGTTAATAACGGAGTTTATTAAGATATTTTAAGAAATATCTGTTTAGATTACCCGTATTTGATTATACTTGCGTCTTATAATATATCTATTTTTTAAACACCAATTTTAAATGGTTTATTAAATAATTTCCAGGCTCAATCTCCTTATAAATAATTCAAAATGTGTTTTTTATTTTATTAAATAGTTTATTTTGTTTTATCCAATGTTCCGAATGTGCTCAATATAATAATTTGTACTCTGTTTGTCTTTAATACGCTATAATAAACTTAGTATTGCATCATAGTAATTCCCATTAAATTTTTTAATGCCTAATGAAAAACCAGATGTCACATACACATCGATTGTTGACACACAGTTCTTGTTTACATTCACTTTCTACTTCATAATGAGCATTATCTTATAATTAACAATTATTTTAGCCTTTAAAACTTTTTTCATTTTCATTTTAAGAAACTATCAAACGCGACCCACTTCGTTGCCAACGATTCGCGGATTTTATTTGAATAAAAAAAACCCAGTTCTTTCACAATATTTATGTAAGTCTTGTTAGGATTCAAGAATAGAAATTGAAGTGCTTCCCACCTCTGAGAAATTCATAGTCCGTTGTCAATATATCATTAAAATCCATTTTTACGGATAGGAAAAAGGATCTATCCAATATTCCTATACATAATGTAAGAAAGCAAACTTGTCCCCGATGATGATAACTACAAAACATTTCTAACAAATAATAATGTTTAGTTTACAGATTGATTTATAAAACCCTTTATTAATTTAAAAGTCATCCATCCAACTCTTCTTTACGGATGCGAAACCTGGACGATATCGCAGAAGGATCAGCAACCTCTTAAGATATTCGAAAACAAGGTGTTGCGTAGAATATTCAGTCCAAAAAAGGATGAGGCCACTGAAGATTTTAGGAGGTTACACAACGCGGAAATGCGAAGCATGCACCCGGTTAATATTATTCAAGTGATTGGTTTATTAAGATGGACTTGTTAAGTTGATGGGCTTAGTAATCTATCTAAAACGTTAATTAAAGCTGCACCAACTGGGAGGAGTCTGAGGATTATACCGAGACGTGAGTGGGAAGATTACGTTATTATCTGGCGGAATTGGGTATGGAGGTTGGTCCTTGGGCGGAAGTAAATAGGCAGGCATGGTGGTATTGGCATCGAGCCTTCTGGCTCGCTAAGCCTCATTATCATTATAGTTTAATAATATTTAATATTTAAAATAAAATATACCTATCTATTTTGTGATGCTGACAGAGATAGCGACAGAAGATGGATTGGGATATCGAAATGGGATGCTAATGCCTTTCCGATCCCAGGAGACTATTCCCAACGAATGTCGGCCTCCTATTAAGGCTGCGTGTTCAACCTTCCCCTCAATAACTGCCTCGGGGTTTAAATGAAATATAGAAATTCTTTGCCTTTTATTAGTGCTTCGTATTTTTTAAATAAAATAAATATTCAGAATGGGTTTTGAAGTAACCAGCCGAAGAACAGTTTCACTAATTGGAATGGATATGTTACTTCTTTTTTTCTCTTTGGTTGTAAATTTTATAAATATCGACTCGTACAGGCTTCTTTAATTAAGTATTGATGTTTTTATTTTATTAATAACAATTTTTATTAATTTAAACATCCTTTTTTGTACCTTACGGGAAAACGGGTTTTGACAATATTAATCCTTACACAATATTTACTAATACACAATCCAATAACAATTAATAACATTTTGTGTGTGTGTGTTTGTATTTTTAATATTTTCCTGCCTTTTTTTCCAAAAATTATAAAAAGAGGAATTCATTAAATTACAGTACATCCTTTTGTACAATATGGCTTTAACATGACAGTTGATTTTGAAGCATTGATTTTGAATAACGTCATAAGATAAGTTTTCAAATAAGATTTAGTGTAGCTAAAGTAACTAGTTTAGTATAACTAGTTTTTTATTTATAATAAAGCTTTATTTTATATTAAAATTATGTTTATAATTAATTATTATATTTTTTTCTAGTTCCTCCAAGAATACACACAGTGAGTGCAGGTGGTTCTGTAGAGGTGAAGAAAGGTGCCACCGTAACACTCGAATGTAAGGCTTCTGGAAATCCGGTTCCTGTCATTTCCTGGACCAGAAAGGTCAGTGGTCAATTAAATCATTATATTAAATATCTAATTGATTTATAAAAATATTAATAAAATAAAATAAATTAAATGATGTTTACCAAAACCATATCAAGTGCTCCCTAGACTACTAAGACACTTTCGCAAATAGTTGTGCATCATACACTTATTAATCATTATTATTAGACCATGCAATTTTTACAATATATATTTTTTTATTTTCTCAATGTTTGTTCTTAAGAAGAATAATTTATTTTAACTCGTATAAAATTTAATTTATTTTTTAATTATCTTATTAGAAAATTAAATGCACTTGTTTAATTATCTTATTTAGCTTATCTTAAAATAAACAATTAGCGTTTCAAAAACGTCTCTCCTCAAATATAGCTGTACTCTATTTTTTTCTTAAATTAAAAAGTAGCGTAGTTTTGTTGTACGCTTAACGCACAGTTTTTTTGAAAAAAAAACCGGCCAAAAAAAAACAATTTTTTTTAATGTAAAAAAACAAACTTTAGAACATTGTTTTGGCAAAAAAAAAAAAAAATCAAAATTAATCAAAATTTTTATCACTTTCTTCTGAGCCGCTTTCCGACAAATTTGCGTATTCATATTCATATTCTGAATCGCTCATTTTTCAATATATATTTTACTAAAATATAATATAAAATAAAATATAATAATAATAATAATAATAATAATAATAATAATAATAATAATAATTTGAAAATGAAAAACATACCAATTGTATAAATATCCAATATACCCAATTTTATTTTCTGTAATCACAAAATAACTGACTGTCTATAAAGATACACTTATCTTTGCAAGTTTACAACACTTAGGTAACTATTGAACTAAACTATAAAACAACAGAAACAAGTGTTTGATATTTCACGTCTAAATAGTAAAATAAAAGATACAATGGCCTTTATATAAATTCACGAAAATACTACGACGGATCGCAGTCAGTCGTCATACAGAGTACAGAAATGCAAGAATGCAGGTATTATGAAGGTATTATAGCTTACAATCCTATGTAAATGATAAATATCAATAACACGATTCTTTTTCTTAGCTTTCACATTGTTATTTTCAATTCTAGAATATATTCGAGTGTGAAAAATTATAGCAGCATCAAATACAACGCCGCTCGAATTATCTCGAGTGTGCACAGTTTGGCCTGTTTAGCGCGCTCGAATTAACTCGAGCGTGCAAGTTAGGAGGTTAAGAGCTTCACTTAGAAACCGAGTGTTTTAACATTAACAAAAAATAATGTAATGTGTACATGTTTATATGTATATAATGTACATATATACATATATATATATATATATATATATATATACATATATATATATATATATATATATATATATATATATATATATATATATATATATATATATACATATATACATATATATATATACATATATATATATATATACATATATATATATATATATATATATATATATATATATATATATATATATATATATACATTATTCATCTAGTATTATTGTCATTGTGGGTAAACTGATATTTACGGCTGTTTCATTATTCTGCTCTCGTAAAAGATTTGTAGCATAGAAGTGAAAAACTTATCGTGATACGTTTTCACAAATCTCACATTAGCAAACGATTTTCCGTTGAGGGAATAAATGATGGTCGGATAGTGCAAGTTCCAGGGAATACCTTGTATCAAATAAAACTTCTTTCCAAGTTCCAATAACTTTTGCTTTGTTTTTATTGATGAGTATAGTCATGGTAAAATACAGAGAGCACCCTTAATTGGGAGGAAACTCTTGTGTTTGATCGCGATCTCGAACAAATTACTTCCCTACACAACAGTTTATATTAAAACAGAACAGTTTCTACCACGTACTGAATCCATGACTCTTTATGAGTTGTAGTGGTAGTTTTATTAATTTTTTTTTAATCGTAATTGTAGTTACTTTTTGGCAATAATCTAAAAATATACATGAATATTTTTATTGGATTCTCAAATTTTAGTTATTTTTTTTTAAGTAGAATTCAAAACTGGCCATTAGATAAAAAAGAAAAACTATAGAAATACTTCTCATGTTCCGGTAGAGATGAGGGATACGGCGCACTAGATATACCTCACCCTCACTACCTACTCTCAGTTCAAGCAAGGATATATTGTCCCTGCCATTTCCAACTATTGAATGTGAAAACCGGTATGTTTGGGGAGAATTTAAAAAAGCTGTTTCAAGGTTCAATAAAAATTAGTGCCTATAGTCAAACCAATGATATTCGTTTTACATTGCTTTTGTGACTGATAGATATCTCTTTATCAATTATCGAACCTAAAGAAACTGCTACAAGTCGAAAACTAAAGCTGTGTTTTTTCACATTAAAGATTTTGCAGGTACGATATACAACTGTTTAAGTTTTACAAGAAATAAGTTGAGAATTCCGAATCGGAAATTTCCATCCGTGATTGGAATCTGAGGACTCTTGTGGGGCTTATCCAGTCATTATAAAGTGACTACCCTTAATTAGGGTAAAACCTGGTTGCTCAGTGTGATCTCGGTCAAATTACTTCCTTACACAACAGTTATTCTAGAAACAGTACAGTTTTTACCATTTACACTGAACCCAAGACACTAGGTCGGGTGGTAAACTTTTTTCAGGCTATATATATCGTTCCTTGAACTCAAAAAACATAATTTTTCTAAATAGGAATTTGGATTTTAAAAAATAAATATATTTGTATAGCAAAGGTTTCCTATAGTACTTATGGCATTGAAATTCATTTATTAACCACTATAACTTTTTTTTAGCTAAAAAAAAAATCTAAGCTATCGGTATCACCTGTATAGGTTGAACTGATAATAACCCCAGGAAACTTGCCTTCATTTTGATTTAGTCTGATGACTACGACAATCTGAGGGGAATTAGAATGAATAAAATAAAAGTTTCTTCTTTCTAACTGTATACAGTTAAAATATTAACTTACCTTACCTATATTTTCTATTTTCTTTTCATACTTTAGAGTTCATATGTATAAACATTATTTTCAATTTTTAATTTTTTAAATTTATCAATCTTTTCTTTCTACATATGCTTGTATTATTACATTTTACTTATGTAATCTCTAGAAGTCTGGTATCAAATCCATTTATATCTATAATTAAACTAGTTTTTTCTAAATCCTTCATATTCCACCCCCTTTTCCATATTTTAATCTTCTCATTTTGTATCTTTTCGTTTACCTCCTCATTTTTCTTTCCCTTTCTATTATGTTTACATTTGATCCTTTCTGGACATTTATTTTCTGTATTTTATATCCGTATTCTTTAATTATTATATCTGTCACTATTTGAATTTCTGTTCATCATCTATAATTTTATTATTATCTGTCACTATTTTAATTTTATTATATTCTGTAACCACTTTTATATTCATTATCTTTAATTATCACATCTATTCATATCATATCTAGTCACTATTTTAATTTCCACACTTGTACCACATTACTACACTACTTGTCACCATATTGTTGTTACTGCAACGTTTTTTATATGTTTTTCTGTTCGTTTCTCTCTCTTAGCCCTGAAGATGGCCTACATTGTAGGCCGGAACGTCGGCAAACAATAAATAAGTTACACTTATTAAGGTGTTTTTATTGACTGCACCCCAACTATTTCTTCCTTATATTAGAAGTTACAGTCAACCAATTCTTCTCTAACTGAAATGAATAAAAATCAATATTAATTTTTTTTTAGTATAGAAAACTATTTCAATCATTCCTTCGCTCTAAACGATAACGTTTGAAGTACTTCAATGGAATGGAAACGGAAATCTGGCTTGTCTGAACAAGTCGGACGAGGCCTCCGGGTCGGACACTTGAGCGCTGGAGGAGCTCTCAGAGAGTGAAGTAGTGGACCGGTGGAGTAGCCCCTCTTGTTATGACATACTTCTACACTCTTTTCCTTCCCGAGGCTCTCCGCTATTAAATTCACCTCGTTTAAAGTTTCACTCCTTAGGGCTACCTTTCCCCTTCCCTCGAGGAAGTTGGAGTTTAATACAGAGCTGAATACTTTGGAGAAAAAGGGTTGAAGAAGCTGCGGGAGACATGAAAACAGAGGGGCCCGTCATTAAATAGTTGTGAAGAATTTCATCCACCCGAGTTGGGAACTTCCTTGGTCAAAGAAGACTCCAGATTATTTCGGAGGGTCGATATGTCAATCCTCTTCAACCAGTCCTCAGTGGGTTTCATCTTCTTCTTTTAATCCTTATTTCTTTTTAATAAAAACTGAAGATTTTTATTTTTTAAAATCGGACTTTATGATGAGTTCTAAATTTTATTTTAGTGATAATAGGCGGAAGAAAATGACCCACCAAGAGTTTGTTCCTAAGGATTGTGTGAGGTAATAATTTATTAATTCTGCTAACAGTCTGATAAACGTTTATCTAGCAATATCATCACCATCATAATCTTTCCTCTGCTACCGCTGCGTGGTATGAGGATCTTGTCTGTAGGCCCTGGACCAAATGTGTCTTTCCTTAGCCAGCCTTTAGCAATATTAATATACAAAAACATTTAAAATATTAATATTAAATTAATGCAATTGAATACTAATTAGCACTATTTTTTTATTAGTTTAAAAATAAAAAAAATATTTTATAAATGCCACATATATTTAATACACTGAGTTACCATGCCAAAAATCCTGCTTCAAATCCCGCTGCAGGCAAGACTTTTTATTTAGTCTGTTAGCAGCCGGAAATGGATCATGCAGGATCTAGGACCCTCCTGGGGCTCACCCAGCCACTATAAAGTGGGTACCCAAAATAAGGGGGGAAATCTAGCGGTTGAGTATGATCTAGGACAAATCACCTCCCTGCACAATCGTTGTCCATGAAATGGTACCGTATCTACCATGTACTGAACCCCAGACTCTTCATGGGTTGTAGTAGTACAGGTTTTTTTTTGTATATATTTAATAACCTAAAACTAACACCAGAATAATAAATAAATCATAATTTATTTATGAAATCATAAAAAAAAACTATAAAAGCACAATGAAAATTATGTAAAATCAAAAATATTAATAAGTAAAATTCATTAATAGTTAGCAAGACTGGAATCCGAAAAAGTAATATTAGATTCTTAAGAAATTCATTTTTGTTGAAGTATTCAATGAAATCTGAAAATAAAAAACTCAACTTATCTTGTTATGGCTTCCGTTAAGATATAAAGTAAATTTTACCCTATTACCATCTAAAATTTATATATTTTACTAGCTTAAATTATTAATAGTTTATTTATTCATTTTAAAACAATATTAGTTAGATTGAATAAAATAACATGTTGTATTTTAAAAGAGAATGAAAATTTATAATTGAACAGTGTTTGTACCACTTCAACTGTTTGTTCTTTCCAAGATCATTTGTATGAGGGGTCATTCGTATGTGCCATGGGGGTCAAGATCATTTGTATGTGCCGTATATCTCTCGAGGCTTAACTGGATTAAAATATAATCACTTTTTTTTCATTTTAGGCCCACCTTAAAATGTCTGCAACAAAATTTGTTGCGGCTTCTTCAAACGAGGTAGGACATTGCTTTTGCTTATTTGGTAAACATGTTGGCAACTTTTTAAGACACGCCAAGGTTAAAAAAAACATCCAATTTATTATCCAACTTATTAGCAGGCTGAATATCTGTTTTTATATAATTTATATGTGTGTGTGTGTATATACATATATATATGTGTGTATATTATATACATTATTCATCTAGTATTATTGACGTTGTGGGTAAACTGATCTTTGCGGCTGTTTCATTATTCTGCTCTCGTAAATCATTTGTAGCATAGAAGTGAAAAAATTATCGAGTTACGTTTTCACAACTCTCACATTAGCGAACAATTTCCCGTTCAGGGAATAAATGGTGGTCGCATAGTGCAAGTTCCAGGGAATACCTTTTATCAAATAAAATTTCTTTCTTTCAAAGTTCCACCAACGTTTGCTTTGTTTTATTGAGTATAGTCATAGTAAAATACAGAGAGCACCCTTAATTGGGAGGAAAACCTTATCTCGGACAAATTAATTCCCTACACAACAGTTTATATTAAAACAGAACAGTTTTTACCACGTACTGAATCTATGACTCTTTATTAGTTGTAGTGGTACTTTTATTTTTTTTAATCGTGATTGTAGTTACTTTTAGGCAACAAACTAAAAATATACAAGAATATTTTTATTTTTACTGGATTAACAAATTTATTATTCGATAAAAAAGAAAAACTATTGAAATACTTCCCATGTTCCGGTAGAGATGAGGGATATGGCGCACTAGATATACCTCACCCACACTACTTGCTCTCAGTTCAAGCAAGGATATATCGTCCCTGCCATTTCCAACTATTGAATGTGAAAACCGGTACTTTTGGGGAGAATTTAAAAAAGCTGTTTCAAGGTTCAATAAAAATTAGTGCCTATAGTCGAACCAATGGCATTCGTTTTAAATTATTTTTGTGTCTGATAGATGCCTCTATATTAACTTTATATCAATTATCAATCCTAGAGCAACATGATAATTCTAATGATAGATTGAATTAGTCAGGGGTGCAGTCAATGATAACACAAAATAAATATAACTTATTTTACCATGCCGACCTTTCGGCCTGAGGTGAAAGCTATCTTCAGAACTAGAAAAGAAACAGACAATAGCTATATAAAAAAAATTTGCAGAAGCAAGGTAGGTAAAGAATGTATAGTAATTCTTTCTTTTGTAAATCAGGCTTTGCATTATATAAAGTTTAATAAACGGGATCCAAATCTTGATTTAATGAAGGTGATTTTTTATTCAATATTTTGAAATTACAGTTTGACGATGACCTTATTGAAAATAGGCTGTAAAATACTAAGTGAATTTGATGAGCATCTTATCATAGATCATATGACAAGCCGTGAAATGTATAAAAAGTCATTTAAAATGTTTTTAATAATGTTCAGATATTTTAATTTATTTACCTTAGGAACTAACAAACCTTCTTCTCAACAGTAAATATGAAGACAAATTAATTGTTTGTAAAATTATAGGCTATTATGAACTTATCTAAAATAAAATCGTTTTGTAGTTTTTTTTGTATAGGGTTCCTATCAAGACCTGAAATATTGTCGGAATTGTAGTGTAATTATTTTATTTGAAAATCTTTTTGAAGCACCTAAGCGTCTTTGTTAAATATTGATAAAAAAAAAGTTTTGAAGAGAGAATTCAAGGAGCTCTATTGGGGCGTGTAATTGGAATGATTCCCCTAATTAACAAGCGACTTATTAAACTCCTAAAAAAGGTCTGAGCCAGTCGAAGCGTATGATTGCTTTCATTTCATCTTTAAGGGACATTAACTGATATACATTGTTAAGAATAGAACGCCAATGAATCCTGTACCATTTTTTTCTTCATCTGTTTACAGGCTAATAACGTAACAAAATAGATGTGACTTTTGATAGTTCTGAAAGTTGAATATCAATTAATATTTTTTTTCAAAGGATTTCATAATTGATTTCTTACCTGATTTATTATGCTTAGTTTTATAAAACCAGTTATCTAATTTTCATTTTTTATTTAAAATTAGCTCAAACAGTAACAAATCCTACCACATTTTTATTAGCGTGGATAATTATGATATCTGTGATATAAATAACAATGGATGTCTGTTTGATTTAATTTGATTGTAAACAATTTGATATATCAAATGTAAAAACGAATTTCTTTAGATAATAAACTTATTTACGATACTACTTTTTTTAATAACAGAGATACCGCTTCAAAATGTTATTATTTGTAATACATGGTGTGTATATCTGATATGGACTTTATCATAATAATTTAATCTGTGGTGATTTTTGTTTCAATAGCTTCTCATGTGTACAGGGTGTCCCGAATTTAAATGGTAAAACTTCAGGAACTTATAGTGGACCAAAAAACTAAGACAAAAAGTCCTTTAGAGATTTGCTCGTTTTTGCTTAGTTTTAGAGAAAATCGCAAAAAAAGAAACAAACAAGTTTTCATTTTTATACTTATTTATTTACATTTACATTTATGTTATGTTCTTTTTAATGTAAATATTGCTCAAAAGGTTGTCCTCTTACACCAATGCAAGCATGACATCTAGCACTCACTTGATAAATTGCATTATTACCTCAAGATTATGTCAAGAGATTGAATTTTAGTAACTGGTTTCTTGAAAAAATTATGATAATTTATTTCCATTAAAAATTATTTGGACCGATGAAGCTACCTTTACAAGAGGAGGAATTGTTAATCAAAGAAATTATCATGTATGGGCTCTTGAAAATCCCAGAGCTATTAGAGAGAATAGGTTTCAGCATGAATTTGCTTTTAACGTTGGCTTGGAATTTGGAACGGATTACTGGTGGGACCATATTTACATTTACACATTTTTTGGAGAACGAGTTTTCTAATTATTTAGATGACATTCCCTTACAACAGCGGATTGAAATGTGGTTCCAACTCGATGGATGTCCTGCTCATTATAGCTGAGTTGCACGAGCTTGGCTGGATATAAATTATCCACAACGATGGATTGGACATGGAGGAGTAGTACCTTGGCCACCCAGATCACCTGATATGACACCTATGGATTTATTCGTATGGGGAACCTTGAAGCAGAAAGTTTATTCGGTGTCAATCAACTCAAGAGAGCAATTAAGAGACCGAATCATAGATGCAGTGCACCAAATATCATCAGAACAATGTTTAGCTGCAATTTATCAAGTGCTAGATGTATTGCATTGGTGCAAGAGGGCAACATTTTGAGCAATATTTACATTAAAAAGAACATAACATAAATATAAATGTAAATAAATAAGTATAAAAATTAAAACTTGTTTTGTTTCTCTTTTGCGATTTTCTATAAAACTAAGCAAATCTCTGAAGGACTTTTGGTCTTAGTTTTTCGGTCCCCTATAAGTTCCTGAAGTTTTGCCATTTAAATTCGGGACACCCTGTATATGTAATGGAGTCTTTAAACTGTATTTTCGGCCACCTCAAAATATCGAATTAAATGGAAACTTTGCACACTTCTCTAGGACCGATAGCAATACAATAGTTTAATAAGTTTGTCTCATTGCCCTGATCAGTATCTTCAGGGTTAGTGATTTATCATATCCGAAGACACGGCCTTCTTGTGCCAGGTACTTAAGCGTATACCGAGACATACATTGATACAGACGTATATATACAGAGAGATGGAAATGGAAGAGTGGACTGATTTATAATTAATAAAGATAAAAATAAATGCAATCTCTATAATATGAAACTGATTAAGAACCTAATACCAGAATAGTCAGAAATGAATTTTAACTAGCACAATGAGGAAATGTCATAAATAAAATAAATTAAATCAAGGAGATGAGTGTGAGGATAACAGTGTAAGGTAATTCAGATCACAAATTCGAGAACAGCTATGGCAAATTTTGTAAAGAGGGATCGATCGACATTGGGGATCTGGAGCAACCCTGGGTTAATTCAGCCGTGATAAGAAGAGGACTCTTTAATGGAGAAAACCATTAAAAATTGGCAGTTTTGCGTCAATATGGCCTGGAAAGTGATTGAGAACAGTTGAGAAGTCTTCATAACTCTTTTTTGAATCCAAGTTCAATATTCGAAGTGGTACAGGTGTTTTAGTTTAGTTAATAGAAACTAATTAAATTTTGGCAACATTGAATAAATAAATGACATTGAAAATAAATAAACTTAAAACATGCGGAAACTTGATATAATAGTTTTTTTTTTAATTTCAACGTATTTTCCTGTTTATGTTTGTATTTTGGGTCTATTGTGTGTTTAAATGAGCAACGTAAGGGAACCTATTAGAGCTATTAGAAAGTAATTTTTTAATATTTATTTTGAAAAAAAACAACAGTACTACTGCAACTCATGAAAAGTCTTGTGCAAGGATATGATTTGTTGTATAGCCGGCTTTAAGGTCGAAAAAAGTCTTATTTCAACGTCATTTTTATTACTTAAAGAAATGAAGTAGATTTGATGTACTATTTACTTTATCTATTAAATATAACGAAATACCCTAAGACAGATATCCCTGACAATGAAGACGAAATATGTAGCACTAGAAAGAAGAAGGGAAGATAAAGGAGAGCATTGAGGAATGAAGGATATAATTGAGGAGGCACAGGGGCTATTGATCAGATTGGATTGACAGCCTGCTCCCAATCTACAGTCAATGAATTACTTCTGTAATAGGATTGCTTCAACCCATCATATGGACTATTAGCAGATTAAAAAAGCTTGGTTTTTGTTTTGAATCCTTTGTTATGTAATGCTAAGGCGTTTAATCATATATATGTGTGTGAAATAATTTATGAGCATTGGAGCGATAATGTAGGAATTATAAGTATTGTAACACATGTTTTATTAAGATTGAGTCCTTTATTTTTTTATATAATTTTCAATTCATTTAATTCTGATATTCTAATGAAATATCATCAATTCAGTTTATTCAGGTATTATAATTTTTTCTAATTGTATTTATATTTTAATTTGCGTTATTTGTTACAGATTTTTTTGTTTTGTTTAATAAAATTTCATTCATTGAACTGTTTAAACTGTGATTACCTTTTATATATAGAATACAGAATTACACATATATATATATATATATATATATATATATATATATATGATATATATATATATATATATATATATATATATATATATATATATATATATATATATATATATATATATATGCCATCTCATTTAGGATGAGTACTCAAATTATTTTATTATATATTATATTATTTATATGCCTTAGTCTTAATTGCGTTCCTATCCAGAGGTCCGTTCTTGTTTTTACCAATTTACTCATCTATTATACCATCAATATATTATTTATAAATAAATAGTGTATCTGGGGTTTGTAAGCACCAAAATAATTACAATAAGGATAGTTTATTTATTCAATTTTAAACAAGATTAATGATTCAGATGTTGAGGTATAAACGTCTTTAGGGGCATTTGTGTGATTTTTGGTAGGGGAAAAACTTATGCGTTCGCTTCACCGACACTCACGACATATATTACACCTTACTTTTTGATCACAGTACTCGTGACTCGTAGATTGGTGACACGTTGTATCCTGTGTACGAGTTGTACGATTTGTTTTAATCACATTTAGTTTAAAGATTATAATTCGATTATACAAGAATAATAAGTAGTAATAATAAGAATATATTAGTAGTAATAAATAATCATTATTTGTATTGTTATGTAGCCTTCTGGCTAGATATATTTTATGGGTTTCTTTTTTTTCCTGTTCGTATGTATTATTATAAAGGTTCCAGAATAAAGTTACTTTTCTGTTCTGTTCTATTCTAACAAGAATATATAAATAGGAATAATATAATATATTAAAATTAGAGATTAGTATTTCCCTTACTAAAGCTCATAGTAACTTGTATTTCTGGAAAATATTAAAATTGAAATGAATAAACTATTAAAACTTGTAACTCAACTCGAAGCGATAACGTGCGCATCAGTTACCACCGTAACTTAAATTATCAATAATTAGTTACGGTTTTTGTTTCCCCTTAAACGGGTTAAGTGCCTTGTCTTAAATGAGTAATGGATGCCAAAAAACAAGAATTTAGTTGATATAAATAATATAACAGTATATAATTTTTTAAATCAATTAATCAACAAAAAATTGATATTTTGTATTGATCTTTTGCAGCACATCATATGTTTCTATAAATAAGTAACCTACCTAAAAATATATATATAGTTAATGCTTGGAATGTCTGTTAACATAGTTAATGTTGGAATCAATGGAATTGATGGGAAAACCAGACTATTGTTAATTTACAAATTATGAAATTTAAATAATTCATAACATAATTGATTTTGAAATTCAAAGACGAACAGTTATCCCCATTTTTTTAAATTTTACTCCTGTCGGCAGTGCCCATGACTGCCTATTTAACATTGTTTTAAATATTTTCTTTTACATTCATATATGCCAGTTGTTGACCATGAATTCGATGGTTATAACAATATCAATAGTTTAAAAAAAATATTAAGTTTTTTAATTTAATTTTTGTCGTGCCGTTATATTTCATCCGTAATATTTTCATGTTTTATTATTAGAGTACAGCATTGAGTTTCAACGAATAAATTATAATAAGCAAGAACTAATTTCGTATTCAAGATATTTAAGAACCCGTAAAGTGAATAAAATCTCCAGTCCTGGGAATTTTATGTAGTAATGAGGAAAATGGTATGTACTGAGGAAGAAAGAGATAACGAAAAAGATAAAATAAAATAAACAAGTAGAAAAACACAATTCCCGGATAATGAAAGAAAATGTGGTTCTCCTAATCATTTTTTTCCTTATGTTTCCATTTAAAATAACTAGAATTTTATAAAGGATTATAATAACTGGTCACGATTCATCGGGGAGATGAAGTGCGTGGTAAAATGTAACTTGATCATACTCTAAAGTTTAGCTGTCTGGAAAATAATCCAATTTTAAATAAAGTTGATAATAATAAGACTCACCAAACCCGAAGGCACGCTAAAGATACCACCAATAGCTAACTTCAGCGTTAGCCAAGTTTCACATCCGTTAAGAAGAATCGAAGGATGTGGGTTTTTTAAATAAAGTTGAGTAATTATCTTAAATCAGTACTCTGGCATCCCAAAATCAATATAATTAACGAAACATATTCAATACCCCTAAAACATAACGAATACTAAACTGAAAGTTGATTTTCAGTATTAACATAATTTTTAAAATCAATTCCAGCAAGTCCCATCAAATTACCTTTACCCTTCGCCGAAAACCCATGACTTCCTGTCCTACTGTATCATTTAATAGTACTCCACTTATCCCAGATTCGCTACCTGGGACTAAGCTTAGACAAACATCTTACTTGGAACCCTCACACAAGACTGGAATGACAAGAAACAGCTAGACGCTTCCGACTACTTCAACGTATTCTAGACAAACGCTCAAAGCTTCAGATCAATTACAAAAGACTTATTTATATGACTGTTATAAGACCTATATGGACTTACGGAATTGAACTATGGGGCTCCAGCAAACCACCGAATTCCTCTCGTATCCAATCCTTGCGATCCAAAATCCTTCGCAAAATCCTAAATGCTCCTTATTTTGTCACAAATAAAACCATCCATAATGACCTTAACGTTCCATATGTTACCGATTTAGCTCATTCCAGATGCCTATCATTCCATAATAAACTTCAGACCAATCCAAACCCTCTAGTTTCCATCCTTACATCCAATTCCATCCCGGACAATCCTCCTAGGCGTCTGAAGAGAAGATGGCCTCGGGACTTTCTATTATAGAAATTTTATTAGAGTGCTGCCAGTGGGTAGTGTCTCTACATGTCCTATCATGTATTATTTATTCTAATAGCAATTGTACTAGATGTATATATTACAGTTGTACAACTCAATAAAATAATTTTAAAAAAAATACAATTTTTTCCGATTATGTCATCTTGAAAATCTATGATTATTAAAGTAAATTGAAACGAGACAGGAACTAAGATTATTCCTTAAAATTAAACACAACTCCTTGGGCGAGTTGTGATAGAATACATTCTCAAGTTTAATTAAGCTCGTAGTAGATAAGGGACTGATTCAAACTCACGTGAGATGGTTGCGCACGGAGGCGATGGCGCTACTTCTTCGGCCGGGCGGACGAACCAAATCAAACTTGCTTTGAAACTTGTCTTATATCTCCGGTTTGGTCCTTGTTGGCTTCTGATGAATAATTTGATTTCAGAGTTAAATCACGGTGGTGATCTTGTTGCAGAATCTTTCTATCAAGTGTTGTCTTTGTGAAATGAATGAAAACATTCATGTCTTTCTAAGAAAATTAGGTATTGTTACTTAAATAAACTATAATTTGTTTATATATTAAATAATTTTTATACATTGAGAATTTTTCAATTTTCAAGTACTGACATAGTTTTTCCTTACGATAGTACTGATATTTGGTCCCACGGACCACCTGATTTAAAAATTCAATAATAAATACAGAATAAAATATTTAAACATTTATTGCTTGTTATTACTATTATAAACCTTCTTGCGTTTCCCAAAATCAGCGATTTATGATAATTTTTCAAATTTCAGTAAAAACTTGTGTATATATAACAAAGTAATTAAATATATTTAATTCTGATTTTAATCAATCAAAAATGTATTAATAAAAATAAAAATACTTTTCAAAATTAAAATTATTAATATTCCAAGCCATTGACGCTGTGACGTGATCACTTTCTATGTAGGCTCCGTCATCAAGACCCGATTCAAAAATATCAGCTTCTTATTTCTCTAAATCGTCCAAGAACACAAAACATCGGGTCATTAGTTCTAATAACTATTTTTGATTTGCAAGATTGAGGTTCCCTAATTATAACAGAACCAAAAAATTAAATGATCTATAAATTGTTAAATAATAAGAAATCGCACAATTACTGAGGCAGGGTCCGTGGGAACAGGTGGTTATATTTTGTGACCAAACTTTAGAACCAACCATCCACTTTCACATTCAATAAGGTACTATCGAGATAGGAAGGTACTGAGTCATACAGGGTTTTCAAATAATCGGAAGGGGGGGGAAATCCCAGAAAATAGTTACCAAAAGGTCCCAGGGACCA
The DNA here is from genome assembly GCA_037127475.1 of Arma custos. Lineage (NCBI taxonomy): Eukaryota > Metazoa > Arthropoda > Insecta > Hemiptera > Pentatomidae > Arma > Arma custos. The sequence continues at coordinate 11,690,483 of CM073764.1, forward strand.
TGTTTGTACTGATCAATGGTCACTGGGACCTTTTATATGAGTGTTAAGTAGGCAAACTGAAAATTAATGAAAATAAAACCAGGTCCGCATTTCCTACCACCCCGAATCAATGCGGACACATATTTGGGATTTCTTAATCATGATTACTATGATTTAGTTAAAGATATTCCACTACAACTGAGAAGGAACACATGATTACAATTAGATTGTTGCCCTGCACATTAAGGAATATGTCCACAACAATTGCTAAGTATTAATTATCCCAATATATTGATTTGGCTGGATCTTTTCCATACTTAAAACCACTGGATTTCTTTCTTTGGGGTGACATTAAACAAAAAGTCTATGCAAGGTTGGTCAATGGCCTTTATTCTTTACGAAGAAGGATAATTTAATCTTTCAAAATCAGCAAGTGTAAGACCTATCAAGCCCACAGGCCTGAAGAAGACCTACAATGTAGGTCGAAACGTTGGTTACTTAATAAATAAAGTTTTCTCTTATTCTATGAGAAATTCTTTGACCTTTACCCGGACCACTTTCTTCCACATAATTGAATCTTGTGCGTGATAATTGAAAGTGAATTATTAACACATAACCAGTGATCATCTGCCACTGCTGTTGTTGAAGATACATACCGAGCCTGTCTTAATGCTCATAGAAATCACTATGAATTTATGTGCTTTAATTATGTGTTTACATTTAATGAATAAAGTATTTGTAACAAATAATATAAGTTTTATTTATTTACTATGCTTGAATAATTCAAAATAACGAAAATCATTAGATGCAAATATCTCCTAAATACAGTGTTTGCGGTCATAACATCATAGGAAATTCTTTTCTTATTTTGAGGTGCATAGTTCAAATTTTAAGTTAGGTTACTTAACCTTTACACTCTCTCTATGTATAAATTAAAAACGTATAATTAAATATTGTAATTACATAATATTTTATGTTACCCTTGTCAACACCTAATTATTAAACAACACTACAATAACTATTGCATAATTGCGGATATTACTTTTTTCTACGCCTAGTGGCGTATGTTATTATATGCGTATATGTTTGTTTTTCGCGATTGGATTTGATTGGAATATATCATGAAATAAATTTTAAAAGAATCCAGTAAAACGTTTTTAGATTCTGATTTAACCTATTTTTTTTTGTTTGCTTTATTGTTTTTGTTTCATTTCTCAGAAGTGATTCTTGTGACCTTTAGGGGTATTTATTTCTAGTAACAACCTTTTTAATTATTTATTCTGCACGCAAAAACTACTGAACGGATTTGGTTGAAAGTTTACAGTAATATAGGTTATACATGAGAATAACACTTGGCTACAACAAGGGTGGATTTAGGGGGGACACGGGGGCACATGCCCCCCCCGACAGTTTTTTGTTTGCTATGGAGAATCCATTATGTTATAGGCAAATCACATGATCATAATTGTTAAAATAACAGAAGGAACGTGAGTTACTTCTACTCCAATACTCTCTCATCTTCCTGCACCGTTCCTCTCGCTCCTCCTCTGTCCATTTTCTCCCTCGTCTCTCCTTTCTTCCTGCAAGAACCCCATCTTCTTTTCGGGAAAAAACTAAAATCTCTCTATCCAAGCAGTCTTTTTCCTTGATTTTTAGCCTATCCAGCTCCTCTTTTATTTTTTTCAGATATCAACCTATACTCTTATAGCTTAAGACTTTATCAAAGATTTTTTTGCTCAGGCTCTTATTGTTCATTCTGACCATGTGGCCGTAAAACCTCAGTCTCTTGGTCCTGGATATAATTATTATTATATGTTGCATGCTCACGTGTTGGTAAACTATATAATCTATTTGGATTAGCATAGGAGAGACTAACAAAAATATTGTGCATCGATTAGCGCTAAATTAAATTGAAACAAATAATTATAATTTAAAATAATATCTATTATTAGCCATAATTAAAAATATACCATGATATACCTCATTCATAAAACTAATGTTTATATTTTATCAGTTAAGAATTTTGTTTATTGTTTAATTACTATATACTATACTTAGATATAAGATGAATAAAATGTAAAATCCAAAACCTGTTTCATTCAGTTTTTTCATTCATTCATTGTTTCTTTAAAATTCAAATGTTAATGTAATATTTTTTTAAACAATTATAACAACCACAGCAACGCGTGGCCGGACCAGCTAATATATATATATATATATATATATATATATATTTTTTATTTATGGTTCTTTTTTAATTATTTAAATTTTTTTATTTTTTATTTTGAAGAGAAAAGATTATGTCTTGGTCGAGATTCGAACCCGGGTCGCCCGCGTCTCTAGCGCGGTGCTCTAACCACTGAGCTACCAAGGCACGTATTCCAGCTAGACAAATCCTTTCTCTTCACTGATCCTATATCCCTGTGATCTCGCAATTTTTCGAGGTATACACGGGGAAGTATGTTCATTGAACATTACTTTAATCGGGATCTCGTTGACTTACGTCAAATTTATATTCATAATTTATTTTTTATTTATGGTTATTTTTTAATTATTTAAATATTTTTTTTTTTATTTTGAAGAGAAAATATTATGTCTTGGCCGGGATTCGAACCCGGGTCACCCCCGTTTCTAGCGCGGTGCTCTAACCACTGAGCTACCAAGGCACGCATTCCAGCTAGACAAATCCTTTCTCTTCACTGATCCTATATCCCTGTGATCTCGCAATTTTTCGAGGTATACACGGGGAAGTATGTTCATTGAACATTACTTTAATCGGGATCTCGTTGACTTACGTCAAATTTATATTCATAATTTATTTTTTATTTATGGTTCTTTTTTAATTATTTAAATATTTTTTTTTTATTTTGAAGAGAAAATATTATGCCTTGGCCGGGGTCACCCGCATTTCTAGCGCGGTGCTCTAACCACTGAGCAATATATATATATTTAACTTCAATCAATCCACGGACCGACAATACTAAGCAGACAGCCAACCCCGCATTTGAAATTTGCATCATCCCAAGCAGGCCACATTAATTTTAACTTTATAATCTGGGGGCGGGATATTCTTTAGGAGACTAAGTGCTCTCTTTAAGGAAATCAGCCTATGAATATGGAAACGGAATAACAATAAAGTTTAAGGCAGCTATAAATTAAACGTGTCACGGAATTAATGGACATTGCTTTCCCAGAGTATAATTTATTTCTAATAATTTAAATATTATACTGAGATATAAACAAACTTTTTAAAAACATCTTCATTATTTACTAAGCAGATAAGGTTACATTATGATTTAAAAAAAAAAAAAAGTATTTTTACATTCTCCTTTGGCTGTTAAAACTCTGTGTTTACTGTTTCATTTCTACAAGAAGATGACAGATAAAACATGTTTATTGCTGAATATATACAACATACATTAATATATACAAGAATGTATACAAGAATGAAAGCAACAAGTTATAATGATGTACTTAATGAATCACAACATATATCATAGAATAAAATTAACACTTTGATTTATGAATAAAAAGTTTGAAATTAATAACAAGAATTAATTTAAAAATTAACAGATACAAAAAAGTTTATATTACTTACAGAAAAAAAGGGTGTATAAATTCAGATAAAATAATAAAAACTCAGAGGAAGGTTGCCTACCACACACGAACAAAATATTTCATAAAACAAATTTACAAAGTTCAGTATCACTAAAATTTCTGGAGTCTCTGGTACCTAACTGTAAATTAAAATAATATGAATTCTTATAATTTCCTTTTTTTCTTTTTTTAAACTGGATTTATTGTAAATTTCATCTTCGAGAAAAAAAAAACCTGCTTCCAGTCAATTATTTTATTCTTTATAAACAAAACGTTTCGACACTATGGTGTCATTCTCAATCATTTCCTTTTCTGCATTTTTTAAACTTTAAATAAAATAACAATAATTACAATACTATAAATAATTTAACATAAATGTCCAAAGATAACATACTATAAGTATAAATACCTGGAAAGTTAATACTTTTAAATAATTCTTAAGGAGATCTATAGTCCTCCATGGTCAAAAATTATATTGCATTACAAAACCAAACTTTGATCTTTGAACCATCAGATCCTTTTTCTTATTTCTATTAGTCATTAGACTTTAGTATAAAATAACAAATTATGTTCTAAAACGCACATTAACAAAATAATACAAATTACAAAGTAAATTTTTTTTTTTTAATTTAATTTATTTATTTATTTTACTATATAATTTAAAAAAAAATATTTTATCAAATCAATTAATTAATCATGAAATATATAGGAAATTTTTTTTTATTTTATTAAAGATCTACTAGTAGGTTATATGGTCAGGTTATTATAATTATTATCTGATTTGTGTTCATTGTATAAGTATTCTTATGATCTATTATTTTTTAATTTCAAAATTATGGATGAATATAATTTACTAATTTCTCCTGCCTCTTTTCTATCGTTTACAGCATTTTCTAATTTATCATTTAACTTTGTAAATTTGTTACAAAGTTCAGTATCACTAAAATTTATGGAGTCTCTGCTACCTAACTGTAAATTAAAATAATATGAATTTCATTTTTAAAAATATGGAGTACAAGCTTGGTGTTGGAACAATTATTAATATCTTCATAATTTCGCCAATCTCAAATGCTGATTTATTTATATATTGTTATGACCTTAACGTTCCATATGTTACCGATTTAGCCCATTCCAGATACCTATCATTCCACAATAAACTTCAAACCCATCCAAACCCACTAGTTTCCATCCTTGCATCCAATTCCATCCCGGACAATCCTCCTAGGCGTCTGAAGAGAAGATGGCCTCGGAACCTTCTATTATAGAACTTTATTAGAGTGCTGCCAGTGGGTAGTATCTCTACATGTGCTATTATGTATTATTTACTCTTATAGCAATTGTACTAGATGTAATAATACAGTTGTACAACTCAATAAAATAAAAAAAAATAAAAAAATTTATATATTGTTAATGTTGGAAATCTCTCTATTTTTCTTTCATATTTAATATTGCATTGTTTAATGAACTTTATACATTACTTTGTTATTTAAAACTTAAGGTTATAAATTGAAACGAGTATTAAACTATATGCATTGACCATACCAGTATATAGACTTAGGTAGATACTTGGCCGAAAAATATTATAGATATATATTGTGTGTGTCTGTACTTTCCAGGCGGTAAGTTTTCCCACAAGTAATAATTTTTTGTTTATTAGTAGACCAAATTATGCGGCCAAATACCTCCATGGTCAACAGCGCCAACTCAAAAAATATTTCTTTCTTATGAATATTAAAACTATTCTGTAATGCTGTTGAGCTTTAAATGATTATAATTAAAACTACACAACAATTGTTTATTAAATATTATTATTTCAAACAATAATTAATTTACTAAAACCATAACCATAACCATAACGTTGAAATTCGTGTTCATAAAAAGCAGTACTTAATAAATTATGATGTGCGTATTTTCATTAAGAAACTTCGTAATAAACCTTTTCTCGCCCAGTGTTCATAATTTATTCACCTACGTATATATCTCACACCCGCCTTTTTAATAAATGTGTTCCATTTTATGTTCGCGTAATATTTGCTCATTATTCATAGGAAAGTATAACTTTTACAACTGCAAACATTCAATCTTACGTTTTTATTAATATTTAAAATTTTCTAATTGATTATCCCTAACTTTAAGCTGCAACTAAAGTAAAACCTAAGTTAGGATTTTTTTATTATCTGTTGATAACCCAAAAAGAAAATTTATAATTGACAAGAAAGCAAAATGGCCAACTAGAATTCAGGTAAAGTTGTTGTATTAGCTTTAGTAAGGAAATATGTGATTTCGCAATGTAACGTAATTATAAAATTATTTGTTGATTCATAAGATTTGCTTATCTCATCAAGTGAAATATTCCGGTTATTTTAGATGATAACACAAAATACATCTCGTATTATGTTTTTTGTTAAAATAATATTTATGCAGATGCATCGTATATATATGTATGCTTAGATCTATAGATATATATTTTTCTTAACCAAGCCAACCGTTATTCTTCCTTTCAGGTTTCCGTAATTTACCTAAAATTCTATCTCTAATACCTACAAATTGCTTCTTTTTTTTTTGTTTTGGGGATGTAACGAAAACGATTAAATTGTTTAAAGTCTAGAAACAGTACATGGACGGTTGAGATATAACATGATATACCTTTTTCTAATTGACTTACTGAAAGACAACCATGAGTCTCTATATGAAACGAGGCTTTATACGTTTTCCTTAATAACTGAATTAGAATCGAACTGGCTTGGGTGTGATGTGAATATAATATTAGGGTCATAAAGCGGATAACTCCGAGGCTTCTATTCTTGGTTCACGTTTTTCGCTAATTTTGCTTATCAGGTCATTTTCCATATTATTTCTCATGATTTTGATCCTGAAGTTTCAGGAGCATAAAGGATTGCTTGAATCAGATCTCCAAATAATCAATTTTGAGCTGTGATTAAATCGGATCCTCTATCACCTGATATGTTATAGATATGTACCGGTATTAAATCTGCCTTGTAATTATCGATTTCATTATTTACTATTTCTGAAATAGAACTTTCAAAGTTGTTTTTCAATAACTGTTATAAATTTGCAATTTTAATTTCTCTTTGGCAGTTTGTCTAGCTTCAAATTAATGTCAAATTAATGGTTGTCAAATGCGCAGCAAAAAATGTAGAAATCTGTTGTGGGAGAAATGCTTGTGTACTCTTACCCTTTCTATCGCAGTTTGAATAAAGGCAATAAATATTTTTAAATTATGTTTCCCGACCCACTTCCATAATTGTTCATGAAATTTTTATTCGCGAATCTTAGAGGACAAGCAAGGAAAGAAATAATATTATTCAATAAAATGTTAGGCTCACATGTAACTCCAATTTTTCTTATTTTCTAACCTTTACTCTTTATATAATCTGTATTTTCATTAACATTTGCATTTTTCATTTTCAGAACAATATTCTTCCGTCTGGTGAAAAATCTGTAGAAGGATATTCGATAACAATCGAAGAAACCAACAGACATCACGCTGGTACTTATCAGTGCACAGCAAGCAATGGTGTAGGTCAACCAGTAACCAGGGATATTCAACTGAATGTTTTATGTGAGTAATCAATTTAATTTATATTACTGTTTATTGTTACCTTTAATATTTATATACGAGTATTTTACATGTTATATTAATATGCAATAAGAGAAACGTTTAGGCATATTTGTGAGACTGGAATAACTCCTTACCTAAATATAAATACCTTTTTTTTTTATCTGATGAACGAAAAGTTTAAGAGTTCAATAGAGCTTAAAATCGACTTCTTTAAGAATTTTAAGAGCAAAAAGAAGTTAAGCTACAAAGTCAACTGATAGAGAGAAGTTTGAGGGAGCTATTTGCAATTGAAATTATTAGTTAGGTCTAGTTAAGCTGATATATAAAGGCGGCTTTTTGTTGGCAAGTTATGATAAAACAAAATAAATAAAAAAATCTTTACCGCGTCCTTTAAACTTCCAAGTTTTAAGCTTATTACCGTTCTAGAAAAGTTTTAGCCAAAATCTCTTATACCTCGTTTTTATTATGCTCAACAATTTTGTCCCATGGTGTAGTGAAGGCATAGTCTTTTAACTTAAAACTTTGCTAATTTCACTTTGGTTCCGGATCTCAAGAGAAACAACACTCTCGCATACTTTTCACTAACCTGCATAACAACGAATAAAACAAATATATTGCTTCTAAATTTTTACGTGTACTCATCTCAAAAAGTCATATAACTTATCCATTATACAATAAAATTACCTCTCATCAGACATACTTGAAATTTAATAAATATATGTTTTTGGTACTGAGATGATTACAATAAATAGCTATAAACAGTGTGTGTTTTAGATTTTTAAAAACATTTCATTATGGTTTTATATTAATAACATAAAAATGTAGTTACAAGTAACTTCATAGCAGCTTTTTAAGTGGGATGCTAAATTCAATGTACATTTATGACTGACTGAGGCGATGATTATAAAAGACCTGTAATAAGAATAACATCTTATATCATAGCTTTGTTGTAACAAGTTCATTCCTTTGTTTCCTTCATTTGTTTCTGAATTCAAAAGCTTCAACCAATACAATTACTACTGAAGGCTCAATTCTGCCTAAAAATGCCAATTTTTTAACTAAGCCGTTCTTTTGAGTATAATTTTCATTGCAATCAAACATTTTCTTGTCTAATTCGTGTATTTATTTTATGTTTGTTTGTTTGTTTGTTCATTTAACGTCACTTTATGCTGCTATGGCTAATCGGACGATGCTACAGTGGGAGCTCTAAATTTTGCCTATCCAGGTTTAATTAGGATAGGGATTTTTAACGAGTACCTGACATCGTACAGGCTCCGGATCCCCGTTTAACGTCCCTTCCGAAGGACGACGTAACTAAGGATTTTTTACTCCCTTAAAAAAATCCTAGGGCCACCTGCCGGGCTACGAACCCGCGATCTTGGGTTTAGTAGTTTGTTACGCTAACCACTAGACCACAGGTGACCGTAATTTATTTTATGTTTTTAAGTGTATTCTAAACAGCATGTCCCAGAATTCAGCACTATTCTGTAACACTAATGTTAATGATAATTTGCTCATAGATATTTATGTAATCTTATACTTCTGGGTCATGATTCACCTTCAAAATTAATTCGTCGATTATCTCTAGTAGAATAAAAGAAGCAGATAAAAATGCAGTTGTTGATTGGCTAAGACACGAGATACAATAAGATCTAGTGGAAGACACATAAGAAGAACCGAATTGGTAAGACACATAGCACAATCCCCCAATCAGTGTGTTTTTCTTGTCTCTCGGGTAATGATGTCTCTCTGTTTGTTTCCAGTGACCTCTTCCTCCCCACCTAATATTTGCTGGGTCCCCTCAAACTTAGAGCTGATTCTATCAGGGCTGTTACCGCAATCCAAGGAGTTTTTTTTTACCTCTTTTACTACCTCCTCCGGTGCTCGCTCTCCCGAAAGTTAGGAGGCATCGTTTTGATTGAGGTGAGTGGGCTTCCCCGAATGTCGCACACAACCGACACCTCGGAAAATATTTGCTCACTCCTGCAGTAGTCAGGGCACACCTCGCTTCTAGCGGAAACTTTTAACCGCGTACGAGTTTGAGGAGTACTACAAGAGGCTGTTTGCACATATCATTCTCACGAGCAAACACGGTATAAATATATTTCTCTTCCCTTTAGTGCCGTACCCTTCTCAGCCGAAGGTTTTTTGGTCCAGTTTGCGTAAATGTATATAAAAATAACATCGGCTGAAACGGGTGAAATGTGATTTTTAGAATTACTTCTTAAACATAGGTTTAATGTTTATGATTTTTCATGTAGTTGAAATGTGTCCTATATATAATAACAATTTTCGTAAGTGATGTGCCAGCTTGCAGAGTCATATATAAACCTTGGCTAAACGGAGCTTAATTTGGATTAACTGGAAATCTGTCCATTCCAAATTTTAAGTTGCTCATCTCCGGAGTTTCATTGTTGAAAAAGAAAAATTTAACTCTTATACATATCAGAATTATTTGGACAAGCCTACTAAAATTCTATCGTGAATGTTTTTCCAGCAATATTTAATGGTACTTGTGTCTCTTATATATCTTTAGAGGATTTATTATTATTTATATCATTAGTATTTATATTAATTAATATTTATGTCTATAATAACTCTCACCAACCATTAACGAGATATAGTTGCAGTGGCCACTATCTAGTGATTACTATTTCACTTCTAAACCTAGAACCAATCGTGTTCGTTTTTTTTTTTTCGTCGACTATTGTTTAATCTATTCCCGATTTTTTCAATAATTTTTATTTTGTAACATTTGAGCGTATCTGTTACTCATGAGTATACAATTTGATAGAAAACCATTAGGAATCCTCATTCAGGAATATTTAAATAAACAATTTCCAATTCGATTTCTGGTTGAAACACGATGGGAATAGACAAAAAAAAAAGGCATAATTGCTGTCATATTGAAACCTCTATTTAATAAATTTTTTTTCAACTGACAAGTTTCTAATAAGTTTATATATATATATATATATATATATATATATATATATATATATATATATATATATCAGAGTTTTACTCCAAGATGAGATATAACATAATACTATTTCTAGTATAAGTACACTTTTTTTTTGGTACTGCTATAAATTAAATAATTACTATCATTTATTTTATTTATTTATTTAAACAATCTTCCTTGCCTTATGCCAACACGGGTTTTGACAATATTAATTTTTACTCAATCCAAAAAAAATAAAAAATATTAACACCTGACAAACATAAATCTAGTAATTAGCTCAATAACCTAATAGATCCTGTTTTGGCAACTCCCAACCGCCTCGGAAAAGCGGTTAACCCGAAACGCAGCATTACTTTGAATGGGGTGCGGGATACCGCGAGGGAGACCAACTTGTTAGGAATCACAAAGATGCCGTAGAATTCCAAACAGCAACTGCACAACCTTTCCCAACGTAAGCTGGCCATGGCTCGGTCAAGATCTGAATGTACAAAAAAGTCAACAAGCAATTTGTTTACCCCTTGTAAGTATATTTAAAGAGAAACCAGAAAAACCTCTGTACAACGTAAGTATATCGTAATTCCATCTGATTTAAAAAATATTGAAAAATTATTTATTGATTAAAGTTTTGCTATATGAAAATATTATATACATAATACAAACGTTATACACTCAATAATAATATGCATAATATGTCGTTTTATTAAGTTGATAGAAGCGAACAATAAATGTGCTGAGTCAAAATAAAAACTAAACTGAGTTTCTCTGTAAAATAAGAAAATTAATTTTTATTAACTCATTTTATCATACAGTCTTATCAGTAAAATAAGAAATGGCATTTAAAGGTAATGAATGGTCCACACACTGATTACATAATCCTCTCCTCTAAACTGTTAGTAACCAACTTTCCCGATTTTTGCTTCACAGTTGTTACCTTAGTGACCGTATCAGTAACAATCAAATGATAGACGTTTGGCATACGGTATATGGTATATGGATATATATTAAACTAAGCAACCATTCTAAAAATAAAACTAACAAAAATGGGTGGGATGAATAGCGAATAAAGTCGTATATTTAAAGATTTGTATTACGTCAATTGTTTTAAATGATGATTTCATGTGTTTTTTTAACATGCTTACATCTGGTAACAGAAGCACCGTATTAAATATTTAATATTTTTAATAATTTAAATGTTTAATTATTTAATTAAATTAACATTCTGATCACTGTATATCTTAATCATTTGTTAGAATAAAATATTGATATAATTTGAACAAAACCAATTTTACAGAGATTTATGTATTTAAAATAATGGAACTTTTTTTATAGTGTAATAACTAATAATATAATAATAAATTATAGCACAACACAAAAAATAATATTTGATATCTAGATTAACAAAGATTATATTATATTTCTATATACATTTTATTTGGGTGTTAAATACTATGTTAATTTTTCTTATTATCAATTATTTTAGTATTAATAAAAACATTACTTTTGCAGGAATAATTTAAATTAGATAATTAGGAGCCTATGCTGCTTTAGCGATTGTACTAATATTTACAGGTCTCAAGTTAATGAGGCCAAACAAACTTAAATATTTGCACCCTTGGAACGAACACGATTGGTTCTAGGTTTAGAAGTGAAATAGTAATCACTAGATAGTGGCCACTGCAACTATATCTCGTTAATGGTTTTTGGAAAATATTAAACATGAAAAACGAATAAACTGTTAAAAACGTGTTTAACTCAACACATAGCGGCAACGTGCGGAATAGATATCGAAAACATAAGCTGTTCCTTCATAGCAAGTGATTATTATATTAAGTTTCTTAGGAAGTTTGTCCAACAGCTGATAGGTTTGCGTTGTGATATAATTCACACCTTTTATCAACGTCGAAATCACTACCGCAAGACCACGCTCCCAATGTCTCATTTTGCGGTTAGTACAAAAAAAAAAAAAAAAATGAAATGAAGGGAGAAAAAAAAGCTTTCTCTTCTAAACAAATGGGATTTTAATGTACTCTGCACCGCCGTCTCCAACCATTTCAACCGTCTATTAAGATTTCATTTTTAATTTAATTTTTTACTCTTAATTACGTTTCCCAGTTACTTTGACTTTTTGTGGAAATTTATCGTCTGAGAAAGTGCCGAGGATTAATCTCTCTCCCCGTTGCTAGTGTTATGGTAAGCAGGCGCCTCGGAAAAACGGCCTTTTCATCCCGCCCCATTGATTCATTATTAAATTATTGAAATAGTCAGTTTTCTTTCCATCTTTTTCCCTGTTAGAAAAAAAAAGAATAATTCCTTTTTCCGGGTAATTCTAATTAAATCTTAATTAATTAACGCAGTTGGTCCTTTAATTTCTTCTCGGACTGAGGAGATTTTCGAGAGGGCTGGGTCGTAATGAGATTTACTTAAGACGGGTGTCGTGGCCAGAGTTTCTGCTCCGGGCCTTTCCCCCCTCCCAACTAAATTTATTATGGATTTTGCCGATTTTGAAATAATCTTGAATATCCGAAACATTAATAACTAACGGAGCCATCTGCTTTAAAGGAACCTGATTTCTCTCAAGGCATAAATCCACAAAATCAGACAAATCATGATACTTTTATGTCCCGTGCAATATTCCTTCTTCGTTCTCTAGGTAATTTTTTTTTGCTCATTTAACACCACTGATGCTAAATTTTACCTATCTATGTTTAATCAGTTTAAGGATTTGTAACGAGTACCTGACATCACACAGGACCCCCATTTTACGGTTTTCCCGAAGGAAAGCGTAACCAACCAGCGTAACGAAAGGTAAAAAATCCTAGGACAACCTGACGGGCTGCGAATCCGTGATCAAGGGTCAACCCCATTTTTGTTTTTGTTTAATGTCAAATACTCATAATATTTAAAGGCATTACTGGTAGTTGTCTACCTAATGTTGTCTAGCCTTCTAAGCGTAGCTGTTTAAAAAATTGGCTCATACCATTATTTCATTTAACATTATTTAAAATAAAAAACCTACTACCCAGAGAAATTGAGAGCTATCTGATTTTGCAACAGCTGGAACAAAAAAAATGATTCTGTTTATTTTTATTTTTGCTCATTTGGGATAATAGATAATTTCATAAATTTCTTTTTAGTTTGGAAAATATTTGAATTGATGAACAGAATTTTGGAATAAAAACGGTTGCTGGAGCTGGAGCCGGTTGTTGGAGTGGCCGTGTGGTTGACAGGTGCCAGGGCCACTGAGACCTGGAAGCCTAGCCGAAATGGCCTCAGTTTTAAAAGAACATTTTCATATATTGCATTTTACAGGATCAATCAGGGTTTGTCCCAATTTACTTTAAACCAGCCTCTTTTGTGTAAGTCTCTACTACATTGGAAAAGTAATAATCCTGTTCGTTGTGAACTTTTGTGTATTTGTGTTCCCTGATCAAAAAACAAAAACTTACGGATTTATTTAAAGCTATTTTTTACTATCGTACTCATATACCAAGCATTGATTCCCCAAACCGAAAATTGTCTGATGAAGCCCTTCTATACGCCTCTGTCCAGCTGTCTCAGGAGTATAGTTCTGTCCTTACTCCCCAAGTTTTTAAGGAATATGATGTTTTACAAACCATTTGTATTCTCTAAACTGAACCAAAAAACATAACCAACTTATGAACTATACAAAACCATCCTATTAATAGACGCCTTGGGCATTTCTGATCACCACACCCATTCCTATATCAAAGTCATCTCAGCTTTAAAACATATAAACAAAACGTTGAGGTTTAGTAATCGTATAACATTGATGGAAGTAATAGCTGAGCTATCACAATAATAGATTTTTTATAAAAAAAAAGAAAAATACTTTTACTAAACCAGTAAGATAAGATTCAAAACATTTTAAAATGTAAAACGGAGAATAGAAAAGTATATTCAAATCTTGCAAAAAAGTTCCTACAAAGATTAGAAGATTCTTAGGACATCTCTCCGTAAATGATAGAATTATGGATTAGAACTAATTAACCTTTATAAATGATTTAGAATCTTTGAGCCTATTACGCCTTCCAGAATTATTCCTAAAAAAAGTACAGTATTTATACAGTAAAGACACAATGCAAAAGAAAATAAATTAGTAAACAAAATTAATTGAATTTCAAATAAATTTCTTTGAATGTGTTCAAAAGTGATCTATAATGTTATTGAAATAAGCAATAATATTTTAAAATATAGATGCAGCAATAAAAAGTTGATACTCTAAGCTATAACGTTATGGTACTAGTATGTTTAAGGGCCTGCTGACATCAGCGCGCTCAGGTGTCACTTACCTCAACTATTTGGACCTTGTCAGGTTATGTATGAATTTTAAATAGGCATTGCCTTTCATTATGATACAACAGATTTATAGGAACTGAAATAAATGAGAAAGATGTAGACAAAATAAAAACATTTAAAAATTAAAAAAATTATCACATTTTAGTTACAAATTGTTATTTGATGAATATTGCTTGTAATAAATGTTTTATTATTTCTAGTTTAATTTTGTCTACATGTTTCTCATTTATTTCATTTCCTATAAATCTGTTGTATCATAATGAAAGGCAATGCCTATTTAAAATTCATGCTGAACCTGACAAGGTCCAAATAGTTGAGGTAAGTGACACCTGAGCGCGCTGATGTCAGCAGAACCTTAAACATACTAGTACAAAAATTATTGATGCATTGAAAATAATTGATTATTATTCCTGTCAATAAGGTGCTTATTACTTTAATCTCTAACCGTAGTATATAGATATTGCTAGGTTCCATTAGTATAGTTGTAACAGCTAAACTAATAATAGAATAGAAAAGTAACTTTATTCTGGGACTAAGTCCCTTTAGAAAAACAGATATGAACGGAAAAAGAAACATAATATTTATCTGGCCAGAAGGCCAAATGCTACAAATCATATAGCGTGTAAAAAGTGACAAAAACAATCTAACCATAAATATTTAAACAAAAATAATAATAAGTAAATAAACAGTACAAATCTTGACAAGATGTTAAACGCATGAGCTAGCATTCAATAATTTCTTTAAATGATGTACAACTTCTTAAAAAACAAAATTAAAATAAATAAATTTGAGTACTACCAGTGGGTAGTTTCTCTACTTGTCATTTTCATGGCATTATATATCACTTAGCCTATTTACTTGTTGTCTTATTGTAATACAGTTGTAGATATCAATAAATAAATTTAAAAATAAATAAATAACACGACAAATTACTCAATACATTACAATATAAGCAAATGACAAACCTGCTTAGACAGCATCTTTTTGGGAAGCTAGGAGGTGTTGGAAAAGCAAGGATTTAAATTACGATAGTATGGGACTATGACGGATATTAGAAAGGATTGAGTTCCACACTGTGGCGTAGCCGGCGAGAAAGGAACGTTCGAATGCTTTAGTTTTGTGTGAACGTATATACAGATATAGAGAGCTGGATCTTGTTTTGTGGTGTTGAACTGAGGATTTGAAAAAGAGCAGACTGTAGATATATGAAGGATGTTGAGAGTAGATAGATTGGTATAAGAATGAAAATAGAAAATATTGTCTTCGGAAGGGAGGGAAGAGCCACTTTAACTCATCATAAAGGTGGGACACGCGCGATCGCCTAGGAGTGCCAAGCACAAATCTTAGAGAGCGATTCATTATTCTCTTTAGTCTGTCTTCGAGCATTTTAGAAAGGCCCCCACATACTACACTACAATAGTCAAAGTGGGGAAAGGTTAGAGAAGATGCAAGAAGCTTACGGGAATATTGAGTAAGGAGATGTTGTGAACAATGGAATGACTTCCGGGAACTAATTGACCGTCGGGATATCTGGGCGATGTGGGGTTTCCAAGTTTTGGTCGCTGGTGATGCCTAGGTTTTTTACAGAGGAGGTGAATGTGATAGGATGATCGTTTAGGATTAATGTTGATAGATGGGTGCAAGGAGGGAATTGGAACCTAAAACAATGGCCTGAGTTTTCATTGCGTTCAATTCCAGTTTGTTCAGCTTTGCCCAGGCACTGATCCTATCTAGGTCTTCCTGAATACTGGCGAAAGGAATTAATAGCTCAGAAGGAGGTAAGGACAAGTATGTTTGGAAGTCACCAGCATATAGATGGTTGGGACAGTGGTGAACAGATTTAGGAAGATCATTGATGCATTTTTTCATTTGTATGAAACTTTCATTATTCTAATAATGAGTGTTACATACCAATAAGATGTGTATGTGATTTCTTTATTCGAAAAGCATTCACATTTTCTTCACGCTATACTTGTGTGTCATAATCTGAATTCCTGCTTGATTTGCTATTGTTGGTTTTTCGTTAAATAATTTATCTGAAATCCAAAATTCTTATAAAAAATGTTAATGTTCTTTGGTTTATTTCGAATCGCACCGTACAAAACGATATGGACGCTTTAAAATCATGTACAAACTACTACTCATCAACATAAAATCACTCAAATCCGCTTGTTCTTTCTCTTTCCAATTGTTCCAAACCGGACTTGCTAGGAGAAGATTAAAATGACAATGGTCTGGAGACCTCCTCAAGTTCTATTGACTCTTTTCAAAAACTTGCCTGCAAATCAAAGAGAAAAGGCTAACCCTGAGATCATATTTCCTGCATGGGGAACCTCACACGTGCAAATGTAAAATAAAAGAATAATAAATAAATATTTTTCGAAATTTTAACAATGATTTTTCCATTTTAATTCTTGAAATAAATATTTTAAATGTAACAGGAAGAAAATGGTCTGGGTGGAGGTAAAAAAATTGGTCTTAAGTAGGAACAACTTTTTATTGGAGAAACAACGTTTCGGTCAGTCGTTATGTGACATGTTACGAAGCCACACCTCCCCCCCCCCCTCCGTCAGCCCTGAAGAAGACCTGCAATGTGTGTCGAAACGTTGGTTCTCCAATAAACATTTCTCTCTGCTTTACATCAATTTTTTTATCTTGACTCTAACCAGACTATTTTCTTTCTCATATTTTAAATGTACTTAATATTTTTTTTTCTCGAAAAGTCTGGCTGGTGACATTACTACAATAAGTTCTACGAATATATTATTCCCTATACTCAAATTATTTTTAACCCCTTAGTATCACCAAGTAGTGAGTGGGCCCTGACGATAAGAATCGATAAGTTCCCGATAGAGGTGGAGTTCAGGGGAAAGGCGTTTTCTCGCGATTAAACTAGCGTGGACGCTATCGCCTGCCGTGGGACCTCCGCATTAGGGTGCACCTACATTGGATCCGATGCGATGCGACGCGATCCTATTCTATCTCATAGTATGGTAAGCTGAAAAAACAAATAACTGAAATACGCAGTGAGTGCCTACAGTGGATCAGGTCCGACACGATTCTATTCTTTTCAATCCGATAGTGAAACTAGTCACTGCCTTCCGAATAAAATAATATTAATTTTATTCTTTTATTTCTTATATTTTATATATATTATAGTGAAATATAAATATATTAAAAATAATTAATAAATAATCTTAATTTTATAAATTTAAAGAACCAAATGTTATAACAATGAGGTAATATTACTATATTAGAATATTTTTGTCTTGCTGTTTGATGAAAAAACAATTAGTTTGGTTGTTTTTCAATTTCATAAAATAGAATTTATATTTTTTAGATATTCATGTTTTATATAATGATTTAATTTATTTATGGAATAGTAGTGATATTTTTAAATCTATTTAGTTTGTAATTAAATTAACGATTGCAATTAAATTAATAAATAGGAGCGATTGCCGTCGGATGGTTATACTTGAAACCTCCCCATAATATCAAATCTCAACAAGTGTTTACTTCTGTATTTTTGTCGATCATGGATCTTTAATTGATCTACTGGGTGCTGACTTTTTTCAAAGGATTTAATGTGAAAATATTGAACAAGGTAAGTGTAATTACTTTTATAATACTGTTTGTGTGTAATTGCTTCTTTATTCTAAAAACTATTGCGTTTTAAAATTTTCTTCATTAACAATTGTCATGAAATATGTTGATTCAATATGTATTTGTTGGTATGAACTGGCAAGAACCATTAATTAATCTTTCTCATGCTTTCTTTATGAGAATAATATGTAAAATAAATGAAAATAGTTGAAGTGATAAGTGATTTCAATTGTTAAAACTTTGATATCATATAATTATGCATAATACGATTAGCCAGTAAATTAACTATTAAAATCAGGTGGACATTAGGTTTACTAATAATAACACCTATATTATACAATTACCTACATTTGAAAAAATCCATTATGGAACTAGAAATAGTATTAATTTAAATCTTTATTTCACCAAAGAACAGTTCCACAACAGAATAAATTTACCTCAGATTAAATAAATAAGTTTAGACTGAACAGAAATAATAAATATCAATTTTTAGCTTCTTTTGAAAAATGCTACAAAAGTGAAAAGTTCAACCTTTTGTTAGGTACCCAATAGATTTATTATGGAATACTTAAAACTAATTTTTATTTATCATTATATCAATGTCTATCTGAAAACATTGTTTTTTCCAGAAACACAAAGGAAATATGTTGTCCAATCAGGAAGTGGCCCTGTTCAAATTTCCATTTTCAATAATTAGCAGATACTTCTACAAGTGAAAATAGATGGCGAAGATGATAATGGTTTTTGGGTTGTGTATATCAAGTATCAGAAGAAATTATGTGTATACTTTTCTAAATGGATGCCTATGATAATCAAGCAAGATATGACAATTTGGGAGTAAATACTGTATAATTAATAGTGGATAATCAAGGCAATTTAAGCTATGTATTTGAAAACACTACAATCTAAATTTTCAGAGGATCTTCCTCAATCACCTTAATTATTATAGATAATATTATATAATTGTATTATTAAGTATTATATATTATTGCTTTGTATTATTATATCATATTAATATGTTATTATCTTAAACGACAAATATTATTTATAAAATTTGTACTGTTTAATTCTTCTTGAATTGTATTTTGAAATACCTAATTATGTTATTCATTTATTTTTCTATTTAGTGCTAATATTGTTATTAAAAAATGATTATCCTAAATTTTATTCTTTTAATTTTATAAGAATTGCAAACTTTTGTATATTTTTGAATAAATGATTTATTTTCTTCTATATCTGATTTATTTTCTTCCTAAACAATATTCTGGTTTCCTCTTTTCTTTATTAAAACACAATTAAAATATGCGATGAACTTTGCAGAATGTTTCTACCAATATTGCAGATCTTCATCAGGGTTAAATTATCAAGATAAAAATATTAAATGCAAAATAATTGCATATTCATAAATAACATAAATGATAGAAATTTTATTCAAAAAAGTATTTAGATAAAAAGATTGATGTAATCATAACCATAAGATGATTATTACTTTAATCATATACCTAATATTTTTAAAGTATTATTTGCATTATTACTGCTATTAATATGTATATTTTTTAGCATTATATTATTTGTTTGTACATTGTCTATTCAGCCCTGATTAAACCTGTAATGTTGGTCGAAACATTGATAAGCTAATAAATATATCAATTGCTTACTATTCAAGAATTAATTTTGGCCCTCAATCAATAGACCTTCAACATACCTTTAATTCTGAATGTGTAAGTGATATAAATATAATAAACCCTAATTTTGTAGTATTGAATTAGAGCATCGATAAAACATTGGACATTATGAACAAAAGGAAAAAATAGAATGCTAACCTATACTAAAGCTCCAAAATAACTGTATACTTTTAGTGTTAATTGTTACAATATTTACTTAAATGAGTTCAAAATATTAATCGAAACAAATGTTTATTTATATCAATGGGATAATAATGGCAATAATAAAAGTCTTATATGAGTAATACCAGTAACCTATATATGACAGGATTGAATAGAACAATCAAGGATTGTAGAAATAAAACAAACAATGTTAGGTTAGAAAATAATCAAACTTTCATTTGCACCATTAACTATATTTTTAAATATTTCTATATTTCCATGCTCACATAGTTAATTTATTATTATAAAATTTTCAAAAACTGGATATCTTGAGAATACTCAATGTAGTTAAAATGGTACTGAACTTTCATTAAAAAAATCACTGTTTATTGAACTAATAGATGATCAGATAATGACCTACTCATGTAAATCAAACAGAATTTGTAATATACATCCAATAAAGCTAAAATTATTCTGATAATTATGAAGGTGTAACGTATTTGATAAACTTGATCAGTTTGAATAACATTCTTTTAAACATATATTTTATTTCTGGATCAGAGCTGGTGTGATTCTATTCTATTCAAACCAATAGTGAAACTATAATATAAATATATTAAAAATAATGTTTTATAAATTTAAAGAACCAAATGTTATGAAAGTTAGATAATATTACAATATTAGAATATTTTTGTCATACTGTTTCAATATAAATAAATAATTTAGTTTTAAAAAAAAAAATAGAATTTATTGTTATTTTTTTATATTTTCGTGTTTTATATAATGATTTAATTTTCTCGATTGTGATAATATTTGTTTGATCACAAAATCGAGGCTCGTTTGTTTCGAACTACTTCTTTGTCTATTTTGTTGTTCATCTTTGCAAACGAGTATCAAAAATCAGAAAAGCCCTTAGCTCCCAATGTTGCCCACTGTTTAGCAAATAAATTAAACATTACGATGATAATTTTATTAAAAGTTAATGTTTCCAATTTTATTTGACGAATTAAAATTTTGTGTAGGTATATTTTTTATGTACATTTCTGATAGATATAATTTTATTCAACGGAAAAATAACCTTCGCTACTATATTTAATGGTTCATGAAGAATGATAATAAAATATTTTAATGAGAATTAAGAATATTTAATTTTGATTTATGACGGATATTTATATAATAGTTGATTATTAAATTACAATGTACATTTTTTAATAAACATTTTAGACAATAAAGATTTGTTGGCACACATGGTAACGGCTGGCTTATCGTATTGAAAACTAATGATTTTGAAATGTGAAAACCGCACCTGATCGTACAGTATCGCATCGGAACCAATGTAGGCGCTTCCGTATAAATAAACTATTTTGATTCCACGAGCGACTAAATCGGTCGGATTAGTCTGATAACAACGGACGGAGCCAATGTAGGCGCTGTCGATATATTTCAGTCATTTGGTTTGCTTCCGAATTCTGATCGCATCGCATCGGTTCCAATGTAGGTGCACCCTTAGTCAGGCAGCACGCGAATCTCACGGCCCGACCTCTCTCGGAACAACAGGCTTCGTCCATCTTAACAACTTATTTCATTATCGAATTTGCATGGGTCATTAAACCGATTTCGTTATAACTTTGTCAAAGAAAAATCAATTCGAAAGAAAAATACTCAATTCTGAAGTAGAGATCACTATAAATATAGATACAAGTACAATAATCATGCAAATATATGAAGGCAAGAAACAATATTTGAGGTTAAACGAACAATGCGGTATATTGTTTCTTTGTTAAACACATGCAGATTTTGTTGCTAACAGGTATTTCGTTCTCCACGTACATTATTGGATATCGGATGACACTGACTCGAGCGATCACCATAGCGAAGGCTTTATGTCCCTCCGACTTATGCCGAAATTGTCCTGCGTTTCGTATTCAGGTGCAATCTCCAACGTTTTAAGTCAAGAAATTTGTTTTCTATAGACCGGACACTAAGATACGAAACGAATTTGAGAAACACCACCTATATAAAAATATCGGCAATGTCCGGATATTAATGATTAGTATACTTCGTTGGGCTAGTCATGTAAAATACAGAGTGTGCAGGCCTAAGGTGAGGTGGTTATCCCTTTAAGGTGTTGAGGACTGGTAAATGACCGCTCAAAGTAGAGAAAAGTGGCGTACTAAGTTGGAGGAGACTAGCTAAAGTTGATGTAGACATTACAGAAAAATATTTTCATTTTCGTCTTCGTTACTTGTCATCGTAATTGCAATCCTACGTTTAATTTTTATGAACACACCGGTACATAAAAATTAAACGTAAAATTAAACACATACCTATCAATAAAATTAACTCTACAAAATATGTCTTTCTATAGCCATCCAGAGAGATCCATATTGTTTTAGGATAATTCAAGGTGCCTACTACTTAAGACTTATTGTGTTGGTGGTATATCGGGATATGTTTAAGCCTATAACATTGCAATATTTTCCTGTTGTCAAAGACCTTACCAGTGTAACTGATTTCTAAATTAAAACTATTGAATACAAATTTGATAATTTGTGGATAATTTCATTGATTAATTAAGTTCCTATTATTATTATATTGGTTACAGTTTTGGACAAATGTTTTGTTTTATATAGTTATTTTTTTATAATTGTACGCTATGTGTACTAGTAAATAAATCGTTACAGCTTCTCTGATTTTTTTCCACTACATGACGCATTAGCAATTTTTTTTTAATTTTAAATATTACTAAAGTAAATCGTTATTAGATTATTCTCTCTGAATGAGATTTGACTCTGGACTGTAATATGTTTGTACTTGTGTTTTAGTTATTAGTTGGGAATTCGGAATTGTATTAATGCCAACGTTATTGATGGTTCATGCTAAAAACTTCCGATCGTTAGTAGAAGCAATGTTTTTTTTTTTCTGATTGTAGGGATGAAAGAGAATAGGTTTAAAACTTATGTATCTGAGGTGTATAATATAAAAGAAACAAACTTTTTGAGAAAATAAAGCCGAGATTAAAGTTCTGAGAAAAGTCTTTCTTGATGAGACCATAGGAATACTGTGGTTCAATATCAAGCCTTGCAGTCACAAGTTTTTTTATAGATTTTTTTTAATATATTTTCATTCTCTCCAGACTGGAAGTGATTTTCACTTTATTGTACACCAAATTGTGTTTGGCGCATTCCAAAAAATATCCAGAAGCCTTTTATAATAAGTTATACACTAGAGGTCTTCACAAAACAGTGGCAATTAAGTAATAAACAGTTTATATTTTTCCATCATTAATTTAATTAATTAATTTGCTTAATGTTAATATCACTGATTTTTATTCTGCTAAGTTCGAATATTAAATGACAACCTAAACATATAAATCTATTTAATCCATTCGTAATGTACTTTTTCTTGTTTTGATCGTATGGTCAAGTTCTTTGCCGACGTTTCACTCCTGGCTTCTTCATGGCCTAATCTGAGATTGTATAAATTTGGATTCAGTATCGGATTAGGCCCTGAGGTAGCTAGAAGTATGGCCAGCGAAACGTCGGCAAACAACTTGACGACACGGGCGAAACCAGAAGAAATGCGTGATGAATGGTTAAAAAATATTGGCCTTGGCAATTTAAGAGAGCATGCTTTATATTATTATTATTATTCGTTTGACCAATTTTAGTTTTTTTTTTTAATTTATATAGAATTTCAAACTGGGAATGGAAAACAAAAACCTTAAAAATACAATAGTTTACATGCTTCCCTTAGATGAGTGTTACGGCGCACTGGATATGTCTCGCCCGCACAACCTGGTGTTCTTGCAATTTGCGATGTATACTAGGGGAAGAATGTTCTTTGAACATTACTTTAATTAGGATCTTGTTGGATTACGTCATTATACATTATTATAATTTATTTTTATAAATATTTATTATTATTAATTGTTATAACTGTTGTAATTATAATTGTTATAACAATTAAATAAAAAATAAAATAAAATAAATTATAATAAGAGGATCTATTTTATTTTATATTTATCATTCTTAAAATGGTGATAATTTTTAAATAATTTTTATATTAATAAAAATATTATTAAAAAAAAGGAAGTGGATCTATCTGTTTGTTGGTATTAAAAATGTAAAACCCTTAGGTCATCAATGTATATGGCTCGCTTTATGAAATGTATATTACAGACAAGTAATAAACATTTGTAGTAATACACACGAAAAATCGCTCAGAAAAATACAGATAAACTGAACGACATAAAAAAGTTTGCTACAATTTGAGAAATAATTCACACAGTAGCCTAGAGGTGCTTTCAAAAACTAAAAGACCAACGCAATTGTAGCTTCATTGTACACGAGTGCCTTCGATAAATTTGCAGTCTTATTTTATTTATTGTCGATACGTAATAATTTAATTCTAGTAAAATGTGTTTAACGGCTAGAATGGCGTTAGAATATTGGCCTGAAGGCGTTGGTAGTTTTTTAATTATATATGAATGAGTGAGCCGACTGTGGTCCAGTTTCAATTTGGCCAGTGCACCTGGCGGTAGGATGTAGGCCCTTACTGTTTTTAAATACAAATTAGTTTAGTTGGATGATTTTCTTC
The DNA here is from genome assembly GCA_037127475.1 of Arma custos. NCBI lineage: Eukaryota > Metazoa > Arthropoda > Insecta > Hemiptera > Pentatomidae > Arma > Arma custos. The sequence continues at coordinate 11,714,952 of CM073764.1, forward strand.
CCACATGGCATGCCATCTCTCTGAAGTTTCTTTTTTAAGAGGTATACTAAGTTCTGATGTCGTGAGAACCGTGGTGGCTTGCCAGGTAGCGTAAGCCCTCTCGGGCTGCTTGATCTGCGAGCTCATTACGTTTAATGCCTTGGTGACCTATGCCTATAAATAAAATATATGGATCTAAACCAAAAAAAGAAGATCTTTTCATCTGTTCCCGATTTAAAAAATAAGTTGGAAATTCTGAATCGGAAAATGTTTACTGAACCCAAGACTCTTCGTGTACTCATGAGTTGTAGTGGTACAGGGTTTTTTTTATAACGTTTGTAAAATGATTTAATAACGGCACGTATTGTATTAAGTAAAAATAGAGAATATATTACTTGGGAAGGATGATATAAGGATACATCGGGTAGTTGGTTGCAATATCGGAGGGCGAGAGTAACAAGTGTTTGCTCTACCGTCACTCACCGAGGAAGGCAGCTCATCAATTTTCCGGAACCCCTCGCCCTACTCACCCCCACCGGATGTTCGCTACATTTCCAGCCCAAGCTCGAGTTTTCTTTCACTTACCTGCTAAGAACAATGTCCCTTTTCCTAATGGCTCGCTGTACTTTTGTTTCCCGAAAAATGGTCCCACGGTTGAAAAGTGGGGGTCTTGAAGATAATGGTAAGGGTATGGAACAATATTTCATTTCTAACGGCTAATGTTTTGAATAATTTAAATTATTCATGAAGTTAATGATATTACCAGCATTGCTGAAACACAGGATTCCCCCTAAGTAAATGTGTGTGTGTGTGTATATATATATACACACACACACACACACATGTATATCCATTTTATACATGAATGTAGCAATGATGACTCAACTCCGTGTACTTCTATTGAGAATAGTGTTGGGATTCCAAACACCCGTAATCCTTGAACCTAGACCGATTTGTCACTGTCCTTGAACACGTGTGAATATCTACGGAGTCATTTGTAATACGGAGTTATTTTATAATGTTTAATTTATATTAATAACTCAATTTATAACTTTTTTTAGGCTCTTCATTCGCTTTTTATCTTACAACTCATTAACAAAGGAAATGATCTTTGTCGTTTCAATGCCTTTTCGAAAACTTAGGGATAGCAACAAGATAAAACATAAAGATGAAAGCTGCCTGACTATTTGCCTGACTATGTAAAAACTGTCTTCAAATTTTCCGATTCGGAAATTCCAACTTATTTTTTATAAACTGTGAACGGATGAATAGATGCTCATGCATACCGTGACTAGATCGTGCGGGCTTATAATAAAAATATAATTATTATAATAAAATAATTAAATAAAATTGATGAAACAAATAAGGATAAAATTATATATGTGTATCTTTCGATTTTTACAATGCAATTAAAAACATAATTAATTTTAGAAACACTCAAGTAAGAATCAAATAACTATACAATTTGTGATTGCACTCTGCTATCGTTAATATGCTACCCATTTATGACTATTAAACATAACTATATCTAATAATACATACTAACAGCACAATCAAAAACAGGCACGTGAAGATTATGGACGGTATTACGCAGGTTATGCGGGTAAGATATATCCAGTGCGCCGTACGGTTCATCTATAATGGAAAGATGCAAAGTATTCTTGATGTTTTTTTATTTTTTTTACAAATCGAACAGTTTGAGATCCTAAGTAAAATGAAAAAATAAAATTGGTGAAACAAAAAAAAAAAGAATAAAAATATATATTTAGGTGTTTGCCTTAAAGTAACTACAACTGCAATTAAAAACACATTGTTAATTTTTAAGATACTCAATTAATTGCTTTAATAAATAAGCATTATAAATTACTATAACTACGAATACATACGAACATCGCTATAAATAACAGAGATAAAAGCAGTATAGAAAATCAATCAATTATTCATCGAAATCAAAACTTAAGATTACAATTACATACCTTGAAAGTGATATACATATATATATACATATCACATATATAGATGTATATATATATATATATATATATATATATATATATATATATATATATATATATATAGAGTGATAATCATAAACAAACACTTTATTGTGAATATCCCTCTTATATAATATTGCTCTTACTTTTTAATATGCATTTATCATCTAAATGATTGTATTAATTATGTATTCCGTACTACAAATCGAAATTAAATTTTATAATTGAATATTTTGTCTACTATTGATTTCCCATTATCATTCCCATTTTTCAATTATTATTCAATTATTAAGTTAAGATTAAAAACGCAATTTTAATACTCTAATTCGAATAATTTTCCTTTTTTTTTTTAGTTAAATGCCTACAAACCGAAAAAAAGTTTCACTTCGTGGTTTCATAAAACCACACAATTTTTTTTATTATTTTGGATTTCTTCTTATTTTATATTTTTATATTCTTTCTTGACCAGAATATACCTTTTACTTCAAGTACTTATGTAAATACTGTATGATTCTAACGATGTAGACTGTTGATATATACTCTATTATTTCTGTACACATGTTATTATTTTAATATTATGTTTTAGCAGAAGAAATTATTTTTTTATTCTATTCTAGTCTATATAGTAAAGCAACGTAGATTAGCATATAGAGTAGCAATTATTTATAACTTATAAAACTTAACCATAGCACGCTAAACTAGAATAGAGGCAGTATTGGGAGCATGTGAGTCAGATTTTCGTATTTTTACTGTGTATGTTACTTATCTTGTTTCTAATTTTATTGATAATTATGTAACGTATTGACTACTCCGCCGATTTTCCTGCAATAACCTGGTTAAAACTAAACCATCCTACTAGCGGTGATGAGGACGCGCGGGTATTCCAGTTGCTTCAAACACGTCCCTAGAATCTGGATTAGGCTCTGCTCTAGATCGTCGAAGGTTAATTAGGCAGGGGTTGTTAGTGGTTTGTGGCCCCGGGTAATAACCTACCCTCGCTTTTCGTTAACCATTCGCGCCAACAAGGCGTCAAGTTCTTGTCTGCGGTTTTCAAGAGTCTTTCACCCGAAACGTTATCTGTGGTATAATTATTACAATATTCTAATTATCACATGACCAATTTGATTATAATTTTACGACATTATTAACGGTTATTTTTTTTCCTATACCCCTATAAATAAATATTTTTTAAGTTATTCTTCTTTTTCTTCTTGTCTTGTCTTACTCTGCAATTTATTTATCTCAGTACTACAACTTTTCTTTTTTTTTTTTTTTACAACATTGATTTTTTTGTTTTTGTTCTTAGCTCCTATAAGTTTGAAGATTTCTAATCTGGATTAGGATTAGGTTGGAGAGGAATCTCTTTTAAAACATTGATAAGATGATAGCAGTTTTTCTTATATGTCCATGATTCCCATTAATCGAGAACGATAAAAAAAAAATTAAAAATTTTATAGATGGTATCACTCACTACCTCTCTTATCTACAAATAGTTTTGATATATTTGGCGTTTAGTCTGTAGTAATGTTCATCTTATGGTTATAACCTTATTCCCATAAGTAACTTAATCCTTTGATATTTTCTTAATTTTTGCAAAAGTAGTTTATTGATAATTTTGCATTTCCATACGTTATGATTTTTTATTAGAAATAATTAATAATTATGTAGAGAGCATAGAAATTTATGCAATGAATCATCAAATAAACATAGCATAATATTACTATGATATTGTTTATTTTTACCAACTACCTTTATATCTGCTGAAGTATTTACCAAAATTCAATCAACTCATCTACATGTTTCTAGAAAGATTCAGCAGTAATTTTTCCGATGTTTCATAAAAATTTTCAAAAAGGAAATGTTTCCTCTTTATTACCGTCGAGACGAATTAATTTTCCTTCTGACACATCTCCTTGAACTTGTCCCTGTTAAGTGCAATTCAGAAACGTTTATGAAGTTATCACTTGTATGTAGGTGGGTATGAAGTAACAATTATAAAACAAGAATTATCATAATCTGTATTGTCATTTTATTTAATTACGTTTCTTCAGCAATTGTTGGTCACAATCTGTTTCTTGTGTTGTTTTACTGCAATGAAGTGGATTAATTATTAGGTTTTGTTTCTGTTGCCGGTAATTAAAACCTTTACTGGGACGAGATCTCACGTCTACTCCCAGTTTTCATTAAAGAAAAATTAAATTTTGTTGAGCGACAGTGAACTAAATGAATTTTAATAACAAATGGAACAACAAAAAGAGGATGCTAACAAGGAGGTATATGAAATGAAAAGAAAATTTAGATTTAACGAACTTAAATACATACATATTTAGTATATTAAATATTCTAAAATTGTTTATCATTATAAAAGCAATTCGATAATCTTATATAATATATATCATTATGCTTATTATCCACTAAAACTATGCAATCGTGGAAAGCTTTAGTTAACCCTTAAAGTATAGTAGGCCTTTTTAAACATTTTTTTTGCAAAATAGTGCATTAGTTTTACAATTTTATATGAATGGTTATTTAGTGAAACAACGTTAAATAATCAAAACATTATTAATTAAAATACCTTCATTTTAAACACATTTAAGCGACGTGTTATCAAATTTTCAATGCCACAACTGAAAAATTCAGGATTTTATGATGAAATTAAGTCTGATAAAGTATTATAGACCTTTGAACCATTTTAAAAAAATTGTACCCTTTAAGGAAGTAGTCCGAATTTCTGAGCAGATGGATATTTGTTGGTGATAAGTTTCGCGAATAAGGTGGATGTGGGAAGACTTCATAAACCAGCTTCTTTCGGTTCTTCACTGTCTGTGGTGAAGCATCAAGTCTAGCGTTGTCGTGTAAGAGTTTATGTCCTCACTGATTAGCCGAAGTAGGTGAAAACTGATAAGTTTTGTTGCAATGTATCAATATCCCTGCAGTACGATGTGCAGTTTCACCTCTGGATAGAAAGGAAAAATGGATTATTCCTGCAATAGACCACCACACGGAAACCGATGATTTTACGGACACAACTTTGGCTTTGCGATAATGGTCCGTTCGTTACAACCACCTTCCCCGAACGCGGTGGTGATGTTTCTCGCAGTTTCGGCTGCCGAGTGTCCAAGTTTAAACTCATAAAAAAAAACTACACGGAATTCGCATATTTCCATGACCGTATTAAATATTATCATAAAAGAGAGCATTAATCACAGCTCATTATATTTCCGTGACCAGTTTGTATTCTTATTGCAGACTATATTAATATTTACTTCGTGTTATAGTACTTTTTTTTATTTTCAATATTGTTATTCAATTTACATGGAAATTTCTGAACCATATAAAAAAAAAACGCTAACTGCATATTGGAAGTGCATTGATGCAAAGGTAGGAATGGCAAGATGGTCTTTGATGTAATTTATAAGGGCTGGTTGCGAGGCAGGTTCTTTTATAAATAATGTTTTCGTATTATTCATGCAATATTCGTTCTGAGGTGAAAATATATTAATAAGTTTTTTATTTTATATATAATTACATTTTATTTTTTATTTTTATTTATAAAATTAGGATTTATTTTAACGTAATGGCCTTTCCTTTCATTAATGAAATGATACATTACATGTTTTTATGTAACGGTGCTGTTAATACATAAAAACTACCTTAGACTCAAAATCAGAGGTATAATATGTTAGTAAACCAAGAGGCACCTGAGCCTGATCTATGCTACACCATGGTAATTTCTGACTGATTTCATTGCAACTAAATATAATCTTTATTCAATTAAAATCACTTTTAATCCTCAGACTGCTAATGAAACAGTGGCAGGGATAACGCAGGGTTCGTTTACTTTTGGTTGTGTGTTAATGTTTCATACTCAGCAACTATAAAACATTGAATGCTACCTATGCTGAATATTATTATTTCAAGCGATGTTGTTATACTGTACCTATGAGACTGAGGGGGAAGCATCCCTGTTAAAAATGAACATGGGTGGAAGTAGTTTGGGATTTCTTAAAGGAAGAAGAGCCGGAGTCTAAGTGGCTCTGTAAATCTCTAGCTAGGCACTAATGACGTCATATTTCCCCAAGCTAATAGGAGGGGGTGAAGTGGGGGGCAAGCAACATAGGCACTTAGCTTCGACCTCTTACTGCTTAGCGGCAAAGTTGTTAAGCCCGAACTGTACCCATGGTACCTGTGTTTGCTCGGTGAGGAGGGATTATGTTGAGCAGTCCTTGATGGGGGCTTTCTACTTCAGATTCTAAGAAAACATCTGATTTGAACAGATTTCCCAAATGCTATGAAATAATAACAGATCAAAAAATAATGTTATTGATTTTATATTCTCAGTTTAATCACGGAATTAAAATATAAAAATAAAAAAGCATATCCAACCCACTCATGTATTATTTATATCTCTTTAGCACGTGACCGAGGAATCAGAATATTCCCCTTGACTAGAGAACAAAGAGGAATTATAGGAGATCAGCTAACCCCATTACAGGATTGAAAGCTAGAGGTTATAAGTGAGAGTACATTGAGCTTGGTTCACTCAGGATAGGTCATTAGTTAGCAACTGACCACTGCCAACCAAAGGTCATCTGGCAGGCCAGGTCTAATCCCAACGCAGGATTAGAATAGAATAGAAAACACACTTTATTCTGGGACCAATTTCCTTTAGAATAACACACATGAACAAAAAGAAACAAACATAATATATTTCTGGTTAGAAGGCTACATAATAATAGAAATCATTAATTATTTAAAAGTCATAAAAACATAATATTAATAATTTTTTTTATTTTTTAATTAATTGCTACGTGTATAATTTTTAAATACTTAATTTTGAAGAGAAAAAACATGGCCAGTGCCGGAATTTGGACCCTGGTCGCTCACGTCTCCGTCGTGGTGCTGTAACCAACTGATCTATCCTCGAAAAGTTTCGGTCAAAAGTAATGCCTAAGCTTTTGGCTGAGGATTTGAAACTGATGGGGTGGCCGTTTAGTAGTAATGTTGAGAGGGTGGGGATAGCTGTAAGGCGGGAATTGGAACTTAGAACAATGCCTGGGTTTTCATTGAGTTCAATTCCAGTTCAGCATTGCCCAGGCACTGACCCAATCTAGGTCTTCCTGAATACTGGCGAACGCAAATAATAACTCAGAAGGAGGAAAGAATAAATAGATGTGGAAATAATCAGCATATAGATTGTTAGGAACAGCGGTGAACAGACTTAGGAAGATCGTGGATGTAGCATTTAAAAAGGAGAGATGCTTGAGCCACACCTGAATTCAGAGAGAGGAAAGAGGAAAGGGTTTGATTAGGTATGGAAACTGCTTGGGATCTGTCAGAGAGGAAGGATTGGAACCATAGAATAAAGCTGTTGGAAAAAGACAGTGATTTTAGTTTGGCTAAAAGTATTGAATGGTCCAAGATATCGAAAAATTTAGAAATCCCAAGTTGGATTAGCACAGTTAGTTGTTTATTTTCCATGGCTGTATGTATGTCAGTGGTGATTTTGGTGAGGGGTAATTGCGTGGAGAAACCAGGTTGAATTGAAGTGGATAAGGAGTTTGGACTGTTCGAGAAAATTTGATATTTGAGACTGGACCATTCTTTCGAGAGGTTTGGAAAGGTTGGAAGGTATGGAGATTGGCCGGTAGTCTTTGGGAGAAACTGGGATAGAGGTTAATAGGGTAGACTAAGGTTTTTTTTTTCCAAGAAGTCGGGAATACTGCGTTTTGTAGTGAAAATTATATATGAAGAGTAGGGCAGGGAGGATATCGACTTGGCATAATTTGAGCAATTTGACGGGGATCTCGTCAAAGCCACTAGAACTGGAGTGGGATTTCAGGACGGAGGAAATTATGTCGGTAGGTGAAATGTCTAAGAAATAATTAGATGAAATTGATTACTTACTAGGAAAGGACTAAAATAATATTTAAAAAAAAAATTGTAATTAAATGATCAAATTTTATTTTTAGAAAACTTGTATTTTGAACATTCTAAATTAATTGTTTTAATAATCCTAAAAAGAAACTTGCAAGTAGTTTTTCAAACGCTAAAAACAAAGGAATGAAAATCTTCAATATCAGGATGAAAAAAAAAAACTTGTAACCACGTCGTAAACCGCTTATTATTTAATTAATCAGTTTCTCACTCTTTACTATAAAAAATATATTGCTAAAGCGCATTTTTTTTAATTTAACGATTTTTTACAACTTAGATGTTTATCGTTCCCAAAAGTTCTCGTCTAAGATCTCGGCGAAGCCTGCATCCTCTCTCGAAGTTCCCTGGCTGCCATACTCTCCTCCACAACCTACAACTATATTTTTTGGGTCTCCCTCATCTGTAGGGCGATAATCGGAGATTGTTTTTGGCCATCGTTCCTCTGACATTTCTTTTAAGTAGCCATCCTATTTTAGTTGCTTATATTTTTTAGGTGATTTTTTTCCTACTCTACCAGTTGCCTTATCTTACTGTTAGGGGGGTGTTGAATTCTGGAAATGGGGCAAAAACATGTTCAGAAGTTCATTTCCATAATCACATTTAAGCGTAGTTTTTTTATAATTATATAGTTTGATCCATATCCAATATGTTACTTAATGATGTTAATTAGTGTTAATTATTAAACAATAAGAAGGGGAGTGCTGTAGGTAATTTTTATTTTTTATTTAGACCTAGAAACGTAATTGCATAATAGTATATTTATATTAAAATTTAAAATAAGTTTATTTATATACTTAATTAAACAATCACAGTTTATTACCCAAATGTTTGATATTCAACATAAAATAATCAACAATTGCCGTGATAATTCAAAATTTAACAATTAATAAAACCTTTGATGGGGAGTGGAGTGGCTCCTTTATTTAATCCATTAACAGCCTGGGATGAGATCCTTTGGGATCCGAGGTCCTCCTGGATTTCACCCAAACTCTATAAAGAGGGTATCCAAAATAGGTTGAGGTTAAGCCTGATCTACGACAACTCACCTCCTTGCACAACCGTTGTCCTAGAAACAATCCATATTCCGTGCTTTGAACTATTTAACTAATATCGATTTATTCCTCTTGGTTTTTGTAAGTCCCTCTTCACACCATAGCTCTCATACATAAGTCAGGACTCGCTAGAACATAACGAAGCGCTAAAAGACCTTGCCCAAAATAAACTAATTACCTCGAAGGGGCCTTAAGGGTTAGGTGCAGGGCTGGTGGAAATAGACCTGTTGTTCCAACCTAATGGTGATAGCCCTGTTTATTATTTACAGCTCTATTTTCCACCCAGTTTTCTTTCCAGTCTTGTCGAGGTCTTTTTAGCAATTACTTTTAGAAGGAAATGTAGGAATGGCAGTATACATTCAGAAACACATCTATAAAATGCATTAACAATGCTTTTATAAAACTGCCAAGACCTAATTTCACTTTTAAGAAGACAGGTCTTATAGCCTTTTGTACGTTTATTATAATAAACAATTCGTTTGGTATACATATACATTTCAACATAAATCACACTTGATGAAAGTGAATTGAATACTCAGTTTATACAAAAAAAAACAAAAAAAACCTGTACCACTACAACCCACGAAGTTTCTGAGGTTCAGTAAACGTTTGTTAGTAAACACTGTTTCCAGGACAACGGTTTTCCAGGGAGATGACGTCCTAGAGCACAATCAACCGCCAGATTCCTCCCTCTTATTTTGAGTAACTACTTTATAGAGGTTGGGTGATCCCCAGAAGGGTTCTAGATTCCAGAGGATCCATCTCTAGAAGATTAAAGAAAAGTCTACCAGATAGCGGGAGTTAAACCCAGAACCGCATGGCATCTCAGCCCTCTACGACTTTACCACTCAAACAGTCCGGAAACGAATGTACAACTTCATATTTTCTTTAAAATACCTCATTAAACAGTAAAGTAAAAACAATAAATATTAATATTGAAAAGTAAAAAGAGAGTTGCATTTGAGCCTTGGAGGTGGTGGGATGTTTCTTGGGTGCATTATTCATGTTTTGTTTTGGTGTTATTCTCTTTCTATCCTGAGGATGACTGAATAGGCGAAATATTAGACAGAGAATTTCAATTTCTGTTTTAGTTTGGTGACTTAAGGGCTTTTCGTTGGAATTTTTTCCACGATATTAATATATATATATATATATTAGTGACCGCACTGTTCAATTGTGGTTTTTTTTTTTTTAAATTAAGTATCTGAGTAGTGTTAGTTTGAATTTAAACATAAGTAAGCCAATATGCAAATAATTTTCTAATCCTATAAAATTTAAGAATTTTAACTGGGCCATCCCAATCAGTTTATTTTAAAAACAAACAAAAAATAATTGACATTATTGAGTAACATATTAGCTATATATCAAACAATATTTATTTATAAATAGTTTACATTCGTTTATGTATTATGATGGAATAGTGTTGATTCTCTCCCTAATAGGCTCTTGTAATAAGAAATTAACTATAAAATAAAATAACCTTATAAAAATAGATGAGAGGAACAGAATAATCTAAATAAATAATATTTGTTAAAAACCTTCTAGTCTGTATGATGGTTTCCTATATTCTAGGAGCATTTACTGGAATAATATTTTAAAGAATATACCACAACTCCTAAACATCCACTATCAGCAGGTCTTTAGTCAATTATAACAAGGATCCTGTCTTTCCCCAACGCTCTTTAACCTATACTTATCCGACCTACCCACACTCCCATCAGTTGAAAGATCTTTAAAGGCAGATGACACAGCCATTTACACTAGTTCTTACAGGATAGATACAATAGAAAATAGATTAAAATCCTTATGTTCTAGATTAAGCAAATATTATAAAAAATGGAAAATAAAAATAAACGAACACAAAACTTCAGCAATAATATTTACAAAAAGAAGGCCTACTATACCGGAACATATTATCCTAAATAATACTCGAATACCCTGGGCACAAAATGTCACCTACCTAGGTCTGGAATGAGATAAAAGATTAACATTTACTCCCCATATAAATAACAAATGTTGTAAAGCCAAAAAACTTATAAGTACTATGGCCCCATATTTCCGTAGAAAATCTCCGCTCTCTAGTAAAACCAAATTATATTATATAAATCAGTCATAAGACCTTTACTGACATATGCCTCTCCTGTATGGAGCTACACCTGTGACTCCAACTATAAAAAAATAGAAAGAATACAGAACTTATGTATGAGAATCATAAATGACTACAATTGATCTAGACCTACAAACAATTAAACAGTTTATTCACTCTCAGACTTGGAACTTTTTCAACTTACCAAAAAACTCAGGAAATCTCTTAATGCAATCAATAGGCAATTATAACAAACAAACCTTAAGACGATACATACATAGACGAACTAGACATATACTATTAGAATAAATATAATTAATTTAATACATTATAATAAGTTATCAATCATAAGCGAATTTATTCCTTAAATGGTAGAAAAAAAAATTGTACTAAGATTGTTTTGTACTCAAATTGTTTATTTTTACTACAAAATATTATACATATTTTAGTTATTTATTTTTCTATTTTGTGTAGGTTTTTTCTTCTTTTTCCTACTGCTATAAATATATTACAGCTTTTATTTATTATGTTTATTCAACTTGCAGTGTAAATTGTTATACTCCAACATGTAATTAAATAATTGTTACAAATTGTAAATTATCAAATTAAAGGAATAAAACTTTAAAAAAAAATAAAAAATAAAAAATTTTTTTTAAAGAATTTACTAGCTCATAATATTTCTTTTAAATCAATGTAGAGTGTAAATAAAATGATGAAGTTGCTATATTATTATTTTGTGCAAAAATCACTAATATACTATTTTGCCCAATTAAGACATTTTATACTTAAACCATTTTAAATGAACATTCATTATATTTTATCTATACATATCTAGTTCTTTTCAGACATGCGCAATGCAACAATAGCGATATTTGTTCCATCTATAGTGAACCAAATTTCACAAGCGATCGTAAAGTTTATTCCATTATTTTATTGTCAATGCTAGATTGTTTCCTCCGGATGCCTCTCATACTGAACAGATGAATAATTTTCATGGTCAAAAAAGGTTTTCCGACTACGTGGAAGTAAGCCAAAAAATAAAAGTAAAAATCTTCTGGCTTTTCATATCTAGTGAAAGAATGAATATATTCCCGTTTGAGCTAGGTTGTGCGGGTAAGATATACTCGTGGCCCCGGTCCATTTATCTCCAAAGGAGACATGCAAATAAAACTATAAATTATGTTTTATCTTTTATTGTTTGACCTGTTTGGAATTCTACATATATTCAATCCAAACCATTATGGTATGTCTTAAAGAATATTTTTAAGTGTAATGTATTTTTATTCTCCTTATTCTTTTATTTTACAATTTCATTTGCCCAGTTTCGAATCTAGCAAATTTGATCTAAGTTTTTGTTTTTTTTTCTCCTTGATTTGCAAGCACATGAAGTTTTTGAAATAATCTTCTCCTGACATTAATAATAATAATAATAATAATAATAATAATAATAATAATAATAATAATAATAATCTTCTCCTAACAAGCCCGAATAACAGAGAAAAGAAAAGAGAAAGAGCCAGTGTATTTTGATGATTTTGTGTTCTTGAGTGGCAAGTCGTATATTTCATGTAAATATATGATTTTACTATGCGAGTGTTAATGTCGTTGTGCATGATGTGATTCGAAATAAACCAAGAATTTTTCTTAGAATTTCGGATAGTGTAAATTGTATGTGGAAGTGTTTTGCTGAATCCCAAAGTTCTGTTCCATTTATCCAAATAAGTGTAGAGTTATAGATCAAAGTTTGTTTCATAAGTCAAGTGAAGGTCTGTAGTCCGGAAGATGTGATAATCGTTTATAACATCTCTTTGTAAAAAATCCTTGTTTTTTTTAATTGTGTAATGTATTTTAATTTAAGTTAGAGAAGAAGTTAGTTGACTGGAACTTCTAATGTAAGTATAGAGATATTAAATTATTTGGTGTTTCATTTGACTGCACCACAACTATCTCTATCCTTATATTTTAATTTGATTATTTTTTGGATCCATTAACACACATTAGAATAGAATAGAAAAGTAACTTTATTCTGGGACTAAGTCCCTTTAGAATAACAGATATGAACAGAAAAAGAAACATAAAAACATTACGATGTACAATAGTTGAAAATTGTGTACTATTTATGATTATTCATCTATTTTGGCAATTACAATATTTATTTCGCAGTGACAGACGTTACGATCTTCAGATGAATATCATCTTAATATAGAATTCAATGAACTTACAAATTTATTGCGGAAATACATAAAGCGCAATAAATGATCTGAAGGTCTGCGCAATAACTTTGAAAGGAGGCGTTGTTTCAGGTTTATTTCAAAACTTGCTGCATTCATCGGAGTGCGTAAAAGTCGGAGCAGCTTCTTATTCCCAGTTAGTAAAAAGCTACATCATAAAATCCTACCCACTCTGTTTTTATTTTATTTTTATTATTCTTTTTACTTTTTCTTTAGAGCTTCAATGTAGCTTGTTTTATCAAAGATTAAATCAAAGCATATCGGATCCAATCCACCATTAAGAGCCAGTTCGTTAAGAACTGATAATACAGGAGAGGGCAAGGACGGGAGAGTTGATGTTAGACCTTATCGATTCTCTCACCCAATTAACGGACTTATATAGATAAAAACTATATATTTACATTTATCAGACATTATAAGTATTTTTTTTTTTTGGAAAGGAATGAGCATTTTATTATCTCGTTTCGATTTTTTTCTTTATTCTACTGCTATTTATTTTAAGAGAGATGACTCAGAAATATTTAAAACATGTTTAAGTAATTGTAAATACTAGAACCTTATATATATATATATATATATATATATATATACATATACCCTAGTTATAAATTTTTACAATAATTTTACCTGATTGTAATGGTGTCGTAAAGAAATTCACAGTATATTGACTACACGTATAATATTGAATTTTAAGCAATAATATTTAAGAATTGAAAATATTACGGCAGAGCTAGCTAACGCTCAACGCTCTTCCAGTTTTCCAAGCTCAATATACTGCACAACCACACATGACAGTACACAATATACATTCACCAGTGCAAGGTCATATACAGTAAACATTGCAGGAGCATATTCTGAGAAGACTCTAACAAGTCGAAAAACATACACAATTGTCCCTGAAGAAACGGGGCCTATACTTCTAGGCCAACCACTCACAATTGATTCAAATAATCAAAATAAACATTCTAGTCCAGGATTCCTGATACATTTTTGCACCTGATTACTATCAAGCTGAATCTTCGTGAATGAATAGAATCTATTGTGGTAGCTAACAGAGGTAGCAAGGATAAAATATAACGATTTGATGATTCTCCAAAATTTAAGGAAAACGTACCACGCAATTTGAAGGACAATATGACTGTTAAATAATATAAATATTAACTAAGTAAAAAAAAAAAGAAATCAGCTGGTTAGAAATCATTTTTTTTTTTATGACCTCGTTATCGATCAACTTGTATCGATGTATCGATAACACGTATCGACGGCCCATTTATAGCTGATTTGAACTGAACCCGATGTCGAAGCTTTCATCACGAACGTTATTTCTACACAAACCTAGCTTCCTTTTCGGTTCTCTATTTAATAGTTGTATTATGATAATAAAGTGGTGGTTAATTTCATCGATGAAATTTAAAAAAATAAAATAATTACTAGTGGAAATATACCCGTTAATTTGAGAGTAGCTCTGAGAGCATTGGCTAATAGGCCAGCGGGCTGATGAAGAGAGATGGCTAGCGAGAGCAAAAAGCCCCTAATAAATAGATCCCGGGGGCACCTGATTCCCCCGGCAATAACTTAGGGCCTCCTCGTTACAACACCGGCTACAATCATTGCTCCCCCTCAAGCCCCTACAAACAATATCTCACCTTTCAATTCCCCACCCGCCCAGCTCTAGCTTCATCCCGTATATTCTATGATAGTCATCCACTCAAAGACATTCCGCTATCTTTTGAACCTACTCCAAGGGGAATCCATCCAATTATGTCCAATCGACTTTTCATTCACGCCTTGTTGGACCCACTTTTGTTCGACTTACATTCTTTGAAATGAGAACTTCTTTAACCTCGTTTAGCGACTTTTGGTGGGAAAAAAACATAGGAGTTAACGACACAGACAGTTTATGATTAATGAAATTTGTTTTAGTGAACTTTAATTTAAATGTTATAATTCAATTGGTATAAGAATTATTATATTTAACTAATAGGTCGTTTAATAGTTTTGCTATAGATATTGGTAAAACCTGTACCACTACAACCCAATGAGGATCTTGAGTTCAGTACGTGGCATTGACTGCACTGCATACTCGAAAGCTTTGGTTTAATATACATATTATCATTGCTGTTGATGTAGTCCGATTCAATTTTGCGTTTTCCTCGGACTAAAGTTTCAAGAAATGTTGGTCGGTGCTCAAATGTCCTTAAAAAACTTATCTCATAAGGTATACTGGAGGGCGTGAGTTTTGTTGATCAGTGAGTTTTGTTGTTGACATCATCAATGATTTCCAGCCGGTGTAGGGCTGTTTGGCTAAATAATTGTTTGTATTTTAATTTTTGTAAATGCATTGAATTATATTTACTTACTCATTAGTTTGTAATCGAAAAAAAACGCGAATTTATTAATATTTCTTGATGAGGTAAGTCACAGATTGATAATGTTATGTGATATAAAAAGCTATACAACTCATAATTACGGAGAACGTACTTTATCAATATAACTGAAAGGAAATTATCGTGTCGATAGATGTGGGCTTCTATGCTTGTTTTATTACAAATTAAAACCCCTTTGAAATTATTTAGAGCTTAGAGAATTAGTATATATCTGATGGCTAGGGTAGTCCGAGGTATAGATAATGATTTATTTTGTATTGAATTTTTCAGATTCTAGATAGAGATGCCTAGGTAACATTACAAAATATTCATTAGGAACAATAAAACCATCCGGACTTAACAAAAGGAATAAAATATTACTTACAATTGATTTAATCGAAATCAATCTTAAATAGGGTCATAGATTTAATCTTTTAACCGGAAAAATGGTAACTGTAAAAAAAATTCTCATTTATTTTAAAGGTTGAAATATAGTTTTTTGTTACTAATATACATATTAATAGTACAGCACAGCTAAGGTGTAAATGATCCAGACGCTGGATCTACAAATTTTAGCATATTTAAAATGAGTGCATAGAAGTCTTTAATTTTGCTTTATCTAACTTCGGAACCTGTTGAACATTTTAATTCCGTATTTCATTCTTTTTCTCAACCAGAAAAAAACTAAGGAGGGGGAAGTGACAGAACAGCTAAGAAACTTCCAAGCGACGTCTGTGTGTTTATGTACCAAACTTTTTTAATGGTCCTCTTTGTGAAGCTCGGGCACGATCCCTTTCTCAATCGATAAAAACAAAGAAGTTGTAAAAGGAAAGGATAAACATTACCTTATTTTTTTTTTGTACGTCACCTGAAAAAAACTTATAAAAGGTCTTTCGTGTACTTTTTCCGGATTAATTAGACCCTTCCGTTGTTCCAAGTTATTAATATTTTTCATTAGTGCATTACCAGAATGGTCGCTTGATTTATTTTTTCTCATTAAGTCCCGAAACAAATGGCAGGTAAAGTTTCAAAGTAGCCTAGTTAGTTTGGGATTATACTCACTATGCACTCCGCTCTTCCCAGTTGAAATCTATTTTCCATTTGTTGTTCTATTGCTGATTAAAGCGCCATTCTGAATCAAATTGACTCTATTAGTTTATTCGAACTAAAACTAAAATCCTTATTCATGTGGTCGAATGGATAGTTCGTAGAAGAGTGTGAAAAGGACAGTAAAAAAACAAAAAAATAAATAAATAAGTAAGATTTTGGCACTGTTTCAACCAAATTCTAGGCCATCTTCATTGCTGAAAATAAAAGAAAACCCAAAAAAAAAAACATATAAACAGTGCAATATCAAAAATGATATAACAGAAATGATAAGAACGAACTAAAATAATAAAAACACCTGTAACACAACAACCCATGAACGGGTCTGGGGTTCATTACATGGTAGAGATCGTACTGTTTCATGGACAACGGTTCTGCAACGAGCTGACTTGTCCTAGGTCACGCTCAACCGCCAGATTTTTCCCCCTTATTTTGGGTACCCTATTTTTATAATATTTTATAGAGGCTGGGTAAGCACCAGGAGGGTCCTAGATCCGATATGATCCATCTCCGGCTTCAAACAGACTAAAAAAATAAAAGTCTTGCCCGCAGCGGGATTTGAACCAGGATTTCTGTCATTGCAACTCAGTGCTCTAACACTGAGCCACACCGCTCCCATTAATGAAAAGAAATACCAACAGTAAAAAAAATAAATTCGAAATAACTGAAGAGAAATAATAATAATGGAATCTATAAGATAGTAAAACATTGCAGAAATACAATAGGATGATTTAGTTATAAAATATTATGATTGCCTCGTTTTCAGTAAACTTATAAACAATAATATGCAAAAAAATTTATAAAATAGGAAAATTATAAGAAATATGATTTTCTTTCAAAATATAATGAACACCGTGTGATTTGTGAAAAAAAAAAGAGTATGAAGGAATGAAAATAATGATAATAGAATTGAATATACCAGAGGAATGAAGAATCCAACTGCAACTGACAACAATAACAGATTTTAAAAACCATTAGTTAGTGTCTTTACTTTTTTTTATTTTTTATTTTTTACCAGATCGGCCTGGTGGGCCTTTTTATGGTTTTTATAATATTAATCGTTTAATGTTGATAGCAATTGATTTTGGGGCGGTAGAGTCTCGTAGAATAGACAACCCTAACTAAATACATCGTTATAACTATAGGTTAAATGTAAATAACAGTGAATTGTGACATATATAACAACAAAATCTGCATATATAAAATAGCTGTAAAATAAATTTAAAGTAGTAATATCACTAGAAATATATAACTAAACAACTTTAAGATGTCCTGCAGTAACCTGGGCTTTAGTCTTCGAGATGATGTCTGCTTTCCTACGTTGTAATTTATCGCTCCTTTAACTGCTGGTAGTTGGGTATGGAATTTTCTGAATCTTTTTTTTTATGTGTTCGTCTATTGTTTCTATTTGTAATTCACGGTTGACTGTGTCTGATAAACCAGGGGGCATCCACTGCGATTCTTAGGATCTTTTTTACTTTTTCTAAAACACTAACTTTTTTTACTTTTAAAACTACTATACAATCAGTATCGAACTAGGAATTTTTTACCAATTTCTTATTCTGCATTTAAAATACATATCGCTCATTCGGTTCAATTACAAAAAATTATCTAAAGTATGATGGTTGTTCTATCTATTATAAAGGTCTTCAACGGATTTATAGGTAATGTACCCCCTAAACATACTAATTCGTAGAGTTGAGAAACGGTGGACTTCCTGTTAGAAAGATATAGATTTATAGTGATATTTAACAGAGGTAACATGGATATACAAAGAGAATTTCTTTTATTAACATACTTGGTATGTTTATTTTCTATGACTAATCTAGACCTAATGTAGGGACTACTCTCTACTTGCGATTCTCTCTTTCTCTCTCCCTCATCTTAGAGCTATATATATATACTCATATATACATATTAAGCTAGAAAATATACATGTTAAAAAAGAGGGGAGGTCGAGGAAGTTACATTACTGACAACGCGGAAGATATTTCACTACTGGTGGGTTTGGAGCCTGTATATTCATAATAACCTTAGGTCTGCAACCCAATCCGATCATCCATTGACAGTAGTGATTTTTTAGCATGTTTTAAGAATCAATTTTTTAATGAAAACAAGAGAAGTATAAATATATAGAGCATAGAGCTATTTCTCTTGGGTTACATTAAAAAAAAGAAGAAATAAAAAACTATAATGTTAATAAGTTTATTAATATAACAGCAACAAAAAGTGATAAGGGTGCCCTTGTTAAGATCCACAATTTCATTAGGAATGGCTAAAAGTGATAAGCCTCCGTAAAATAGCCTCCTTCATAAAAAATATAAAAATATTGCTTGGATCCTTCCAAACGGCCTAACGTCAAACGAAAGCAGCGTGATAATCAAGCAACAATCGGAGGTACAAAGCTGACACATCTTCTACTTTTAAGGCTGAACCAACCAACCTGCCAAAGATGTGATAATATATAACTTTTGGTGAAACATCTATTTGAATGCAAGAAGCATTCAATGCAACTAATAAATTTAAATATTTAAGCGTGATAACCGTTTAAAGAAAATAATAAACTTCTGATGACTCTGATTTATTTAAAACACGCGACGTTAATTCAGGAAGTTTAAGAAAAGCAGTCGAAGCAGCTAAAGAAAATCAAATAAAAAAGAAGTTCAGAAGCACTATTGAATAATATGATTCCATGATAGACCTCAAGTTTATTTTAAGATGAGAAACCGGTTAAATTGAAAGTTATTATTGATGCCTAAGTCGATATCTCGCACGGCTGCACTTAAATTACCAATCTTCTTCTGAGCGATGCTCTCTTTAGGTGCTACTTGAGGGCGGTACCTATTCCGAATTTCCTACTCGTTCCTAACATTACTTCAGACTTTGATAAATAGAACGAGTAATGTATTAAATATGTTATCCTTGTAGGAAACTACTCATCTTCCATCCGAGCGGTGATATGTATTAATGGTCCTATAAAGCGAGGTATATTAATCCATTTTTGCCATATTGGTGAAGCAGCGGAACAGTAGCCTGTAGGCTTGATTAAAACTTTGCCAATAAGCGGGAGATGAGAGCCAATCCATCGCAGGAGACTGATGGATCCTAGAGGATGTGGTCCGGGCGAGATAGGTATCGGAAGTCTGGATAAATGGTCCTCGGCCTCAGTGTATAAAGAATGGTCCTTGTTTCTTGTAGGTTATTACCAGTGAGCAGTAACCTTATTTTTCAAAGCAACATTAATTTTTAATTTTTTACCTCCTCCTTAGGAAAGGATGCCTTTTTATAAGTTTACTATATTACTTTGGATATTCAGGACTAAAATATCCATTAGATTTTATTAGAAGGGCTGAAACTTATCTTTAATATTATTACGCTTTGCAATGAACATGTAAATCATATTAGCAGTGTTATCTCATTCCTCATGAAAAGAATGTTCGCAATGGTTTTTAATAAGAAATATCGTTTGGGTTGATTACGATTTACAATCATAAAAGTTAGATAAACAAATGCAGCAATCTTTAGCATTCCAAGGTTACACGAACATGCGCTAATATGGTTTGAGTAAAATGAACTTGACGCTTAAAACAAATTTCATGTCAAGTTATTTTCAATTCTGTTTAATTTAGACACGCTAATTATTTCATATTTTATAAATGGAAACATATATATGCCTTAATAAAATATTTTTTTAAATTTTTTAGTTCCACCCGAAATCGAAGTCGAACGAAGCTGGGTTCACTCAGGCGAAGGTTATGAGGCTCAGTTAGTCTGCATCGTACACGCTGAACCAACAGCAGAGGTAAATACTTTATAATATTCCTTAACATTTATTTAAATGTCCTTGAATACTTTGCAGGTTTCTCCATTATCTTCCTTTTAGTATATCCTTACAATGCATATATGCTCTTTTTCTTTGTTAATCAATTGTTTCAGAGGTTAGGGAGAAGGTCCATTTACACGTCCTATGATGAAGAACAAACAGCTATTCTGTCCAAAAATATCTAATACAGACTGAAAACTCGGCCATGCCTTTATCATTGCTAAGAATACCCGGATCGTTAGGATTCCTGATTGCGAAAGAGATATACGTTTACTTCAGGGGAATGTTTACGGGTGGAAGGAAAGTTAAGTGTCCAATGATCTTCACCCTTGTGAGAGCTTTGCAGGGATGATGACAAGTCCTGCAGGGGATCAGAATGGGAACATAAAAAAGACATAACCCAGTAATCAGCCGAAAATCCCGTATGACAGCATTATAGGAGGGGAAAAAACAAAAACAAAGTGACATGAAAGACAAATGTTTGTTCAATGTTTAGATCATGTCCAAAAATCTATTATTATCTCTTTCTTTAGAACATTTTTTTTTCTTATTTCAAGATAAAAATAAATAAATATATTAAATAAAACCAATGCCATCCCTAAAGGATTCTCATGGAAGTGTGTATGGAGAAACTTCCATTGAATGCACTAGTGTGGTTCATCGCTTGGTAGAAGATCCCTGCTCCAGAGACGTTTCAGTCTTGTCGGATTCTGTGGAAAAGTGTTTAGGTGTCCAGCAACTGAGACATGAATCTTTTTGTATCTTTTCTTGAATGTTCCAGTCACGAGTGATATGTTGAGATGTTTGTGTAATGATTTATTAGTAATATATAAGGGACAATATGTTATATATCAAAGGTATTTTGATTGAACGATTTGAATGGTCTGTAAGTGGGATTTTTAGCATGAGCCCCACACTTGCGAGGCAAAGGTCCATATTTGTTTAAGTAGTATGTTGTATATTACAATTTTTTAGGTACTGACAGTATATTTTTGTGGTAAAGTAGTCGTCCCAGGAATGAGAGTCGGTGATTCAACCTTATCGTTAAATTAATCACGTGAGATTTCCAAGTCAGTCTTCTGTCCATTGTAAGGACCAAGTATATTGTCTGGGCAATGGTGTATTGTAAAGTGTTAGAGGGGGCAGTCTTAATGTTTGTTTCAAGATAGTTTATGATAGTTATAACATATTTTGAATATAAATCGGAATAAAGTCAACATTTTTTACTGCCTTACGAAATGAATATATTGATGATCTTTTATATTTTCTATGCTATAGCCATATGTAATAATATTTGTTTAATATATTACATATAGGTAACTAACTAATCTTCTAAGGCACCTTCCATTTATGTATTGATTCCTCAACTATTTCACTAAATCAGGAATTAAACCACTGGAAGACAGCCTGGTCGGTTTAGCGATCTTCAACTAAATGACAGTGATTTCTTGTCCATTTATAGCGAACCTATTCTTAATGCCACACTTATTCCTTACAAATTATATACAGAACTAATCGAGCTGTGAAATCTCGCGTGTTTCTATTCACGCCATGTAACTAGTGTTCCATTCCCCGTTTCTTTTATCTATAATTAAAACCTCTTGATCTTGCTCATTTTATTCCACTGTACATGGGATATTTTATAACCACGTTCGTGTTTGATAATGTTTACCGATTTTCATGTTGATTTTGAAAATAGTTATTTATAAACGTATTTCTGTGCTAGGTAATGGTTAATTAATTAATGCCACTGTGAAGAGTGTTGATTGTGTGTGTGAACGAATAAAGCGAGTAAGGCACCAGTCTACAAACTCATGAGTAGGGGTTCGATTTTATTCACTTCTCCAAACCACTGAGTTCCAGAATATTTCATATTAGCATCTAAGTTCTACATAGTTGTTTGCTAGCAGTACTAGTGCATTACATAGTAAATGTCAATAATAAATGATACGTACTTACCATGAGATATGCAACATTGTCAAATTAATTTCATATATCAGTAACTACTGAAACCAGTTAGCTTTTGGTGGGATGCTCCAGACAATAGCGCTAGAGTAATTTTTTATTTAAAAGAATTAAACTCCCAATCCTTATGGAAAGATAAATAAGAAGTTTCTAAGTATTTTTCAGTATCATGAAATCCATAATAATATTATTGAATTCTTCTATAATTATGGTATTTTGTACCCATCCAGAAAAGCTAAATGCTTTCAAATCCTTTTAAACGTCATGTATCTAAGTGTACTTGTAGTCGCCCACCACTTGTTTTGCCAATAATAGAAATATTCCAAATCAATACAATTAAGATTTCTTTATAGTGCAGGAAATGGATAAAATTTAAAAAGCAAGACATTACACCGAGATCGGAGTGCTTTTTAGGAGAAACTAAAAGATTAACTATTAATTAATGTTTTACATTATTATCAGTAAGAATTGCATAACTAGTAAAATAACCTTTAGTTAAATATTAGAATGAAAAGACAAGAAAATGCTTGACGTTTTCGCCTACTTCAACATTTACTGGGCAAACGCTCAAAGCTCCCAATTAATTACAAAAGACTCATTTACATGACAGTTATCAGACCTATTTGGACTTACGGAGTTGAGCTTTGGGGCTTCATCTCGAATTCATCTCGTATCCAATCCTTACAATCCAAATTCCTTCGTAAAATCCTCAATGCTCCTTATTATGTCACAAACAAACTCATCACAAAACAATATCCCATATGTTGCTAGATACCCAAACTAGATACCTATCCTTCCATGCTAGTCTCTCAACTTGCTTCCCATAATATTCCTGATATTCCTCCGTGGCGTCTGAAAAGAAGATGGCCTCGAGACCTTCTACTATCGAACTTTATTGGAGTGCTATCAATAAGTAGTTTCTCCACAAATGTTTTTTTTTTCATGCCCTTTGTTAGTACAGCTGATTTACTTGATGTAATATAATTACAGTTGTAAATATCAATAAATTATTCTTTAAAAAAAAGTTAAATATTATTATTCCCTTTTTCGAAGATTGATTAAAATAAATCCTATAACATGTCGGCGACGTGAGCCCATAAGTTTTTCCCTACCAAAAACGTGCCAATAGAAGTTTTCCCTTCAAAAGTTCAAGATTTCTGTGTTAATTTGTTATTTTAAGCAGTGTGATTCGTTTTAAAATATTTTTTCACATCTTAACACTTTGCAGCTCTCCAATATATCCAAAAGTTTTAGCTGTGCACATTTCACTCCTGTTGTTTGTAGGTTAGTACAGTTAGGATTTGTTAGGAAAAGCTGCCTGTTGGAACAAACTAGCTCCGAACCTAAGACTACCTCTGTATAAGCCTAGCTTTAAAAATTACTCATTCGAGTTAGTGCCAAGCACTAGTCTTTATAATAGATAACATAGGATGAGGTAATGGGGCGATCAACAGCGGAGGTTATTACGCCCTAACCTTTAGCTTACTCTTTATATTAATCTTATATATTAATTATTTTGGATCTATATATACATTTCGTTTTTTCTTTATTTCTATATTATTTTTTAATATATATGTTCATATTTTTAATATACTTTATTTATTCTTTATAATAGAGTATTTTATGCTAAATCTCTTACGATTTCGGAGCCCCGATGGACATTCCTTATCGGTGAATTCAAGCGATTTATAAACACTTTCACTTTTATATCAAAGGAGTTAAATATAAAGAAAAAAGAAATATACAAAATAAGATGTTGGAACATTTTTTCTCAGATAAAATGAAATATCAATGAATTACTTTATTTTACTGATATCTCTATATTGGAAATTAGAATATATTTAATTCGAACCATGTCACTTGAACTATTTTGAGTACCCAATTTTATAACATTTTAGAGAGGCTGGGTGAGCCCCAGGAGGTTCCTAGGTCCTATATGATCCATCTCCGGCCGCCAACAGACAAAATAAAAGTTTTCCAGCATTTATTTTATTATTTACAGATGAAATAGTTTGTTTAGCCATTTGGTATCGTCAATATTCTTTCTGAAAATTTAAGTTATGCAAGCAGCGCTCTATACGGTATATAAGAATAAATTATTTGAAACAAAAATCAATAAGAATTAAAAACACAGATGCTGATTTTAACTGGAACTCAATCATGAACATCTGGAAACAGAAATGTTATATTCTGGTTAAGTGTTAAAATATATTTTTATTGTATTTATAGACCAATTTTATGCTAATTAAAAAACTAAAATATTGTTGCTAAAAATATATATATTGGTAAAAGAGTAATGAGAAATACTTGAACCACAGATAAATTATAGAGATAAGAAACCCCGAGATCTTCAGGTATAAGAGAGAGGAGAAAAGAGAATTGGAGAAGAGAGGATTCATCAGGAGAGGATTAGCTTGTGCAATTCCCTAACAAGACTGATTAAACTGGAATGAAGAGGAAAAATACCTGGCGGCGGTGGTATCGTGTCACCCGTACTCCTCATAAC
This sequence comes from Arma custos, assembly GCA_037127475.1. Lineage (NCBI taxonomy): Eukaryota > Metazoa > Arthropoda > Insecta > Hemiptera > Pentatomidae > Arma > Arma custos. Next base: position 11,739,998 of record CM073764.1, read on the forward strand.
CAATTCCTTATGCAGAATTTAATAAGGATCAACAGGAGTCTTGAGGAGGTTAAGGATTATTGCTCTGAGGAAAGTTCCAGCTTAGTTGCTCCTATCAATTGAGTTACGGCCCTATGGGAATGGAAACTCAATATGCCCTTTTATTGCTCTATATTGGATTTTATAGCAAACCTATTTTTTTTTAAAAATTATTTTTCAGTCTATAAGCGCTTCCTCTAAAGAGCATTTGTGTTTTTATTTTTATTGATTTTTGTTTTAAATCGTTTTTTTTTAAACTATAATGAGCGCTGCTTATCTATATTTAATTATTCGATTTATTGTTTCTGTTGGTGTTAGAAATCTGACGAGAATATAAAATTTATGAGCTATAGTGATGTGAATAGTAATGACTTTGAGAATGAGATTTAGATTGTACTCGTATCTATATTCTTCTACTCCTAGATTGATGACTAGAATAGCTGTTTATCATTGTCAATTGCCGATCCCACATCCTCTCATATTAAAACAGTTATTAGAAAATAACAAAACCTGTACCATTACAACCTGTGAAAGAGTCTGGGGTTCAGTACATGGTAGAGACGGTACTTGTTTCATGGACGACAGTTGAGATCACGCACAATTGCCAGATTTTCCACCCTTATTTTGGGTACCCTCTTCATAGAAGGTGGGTGAGCCCCAGGAGGGTCCTAGAACCCATATCCACCCAACAGACCAACTAAAAGTCTTGCTAGCAGTGGGATTTGAACCAGGATTTTCGGCATGCCAACTCAGTTCTCTTCCACTGAGCAGTTCCGCTCCCTAGATAATACTAATGAAATAGAAATTATTTCTTACTACAATACTTTTTCGGCTAATACTTATTAAACATGTTTATTTACATATAAATTATCGTTAAAAAATACCACAATATAAAATAAATGCATATTATAATGAATACTTTCAATGGCCATTAGGTGTCCTTGCTGAATATAGTACTTCTTTTAAACGTGCCTTTTATCCGAAATCGAAACTTAAAATCTTAAAATTATTTGTCCAGAAAATTTTAGTTAAATTGTCGAAATACACTCGGGTGATTTCTACTGCAACCTCTGCTTCCAACTAACTAAAATTAGGATAATATTAACGTTAATAATTAGGATTACAGCTATTAACATTAATATGATTAAATTTGTGTATGCTGATTAAAATAAAACAATAATTAAACTTATCGGTTTGCAGTCTTTATCAGCCTACAGAGATAATTCTTTATATGGGTCTTAATATTGTGTATCCCGCCATTTCAGCATCGGTCTACTTAATTTACGATATAGCATATTTCATACTATCTTGATCCAACGCATAAATATCTGTTCCATCTTTTAAGCATAAAAATTAAAGAAATCTTTCTTAGATGTTTGTTTACTATGAATTCGTTGAGGGCAAAAAGCTGAATTAGAAATTCACTGATTATTATGATCTTTTAGAATTCTCCACATTCTCCAATTCCTGACATATTTCATTAAATTTCAAATCATAATCTAAGAAATTTCGGTTTCTTCCAGTACACTGAGCCCTTTTAACCTTTCCCTCTCGTATAAATGGTGTATTATCGATGTGACCATAAAGCGCTGGATGTACCGGAGTCCTAACTATAGCTATATCCCGTCGACACGAGTTACATTGTAGGGACACTGTACAACTCATGGTGGTTGACAGTAGGCCATGTTGTATGTTCGATTGTAATCTCCGTGCTGTGTTTAGGTATTGTACGGTAGGGATAATTAACATAATTTGGTTATTTATGTAAGAATTTTGATAATCTGTGTCCTACAAGTCTAAATTGAATGCATATAAAGCTTAAGAATTTTTTTTTCGGTTGTTAAAACTATTTTTTTAGATGTCTTTTCGCAGTAAAACGTTATATTATGACATTTCTAGGGATTTTGTAACCATCACTACATTTCACTACATACAACAGAAAACCAGCTAGCATATCGCTCCGAATTAACGCAAAATTGTATTTAAACCATCAGCAGCACTTGTATTGGTGGAATCTGTTGTATTCAGGAACGACATATTTGATATTCCATTTCCAACATGTTTTTATTTTTTTTTAATAAAGTCATATTTTGAGTTGTATCATTTTCGAACTCGAAGCTTTTAAACTTTTTCTAATATTTAATAAAAGGATTTTAGCACCATCATTACAATAGGGAATGGTTTTTGCATTACAAATACCGAATTTTTTTTATATACATTTTTAAGTGTAATATAATTCTATCTTAAATTTTTGATTTTTTGTGTTATAAAATCGCTCGTTTGAAGGAGCAATATGTAAAAGAAAAAGGGTATTTTGTAAATAAAATGATCGATTTTTTGGGAAAAGGTTTGGGCAAGTGATTTTTCTTCTCGATTGATGCTATCGCTTTTTTAAAAATATTTCATAGTTTTGACGCTGTTCCAACGAATGATACTAAGCAAATTATTTCACATACTATTTTGATGGTTATTTTGTATAACAGTTGATACAAAGTTAACGCTCTTGATACGTGATACGTGATACTTCAGGTCAGTGGTTCCCATCCTGAGGGCATGAGTACAAGTCAGAGGGGCGTGAGACAATTGATAATGAAAAATTCTCACTTAATATTAGTTATGTTTCTCTTAGCAGCACTTCTTTATCTTGTATGCAAACTTATAATGTATCTTGTGTCAGTAAAACTAAATGTTTTGTTGCGATACTTGTTTTGTTTTTCTCAACAAAAGGGGGCATAGGAGGCGTGGTATATAAAAGGAGGTGACTTGAATCATAAATAGGACAGTTATGGGATATTATTTATTTCTGTGAAAAATAGTTTATAAAGAATATTTTATATGAAATTAACGGTAAACAATTTTAAATACACAACTTGTTATTTATTTAAGATGTATTTCCTCGTCCAATGTTGGAAATGAATTTCCGTTAGTTACCACGGAAGATTTTATTGAATGGGCCGGTGTAGGGTGTAGAGTTGTGATTAAAAGGTTACATGAAGACCTAGAAAGGAGAGCCGAGACTAATACCTGCCTTTTATCAGGGCTAGGTTTAATGACGGCTCCCCGGCGATCGATGGCTACACAACGGTTCGGTCTTTTATCTCTGATCCGTCGGCGGATACTTGCGGTTATCCCCGCTGCCCTTTGCCTCCGTGGAAAGGTGCAATCTGTCAGGGAGTGGAGCCTGTTCAGGCGCCATACCAAATGCCCTTCATCAAGTTCTTCATGGTCAGGTGTGTGGTAAATTAATCGACTCCTTCACTTATCCAGATCCACGAGAATACAAATTAAATCGATTACATAAAAAATTTTAGACGTTGCGTACAAGGGACAATTGTAAGGTTTGAGGAAAAGGAGCTATGCATTTAGAAAAGGAAAAACGCCACCTTTGTTAATAAGGCTAACAAAAAAAAACAGCCCATAAGTAATCGAATCAACTGGATAATTACGGAAAGAGGAAAGCATCCTTAAAAAGCGGTAACGTTCCCTTCTAAAAATGTACATTTTCGTCGAAATGGTTTAAAGTTATATCCATTAAAATTATAGAAAATTGGGACGAAGAGTGAGAGAGGCTTCCACAAAACTACCTCCTTCAAATAACAAACAGGCTAAGAATCGGACATACAAAGCTTACTCATCTCCAACTACATTTAGGGCTGTATTAACCAACCTGCCTAACTTGTGTAGTACAAAACGTACTGTGGACCTTTATTTTAAAGTAAAAATTATCAAATTGAAAGAATAAATTTGAATATTGAAACATACAGTCCCTGGCCATATTAATGTGACCACCAAGACAGGTTATTTTCTTTTTGTTTTTTCCTTTTTTTTTTATATACTTTCGCGTGTCTTAATAAATTGCTGTTTTAAGTAATGGCAACACTGTTATAAGTGTTTAAAGTATTTTTTTTTAGTAATAGCAGCATTGGTTTTAGTACAGCCATTTTGTTTTACGAGTGACGGCGTGCATATTTTGTGTTTGAAATTTTTGTGGATTTATTGTTTCTTTTTCATTAAATACAAGTCGGATTCGGTAAGTTTATTATTGATTTATTGTTTGTATCATATATTTTAACTTTTTTGATAGTTTTTTTCAACAATATGTAAAATAGGGTGACACCACAAAATATTAAAAAAAAAAAAATAAAGATTTATTTTCGAAACTATTTTTTTCAATTTCATATTATTATAAGGTAACCAACTTACCCATAAAACTAATATTTAAACTCGATTTACATCATTACGCATACAAAAAGATAGCGCAAACATTGTAACGAACGAATCTATCCAGTGGTCACATTAATATGGCCAGGGACTGTATGTATCAATAAAAGATAATAATTAAATAAAGAAAACGCAGTCAAATTGTCATTAAAAAAATAAAATAAAAAAGTGTGGCAAGACCAAAATACTCTGGGTACACATACTCTGGGTACGAAAATCCGAAATAATAAAAGGATGTTGAAGAAAGTAATTAGTGCTCATGTAATATTTTTTAGACTAAAATTATGTTAAACAGGTTTGTATTTAGACAACTGAATGGCGGAAGAATTAAAACATTTAATTTCTCTAATTGAAAAATAGGAACACAATATTATCAGAACCAACGAATAAAATTTCTACCCCTAGAATTAAGAACATATCCTTAAATCATTGATGTGTAGTAGACCTTCACCGAGTCATAATTCAATTCTATCCCTGGCTATTTAACTAAAATGTAACGACGGAGGAGCTCTTTTATCCACTTAAGTGCATAAGCTTTAGAAACCTTATTTAGGATTGTTATGGTTGCTTCAATACTATCCACAGCCTATTTTCACACAATAAGTTATCTGATAGGGCGTGTTCCTTTTTTTTTTTTTTTTTTTTAAATAATTCATTCCATTTTATTATTATAAAATTCAGTGCTATTAAAGAATTATTCTTAACCATATTGTAAACGGTACCATATTTTTATGAACAACCCAGCAGTTTTTTTAGTTTTATTTTGTTGTTAAATATAATTTATACTAGCTTATGCCCACGGCTTCGCTCGCGTGGAATTTGGTCTGCCACATAAAGTTTCGTGAAAGATCATTTTAAATAAACAATTTAATTATTTTTTTAAAATATAAGTTATTCGTATATCCAAATTTTCAGATGTGTAACTTCAAACTGCCGGATTCTATACAACCTTTGAACCCCTATTATACTGAAGGGGAAACCCTTTGGATGGAGTTATCCAAATTTCTTTCTTAAACTATACAAGGAACCTATCTACAAATTTCAAAATGCTAAGTTCCTGATTTGCCTTTAATTATGTACTGTAATGGATTCTCCACAGTACCTAAAAAGCTGTCGGGGGAGGGCACGTGTACCCGTGCGCCCCCCTCCATGTATCCGCGTTATTCTGATGTATAACCTATATTACTGTTAAGTTTCATCCAAATCCGTTCCGTAGTTTTTGCTTGAAAGAGAGGCAAACATACAAACTTTCGCTTTATAATATTAGTAAGATTAGTAGGATATAAAAACGAATTGTTTCACTCATGTTCTTTCTGTTATTTTAACAACTATTATCATGTGATTTGCCTTTAATTATGTACTGTAATGGATTCTCCACAATAACTAAAAAACTGTCGGGGGGCACTTGCACCAGTGCCCCCCCCACATAAATCCGCGCTTGCGATAGCCTATGTGTTATTCTGATGAATAAACTATATTACTGTAAAGTTTCATCCAAATCCGTTCAGTAGTTTTTGCGTGAAAGAGAGACAAACATACAAACTTTCACATTTATAATATTAGTAGGATAAAAGTATGCTTCTTTTTATAGATGTAATATTCACGTTGTGAGATAAGGTTCGGTAATATTCATTATCAGTGAGCGACTATGATGCTAAAGATTGAGAAATTTTATCGAATTTATTTAGATTTGGACAAATATACTATTGGTTGGATATGGACGTTTATTTAAGTTTCGATTCATTATGGATTTTACACACTCACCACTTTCGATTCTCGCTAACGATATATTAAATGAAATGTTTCGGTAAGTCTTAAAAATCACCTATTGATGACATTGGCACCGAATATTCCTAATTCTAAAATTATGTTAATGCATAACAGCAAATCAGAACGGAAAAAATACATTTTTAATATATATTATTGATAAATATGAATAGTTATATATTTTCAATTTTTAAATAAATTATTCGGAAGTTAGTATCAGAGATCATATCAATAATACCTTGACTTATTAACACTTCTACACCCCTTTAAGATGATAATAGACCAACTAACGGCATTGCAAGGTTGAAGACATGATATTAAACACTTTACTCGCCCGCCAAAGGGAGTAATTGTGGTTAATGACACTTGATGGTATAATAACCAGGTTCTTGGCAAGCGGCGTGGTTTATGGCTCTCGCTATGAGCACGCTACTTCGCCTTATTCTAAAGTATCTCTGTCTTCAATTTTGAGTCAAAGCAATTTTCGTTCATCATTCACTGATTCAATTAGCTCTCTAAATTCTCTTTTTGCTTTTATAGGTTGTTGAGAATTTCTATTTTCATTATTCGACATGATAATTATATTGCCTTAACGTATATGATGTCTAATACAATAAGAAGTATGATGAGACAATAAGCATGAACTGTTTCCTAATTCTGAATTAAAGGTTCAGTTTATATTATAAATTGATAGTACTATCATACATTTTTTGATCATTAATTTCAATATATAGGTTTTAGTCGGATTTTACATATATATTCGTTATATATTTGGCTCATATCGAAATGGCCATGAGATAATGTAACTTTCTTAGAGGCTGGTAGATCCGAAAGCTAATATGAATTACTACTGAGTACTTTCCTTCCGTGACCTTTGAAGAGTTTAGTTTCGACTGACCAAATGTTCGATTTTATTGATTAAAGTGGGTTTGTATAGCCCAAAACTATCGTATTTTCGCTGTTATACTCATCCCTTCAATTCAGTGTTTGACTGTTCAAAAATATTGTCATGGTTTAATTATCAAATATGATGGCACGAAAAAAATATTTCATAAAATTGTAACAAATTGCTTCCAATCGTTGTTGTTAGGAAATAATTCAAAAGTCTGAGCTAACTATTTCATATTTTATTGACAATTTTTTAACTGTAATATTAAAGTTATTTAATTTTTAATGAACATCATTACTCTATTTTATTATACAATTGAAAGTATGAGAGGATGTAACCACTATAACCATATCGATAATGATAATCAAATTCCAAATTTTCCGTGCCATGGCACTAGAATCATTCATGCACTTTTCTGACACAATACATTTGGTAGACATTTTCAAAAAAAGTATTAAATTTATTTATGACTTGAAAATTACTATTTATTTATTGTTTAGTTTGGATCACTTATTGCGGGGGGGGAATTATAAATATATTCTAGATTCTAGAAATGAACATGGCACGATACTGAAATTTTAATGATAAACTGGAAATCATCTCTGGACTGCAAGTTACATTATACGAAAGAAGTGATGAAACATGCGCATGAGTAACGTAGCGAGAGCAAATAGTATAGGGCATTAATAAACAGTGTTAGATTGGGATCACCCCTACACTAAACTAAAATTATTTATTACTAGAATTTTCGAATTTTATATTTATATTTTCTGTACCAGATTTTTTTTTTAATATTCATTCTTGTTTTTCGTTTATTTTATCCCTAGTTTGTATTCCTCCTTACTTTGTTATGAACAAAGTAATCCATAATGACCTTAATATCCCATTTGTTACTGATTTGACCCGAATCCGATATCAATCTTTTCATGACAAAATTTATTCCCACTCAAATCTACTAGTTTCAAACCTAGCAACCTCTTCGATTCCTGATAATCTTCCGAGGCGTCTGAAAAGAAGATGGCCTCGCGGCCTCCTAAGTTGAATTAGTTTTTCGAGTACTACCATTGCATAGTTTCTCTACTTGCCTTTATCTCGCCATAATTTATCTTTCATTATATGTAAATTTTATCTTCGAAAAAACCAGCTTCCAGTCAATTTATTTTATTCTTTCATAAACAATACGTTTCGGCAACTTAAATGCCATTTTCAATATTAAAATACATCAACTTCCTAAACATAACTTTAAAAAATGTTATAAGTCAAAATTTTGTAAAAAAAAACAGCAATCATAAATATGTTATACAATCCAAAAAACAAAAAGACTTGTCCCAAAAACAGTTAGCAAAACCAAGCATAGATACCTCAATAAAGAATACATAGTAATATTTAAAAAAAAAATTTTTATTTTTTTATTTTTTCCTTTTCCTGGGGATTCACTATCCTCCCATGGCCAATTGTCCACTAATGGCTTGAACTTTGATCTGTAATGTAATGTGAGTTATTATGATTATATTATTTGTACCTTACTGCTATTTAAAAATCTTTATGTATTAAATTATTTTAATTTGTTTACTTTTTTTTTATTTTAAAACAACAACAAAATTTAAAATACATAATTATTAAATTAATTTATTTTAGATTTAAAAAGTTTAATCACAATATGAAATTTACAAATATTATATGGAAACAGTCAAAAGATATATGAAATACTGGCTTATGCCCGCGGCTTCGCTCGCGTGGAATTTGGTCTGTTACATAAAGATTCGTGAAAGATCATATTAAATAAATTATTTAATTATTTTTTTAAATATAAGTTACTCGTACATCCAAAATTTCAGATGTCTAACTTCAAAACTGGCGGATTCTATACAACCTTTGAGCCCCTATTATATTAAAGGGGGAACCCTTAGGGTGGAATTATCCAAATTTCTTTCTTAAACTATACAAAGAACCTGTCTACAAATTTCAAGATGCTGAGTTCCTGATTTCCTTTAATAATGTACTATAATCACATGCCCCCGTACTCCCACATAACACTACCCTTGCTGTAGCCTATGATGTAATACCTATTTTACTCAATAAGTTACATCCAAATGCGTTCAGTAGTTTTTGGGTGAATGAGTTACAAACATTCGCATTTATAACGTTAATAGGATATCAAAAGAAATAGTTTCACTCCTATTCTTTCTGTTATTTTAACAACTATTATCATGTGATTTGCCTTTAATTATGTACTATAATAGATTCTCCAAAGTACGCAAACACTGTCGGAGAGGGGGCACGTATCCTGTGCATCCCCCCCCCCTAAATCCACTCTTGCTATAGCCTATGTGTTATTCTGATGTATAAACTATATTACTGTAAAGTTTCATCCAAATCCGTCCAGTAGTTTTTGCGTGAAAGAGAGACAAACATACAAACTTTCACATTTATAATATTAGTAAGATTAGTAGTATATCAAAACAAATAGTTTCACTCTTGTTCTTTCTGATATTTTAACAACTATGATCATGTTATTTTCCTTTAATTATGTACTATAATGCATTCTCCACAGTTCCTATAAAACTGTTGGGGAGGGGGGGGAGGGACATCTGCCCCCGTGCTCCCCCCTAAATCCGTGCTTGCTATAGCCCATGTGTTATTCTGATGTATAACCTATATTACTGTAAAGTTTCATCCAAATCCGTTCAGTATATTTTGCGTGAAAGAGAGACAAACTTTCACATTTATAATATTAGTAAGATATTGGTAGGTTATTGGGTCAGGTTATAAGTATTCATTACTGGCCTTGCTTTAAAGTTAAAAATCCTATTATATATTATTGCTTTTTTAATTTGAAAACGACGGATGAATACAGTTTGCTTATTTCTCCAGCCTCTTTTCTGTCATTTACCATTTTCTACTGCAAATATATTTTATTACTACTTTCATTATATTTACTTGATGTATTCTATTAAACAAATTTAAGTTTCAATAAATAAATAATTTAAAAAAAGGTTTTTATTTGAACGTCCACTAACTCTCTACCTCTTCGTCTCGCGTAGTTTCTTTGTCGTTTTTATTTTTGTTCCCCGTGCCATCTATTTCTGGGTTTTGCGAAAGGTCTCCCTGGCTATCTATAAAGGCAGTGCTTTAAAGTACACCCCACCTCCGGAAGGAGAGGAAAACACCTAGGAATACATAAAGGAATGAAAGGAAAAGAAAAGGGTCCGGTGGGGGGTTGTGGAAAATAGGCCGAGAATTTTTCTCCGCTCCCAGTTCTGCCATAAAAGAGGATAGTGGTCTGGGAAGTATATGGTTCCTGGGGCAATAAATTCTTCGGCCCCAGGCCACAATGGCTCTCAATGCATAACGCATCCCTAACGGTTTCATAATGCATAGGGATTAACCTCTGCCTTGCATATCCCCACTCCCGGCTTGTCCTCACTACTCCAGGGCTATGTCTTAGGCTTTCTTTAACATATTTCTCTTATGTATCGGGGTTTATGGTATAGCAGCGATGAAAATATATTATATAAACTTGGAACCATTTTACAAGCATTGCTATATTTTCGCATCTTATGATCATTATTATTTTACAGAGGTACTATTTGTCTTACAGCTTTGTTCTATATGATATAATAAAATATATGATATAATAAATTCAGAGTGCAGCCAGGATAATATTATTAATAATGACGTTTAGGGCCACACTATAAGAGGTTTAAAGGTAACCTTAATAATGATACAGATGATAATACAATGAAAGTTAAATATAAAAAATACATTATAAATGGATTCCACTGGACTATCTTACTAATATTATAAATGTGAAAGTTTGTATGTTTGTCTCTCTTTCACGCAAAAACTAATGAACGGATTTGGATGAAACTTTACAGTAATATAGGTTATACATCAGAATAACACATGGGCTATAGCAAGCGCGGTTTAGGGGAGGGGCGCACGGGGGCAGGTGCCCCTCCCTCGACAGTTTTACAGGAACTGTGGAGAATCCATTATAGTACATAATTAAAGGAAAATAACATGATCATAGTTGTTAAAATATGAGAAAGAACAAGAGTGAAACTATTTGTTTTGATATACTACTAATCTTACTAGTATTATAAATGTGAAAGTTTGTCTCTCTTTCATGTAAAAACTACAGAATGGATTTCGATGAAACTTTACAGTAATATAGGTTATACATCAGAATAACACATGGGCTATAGCAAGCGCGGTTTAGGGGAGGGGCGCACGGGGGCAGGTGCCCCTCCCTCGACAGTTTTACAGGAACTGTGGAGAATCCATTATAGTACATAATTAAAGGAAAATAACATGATCATAGTTGTTAAAATATGAGAAAGAACAAGAGTGAAACTATTTGTTTTGATATACTACTAATCTTACTAGTATTATAAATGTGAAAGTTTGTCTCTCTTTCATGTAAAAACTACAGAATGGATTTCGATGAAACTTTACAGTAATATTGGTTATACATCAGAATAACACATAGGCTACATCAAGCGCGGATTTAGGGGGGTGGCGACCGGGGGCACGTGCCCCCCCTCCCGACAGTTTTAGGTACTGTGGAGAATTCATTATAGTACATAATTAAAGGCAAATCAGACGATAATAGTGGGTAAAATAACAGAAAGAACATGAGTGAAACTATTGTTTTGATATCCTATTAACGTTATAAATGCGAATGATTGTATTTATGTTTGTTAATCATTCACCCAAAAACTACTGAACGGATTTGGATGAAACTTATTGAGTAAAATAGGTTATACATCATAGGCTACAGCAAGGGCAGATTTATGTGGGGGGCACGGGGGCATATTCCCCTCCCCCGTTATAGTACATAATTAAAGGCAAATGAGGAACTTAGCATCTTGAAATTTGTAGATAGGTTCTTTGTATAGTTTAAGAAAGAAATTTGGATAATTCCACCCTAAGGGTTTCTCCTTTAATATAACAGGGGTTCAAAGGTTGTATAGAATCCGTCAGTTTTGAAGTTAGACATCTGAAATTTTGGATGAACGTATAACTTATATTAAAAAAAAATAATTAAATTATTTATTTAAAATGATCTTAAACGAAACTTTATGTGGGAGACCAAATTCCACGCGAGCGAAGCCGCGGGCATAAGCTAGTATTATATAATATTTAATTTATGAAGTAAAAAACCATTTTCCAGTCAGTTTATCTTTTTTATTTTCTACAAATACGTTTCGACTTTCTTAGTCATTTTCAATTTCTTAATTCCTTACTGGGATTTTCATAATAGGTCTGTAATTTAACAATATAAAAATAATCAACAACAATAACAATAAAACCATAATTACACCAATTGTCCTAAAATAACTGAAAAAATGTTAAGTATATGGTAGATACCTCATGTGAATGTCTATAATTTAAAACTACTTGGAGATACATTTTTCTCCATGGTCATTTCTACTCTGCATGATTATACTTTGGACTGTACTTATTTATATATACCTTGATACTATTTGAAAATTAAAATGTAAATTTATAAGAGTTTAACACTACAATGTTTTAATTTATTTTATTTATAATATATATTAATTGGTTTTGATATTTTATATCTGAATCTATACTTAAATCTGAGGTATCTATACTTAAATATTTCAGATTTTTTAGGACAATTGGTGTAATTATGGTTTTATTGTTATTGTTTTTGATTATTTTTATATTGTTAAATTACAGACCTATTATGAAAATCCCAGTAAGGAATAAGGAAATTGAAAATGACTAAGAAAGTAGAAACGTATTTGTAGAAAATAAAAAAGATAAACTGACTGGAAAATGGTTTTTTACTTCATAAATTAAATATTATATAAAAAATATTGAATGCTGGAAAATTAAAACAAATTGGTCGTAGAACAATAGTAGCTACGAAAATTTTTGTATATATAATTTAATATCAATAATATGAATGTATTGAAACTAATATCCAATAATAATATCGATTGCGTTCTTTTACTTGCCGAAAATGATTATTTCGTAAAACTTCGTGCATCCCTTAATCAGTCCTCATATTTTTTTTTTTTTTTCGATGGTATCGGACACTTCCATACAGCCAGATTAATAAGTAAGAATGAAGCAAATATTAACATATTTATGTTTTAAATAAATTTTTTTATTGATTTAAAATAATTCAATATGGAGCTTATCTCATCTTTTTCACTTAGTGATATTATTTCTTTGTATGAAATGTTATTTTTCTTAAGATCTTGTAGAAGTTTTTTTCTATGAGGTGTATATGACTTACATTCCATAACGATATGGTCCAGAGTTTCTCGATTTTTGCAGTTTATATTTTTCGATTTATATTCAGTTTATATGCAAATAGCTGTTACATAAACCGTGATTCGACCGTAATCTACAATATGTTTTTATTTCCTGTTTATTTAAATTGATATTTGAAAACCATGGCCTGCGTGAGATACTAGTAAATACGGATTTATAATATTGCCCTGTAGTAGAAAGTGAATATTGATGCTGCCATGTGTTATGACAATCTTCTTTTATTGTTAAATAAAAATCTGTAAATGGGACCGAAATTTTTACCTGTTCGCCGGTGATCGTAGCGTCTTTGGCTAATTTATCAACCTCTTCGTTTCCTTTGACCCCTATATGAGCTTTAACCCATAGGAATGCAACCTGTTTGTAATTTTGTATACATGAACTATGTAATTTTATAATATCAATTAACATATTGTTACTATTAATGTTTCTGAAGTTGTTTATTAATTGTAGGGCACTTAGGCTATCTGATAGTATTACGAATTTACTTTTATTTGATTGATTAATATATTTTAAGGCTTCCAAAATTGCATAGAGCTCTGAAGTGAATGATGAACAACCTGAAGGTAGTTTGAATTTAGCTCTATATTTATATTTTGGAATGTAAATTGCACTTCCTGAAGTATTATTAATTTTAGACCCGTCTGTGTAGATATGGATGTGATCTGGGAATTAGTCTAAAAGAAAGTCTTTAATTTCCTGACATATTGCCATATGCGATAGGGAGTTAATTTTTTATTTAATATTATGTGAAATTTTTGGAATAACGTTTCGAAGTTAACAGAGAATTCGAAGAATAACAGAGAATTGTGGTAATCTGTTTGACGGATGAACCTGGTCTAGCATTTTTTGATATTTTAAAAAACTATTGAAGATAATTGGAGTGTATTTCTTTTTCTGCCAGTATGCCTTAGTTAATATTAAGGTACTTAATTTTACTATTTTATTTGTTATACTATTTTATAAGTCCTCATATCTTGGATCCCACTGCATCGAATGGGAATTAATGCGAATTCTAAAATGAAATTTCTGACCTGTTAGTGAGAATTCCTTAGCTCAGGACCTTTACTAGCTATTTTTTCAAACGATATTATATCCACTAAAAATACTTATATGATCTATAATTAGTCATAAATCCAATGATTTCCCCAGTCATACCTCTCCATATCACTGGAAATGTTGACGCTAGCACCGTATCTACCAATTGCTACTTCAAACTCCCCTATCCATGTTTCAGAAAACCAGTGTTCTGGAAAACCTTAGAAATAATCCATAGGAGTATTATATAATCCTGCATACAATTTCACAATGAAATGAAATATAAATATGTTAAACTTTAAGATAGCCCAGTCCGCCTAATTTGATGTTCTATCCTACTTTCATTTCATTCCTCATATATTCTCCATTTCACTTCTTTGATCGCGACAACACTTCTGTCCTAGTCACTTTACCTAAATCTAAGAAACATTTAAACTGAATTCATTTACATAGAAAACCAGAGAAAAGAGAAACAAATTATTTCACCAACTTACCCCAACATTTTCTACCAACTCAAATTGTAGTCATAAGACACGAAAACATTGGCAGTTAATCCATCTTGGAATATCTATCGCTGCCCCTACTCTCTTTAAACTCATTTTAACCAACTATGTCGTGTGACACTATTATTATTATTTTTTGTAATTTATAATTTTATAGTTTTTATTCTCGACATATATTTTGACCTTTTATTTTACCCTAGTTAAAATGTAATATATTGTAATTCTGTGAGCATTTCCGTTTATTTTGATTTTATAATGCTCGGTTGTTTTTTTTAGTATTTTTTCTACCACTAAATTCATTATCAATCTGATTATTTTAGTTATTTATAATTTTATTACAGCACTCGCAGTTTATAAAACGATATCTATATTTTATACATGTTGAGTTATGGAGAAATGAAATTATATTTCTTGAGATATTTTCTATGTTATTCTGATTCTGGAATACATTATATTTCTTCGAATAATCGTATGAAATTAAGCAGCTTTGCAAAAGTATTGTTTAACAACTTTTGATTAACTTCATATATTAGACTATATGATTAAGAATATTTACGAGTATGCATGCATGTATTTTATCATTCGAATGAGTAAGCCCTAACTGATATCAAGGTATATATTACAATAGGCCCAAGCAAATGACAAATGTGCGTGATGTGGCAGTTTTTATCTGTTCCCTTTCATTTTAATCTCGCATACATTTCTCATGTTAAATTCCTTATGTAAGTCGTTATCAGTACTTCGCTGCCATAACCTCCGGGGGTACTTTGTAGAACCGCAATATTCAGAAAACATGAGAGGGGAAAAAAAATATGTATGCTAATTTCCAAGTAACAAATAAGGGGGCCTATAGGAGCGATAACATACTAGAACTGGAGGGGTATCTAGTAGGAAGTGGAGGATCGATTTCCGCCGGAAGAGCTGAGAACGGCAAGCTCGCTCATGTTTTTATTTATGTACGTGCGGTTTAGGTATTGTTTTCCCTCAACCCTCGACCCGCGGGTTTAACTGCCGTCCCGGGACATACGAATTTACAGCTCCACGGGTTAGATGTCAGATAGCGCTCGAGTCTCGGGTTTATCGCAATTATCCGTCTTGTCGTGGGTGCGCCCCCCCATTTTGAAATATTTTGTCCTCAAGACACCGGTAGGTTTATCTCTTTTCGCTTGGGTTAACGACTCCAAGGGGCTCTACAAAGGATGAAATATGACCTACTTGATTTAAAGCTTATTTCGGTATTTTTTGTTTTGTTTTTTTTTCTACATGCATTAAAGCAAATTCATGATACCCAAAGGCGAAACAACCATAGTTGAAGTTATAATTTGGAGTAAAATATCTCTTTTTATGGGATATGGTACATTACTGCTCTGGACTGTGAATTAGTTATAAAATTGTAATGATATAAAAGGCATTGTGTAATTGATACATTTATAATTATGGATATATACATAAATCTGTCACTAGGCCTTCTTTATGTAGCGCTGATGCTTAATAATATTTCGTCCTCGACTACAAAAAGGCTCCAACAGTTTCAGAACGGTATAGTTAGGCACAAAGGACAAGAACTGTCATTATAAACGATATATTTGGACTTTCGACGGTAACAGACTTCATTACAAGGAGGCATATCAAATTCTTTGATAGTATACCCAGTATACTAACCCACTATTTATCACACTAGTGACGACCTCAGCGCTGGCAAAAACATGTACAACTTGGACTGAGAAAAAAAACTAACGAACTCCAAATCAGAAAGAACTAGTGACTACAAACTCCCCATCACTAGAGCCTTACTTCTATCATTTATGAGAAATCAAGCCCCCCCCCCCATCTACATACATCTCTTAAAATGAACCTGGTGCAGTAAAAGAGATTCCGTCAACTTTATTTATCATGATAAATATCTATTTAAAATAAATAAATAAACTAAGGTGTTAGGAAAAAAAAAATTAATAATTAAATATTTTTACAAATTATGGGCTGAGATTCTGGATGGATCCATGGACTGTGAATGGCATGTTGCTTTCCTCTTTACACTACTGGCTGCCTGCTGAGGTCTTCTTCTCTATAGTGATGTGATTCATGATGAAATGAATCTATATCAATATTTGCATTACATGGTCTTTATCCTAGCTGTAGCATTTGTATTTGTAGAACTAGGCCGTTTTTTCTTAATTGTAAGCCTAGGCATAGCTAACAAAGGGCTTCGACTGTGTGGTAAAGAGATAGAACATACAGAGCAAAGACTACAAAGAAGTTTTGTTTTACATTGAACAATGTTCTTTCTGGTATTCACCGCAAGGAGCCTAATTCCGTTAAAGGAACTAAAGGTTGAAATCATGATTCAATTCAGCTGTCACTATTCTATCCAAATATAATCGATTATTCGCTCTGTGAGAATATCGATATCTCTTTTCGAACCGTCCATAGCTCGTATATCAAGGTCTGTTAGTCTCGCTCTGATTCACAATGACTCCACGGAGGTTTTTTTTGTTCGGATGGACAGGCGATGGAAAATACTGATAAAAAAGTGTTATTTAACTGACTTTAATCTACCCCAACTGAACGAAATCCCATGATTCTAGAATATTTCTTTAAAAGAGTCATAATGAAAATGAAAAAAATGTCGTAATCTAGTTTAGTTAGTTAATTCTGTAAGTTAATTGTTAGTATGAGAGCCGAATTTATCCACTGGAACCAATAAGAGGATTTATTTTTTAAGTGTACTTAAACCGAAATTCTGTTAATGCTACCTGTGAGTGCTTATTGAGCATATGTGAACTGCTCTGCATCACTGAAATTTTAGATCCATCTAAAACTATGTTTTCTACTCTGTAATTTATGGACTTATTGTATTCTTGTATTAAAATAATATGTGAGGGCACAAGTTTTATCTATTTCTGAATAAAATTTCTTTTGATTCTAACAACTCTCTCTCACATATTCTCTCTCTTTTTTACTACATGATTTATCTTTACCGCTTTATAAAGAAAGAAAGTATACAATTTAATGGGGGATTGTTTGTTAGTTCATTTAACGTCACTTTTATGCCGTTATACCTAATCGGATCTACAGTAGGTGTAATAAATTTTGCCTCTCCAGTTTTAATTAGGAAAGGGATTTTAACTAGTACCTGATCGTACTCGAGGAAGTACATTTTTACTCCTTTTTAGGAAATCCTAGGGCCACCTGCCGCGTAAGGACCCGGGATCTTGGGAAAAGTAAGTTGTTATGCTAACCACTACTCCACTGGTCACCCCAATAATGATTAAAAATGACAAAGGAAGGTTTGTCACAACTTTTTAAACATTATTAAAACATATTACGGTTAGTCGTTATTAACAATTAGAAGGTTAAGAGAAATAAAACCGTTTTCCAGTTGTTGTTTATTCATTAATTTTCACTCTTTAGAGACGTTTCGACACTATGGTGTCATTCTCAATCTTTTCTTCTCCTGCATCTTTTAACTTTTATAAATAAATTAACAATAATTACATTACTACAAATAATTTAACATAAATGTCCAAAGATAACAAACACTATAAGTATAAGTACCTGGAAAGTCATACTTTTAAAAATTCTTAGGAGATCATTAGTAAATAAATGAAGAATAAATCCAGTTTAAAAAAAGAAAAAAAAATTATAACAATTAGAAGGTTTAAAGTGTGTAGATCTAATAATTTGACGCATCCCTCTGTTACGTCCAAGATTATTCAGTAAAACGAATTTAGACATTTATCATACTATAAGTATGACAGTTAATATTTATAATATTTAATATGGTTGATAAAATAATAATGGCAAATAACAAATTGGTGCTGTAGCAAACAGTTGTTGATACGACAAACAAAATGTGTTTGAAAAAGTTAAAATCAATAGTGGAGCTTGACATTTTTACAGGCGTAATTGGTGGCATGGCTAGTACAATCTTTATAATTTTACGAAGAAACAGAGTTAAAAATTATTCCCCTTAATCAAAACTAATTTAAACAATAGCCTTTACGAAGCTAATTATAAAAGTAGCTGGTGACACTCGCGTGCTTTAAATCGAGATGAAGGAGTAGATTTATTCCTCCAGTGCCTGGCCTTTGGTCGAGGCCTGGCAAAAATAAAAATAATTAAATGATAAAAATACATTCAAGTCAGTCGAGAACGCCTTATCTCGTTAATATACAATGGCGCTCCATATTTCTTTAATATCTGACATCATTATGTCTCCAGATATATTTTTTCTCTTTTTTTTTTACCTTTGTCGCAACCCGCTGTTTCTTTGTTTTGTTATTTTCTTTGAAAGTTTTTACTTATGATATTTTTATTCATTTTATTTATGACTTTAGCTGCCCAATAACATTAATAATTAGACAAATAAGAATTAAAATTCAACCAAAAAAAGTATTATATACAATATAATAAATTATATAATAAATTAAGTATATGTAATAAATTAAAAACAAAGAACATAAGCTTAATAAACCAAACAGTGTGCATTTAAGAAACCCTAACATGAATGCGTGAATATCGTCATTTGTGATCATTGAATATATTCGAATAATATATTTTGAAAAAGAATATTCATACCAACAAGAAAACTTGCTGTTGGGCGTAAATGTCACAAAAATGTATATTTGGCCAAATCATGATGGCAATCATCATTTAAATATAAAAAATAATTATTTTTTAACAGCAATAAGTGAATACTAATCGCCTTCCTAACTTTAACCATCATTTATAATTGTTAACAGCCGCATAACATGTCTCATACATACCTAGTGATTGTACATGCTGCTTTCCTTTACTCTAGTATTTATATTTTAATTATTTTAGTTGAATAATCTGATGAAATGATTACCGAAATATACACATTTCCCATAATTACACTCTTTGTTTATTCTATACGAAAACTCACGATTATTTTTATTTTCGAGAATGTTAAGATGGAAACGAAAAAAAGTTAAAACTTGTTGAAATTCAACTCGAAGCGACAAAATGCGGAGCTAATACCTTACCAAACAATACCATTAATATCAAATAAAACCTAGTAATAATCGAAGAAATAAAAAATTATGAAAATTTAGATATTTTGTAAAAATATATTTAAGAAATTGAAGACACATTCCTTTAAGTACCTAAAAACTTTAAAAGGTACCTACTTTATATGAGACTAGCAAAAGGATGAATAGAATAAAAACAACCAATTTTATCCCTTTATAGGAATATAAGGAACAAAAAGAATTTGAAGATGCATCGATAGAGGAAATAAAGAAATATTGCCATCTCCCGTCCCTTTTGTATGGTAATTCTTCCCCTCCTTTATCAAATTTTACCTTTAATCCCGCTTAGAACATCCTCGACAATAGGGAATTTCCAACGGGCCAGGAGATTCATCGCACGAATGCACAATGCGCAAGACGGCACAAGATGCACTCCCGCATGAGACTACTTCCGTAACGACGTTTGCTTTTGATGGCGCCCAGGATAGACACAATGCTTCTGCCGAAGAAGGACCAATTCAGTTTTCCTACCGAAGGATATCTTTTGATGTAGGCTTCCTCGGAGGCAACCCCGCCTTCTCGTCCTTTTGTCCAATCCTCCCCAACCCCCACCTTATACACTAGAGAAGATATTACCCTCTAAATAAGATCTCGATTTCATGCTAGGTCTACTTCTCATCTCCTGTCACGTGAACCGATTAATATCCAATATGACTTTCCAATAAAAACATACAATGGATGCGCTTCCGTCCGCGTTCTTGAGCAAAAGCTGGCATTCCTGGTGCGAGTTCAAGTTTAAGGATATATTGTTGCGTTTTTTGACTCAAATATCTCAGCTAAAGTGAAACTCATCATATGGAAATATAACAATCTTATTAATAGCTAAAACTTTTTTTAACAATATAATATAACAACATTTTTATTTTCTTGAATACTATTAGTTCACTTTATAAATATATGCGGGGAAAAATTCTCTTAACATGCAATTGTGAGAAGAAGAGGGTTTCCAATAAACAGTTCTCCTAATTCAAGAGAATTTGTTTAACCCCACCCGGACCATTTTATTCCTCATTTTTATTTTATGTACTTTACAATATTATAGTTCTTGAATCTATACAAAGTTAAAATACACAAACGAAACAGGATTTAAAAAAATAATTGTATAAAACGTAATATACGGTACAATAACATAAAAAAAAAAACCTATACCAATAAGAATCAAGAAGAAGGTTTAGCGTGCTTGGACAAATCACTTCCCTACACAACCGTTGTCCTAGAAACGGTACTGCCTCTACCTTGTACTGAACCCAAAACCAATTGTTGGTATAAGATGAGCACTTTAGTACGCCGACGACAATTCTCTCAAAGGAACAGCTATTTTCTGTATTTTTCTGGCTAAAATTTAATTATTTCACGTTCATTATTGTTTCTTTATAAAGTCTTTATAAAGAAAGATTTTTGATCCGATACAGGAGAATGGACAATGGCGGATAATGAAAAATATGCAACTTCAGAACATATATCAGGAGCCCGATATTGTCAGTATAATAAAACAGCGAAAGCTGAAATGGCTTAGGCATGTGGAGAGGATGAAGCCAAGCGGACTCCAAAAAAAAAAAAAAACGCTCTATGGAAGACCAGGAGAGAAGAGGAGAAGGCCATGTATACGGTGGATCGATGGATCTGAGAACCATGGCAGTGGAAAGGTAGAGTGAGAAGGCTTATGGGAGAGATCATCATGGATGATAATACATCCTTACAGGAATAGCGCTAATACACAACTTAAGATAATAGCTAAATTAGATGATTTTGGCAGCTTCTAATCTGAAGTAGACCCGGAATCTTCTTTGTGTTTATTCTCTAATGTATTTGTACCAGTCGCCTATGGTGTAGCAGATCGTTGTGGTAAACTAGGAGTGATGCATGATTCTGTGTATTTTTGATGAGGGACTTCAATACTTTAAGTATATTTGCGATGAAGGATAAGGCACTCAGTATTCAGGTAAATGGGTAATAGAGACATTCTCGCAAATTGATAACGTTGGCAAGGATTCCAACGGCAAACGTTCATTTAATGGCTTTTCTTGGTGGAAATTATATAGGCAGCTTCCGAATTTTAGTGAGCTTGCAGACAATGGGCACCGCAAACTCCGTCCTGAGGATAAGCACGGCGGTTAGCCGGCATTCAGCCTCGTCAGATAGCATTCAGTTAAAAGTCAACCATCCGAGCTAACAGTCCCTCCAGGTAATAGCGAGGTGACAATGGAACAATGGCCCGGTCGGATTTCAATGACAAAGCGACGCAGGTTCCTAGCTCGCTCCAAAACAGTCACCACCCTCTCCAATTATCTTTGAATATAATTCCTCAAAATAACCAAGTCTTTATTTTATTTTCCTACCGGTTCATATTTTAGTTCACAGTTCCCTCATTCTGTCCCATTTTGTCTCATAATTATTTCGAGATATTATTGCTCAGTGTACCTATTCCAAAGTGAACATTCATTACTAAGCAATATTCATAATGGAATAACACTCATTAATGTTACATAACTATCTACATCGGTACTGCTCTAAACAATTTCAACCATACCAACAATAACTATACACCATAATCAAATTGGGTCGCATGTGGTCTAGTGGTCAATATAATAACCTACAATACCCATAATCGTGAGTTCGCAACCGGCAAGTGGCATTATGATTTTTAAAGAGAGTAAAAAAATTCTTATTATGCCGACCTTCCTTAGGGATCTAATATGCGATTCTTTAAGCCTGTACGATGTTTGGGACTCATTAAAGATCCCTATCCTAATTATACATGAATAGACAAAATTTAGAACTTCCATTCTTCTACTGAAAAGTAGAGATAATTTAGGACCTTTCCACTGAAAAGGTCTAAGTTCCATGTTTCCTTATATGCACCCCCTAAACTTATCAGCTTGTATTAGGTTCGACTCCACGAAGCTTGTAAAATGTAGTGAATGAATTGTAATAAAATATTAAACTCTATTTTAGACCCTGAAATTTATTAAAGAAGACTAATTGTCACAACAAAAAGTAAAGTAAAATTTGTTATTAAGGATTAACCGCTTAAAAAATACCTACATTTTTGGAAAAACGGGAAAAACTATTAGTGAGCTTGGAATAGTATTAGGACACTAAGTATGACACCAGTGCCCTCTGACAAGTTCTGAAGCTTGGTAGTTTTGATGTGTGATAAAGAGATATTTCTTTGATGGCCTTAACTCACAATAGAAAAAACTCCGATTTTTGAGTGATGTCAATTTAAATATTCGATATGTGCCCTGGATTTCATCGGAACCGGTATGCTTTTAAATGTTTTTACTATTTCTCCTCATATTATAATTTTTCCAGAACATCCAAGTTACTTCATTAGTGGGCAATTAAATAGCTTTATTGGACATTGTAATGCCCAAGTTTTATTGAAGTTTCATTGAAATCGATTTCCCTGATATCCGTTCGGTAGGTGATTATGTCAAAACTAAGGTTGATAAAAAATCCGTTGGATTAAGTAAGCTTTGGTGTAGATCCGTTAAAATCCGCAACCCAATTATCAGACCTTATCGTGTGGAAGTAAAAACATTATTAACAATTTTTAATATGACATACCATTCAAATTACTGGAACGTTTTTGAGGTTGAAAACTTTCATCAATTTCGCTATATTTAAGTTAGCTCCAGCAGTATTACCTTGCATAATACATTAATTTCAGAATGCTATTGAACTCCACGCATGCAAACTGTAATAACATCACAATGATCCTGTTATGGACATTTGGTGGTTATGTGATACTTTATCTCTACAAAAAACGCAAACAGCCTGTTAATAGACCCGTTAAAAACTGCAAAACTAGAATCAAACCTTATCTAAATCAAGTGTAGAAGTGATAGTTATGAATACGTTCTACCTACCATTCAGAACAACGGATAGGTTCCGGTACAGGTGGGATAATTTTCACAGCAAAAAACTGACTAAAACATAGGTTTTACTATAATATTTAATATTTATTGTAATATTAGTTAATATTACAAAGAGCGAACAGAAATTGAAGCGGGAAGAGCCAAAAGAGGGGCAGCGGCAGGTATCGGTACAGGTACCGACCTCCCCCCCCCCCTTCGCTACCTGGGGGCCGGCGTTAATTACGGCCCCGGGCTCCCAGGAGCCCCTAACGAGCACATTATCCCTAATCTTCCCCCACTACCTCCCTTATTATAAATGAGTTGTTGAATTTATGGCTAACCGTATTTTCGCCAAAGGTGACCAGAATGGATAAAAAAAAAGAAAAGAAAAATCCACTATATTGTCTCTAATGGATAATAAAAACTTCTAAATAAAACCCGCACGTTTTACTTTCAGAGCCATACATGCTCATAAGCTCCAGCAGTATTACCGTGCATAATACATTATTTTCAGAATATTCTCCAACTCCATACAAACAAAATGGAATGTCACCCTGCTTACAATGATCCTGCAATGTGAGGGTATTACAAATGAAGCGGATGAATTACAAATGAATTTCAAAAAGTGGTGTAAATGTTAGTGGTAATCAGAACATCTCTCAATTCGTGTGTTTTATTTGTATCTTCTATGAATGAACATTTAAATATTAAAAAAAGTATTGTTAAAAATAACTGAGCTCAGTGATAGACCCCGAGTTCATATCCATCTGAGGTAGATAATTTATTTAATCTGGTATGGTCCCTGGGCCATCTGATTACCCTCCTGAGGATCACCCGGCCTCTATATGTGGATGCCCTCAATTGGTGTTAAAAATCTGGAGATCGAGTGTGATCTTGGACAAATCATCTCCCTGTACAAACTCTGCCCTAGAAACATTACAGTCTCCATCACGTACTGAACCCAACAGCTTCCATATGTTGCAGAGGTACAGTTTTTTTTTTTTTATTGCTATATCAATCTTGCTCTATTATTAATTGGCCTAAACATCTTTATTTATTCAAAAATCATACGGGTTATCACCCCAGTTGTCAATTCCTTACAATTATAAGCCAAGTTGCCAGCTATCGAACTGCTTCCTTAAACATAACTATGTAATTTTTGTTTAAATTATATAAAGTGAAGGATAAGCTAAAAGTATCCCCCATTCAAAACATTCCTTTCTTCAATAAGCTGGTTATTATTAATCATATTTCAAAGCAATTTGGATCGCCTGTTTTCGGCTCAATAAATAACGGCTCAATAAGTAGGGGAATCACATGCAGAAATATGATATTCAAATATGCAAGAACTACTGAAGCAGCAAAGCAGAATGGGGATCTATGGAGCTGTGAATATTGAAAATTTCGTGAAATGCGCTAAGGACTTTTGCACTTGAGCGTATCATTATTTGAAATATATTATATGTATCTTTAATAAATGTTTTGAAAATATACATATGGGCTAAACAAATTACACAAAAAAATTCTCATAGCATATGCTATACAATAGAATGTTTTTCTAAAGATTAAAATTAAAATTTCCTATTAAACTGCTAAAACAGAATAAAGAAATGTCAATAGCCTAACTTATATTTATTTCAATAATGTGCTAATATCATTAAAATCATATAGTCATACTTAATTGAGATGGTGTAAAACAATGCAATCCCATACCGTTAAAACAGCATGTGAATAATAACTTCTATCTAAAATTTTATTTATTTAGTTTTAGTTTCCTCTCTGATAGATTTTTCTTTGCCTTTCTGGGTTCTGGAATTTCTTAGATTCGGCTGGCACTAATAGGAGAACATCAAGGTCTTGTATTCCCACGTTTGACTGAATATTGTATTTAGAATCGATGTACCAGACAGTTCCAATATCCTGGCTGCAGCATGTTCAAACCACATATGGAATCAATCATAAAATACAGCAAATTCCTACACTAACCTCACTTACTTCATTTTAATAAATTGGTCTATATTAAAACTAGTCAATACACGGCATTTACAGTGAGGTCTGAAACTTATTTCTTTCGTATATATCGATCGTATATAACTTATGAACATCTCAAAGAGACAATAAAAATGTCTCGCTGTAAATCATAGATCAACCATTAATGCTGCTATATTTTTTCCCGTTAAATCACATTCAATAGGGTAAGAAAGAGAAAGAAACCAACAGCCCATGGTGGATCTGGGGCTCAGTACATGGTAGAGACGGTACTGTTTCTTTGACAACAGTTGTGCAGGGAGGTGATAAGTCCTATCACTTAATCGCCAGTTCCCCCTTTTTCTGGTACCCAATTTGTAGAGGCTGGGTGAGCCCCAGGAGCGTCCTAGATCCCAAAGGAACTATATCCGGCTACTGACAGATTAAATAAAAGTCTCTCAGCAACCGGGATTTGAACCCAGGACCTGGTAGCTAAGCGCTCTACCATTCCGCTCCCCAGATCAGGGTAAGCTTTTATTTATTTATGTGAACATTTTTTATAGCTTGCGGGGCTGATGGTTTTTGAACAATACCTCCACATATTTTTTTTTATCAAATATATATCTAATAGGTAAGTGAGTTGGTTTTCGAGAACTGAAAACTTCCCGGACAAAAGAGATAGCCTTCCTTATCGAGCAAACATGTCAAAGTTTTGAGAAGAGAGGGAGATGGAATGAGATAACAAAGTCAACTCAATGCCCATTCATTCTCCTCTTGCCCGTTATATTTTTAGTTTGAGTTCGCTGAGGCTCGAGCAATGTATTTCAGGATCATACATATATATACATTTCTACCACTTGGATTATTATCCATTGTCAAGGATCATTGTATTTTCAACTTTATAACTTTAAAAACACTTTTATTTATGATGATTTTGAAATAAGGTCAGGAATTGCTTTTAAACAAGGGAATTAAAAAAAAAATACAAAAGAAGTAAATTACAAATTAGTTTTGTCTATGATAAAGTTAACTTTTTTGTTCCTTCAGTATGAATTTTACGTATTAAAAGATTATTTTCTGTACATATTTTAGGTCATTATAATGTAAAGAACATTAATTAGTTAATATTTTTTTCATCATTATTTTTATATTATAGTATACCGTGAACCATTTTTATACAAATTTATTTATTTAAACAAATTCTTGATCTCTTATCCCTGTTCCGCGAAAATAACACTCATGTCTAGAATATATTCTTCCATTGACAGGCTATAGCCTGAGTGCCCCTGTTATTTTCTACTTACCCGAAGGAGATGAACCACTCAGAGCGGAAAGAAGAAAAAGATGTGAAGAGGGTCGAGGATTATTTGTAGCGAGGTGAGGCCTAAGTGCTTGCTGCCTGCTCCCTAAGCGTCTAAGCACCTCCTTACAACTTACAACCATGAATTAATGCTCCCTTTCACACTGGGATTATTCCTCCAGCTATATATATATATATATATATATATATATATATATATATATATATATATACGTGTGTGTGTGTGTGTTTATAATTATTAAATATATTTAAAAATTTGTATACCATCATAGAACATTTTATTAATTTTAAATTCTATCATGGTATGCAATTTATATAAGGATGCTGAATTTAAACAATTACGATTCCTAAATTAACTATTTTTAACTTTTGTTAACGTGTTCCGGGCACTCGTTTCATTGATCAATAGAATTTGTTTAATGTGTAAAGCCGGATTTAAGGCATTAGATAAAATAATAGTAATAAAAAAAGTTGATTCAGAGTATTAATAGCGAATTTCAAAGGTTTCAGATTCCTTTAATGAGCTAATTAAATTATGATAGCATCCGTGAATATGTTGAACAAATAGCAATGGTATCTAAAATAGCGAATATGAAGAAGTCTGTTTTTGAAATTTTGGAGTTTTTTATCCCGTACGCCTCATATATGCCTTTTGTATATTTTTTGATTCGATAGAAGAAATTATACATACATACATATCTCAGAGTAATCTAGAATGTTCTTAGATTTTAAATATTTTTTGAGAAATATGTGTTTTTAATTGGGATAAAATTAAAAATGTTCTTCAAGCGATTAATTTTATACTATAGGATATTTTGAGATTTAGAATAAGTGATGAGAAATCATAAACATACATATCGAAATAAAATTCATAAAAAGAAAGAGGTTGAATGGTTGAGTTTGCTAAATCATTAAATGAGTGTCTTTTTTAACGCTGAGATTATTGAAAACTTTAAACCAATGATCAGCCGCTTCTAGATCCGAGATCCAAGATTGATTATCCCTTTGCTGTTTTTAATATGAGTTTCGTCCTGCGAGATTGGAATGTTGTCCCACTGTGCGATGGTAAATGATTTTAGTTTAAGGGATTTACTTTAACCCTGGTGGTCTAAGGTAATTTAGAATCGATTCTATTTCGTTTCAGTAGTAACTCCAATTATCTGAGGCATTCACTTAACTCTGGGAGGTAAGGGCTTTTCTGATTTTTTATACTCGTTTGCAAAGATGAACAACAAAATACCAAAAGAAATAAATATTATCACAAACGAGAAAATTAAATCATTATATAAAACACGAATATAATAATAATAATAAAAACAATAAATTCTATTTTTTTTTTGAAAAACAACTAAATTATTTATTTATAGTCATACAGCAAGACAAAAATATTCTAATATAGTAATATTACCTCATTGTTATAACATTTGGTTCTTTCAATTTATAAAATTAAGATTATTTATTAATTATTTTTAATATATTTATATTTCACTATAATATACATAAAATATAAGAAATAAAAGAATAAAATTAATAGTATATTATTCGGAAGGCAGTGACTAGTTTCACTATCGGATTGAAAAGAATAGAATCGTGTCGGATCTGATCCAGTGTAGGCACTCACTGCGTATTGCAGTTATTTGTTTTTTCAGCCCACCATCATATGTGATAGAATAGGATCGCGTCGCATCGCATCGGATCCAATGTAGGTGTACCCTTAGAAAGGCAAGCGATCTAATATAACGAATATGAAGAAGTCTGTTTTTGAAATTTTGGAGTTTTTTATCCTGTACGATAGAAGAAATATTATCATTTATTCCGGTTGATTAGTGATTGTTCAGAGAGAGAGTTTGAGAGAGAGAAGCCAATGTCTGACTTAGCCCATTATTCACTACGAAAATAACTCGATTCCGCTTCCGTTCGAGAAACTTATTTTCAAGAAAATTTTAACTAATCACTTATTCACCGGGTCTGTAGATATAGAAACGTATTTTTTTGACGAATTTCTCGAATTAGCTTCCTTATTATTTGTAAAGAAATGAAACATCAAGCACGTAACAATTCATAATGACTTTTAATAAGTAATGCCGGAAACAAATGCATTAAAAATTGTTAAAAATTTATTTACTACCATTAAAACAATAATTATAATTATCTTTTACAGTTATACAATATAAGTTTCTGATAAGTAATATTGTCCATGCCATTAATTTGTATCTTCATTATCCTCAGATAGTCATTTTCCATCGTATTATTTGTACGAGGAATATACTTCTTTTTAATTTTTTTTTCTCAGAATTCTGTATTAAAATGAAGTTTCGATGAAATTAAATTTAGAAATACCACTCTGGAAAAGAATTCGAACATAGTCTTCGAGATATGTCGATCTCATCTCTGGCGGAATGCTTGGAATTCTAGCAGCCCCAGTTCCACTCACAAGAGGGTTCTTGTCAATCCTTCCTTTATTTTGTTTCTTCCTTAACATTATTACCATTTATTTATTTTTTTTTCATTTTGACAAATAACTGAATCAACCTGGTTTTATCCTGGTATTGCTGTTAATATCATATGCTTATGAAAACTCAGGTTTAAAGGAAAAGTGAAAAATGTTTTTAATTAAGAGATTCATGTTGAATCTGAATTGAATCTGTTGAATGAATGACTATAAAAACCTTCTTTTAATTTTCTATTTGTAGTTTCTATTCTCTCCATCGTTGCTACCATATTTGTGAGTGAACATTGACAAACAATCATATTATTAAACGTTAAAATAATAATAGCAAATAAATAAAATTCAGTATGTAGATAGAATAATGAATATATGCTTAACTTCCCATTTGTATTTGAGACTATTAACTTAAGATAAAAGGAATGATAATAAATAAAGTAAAGTCATGCAAATAGGACGAGAATCTGAAGATGTGCAGATCACTTGTTGAGAAGAAATCATAGAGGCAATTCTCAGCAGAAATGGTGAAATTCAACAATCCAGCAGGATTAAAAAAGCGAACAATATTTATTACAAAATCTGTAATACTGTTGTTGGGAAACGTGAAATAGAGAAAAAAGTAAAACTTCACATTTTTAATGCTATTTGCCTTCTCACCCTACTATGTGTAAGTGAGAGCTGGGTCCTTCTCGATAGATCGAAGAGCAGAATCATCGCCTCAGAAATGAAATACCTCAGAAGAGTAGCTCGCCGAACAAGGAGGGAACACATCAGGAACGCCAGAATAAGAGAGGAGCTAGGGGTGAAACCACTAACTGAAATTCTAGAGAAGAGGCAGTTAAAGTGGTTCGGACATGGGTATCTAATGGATGAAGATTGCAGACCACGCAAGTTCTTCGAAGCTAGACCAACTGGCAAAGACCAAGAGGCCGGTCAGGGATGTCGTGGCTGGATAGAGTGGCTAGAATAGGGGATAAAAGAGGAAAACTATTGGATTCCGTGAAGACATAGGCCAAAGATCGAGACAGATGGAACCGTTGGATCGAGGCACCTCGCGCTGAGTGGCACTGAGGAGGAAGGAAGACAAGAAGAGAACTTATTCTGGTTGAAAAATTAATACTATCTTTGAACCTTACAGGTTAAGTTTTTATTTTATTTTAACGAATTTCAGTTTTTTATCAAATATTTTTCGCATCAAGTTGTAGTCACTAGATTGTCACTAGATTCAATCAACGTTTTCAAAGATAAAACTAGAACATAAAATAAGTACAAAATAATATTTAGCTGGCAATCATTTTTTTCCCAGTTAATTTCCAAAGAACCTCTATGAATTTGACTTGATCAAAACCTGTCACTCAACATCGACCAGTATACAGTAAAATGGCAAACAATTATGAGTTTAATTATTTCAGCATTTTTGTGAAACTGCTGGAAATCCGTCTAAACTTCATCGAGAAAATTAATTTTAAAAACATTATTTGTACTTTTAACTGGAAATGAAAGCTTAATTTAGGTTTGGCAGCTGTCATCGCTTCTTCTTCGAACTTATCAGTAATATTTTTACTCAAACTTGTTGATTGGTTGAAACACTGTTATTATCTAGAGTAAGTAAATATTGCTAAACATATCTATTGTTAGCCCTTTGTCAAGTTTATTATTACTAGATTATTATATTAGGTTATTATTAGGTTTATATATTTATAAACTAAGTGAAACCTAATATGAAATTGAACAATGGAAATCCCGAAGCGATACTAAAATATAATTTTATATTTATTAATTATGTTTTAATAGGGTATGAATGTGTACATTCTATTTTATTTTATTATTAGTATTATTATTATTATTTACTTTACTTTATTATTTATTTTACTTTATTATTATTATTACCGCATTAATTTCTTTCTGTTACCGCATGTATATATTATTCCGCATGTATATATTTATTTATTTTATTTTGTTTATATTATTGTTTTGTTATGGAATGACTGTAGATACTTATTTATAATATATAATATATCTGGCTAAGATACTTATTTATAAATATAATTAATAGCTTTTATTTATAAGTAAAAATAATTAATTATTTGAATACTCTTTCGATCAATAATTCTGAGTGAATTTATCAACCATTAATGGGCACGTCATCATATATTATTTAAATTTTAATTGTTAAACATACAGCATGTTTATTAACTCTTTCACATATTCAATTTTCTGTTTAATGTGCCACTTGTGTCATTCTTTTTATATGCCATCAGTTTTAAACACCTTATTTGGGTATTTTCATATGAACCTGAGGTTCTGAAATATTAAAATATAAATTATGATCTGTCCTATCTTCTTTAGTTACTTCTTTGACGTATCTAGACGTTCTCTAGAGGTTCTGTAACTTACACTTTATGTATTTTATTGTAAAAAAATTTCTGAACGAACCCACGGACTCCCGAATTCAGTACACGGCTGCACAAAACAGAACAGTACACTAATCAATTATTCTTACATAAGGTCGTGTACAGTACACACCTCAGAGCCACCTTCCCTGGGAAGACCCGAGTTTGGAGGGTACAACCAAACAACCAGTTGTCCCGAGGTTACGAGGCCTTTCTTTCTGGGCTAATCACCCGCAGGAGAGTACATCTGATTCAAAGAAACTCGGCGAATAGCCTCTCCTACGTAGAGAGGCAAAAAAGGGTATTGTGAAAGAAAAAGAATCAAAAATCAAAAAATTATCAAGAATTATCAAAAAATTCTAGCTCAAACACAGATTCAGTCATATGTACATTAAAGAGATTTATTTTTTCTTTTGCAGGTGGTTTGGTTCCGTGATACACTGAAACTGGACACGACAGAACGAAGAATCATGGAAGTGAGAGGCAGCAGGCACACACTCATAATAAGAAAAGTGCAATCTTCGGACTTTGGAAACTATTCCTGTCTCGCCGACAATCAGATTGGAAAGACGAGACAGTACCTAGAGCTATCCGGTAAGCATTTATCATAATATTTATTTTAAAAATATATATTTAATATATCAGAAAATAATTTTCTTTAAATGCATTATTTGATGATAAAAAATCATGGAATTAGTCAATTATTCATTAGATACCAACGTTTCGATCCTGTCGTTAGTATTTATAATAGTCAGATTAAAGTAAAGAGATACGATATAGATTATTAGATTAATCTTGTGAATCTGTTGTTTTTTTTATTTTTTTAGGAAGGTCTAGGGTCTGTATATTTTGATAGAAACGTTGAGTTTTATAATTAAAAGTTACCTGATGATATCTATTTTGATTATTTCCTATCTATATGGATAGTTTATCCTCTTACAGTCAAATATATAATATCACAAAAATACATTAAATTAAACCAATAGCTCACAAAAGAAGCTTACATTGATTCTTTCACATGTTCATTTTGTTCATTTAAGCATTTTTTTTTTAACACTACAATTCGTCGCTTTATTTCTCATGGTTTAAGTTTGTTTCTGAACCAAAAAAAATTTTCGATAGTATAAAATTGCTTGATTAAACCAACAAAAAGTGTGAAAAAGTCATTTATAATTTTGGAGTAATCTGCTTTTGATCATCATCAGATATAAATTATCTTATGAATGCTGATATTTCTCGAACGCTGAATATCGACTACCGCATTATTGACTAAATTCTTAACTTTTTAGATTATCGATATAAGCAAAAAGTCTGGACAACATTTATATTTCTGAGTTAGCATCAATTTATAATTTCATATGTCACTATATTACCATGATTTGAATGAAAAATGAAAATGAAATGCAATTTCAAACAAGTGGCTTTAAGGCATTCTATCTCTCAGTTTTATCTTTAAAAAATTGTAAAACGAATAAATGCTTCTTCGATTTTTAGAGTTTGGGCCTCTTACATTGGTTGTAATGTTATTACGTCTTAAAGTCGGATTAAGATAATAGTCAATTAATTGAGAAGTAGTTGATAACTTTTGAGGATGAAGACAACCGTGTACAGTTGGAAAAATGATCCCTTGTCCTGATCAGTATTTACTGGTCAGCGTTAACTCTCTGCTAGGAATTCATAAATACATCTGGACGTCCATCGGAGTTTGTCTCACTGCCATAAACTCCATTAATTCTGGAGATAAAGCGTTTTCTCTTATCAAATAGTGAAACCGTAAAGGGGAGGACGAAGCGGGAGGGACTTGGCTAACCGAAGATCTATTACACTATTGGCCTCTATGGGCGAATATATTCTAGGACATGGCTGCCACATTTGAATACAGCTCTTGGATCCCAATTGAAACTTTCAAAGGCTCTCTTCCTTATGAATTATTTAGACGATTTCCTGCCACCTCAGAGATACACCTCTGTTTTCCACCGAGCTCCTTCCCTCTGTTATATTCAAAGTCCGGATTTCCATATTCTTTTTGTCATTCTCATATAAGTTTCTTCAAGAGGACAGGAAAATCGATGTCTCAAATCGTCTTAAGTAACGTGATTCCATATTCTATTACGTATAAATACGGAATACCTCGACCAAATAAAATGTATTTAATGTATGTAAAATGTATTTATTCAACATTTCAGATATGAAAATGTTATGAAATTTTGTTTTGTTTTTCATTACATTTCTACATTCTAGGTCTTTGATAAAAACTAGCCGGGGATCAATTTCGTAATATAATTTTCATTGCATATCTTTATCATCAGATGAAAAGAATATTGCTTATTGGACGTGAAGTTCTAAAAAATTGATTTATTGATCTGACATTTCTATACTATTTTATTGACCAAATAACAAAAATCTGTACCACTACAACTTATGAAGGTTCCTGGGTTCATTGTTTACTAGCGCTTGTTGATTATTATTGTCATAAATATAAATTGTTTGCCTGAAGACAATGTTCATGGATGTAGAATCTCCAAAGAACTCTGAAGAATTTTCGGTTTAACAATACAACAATAATAGTAACGATAATGCATTTAATTTTCACAAACCAATTCATATGTCCAACCCACACGCATTTTCCGGTTCTTTTAGTTTTATTTTTTTACAATCTCTATTACTAATAATACAAGGAATAAGGATTTTGAACCTGCGCATGTTATTGTATTATCACCAAGTACATACATACTTTATAAATTTGTTTTACTAAGTTCTGAGCTATTAATAATTACTTTTTTTATAAAATTAAGGTTTTTGTAAAATATTATTTTATATATATATATATATATATATATATATATATATATATATATATATATATATATATATATTTAGAATAGAATAATTTATTGATATTTACAACTGTAATTATATTACATCAAGTAAATCTGCTTTATGAACAAAGGACATGACAAAAAAAAAACACTTGTGGAGAAACTATCCATTGATAGCACTCCAATAAAGTTCTATAGTAGAAGGTCTCGAAGCCATCATTTTTTCAGACGCCTCGGAGGGTTATTAGGAATATTATGGGAACCAAGTTGAGAGACTAGCGGATTCAAGTCTGTATGGAGCTTTTCATGGAAGGATAGGTATCTAGTTTGGGCCAAATCAGCAACATATGGGTTATTAAGATCATGATGGATGAGTTTGTTTGTGACATAATAAGGAGCATTGAGGATTTTTGATTGTAAGGATTGGATACGAGATAAATTGGATCTGGTTTAGTAGAGCCTCAAAGCTGAACTCCGTATGTCCAAATAGGTCTGATAATTGTCATGTAAATGAGTATTTTGTAATTAATTGGGAGCTTTGAACGTTTGTCCAGTAAATGTTGAAGTAGTCGAAAACGTCGAACAGTTTCTTGTCTTTTCTGTCTTGTATGAGGATTCCAAGTGAGACGTTTGTCCATATGGAGTCCTAGGCAACGTATCTATCTGTTCGACCGGGATCAGTGGAATGTTATTAAAGGATACAGCAGAGCAGGAATTTGTAGGTTTACGACGAAGGGTGAAGGTAATTTGATGGGATTTGTTAGGATTAATTTTAATTCTCCAATTTTGACGCCATTCTTGAAGATTTGAGATATGGGATTGAACAGATGGGGATGCAACAAATGGATCCTTATTTACTGATAACACACATGTGTCATCAGCGTAGGTAGTGAGTACAGTTCTTGGCTGGGTTGGGATTTAGGATGGAACCCGGATATTATATTAATATTATATAATATTATATCCTAATATAATAGGATAGGGCCTTAATTATTATATTAAATATGAATATGAATAAATATTGTCTATTATGAGTATTGTATTTTATAAATTTCAAATTATTTAATTATTGTTCAAATTTAATAAATATAATATATACTATTAAAAAATATATTTTATTATTGTTACATACTCTTACTTACCATGTATAAAATGACTAAATAAAATACAAACATTAATATCAGTTTTGTGCCGTGGATAATATTTATTTTCAAAAACAAAAAAAGTATTAATTCTTAGATTAATAGAAGTAAGAGAACAAACGAGCTGGGAGTTATTTACTCAACTCTTTAATAATTTTAATTTGAGTTCCTGTCATTTGAACCCTTTGGTATGAAAAGGAAATATGCCAAGTCTAAAGTATCCTGTTTTGCTTGCTTTACAATGGCTTCGCTGCTATGCATTGATTTGATTATCAAGAAGGTAAAGGAATAAGTTTTATATTGAGGAAACGATGGAAGAGGATTGTTGGGTGGAAATGTCTAAAGAACTCAGAAAATGGAATAGTGAAGGATTTGCTAAAGGAAACACTTTTCTCTTTGTTACAGCATTTTTATAGGTGTATAAATTATAAGAGATCTTGAATTCAAAGATGGAATAAAAAATTGTGAAGTAAGATCATTATTAAAGGGTTTTAGGCCTAAAAGGCACTGAAAAGTGGAACAAAGCTTCTTTATTAATATATTTTACGACGAAGGGTGTTGTTGGCTCTAAAAGCAATTAAACACTGGCCCTCCATGTTGGGGGAAACCCCAGCCAGTCTTCCTCCGGAGGAAACATATGAATCCTGGAGGCAAGTTTACCCGCAAAATAGAATCACTAATTCAGAGCTTATCAATTGGCCTTATAAATTAACAATTGGAAAGAACTACACATTACGTTTTGTATATATATTCTAGTATTATGTTTAAATAATCTTGGTTTAGATAGGTCTGGGAGAAGTTTACATCATCATAACCAATTATCCGATAATTCATGTAATGAAATGAAACCGCGTTTGCCGGAGTCGTTGGGGTATCACCTTAGCGCAACCTCATAACTAGAGCAGCGCTAGTTCGAAACGGACGAACTAATTTTTGACATTCCTCCTATGCTTAGGTTAAGCTGATACAGTTTTGAAGTGTGATGACAAGGTATTTACCAATTACTTTCATGGTCATAACTGACCACCGAAAAAAACACCGATTTTTGAGTTGTATCACTTTATAAATACTAGTGCGGTATGATTATTTAAGTTATGCGATTAAAGTTTACAGTTTATTTAAGTATAAATTTCTAAACTCTATTCTTTCAGATAAATCAATTTTTATTAGGTTAATATATCGTATTGCTTTCAGATGCTATAAACGAGTTTATAGTTCTAGATGATGAAAAGTGATAATCACAATCAGTTTATCCTTCAATGTCACTAAAAACTTTTATTATAATAAAGTTGTCATGTAAAAAAGTACCGGAACTTTTAAATTAAATTTGCAGGACAATTGATTAAACG
This sequence comes from Arma custos, assembly GCA_037127475.1. Classification (NCBI taxonomy): domain Eukaryota; kingdom Metazoa; phylum Arthropoda; class Insecta; order Hemiptera; family Pentatomidae; genus Arma; species Arma custos. The sequence continues at coordinate 11,777,089 of CM073764.1, forward strand.
TGTTTTCTTTCTGAGAGCGTTACGGGAGCGCAGTTGCTCCGTTCTCACATTTATTACCTTTTTTCATTGCCATAGTTTTTCCCGTGATCTCCAGCCGGAACAGACAGCTGTAGATTTCTTATTCATGCTAAGGAGTCGAGTTCAACTTCTTCTTTGGCTAGCTTTCTTTTATTTGCAGAACGCCTTTCATTATATATCACAATTGACAATATTTCCATTCGGAAACTTCCCGTCTCATATTACTGTTGTATTAATCCCGTTCAATTTTGTATTTGAAGAAGGAAACTGCTTAAGTGAAAGATTCAATGTAAAATATTCAATATCATGAACTCTATTTCAGGAAAGTATTGAATGTTTCTTACCTTTGGCAATGATGGAAAATTAAATGAAACATTTCTTCAATAGTTTGTTACAATGAATAGTAATAAAAAAAGTTTTTTTCTCCTTATTTTAATCAATTTTTCTTTTTCAATTTCAATATATTGAATCAATTTAGTAGAAAAAGGGGACTAAATAGTTTGCTTTTAATTTTTCTCTGTATTTCAGTTAATATTCACGGAAAGATATACTAGTTTTATAATATGTTCGATTCAACTTTATGTGTATACAATCACTCTTTTTATTTGATGATATTGAATATCAAAAGCCAAGAAATATACAATACTTGTTCAGACATATTGGAAAATTTCCAAAAAAAAAGCCTTAAATTTCTAAAATAACCTACAAGAGAAAACATCCAACCACCAAGGGCCACGTGCAAATAATAAATAATAAGGAATTTTACTGTACAAGAGCAGGAAAAGGTTGAAGAAAAGTTGATGATACAATAAAATATATAGAAAATGCTCATGCAAAACGATGAATGAATACAATCCCTTTCAATCATTAAATTTAATACTTGACCAATGTGACATGATATGATAATTCAAAATCAATTTGATTCTGTGTTATAGATCAACTCAGATGTAAAATGCAAAATACAACGGTCAAAATGCCGTTCCACAGTGACAATATAAATTAGTCATATCCATAGGTTAACCTTATTCGAAGGGTTATGGCACAAACCAGTGGTCACTCCAAGATCCACAGAATGTTCAAATCTATCCTTGTGAAATCGCAAACTTTAATTCGAGAATTATATTTTTTTTAAATATGAAAACTCCATAAACATGAGAACTACGAGGTTTACGTAACAGTTACGTATCATGTTCTTCTTTTTGTACACTATGAAGGCCTGATAAACTGTCCAATTGACGCGGTAGCTGTTGCACCAATGTGTACATATCCATGGGTGCGTTAATGACTTGTCCGATGATACCCTAGCTGTCTTCGTACAACCTACTTCTCTGCATGAATGGTAGTTACGGTGATACTGGACTTGCACTGATCCGATCGAATGCGGGCGACCCTTGTTGGTTTGGTGGATACACAAATTCGTTCGAACGTGACAGCGTGGGCACTTTGTCCGAGTCCAATATCTTTTTGCACGTACCACACACAGTTTAAAGCCCGCCAATGACTCTTCAGGGAAAGCAAGTATTACTAAGCAGCGGTAAGTGTTTTCGTTTCGTTGGCTTCTATAAGCGCAGAAACCATGTACGACCACACACATCACACTTATGTCCGAATGGATTGTTAACTAACGTCGTTGTGAAGCGTGCACTAGCTGCTGCACGTTGTAGACACAATACTCGTATGAAGACCCATATCGACGATCGTACACAATCGAGGCCTACACAGTCCGTTGTCGATATAGAAGCGATTTCTTCATCAACCGCCCCAGCTGCAGATATTCCGGCACAGTAGTTGATACTCCTATTCTTTTACGTTCCCGGCACTGCTTGACTCGGTCAATATGGTGTTTTTATTGTTATCATTCGATAGCTCTTGAGAAGCCCTTTCCAACCATATTCGATTACTGGATTTAGATTTGGATTTTTGAAGCGTATAGGCCGATATTTGTTGAAATATATAAAAGGCTTTATATATTTTAACAACTGCTGACAATTGAAACTGAAACGAACGTCGAAGCTTCTCTTAGTCATAAGTTATATAGAATAGAAATCTCGATATTCAGCAAAATGAGCTGAGAAGAGTGGTGCTTCCCCTCCACCGCGCGCGTTGCCTCACAGTCCTTTATTACTGTAATAAATTCTTTGATCCTTTAGCTATCTAGTGGTCTATTTGAATTTCGAATGGAGACGATAGATATGACACCAAACTGTATCCCCGAACTTTGTTATCATTCGTTTTTATGAATTGGCTCCTACATTATAAGCAATTTTAAAGACGTATTCACGTCAAAAGCCTTAAGTCTCTAAACTAAAACTATTCAGGCATCATGAGGACAGAATGGGAACAATAACTAAGACAAAAGGTGAATAAAACAGATCCTTGCCTAATTCTGGTTAGTTTCTTGCTGCATTTTGAAGTTAGAATGTGCTTTATTCGCCTTTCTCCATTGCTGTTATTCTTTTTCTTTCCTGATGATGCCTAAATGGTCGAAATATTAACAGTAGTTTTTTCCTGTTTTAGTTTAGAGACTTAAGCTTTTTCGTTGGAATTTTTCTACTAATGTCTTGACATGTATTTTATACTCATTTTGAGGATTTGCTCCTTAACATTATTACTGTTAAAGTTCCTTATTTTGGGAAAACTTCATTTATTTATTTTTTGCATAGGCAAGCCCAACCCTGCCATCTTCAGGAGTCATGCGGTCGGCAGGTCGAGAGACTCGTATAACATCACCTGGAGCGTCAACAGCTATACCCCGATCGAGGAGTTCAAACTCTCCTTCAGAAAGGTGCCTGCTCCAAGCCCTCCGGGTACACCACCGCAGCCGAACAGTCAATCGAAGAGGACCAGCAGGAGGGTAAGTTAAATCAATAATTTTATTGTTAAATTGAATTGTCAAGCAATATTGTTTCAGCAACAGTAACAAACTTCATCTTCTTATTCAAACCGCCTTTCCTTTAATAGTATTTTTAATTCATGTGATATACATGACGCAACATTCTTTTTCTTTTTTTTTACATAAAAAACTATACCCGGTTCTGCACAACTCTATATAAAGAAATTATTTAGTCAATTATTCTTATAATCTATCTCTACCACTTACTCTGTAAACTCTTTCGCTAAACCATAGCAATCATAGTATATTCAATGAACGATTGTCCATAATCAAAATGAATGATTTACATATAACAAAACAATAATAATTACATATAAAACAAAACAATAAATACCTAATTATGAAACATTACAAAAAAAAATAAAAACTAAATAATATTCGGAAACCTAAATTTCTTAACTGCACAGTTAGTTGCGATAACGTAATTATGTTTCATAGTTAACTAGTATGGTAAGGATTGTGAATTGTACTAAAATTGGTACATTTACTTAACATTTTAGTGGAGGTACCCCGGATATTATACTAGAAAATGAAGTTCAATTTACTTCTTATATTTCACTGGATTCTTCGCCTTGAAATGGCATTTCTAAAATCGAAATATTGCAATAAGATGTATTTTTTTAATTTTTTAAATTTTGTAACCGCTTAAAGAAATCAGTAATAGTGGCTATTAAATTTTCAATTTTTTAAAAATATTTATGATTTAATTTATCGAGCTCAACAAAGGACTAACCAAAAAGTAGTTTCACGCCAACTAATATAAATCTTACTAATATTATAAATGTGAAAGTTTGTATGTTTGTCTCTCTTTCACGCAAAAACTACTGAACTGGTTTGGATAAAACTTTACAGTAATAAAGGTTATACATCAGATTAACACATAGGCTACAGCAAGAGAGGATTTTGGGGGAGGAGAGGCACGGGGACACGTGCCCCCCCCGACAGTTTTTTAGGTAGTGTGGAGAATGAATTATAGTACATAATTAAAGGCAAATCACATGATAATAGTGGTTAAAATAATGAGTGAAACTATTGTTTTGATATCCTACTAATATTATAAATGCGAAAGTTTGTTACTCATTCACGCAAAAATTACTGAACGGATTTGGATGAAACTTATTGAGTAAAATAGGATATACATCATAGGCTACAGCAAGGGCAGATTTATATGGGGGCACGGGAGCATGTAATTAAAGGCAAATCAGGAACATAGCATCTTGAAATTTTTAGATAGGTTCTTTGTATAGTTTAAGAAAGAAATTTGGATAATTCCACCTCAAGGGTTTCCCCTTTAATATAATAAGGGTTCAAAGGTTGTGTAGAATCAGTCAGTTTTGATGTTAGACCTCTGAAATTTTGGATGTACGAGAAACTTATATTTTAAAAAAATAATTAAATTATTTATTTAAAATGATCTGTCACGAAACTTTATGTGGCAGACCAAATTCCACGCGAGCGAAGCCGCGGGCATAAGCTAGTATAATATAAACATATATCATGTAGTTGTTATTTAAATCAAAATTACAGTGACAGCAAAAAAAAATCGTAGAAGATAAAATATTAAGTTAGTATTAACAAAAGAACGTCTCTAACTGTTGTTGAAGAAGATGATTTGGCAAAGCTAATCGCCATTATTCCTCCCATCACATTTATAAAGTAAACCTATAGAGGCTGGGTGAGCAGCATACAAAGCAACGACTCCAGAACTAGATCTAATGGTCGATAAGAAATTTATCTGATACAGCCGATCTCTAATACGAGACCTTGGTGCTATTAGCTCAGCACTCTATACATTAAGCTATGCCGACCTCTATTAGTACGAAAAATACATAGCGCTTCTTCTGTTGTTTAGGGTCCATGATTCACTACCGTACGTAGAAACATTTAATGTACTCTATTTCAGTTCTCAACTCTTCCATTTCTTAATCTTAGTAATGCAGGTTACTTTTTAAACACAATCAAAAGTATACCCTCTTCATTTAAGATATCAGTCACGCCTATCTTAGATTTTTTCATGTATTTTGTTTTAATTTCTATGATTGTGAGCCTTATTTTCCAATAACGAACTTTTTTTTCTTTAAATTTATGACTATTTTACTATCACTCTGTTCGGATCTTGCTGTGGGTGGTGTTATATATTCTTCTTTGACTTTTATAAGTCCTCAGGGAACCTTTTTGCTTCTTGGCAAGGGTCCATGATTCAATACCTTACGTGTTTGTCACGCATTTCTTAGATAATTTCATATATATTATTTTAATTGTAATTATTATGAACCTTCCATTCCAAGCGCGAGCATAGCGAATTTTATTACTTCCATTGAATATTTCATATTAATATGCAACGTTTTGGATCATCTTGCTATACATATATCCTTCGGTTCTCGTATAATAATCTTAATCACCACATTAATTGAACTAGAGATATGGGCTCCCAAGACTGACTCTGTCTTTAATGGAAAATTTTCTAGGTAATTGTCCTTCTACCTTTACTGTTTTGTAAAGTCATCCTTTCCTGCCAATTAAGTTCCTTTTCTGCCAAGAATCCATGAAGATAAGGTGTACACTTTCCATTCCATTTCTTTAGCATGTTTCTTATATTGAATAGAATAGAATAGAATAGAATAGAAAAGTAACTTTATTTTGGGACTATGTCCCTTTAGAATAACAAATATGAACAGAAAAAGAAACATAATGTTTATCTGGCCAGAAGGCTAAGTGTTACAAATCATAAAGCGTGTCAAAAATGGCAAAAAAACAATTTAAAATGAAATATTTAAACAAAAATAATAATAAGTAAATAAACAGTACAAGATATTAAGCAATTAAAGAGAATTGATAAATATATAGCTTTTGTTAAATGTATGAGCTAGCATGCAATAAATTCTTTACGTGATGTACAGCTTCTTAAAAGACAAAATTAAAAGAAATAAATAGCACAATGAATTTCTATACATTACAATCTAAGCAAATGACTAAAATGCTTGGAGAGCATCTTTTTGGGAAGATAGGAGATGTTGGAAAAGCAAGGATTTAAATGACGATATTGAGAGACTATGATGGATATTAGGAGAGATTGTGTTCCACAGTGTGGTGGAGTGGGCAAGAAAGGAACGTTCGAATGGTTTAGTTCGGTGGGAACGAATATAGAGTTCGGAAAGGCGGGATCTTGTTTTATGGTGTTGAACTGAGAATTTGAATTTGAGGAGACTGTAGATATATGAAGGGTGTTGAGAGTAAATAGATTGGTATAAGAATGTACAGAGGAAATATTGTCTTCGGAAGGGAGGGAAGAGCCACTTTAACTCATCGTAAAGGTGGGACAAGGGCGATCGCCTAGGAGTGCCAAGCACAATTCTTAGGGAAGAATTCATTATTCGCTTTAGTCTGTCTTCAAGCATTTTAGAAAGGCCTCCATATACCACGCTACAATAGTCAAAGTGGGGGAAGATACGAGAAGCTTACGGGAAGATTGTGTAAGATGACGAGAACGATGGAATAACTTCAGGGAACTAATTGACTGTCGAGATATCTGGGCGATGTGGGGTTTATAAGAAAGGTTTTGGTCGTATCCTACATCTTCCAAGACGGAATATATATATTGATATTTTTTTAATGAATTTTTTTTTATGCTATTATATATTTAAAATTACTCCACAACTGTGAGAAACTTCTATATTAAATAATCCAACTAATAACTCGAATTTCAAAAATTAGTTGTATTAAACAATTTATAACAACAATAATTGTTAAAAAGTTTATAAAACTAAGAAAAATTTATAAATAATAAATACATTGTTTGTTTTACTTTAATGAAAAATTGATGACGAGTAATCTGCTGCGGCTTTCTGGATAGTGAGCTAGGCAGTTCTGTTGTTTGTAACATTCTGTAACTCACACTTTGTGTAGTAGACTCAACCTTGTTACAAAAAATAAAATAAAAAAGAATGAAAAAAGGTTAATTGAATTTTTTTTAATTCGCTAACGTTGAACCTCTGGCAAACGAGATATCTATACATTCCAATGCAGAGCTTTAAAAAGTCTAACTTTCAAATGCCTTTTTTGATTGAAACGTTTTGCTTACAGCAGTAGCCCAATTGTTTTGTCCTCTATTGTGAAGGCATAACTTCTCTAAAGCCGGAATGTTTTTTTCGCTTTCATGTTATTTAAAAAACTTCCTGTTAAAATTTAATCAGAAATGTTATTTCTGCTATTTTCTCAATTAATACTACACGTCACTACCTATTGCTGCTGTTCTGAATTTCCTGATTTTTAAAAGCACTCTTAAGCATCACTAAAATTGTTATTTTATTTATCCAATAACAAGTGTTAATTTTTTTTCTCCTTCAAGGTTTTAAACTAAACTGTAATAAGTTTTTATTTATTATTTAAATCTAGCTTTAAGATATTAAGTCCGGTACTTAGGACTTCACCTTCACAAGAGATTAACTTGGAATCCTCAGACTGAAACGACAAGAAACAGCTCGCCGTTTCAGGCTACTACAACATTTACTAGGCAAACGCTCTAAGCTCTCAATTAATTACAAAAGACTCATGTCATTTAGACATGATTCATTCATAATCATTAGACCCATCTGGACTTACGGAATAGAGCTTTGGGGATCCAATAAACCATCGAATACCTCTTGTATTCAATCCTTACAATCCAAAATCATCCGTAAAATCCTCAATGCTCCTTACTTTGTAACGAACAAAGTAATCTATAATGACCTTAATGTCCCGCTTGTTGCAGTCCGAATCCGATATCTATCTTTTCATGACAAACTTTATTTCCACTCAAACCTAGCAATCTCTTCAATTCCTGATAATCCTCCGAGGTGTCTGAACAGAAGATGGCTTCGCGAACTTCTAAGTTTAACTTATTATTTAAGTGCTGCCACTGGGCAGTTGTCTGTCATGCTAATATGTGCCAATCAGTATATTTACTTGTGTTATTTTAATACAGTTGTAAATTTCATTAAATAAATTATTAAAAAAAAAAAAGGCTTTAAGATGTAAATTGCATTGATATAGAGAAGGTTTCAGGTTCAAATCCGGCTGCGACAGATAAACTAATTAATCTGTTAATATCCTCGAATAGGATCTACTTACTTAATTGGGGGGGGGTGTTGGTGGTTGAGCGAGATCTATGACAAATCCCCTCCCTGCTCCTAGATACAGTACAGTCTCTACCGAGTACTAGACCTAAGATCTGATAAGTTATCTAGTAACCATTCTTAAATAACAACAGGGTTCGTTAGTAACTTGAGAACCTTATGCTTTCATGGAACCTTTATTTTTTTTAAAGTACGTGCTACAAGTTTAGTCTTGTGAAATAAAAGTACAAGGGCCGTGAAAATTATAGGTCAAACCGTTTTGGCTTGTTTATTTTCTAGAAAAATAATGACTCTGGGAATTATTCCACCTTGAAGATTCCATCTTTTTTACACCTACAGCGTGCTTTGTTTATTAATCTGCCAAGCTATGCCATGGACATAAAGTGTAAGGTTCTAGAAAATTTGTTTTTTGTTTTTTCTCTTTTCCATTTTTTACTGAAATGAAAATATTTCTCTTCATAACCTACGTAAAGCCTACCATGAGGTGCAAGATCAGCATAACATTTTGTAAGACAAACTACGCCTTATCTTACGGGAATAAAATTTCTTCATAATGTTTCTCTAGAAATGTTTTATTTTTAACTTAGAAATTCAAGAATTAATAGTGGGGTTGGATTAGCATTTAGTCAATTACTCAGTTATTTGTACTAATAAAAATTATTTAATCATGCTATTAATGAATAGTAGCATTCCAACTTCCAGACTGGCATGGCAACGGAGAAAGCATTTGCTATTCGTCTAATTTTTCTCTAATACATGTTTAACGAATGACCAAAATGGGTTGAAGTGTTTTTAAAAATTGGCTAATGATAAAAAAATTTCTGACGTTACTGTAATTTTTAAAATCATGTTAGGGTAATACATTATTGTGTTCCAAACGCTTTGTCGATTCTTTAGAGAAGTAGTTACAGCCTATATCGAAATAGTTTGAAATTTTATTGAATCACGAAAAGTATTCATCCATTCGTGAGATGTTCATGAAAAGTCAAGGGTGAAGAACATTCATATTTAATACATTTAATATTTAATTAATTTAATACATTCATATTTATGAATAGGGAACAATAAAATAAATACATCAATACATTACGCCACCAATACCTTTCTTCACCAGTAAAACGTTATCCACCTTTGTAGCAATATAATTTTATTTTTCATAGTTTCTACTCCCATTTATTGTATTCGTTTACAAATCTGAATATTGTCAAGACAAATTGGTAGCTTTCTTTCAATTCTAATACTGAAGGTAATTAAGGTTTTTTTGTCATTCTCTGTGGTTGTTCTCAAAGCCGCGCATATATACATAAGAAAGTAATGGATCAAGGAATTATCCTTAGGTTACTCCTGCCAATACAGGTACAATGAATACCGCATTTAACTGACTGTTATTACGATTAGGATTAATGAACCTTGTAATGTTTCAAACATCACAATACAGATATTCCATAAATAATATATTAATAACAATATATATTAATATCCTCAGACCCGTTTGAAAACAAATAAATAAATTAAAATGAACTTTTTGTGATGAAATATTCCATATCGTATGTTCGGTTGGCGGAATGCATCCATAATAGAGCCACAAATAGCATACTGATGTTTCTATTAATATACCTTATGAAGAGAATATTTGAAACGTTACGAGTTAATACGATGGCTCCACACCGGTGGCCAAATTAACAAGTGAAATATGGTGCGGGACTGTTATTGGGAGCGTACTATGTGGCCCACCGGAGACTCGATAAACAGAACTGACAAATCGCCGGTGCCAAGGCAGAGAGCCCTGTAATATAGGACAAATGATTAGGGCCTCGCATCTGCATATTGCCTCTCTAATTTATACCTCCATGGGATTTCCTGATTGATAGCTATCTGAGTCTGCCTCCATATCTCACTTCTAGAAAAAAAAATGGCATAATTAGTCCGTAGGAGCTCTGAGGGAAATGGGAAAACGGACAGTAAAGGTATTGGAAAAATATTGAAACATTAAAAGGTTGAAAGGTTAATTCCTTTAATGATGTGACAAAAAGGCTTATTTGGTACAACGCTAGGATCAATACAGCTGTCATTCTTCAGCTGTGGAAAAGTCTCAAACTTAATTGGAAATATTAGATTATTTCCTATGAAAGGTCCGTTTTCAAAGCAAAGGCTATTTAGCAAAACAACTTTATGAAATTTAATCATTGTTAATTTAACAGAAACATTCAGGGGTTACTTGAGAATCGTTTTCAAATAGTTTTACTCCTAAGGATGTTATCAAAATGACTGAAAAAATGGAAATTCACTCTTTCCGATTAATCAAGGACAGTGTTTTTTTTGTTTTGTTTTTTACTGTTTTTGTTACATTATATCGTTGCAGTACGATTTGGATGTGATAGTTTCACCTCTGGCTAAAAAAAATTAATTAATTATTTGTTTATGAATTAATCTGTACCACCAGGTGAAAATTTCTCAAACCAATGGCGAAGGCACGTTCGTTAAATCACTCTTCTCCGAACACGGCGATATTGCTTGATCGAAATGATGTGACATTGTTATTACAGTTATAGTTAAATTTAATTATATTTATAGCGCCACACTAGGGATCAATACACCGGTTATACTTTAGCTATACAAACGTCCATAACTAAATTTAAAATATTCACGCAGAAAAAATGCTGGATCTGTCAGGATACTTAATAATGGCGTGTATAAAACACTGTTATATTTCAAAGAAGTTAATATTTTTGTTTCGTCAATTTAATACAAAATATTAAATCTTTTAGCAAGTCATTCAATTCCACACCTGCCTAAGGACAGCTGTCAAATAACCCTCACACCACAATTCTGACCGCTGAAAAATTATAGATGTTTCTGACCTTACGAAAGTGGGCGTCTCGTTCAACGATATAATTGATTGTGGTACAAGTTCAATCTCTTGAAGATTGTTCAACTTTTCTTGGTACCATTAGAAACATGTCGTGATATCTTGCTTAAATAGAAAAATTCTCACATTCTCTAAAGTTGAACATTCTGCCTAACCATTCGCAGTAAAGTTCAAATAATGCCTGTCAAAACTTATGGAGCACCATGAAAACGATTGGTGGTCGCCAGCAGCCCATTTTCTGTTCCAAGAAGAATGAAACAAGGATTTTCAATGGTTTAAGACACATTCTCCTTTGAATAAGTTTGTGTTGTTTTTTTTCTTTCTTGATCCATAAAAATTTTTAAAACAAAAATTATGACATAGTCTCATATGCAGTATTAAAAAAAGATTAACGCACTGTACATTATTTGTGTGTCAAATCCAAGCAAAATGTTATCGTGTGATTCCGATCTCTTCTGCGTATATAAATTCCTTTTTACTTTCAATATTTATAACTATTACGTGTAGATGATGCTGCTCCTGATTGAGGGATTCGCTCATAAATAAATATATAACTGATATACGACAAATTTTAAGCTTATTAGTTGGTTATTTATTCAGTTGCATAAATAAGTCACATCTAGTTTTGTATCATAGAAGAAACCATGACAGATGACCCTGTTGGATGGACATATTTATATAAATTAATAATCAAGGTTAATCTTTACGGAATGATATTTCGATTAAATAAAATGTTGCTTATTTAGAAAGAATTGAGTAAATATAGAATGGTGCATACACGAAGTAAGTATTAGAGTATAAATAGAAGATTTTATACTCATTAGAAGAAATCGCATACACAAAAAAAAACATTGAAGGTAAATTTTGTAAACATTTTTTTCTTTCAATCTCTTGGTGTTACTGAACTTGGAACCTGAAATAATGCTTATAATTGAATGATAAGCTCAAAATCCCCAATGGTTTATTGTATTTATTTTTAAAATCGAGTCAAAAACATGACAAAAAAAAAAATTGTACACCTTTCCTTATCAGTAACGGCCACTGCACGCGTGCTGTATAAAATGGCAGGTTTTATCGAAAATGGTGGTCTGTCATTTTCTTTTATATGTTTTAACAGCTTGTAAGGAATGGTTGTAAAAATCATGCATTTAGAAATATACAGTCCAATAACACCTACTGAGTTATTTGTCTAATATCTTTATTCCGAATCGTTTATAGGCTGTAATTTTTTTTAATATAACACCAGGAAAAACTTGTTTTCAATGAAAAGTTAAAATTAGTTCATTTTAAAAGCTAATAGAAACTATAAGACAAACAAACATTGGCTTTGTCTTACATATTATTATTGTTTTCACAGATTTTACTCTAGCATATTATGTAAGGGAGTTTGCTAACTGCGGAATTCAAAACGTCCCAATAAAGTTAATTGAAGGGGTGATTAAACAAAAATATTATATAGGGGTAAAAACAAATTATTTTCCTTTTTTACATTACTCTTTAGTCAGAATCGTAGTATAGAAAGAGGGTTGAGTCAGAAATGAGAGTGGTTTAGTTCCTCTGAACGGTGATTGTTGCTATTTTCCAATCGAAACTTTATTATTGACATTAAAATTGATGAGTTTTAATTTTATGACATGGAAATATTTAATGGCTTAGCCCATTTACCTTTATTTAAAGTAATCCTGTTCACAAACAAAAATCTCTTCATCATTTCCATAAAAAGTCTCATTTTTGGTATTAGATACGCAGGTTGTCTCTTTGAGGTAACTCACAAGATTTACTTATACCTACCTCATATTTCATAATCTACATTTGGAAAATTATTTAAAGCATTTGTTTCGTGTAAAATTATAACCGAAACACACATTTATCATATTTACACTCTTTTGTCTTAATATTCACGATTACTTATATTTTTGGGATTATTAAAAATGATGCGAATGAAAAGTTAAAACTTGTTACTTAACTCGGAGAGACAACCTGCGGAAGTAATACCATAAATAACTGTAGTTACATTCTACTAATATTATAAATGCGAAAGTTTGTAGGTTTATCTCTCTTTCATGAATAAACTACTGAACGGATTTGGATGAAACTTTACAGTAATATAGGTTATACAACAGAATAAAACATAGGCTACAGGAAGGGTGGATTTAGGGGGGGGGAGGCACGGGGGCACGTGCCTGACAGTTTTAAGGCACTGTGGGGAATCCATTATAGTACATAATTAAAGGCAAATCACATGATAATTGTTGTTAAAATAACATAAAGAACATGAGTGAAACTATTGTTTTTATATCCTACTAATATTATAAATGCGAAAGTTTGTATGTATGTTTGTTACTCATTAACGAAAAAAAAACTGAAAGAATTCAGATAAAACTTTACAGTAATATAGGTTATAGAACGGGGAGAATGGGGGCACATGCCCCTCAGACAGTTTTTTGTGTTCTGAGGAAAATCCATTATAGTACATAATTAATAAATCAGGAACGTGGCATTTTGAAATTTGCAGATAGGTTCTTTGTATAATTTAAGAAAAAATTTGGATAATTCGACCCCAAGGGTTTCCCCTTAATGTAATTGGGGTTCAAAGATTGTTCAAATGTTTTGACATTTGAAATTTTGGATGAACGAGTAACTTATAGTTAAAAAAAAATTAAATTATTTATTTAAAATGATCTGTCACGAAACGTTATGTGACAGACCAAATTCCACGCGAGCGAAGCCGCGGGCAAAAGCTCGTTAAAAATAATTATAAAAATCTTCAGTATTTTTTTTTTATTTTACAGTATTCTAGATCTATTTATTTTTCTCATTCCTAGAATTTCAAGCAAGTACAGACACCTCCGAAATTTGCTGAAGAAATCGGTATTAAATAAATAAATCCATTCCAATTCCTGAGTATACTGCCCCAACATACACAAAGCAAATAAGGTATATATTTTTTTTCTCTCTTGTAAACCGAGTTATTACAATGATCAAAGAAATCCATTTCATTTGGCCTCATCAGGGCAGGGGAGAGTAGTGTGGATCTGTACCTGTTTGAAGTTTAATCGGGCCAGACCTTGTTGTAGAGGGTAAGGGCTCTATCAACTTTCTGTTTGCATATCCACCGCACTCATCCGTCTCGATTATAAAACTTCCTTCCCCTCTTTCTCCTTCCGCACCGCCGGTTCTGCGAATATGACGGGCTTTCATGATTAGAGAGAGGTAGAGGAGCGATATGCTGTAGAGAAGAGTATCTTTCTCGTACCTGAAAACTATAGTAAGTTTTGACAATATATTTTTGATAGTGTTCATATTATTATTGTTTGTGTTATTAGTCACTATACCAAAAAAACAAAAAATTCGGGTCATTATAAAAAAATAACAGTAATAATAATAAATAAATCTACTTCCTTAACAAGGAAAACAAGGATGCCTGGTTTACAGAGGTTGAAAACGATCTACGAGGAGTAGGGATCATACAGGAGGAGAAATGGGTTCCGCTTAAGAAGAAACTCCAAGAACACCAACCAGGGTTTCAAACAAAAGCCAAAGCTAAAATCTTGCAAGGTGTGGACAGAAGCGTGAAAGGAACAACTTAGGAAACGAATGAGGAAATACTGGGCAAAACTTAAAGCCCAAGCAACAACAGGGAAAGGAAGATGCAGACAATAAATAAATATTTATTCACAGAATTATACAAATGCCATTTGACTCATATTTTATTTGTAATCTTCTTTCGAAAACCTTTCCTAAGGGATTCACGTGGAAGCTTGGATGGAGAAACTTCCCACTGAAGGCACTTTTAGCGTGGTTCATCTCTTTGTAGTTTCCCTACTTCAGAGACGTTTCAGTCTCCTTGTGTCAAGAAATGAGCCATGAAAATTTTAAAATTTTTCCTTGATCTTGTCAGTCACGAGTGGTATGTTAAGATCTTTGTGTAAAGCTTCATCAGTAATGTAAAAGGGGCAATGTGTAATATAACGAAAGAATTTTGACTGAAGTTAGAGGTTGATTATGCCCTAGGAGGGTCTGCAGATCGCACTGGACCCTTCCGTGGCTGTTAACAGCTAACTAATTTATCTGCCACAGCCGGATTATAAAACGGGGCATTTGGCCTAGCAACTCAGTTCTATAGACTCGCTAACCATCCTGCACTGTGCTATACTACAGTTAGAAAACAAGTGATTATTTTAAAATATAGGAAGAAAAGGTAATTTTTTTTTTTTTTTTATTATAATTATTCCATTTCTCAAAGCATTTTTACTATTTGTTAGTTAAAACGTTTGCTATGATTCACGTTATAAGGTTTAGGGTTGGGTTTTGAAACCAACTGTTCGTTTATATTTTTCAGTTTTAACATCAAGAATAGTAAGCTTAAGCAAACGTTATGACATCTAACAAATAATTGGAAAAAAATGTATACTAATCGTTGTTCCAGTCTGTCATTTGATTGTGATTTTCAAATGCAATTACACACAAAATCGGTTAACTAAAAAATTTGACATTCTCACATTTGTTTGCTAATTTAATCAATCAATGTAGTTTAAAACGACACATGGCGTCTAATTTCTCATGGTTTTAGTCCGGTTCTGAGCCTGAAATTTCGGAATCATAATGCATTGCTGACTAGACTAGCGAAAAAGTCAATTTTTGAAAGTTGGAGTTATCCGCTTTTGATCGTGAACAGTTCTTATGATGGCATTACAAATCCAGTGTATAGGTTCCTAAGTAACGAAATCTTTTTCAGATGTCTTCATGTTTTTCAGTATTCCATAAATGGCCAGAATAGACCAGAATCTTTTGTAGAACTTCATCAAAATTAATTAATGAATAGTAGCTGAGATTTGTAGTTCAACATCCTAATGAGGTCGAATTCTCTTTCAGCAGATGTTGAAATTCTTGTTCACTTTTTCTTGCTGGTTCTGATTTCTGAATTTGTTTCCTACATTATCATTGGTTCTCTCTTCTCTATTTGGCTATTCCTTTCGTGCGAAAACATTTTTTTTTTAAACATAAAATTCTCTGCGCGAATAAGAACGTAGCCCTTCATCAACGCTAGATATGATGTTCGATATTATAAAACGTATAAATATTTATAATAACATAAATAGTAATCAATAAAACGTCGGTATAGAATAAAAATAAAAGCTATATCAATATGACATCATTTGATAAAGTAATATGCTGTTTAAAGATGAAATAAAACTAATACCATAACCCCTAAAGCGTATTGGGGTTCAATACTTTAATGTTTTCAAGTCAACGGTTGTGCAAGAAAATGGTTAGGCTATTCACTGTAAGCTGCCAGGTTTTCTCTCATATAAGGCAACCCGCTTTATAGAGGTTGATAAACCTCAGGAGGTTTCAACAGATTCGCTGTTGTTAACAGAGTAAATAATTAATCAACCTCAGCCGGTGTCGAACGCAATCTAGAGGTGATTAACGCTGATTCCTACCAAATGAGCAACCCTCAGCGTAAAGATAAGAGAAATTAAAATATAAATTATTAATGTTATAAATACACTAATAGTTGCCAAAAGTTCGCCAATTCACAGTCCATATTAATGTGACCACCAAGAAGATTATTTTCTATGTTGAAGAAATTGGTCCGGGTAGAGGTCACTGAATGAAATTCTCAAGTAATTTGAGAAAATCTTTATTGATAGCCAATGTTTCGACCTACGCTGTAGGTCTTCTTCAGGGCTATATGCAAAAGAAAAGGAGAAATAGATTATATAGAAATAGATTATATAGAAATAGATTATTTTCTATTTGTGTTTTCCTAATTTTTTTTATATGCTTTCGCGGGTCTTAATAAATTGCTTTTTTAAGTAATGGCAACACGGTTATATGTTTTTTAAAGTATTTTTTTTTTTTAGTAATGGCAGAATTGGTTTTAGTACAGCCATTTTGTTTTACGAGTACGGGGTGCATAATTTGTTTTTAAAATTTTTGTGGATATATTGTTTCTTTTTCATTAAATACAAGTCGGATTCGGTAAGTTTATTATTGATTTATTATTTGTATCATATATTTTAACTATTTTGATAGTTTTTTCATCAACATGTAAAATAGGGTGTACATAAATAGTAGGGTGACACCACAAAATATTAAAAAATAATAAAGATTTATTTTCGAAACTATTATTTTCAATTTCATATTATTATCAGATAACTAACTTACCCATAAAACTAATATTTAAACTCGATTTACATCATTACGCATACAAAAAGATAATGCAAATATGTAACAAGAACGAATCTATCCAGTGGTCACATTAATATGGCCAGGGACTGTAGTTACTATTATTGAACTTTAGCTGTTTCTAAACTCGGTTTGGCATTCATTAGTTCATCGTTACCTGTTTGAAGGTTGAATCTACGTTAATCGATCAATGCCAAATTATCGCGTAGAGCATATTAGGAATTCTGTTTTGAACTTTTTGAAGTCCTGAGCTGAGATCGATTTTAGCAGCCTGTTGTTGCCTAGAAACTATGTCTTGTTTTATTATTTTTAAAAAAAATATTTATAATCAACAGTTTTAGACTTCTTAAGTAAAAAATAAGCCCAACATACCCTAAAATTTCAAATCTTAAGTTTCACACGCATGCTACAAAGTACAAAATTACTCCACCGTCCGAGGACTTTATCGGAGAATACTACATTGGTTTCTTTAATATTTTATATCGAAGCTAGAAGAGACTTCGGAATGATAATTGGAACTTGCCATTTCTATCCACATTTTCTTCTAAAAATGAGAGCTCATTGGAGATTTAATATTCCTGTAGCTTCACCGTTTACAAAAAAGTGGAAAAGATGATTCATAAAGAGTTTATCAAATCAATATACCAAAGTTAAAAAAAAAAAAAAGGCAATCTAAATAAGTACTTTTGGTTCATTATAAAAGATCATCTTGAGCCTTGGGCCTACTCCGTTAATCTTTTTTCATTTCACTCTTTCCTCCATCTCCATCTTCTAATCGTGTGCTCTAAGCTTTCTTCCCTTACCTTATGTTCTGTCCAAGCTAAAATAATCTACTTGAACAGAAATAGTTTCTTTTTATCACTCCTAGTTTACATTAATCGATATTGGACAACCACGATGTTTTCGCTCCCCTGAACATTTAGAATTAATAAAGGTGATTTGTGAGAGATTGCGTTTAACCGTCAAGTTTCCTCCACCCACTTTACAGAGGCTGGGTCCCAATCCATCCGTGGTCATTAACATATTAAATAATTTATCTGCCACAACTGAATTTGAGCCTGTCCCCTCAGCATAGGATATGTAGAGGAAGTAATAAATCATTTTATAATAATCTAATTCGTTTTATTTATTTTTTCCCTTCGTTTTGATCACTAGGGACCACATGCCAATTCCAATTCCTTCTCATTTGTTGTTTTCTTCTTCTCCAATACTCTCTCGTAGTACCATGTCTTTTCTTTCTTTATTCCGACCACAAAGTGCCTGTTTTCTTATTGCTTGTACCCTGGGGTTAAGTTTAACACTATCTTTCTGAAGGCAGCTCTTTGTGCTACTGCTTCTACTTTTACATTGTGAATATAAAGAAGATGGCCTCGAGGCCTTCTACTATAGAACTTTATTGGAGTGTTACCAATGGGTAGTTTCTCCACAAGCTTTTTTTTTTTCATGTCATTGCAGATTTACTTGTTGTAATATTATTACAGTTGTAAATATCAATAAATTAATCTAAACAAAATATATTTTTTTTTAAAGAGAAAAGATAGGCCCTCGGCCGGGATTTGAACCCGGAACCTTTGTCTCACCGTGACATAGACCAATAATTATAAAAAAATTATAAATAGAAATATGACGTAAGTCAATAAGATCCTAAAATTAAATTAATGTTCAAAGAACTTCGTTCTAGTGTATTCATCGCAAAAATTGCGAGAGCACGAGGAGATGGGATCGGATGAGAGAAAAGATTTGTCCTTTGCCGGCAGGTGGCCTTGGGTAGCTCAAATGTTAGAGCAATGTCACGGTGAGACAAAGGTTCCGGGTTCAAATCCCGGCCAAGGGCCTATCTTTTCTCTTTAAAAATAAAAATATTTAAAACTCAAAAAAATTGACCAATAATTATAAAACAAATATAAACAAAATATATATTGTGAATTTCTAATTTTTTATTTAATTTCTCGGATCCAGCCTGTACTTAATTTCTTTTCCCAGAGATACTTAAAGATCTGTTTCAACTTGTCATCCATTCTGTATAAATATCCATATACATCAGTTTTCTTTTTCTAATCGTTTCTTTTACTTTTTAAGCGTTTTGATATATTTCATCATTCCTTCGTAATTACCAGGTTACTGTTCTTCTCGTCGAGTCAACCAGATTTTTTTTAATATCCTATGCCAGTTACCGGCTTGCACCGGTCATTTGTAACTAATACCAGCATATGAGTTCATCTTTTTATGAGAAATGCCAGCTAAAGGCATTATTTTTTTTTAAGCCTTGAATTGCTAATTTTATCTCGTTCTTATCAATCGATAAATATTTCTTTTAATTCAATTATTTTCTCATTACATTGAGGAAAATACTATAGGTATAGTTATAATTAAAGAAAAACATTTTACTGACACACTTTGCATATAAACGGTTGCTCGATGTAGGTTTAAAACAGCTTTAGATAGAGCTGAGTGCGCGGCCAAAATACTGTGGCTGTAGATGGCTATCTAATTGCTCCCTACTGGCTCTAGGCCAACTCGAGGGTTCCAGAACACCTGTTCTCCAGCCTTCTTCACTGTATCGGCTCTCTGGACAATATATCTACTCTGTCCCTGCAAGATTTATGAAAGCCCAAGTGTATATTTCTTTATTAACGTGTGAAAATATTGAGGGAGATATGAATGGATCCTAAAAAATATTTTTTCCCAGGCTTTATTACCCGCAACTTAAAATCAGGAACTACATCCATTAAATTACATTATTATAAAACTTTAAAGTATAATCATTTTCTTATTAATTTAAAATTAGTTTCTTGTTACATTAATTTTCTGCAGAAAAATGTGTTTTGTTATTTTACGAACACTTAGAGGTTTCCGGGGAAGTGCATCCGATTTCAATAAAACTATTCTAATGATAGTAGATCAAACAGGCATTCTTGCTAAAGCATTCTATGAACCAAGGAAAAATATATTATACATAATTTCAACTATGTTTGTATGTTTTATTTTTATTCAAAAACTATTTCTTGTTAACATGATGACATTCTACTGTTCGAAATATAACTAGATTTTGTTTTATCATTTTTAAAAAATAATTAAATAAAAAAAGGAATTTTTAAATTTTATATATTTAGGTAAATTAATTTCCATAAGTATAAATTAAAATATAATTCAAATACACAATTTATTATATAGTTATGGAAAATATATTACTTCATTAATTTATCTCACGAGCTTGTAAACATATCTTTGTTAATTGTGGATAAACTTTGTTCCCTCACGTTATTTTGTTTTCTAACTCATGCAATACAAATAGGTTATTTAAACTTGATAACCGCAGTAAAATCTAATTTTATTCATAATTTTACAAGTTTTGACTGAATCGTGCATATTTTTTAAGCAAACAAAATTGTTCTAATCCCTTCTCTGTTAACTTTACACTTCTATAGCTCCACAAACATACAGCCATTCTTTCTTCCTACACCTTATAGGCCTATAGATCTACAAAAGTCATATGTTTGATATAGAATAGTAGTTCCTTAAATGAGAAATAACCGCCACAAAATCGAGCGTTCTCTTCTCCAAAATCTTCCTGCCCAGCAATCAAAATTTACAAAAAATATCTACCTTCCAAAAACTATGTAAAAACGTTTACATGAAACAAAAAACGTATCTACATCATCCTACTAAGACCTATTTATTCATATGAAGCAAAATTTTCGCCAAAATCAGTCATAAATATACACAAGGCATAACTAGCACTATCCATGACTCTAATATTGTAATAAACTCTATGGTTTATTTCTAATCAATCTAAACACAGCGAAATGTAAATATTAATTAAATCATTAAGTAAAATCTTCCACGACAAACACGACACACAATTCACTCGTCAACATTTTTTCTTTACTTTTCCTTCTCTCTGATACATGGGCTTCCTAAGAGAAGATTAATAGTGCAATGTCCTAAAGGCCTATTCTGGAACAATTTATCACTTATCGAAAAACAATAAGTGTTTTTTTAATAATATAATAAGAAAAAATACGTAAAATCACGTCCCTCCTTCAGAATATAAAAATAAATAGAATAGAATACTGTTGCTATTACGGTTCTACCTGAGCGTGTATAATTGCTTGTTTGGTTTTGTGGTTCTGAAGGATGTACATATTTTTTCTTATTTTAAAACTGCTCTGAAATCAAGATCGAAGAACCCAAACGTGTATAGAGCTACGCATATTCCTAATGGTCTGTTAGAAATATAAGGACAGATAAAACGATATGGGTAATGTGAAAACTCATCACCATGTTTGATGATATATAAATCGTTAACGTTTCCTAGCATTAGGGCTGTAGCGTGTCCCAATTAAAGGTGATTAAGGCGTTTAATTCCAGTGACATGTACGTTGTCGTAATCCACAGGTGCTGGAAACGTTTGTTCTACTTTAGTGAAGTTATAAGTTTAATGCGAAACTTTAACTGCTTTAGTTTAAGATATTCTGTGTTATCTTCTCACGAGAACAACTTTGTTCCCATTTTGACCTATTGTACGACCTCGTTCTACAGAAGCAGTAATCGATTTATTAAACTCGGGTGTATTCTGATATCGGCAGATATAGTCATAATAGATATATTTTTGAGTAAGTTATAAATTTTAATCATAGCATTAAAATGTTACAGAAACAATAATATAAACATTAAATGTAAATAGGCAGTCATGAGGACTGCCTACAGAAGTAAAAATTCAAATATCTGTAAAAATTGTGCTATTTTCTGAATTTATAAATCAATTATAGTTTGAATTATTTACATTCCTAATTTGTGAATTTAAATGAAATGAACATTATTATGACTTACACATAAGTGACACTCCGTACAATAATTATATGCGTTTTCAAGTAGTTTATTCATTAATGAGAGCATATGATGATGGCACAAGCCCAATATGAAAAATAAGTAATTTAACAAAAATATTTATTAGTATATAGCTATATTATTTATACCTTGTATTTGTATTTACATAGATGTTATTGAACTTCATTTTCATTTTAGCATTATCATCATCGTTAACAGTACTTAGATTGTACATTTGTACTTTGAATCATTTCATATAACCAGACATTTAACTATTACAAATAAAATCTTTTAGGGGATATGAAAAGTTCAACAAGTTATTGATGTTTGACTTTATTATTAGTATAAACTGCTCAACTGTTAAACGAACTTTTGATATAATTATTCTTATGTCAATGAAATTCTAATCTTTAAAATAAGCTTGATTAAAACAAATTGTATAACTCATGTTCAGGCCGCTTGATGTAGCCAGTCTCCTGCAATAACTCAGAATAAATACATATTCACATGTCGGAAAATTGGAAGTTTTGTTAATTGGTACCTATAATTATCTAATTACCGAATTATAAACTTCACTATTAAATAAAATGAAAAAGAAAAATTGAGCATTAAACAGTAACTCAACAGTGCATCACTTCAAAAAAATTTTAAGGCAAAAAGGCATGCTGAAGCGAATCTAGAATGAAACAAATAATAAATACCATTAATAATGCTACAAATACTTGTATTTTTACAGATATGTAACTTTTTTTTGTTAACCTCTATAATATTAAACTATCCAAGTTGAGTATATCGTTGGAAAGCCGATGAAATGAGGTAGCTTTATTGATTTTCCCAAGTTCGTTGGTAGAAAACAGTCTGTAAGAATCAATGAAGTATTTCTGAGCATTATTCGATTTCACTTCTTTACTTTATTATGTTTGCTGCGATCGCTAGACAAACCAGCACTGTTCTACTATTTTCTATATAATAACATATTCAACCTAAATTTCAAAAACAGCAAGTTGAGAGATGTTGAGTTACATTAGATTTCGAACATTTATTGAAAAAAATATTCGAATATCGTTTAAAAAAAAAAAAACCTATAGATCTGTAAAATCAGATATTTGATTTAGAATAGTAGTTCCTTTAATGAGAAATAACCGTTTTACATAACCGTTTAGCTGACTTTGTAGAAACGCGACTACCAGGGCGGTTTTAGGAAAAATAGGTATTGATCAGATTTTTTCCTTAAGACAGATAATGGAGAAACAAAAGAATTCAATAAGATTGTATGAATCCTTTCATCGATTTTAAAGCGGCGTACGATTCCATTATCAGAAAGTAGCTTTATCTGGCAATGAAAGAAATTGGTATACCACCGAAGCTGACATGCTCTATGAAAGAGAGCCTTAATAAGATGGATGGGACATTAGTAGACAATGGGAAGCTGGACGCGGAAATATCCAATCGGATTAATAAGGCAAATACAGTCTACTACCAGATTTATAATAATGTTGTAGGAAAGCGGGAGGTAGGAAGGAACGTCAAAATCCAAGCCATTTTCAAGTTAGGGTACCCGCCGATACTGCTGTATGGAGCTGAAAGCTTGATACTGACGGAGAGACAGGAAAGCAGAGTAACCCCGTCGGAAATGAGATACTTGCGAAGAGTGACGGAAAAGACAAAAAGAGACTGTGCTCGCAACGAGAGGATTCGTCAGGAACTGCAGATTGCTTCGCTAAAAGAGCTCCTGGAAATCCAAGAACTGAAATGTTTTGGCCACGTGGTCAGGATGAATGATCACCGGGACCTTCTCAAGACGATGGACTACATGTCGGATGGAAAAAGACCTCGAGGATGCCCAAGGATGTCTTATCTCGATTACATCGAACGCCTCAGCAGAAAAAGAGGAAAAGATCTCCGACAGGCCAGAAACCTAGCAAGAGGCCGCGATAGATTCGGCTCCTGGCTCGACGCCTCCCTACGCTAAAAGGCACTATAGGGTGAAGCGAAAGAAAAAGAATTTATAATTATATGGAAGGAGGTATAAAACTTTATATTGTTGTTATGAATATTGTGAGAGATAGATTTTCTTAAGTATTTAAATAATTTTAGAATGTTTTGTCAGGTAGAAAGGGACGTAAGTTTTTCCAGGAGTTCGCTGTTAGGGCTCGGAGCGTAGTGACCACAGATAGGAGTTTCAAAGCCAGCCTGACAGCTTGTCCTAAACTTTTAACTACCTCCAGCTTCCAATTACTTCTCATTGCTTATCTTCTCTTTTGTTGATTTTTATTTATTATTAATAAAAATGTATTCAATTTTCATGACACATTTCATGGTGTGTACAATGCTTGAAATAAAAAACGTTCAAATTTACCCAGATAAATAACTTCTCTCTAGAGGTTTCTGATTTTATTTCTTTTGTAAAATAGTATTGATAATTAATATACTCAATAATCAGTCAATTTTATGAAGTATACGACGATTTAAACATGTATACGGAGGCACCTAGGAAAAATGACATTGCAAAGCCCAAGCTAGAATCTTGTATAAAGATGAGTTAAATAGAATGCTAACTGATTTGTTTTAAATCAAATTGCGCATGAAAGTTTATTGATCTATTGAAAATTATTGCATTGTTATACTCAAAGGATTTTCTTTATTAACTAAATCGAAGCGATAAGATTGGGTTGAATGAAATTTGTTCTTTTAAGAATCTGAATCGTAGATAAGAGAATAATATGGTGTTTAGATGAGAATCTATACCATTCTTGATGGTTTAGGCTTTGAGTGAATTCGTAGGTTTTGGGAAGGTCAGATGCTATAGGTTCACTAACAATATTATAATTAATATTGCTACTTAAACACTAGAAGCAGTTACATAAAATATATCCGATATGAAAAGAGCAATATACAATGTATTTAGCATGATGTTTTTATACATTTCATTTCATGGAATTTACAAATATATCAAATGCAACATAATTCTTTGAATCTATTACCTAATGTTTAATGATCGCATAAACTCTCATACCTACTATTTCTCCATTTATTGCTCCTTTTGCATTCATCTTGCACTAAAATCAATATCATTACAGGAACTTTTAACATAAATGTAATAATAAATTTCTGAACTAGAGTTTACGTAATAATAAAAGTCAGAATTTACGTCAATTTGGAAAGTTATAATCCACATACTTTACATCAAAATACTGTATCTATGCTTGCCTGAATTTTTGTTTCCATGACTTTTATGATATGGTCTGAATTTCTGAATTCTCCTGTAATACATGAATTTAAACAAGGTCGTATTTTATATTTGAGTGCTGAAAAAAATCCGTCTTATTTTTCACCAGCAGGATAAAACAAATTAGTATTTCTTTCCTATTCACGAGCAACTCGTGCTAATCTAGTATTGTTTCGGGCTAAACAAACAGCGAGCAGATCTGTGCATGAATAATTCTATCGCACTCTGGACATGGATACCTTATCATCACACCGGTCCTGTATCAGTCTCTAATCCAACAAATCTGCCATCCCAGCAAATTTATTATTAACCATACGCTACTCAATCCCGATGTATGTACATAAATAACGCTTAAAGTACAGTAATGTTTAATCTAGTTTGGCTTATTCCTCATACAACAATGATATCCGTATATATATATATATATATATATATATATATATATATATATATATATATATATATTATAATAAATATTATATATGTATATATATGTCGAAGAATTGAATTGTAGATAGCTGTCAGAAAAATTAAGCCTTTCCTAGGAAGAAGTCGTACAATTTTAAGTGTAATAAGATCATAACCAGATGACTTTCTGCGCGGTATTTTTTTTATACAAAATTCAACGTCTGAAGGATTGATTGGTGGGCGTGGTAAAGACAGAGGAAGTGGCGAAGTCAGAATTTGTTGGACGTGAGAACTGTGCTGTGGGTCAAGTAGGGCTTTTTGTGGTTGAAATACGAGAGGCAAATATGTCTGCTTTTTCTTTATCACTTCTGAGTTGTAAGATTTACGGGGGGACGTCTTTGTATTATGTTAATGCAGAATCTTTCTAGTTTGTTCCAATAGAGTATTATTACTTGTCTGTAAGCTAGTCAGATGAGTGTTGTAGATGTCATTTTTGTATTGCTGTACTCGTTTTCTTAATTTATTAGACAGCTGGTTTAGTAGTTGTTTGTCACTAGGATATCGATATCTTTTCCATTGGGTCAGTGCACGTCGCTATTCAATAATAAGGGACCTTATGTCGGGTGGTAAGTATTGTTTATGTCTGAATGTCTCATGCCTGTGAGATGATTGCCAAGCGGCAGTTTGTACAGTCTTTGTAAGCGTCTCAACAGCGTTGTCA
Source organism: Arma custos (assembly GCA_037127475.1). Classification (NCBI taxonomy): domain Eukaryota; kingdom Metazoa; phylum Arthropoda; class Insecta; order Hemiptera; family Pentatomidae; genus Arma; species Arma custos. The sequence continues at coordinate 11,803,366 of CM073764.1, forward strand.
ATGTCATCTGCAGTCTTCAAGCTTGTATTTAGCTTAATTTTGTCGTTTGTTATACGATGAAATTCACAAATCACTATGGGTACAGGAGTTAGCGTCAGTATATGATTTGTAGTGAGTACTTGTCTTGAGAGAGCTAGAACGATTGGGGAATGGTCAGATGAAAGATCGTTATCAACTCTTAAGTAGTGATGTAGAGTGCTTAGATTAGAAGTGATAAAGAAGTCAAGTAGTTCTGGTTGTCGGTTTGTGTCTGTTGGCCAGTATGTCGGTTCAGATGGTAGAAGGCAGTCATAATGAAGGTCCAAACAGGTATTAAAAAGAGCATTTCCTCTGGAATTTTGTGTCCTGTTGCCAAATCGGGGATGTTTGGCGTTGAAATCACCTCCGCATAAAAATTTGGGTCCTAAAGTGGAGAATATGTTGGTAAACATCTCCTTGGAAACTCGTAGCCTAGGGGGACAATATGCGCTAGCTATGGAAATACTGCAGTGATTAATTTCAACTGAAATCGCCGTTAATTGAATTCCGGGTAAGGCCGTCATTTGTAAAGGATGGTGATATAATGTACGTTTCACAATTACCGCAGAGCCACCACGGGTACCGCTTGGATGGTCAATTCGGAATACGACATATCTCTGTAAGTAAAATTTTATATTCTCAAAAAAATGGGTTTCGGTAAGTAGTGCTATGCCTATGTCATGTTCACGTAAGTATACGTCAAGTTCGTTTCTTCGATGTAGGACTCCATTTGAATTCCAAAGAAGGGGTTTTAAAGATTGGTTTAAGTGGAATTATGGACTGGCATTAGGAATGAGGAATGGCATTAGGTCTGGCAGAGGAATCCTGATCGATCGCCAGTCAGTTTAATCATTTATATGTGACTGTATACCATTCCCCTGATACCGTTTTAAGAATAAACATTCCCATGCGTTATGTTCCACAGATCGTTACTAACCGGAAATTCACTGTTCTAGCGATCCATCAGGTCACTGTATTATCTTATTGATCAGTTTCCGCATCGCCTTTACGGACAGGCACAGCAGATGTCCTCCAATTCTCCAATCCCTCAGACATAGACGCTGTTGTGGTTGTCCAACTGAGCCATTTGATCAGATAAGGGAGTTCTGAGGGTTAGGCGGGCGGAGTAGGGTAAAGCGGTGGATCCAGTAGCGATCCATCAAGTCTAAGACTGGGCAATTTACACAACCCCTATCGCGGATAATTGTACACTAAATCCTAGGCTTTTGGGCCCAGTGTGGCTTCTGGCTAGAGCCTGTGGTAACCATGGGGAGGAAGACGAAATAAAAGACAATCATCGTTAATCACTAAAACTTTTTAATTAATTTTTATTTATTGAAATTTAATACTGTATAAAATAATAATATATCAAGTAAATATAATGAAAGATATGTAATAGCTAGAGATAAAGTCAAGTAGAGAAAAAACCTACTGTAGTGAATAACAATTTTAACTTAAAAGGTCATGGGGCCATCCTCTGTTCTGATACCTCGGAGTTTAGGGAATAATATTTGACATGTTAGGAATTATTTCTGGTTAAATCAGCAAAAAATAGAACCTAAGGTCATTATGGATGACTTGATTCATAATAACGTAAGAATCATTCAAGTTTTACGAAGGATTTTGGATTGTAAGCAATACTAGAGGAATTCGATGGCTTAGTGGAGCCCAAAGATCTTTTCCGTAAGTCTAAATAAGTCTCATCATAGTCATTTATATGAGTCTTTGGTATTTAATTAAGAGCTTAGAGCATTTGTCTTATAAATGGGTGTTATCAACACATACAGGAAGTCATTGGTTTGCGATTTAACTGATTAAATAATGATTTATTATTTCTCCAAAATATACTTAGCTAATTGTGATTGGTTCAAATCCATCTGCGGCAGGTAAGTTATTCAATCTGTTAACGGCCAAGAAGTAAGGAACATTGAGGTTTTACGAAAGGTTTTGGATTGTAGGGATTGGATGCGAGAGGAATTAGATGGGTCAATGGAGCCCCATAGCTCTTAAAACTTCGTAAGTCCAGATCGGTCTTATGACTATCAAGTATATCAGTCGTTTTAATTGGAAGCTTTGGCCGTTTGTCTAGAAAGTGTCGAAGTAACCTGAAACGTCGAGCAATTTCTATTGTTTTCAGTCTAATATGGGAATTCCAAGTTAAAAGTTTATCCAGATGTAGTCTTAAATACCAGATCTGTACTACAGGAATTAGTGGGACATTATTAAACGATGCAGGAAGACGGGAAATCATTGATTTACGGTAGAAGGTAAAGCTAATTTGAATTCATAACATATAATAGACCTGTTTCATCAGCATACGTGGTAAACATTAGGATGGGTTGGTATATCAGCTGTAAAAACTGTGTAGAAGATGGGACAGAGAATACTGCCTTGAGGAACACCAGAAGATTAAGAAAAGAGTTATGAGTAGACATTATTATGGTGCTCGTGAATGACCAATAGGGTTGCATAATGAGAAAATATGTAAGGCGTAGGAATCTGCGGAGTAACTCTAAAACATAAAATCTAAAATTTTTTACAGAAATATGCATTTTGATTATTAAAGACCTGAAATAATTTTGTATAATAAAAAAAATGTTCATATTTCCTATAAATCAGTCTATGAAAAACACCGTAAATAAATACAAGGTTCTAGGTTATCGGTTTTCAGTTATATTTTAGTTATATCAGTCCTACAAAGGGAGTGGACCAAATGATCCGTGGTTGAGACGGCCTGTTTCAAATCGTTAAGCTAAGCTGATCTGCTTCAGGCTCTCGATAAAATTCTGGTATAGCTTTTATTGTTCATGTGAATCAATCAGTTTTATTGTAGTGATAATAATAAACTATATTCATGAAATAAATCTATAAAATATAATACGAATAAGACGTAAAGACTATGAACACAATTCATAAGAGCAGATTACTTTTCAAAGTAGAGCACAAGCCACTCATCTACTCCTTTGATGAAAATCCTTTTGGAAATCGAGTTTACAATGAGTTAATCAACAATTTCCTGCAACTCTTTAGCCTCTTTCTCCAATGAAATTATTAATTCACGAAAAGATATTTTAATATATTTAATACAATTTTAATAATTATTATAATAATCAATAATTCATAGATATTATTTTCAGAAAATAATATTTCATAGAATACAACAGATGTTTTCGTTGGTTTTATGGCCAAAATAAAATAAATCCCTATCGATTTAAAAAAGAATAAAAGATCGTTCTTCTGGTTTTGACATCTAAATCTGTTATATTTTTATGGAAATTTTCAATACCTTATTCTATTGTAGAATCTGAAAATTATTAAACATCCAATACGCAAATAAACGAAAATATATTTGAATGAACAACTACATAATTTGTTTACCTATGTTTGTTTTACGATAATTATGACAATAGGAACGATTGGGTCCCTCGAAAAGTGTACAAATCGGTTGTGTAAATAAACGCCTGATAAAGTGGGTATACAAACAGGACTAGAGCAAACACATCCATCGAATGCCCTCTTCCATCTGAGTTGCCCTGTTTTTCCGCAGTAGATTTGATATATTATAAATATATTTTTTTTTTGGATTACTGATGGTGGATATTAGGAGAAAATGTAAGAGGAATCAGTCTAGAAAATTTACAATAATCTTTAAAAACTCAATCAATCATTTTTTATCAGCAGTAAATTTTATTTACACATAATTTACTGTAATCCATATATATATATATACTAGTGCTGAAAGTTTGTCATTCTTTATTTTATGGTACGGTAATCCACATAAAGTGATTACAAAATATATTGCATTATTCCTAGGAGAATTTTGCTGTATAAATTCTAACAGTCCCAATCTCGGATTACGAGATTTATGATATATATACGAGATATCAAACAAATTAACATATATAACAGAGAATACATTTGAATACGTAGAGATATTTTAGTATCTGAGTTCAATGTCAAAGAAAAATGTAAATGAAAATATTATAGAGGTAAAATTGAAGGTACAAGTCCTTGATATGTTATGATTTCAAAACTAATTCCAGAAAAATTAAAAATAAAAATTTTCAAACCTAATAAACCATTTCATAACTCAAAAAAAACTAATTTTTCAATAGAAGTATTTGAAAGTTCCATTTGATATTTAAAAAATAAAAAGGTTGATATTGATACAGAAAAACATTTCTATTTTAATGATCCGTATTGAAATAAATTTATAAACCATTAGAAAATATTTAAAATCCTCAAACTTTTTTTATTTTAACTTTATTAAAAAAAAACATGTTTGAAGTGGAATATCACATAAGTCGTCTCTGAAATAAAAATCTTTAACCAATACAATTGTTACTGAAGACTTAAATGCCAATTTTCGAGTTATATATTTGTTCTTTTGAAGGAGCGATATATATTACATATACTTAAAAATAAAGTATTGCATAAATTATTTAAACCAATGAAATATGAGTAGTATAACCGTCTGAAAATGAAAAAGGCCATACTATACAAAATTGCGCTTGCTTGTAAAATTGTGAGGATCGTTAACAAGCGTTAATGAATCACGAATAAATAATAACGTCCAAGAAATCAATTCAAACATAAATGGCTACAGTGGGAGCACTATTTTTTTTTATCCAAGTATAATTAGGATAGGGATCTTTAACAAGTACCTGACACCGTACAGACTCGGGACCTCTGTTTAACGTCCTGTCCGAAGGACGCCATAATCAATGATTTTTTTTATTCCTTTAAAAAATCATATGGCTCCTGCCGAACTACAAACCCACGATCTTGAGCTTAGTAAGTTGTTTATAATTTTTATTCTTTATCCGATTGTCTTAGCTGCTAAAGTTTTATACTAAATTTTAAAAGGATTTATTCATTTGTGGCCCAGTTAAGGGCTTCCTGCTCTGATCCTCAACCGCAATAAATAAGAAGAAGCAGGCTTTTACACCTGCTCCCTTTGTTAGGGCGCTAATTCTCCTTCCCGTCGAGATATTTCCCAAACGAGAAGTAAGAGCCACCGTAATAAAGAAGCTTTTAGCTAGACCATTAGCGAGGGAAAAGGCGTTAATTTTCTCTTCGGTCTAAAAATAGCCCAGAACTAGAATAACCTCCTCTCATTCCGGATTCGAGAAATACATATTTCATATGGGCTGCCTTCCGATTATGAGGTTCCTGTTGATAAGAAAACCGCGTAGAGGATTCTAATATCTTATCAGAGAGCAGCTTAAGCCTCTCCTGTACGGCGGAAAGTTAAGATGAAAAACGATTCTGGAGTTGTCGTTCGGAAAGATAAACAACTTGGACGTTTTAATTATTTATCGCCCTAAATTCTCTAGATTCTTTAAGGAGGTTGCAGGTTATTTATTCAAGTCCAGAGGTCAAATGTGTTTCTAGGGATTTGTTGTATTTTTTAGCTACAGTACATGTTTTCTAGGTTTTTGTATAATAAGAATGTATGATCTACATTTAAGAACTTATCATTACAACAGGATCAATAAGGCATTGTTATATAATTATCATAAATTATAAGATTAATTAATTCATAGAGATGGTATTATAAAACACAAATCCCTTTAAACTATTTCACTATTAAAAATTGTATAATTATGTGGGAGAAAATGGTCCGGATCGAGGTGGAGGAAATATCAATATATATAAAAATATCCTGTCACGATGTTTGTCTATTGGCTAATCTCCGAAACTACTGGACTGATTTTAATGAAATTTTGAACAGATACGTAACATTGTCCAACTTAAAATATAGACAATATTTCATTTCGATTAACGACCGCGGAATGTTTTTTTCTAACCTGCTGTCATTTTTATAAGTTGTAAGGGCATGTCTCCGTAGTGAAAATCCAAGTTTGCATCCAAAAAAACGGATGGTAAAACTTTTGGCGGACGAAAACTCGTGAAATTTTCGGAGTTATTTTGGTTTTTGGCCTGCCTCTCCTAATCGGTGCGTTTTTGAAAAAAAACAACCTAATAGACCTTTTTTAAAGAAGATTTAATTTCCTACAATTTGAGCCCAACTTCAGCTCTGTAGTTCTAATAGAATCTGATTTCAGTCCTATCATGTATCAAATAACCGGAATCTTATCTAGCTATATATAGTACCACTACACAATCTTCGGTTGAAAATTGGTTCACCTATTATTGTTCTGATTAATTTGAATCTACCTAAATAATACAATGGTACATACGTTTGGGCATCAAACATATTACCGGAAATGTTATTGAAGCAGCCATGTTGACTGGAATCTTTAAAAGAGAAATCTTCCTGTAACCACGTATTCCATCAGAACCCATTGAATCACACTTGGCTTTTGCTATAACCACCAACAAGTCTCCAGGCCAGACAATGTCCATTTGCGGTTTGGACTTAGGAAACTCATGTTTCTCCCATGGGCAATTATATGTTGCATTCTCACGTGTTAGTAGACCATCTAATTTATTTGTATTAGCAAAGGATAGATTAACAAAAAATATCGATTAGCGCCCAATTAAATTAAAAATAAATATTTATAATTTAAAATAATATTACTAGCCATAAATAAAAATTATCCATTACATACCTCATTCATTAAACTAATGTTTATATCTTATCAGTTAAGAATTTAGTATATTATTTATTTATTTGACGCGAAACAGCCATGAAAGACTACGCGACTATGATGCAGGATTTTTTCTTTTTTGTTCTTCAGTCTTTTCTCGGTCCATCTTTTCCTCATGGTTTCACTAAAGGCCTTTTTTCTTTCTTCTGTCCAGGTTTTAGATGGACATTTTTTTCTTTCTGCCACTAGAACCGCATTTTTGAGGAATTTTTGGTATTCAGTTCTGTTTTCCAATAAATGTGGTGTAATGCTTGTTTTATTTGTTCTGTGCATCGTTGCCTGAATTTGTAGCCCATAATTTTGGTGAACATTTTTTTGTTTAGTCTCTCCTCGTTCATCCTCATCATGTGACCATAAAATCTGAGTCTTCTAACCCTCATTTCTGTTTCCAAGTCACTCATTTCAAAGTAAATTTCTTTGTTAGATTTCAGCCGGTATCCTTCTGGTGTTACTTTGGGCCCGTGGATTCTCCTAAGAATCCTTCTCTCTATTTTAAGAAGTTTGTCTAAACTGGGAAAGCACATAGTCTCTGTCCCGTACAATACAACTGGTTTTACCACTGTATTATTGTGCCTGATTTTGGCCTTTTTGGAGAGACATTTTTTATTATATATACTATTCGTTAAGTAGCATAAATTCTCCAAATTATTAATTCTGTACTGCATACTTTCCTTCTCAGACAAGTTTCTGCTTATTATCTCGCCCAGATATCATATACTATAGTTAAATATAAGAAGAATGAAACGTAAAATGAAAAATCAATATAATTCATTCATTATTTCTTTAAAATTAAAATTTTAGCGTAATATTTACGTATTATTTTTTAAAACTATTACAACAGCCACAGCAACGCGTGGCCGGGTTAGCTAGTATATTTATATATTATAATTATATACATTTTCGCTATGCTGGCAGAATTTATTTAATCTTTAGCAGCCGAGGATGGTTCATTTGGGATCTGGGTTTCTCTTGAAAATAACGAAGCCTCTATTAAGAGGGTATCCAAAATAGTTGAGAAATATGGCGATCCATGGCAAATTACCTCTCACTGTACAACCGTTGTCCAAGAAACAGAACAGACTCTACCACTTACTGAACCCAAGACCCCTCATGGGTTGTAGTGGTACAGGTTGTTTCTTTTCCTTATAACTTGCCTATTTATAGGTGCATCAAATCTTTAAGCTAACAGTCCTTTATGATAATACTCTATTATACCAATTGAGAACAGTTTAACGAGAAAAAGATTCTAATAACGATGAAAATGTTTACACTGCTCGTGAGAAAAAAAATATGGAAGGCGGCTAATAAATGGAAGTGGAATAAAAACCCAATCATTTTGTTGGTTTTCTTTGCCGATTTTGAGGTGAAAATGATACTTTTTGGTTGGGTGTCAAACGCATGTTACAGTATGGATTTCTTGTTCGAAAATAAGGCGTCGCCTTGAATTTTCGGTCCAAAAAGAAGAAGAGACCACTAGAGAATTTAGAAGATTGCACAACGCGGTATTACGGAGCTTAGACCCGGTTGATATTATTGAAGTAATTAAGAAGAGCTTTTAAAGTTGATTGGCTTAGTAACGAACGGATCTCTTAAAAGTCTACGAGTATCTGAGACATCTGACTGGGAAGCGTCTGAGTGGTAGACCGAGAAGTAGGTGGGAGGATTGCGTGCATACCTCGCCAAACTGTGTGTACTAAGCACTATTCAGACAAACATTCAACTACTCGCTCCTAAGTAGTGCTAAATCATTTACAACAGATAACATTAGTATTGAACGACAATACAAACAGTTGTTTATTTTTCCATGAAACTGTTTCCTTAGATATTCTAAAATGTTCTAAGTTGCCAACCCTGAACTGTGATGAAGTGAGGAGGTGTTGGCAGGATTGAGAAGATTAAGGGAGCCAGTCCCTGCTGATAAGGCCCTCCTAGAAGACAGCTGTCCAATCAAAGCCGAGGTAACTTCTCGATCCAGGCACAGGTGGAAATGAGCTCAGGTGATGCCCTCCGCAACCCTTCACTATCTCAAAATTGCTTAAAACTTAACAGGCGCTATATCGAGGATTCGGCTATTTCTTTATATTTAATAATTTATGGCATATTAAAAAAAAATCATATAAATAAAATGCATTCAGTTTGTTCTTTAAGTAAAGCAGGTTTGGTGTAATTAAATTTATATCTACTACTTTACATATCATGCATACTACTAGTCTTTGCGGAACACTTATAACTAAGGCCCGGATTTTTATGTTTTTGCATATTTTTTTTATGCTTTGTAAATCACGTTTGAAGTTTTTAAAATGTGTTTTGGGCCAAAAGCATTCGATTAGGGCAACTTTTATTTTGCATATTTGTGCATATTTGAAGGAAAATGCATATTTTTGCATATTTAATCGTTTTTGCATATTTTCATTGCATCTTGTTCTATTTTAGGTTTTATGTGTTGTCAGAAGTGTTCAGGTAATTTTTAAAAACGATGAATCAATAAAAAAATTTAATTCAATAACACGAAACAATTAATTATAATATTTCTTTTTCTAGGAACATTGGCCCTTCCCCTTCCTATGTTAAAATTCTTGGAATCTATTTCCACTCTTGGTTCTGCTGCTCTTCTATAACTAAAAATTGTGTTAGTTAGACTCGAAGTATCGCATCGTTAACATCACGAAAGTTAAGGCTAAAGCTAGTGAACTTGTAACCAAATATTTACGCGAATTCCTTGACGAAACTTTCTTAGTGATTCGGGCGTTTTACTTTGTAACAGTTGTGATATGTCGACATCCCGAAGATCGTTAGTAACGCAGCATATCGAAACAACGAAATATAAAGAAGACCTTCAAAGAATAAAACAATTCATTCAGACATTTATTTCTACATCATTTACATCACCTTCGACTTCCAGTAAGTCACAATTTTTCAATGATTTGACTCGTGCTTTTATAAGCGCAGATATTCCAATTTATAAGATCAATAATTCTGAATTAAAAGAGTTTTTTGAAAGGTATACCGGACTCAAAATGCTAGACAAAAGCACTATTCGAAAAAATTATCTCCCTGATATTTACCAGGAGACCATGAATAAAATACGCAACCAATTAAAGACGTACCAATTTGGGTGTCCATAGATGAGACGACTGATTCTCTGGGAAGGTACATGGCCAATGTTATTGTCGGAAAGCTGTCAGAAGACTTATCAAAACCCTTTCTTCTAAACATGAAGTTGCTGGACAAATGTCACCACGAAACCATAGCTAGATTTTTTAATGATTCCATGACTTTTCTCTAGCCGAATGGAACTCTACACGAAAAAGTTTTTTATTCACAACTGACGCTGCTCCGTACATGGTTAAGGCTGCAAAGTCATTGAAAATATTCTACCCTAAAATGATTCACTTGACTTGCCTTGCCCCTGCATTTCATAAGGTCGCGGAAACTGTCAGAAATAAATTTGAAGATGTAGACTTGCTGATTTCGAATGTCAAAAATTTGTTTCTCAAAGCGCCAAGTCGGATAAAATTATTGAAAGAAAATTACCCATAATTAAATTTACCACCGGAACCAATAATCACAAGATGGGGAACCTGGCTAGATGTATCCCACAATTACTATCAACATTTTGATAAGATCTTTCCAAATTAGATGATACAGCGTTGGCAATATCAAGAGCAAATAAATTAATGAAAAAAACAACACGTTTTCGAAAACAGCTGTGGGCTAAAACAGTTACGATCCATTTGCGATATTGTAGAAGGAAACTTTGGAGAAAAAGATATGCCATTCAGCCCTAGTGAAGCATCATGTTTTAAAAGAGCTCCTGGTACATCAGTCGACGTGGAAAGATCATTTAGTAGGTACAAAAAACATTGCGACCTGATCGTCAGAGCTTCACATTCGATAATCTAAGGATGTACACAATTTCAAATATTAATTTGTAAGAGGAATAAGCGTTTTTTAACTATTTTTTATATTATAAGGGTGTAATATTAGAAATTAAAAAGTACGTAATACATTTTTTATTTTGCATTTTTATTAGGTTTTCCCCCAATATCCCCAAAATAAATGCATATTATATGTACATATTTAAGGATTTTTATTGCATATAAATCCGGGCCCTACTTATAACATAACAGAAGAGAAATAATTTTTTATGTATTTTTCTTTGTTTTGTTTCTTTTCTATTCCTATAATTGGGGAGATATTAATGCCACCATATTTCATATGATGTTGTTCAATGATTGAATTGAAGCCTCCATTATCCGAGTTTCTGTATTAACGAAGTGAATTGAAAAAAAAAATGAGTGCTACCCCCGAAAGCTTTTTTAAAATTACTCGTTCCCATCCTTTAATTAACGGTATGAACGTAATTAATAGGTTTTGAAGCGATGGGCCATTATTTTCGTAATAAGAAAAATCTAAGGAGAAATTGTACCTCAGTGATTTAATGTTTTAGTGTTGTAAGTTTAATTTTTTTTTTTACGGTTTTTCGGTGGTACATTTTGTGTAATATGTTTTACGCGAGGGTAATAATTTAATTAAAATTAGAAAAATAGATGTTTTAGACCAGGAACGAGAAAGACCACGTCTACAGTGGATTGATGACATTCTCCCACTTTTCAATTATTTTTTGTGATCAAAGACAACTTGTTTTAAATGTTTTGTATAAACTTCGCTAATAGGTATATTTGAACACATATATTTTTCTAACCTTTCGTCTTATTTATACTGAGTGTGACGAAGAACACCGTCCAGCTGTATGTGGCACGTTAATCTTTCTCATCTGATTAAAAATATAAGGATGGTTGATTATAAATCGTTTATTTTTATACACGCCTAGAATTATTTTTACCATAGACCTCAATTTACCCTTTATATTAAAATAATAATTACTCTCACGGAAACAGGCGTTTAGCTTCGTAGTTAAGGTTTTAAAAAGAAATATTTGTTTGGGTACTTAGAGGTTGTTAAGGAAACAAAATCCAAATAGCTTCGTTGAAATAATTTAGTGTCTACTTACACGAAATTCCCACTGGCTTTTCAACAACAACGAAATATGAAGAGGGTGTTCTGTAACATCTATATTAATAGATTTAATTAATTTTTATATTAATTAATATTAATTTAATAGATAATTAAATAGATTTAATACAAATGGAGAAAGAAATATTAATATGCGTGCGCTCGTGTCTATTTGTTTCCTTATAAAGCGCATTGTTTGATCAAACGCAACTTTTGTTATATTTTCTTTCTACTGCATTTATAACCGGTTGTACCCATGTATCACACCGAAATTCACAAAGCAAATATGATTTATATTCGCACCAACATATATATGATTGATATTTTAAATAATATTTACAGGTAATATAATGTGGCAAAACGAATGAAAATAGTAATGGTCTTAAGCAAGTTTAGTGCTTATAGGCCCTCATAATATTGTGAGGGTGGCAAAGAAAACTACAAATGACAAGGAGAAGTACAACATGAATAACATCAGTATTGATGTTTTAAGTTATTATTAGTGTCAATTTCACATCTATTTAAAAACCTTTTAGTTAAATATTATTATATCGAAGAAATTCAAATATTACTACCGTAAAACGGGGTGAATAGAAACAATTTTCAACTTTGGTTTGAAATTTTCCATATTTGTAGTTGTTTTAGATACACAATTTTTTGACCAAACACAGGTCTCTGTTAGACCTATTTGTTTATAGTATTTAAGTTCTTTAATTTTATTTCATTTTAAAGAAAAAAAATTAAAACATGGTGTTTTTTTCACCCCCCAAATGGGGGTCAATAGAAACAGTACTTCGATTTCATATTTTTTTCTATTGAAACGAATCGAGGGTGAATCGAAGCAGTTAAATATGATATTTTTAATTTGTAAATGGATAAATACAAATTTATTTCTCAACGTAATGATTTATTTCAGTACATAACTGTAAGTAAAGAAATTGAATAGGTAGACAATTGCCGTATTTAACAAGATTAAATTATGATTAATAAATTGTGAAATCGGACAGGTCATCTTTGAAAAATATCATGCCTTTGAATCGAGAGATAAAGCTGCCTGACCACCATGGTTCTTCATATTGAGACCTCTTTTCAAGTGTCGATATATAATACTATAATGCAAACCATGTTTCTCAGCAGACTTCCGAAGACTTAGTCCCTTCTGTATGTCAGAAAGTGCATTTTCGATTGTTTTTGGATCATGCTTTTTGTAGCCCCCTCCAACCACCAGTTTGTATTTTCTTGGCATTTTACAGCGTCCTGATATGTCAAATAAGAGTCTAACATAAATATATAACACACAATATGTATTTATAGTATAAATGTGATTTAGTATTAAATTTTTCTTGTGGGGTGAATAGAAACACTAAAAATTATGTGTTTCTATTCACCCCTTAAATTCTGAAAACCTAACTTAAAAACATGAATAACTTTTGAAATAATATTGTTAAAGTTAAAGCTTAAAGTGAACCTTAATCTTTTATACGAATAATTAAACTATGCTTTGTACAGCTATTTACTTTGAAGAACACTACGTATTATGACCTACCTGGAAATCAAAGTGGATAAAAAAACAAAAAAATTGTGTGGTAAAATTCAACAAGACTTACAAACAGGAACCTGTGCTGCTAACCATACAAACCATTATTTCCCTTTCAGCCTAAAGTATAGCAACTTAAAAAAAAATAATAGTTACCACAATTTACCTGTAGTTATGTAGGAAATAAATTATACATAAAAAAATGAAGTTTCGTTTCTATTCACCCCACTGTTTATATTCACCCCGGTTTACGGTACATGATTCCAAAGTGAGAAATGCGCAAGATTTGTTGCGCGGAAAAAAGTTACTCTTAGCGTTATTGTTTCACATGATTTTACTCCCCATATTCTTTTCATACCACGGGCCTTATATCGTTTCTTAAAGAGTAAACTCCAATTATTGTATTTTTTTTTTAAATCCGTATTTAATACCTACTTTTTTTTATGCCAGCAGGAAAACGAGACTGGCTATACGATCCACAGAGGAGGCGGGGACTGGAACGATGTGATCCTCCCTGCAATACCCAGCGAACAGTTCACCCAAAGCATGTACTACCTGATCAAGAATCTTGAACCCGCAAGCCAATACGAAGCAAAAGTTCAGGCCAAGAACAGGTTTGGATGGAACGAGTTGTCAGAAACATTCCTCTTCTCTACCAAAGGAGCTGGTAAGTATCGCATCCATTAATTTTAGTTCCAGCTCTTTTTCATAGCTGAAGATTAGAAAGTAGTCCCTTGCGCATTAGCTGTACGCATCATGGACTGCTAGGAAATAACGGTCATACTCATTTCTTGTGATTGGAAACGACCTTTTCTTTCAAATCAATCGGATCTGTAATAAAAATTTCAATTTTTCATACTAATTTTTGTAATTTCAATATTTAAGGTCATGATACTTTTGTGTTTTGTCATGACGGATGCAGAGTATAAAGGATTTATTACCATAGTAAAATTTAGTAAGTTGCATATTTTACCTTTTTTTTAATTAATTTATAGACGATGAGATATGTATATTTGTCCAATAAAAGAAATGAATATGGCTATCAATAATACCTCACAAAAAGCATCCATTACTCCCATTGCAGTTTGATGAAATATTTATCAAGCCGTTTATTTATTCGTTTTTTAGTAATGTAATAAAAAATACATACATAATTTAATATAATCTTAACATACTATTTTTATTGCTACCTACGGCTTCTCTCTCTTAGACACCTGGGAAGGGCTGGTTGGGAAACAAGGTATAGTCGAGGGCAAATAAATCCAAAACATCCTCATATCAAAAACAAAATACTACTATATTAAAAAAAATAAAATAAATATACACTCAACAACTAATAATCATATTGATACTGGGATTAATAACTACAATATAATACCCCGTTTATTTAGTGATCGAGTTATTACAACCAAAAAATACGAAAAATAATTAATTGTCATAATTGATTGGTTTTATCATCTAATGAATCTACTATTTGGCTACATTCAGAATCTTGTCAGATACAATAAAAAAAAAGAGATTCACAACTTGAAAGTTCATCTTTCTTCCGGTCGAACCCCGACACTCCCCAGTAGTACCAATCTTCCGATTCTGACTTATTGGGAGAAATCCGCTCTTTAAAAAGGTTAATTAGCGCAAACGTAAACATGTTAACCCTAGCGGACACATTTGCCAGATTTAATTCAGAACTTGGGCGTGTGAACTGATTGGGTTGCAACATCTCGATCATTGACGAGTTCCTTAAAAATACTATTTCTTAGTCTAATTATAAATTTCATTTTTAGTTCATTACATTATATTTTTCTTGAATCGATATGCACCCCTAATTATTTGTAGATCACCCTTCCATATTAAAAATAAGTTTTCTTTTTAAATAACTTATTTTTTAATTATCATGTAAGAATGTCCCATATTTCAAGTCTTTCTAGTGCGACTTTGCCTTACATAGGTAAATACATGACTCTTTAAGGGTCGTAGAGGAAGTTCTGAGCCTGATTGCTAGCTGACTCCTTGTATTAATATCCAACGAGGGACAGGAAGTAGTTCCTTATCAGCCACTAAACCTTTCATGAGTTCAAGTTGTAGAGTTTCTTTTTCTTTTCTATCAAATAAACTTAATATACTAGCGTTTTCCGGACAATTCACTTGAGAAAAGTTTTTAAGCACAGATTGCCAAGTCCCATTCCTCAAATCGTTCTCTAGTTCAGAAAGTTTTAGCAAGTTCAGAATAAGTCGCCAGAAGTGCTCAACGGCTAAAGCTTCTGACTCACCCATATCCACTAAGTCTCGATATCACGTTTTTTTTTTGTTTCTTTGTTTAAAACTGAATTCACGTTAATTATATCGTTGTTTTAAAAACATGTTAGCTTTCTTTGATTAAAGCATTGCATTAAAGTGTAAAAGTAGAAGTTCATATTACAGTATAATTCTAGACTAAAAAATCAATAAACAGTGCTTTTTAAGAGGTATTAATTGAATTGTACGAAAAATTAATTGTTATTTAATTGACTATAGCAGCATATTATATCAACATTATCATAAGCATGGTTGTATATTCCACCCTTACCTAGCTACTATGTTATACCACCATACAAATAAATTCAATCCATCTTATTTTATTTATAACCATTTATATTTTATGTAAAAATAATTTTTATCACACTTTCGTTTATATTTCATTCACAATCAATCTATGCTATTTTTCGTGAACTCCAAATAACTATAATAGCTTGCTTATGAATGTTATTTATTTGCTTTTAATCATGCACTCTTATTAATTTTATTTTATTTTAATAGCATTGCTCTTTTGGTAAATGTTGTCAGAAAGTTATGTTATAGAAACTATAGTAGCGGACACGAAACTAGGTTAGTTGACATTTTTTTGTTACTTATTTCTTTAGTCAATAATGAAATATGTTGCGGAACGAAATTTTGCTTTGCTGCAATTTATCAGACCCGCCTATTTACGTGTCTGCTACTATAGAAAGCATGGTGCGATCCTCCTTACTGCCCTGGCATATTGTAAAATTGCTAAGGTCTGTAAATATTATGGGTTCTTTGATTTATTATTTCTGACTGTACCCGGCGATAAATTCTATTTTTGTAAGTCGGGAATTGCTATAGGGAATCGCATAAAAAATCACCAATCTTCATTTTAGCCAACTCAGAAGCTTAGATGCAAAATAATCGTACAAATACATTTTTTTTAAACGTGAATACGTCTTTAAAATTTGCTTCAATAATAGGTAGAAATTATAAAAACAAAACAATGATAACAAAATCAGGGGATAGAGTTTGGTGTTGCAGCTACATATCTATCATCTCCATCCAAAATTCAATTAGAGCACTGGATAGCTAAAAGAACAAATAATTCATTACGGTAAGTGATGACTGTGAAGTATTGCGCGCGATGGAGGTTTAAGCACCTCTATTTTGAGGTCATTTTGCTGCGTATCGAGATTTCCAATCAGTGTAACTTTTGACTCCGAGAAGCTAAGACGTTAGTTTTGGTTTCTATCGTCAGCTGTCATCAAAAAATAGTTTAAAATAGTGACTGTGAATATGTGTTAGAATAAAAAAATATATTATCAAAAGTCGAATCCTAATCCGAATCGTATACGGTTGGAAAGGGCTCCTCAAGAGCGATCGAATGGTAACAATTAAACACCAAATGATCTATGATAATAAAGATGTTCCGATTTCGTTGATTTACAATATTACAGTAATCGCTCATTTGTTTTATAAAATTATTTGATAGCATGCTCGTGTGCAACAAGATTATATCTGCTAATGATCCATACTTTTGGGATTTTGATATAACTGGACATTACTAAAATAGGAAACTATAATGATTTGGATTCCTAACTGTTCTGTCAACTAAACTGATATTTGATAAATAGTCACAAGCTTTTAGCCAAAAAGTGTTTACATATAATCTCAATTCACTCAATCGACATAATTTGTTAACACTTGAAGAGCAGGTATGAGATTAGGATCTTACTAACTCAATAAAATGAACTATCACTTTTCATTTACTCCATGATGAAGCTATTCAATGCAGAGGTTAATATCTGACCGTCATGAGTTTGGATGAAAATGTAAACTAAGGATTATAATTATTGTTTTGGCTTTTGTACAAGATTTAATCTTTCTTTTCATTCATTACTGTATCATCTTACCTTTATGACTTTGATACTTCTTCTTTTAAATAATTACCTTACCAGATAATAAGACAGTTCAGGGAATAAGGCTTTGGTCTGATACCCAGTCTAGGTTTGAGTTTGGGCTGAACAAAAATTTATTTTACATTATTTAAGAATAATACATTGGTGGGCTCCTATGTTACCTAAACATGATTGAAATTGGGTCTGGGCTTATCTATTCTACTTTCAATTCAACCTATCAAATCTAATTTTTTTATAATGTAATCGAGAAATTATAATTATTTATCAAGTTTAGGCTGTCTATTTTTTTTTTCATACCATTACATTTTGTTTCATTACTGTCAGAAATAAAAATTGAAAGCCCATACTTTAGTTTTTAAAAAGTGAGACAGCATTTACCGAAATCTTTTGGTTGGATGTCTGTTTATGTAACCAGTAAATGTTTTTCTTAGGTGGATATGAATCTCCTTCTCAACCCGCTGTTTTGTCAGGTTAGTTTCCCATCATCACTTCATCATCATCATTTATTCATTTACTATTTCATTTGCATGTAAATTTTCTTAAGCAGGGCTGCACGATACCATTTAATTCTATGTTGAATACCTTTTCTGTGAATGCAACCCAGCTTCTTTAATAGTTATAAACATTGCTAGATTATATAATATAACATTTTTATATTTATATTAAAATTGATGCAATGTCTACAATGTCAACATATAGTGTTACAGTTATTAAAAATAATTCTAATAAATGTTTATAATTATAAAATATTTCATTTGCCTACAAACAAGAAAAATGAGCGTCACCATGACATTTGTACTTTATAAGTAGTTAAATCTTTATTTGATATCTAATTGCTTACTACTTGTTTCAGAAAATATTTAGGTAGTTAGCTCTTGAAAATTAGCACAATAAATAGGTTTAAAATTTCACTATGATCCTGGATTAATTTTTTTAAAGTGTTTTCTATTTCATTTCGATAAAATATTCATATAATTTTTAATGATTAAAATGGACATGGTAATAACAATAATAGTAATCTTAATCAATATTATTATTATAATATGGTACTATAATTGAGGCTATAATAATCGGTTTCTAATTTATAATTAGTATTAAATTACATAAATATTGCTTTCTTACTTAAATCCTGAGTCTGAAAAACATTTCTTCAATTATTTAAATATTATGGACTCTTACAATATTAATTTATCATTATCCAAAAACAATAGATTGAAGTAAAAGAGATCAAGTGTCATTTTTTTGAACAGCAAGTTTTTTTAAATGCCGGTTTTTCAACTAAATTTTTTCAATTTATTAATATTTTAACTAATTGATTTGAACTAACATTTCTGGTGCATTTTTTTATTTTGTAATGTGTCTAAGATTGATGTGACAGCCTGATTTTTGTCTAACCTAATTGCAATAAAAAATGTTTAATTTACTTAAGATGTAGCAACATTGATAAGTAAACTATTTTCTTGTTGTGAGTTAATTTATGATCTTGAGGGTAATATGACTCAAAGTAAATATATTTAGATGAGTCTGAATGACCTAAACCAGAAATAAACTCCCTTAACTTGTGATCAATGTTCAAATTTTAATTTTTAAAAGAACTATTTTAAATAAATATAATCATATTGTATAAATTAACAATACTACAAGTATTTCCTGATATGCATTAAACGGTTTTATTCATTTACATTGTTCAGTCTGAAGTAAATATTTCACAAAATTATCAAATTATGTAATGTTTATATTATTTATTTAATATTTATATATTTGAATAAAGGATTCTTACTTTGTCTATCAATTTCTAAATTTATATTCACAACTTCTTTTTCTACATTACGGGGTGTTATCCCATTGTTAGAAAACACATCTTATTTTGTGATGTTGTTACAATATTAATGCATATCTATAAAACTCATATTTGTCATTCTTATTGTATCTTAACAAAATTGAATGTTAACAATGTATGTTCATTCTCTGTGACAATGAGAATCTGTGACATAAAAAGGAAAAAGTTGTTAGCATATCATTTTTTTTTTTTGTTTTTTGAAGATATGATAAATATGAATTTTATTGATCTGAAGAATTTGTATAACAACAGAAAAAACAAAATATATTTCCTGTCAATTAGGGATTCCTACATTTTAGGGGATTTCCCCAATCACCAGTAAAGAAAAAATTAAAAATGTTGTAGATATCAATAATGAAATTGATAATTGAGAGAATTGGTAATTGATAATATCCTTGATTCTTAATTCAAGTAGGTAGCTAATACAAACATTTACACATTATTTTTTTTTATGTTGAAGAAATTGGTCCGGGTAGAGGTCACTGAATGAATTTCTCGTGTAATTTGAGAAAATTTTTATTGATAGCCAACGTTTCGACCTACATTGTAGGTCTTCTTCAGGGCTGTGGGGGGGAGGGGCTGGGGGGGTCCTCTTTGGCTATGAAACACATACAGATTTTTTTTTTAATTTTTAAATGAATTATAAAGAAATACAAATTATATATATATTTTTTTTTTTACAAAATAAGATAGTTTCCTCCCATCCCAAAATGTAAAAAAAGAAGTTGTGAATGTCAATTTAGTAATACAACATTTGTCTTAATGCGTAGTGTTATGAAGTAATGTAATTAAAAAATAAATGTAATTAATACTTCTACAGAAACTACATTTTCAAGCAGTAAATATATGTGGAAATTAATGCAAATATTTTGATTAATAATAGGTTTTATCCATCTATATATTTTTTGTGTATTCTTACACACAAACACACACATATATATACATATATATATATATATATATATATATATATATATATATATATATATATATATATATATATACATATAAGTCTGCATATATTACTTAATTAATATTTATTATTAATATTATATTATTATTAATAATATATTATATTATTATTATATTATATTATTAATATTTATTAGTAAGAAGATACATGAAAATCAAAATATATATCCAAATAATGAAAATAATTGCAAAATATATATCTAAATAATGAAAATAATTGCAAAATATATATCTAAATAATGAAAATAATTGCAAAATATATTCCATTTGACATCAAAACAGTAATAATAAAAATTATAAGTTTAATATTTTTCTGGTTTTAAAAATCAAACCCCATTCTTTACTGTTGATAAGTTTTTATTCAAAGCTTTTTATTTCTTCTCTCTCAGCATTTTATCTTAAACTGAAAAACATTTAAGTAATTCATACATACATCCATGCACACAAAAAAAATATATATATGCTTATACTTATTTTTAATCAAAACATTTGCATTAATCCTCAACTACAAAATAATGAACTTAAATATTTAATTTTTTTAATTTAAATTTAAATTTGATTTTAAATATTTTTGTTACATCAAAAAAGATGTTTGGAAAAATGTCTAAATAAAATCTTTCAAAATAAACTGGATATTGTATGAAAATATGGTTTCACTAAAATAGAGCCAAAAACTCAAAAAGAAACACTATTATTTATTATAATGCAATTGGGAAAAACCACAATGCAAAACCTTATGTTTCAAAAAATACACCTACTTACCAATCGACGTTTCACCTATTCAGGCATTATCAAGACACCAAAATCAAAAAGGGGTTATGTGAATCGCATCTCTTGTTGTTGAGTTGTATGTTGAACGTCTTGGTGGTGGGGTTCTGTCTCATGTTTGGAGCCTGTTTGGGCTGTTGATCGTTGGGATGTATTGCACCTTTTTCTTCGAGATACGATTCACATAATCCCTTTTTGATTTTGGTGTCTTGATAATGCCTGAATAGGCGAAACGTCGACTGGTAAGTAGGTGTATTTTTTGAAACATAAGGCTTTGCATTGTGGTTTTTCCCAATTGCATTATAATAAAATATGGTTTCTTTCAGTAAGAATAAATAAAATAATAAATAGGACTGTGCAAACAGTTGTAATCATTTTTTTTTTACTTGTTTTTCAGCTGATCCTGATTTTCGAGATCTAGGAGTTAGGTCAATAAATGGAAACGCCCAAACTGCCTCCTCAGCTGTTCTGGTTATCATTCTTGCATTTCTTGGATTTATCAGGATATAAAGCTTCAAGGAGGTAAATATGAACTCCAAACAATTAATCATAATTAATTTAACTGTTATTAACTTGCTTTAGTGATGCATGCTAAATTACGACTCTCACAACAGAAATGACACTAATATGAATCTTACCAACTGGAGTTTTGGAAATACATTTTTTATAGCTATTTCCCTGATGTAAAATATCTAATTAGGATTAAGACTTTAGGAGTTGATTGCTTAAAAACATAAATAAATTCTTCTTTTCTTCCTTTACTGAGTGCTAGGAGGGGCCTAGTCCATCGCTAGACTTTATCAGTAACCAGAGCAGCCCTTCACTGCCTTTACCTATCTGGCTCAGATCCTCCTTGATATCCTCTAACCACACGAGTCCATCATTTTCTTGCTTCCCCATGCCATCCATTTATTAACCTTGATGACAATATTGGCTTATCCATTTACACTATTTTACTAGACCTGTTTTTTCAATTTCCATTCTGCATATCTTCTTCTTTTGCTATTGGAACAAGAGGATATAACTGTCCTTAGCCTGCTCAAACATAGCCAACCATCCAATTATTTTCTGAGCATGGATGATGCTTACCCTCAACAGCATGACTTCAGGCTAATATCAGAACTTCATTACCTTTTTACTGAAGTGCTACTATATATACATCTATATATAAGTTAACTGAGTTGACCAAAAATTATATATAAGAAAAGAAAGGATTTAGATAGTAGCACAATGATTGTTGGAAATATTTGACTCTATTGAAGCAGTAGCCTGCCTTGTAACAATAGTAGCATTGTTTACATGCTGAAGTAGGATTAAGACAAAGAGCCAAAGTAGTTATATTGTTTATTCAGGAGAAAATTATGTAATCATCGCCTGACCATTTTAATTTGGTTAGCTTTTACTGCTTTTCATGTAATCAGGATATGTATATTCATTTATGTGTAACGGGAATCTAACAAGTTTTTATCCTCTGAATTAAAAAACTTTTCTAAATTGACTTAATTCAGGAAACATATTTACCTATTTTAATACATTTTAATAATTTATTGTTTCTCAGATTTTATTTTGGAGCATGGCAGATTCCTTCTATACGTTTCCTGTTACATCAAGGTGCTCCACAACTAAGACTGAAGCTCAGATTCATGTTGCTTTTCTCTCTCTACAGAAAAAAAAATCAATATTCTTTGTCATCTTTTTCTTACTATAGTTAACAAACTATCTATCAAAAAACTGTAAATGTGTATTAACTTGTGAAAAATTTCTAAAACTGGCATTAAAATTGAATTGGGCATTTTAAGAAGTATGAAAATGTATATAGGATGATACTAAAATAAAAAAAGTAATAATAATTTTTTTTAACTTGCTTTATTTGACATATTGTTAGCTTAGATTTAGAAGTGAAGGGGAGATACAAATTAGTAGGGACCTTCTCTACCATTAAGGGATCCCTATAGTTTTGTTAACTCCAAAATATATAATTTCTTCTCATTTCATTTAATGTTTATTTATATGCATATTTCATTCAATTAATTTTAAGTGAAATGTGTGATTGCTGTAATAAAGCTCTATGTAAATAGCATTTTCCTATGGTGAACACATTAGTCAAGTTTGCCTGTTAATCGTAGGTAATTTTTAAGGTTTTGTGAGAAGATATTAATTTTATAAAAATATGAAATATCTTCAGATAGATTATTTCCCTCATTTGTTATATTTCCTATATTGTAAATGTTATTTTGTTTTGTGTTTTGTGTCATCTTCATTTAAAAAATATCAACAATTTCAATGTTAATCCCATCAACTCCTGATGTGATTAAACAATATCTGATACTTCTTTTATTCAATTTTCCGACATTCATACAATGGTGAGATGATTAAATACTCTAAGATATGGTTAACTTCCATTGAACATTCCATTGTAATAAACTATATAAAAACAAACCCAAGAAAAAGCATTATTCTTCAATCCGTATCCAATATTATTAAATTAATTTAATCGCACACCCTACATAACCATGGGATACGATTACATTTTAAAACATCAATGTGATTCATAAGTACTAAAAGAATATATATGTATAAATATACAACTGCTGAATATTTCATAATATGTAGCAGTTTATGTCATAATTTATAATGTTTAAGTGTAAATAAGTAATTTTATATCCATCATTATACCTTAAGAATTATATAGAGATAAAAAAAACCAAAAACTATATTTTTAAGAGAAAAATATGTTTTAACTACCCTAATGTTAAATATTGTAAAATTTTATTTGCGCCTATTTCTGATAAAAAATAAATAGTATGCCATTGTGTATAGGATTCATGAGATATTTTATGCTTTGTGTGTTCTTCTTTAAAAAAAAAATACTTTGCAAGCCGAGCTTCAGATCTATTGTAAGTTTTGATGTCTATTTGATAAATGTAATGTGTGTTAAGTATATTGTTAAATACAATATTAGATGTGGTCAATAGTAAATATTTTCCATCTGATGCATTAAATGTACACTTATTTATATGTGATTTATTTTGTAAATGTATGAAGACTAATAAAGTACATGTCTATTAGATATCCCATTACTACTCTATAAAATCCCTTTTTTCATTCTCATTCATAACTTAAATCAGTACAACAAAAAATATTAAAAATTGCTCCAGAGTGCTCTTAAATCGGTAGCTCTATGTAAAACTGAGTATATGCTGAGTTAGTGATAACATCACATCATTGTTATTATGTTATTAAATATTGATTATTGTTTGATTTTATTTTTGTTACTATTTTGTAATTGCTTGCATTTCAATTATCAGTTAAGATTTTGCAACAGAATCGGTATGTTAAAATTGTCTGATTTAAGTCAAAATAATTTTTAACGTCATAGGAATTGAAATGTCTTCATGAAAGTCATACTAACAGAAGTTAAACGAGACATAGCGACTTTCATAGAATTTTTTTACCAGCTACATCAATGGCTTTCAAATAAAGGGATATTTACAATAAAAAGTAATGCAATTGTGACCATTTGTCTTAAGGGAATATTGTTCGAATGGACTTACGTGATATTTTGAAATTACTATTAGAGGAGTACAATAGTGCTCATACTTTTGGATCTTCTAATCGCAGATTTACAATATATACTTCCAAAATTTATGATGCTACAAATGAGTGATTTTCCACTGCATCTTTCAAATTTTCTTTACTCTAAATCTCGTGACTTGTAGCATTGAATGATTTGTGAGATGCATGAGTATAATGGTACGTAGAAAGGAATAGCATCTATATTGATATTTAAATTAATTAAATCATTGTGTGTCCATCATTATTATTATTAGAATGTGAAAGAGGTTTTAAGGTTTGTCCAAAGCATATAAAATGATGTATAGATTAATAATATTAATTGAAAAACAATTTGAATCATAAAAATGTATTTTTTCCATCCAATTTTATTTTATTATTTATTTTTTTATTTTATTAATTAAGTTTACTTAATTCTGATTTTTACTTTAGTAAAATACAGTGAGTTTGGTTAGAAGTTACAAAAATAATGAAACATTGTAATGTCAACACTGTAAACATGAAACATTGTCATTTTTTTTTGGATTAATTTATTGATATCTACAACTGCATTAATATTACAACAAGTACATTTGCTAATATGAACAAATGACATGAAAACAAAAAAATACTTGTGGAGAAACTAAAAATTATTTTGACCTAAAACCTGGCCAAAAATATATTGGCACTTTTTTCTTGTCGAAAGGGTTTCAAATTACTAAAAACGTATTTCGGAAACGATAAAGTGAAAGTTACACTCATACACTTACTTTTCTAGTTTGCTCCAGCAGAAATGCATTCATGAGCGGGTATAAAAAATTTAAATATAATTATTGATTTATTTATTATATTATAACTTAATATTAATAAAAAACATTTATTCAAGTAGTATTGTTAGTAATAGAGTTAAATTATACTTGGAATAAAATTATTCCAAAGCTTCCTTCGAAGTAGGCTTTCTTTTTCTTTTGGCATTAGTATGTCTAATACTACTCAAAAATGGATCTGAGGTTAGTAAAAGTCTATTTATTACGTCTTCATCACACTCTGTCCTGGAAAACTTCCCCGCAAAATTTTCTCGATATTATAGAAAATGCTTTTTCCGTGCTTCTGCAGCAATCCCATCAACAGGAGCCCGTGCTTCAGATAATTGTCCAATCGGCAACATAGCATGCGAAACTATTGTTGGAGCATGCATTAATATTTTATGAACAGTTGGCGACATAGATTGCCATGCATATAATTTAGTATAATGCTTTGCTGTGTACGTCCCAAATTTTTCGACATGTATATCGAATCCCGAAGATATCGCCTCTAATATTATTCTGAACCTTTGAATTGATTCGAGATCGATTCCCGTTATAGAGCTGCTGCATTCTCGTCACTTATTCCCGTCATTGGTATTACCATACCCCACAAGTTTTAGTAAGGTCCGTGCCGGATAACAATCTTGCTTGGCTTTTTGCACATATTAATAAGAGGGATATACATCTTTGTTGGCCTGCTGTATAACCTCATACTGATTCGTGGACAAGTTGGCTTCCACAAATATGTTAATTCATCAACAGATACATTATTTCTTAGATCCATTGTTTTTTGCCGCTTCGAGCGTTCACTCGATTCTCAAGCCCTTTTGTACAGGTATGATGTTTCGCGGTAGGTAATAAAACTTAGAAGAGCATTTTAGAAGAGCGTTTTCCAAGAAACGCTCCTCTGTGTAATTGCTCGCAAACCATTTCCGTTTATAAACAATTTTAAAACTATTGATGGAGCTTGTGACAACTTTCCAGAACGGCACTTTGTAATTTCTATTAATTTTTGCTCTAAATCTTTAAGTTTTGCATCAAGGAATTTCTTTGTGCTTCCTCTTATTAGCTCGTGTAGTTATTTTAGAGTCATAGGCATAACTGTACCTTCAGAATCAACCTAAAACAAAAACCTAAATGAAATTACCGAAAAATAATATAACAGCTCTTCTCACATTTTTTAAAAATTTTTGTGGAACTGGGGGGAAACTTTTGTCATAGTAGATCAAAATAGACAATCCTACCTATCATATGACATAGAGTTCATAGAGTACAAATGAGTACACAGTTACTTTATACATATGTTTATATTTAAAATTCTGCAAAAGGCATTTAATTTCACTAGAGTTTTTAGAATGGTAAAAAAAGATAAAATACTTATCGAAATCACTCAAATTTTTGCTAAAATATAGAGTAAATACCTTGATGAAGCATATCCATGGTGGGTTTTTTTGCTGTAAAATCACTTTAAACATAAAAAACCCAATTGAACTGTGTTAGAATGCGGGACCACCGAGAGCGCCAACTGATCGTACCTAGAGAGTGCTGTGAACTGACTGTTATTACAGCTTTCTGGTAAAGCTAATTGGGGTGAGGATTCGGCTAAATGACGTCATATATAACTACCTGCTTAGGGTCCCAACCCAAGCCCTTAACAATGAAGTTTGCATTTTTGATTTTTGGCCAGCTTTTGGGCTCGAATACCTCTCTGTGCATCGGTAGCACTCCAATAAAGTACTATAGTAGAAGGTCTCGAGGCCATCTTCTTTTCAGACGCCTCTGAGGGTTATCAGGAATAGTATGGAAAGCAAGTTGAGAGACTAGCGGATTCAAGTGTGTATGGAGCTTGTCATGGAATGATAGGTATCTAGTTTGGGCCAAATCAGCTACATATGGGATATTAAGATCACGATGGATGAGTTTGTTTGTAAAATAATAAGGTGCATTGAGGATTTTACGAAGGATTTTGGATTGTAAGGATTAGGTGCGAGATGAATTGGATGGTTTAGTAGATCCCCAAAGCTCAACTCCGTATGTCCAAATAGGTCTGATACATGACAGTTACCAGACCTATTTGGACATAAATGAGTCTTTTGTAATTAATTGGGAGCTTAGAACGTTTGTCCAGTAAATGTTGGAGTAGCCGAAAACGTCGAGCAGTTTCTTGTCTTTTCAGTATTGTATGAGGATGCAATGAAGGTAAAATCAAAAATATGGCCATGAGTCAAAACAAAATCAAAATATGGAAAATTCTTGAAAAAAGCTTGTATGTAAGCAAAAGATAACTTATATAATTCAAAGGTATTATTTTGTGGGTAAACAATCATACATATTTCAATGGATCAGTCGTATAACCGACCACCTGGCAACGAGGGTGAGCTGGACGATGAACGGCCTCAGTCGGATTGGCGGCGCCTTTTGGGGCCTCAGGTACCCAGTCAGCATAACAATCTACAAAGGAGTCACCCTGGGTATCCTGAGGTATGCGTCCCCTTTTTGGAACAGCAACCTCTCACAGCGGCAAAGAAGAAAGCTGGCAACGGCGCAGAGAACGGCTCTGCTGCGAGTGACCAGGGCGTAAAGGACATCACACGAGGCGGTGCAGATCCTGGCAGGAGGTATGTCTGTATACTTCCTCTGGAAGAAGATGCTATAAAGTATGAAGAGAAGAAAAGAGGCTTGGCAGCTCTTCTGGAACGAATATAAGTGGGGATCTTGGAAAATCTGAATAAATGGACGGAGGAGCTCAGGAAGGACTCACTGATGGCGTGGAATCAACGATGGGTTACAAGCGAAAAAGGAAGTACATTGAGGAAGTACTTCCCCACCGTTGACGTGAGAATAGAAGTCAAGTGGGTCCTCCCTGACTATTGGTTGTCGCAGATCCTCACCGGACATGGGGGCTTCCGATGGAAGCTAAGCCAGCACGGATACGACCTGGACCCCAACTGCCCCAGCTGTGGAGTTCCGGAAACTGCAGAGCATGTAGTAGCATCATGCAAGGCATATGACGCCCTGCGCGCGAGGTTGTCCAGGAAAACCGGCATATATAGGATAACGGAGGACGTGAAGTATGAGAACTACACAAGCTTCAGGAAGTTGATATATGGATGGAAGGAGCCGATAGGTCCGGCCCACTTTATGATCACCAGGAGAGGGCCGGACGAGCTATAGACCGCAGTGATTGGTAGACAGTGGTGGATGAGGTCCAAGTTCTTGTAGGACGGTAGCGCCAAGGAGGAGTAGTAATAGTATATTGATCTGCAAGGAGAATTTTTATTTTCTATTTTAAAAAATAGAACGTAAGAATTTGATTATATCATGTTTAGTCCTAAAAGTAGATACATGCGAATCGTGTGAAGTCATCCAGAAAAGATAAAGACAACGATATATTAACGGTAAAATGATCTATTTGGGACAAAATACCAATATTTTGAGCTCTTCTTAATTTCTTCTCATTGCAGGTTACACGATGGTCAATTTGTCTGTTTCTGAAGTAATTTAAAGCTCGTACATTGACTGCCGCTTGATCTGTTAAATGTCCACGTGATTTTAAAAATTAATAATAAACCAAATCAAGCCTCTTGAAGTTTACAAACAGAAACCACTTGGAACTTTTGTTCTAATAATCAGCACTACCAATGGACTTAGCACTCTTTGTTGGTATTTTCATTTAACGTCATATTAAGCTGCTATGGCTAAGCGGGCGATGCTTCAGGGGGAGTCCTAAATTTCACCTGTCTATTTATAATAAGAATACGGATCTTTAATGAGTACAGGCTCGGGACCCACATTTTATGTCATTTGCGGAGAACGGCATAACCAAGGATTTTTCCTCCATATTAAAAATCCTAGGACCACCTTCCGGGCTTCGAGTCCACGGTCTTGGGCATAGTAGATTATCTAGCTAACCACTATATCAAAGGTTGCTCTAGCCAATAGTAGATTATCTAGCTAACCACTATATCACAGGTTGCTCTAGCCAATAGTAGATTATCTAGCTAACCACTATATCACAGGTTGCTCTAGCCAATAGTAGATTATCTAGCTAACCACTATATCACAGGTTGCTCTAGCCAATAGTAGATTATCTAGCTAACCACTATATCACAGGTTGCTCTAGCCAATAGTAGATTATCTAGCTAACCACTATATCACAGGTTGCTCTAGCCAATAGTAGATTATCTAGCTAACCACTATATCACAGGTTGCTCTAGCCAATAGTAGATTATCTAGCTAACCACTATATCACAGGTTGCTCTAGCCAATAGTAGATTATCTAGCTAACCACTATATCACAGGTTGCTCTAGCCAATAGTAGATTATCTAGCTAACCACTATATCACAGGTTGCTCTAGCCAATAGTAGATTATCTAGCTAACCACTATATCACAGGTTGCTCTAGCCAATAGTAGATTATCTAGCTAACCACTATATCACAGGTTGCTCTAGCCAATAGTAGATTATCTAGCTAACCACTATATCACAGGTTGCTCTAGCCAATAGTAGATTATCTAGCTAACCACTATATCACAGGTTGCTCTAGCCAATAGTAGATTATCTAGCTAACCACTATATCACAGGTTGCTCTAGCCAATAGTAGATTATCTAGCTAACCACTATATCACAGGTTGCTCTAGCCAATAGTAGATTATCTAGCTAACCACTATATCACAGGTTGCTCTAGCCAATAGTAGATTATCTAGCTAACCACTATATCACAGGTTGCTCTAGCCAATAGTAGATTATCTAGCTAACCACTATATCACAGGTTGCTCTAGCCAATAGTAGATTATCTAGCTAACCACTATATCACAGGTTGCTCTAGCCAATAGTAGATTATCTAGCTAACCACTATATCACAGGTTGCTCTAGCCAATAGTAGATTATCTAGCTAACCACTATATCACAGGTTGCTCTAGCCAATAGTAGATTATCTAGCTAACCACTATATCACAGGTTGCTCTAGCCAATAGTAGATTATCTAGCTAACCACTATATCACAGGTTGCTCTAGCCAATAGTAGATTATCTAGCTAACCACTATATCACAGGTTGCTCTAGCCAATAGTAGATTATCTAGCTAACCACTATATCACAGGTTGCTCTAGCCAATATTATAAATATTCGAGATAAAGTGTTTTATTTGTTTACTTATTTCACATTGAGTTGTGAACTGTGAAATTAGACTTGAGGTGTTATTATTTATTGAATTACAATTATTTAAAAGACAGTAATGTTTATTTATATATATTTTACAATTCCTTTGAATTTTCAATGCATTATCCTTTTATATATTGCTTTACATTGCATTTTCAGTTGTTTGTTGTTTGTTCATTTAACGTCACTTTATGCTGCTATGGCTAATCGGACGATGCTACAGTGGGAGCTCTAAATTTTGCCTATCTAGGTTTAATTAGGATAGGGATTTTTAACGAGTACCTGACATCGTACAGGCTCGGGACCCCCGTTTAACGTCCCTTCCGAAGGACGGTGTAACTAAGGATTTTTTACTCCCTTTAAAAAATCCTAGGGTCACCTGCCGAGCTACGAACCCGCGATCTTGGGTTTAGTAGTTTCAGTTAGCACAGTTAGCATTTTCAGTTGTAAAAATGTATTATGTCTATTAAAAATATAAGCAATTGTTTATGAAATTTTATATATTGTAGAAAATCATAGACGTTGATGACTTTAGTGTCTCACTACTTTAAACACAAGCATCAATCCAGAATCTTTTCTTATGAAATCATTCTCATTATATGAGTAATACAAGGAAGCCATGCATTATCATATATTGTTTTAAGTAATAAATATTTGAAAATGTGTATATTCAACAAATGGCCAATATAGTTCGTTCATTCAGGCTCAACTTCCCACAAACCGTTGGAATGAAGGTCTTTACTTATGTATGCCGGTAGAAGGAGACTGATGTCGGGGGAGAAAACCCTTGCCAAATCCGAAACTCCGTTTTAGGATCACGAAGGATACGCTTTTCCCGAACGCTTCTTGACAAACTGTCGAATACATTTCCATTGAATCACAATCAACTTCGGCTTCCTCATTCTCACCTGAGACACACTCCTCCTGATCGTATCTGCTCCTTTTCTCCGAATTGAAGAAAATGGAAAATAAAAGAGATGTTAAAAAAGAAGCGAAACCTCACCCGCAATCAGGAGGACATTCATATTCTGGAAGGGGGAAAGGCTATATGCGGCCCTCGATTGCACGCCTATCGTATAAATTACTGAGCAATTGATAGAGATAGGAATAAATGACCACGTTTTCAATCTTTTATTTCTCTTCTATTGGATATCATTCATACCTCCAATTAAAAAAAATATTTAGACTTATTGCATGAATATGTGATATAAATATATAATTCTTTATAACAGAAATAAAATAATGAAAAAAAATTCATTTAATTATAAAAGCAAATTGAAAGTCATTAACATTTAATTTTGGCAAAATTAATAATAATAATAAATTCTTTATTTATTCTGGGACAAGTCCCTTTAGAATAACAATGCAGGCATTAATATATAAGCTAATATGTATTAGAGTGTAATGTAATTACGTTTAATTAATTAACATATTGAATTAACCGATGAGAAATAATTAATGAATACAAAATTGCGAATTACCTCCGATAACAATATTTAAGGAATAAAACAAAAACAATAAGATAACAAATAGGGAGAGACAATTGATAGGTAGGTACCTATGTATGCAAATTATAATGTCAAGCAAAAAAAAACAAAGCATATAATAAAATAAAAATAGAAATAATATCAACTAAGATAAATTGTTTTATAAAATATCTGACTGGATGAGTGAACCGTCAATTATATAAATAAAACACACTTATATATAAATAAAAGCACATCATTCATTCATCAATTAGAAAATTTTAATCTGGAAACGGAAAATATTATTTCAGATTTTTTGGGAATCGTAAGAATATAAGATGATTGAATATAGGGGATTCGAAGGTTGAAAGGTTATTGTAACGACGAATGTAAGAAGGTATAGGGTTCCAAAAGGACGCAGATCGAATAAGGAAAGCTCTGCCAAAAGCTGCTGTTCGGTGGGATTCTGTATTTAGGTCTGAGAGCCGTTCTAGGTGTTACGGGAGTGGACCGTGGTTTTGAATTGAAGGAGATCGGAAATGTATGATGGCCGGCGGGATTGAATAACTTGATAAAGATAGGAAGCTAGGAAGTAGGCAGAAGGGTAAAGCCACTTCAACTCTTCGTGATATCGGCGTCTCTCGGAAACCCAAAGATGAAACGAACGAAAGAATTGATCAACCGTTTTAGTTTTGCATCGCGATATTCAGTGACTTCTCCATGCACTGTACAGTACCAAAGGCAGCCCAAAGGAGGGAAAACCAAGGAAGTAACTAGTCTATGTGTTTCGAATGGTAACAGGTGACAAAGATAAATCAGGTGCATTATGGTGGAGAAGGTACGACGGGAGATTTCAGAGATATAATAGGTTGGGGAAAAAGAAATCCATTATTTTCTCGGTATATGGCTGTAGTGATCGATATCTCGTAAAGTATCGATCAAATCAAAGGACCGCACTAAGCGGTTTTCCAAGGAGTGGGAAATACTGAGTTTTGTAATGAGAAATTGTAGATATGATATATTACGGGCATCAAGACTAGGAGGCAGACTTTGACAGCTTTAAAGGAATGTTGTCATTGGAGGGGTATTTCAGAATGGTGTTCGTCATATGATACATGGGAGAAAAAGAAGTTTTCAAGGTTAGTTTATATGTTCAAATTCGTCAGCTGATTAGGATTTAGGAAAAATATTGGATACGAAGTGGTTATTGAGATCGTCCGGTGTGACTGGAAATGAACTGAGTTAACCGGATACTGGTGGTAATGATTGTTGGAGTATTTTCCATTTGGGTTTGGAATCGGTTGCATTGGAGAGGATGGAATGAATACGACGGTATTTTGCATGACATTCTGCAGATTGAGTTTCATTCCGAAGGAATTTGAAACATGCATAGTCTGCTGATAGACGTGTGTGACGACATTTTTTCCTTGGTGCTTCTCTTTTCTTCATCATGTCTTTGATTTCAGGAGTTAGCCAAGGTGCAGTTGGATGGCGTAAGGTTCTGTTTTTTAAAGGAGCATGGATATTTAATATAGATTGAAGATTTGAGGTCAAAGTGGAAACCTCGTGATCGATGGAACTATAGGAGTAGATGAGGTCGCAGTTAATGGAACTTAAGTTGGAATGAAGAGATTCGTAGGAAAGGAAGTCCAAGCTGTAATAGGACACAGTTTTGGGGGTAAAGGATTTGACATGTAGGTCATACGAAATTTGGATGAAATTGTGTGATGAAAGAAACAGAACAGGATGTTAGGACGACGAGGGAATTTTAACATGTGAATCAGGGGCATAAAGGTCGAACCAGGTATCCGAAAATTGTGTGTGATAGGAAGGAATGGGTAGGGAACGATGTAAAGTTTGAGGGAAAATATTAGGTTTGTGAAAAAGGATTTATTTCTGGAATTCGAAAGCATATTAATGTTAAAGTCGCCACATATAATTATATTGGAGTAGGTAGGGATCAGTTGGAAAAGGGAGGAAGTGGCTGTCGAATGGAACATGTGGAGGTCCGGTACTCTACGGCATATAGAAGAGGAGAGGAGAAAGTTAATATTTCAACAAATATGTATTCTAGGTGAGTTGGGTAGAGGGTTTAGCTTCAAGACTTTGGGAGACATATTATCTAACGCCACCTACCCAGTGGTGGGATCTATCATAACTTATGAGAGAATAGTTAGGAAGGGATACTTGGGAGGAAGGAATGGAAGGTTTGAGGTATTGTGTGTTAAAATATTCAAGTTAAGTATTTTAAATAAAAACGTTTAATTATTTTGTATGTAATTAATAATAAATAGTACAAACATGTACAAAATAAACAGGTATAGTAAAACAAAACCTAAATTTTTATATATTTTATTTGAAAAGAAAAGATATAGCCAGGATTCTTTTCAAATAAAATATTTTTAAAAATTGTATCATGTAACAATAAAATAAATTATACTAATTTTTTTATTATTGATATTATTATTTTTTTGTCCTTAGCATTACTGTTATAAAAGAGTTTGTTGTGTTTGGGCCGAAAGTGATTTTTTGTTTTCCTTAATTCAATTGTTAACTAAATTCTGTGTAGAATTTACATGAAAATCTAAGAAGATTAAGAATGTATTTAAAAATATATGTACTTGTTTAACCCATTTACGGCCAAGGCTAGAATAAGTTCAAAGTTTTGATTTTTTTTCCAAAGAGATATTGTTAGGGTAGTTTAATTAAAATAAATTTTAATTAACCAATGTTTCAAACAAGGAATCTGATAATTTAATTGTAGCAGCCCTTATTTGGCTGAATTTAACATTTAAATCTTAGTACTCATTAGTGTTGAAATATAACCTACTGTACTATTATTTTTCAATGGGTTAAAAAACACATAAATTAAAAAATTTATTTAAAAAAATATTTTCAATAATTACAAACCTTAAATAATAAGCTGGTGTAACAAAATAGAAAAATATTTGAATTTATAAAAATAAAAAAATTGTTAAATTAATGTTGCATTTATGCAACAGGCCGTAAATGGGTTAACTATGTTGGTATATATTTAAAACGAAAATAGGTTAAGGAAAGCTCTTGGTTCTCTAGCTAGAACCAGGGAACAATGGCAATCTGCTTCGCCCTCCAACGAAAAAAAAGTATGGCATATAAGGCGTTAAGATATTGCGCAAGATGAAGAAGACGTAAAATTGAACCTTTTTGAATTTTTATAATTAATATTATTATAAGTCTTTGAGGTTGATGCCAAAATGTTTTAAAGTTTGTCCTTGCGCTTTGTTGATTGTAGAACTAATGGCTTTGACTCATCATGTGGTCATGATGCCAGATAAAAGGAGCTATTATAAATATTTTTATGTCTTAACCTGTTAACGGGGTAATTCCCTTTTTAATTACACAGCATATAACGGGCGTGAGCTCTTTCACAACGACGCGCGACAGTACGTCACGCCCGGAGAACGTAATTTCATATATTTTTTATTTTTTATTTATTCTTAAAATAAATGAAAAGACTATGAAATATATACGTTTTTTCTCTCTCTCTCTCTCTCTATATATATATATATATATATATATATATATATATATATATATAGAGAGAGAGAGAGAGAGAGAGAGAGCACAAAGGAAAATACAAAATTACGTTTGACGTATTTATTCGTTCCGCTCGATTAACAGGTTAAGCATTGTAAAATATATTATTGAACAGTTAATTAAACTTTTTTATTTTAGAATAATTTATTGATATTTACAACTGTAATTATATTACATCAAGTAAATCTGCTGTACGAACAAAGGACATGAAAAAAAAAACACTTGTGGAGAAACTACCCACACTCCAATAAAGTTCTGTAGTACAAGGTCTCGAGGCCATCTAATTAAACGCAATGAATAAATATTCAAAACTTAAATTGTTTATCTATTGTACCTAAGAAAATGTCAAAACTTTGTGAAGGTTCAGTTCTAACTGTTGTTCAAGCAAATAATATTCATTGATGAGTATAATAA
The DNA here is from genome assembly GCA_037127475.1 of Arma custos. Classification (NCBI taxonomy): domain Eukaryota; kingdom Metazoa; phylum Arthropoda; class Insecta; order Hemiptera; family Pentatomidae; genus Arma; species Arma custos. The sequence goes on from CM073764.1 coordinate 11,839,291, forward strand.
ATAAATATAAGTATAACCGCTATCGGATATCGTAGTTATAAAGCAATGCATGAGGTTTGTAGTGCAGGCGTTATCCAAAACAGTAAGATAAATTCGATAAGCAAATATTCCTAATATTTATTATAAAATCGTTAACAGTCAAGTAATAACTTTGTGTATGAGCTGAACAAATATTTAATTTATTCATAATTTGTTCCACCGAAAATTATTATTGTATGAGATGAAAATAGTTGACTGGATGATCTAATGTAAAGAAGATAGTTGGGGGGTGCAGTCAATAAGAACACAGAATAAGTAATGAACTTATATTATGTGCCGACGTTTCGACCTACAGTGTAGGTCATCTTCAGGGCTAACAGAGAAACAAACAGAACAAAAAATATAAAAATGTACAGTAACAATAATATGGTGACAAGTAATGTAGAAAAATAAAATAGTGGCAGATATGAAGATAGAAGATAACGAATATTAAAAAAGTGCCAGATTATAATAAAATAAAGATATAGACAGATTTAAAAAAATTAATGATAATGAAAAGGAATTAAAATAGTGGCAGATATAATAAAATTAAGATAAAGACAAATATAACAAAATTATTGAAATAATGACAGATATAATTATTGAAATAGTGACAGATAAAATAAAATTAAGATAAAGACAGATATAACAAAATTATTGATAATGAAAAGAAAATGAAAATAATGACAGATATAATAAAGTAAGACAGATGTAATAAAATAAAAGAAAATGAGCAGAAATGATAAATTATAAATAACGCATATAAAATAAAAATAGAAAATAAATGTACAGAATGGATAGTACAGTACAAAATAATAATATAAAGGAAAATCAAAAGGAGGAGTTAAACAAAAGAAACCAAAATGAGGATATTTACATATACAGAAAGGTTGGAATATGAAGAATAAAGAAAAACTAGTAAAATAAAGGTATAAAATGTATGATAACGGATAACGTCGGCACATAATATAAGTTCATTACTTATTCTGTGTTCTTATTGACTGCACCCCCCAACTATCTCCTTTACACGAAAATTATTATTCTTGATCATAATGGTAAAGCTATTTTAAATATTAATCGTTTCGGGTACTGGACTTAATTTATACTTATCCTGTGAAGTATAAAGTATTCCACGGATCCTGTGAAGTAACCTATCATCATTCAGTCAGTACATTTCAATCCGCAAAAAACAACTATAGAATATTCTTAGTAAAAAAAAACAACTATAGAATATTATAATTGAAATGTACTGACTGAATGATGATAGGTTACTTCACAGGATCCGTGGAATACTTTATACTTCACAGGATAAGTATAAATTAAGTCCAGTACCCGAAACGATTAATATTTAAAATAGCTTTACCATTATATTACAAAATTTAACATTATACAATTTTTCCATATATATATATATATATATATATATATATATATATATATATATATATATATATATATATATATATATATATAAAAACATCAATCTTTTTCTGCTGATACGAAATATTTAAGAAGATTGATGTTTTATATATATGGAAAAATTTTATGTTTTTTTTTATTTTTTATTTTATTTTTTTTATTTGAATTTATTTAACGTCGCTTCAACTTCTGAGGCCATTAGCGACGACTGCTCTTATTTTATTTCATTGATTAAGTTTGTTTGCTTCAGGTACATCAGAGTCCTCTGCAGCTCGTTATCATTTTTGAAAAGTTGGCACATTTCAATTTTTTCTAATTATTAAATATTTCTTGTATTCAAATAGATGCTTGACTGTAATTTGAACATTGTTGCAGCTTTGGCAGGTTGGTTGGTACTGCCCTAAAAGTAGGTGGAGATGTGTCAGCTTAGTATGACCAATTCTTAATCTGCTTATAACTCTGCACTCTTTTGGCGTTAGGCCGTTTGGAGGGATCCAGGCGGTGTTTTTTTCTTTTATCTGACGGAGATGGTTTTGAGGAAGGCTCTCCCACTTTTCATCCCAATTTTCTTTAATTTTATTTTTCATCACTGCCAGCCATTCGGATAAAAAAAATGGATCTTAACAAGGGAACGTCACTTTTTGCAGCTGCTTTAGCCCCCGCATCAGCTCGTTCGTTGGGAAGGGACCCACAGCAGTGAAACTGTTTTATTGTTTTCCTTTAAGGCCATATTCATGCTCTGAACCTTCTGTAAAGTTACGTTTCCTGTCCAAAGCTGTTCCAATGCGTTTATCACTGATAGTGAGTCAGTTACTACGACCGATTTCTCAAAGCCGTTTATTGTTATGTCTTCGTATGCTGTTAGTATTGCCCATGCTTCACACGAAAATATAGAGTTTAGCTCGTTCATTTGCCGTTGGTATGTGCTTGCTTCCGTCACTATACAACAGCCTGCACTGTTCTCATATTTAGATCCGTCAGTGAAAATGAATTTGTGATTGGGGAATTGGTTGAATATGATTTCACTGTACCTATATTTTATCATTTCTGGTGTAGAGTTCTTCGAAATTGGTTGTAGGTCTTTGTTATTTCTAATAGGTGGCATTGTCCATGGTGGTGAATGCCCGATCGTTAAGGGTTTAATGTCCGCTTGTACGGAAATTTTAAAGTCATTGAGATAGGCTGCGACTCGGTTGCAAAGATCTTCTCTATTTGAAACGCTATTTCTATTATTTCGGTTTTCACGGTTTAGTGCAACAAAATGATTTATGCCCTTACGCAGAGTATCGCTGTAACAGTGATCTGGCATTTGTAAAATTTTGGCTGCGTACCGAAGTGCCAGAAGTTTCCTTCTATGATTTAAGGGCAATTCTCCAGCTTCACTAAGTATTAAAGACGCAGGGCTTGTTCTGAAAGCTCCGACAGCAATTCTTAAGGCAGTATTCTGTATCGAATCGAGCTTTTTTAATAGGCTATTGCAAGCTGATGAGTATACAATGCAACCATAATCAAGCTTAGACCTTATAAGAGTTCTATATGTTGTCAGAATTATTTTTCTGTCTGCTCCCCAGCTCTGGTGGGAAAGTATTTTTAAGATGTTTAACCTTTTGATACAGTCCTGTTTTAATTTTTCAATCTGTATTTTGTAATATAATGTTTTGTGTTTTTTTGAATATTCTATAGATGTTTTTTGCGGATTGAAATTTACTGACTGAATGATGATTGGAAACATGTATTGAGAATGACCACATGGGTCGAAACGTTTACATGTAAAGAAAAAATAAATAAATGACTGCTTGGACTAAAAGGGTTTTTGTATTTATAAAACAAAAAGAAAAGCTATTTTAAAGAAAAACGGTTAGTTTTGAAAATGTAACGGATCCTGTGAAGATGTAAGGTATTAACCCGGGTAGAGGTCCAAAATATATCCTTAAATAGTGAATGATTATTAATTCCTTTATAATTAAATCCTTTCACCCGAGACAATAACTACTATCGTTCCTTATCCCTCACAACTTTATTACTCCTGCTTCTTTTGACGCTGAAAGCATTTATATTAACATTCCTTTCGACAAAGTCCTATAAGGCGAAAATGGAACTTACCTTTAATCCCTTGAACACAGTGGTATATCTGGATGCCTTTCTCCCCAGTGTAAATTTCCTTTAATTCAACATTTCCTTCCTTATTGACATTCTTGATTCAATTATACCTTAATTTTCCCAAGGCATCATTATCTTGAAGGCCTTCTTATTCACAAACTCAACAGTAACCCTGAAATTTTGTCTTCCTTTAAATCTTATCATCTTTGTCTCCATTTCACAGTTGAAAATTAAATTAACCATTGTTTTCCCTTTATTGACCTCTTTATTCCGATGGCTCATTATCTTTATGCTGGTCCACCAAACCGATTTCTTCAGGCAGATTTCTAGGTTATTTTTCACAAAATGTTGCCAAGAAAATAATCCGTCCGACACCCAATACCGTTAAAGCAACATTTAACCCTTAAACAAATTTACTTTCCAACAACTTCGTCCATTCCATTCAACTCTTCTGTCAATCCTGCTTCGATCTCATTACTTCCATATATCCCTAACCTATCAGACAATATAAGGAAATGTATTGCAATCCTCAATTCCTAACTTAAGTATTGGCTTGAAATCGCTTAATAGACTTTCTTAGCTATTCACCAACTTAAAAAGGTCTGGTACCTCTTAGAAAATTCTCTGAAAAAGTATTCTTGATTTCTTGCTCTGCTGCTGATTGTAATTTCTTCCATCTCAAGTCAAGTATTTCTCAACTATAATAAACTAAAACTAATTTAAATTTAGCTAATTTTGTAAACATATTAAAATTACTTTGTCTTTTATTCTTCTTCATACTTTGTTCCTTCTTAGTTTTCGCTTCATCATTTTCTCCACTCCCATAATTGTGACTACTAAGAAAGAATGCTAACTGCATTTTTATTATTTATGATTCCAAGTTTTATTATATTTTTTATTTTGATTCTTTTGTTGCTAATTATTAGATTTATTTTTCTTTCAATCCCCTTGGAAAGTAGGAACATTCTTAAAAGCTAAAAACAAGTATTTACAATTTATATATACAAATATAATTCTCTTTTCTACATTAAAGGTTTTGATTAGTGCCTTCAGAATAATAAAATAATAAAAATATTTATTTAAGAAACTATACAAATGCCATATGATACATATTGTATATGCGATCTTCTTTTGAAAACCTTCGGTGATTCAACCTTTTCTTCAAATTAGTCAGGTGTGTACCTTCAGAATGAGTTACATCAATAAAACAAAGTGGCTTTATAAATGGTTTTGCACAATTATAAATAGTTTAGATAATGGCTTGATAACTATACACAACAAAGTAACGACTATATACTCGTAATTGACAGTATATTGGATTATTTTTTTATTATTCAAAATTAAACAGCACTGTTTAATTTATCAACTTAAACCTGTTTTTCAGCTCTCAGAAACAATATTGTTTGATAACGAAGGTGAATACAGAAAGAGAATTTCATAGAGAAGAAAAACTTCAAATAATAAACGTCTATAAACCTGAAGGTTTCAATATTTTTGACAAAAGTTGAATCGAAACGAGAATAGTCCAATAGAACTTAATGGGTTTAGCGTTTCAAAGTTTTAAAGCCAACCGTTTAGGAAATAAATATGTTATTGTGTTAATAAGGCAACTTGTATATCATAGCAATGAACGTATGTTGAGTATATACGTATATATAACTAGTATTTCTAAAGTGACCTAAGTCAAAAATCTACATTTTCGAAAAAACGGGAAAAAAAACTGTCATTGAGCTTGCAAAATAGCATTAGGATACTAAGAATGGCACAAATGCCTTCTGGAAAACAAGCTCTGAAGCTAGGTTAATACAGTTTTTATGAATGGTAAAGATAAATTTATTCATTTCTTTCATTGGCATAACTCAAAAACACATATTTTTATGTTGTGTCACTTTAAAAATACAATTTCAATATGCAAAAACATTTTAGGAATTGTGAAGTTAAACATGACAAGAAAATTGTTGTTATTGCTTAATTGTTAAACTAAAGAAATATTTTGCGATAGAACAAGATAATTAATTATATTTATTTAGTAAAATAAGTAATTAATCGCAGGGTTCATGTCAGCCGACCCTAAGATATCTTATCTCCACATGAAAGGAAAACTCTTTGACAATAATTTAATCAGCGTCTGCTCCCCCCACTGCGGTTCCCTACAAGGAACAAAGGAAGCAAATATTGAGTTGGGGAGTTTAATGCACATATACGAAAGAAGCCTGGTTTTAGCCCCACTGTTGGAAAGCATGAAATCGCAGCTGATATCTGAATCTGAATTGTCCTTTTTGTCGACAAATTTAACAAATAATCAAGGGATCTTGAATTGTTAAGTGTTTTAGACAACGAAAAAAAGGCTGAAGAACAAGCTTATTACAAACACAAGACACGAAGATCATGCAATGAAGCTTTACAGTGTACATGATTTAACGCTGTTTGTCAAACTGTGACCGACTCTTTAAATAACCTTTCTAGGCAAAAGCTCGAAAAGTAAAAAAATATATCAGAATAACGTACTGGAATACAGTCAAAATAAAAATAAAATCAATTCCACAAAAAGGAGATGGAGATGACACCGAGATCGGTTAGGCCAAAAAAAGGTGGAGTAAACATAAAAATGGTGTAAGGAAACTTTATCAGCACGATAGCAGTGGGTGAAAAAACTTCCTGACAGACAAACAAAACGTTCTTGATCAGTGGGAGAATATTTTCTATACTTTTATCGAGAACGGCTATTCCTTGAGTTAAGTGTTGTGTTCGAAAGACAGATGCATCCAAGGTATTTAGTACAAAAAAAGTTCATGTAAGCTTGAGTCTGGAATCTGCTGTGAGGATTACTTATACGCAGGTTGGAGGAATGACGAATATTGTGCATCAGCCATTACTTACTTTTATAATTACAAAGTAATGTATTCAAAATAAATGCCGACTATAATCAAAGTAAACAATATATAGGATCCCAGTATAGAAGAGTACAAGATATTTGCACTGCAAAATAGGCCTCATGATATTCGAAGAAAAAGAATTTTTTATAAAAAATAAAACGGAATGACATGAAAGGTTTGATTTAATTTCCTACAGTAATATTCTCATCCACATTCTTTTTAGTCTACTCTTAGTGTTCTCGGGCATGATAGTCGTTGCAATTTCCTATATCATTGGGTATGGGTGTCCTTGTAGTTTCTCTTGAAAGAGTTTGTTGTACGTTCGTAGGTGTTCGTCTACAGCTTTTATTTTTAAGTCCGTATGCAAAGTTTTGTTATTGATGTACCATGGTGCTTTGGTGATAAGTCTAAGTACTTTTGACTGAAAATTTTGCAGTCGTTTTCTGTGAGTCTGTTTAGTGATGCCGTAAATTTGTAATGCATATATCTAAACTGGTTTTAGTAAGAATGTGAACGTGTTTAATTTCTGTCTCAAATCTAATTTGGAGTTTTACATGAATAGCGAATACATTAAATTGAGTTTATGGTTTAGTGATTGGCGTTTCATCTTAACGTGAGGACCCCATGTCATTCTCCTTTCAAGCGTTAGTCCAAGGTATTGTATTTTATCTGTCTGCGGGATGGGTGGGTTATTAACGTAACTGGGGAGGCATGTTTCACATTTAACAGTAAATGTGATCTTTGTGAATTTTCGTGGTTCAGTCTAATTTTCTATAGGTGGCACCATTCATTCAACTTTGTTAAGTTATGTTGTTAGTTTTATGAGGCCTGTGTGGAAGGTCTTGTGTATATATTATGTACAATGTACATAAAATATACACAAGGCATCACCAAACATTAAGACGGGACACAGGTCTCATAAAACTTACAATATAACTTACCAAAGTTGAATGAATGGTGCCAACTATAGAAAATTAGACTGAATCACGATAAGTCACAACACATCAAAGATAGCTCTGAGCCCTATCGGACTAAGAAAAAATTGTCTTCGAGCAATGAGAGAAGAATTAATTAGTAAGTATGTGGTAGTATAGTCTTGGGCTTAAAGAGATGCTCCTTGTGCCCCAAGCGTTGTCGAATGCTTGGGTGACATCCAGAAACACTCCAGTTGCATATAAATTCTGCTCTAGTGCTGCCGATTTGTAGTCAGTTGCTCTGTGTAATTTTTAATTAGTCGAGTGTGATTTTCGAAAACCGACTTGATGATGAGTGATTATATTTTTGTCTGTCAGTAACTTAATAATCGGGGATAAAGTAATTTTTCAAAGGTTTTAGAACAAATGGTGAGTAAACTAATTGGTCTGTACGAGGAAGGAAGGGTTGCTAATTTCTCTGTCTTGTCTTTTAATCACCGTTACAATAGAGTATATCCACTGTGTAGGGAATTTTGTAGTTCTAAGGATTGTCGTAAGAAACACTAGAGCTTTCCTAGGCATTTGCTGGAGAAACCTCGACATTTATTAAGTCATAGCCCGGGGCTTTTCTTTTTGGTAAATGACTAATTAGTTCTGCTACTTCTGTGGGAGTGAATAAAGGCGGTGTCAGTGTTAGTTGTAATGTAATGGCAAGTGTATTATTTACGGATATTTCGTCTTCTGTGTTTATAAAATCAGTATGTGGTGTAAATAAGGAAGAAAATGGTCAGCAAATAGCTCGGATTTTTCCTCGTCCAATCGTCGAAGAGCCGTCTTCTTTTCTAAGTCGTGCTGAAATCTCACAATGTTTTAAGATTGTCTTGGTATGCTTCCATAGACTTCCATCGTTTATCGAAAGGGATTTAATGTAATTTTCGTAGTTTGACCTATTAAATTTGGTGTTTCAGTGTAATCACCCCTGCGATAAAACATCGACCTAACCCTTTTAACAACACATAAAACATCGAGGATGTAAGCTTGTGCCTAGGGGTATATACTGCAGCGAACGTATTGTTTTTCTGTTTTGAATTTAATGTGATGCCAGTCGACTGTATGTGTCGTGTTACAGATAAGTGAATGGAACTGTATTTTAATGTCGATTTGATGGTAATGGCGGTACCTCCTTGTGCCGTTTTGTCGGGATGATCAGATCTACAATATAAATTATATAGTCTGGAAAATACAATTTTGTTCGTGAAGTATGACGTGTTTCTGTGATAAGCACTGTGTCTGTTCATTGTTCATGGAAATATAAATCAAGTTCAGTCATGTGTAGCATCCAGTCCATTAGCAGTAACTTGAGTTAATTGTTGGAGGTGATTGACATCCTAACCCATCCTAATACTAACAATCACTATCCTTACTACATGTGTACTATTAGTCAATACTAATCCAGTAATTGTATTCCATACATAATCATCAATCCCAAATCATTGACCTCGAAGAATGATGTAAAAATTGGATGATAGAATAGATTTCCACAAATCACCTTTACCCTTCATCGTTAATGAATGACTTTCTGTCCTCCTGCTGTGTTTAATAACGTCCCACAGATATCTTTAGAACAATTGTAGGACTTAGAAATACGTCTAAAAAAATGTGTAACTTGGAATCATCTTACTAAACTGAAACTACGTGAAATTGCTCACCGTTTCGAACTACTTCGACATTTACTAAACAAAGGCTCTTAGCTCTTAAAGCCATCAAATTCCTCTTGTATGTAATACTTAAAATCCGAAATCCTCGATGCTCCTTAGTTTTTTGCGAATAAACTCTAACTGAATGTCTGAAAGTTTGTTGCTTATTAGGCCCGAATCCGATATCAATTCTTTCATGATAAATTTTATTCCCTCTCAAAGCTACTAGTTTCAAACCTAGCAATCTCTTCGATTCTTTATAATCCTCTAAGGTGGCAGAATATAAGATGGCCTAGTGGCTTTCTGAGTTGAATTTGTTGTTCGAGAACTGTCTACTTGCCTTTACATACCTAATTATCTTTATACCATTATGTACCATTTATTCTATTTCCTTCATGTATTATTATAATACAGTTGTAAATATCAATTAATAATTAACATTTGCTGAAAGATAAGTGGGAGGACGCCAGTAATCCAAATGACGATTATACTTCAAAACAGATTATTTTTACTATTTATCATGGTAATATGGTAATAAGTTATTTTATTATATAACAGGGATAAATATGGGTATAAATACATTACTAAATCCTTGAACTCATTTAAGTTAAGGTTTATGTGAGGCGTCTCATTCCTAACCCAGGTAAATCCTATAATTTTTTTTCAAATAATGTAAATATTGGAAGAAATCTGTCTACTGCCAGAATCGTACAGCTCCAACTCCTTTAATGAAATGTAAACTGTACTAATCTAGCATTCCAAGTCAAAATATCATAAACATCTGGTGATTTAAAATGATCATTCACTCCAAATCCAGATGGATCCAATAAAAAAAAAGACATTTCCGGAAACTAATGATAAAATGAAAAATTGTAAATTTTAATTACATCAATAACCATTTAACGGTGTATTAAAGATATTAATTTGATTTGTCTATTTTATATACTTAAGAGAAATTAAATTATTCGAGTTTTTTTTTTGCACTCGTGAAAAATTTTCAAAAATTTATTTAACTGGGTTTGGAATGAGACGCCTCATGCATTCACCAAATGACTAATAAAAAGTGTAAATAAGTATATATATATATATATATATATATATATATATATATATATATATATATATATATATATATATATATATATACATCTCATATTTTGAGGATGAAGAGTAACAAGTATCAAGTGGATAAAAAGGATTTGTCCAGAAAATGGCCGACACTTTGTATTCATTTGCCGGAGGTAGGATAGCCATCATGGACGATAATGCGCTTACAAATAGCCACATTTACCGAAACGACTCCTTATTGACTCTGGCTATCACGGATCAAAGCTCCCTCCTCCAGATTATCTAGGGGCTTCCGTGTGGGACAATTTACACGAGACAATTTCCTCCGAGCTGGGCCAATCTAGATGGCAGTGGGTGGCAGACCTTCCGGATTAGAGGATTTAGTTTCCCATTGGCTGCTTTAAGTAGCGAGATAGCGGTGGTATCCAGGAGATGTGACCTTGCTTTGGTATTATCAACGCTCGGACGGTCGCCCCTTCTTGATTAGGGTGGCTAATTTTAGACTCCCTAGGATTTCAGAACACCTGAGTTCTGTAATCCTTGACCGTTTTGGTACATTTCAGCCAGCATTTGGACATATCTTGAAAATGTGCTACGCTACAAAGAAATACCTAGAACATTTCGTCGCAAGAGTATCTAACTCAGAAAGAGAAGTATTATGGTAACTACATTTAAAAAAACCTATTCCACTACAGCCCAAGAATGGTTCACTAAATAATAGAAACTATACTGTTCTTATGCCTATGGTGGTGCATGAAGAACTCACTCAAGTTCCTGGATTTCCCCCAATTATGAGCACTAACTTTATAGAGGCTGAGTGAGCTTCAGGAGGCTCTGCAGATCCAAAATAATCCATCTATGGCAGTTAATAGAATGAGTAATCCGTGAATTTAGAAAGTTTAATATCCTCTAAGCCTCCAATTAATTACAAAAGACTCATACACATGACTGTTACAAAACCTATTTGGACTTACAGAGTAGAGCTGAGCTTTGGGACTCCACTAATTCCGTTCATATCCACTCTTTACAATCCAAACTCTTTTTTGACATCTTTAATGGCCCATACTTTTTTACGAATAAAGTCATCCATAATGACTCATTTGTTACTAATTTGGCCCGAGTTTGATAGCAATCCTTTCACGACAAACATTATTCAAACTCAAAGCCACTAGTTTCAAACCTAGTAACCTCTTCAATTCTCGATATTCCGTATCTCAAAAGAAGATGGCCTCGTGACCTTCTAAGTTGAATTTATTATTTAAGTACTACAACCAGGTAGTTTCTGTACTTGCCATTATGTATCATTTATGACATTGTTTTTACTTGCTGTATTGTTATGATACATTTCTAATTTGTAATAAATACATTTAAAAGAAAGAAAATCTGTTGGCATAAAATGCAACAGAATGAGCTATATTAGATCTTAGAATTCAATAGATCTTGGCTCAGCCTATTTCATGCAACTACTGTTTTATATTACATTACTGTAATATTTATTTTAATGCGAAAGTGTAGAAAGAACATTCCTGATCAATATACTTTCTATATATAAATTATTGTTGTTTTGTTTTATTCATTTCTGTACAACACAGACATAGAACCCGAATGTTCTGTATTGGCATTATCAACGCTCTTAGTTTAGGACTTATCAAAAAGGGCTTTAAGATGCAACCTTATCGATTTGTTTTCCTTTTCTAGTTAAGCAGTATTATTATTAAGCAGGATCATAAGAATGATTTATTTTTTTTAATAATTTGAAGAAGCTGAGAAGATAGATAAGTTTCACGAATAGGCCTAGTTACAAAGTGATGTATGATAAAATCATGAATTAGATCTTCATTACTTACCACTCACAAAAAAATAGTTTCTTTTTGCCTAAACTTCTCAAAGATCGTTCCCATTGATAAAGTGATTCTGGAAAAAGGGATTAATATAAGGTTTATGTGGTTTGGATTTTATTCTACCTCACTCCGGATCTAAGGGTAGAAAAACAGACTAGAGTTTAAACACAATTTTGGTTACTTTGCACATTTTTTCATTCTTTTAGAATTAGTAAAGCCTCTTTAACTCTGTAGTTTTAGCGATTTTAGCTTTAATTAAACCAAGAGAATGATTCTACTTATTTCGAAATAGAATCCTTTACTCCAATGGTTTTTACTTACCTAATTCATTCTCAGTTTCTCTCCATGCTCCAACCTAAGATTAGAATGTATCTGGTATTCTAGTTAGATCTAGATAGCAATGGTATCTGTCCTGTTATGCAGTGTTGGGGCAGGCCTAATGAGCGCATTATAACTCATTGATTACAAATTTCATGGTCGACTAAGTCATTAATTTTCGTGAGTTTTAAATCCAATTATCAACAATTTGGGATGCGTTCTGATTTAATTTAACCATGTGAATAAATCATTATTAACTAATCATCAAATTCTATTCATGCCCTATGTTAATATCCTCTGGGTATATATTTTTTTATTATTTAAGTAACATTCTTACCTTGGTGTTAATATGGACAGTGTGCAAATGTCGCTTATGCAGTACTATTTTATTATTATTATACGGCGCTACAATTCGGTTCCGAGTCTAAAATACATTATCTAATACAGTATCTTAATTACCTTAATTTTTTTATGTTTTTTTTTATTATTTTTTTTTTTGGAATCTGCAAACCATTTCACTCTTAAATCACCATTTAATCATCTCTTAAATCATCTCTTTAGTTTAAAGTTATTAGAAAATTTTTGCATTTGTCCTTTGTCAACTGCATACCCAAACTTCGAGGCCACATTTTTACTTAACGGATGCAGCAAAACAGGTTGTGAATCGTAGGCATATTCTAAGACTATTTTAATAGACGCGATGTAATCTTTATCAATGCGTTACACGAGGAAGAACAGTTGAACGACATACTGTTGCTAGAGCATCTTTCGAGGCAAGGAAATGGATGTGTTATTTTGTAGAAACCATAGGTAATCCGATTTTCGGTTTTCATTTCCTAAGATAGTCCGATAAGCAACTAGTGGCACCTTTAGTGCTAGTGGTTTTGGCATCCTAGGAAGGCTCATTCGAGGTGACGTTGTCGGTTCGGCTGGCTATTCGGCCCTTCCATATGAAGGCGCTAAACGTCGTGAGCTGGTGATGGCTATTAGAAAGCCATTGACTCTAAGTTTCAAGAAAAGTTTTGTAGTGAAGGCCAACAGGAAGTTGCTAAAAGAAGGCGTGTAGGCAGAATTTCTTTCGAGTGAGGAAAGCCAATTCCATGACTGCCAATTAGTTCTGATACTTTGTTACTTGGATTCACAAATTTTTTTCGTTTTCGTTCTTTGTTATTTTATTGCGGAAGGACTACTTCAAACCATGTTTTCATAAATTTGGGGCTATTAATTAGTTAAATGCATTCAATTCTCCACACACTGTGTTCACAACAGGTATTTTAAAAACCGTTTGTACAGGTGGAACACTTCTACCCGATTTCACTCGTACTCCTCTGTGCAGAAGAATCAAAGTCACTGACTGTCAGTGGGCATTGAGGAATGTTAGTTTTTACTTATTTAAGTTAAGTTTTGCGAAAATTATATTCAATTTTTATTTGCAGTTTTTGAATTACCTTTCCAACTTTTCATTAATTTCCTTTTGAATATTCTAAAAATAAAATTATTTTGAATTTTAGAGTAAAAAAAATAGTGTAGTTATGGAGAATGTGTATACCAGGTCTGCAAGTTTAAAATGTCGTTTATTTCTTAAAATATAATTTAATTTACAAAAAAAAGTATAATATATTTTATTCAAAGTACTGGCCCTCGCTTTCTACACATTTTGTCCATCTCTCGGGCAATTTATGGATACCATTCCAAAAGAATGCTTCATCTTTATTTGAAATCCATTCATCGAGCCATTTTCTTACATCCTCCAAATTGTTAAAGTGTTGCTCAGCCAATGAGTGTCCCATCGATGAGAATAGGTGATAATCAGAAAGCGCCAGGTCAGGTGAATACGGCGGGTGGGGTAGGAGTTCCCAACCAAGCGAAGAAATCGTTTCCTTAGTCAATCTGGCTGAATGTGCAGGAGCGTTATCATGCTGAAGAATGACTTTGGCGTGCCTGTGAGCCCATTCTGGGTGTTTTTCGATCAATGCGTGACTCAAATTGATCATTTGTTGTCGGTAGCGGTCGGTATTGACTGTTTCGCCGGGTTTGAGAAGCTCGTAGTAGACTACTCCCTTCTGATCCCACCACACACACAGCATTGTCTTCTTCCCAAAACGATCCGGTCTTGCACTCGATGTGGATGGTTGTCCTGGCGTTACCCATGATTTTATTCGTTTGGGATTCTGAAAATAAATCCATTTTTCATCGCCAGTTACAACTCGATGCAAAGAACCCTTTCTTTCGTGGCGTAAAAGCAGCATTTCGCAGACAATTTTTCGTTTTTCCATCTGTCGTTCGTCCAATTCATGTGGAACCCATTTTCCAACCTTTTGAATTTTTCCCATAGCTCTCAGGCGATCGGAAATGGCTTGTCTAGTGACATTCAACTGTTCTGCCATCATTTGTTGGGTTTGGGTATTGTCTTCGTCTAATAAAGATTGCAATTCGACGTCCTCAAACTTTTTTGGTCGATTTTCTCGTTTTTTATCAGTAACATCAAAATCACCACGTTTGAAACTTTGAAACCAACGTTCACATGTCTTGACGGTTGGAGCAAGATCGCCATAAGTCTCAACAAGAATTCGATGACATTCAGATGCCTTTTTCTTTTGATTAAATAAGAAAATCATGACATGCCGCAAATGCTCTTTATTTGGCTTAAAATTAGACATTTTTAACAACAAAGAAAGATATGATACGTCCACGTAAACGACTTAAAAACAACTGACTTTTGTAAACAAATGACTAACAAACAAAATAGCGTTTAGAGATAAGCAAATCCTTCAATAGGCTAAGAGCGCATTCTATTGGAATTAAAACGACATTTTAAACTTGCAGACCTGGTATTTCGGTAATTACTCGTATTTCACCAAGAAATAGATGTTTCAACTAAATTTCAAAGTACAGATAATGTTTGTTGAATCGTTCATTTCTTGATGAAATGATTACCGCAATATACACATCTCCCATAATTACACTCTTTTCCCATATTGAAACTCACGATTATTTGTTTTTTAGGAGAATATTACAAAGGAAACGAATGAATAGTTAAAACTTGTTACTCAACTCAAAGCGATAACCTGTGAAATTGATACCTATAACTTTACAACTAGGATATTTTCGTGTGTATTCGCCAACAAGTTACACAATTCGTCAACAAGAGGAACACACAATTTTGTAAAAGGATCATTTACATTTTATTTGTAATCGATAATTGAGGTAAGATACTGAGTAATACATAAAAAAGATATTTCTTTAAAATAAAGTATTACTCATACAATGTCTAAATCTTTCCATATTCCAATTCACGAACGAAGAAAACAATAGGATAATCAAAACTAAAAAAAATCAGCTTGGAATTTAACATAATCATGAAACAGCAAGATGTTTTCGCTGAATTATTTTAATGAGATCCCAAAATATCAGTTGTAATTATCATTTGAGATACTGTAAAGGTTATGTGACCAACGACAGCACGTGGCAGATGAGTTTCATCATATTTTTTTGCAAAAATAGTTTTAAAAAACCTATTTCCACAACACATGTACACTAGAAAGTGAACAATCAATTACTGCAAAGTACGTTGATAAAATTCACAAATTATAATTGGCAATTATGACTGTGTTTATTAATAATTTAGAACATTTTCTGATTAAATAATTCAATAATTAGACAAGTGATCTTTAAGGTCACTTCAGTCTTTTTTAAAAATAAAAATAAAATATTCTTCCTTCTATTGCATCTAATCAATCGTTACATTGAAATAACTAGATCAGAATTTGGGGATGTTTTAATCGTCATTGTCATCTTTCTCTAGAAAAAGTCATGTGGCTTAGTGTTCAAAGTCGTCGACTCTTGCGATCAGCTCCGGCTGATAATATTTGTTTGTAAAATTGTCTGCTATATTAGCCATGGACCGTATCCAGGACATGAATACCATCCTGTGGCATAATCAGCCCTTACGATACAGGGTATTCCAATAGGATCGGGATAACCCTAGTTTACGGTGATTGGATACAGACCACACATTCTCCGAGTCTTATTATTTTACAGCTTGTATAATAATATATAGACGACTAGCTTATGCCCGCGGCTTCGCAAGCGTGGAATTTGGTCTGCCACGTAAAGTTTCGTGAAAGATCATTTTAAATAAATAATTTAATTATTTTTTTAAATATACGTTACTCGAACATCCGAAATTTCAGATGTCTAACTTCAAAACTGACGGATTCTATACAACCTTTGAATCCCTATTATATTAAAGGGGAAACCCTTGGAGTGAAATTATCCGAATTTCTTTCTTCTACTTTCTACTCAGAACCTAACTACAAATTTCAAGATGCTAAGTTCCTGATTTACCTTTAATTATGTACTATAACGGGGGGGGGCACATGCCCCCGTGCCCCCCACATAGATCATCATGTGATTTGCCTTTATTTAAGTACAATAATGGATTCTCCACGGTACCTAAAATACTGTCGGGGGGGGAGCACGTGTCCCTTTGCACCCTCCCATAAATCCGCGCTTGCTATAGCCTATGTGTTGTTCTGATGTATAACCTATATTACTGTAAAGTTTCATCCAAATCCGTCCAGTAGTTTTTGCGTGAAAGAGAGACAAACATACAAACATTCACATTTATAATATTAGTAAGATTAATAGGATATCAAAACAAATAGTTTCACTCATGTTCTTTCTGTTATTTTAACAACTATTATCATGTGATTTGCCTTTATTTATGTACAATAATGGATTCTCCGCAGTACCTAAAATACTGTCGGGGAGGGCACGTGCCCCCTTGCACCCTTCCATAAATCCGCGCTTGCTATAGCCTATGTGTTATTCTGATGTAAAACCTATATTACTGTAAAGTTTCATCCAGATTCGTCCTGTAGTTTTTGCGTGAAAGAGAGACAAAAATTCACATTTATAATATTAGTAAGATTATGTTCGACTGAGAAATATAATGGTAGTGACATTGCTAAAACAAAAAAAAAATCATAACATGTGACTTAGAACATAACTGCTCTGAGCGGAAAGGAGCGCAAACTAGTGGAAAATACAAATGATAAGGAAATTAAAATATTAGACTATATTCTACTGTTCTTGGATGTCTGGGAAAATGAGAGGGGTCAGTTGAATAGAATTCCGGTACCATGACTGTCAAGGGGCTGAAATGTATAGAAGATAAACTCATTCTAGGAATCTTAAAACGTGAGGGAATCAATTCACCAATTGTAACATATTGTTCTAATCATGATACTAGTAACAGAAAAGATCTTCAATGACCTGCAAAGGAAAGTTGCTAATTGCAAAAGCTTAATGATTTTGGAGATTTTAATGGCGGGGCAAGCCATACAATGGCGGGGCAAGCCATACAATGGCGGGGCAAGATCTTGGTGAAAGAATTTTCATTTTTTGATTTGAAAATGAACAGAGAATCGCGATCAAGCATAATTATACCAAAGTTTATGCGACCAACAATATTTATATGGTAGAGATATTATAGAAGTGAAATATCATGGCATGTTATGGATCCCAGAATGAAAAGAGGATATGAGATATATGATTGGAAGCGATCATTACACGTTCTACTGTTGGACAGACTGTGAAATAAAGAAACATCCTGGAAAAGGCACGAGAAAATAAAAATCAATTTAATAACCAACATTTCCAGTAAGAAATAAAATAGATAGAACCCGAATCAAACTATCCAAGGCACCATCGTGATATATAGCAGATCTGGCTATCATTCAAGAATGATCATCTTATACGCTTCAAGAAAGGAATGTGATAAGAAATATAATGTTAAGGTTGCGATCATCCAACAAATATATAAAAGATTGGCAAATATTTAGATAATCATCTAATAAGATGTTATTTTTTGCTGTGCCACAATAACCCGTGGAGAATCTTGCGTTCACTATGTGGCAAAGACTGTACTGTTTTAGATAAACGGCTGTGCACCGATTAACGGAGGCTGAGTGTGCTCCAGAAACATACAAGAATAAATTATTTTAAGAATAAATTGAAACACACACAAACATTCATAACTCAGTGTATTCATTTGTTGTTACAAACCACGGATCACTTTATAAACAATTTGTATTAAAAAGGAAGGTTTCATAAGAGATATGAAAACAAAACGAAACATAGGGCCAAATGAGGTTTGAGGATACCACAAATAATCCATCTTCCTCAGCCGAATTCGAACCCAAAACATTCAACATATCAACTATCACAACCCAACACACTCAGCTCCCCAACTTCTAAATACACGTAGATAATATTATTTGAAGCTTGTTAATAAAAAAAAAAAATGTAGACATTGCATTGTTTTCCTTTACAAGTCGAATGATTATATTATTATCGGGGCATGTTGCTCGAAGCAATCCGTCAGGACGCCTCTACGCAACAATGAATGCCACAATAGTTGGCAAGAGACCACGTGGGAGGCCAAAGACCAGATGGATAGACAGGGTCAACAAAGATGCTGAGGAGCTACATGTGGCAGACTGGAAATCAGCGGCCAGGATAGACAGAGGTGGAGAAGGCTGGTAAAGGCGGCCAAAGATCTACAAGGTCTGTAGAGCCAACAGGAAAAAATATATATATATATATATATATATATATATATATATATATATATATATATATATATATATATATATAGATATAGATATACCTATGTTTACTATTCTGTTGTTGTTTTTTATGTACTATTATTTTTGTAAAACTTCTAACCAAACTCTCTCTGTATTTTACT
The DNA here is from genome assembly GCA_037127475.1 of Arma custos. Taxonomy (NCBI): domain Eukaryota; kingdom Metazoa; phylum Arthropoda; class Insecta; order Hemiptera; family Pentatomidae; genus Arma; species Arma custos. The sequence continues at coordinate 11,858,296 of CM073764.1, forward strand.
ATTGTAAAAATCAGAAATAATTAAATAAAAAATATTAAAATAAATTATAATAATCTAGTGATACCGGCCACTTTTTATATTTTTCTAATGATATTTTTCAGACTCAAAAAGGATGCCTGAGGTTGAGAGAAATTTCGTCCTGGTGATGAGCAGTGTTTTGCCACTCCCCTAATCGTAAGCATTGGTATCTAACAATAAAACTTAAAAAAAAGAAACAAGATAATAACACAGTGAAAATTACGTAAATTATAATTATTGCATTCTTGAGCTTGTCATTATGCAATTGAGATTTCAAATCATTTTCATCATATTAAAACGTGACAAATGGAATAAATACCATTAAATATCACCGTATTTTTATAATTCAATATTCAACTAGGGTTTTCTTTTTTTCGGAGTAAACATGATGAATACCAATTGTATGAATACCAAGAATAAATAATGCATTATTTTCATATTTGTTACTAATCTGTTTAATTAACATTGCCGATAGGAAAGGAACTACGAACTGCGAAATAATATTGCACTTCTCGGTATTTCGTAAAATGTATACGACATAAGATTAGTTCCATTAATGAGACTCAGGGCTATTTATTAATGGTGTCGTTATCTAACAAAATCATCTGGTTCGTATGTGAATCATGTCGGCATAGTAAGACACTCCGCCATGTTCAACACAACTCTCTAGCCGCTTTTAAAACATCTTGTGAATATGATATTTAAAAGTGGTATTGTATAGATGTACATTATTTTATCTATAAAAAATTGTTAATTCAACTGTTTACCTGATTTTTTTGGGTGCTAAAGACAGCTTGTAAAAACTCTGCAGCACGAAATCTGCATCCCCTTACCTTGACAAATAGATTCCATAATTCGTTACTGATTAGCTGAAATGTTCTTTTGCATGCTGATAATAATTAGGCTCAGTTTATTTTGCTTAATCCGCAACAGAAATAAAATTATTGTATTTCTAATAGTTTTACAAGAAGATTTTTTGAGGCCATTAAAGGGAGAAAATGCTTTTCAAAAGAATCAATCATGATCATCAATATTTATAACGAAAATTGGAACTATCTTTTATATTTTATATGCAATTGGGAAAAACCACAATGCAAAGCCTTATGTTTCAAATCCAGTAATACACCCACTTACCAGTCGACGTTTCGCCTATTCAGTCATTATCAAGACACAAAAACAAAAAAGACATAACCCTTTTTGAATCACATCTCGAAAAAAAAGGTGCTATACATCCTAACGAACATCAGCCCAAACAGGCTCCAGGCATGAGACAGCATCCCACCACCAAGACGTTCAATATACAATAGGTTGTATATTGTATATTGTATTAGTAGGTTCAATATTGTATATTGAACGTCTTGGTGGTGGGGTGCTGTCTCATGCTTGGAGCCTGTTTGGGCTGTTGATCGTTGGGATGTATTGCACCTTTTTCTTCGAGATGTGATTCACATAACCCCGTTTTGTTTTTGTGTCTTGATAATGCCTGAATAGGCGAAACGTCGACTGGTAAGTGGGTGCATTACTGGATTTGAAACATAAGGCTTTGCATTGTGGTTTTTCCCAATTGCATTATAATAAATAATAGTGTTTCTTTTTGAGTTTTTGGCTCTATTTTATTGATTATTTATAATAGTTTTTTCGTTTTTAACTACAATAATAATAAATTTTAGGAATTACAAGAAAGGGCGCCATAAAAAAATAAGAAAATTAAAATGAAGCACTAAATAACGGGCAAAAGTCAGATTTTAATGACTAAATCTTCCAATTCTACTTTTCTTTTTGAACTTTTATTCCAAGACTTAATATAATTTTAAAACTGGAAAATATATTTCTTATCTTTCCTTATCAGCTATATACTCATATCAGGTAAGCAAAATAGATAAAGACGAAACTGTCGTATATTCACCTGGTCCTAAAATAGCTGTGGAATTAAGACTTAATCAACTTTCTCACTATGGACCCGGCAGAATAGCCATAAGGCGGCAATGGTGTAAATTCTTCGCTGAACAATGTATTATTTTTTGGTCAAAAGACAAATCAAAAATAATGTCCAGAAAACAGGAAAGAAAGATGTCATTCCTTCTCTCAAGAGGGTAAGGGTGATTTGATGTGATTGATCGTGATTATTATGTGTTGATGTGCATGTGTAGTATGTTTTGGATTTTCATATCTGGTTAAGATTACATATCGCCAATGGTATGTTATTTAAAGCAACGGTAAATTAAGGTCGTCTGCGTACGTAATATGAAGCTTAAAGCCTGTATTGGCCCTTAGTGAACACCTGTTGCGATTGACCTGCAAGAAAGTAGCACTGATATGTTTTGAACAGAAAAAAATCTGGTAAGGAAATACTGAATAATAAAAAAAGGTAGATGGGAGCATTGCCATGACTTTTTAGAGAAGCTGTTAGTGCCAAATAACTTTTTCCACTTCTATTATCGCTATTTTTATTTTCTCTTTGTCCCTTTTTTCGGCTTATTTACGTGTATTTCTGGCAAAATACAGTAATACTTTTAGTATAAAAAGTCATATATGTTTCATTCCAAAGCTTTTAGTATTATTTTTACTATCAATGTTAATATTATTTTTCTTCATTCTTTGAAACGCTCTTCCTTCGAAATTCTTTTTTATGTTTTTGAAAAAATAAATTCCGTTTACGATCCATAAAATAAATTAAAAAGAAAGTCGGTGAGGCATACGTTATCGAAAAATCATTTTCGTTTGCATATCTAAAAAAATAAGGCATTATTCTTTATATGTACTAAACGAATCTACATAAAATGTATTCAATAGTAAGTGGGTGACTATTATGTATTTCAATATGTATGCAATAAATGAGCCTGAAGCTGTATCGTTTATCACCGGAGATTACCAACGGCATTGACCTAGTCTGGGGTTTATTGCGTTCAGTAATTAAATGGAAGGAAACTTCTCCGTCCAACATTATCCCTTATATTATTATATACTAAGGGTATTCCATTTCATAGATTGCTGTCATTATCGTATATAATATAATCGAGCTATGTGCTGAATATAGAGAGCTGAAAATAGAGAATATAGAGTTGAAAGTAGAGAATTAACATATATTTTCTCACCAATCTGTCTAATTTTAAATTTTGAGTTTTTTCATTTTCAAGACTTATAAATTCGAAAGCTCATCTAGGCTATCCTTAGTGCTTTTCAAGTATTACCTTTATTAATCCAGTTCTGGAATTTCTTATTCCTTAATAGTTACTGTATCAGGTATCAGACAACACAGCTGTAAAGAGGTATATGGATGAGAGGAAGGGGAAATACATAGAGTTATCAAATGAGTGCACAAGAGATGAGGTAAAAGTCACAAAATGAGGTAAAAGGTGTAATCACGATTACAAACATGATGTTTGTTTTGCTGACTCCAAACGTTCCTCTTAAATTTAGAGCTCCCACTGTAACATCGTCCGATTAGCCATAGCAGCATAAAGTGACTTAAATGAACAAACAAACGATTCTCTTCTATTTCTTCCTTGTCCAGAACACTTTCATCCTTTAATTGTAATCTCATTCGTTCTTTCAAACAATTCAATGCCAGTGTATTTCTGTAAGAAATATTATTCTGTATATAGATTTTCGAAATCCCTTCCTTAACATTATATCCAATAATGCTTTCCATTTTAATTTTTGTACTTGTTTTGTTTTTTCACAAAACAGGTGAATACGTTTTTATTCACCTGTTCACATTCTTAATGAATGTTCGTATAATTTCAGTTCTCTTTTCTATATTGCAACCCCAAAGTGTTCCATTTCTCCAAAAATTTCTTGATCTGGTCTCGTCGTCGTCCATGAACGTTTCGGCCTAAGGTATAGGCCGATTCAAGAATACATTGGAGCCGATGAGAGTCCGTTTAATTTCAACTAACGAATCCTGCGTCAATGCCTAATTTCTTACGATGTCCATTTCAACATACTTGTACTAACTCTATTGGACATCATTTAAATATGTTATTGACTTATATGGTCTAAACAAAACCCGATAAACTACACTTTTATAAGATGTGTTTTTAAACTAATAATAAAATATTAAAATGTCTCTGAACAGAAGCCTAATTACCTTCTCAATTAAATTATTATGATCAATAATGAACAAACGGTTTAAATTAAGTTTAAGTTAAATTTCCAAAACAGAGATGAAAAAAAAAATTCTATTTCCTTTACTAAAAAAAGATTTAATTGCTGTGATAAAAACAAAATAAAGCAAATACCTTTTATAAGATTACAAAACGGTATGATTTACCTAAATTGTCGCTTTACTCAATGGACACTAAACAATCACTTGCGGTGATGACAGTGTCAATCATTGACTGATAAGGTTTTTTTAAGGTTGTCTCAGTCAATCTTGGAATTGATCACTATTGCGGCATCTGAGCTTTAAATGAAATAAAAAAGGTTTTTAAAGGCGTTAATGAGCTAATTATTCTGAACTGTAAAGGACGAGGCCTAGTTGGGGCAGAGCCCGCTTACCTTATTGCTTCGGAAGCCGGTGATGGAGTTCTCAATGGGATTTGGCTCTATCTGGGACAGTAGTTAGAGCATTTTAATCGAATATTCTTAGGAGGCTGGCTTAGTAATAAGCTATCTAGCGGGTCGGATATTGGTTGGGGCAATCGGCTCTGGAGGAGGAAATGTAGCCTTCTCCGGGTTGGGCACACATCACGTCCATTTCCTTCAGGTATCAAGTCGTGTTCTACGGCGGAGCAGGTAACGATGTCCAGTCGGAAAAATAATGCAATTAAGATGTCCATTTCCGAATTTGGATTCCAGAATATCCTCGACGAATAAACCTTAATAATTTCTACTCTACAGGAAACTGTGAATATTTTCGCGAACAAAAGGCGTCAACAATTTAACCACTGTTCAAAATAAGTTAACTAAAGTTATTATGTTTATTTTTATTGTCTATATTTATTCTACAACTGAATGGTTGAGGAAATTTAGAAGGATGGTTTTTACCCACACAAATTATTATATGCTGAATGCCAAGTCATCATAGCACAGGACAAAGAATACGCAGAATATAAGTGTGCAAAACTCATGGAACAATACAGGGTGTCCCGAATTTAAATGGCAAAACTTCAGGAACTTATAGGGGACCGAAAAACTAAGACAAAAAGACCTTTAGAGATTTGCTCGTTTTTGCTTAGTTTTAGAGAAAATCGCAAAAAAAGAAACAAAACAAAAATGTTACAGGTAGAGATTATCACCTTTCAAAGTTTGTCAGGCTAGGCAGTGAGATATGTAAACACTTAATGTTATCCTTTACATTCTTTTATTTGTTTACATTTTGGCTTCCTGCTAGGATTATAATTCCTAAATTAGTCTTCAGTCAGTTACTCAGATATTTTTGTGTTAATAGCATCATCCACAATACCGCATACATATTCTAATGTTGAATCCGCTGATATGATTTTTGTGTATGGTTTCTGTAACGATAATGCTTTAGAAGCGGTGCGGGAGTATGCGCGCCGATTTCCAAATAGGAGAGTGCCTAATCGACGAGTCTTTTCGATAACTTTTAATAGACTACGAGAGACTGGATCATTCTTAATACGTAACGAAGGCCATCAATTCCAGGCAGCAGTAAGAGCAGATTATCGGAGAAGAAATTGTGTCCAACGCCACTTCGATAACAATCCTGAGACTAGCATCCGAAGAGCATAATGCCATTTAATTGCCATTTAAATTCGGGACACCCTGTATAATAGGTGAGAAATGAAGATGAACTTCGAAAGTACTGATTTGAATACTGACGAACCATTGGAGAAGAACGATCTACAGAGTAAAAATGAAATTAATTTCAAATATGTAGGATCTGTCCTTCAAAAAGATGTAATGTCTGAAGGGGATATAGCCCGAAGAACCAGAAATGTAAAAAGAGCTACTGGTTTTTCAAATCCGTACCGTGGAGTAATAACACCTTAAAAAACACAAAAAGAGTGATTTTCCATACTATTATAATGGTTAATAATATTATATGACTGTGAAACATGGAAATTGGAAAAAGGCAGCATAGGGAAACTACTAGTGGTGGAGATGGACTTGTGGAGGAGGACAACCAGAATACCTAGGCGTGGTAGTATATCCAATTCAGTAGTCCGAGAGATAAAGGGTACTTACAATACCATTCTCGAAAGTGATTAGTAGGGCCCGGATTTATAAGCAATAATAGTCCTTAAATATGTACATATTATATGCATTTATTTTGGGGAGATATGCAGGCAAAACCAAATAAAAATGCAAAATAAAAAATGTATTACGCACTTTTTAATTTCTTTTTTTTTTTTTTTTTGAAAACACTTTATTGAAGCATTACAATCTGCCTGCTGTGGGCAATAAGTAATGGTGCTATGTAGCTACAATCATTCCATAAAAAATCAATAATATTAACGAAATAAATGCATAAATAAATATATACAAGCGAAAAAATATATAAAAAAATAAAGTAAAATAAAATATATATATATAATAAAAAAAATATAATAATAATAAATAAAACATAAAAGAAATATACTTTTAATTTCTAATATTACACCCTTATAATACAAAAAAAAAAATAGTTACAAAACGCTTATTCCTCTTACAAATTAATATTTGAAATTGTGTACATCCTTAGATTATCGAATGTGAAGCTCTGACGATCAGGTCGCAACCTTTTTTGTACCTACTAAATGATCTTTCCACGTCGACTGATGTAGCGGGAGCTCTTTTAAAACATGATGCTTCACTAGGGCTGAATGGCATATCTTTTTCTCCAAAGTTTCCTTCTAGAATATCGCAAATGGATCGTAACTGTTTTAGCCCACAGCTGTTTTCGAAAACGTGTTGTTTTTTCCATTAATTTCTTTGCTCTTGATATTGCCGACGCTGTATCATCTAATATGGAAAGAACGTGTTTGATCTTATCAAAATGTTGATAGTAATTGTGGGATACATCTAGCCAGGTTCCCCATCATGTGATTATTGGTTCCGGTGGTAAATTTAATTCTGGGTAATTTTCTTTCAATAATTTTACCCGACTTGGCGTTTTGAGAAAATTTTTTTTGACATTCGAAATCATTAAGTCTACACCTTCAAATTCATTTCTGACACTTTCCACGACCCTATGAAATGCAGGGGCAAGGCAAGTCAAGTGAATAATTTTAGGGTAGAATAATTCCAATGACTTTGCAGCCTTAACCATGTACGGAGCAGCGTCAGTTGTGAATAAAAAACTTTTTCGTGTAGAGTTTCATTTGGCTAGAGAAAAGTCATGGAATCATTAAAAAATCTAGCTATGGTTTCGTGGTGGCATTTGTGCAACAACTTCATATTTAGAAGAAAGGGTTTTGATAAGTCTTCTGACAGCTTTCCGACAATAATATTGGCCACGTACCTTCCCAGAGAATCAGTCGTCTCATCTATGGACACCCAAATTGGTACGTCTTTTATTGGTTGCGTATTTTATTCATGGTCTCCTGGTAAATATCAGGGAGATAATTTTTTCGAATAGTGCTTTTGTCTAGCATTTTGAGTCCGGTATACCTTTCAAAAACTCTTTTAATTCAGAATTATTGATCTTATAAATTGGAATATCTGCGCTTATAAAAGCATGAGTCAAATCATTGAAAAATTGTGACTTATTGGAAGTCGAAGGTGATGTAAATGATGTAGAAATAAATGTCTGAATGAATTGTTTTATTCTTTGTAGGTTTTATTTATGTTTCGTTGTTTCGATATGCTGCGTTACTAACGATCTTATCATATCACAACTGTTACAAAGTAAAACGCCCGAATCACTAAGAAAAGTTTCGTCAAGTAATTCGCGTAAATATTTGGTTGCAAGTTCACTAGCTTTAGCCTTAACTTTCGTGATGTTAACGGTGCGATATTTCGAGTCTAACTAACACAATTTTTAGTTATAGAAGAGCAGCAGAACCAAGAGTGGAAATGGATTCTAAGAATTTTAACATAGAAAGGGGAAGGGCCAATCTTCCTAGAAAAAGAAATATTATAATTAATTGTTTCCTGTTATTGAATTAAATGTTTTTATTGATTCATCGTTTTTAAAAATTACCTGAACACTTCTGACAACACATAAAACCTAAAATAGAGCAAAATGCATTAAAAATATGCAAAAACGATTAAATATGCAAAAATATGCATTTTCCTTCAAATATGCAAAATAAAAGTTGCCCTAATCGAATACTTTTGGCCCAAAACACGTTTTAAAAACTTCAAACGTGATGTATAAAGCATAAAAAAAAAAAATGCAAAAACATAAAAATCCGGGCCTTAGTGATTAGAATGGTTTGGACACCTACTGAAGAAGGAAAATATTAGAATTCCAAAAATGACCAAGTGCCCTAAAGGAATAAGAAGAGGCTGACCAAGAACTTCATGGATGAACCAAGTTCAGAAAAACATGGCTGGATATGATCTCAATGAGATCAATTTTGCCCCTAAAATTTGGTTGGAGAAAACCTCAATTTTTATGGAAACTCTCTCTCTCAAAAAAAAATATATGTTTTAATGATAAATACTCATTTAAATTAAATGATTTTAAGGAATACAGACTAAAAAAGCATCGCTTTAAAATTCGTGGTTTCGTAATAATATTATCTCTGAAAAGATTAAAAATGTAAAAAAACTTTTTCTTAATTAGTTTAGGATATTTGATATAATCCGATATAATGATGGCTTATTATTTGATTGAATTTTAAAAGGAAAAGATAGTTTAGTGTCGACAACACATATTTTTCTCGCATAATTATCTCAAATAACGAGTAAGTATATTAAGTAAGAATTAGTACTAGTAATATTAAACCTAATCGTAATCTTCAAGCATTTTTATATTATGAATTGTTTTCTCTCGATTATTACTAATTACAAAATACTTCTTATTCCGTTGTGATATTGTGTCTTTCTAACGTTGGTAATTAGATTAAAAACTAAATTAAAAAAATAACAGCTGCGATAAGTTAAAAAATAAATGTGTTCACAGTGAAAATATACTATGGTAATGGTATATGGTACATTGTATGGAATATATAGCATAAATATAAATAGAGAACAGTAAAATAGGAATCATTGTTTCTCCCCTTTCTTCTTTCTACAACCATTTCTTGATCACGCTAAACGGTCCCTCCCCGTTTCGAATTGTATAACATCAGCGGCTTTGAGCCGGTTCGAGTAAAAACCGCCTTCAGCGGACTCAGCCCATTGTAACGCTTTAAAATACCGAAAGGTAACAAAAGGCTTTTGTTTATATAGAAGCATTTGCATGTATTTATTGTAAATTTGTATTTATATTCTCAATAAAATTTTCTGAGAATCTTCTGAGATGTGAAAAAAAAATAAAGTAAAATAGGAATCATACCAAACATTTCATTTAGATGCAAATGAAAAGAAAATGTATTATAAAAATAAATATCCTTCATATGATGTATAAACAAAAATAATTGTCAATGAAGTCTTTCCTGTCCATACAATACAGTTGGGGGTGAAATGTAGTTTACACGTTCAAGTAACGATTAATTTCTTGTTTATCACCTATATCTGAAATTTAATATGTTATTTGTATTTGTATAAAACTGTAGCTTCAAAATATTTTATTTTTAAGATTTTTATTTTTTTTTAATTTATTTATTGATATTTACAACTGTATTACAATTATACAACAAGTAAATAGAATGCATGTTACATAATGACTAAAGAATGACAAGTAGAGAAACTACCCACTGGTAGTACTCAAATCAAAGTTCAAATAAGAAGGCCATCTTCTTTTCAGACGTCTCGGAGGATTATCGGGAATTGAAGAGGAAGCTAGGTTTGAAACTAGAGGGTTTGAGTGGGAATGAAGTTTGCTATGAAAGGATAGATACCGGGTTCGGGCCAAATCAGCAACAAAAGGGACATTAAGGTCGTTATGGATGACTATATTCTTAACAAAATAAGGAGCATTGAGGATTTTACGAAGGATTTTGGATTGTAAGGATTGGATACGAGAGGAATTCGATGGCTTAGTGGAGCCCCAAAGCTCTACTTCGTAAGTCCAAATAGGTCGTATGATGGTCATGTAGATGAGTCTTTTGTAGTTAATTGGGAGCTTAGAGCGTTTATCTAGTAAGTGTTGAAGTAACCTGAAACGTCGAGCGGTTTCTTGTCTTTTCAGTCTTGTATGAGGATTTCAGATTAATCGTTTGTCAAGGTGCAACCCTAAGTATCGGATCTGTTCTACTGGTACCAGTGGGATATAATTAAAGGATACTGAAGGGCAGGAAGTCATTGGTTTACGACGTAAGGTAAAAGTGATTTGATGCGATTTTTGAGAATTTATTTTAATCCTCCAGTTTTGACACCATTCTTCAAGATAAGTGATATGGGATTGGGATGCAATAACTGGATTGGTGTTGACTGATAATACACATGTATCATCAGCATACGTGGTAAGGATAGTATTAGGATGAGTCGGGATGTCAGCTGTATAAACTGTATAAAGGATTGGACCAAGGATACTACCTTGATTTTTAAGAAATGATTTTATAAACTTATAAATCTTACATTTCATGTTTTTTTCTAAGATCTTGATTTTTGATCAATCGAAAAGTGGTTGCAACAAAAAAATACATTTCTTAAGATAAGTAAAAAATATTTTTACTATAACATATTTTTATGTAGTCACAGCCGGAATGGAGCGATTCACGTCCCGGGGGATGGGGGATCAACTGTCGGGGATGGGCCACGTGGTATGTGGAGAACCTTCTGGAGCTCTCCCAGCCTGAAAAGTGGGTACCCTTCAATGGGGAGGAATCTGGCGAACAAATCACCTTCCTATTGCACAACCGTTGTTCAAAAAACATCTCTACAACCTACTGAACCCAAGAGTAATGGGTACTAATAGTACATGTTACTTTTTGTTTTTTAATCATAATGGGAATGAAACTAGAAACGTTGAGCCAATACATAGATGCATAGATAGATTGGTATCTAGGACTTAGGGTTTGGGGTTTAAACAAAAAGTAAAAATTACTTTTCATGCATTTCAAGTATAGCTTTTGGGTCTGTTTCGGAAAACGCATGCAGATTACTTACACGGTAATTATGATTACTTATATGAAATAATTCCATAAGTTTGAGAAATTTAACATGTAACCTAATTATAAATCAAAATTAACATGTAGTTTCATTCGAGGTATACAATAAATTATAATGAACATTTTTCAATAAATTGTTAACCATTTTAAAAATTTCCTTGACTTAAACACAGGTGATCATACCTGGAGGGTGGAATCACTTTGGGCCTCAGTGAAACGAAGAAACAAAAAAGAATGTGAAAGAGTAGAAATATGTTGGATTCATATTTATGCAAATTCATATGGAGGAGAAAGAATGCTTGTTTAATAAGATTTTAGAAAGCATTGCTGATTTTTATCCGAAAAATTAATTGTAATTTTTTTTTTTTGAGATTATTTATAAATAGGCACATGTTTTGTTACGAGTATTTTATTTAATAGCATAAATAACAGATATCTCAACAAAATTTGCATTTGTTTTCAGAAAAACAGACCCAAGATTTCCTATGATGCTATATTTTTAAAGAATATAAAAATACATACACATAAATATAGGATTTTATTTAAAGGACTCCTTTAAATATTAAATATAAAATAAGTTTCATGGTATGTAATCTAAATTATCTCTTTTTTTTGTTTATAACAATAAGATTTCTTTTGAATAGGTCAGGGTTAAATGTGTAAGAGTTTGAATCAACTGCCTTTAATATATATTTGTATTGAGTAAGAAATACACGGATTGCCTAGATGATCGCACGGAATAAGATTTTGATTTCCGGATGACAAATATGTGTTCAATATTTTTCAAAAAGTTCACCAAATTAAGCAGTATTCCTTATATTTACGAGTATTTATCATTTCAGTAAGAACGAATTTCCGATTTGATAAACTGTTTCGTGACCTTTTTCTTTGTTTTGGCTGTGTCTCTAGATATTACAAAATTGAGTGATGTAATATTATAAATATGTTACCATTTCACTTTAAACAGTTTCATTTAAATTCTAATTAATTTATTTAACTGCACATTATCTTGTAGCTTTTAAATTTCATTACTATTTTTTTCCAAATCATTAGAAGTTCATAGTATTAATTCATTCACTCGTTTTACCTAATTTTGGGGGATGGTCAATAAAATTTAAATTTCTGGGTAAAGATTAATAGTTTTGCATCCTTATGAATACGCCAGAATTTTAAATATTTAATTATTTCTCTTTTATTGCAAAAAAAAGTATTTAGAAAATTAATAAAAACAAACTCCGATTTTGGTTAATTTATGTACTTAATATAACCTTAGGCTGCTACGGTTAATCTTGTAGGATTCCTAAATTTTGCCTAGAAATATTGGAAAATGTTGCCGAAAAATGCATGGGCTTTCAACTATTTTCAAAAATACATCCAATTTAGGAATGTTATGGAATGACAATATAATAATGTATATGTTTAATTATTTTCGAATAACTATATACACCGAAAAAATATTCGAATATATTTGGAGAAATATAGACCTGAATTAGCCGCAATTTCAATTATAATTCAAATTGACTGAATTCATTAATATTAGAGCCCTCTTACAAAAAAAGAGAGAGAAATTATAATTTCAAAGGTTCATTGAATCCTATTATCTGTTAAAATTCAAGCAGGAATGGAAAGTTAGAGGACAGTTGATATAGAACGACCCTTGATCTATACAGCGAAAATTATCATTTTTTTTCAAAAGATTCATTTCATAATTTTATTTTTTTGGCAATCGAGTCCGGTATGCGTGTCAAAGGTCCCTTCATCAATTTTAAATTAATTAAAACGCATAAAAAAATTGATAATACGGGATCATTGTTCTTTAATGAGAGTCGGGAAATGTTTGAGAGCTCTAGATGTGTTGCCAGGGAATATGACATCCAGTTGAATATTAGATAATACGCTATCGAACCTCTTTATGTCAATAAGGTCGAATAGTTGTTCTATAAACATCATAATTATAATATATTGCGTTACAGACATTAATTGATAATCATAATTTTCCATTATGCAGTTTTCGTTTATTATTTCATTTTTTTATACGTTTAAATATAATATTAAAATGTAACCTATTGCAGTAATGATATATTTCAATCGATATATTCATATTAATATCATGAACTGTATATTTTTGACAGTTATTTTTACTGCTGTACATAACACAACTGAGTGTGGAGACCTGAACGGTGTGGGTTTGACTTGAACATGTCCTTACATAATGGACCTTGATTTTCAGTAATTCATGAATTTACGGAAAAAATATTTTGTGAATATTTTGTGAATAGTTTACATTTTTTTTCTCAAGATTTACATTCCTCCTACTTCTTCTGAAATCCTAACAAAGTTAAAAGTGAAATTTAACCACGGGAAAATACTTCGGGCGATCAGTTTGCTGTAATGTGGATTTGAGCTGAAGAGAAACCGATCATTCTGCACTTGAAGATGTGACACATATTTAATACTGTATTATTTCATCCACACCAGTTAGTTAATTAGAAATGGGTAGATAAAAATGCTGTTATAGTTGATAAGCATCTATCTTGTTGAAGATAAACTTAGTTTGAGTTATATTATTACAATATTGTAAAATTTCACTTATGGCTTTCAATTATAATAGAAATAGAATATATATATAAAAGATTATTTTCTTTTTGTTTTTTGCTAAATTTTTTTTATATACTTTCGCGTGTCTTAATAAATTACTGTTTTAAGTAATCGCAAAACTGTTATAAGTTTTTTAAGTATTTCTTTTGGGTAATGGCAGCATTGGTTTTAGTACAGCCATTTTGTTTTACGAGTGACGGCGTGCCTAATTTGTGTTTGAAAATTTTGTGGATTTATTGTTTCTTTTTCATTAAATACAAGTCGGATTCGGTAAGTTTATTATTGATTTATTATTTTTATCATATATTTTAACTATTTTGATAGTTTTTTTTCATCAATATTTAAAATAGGGTGTAAATTGGGTGACACCACAAAATATTAAATAAAAACAAAGATTTATTTTCGAAACTATTTTTTTCAATTTCATATTATTATCAGATAACTAACTTACCCATAAATCTAATATTTAAACTCGATTTAAATCATTACGCATACAAAAAGATAATGCAAACATGTAACAAGAACGAATCTATCCAGTGGTCACATTAATATGGCCAGGGACTACACATATATATATATATATATATATATATATATATATATATATATATATATATATATATATATATATATATATATATAATACGTTAATTGTCATATATATGCATAATACGTTTTATGCCTCCATTACGTTAAAGAATTCAAGAGTGGTTTGATTTGGAATGGCTTCTGATAAACCTTGTTAAGTATTTACGCCCCTTTCAAATTGAGGGTAAAAAGTGTTGTTATTTTTTACAATTAATTTAAGCCATGTGCGAAACTTGAACATAAGTTTTTGTTTACGATCTACAAATTTGTACTCTCCAACAATTTCAAATAAACTAGACGTTTGTTCTGAATTGGACAACCAAGAATTCGGAACGCTGATTGCTTAATGTATTTTAAAAGTTGAACATAACAATCAACTCAGATGGTTTTCGTAAAAAAAAAAAAAAAATGGTGATATTGCCCCAGAAATAGATAATGATTTTTAAGTGTTTTTCTTATTTTTCAGATGCGACCAATAACTTCAAAGCGAAGACCGAAGATTAAAAATAAAGAATAGATAGATTCTTGCATATATTACCTTGTTTTTTAACCTCAGTACATGCTCTCATCAAGGGAGAGAAAAATCTGCACCACTACAATCCGTGAGGGATCATGGGTTCTTGGTTTTTTTTTGCACTGAACGTACTATAGAGACTGGGTGAGCCCCGGAAGGGTTTTCTGGCCCAACAGGATCAATTCACAGCTGATAAGAGAATAACTAGTTACTTTACTATAGTTTGTATCCACTGATTAGAAGTTTAATAGTTAATATTAGAATAGGTTCCACTGATGAAGAACCACGAATCTACTGATTGGGGCACAGCGGCTTAAACTAAACTCGCCAGAAGGCACCCACAGCCCACCACCTCATTAAGGGAGAATAGACGGCTTCTTCAGGTAGCCAATCTATTTCAGCCAGAGTGGAAATATCTAAATTAATTCAGTGGCGTGCCATGAAATAAATTTCAACTTGCCCAGTTCTGAGAAATGGTTTTCTGATATTCAGAGAATTGGGGTAGGAGTTTCGGAATACATGGTTTAGAACAGTGTGGGTTCGATGCACGTTTGTATTTATTCTACTTCGCGATTAGAAGAAAAACACCTGTTTGACTTAAGTGAGTGTAAAGATTCATTCGGTTGGTATGCCACGAAATAAATTTTAACCTCTATAAGTCGGACTCGAATAGCTTCAGATACAAGCTACTAAGCCTCAAATATGATATTACCATACATACCTTTACATTCAAATCTACAAATAGAAAATTATATTCGTTCAATTTATTCTGAAAAAAACCTGTACCACTACAACCCGTTCAGTGTTCAGTACAACATGGTAGAGTTCTTGGACATCAGTTGTGTAGGGTAGTGATTTTTCCTTGATCACGCTCAATCCCCAAATTTACCCCCTTATTTTAGATGCCCACTTTACAGAGGCTGGGTTAGCCCAAAGAGGGTCCTACATAAGATCCATATCCGGTAACTATCAGATTTAATAAAAGTCTTGTCTGAAAGAGATAATAATTATTCTGAGGAATTCATTAATATATTCCACTCGTATTTTTCCTGATCTAACATCTCCATGCATCCTATGACACATCAATTATATTTCCATTTGCTCAACTAATTGGATAAAAAATATTATCACGAGCTGTCTCAGCCATGTAAGGATTTCAGACAGTTCAACAATACGACAAAAAAAAAGGATTAAAGTAAATTAAATCACGCCCAAAAGCTCTGCATAACATCTGGGAATTTAAGGCAGAAGAAATATAATTAATAGATAATAACTAGAGATATCAATGATAGTGGACGATTAAAGGAACTAACAGACGGTATTTTTTTCTGAATTTATTATAAAGAACATCTCATCGATGTCATAACCACATCTGATAGTACTTTTCACGTGACTGACTTTTGGGATAAACGTTAGCATAATGAGTCATATTCAAAGAATTGAAAAGTTTTTTAAATCCTAAAACGTAGATAAACAAGGAAAGTATACAATAATTCTGTCTGTTAAAAATCAATTGTTTAAAAATTAAATCGTTGATCATTGTTAGAAATAAGGAGCTACTATTGGGATGAGATCAGAAGATACTCAGTTTAATCATTTGTTGGTTATTGAGAAATATATGTCCAATTGACGATGCGACTTAAAAATGCCTTACTTCACTCCTCCGACTATTAGATACTGGAAAAAAATTTAAAAAACCCATTAAACCCTGGAAGAGTGGGATAGCCAATTTAATTTGTTTCCCGTTCTTATATGTGACCGGATTTTTTTAGCTTTTAAGGTTTTTTTGACAGAAAAAATTAAATTATTCATATCATTTGTGCTCTAAAAAACATTATTTGTAAATTAACATCATGTTTCCATTCTCGAAGGATCAAAAGTTTCTTATATGAATGCACCTACCGAATAAATTGCATTACTTTTTTATTATTTTGAAATGTGGTTTTAAAATGTTTTATATTTCTCCTCAATCTCTACAATTATTTTTTATTTTTAGGCATATAAAGATTATTATTATCAAATGTTTAAATGCATATATAATGTCGTGTTTCGAAAATCACCCTGGAAGTTTGGCGTCAAATGGCAAAAAATTCTATACTAATAAAGATGACCAAGGGAATTAAAAATAATTTTCTTCCGAATGTCCTATCTACAAAATTCAATAATTGCCATTTCTTTTAAGGATGCATGACTCACCTTGATCCTATAATTTCCAGTTGATGAAATAATTTTGTACTAAAAATACCGATTACTTCTGGGTATTAATATCGATGCACAGTAGTAGGGCGATAACAATCAGCCGCACAACGCTATCTAATCTCTTCGACTCTGTATCCGGGAAGATTAGCAGAGCCAGACTGCGATCTAGTTTCCTCAAAACTGTCAACCTTGAAAATAACTGTAAGAAATCCCAATTATAAAAGGAAAAGTAAATAAGATTTTTTTTTTTATTTCAAGGTAGTTCATAACATTCAGCTTCCTGCCCTCCTGTATCGTTTAATAACATCCTTATGACTCTGTGGAACAGGTCCGGTATTCCGGACAACATTAAAAACGTTTTAATAGGAATCCTCATACTAGACTAAAACGACAAGAAATATCCCGCCTTTTCAGACTACTTCAACATTTACTAGACAAGCGCTCTAACCTCCCAATTAATTACAAAGGACTCTTGTAGGTCACTATCGAAGACTTATTTGGGTTTACTCGACTAAGCCATCGAATTCCTCTCGCACAATATCCAACCCCTACAATCCAAAATCCTTCTTAAAACCTCAATTCTCCTTACTTTGTTACGAATAAAATCATCCATAATTACCACAATCCTATCGGAAAACTATATTTCTACTATTTTCAAACCTAGCAACCGCTTCAATTACTGATATTCCTCCGAAAATAGTCTGAAAAGAGGATGGCCTCGTGACTTTTTAAGTTATATACATTTAAAGTAACATTGACCAGTTTTTTTTTTTTTCATTTACATAAATACTCACTAAGTATTAGCCCTTTAAGGCCCAAATAATTGTAAGCAGAAGCAATAAATAATACAATTTTTGAGCAGTTTTCACAAGATTATACTAATGTACCGATATTAGTTATATTGTTACCTTGATGTCTATTAGGTTGTATCCAAATAGGTCAAGACCTCCTTATAGATTTGTAACTTGTTGGATAATTCCTTTGGTTATCCAAAGGTTATCATTAGGCTATATTGGCTTCCCACACAGATAGCTTGCTATACATACTATATACTGTATTATATCTTGAGGAGGATTGATATATATTTTTTTAGCTTTGTAATGATTGAATATAATAAAGAAAGAAGAGCCCTTTACATAATAGAGACTGTCAAATTTTCCCCAAATTCAGAACACCCAATTTATAGGTGTTGGGTGAGCTCAGGAGGGTCTTCATATGACACAGGTTCCATCCGTGGTTTAAATATTACAATAGACAAATTCGTTTTTTATCTCATTTTTTTCAATCCCATTGTCACCTAAAAAATTATATCCAATAATTCTAAATATTATTCAGACACACAAAAATGTCTGATGTTGCATTTGACAGATATTCTTTTAAAATATTAAAAAATATATTTATATAAATGTATATTCATGAATAAATGGTGATTTTTATATTTTATGTATTTTTATTTATTGTTCTTTTGATGGTGGTTATTTTTTAATATTTTTATTTTTAAGAGAAATATTGTTCCGGCCAGGACAAATCTTTTCTCTTCAAAATAAAAATATTTAAATATATATATTATGATTCTCAAGAAACCAAGAAGTATATTTTCAGGCAATTACGCCATGTTCTTATAATCGACACTAAGTTCCTCATTATTCATGCCCATTGTGTAATTTGCTTACGGGCTCCGAACGTAAGTCCCCTCATTTCCTTCCGCAAAGTTCTCACTGTAAAAGTTTCTTTGATTAACTAAATTGCATTGGAAAGTTATGCAAGAGTATCTTTGATGCAATAAAAGATTTTTTTTTTAATTCGATATTGACGAATAGTTTCTTGAAAAAATCAAAATTCATCTTAGTAATGTAGTTTTAATTATTCCTCAAAATTTTGTACTTTTAGAAGTCCTTTTCGCATTAGTTTTCAATAACTTAGTGCAATATGCAGTGGTACAAAATGGGCCTTTCCCAGGCATCAATAAAAAAATAAAATAGAAATGAAAATTTTTGTTTTTATTAACTACAACTTTAGAATTGCATATATATTAAACAAAGCTAAACCTAAAGTGATAACTTTTCCATACATTGTTCTGAAACTAATCTAACATTGTAATACTCGAAATTTTACATGTTCTGACATTTAAATGTCATTTTGGCTCTTGTTGGAAGACATCCAAAGCAATCATTTTCGAATGAGACTTAATTTTTTTTATTAATCATAATTAAGGTTGCTAAAATTTCCTAATCTCTCCGTAAATTTAATTATCTGTTAAGCAGCAACAGTTCTAGTTTAGTATTATTCAAAAATAGCATCCTTTCTCGCTCTTACAGTTCATCACAAGGAAATTATAAGGATATCGTAATTTTCAAAAAGGGATTAGTGACCCAGGAATCAAGTAATATGGATTTAAGGAGACTTCTAGATTCTTACAAAAAAATTGTAAGTTTCTTATATTATTTAATTCAAGGCCCGAAATTGACCAAATTAATGCCAATTAGGCTTCAATAATAATAAAAGGCCAAGTTTTATCATCCTAGGAGAAAAAGCTATCTTACTATTCTAATCTCAACTTGATAATTAAGCTGTATTTCTCTGCGACAGGGGCCAGGAGGACAATGTAAAGCACTGTATTTTTAAAAGAAATCCATTTATCAGTTATTCCTCTGCAACCTTCAACTTCTTTTTGTTTGTATAGACCAATGTACAGTACAAGTTTTTGGAAGCAGACTACAATCAAGAGGTAACTGTTTCTTCTTTCATATGTGGTGAGTAAGATTATATGTTGGAAGAATTTTATAATTTAATGAATAAAAATCGGCTTTATATACTCAAATTTGTATCGATAGTATATATATATATATATATATATATATATATATATATATATATATATATTAATATTGATTTACAGACATTTTTTCAAAATCCCAATAATGAGCATTATAGAACAATGATAGATCTACTTAAAACATTTTCTTCTTAACAAAGTGGAAAATCAGTTTCCTAAAATCAATAAATACCATTACAATAGTAAGCGGTTTATTAACAATAAATTCAAAAGCAAATTAATTATATATTTGTAAAGAACTGAAAATGAAGTAGATATCCGTATTATTAAGTTCTTCGGGAAACTTTTTGAAGATTATAAATTTTCTTAATTAATACATTTTTTGCGTATTATTGATACATTTTATTGGCAATAACAGTTAATCGACTTACTAAATTAATATATAAACGATTTCTTCCATGTAAATTGTATTTTTATCCTGAACGTTGTGTGTTACAAAAGAGACACATAGCTTTGAACCTCTTCGTATCAGAGCATTAAGATAATTTGGCTAAATAACAAAATTAATAACCCTTGATAATGATTACTGCCTTGTTGACATTCTCATATTAAAGATCATCATAATTTAATGCTTGATACTAAAAACAGATAAATTATAATAGTATCTAGTCCAAAACTATTATTTATTGAGTCATGAGTAACAATAGATTATGTACATTGGTTTTTATTGCGTTATTTATATAAATGAAATGAAATCTGTTTTAGAAACAATAATATTCAAGGAAATTATGATAATTATGAGTCGACCTGTGGTCTAGTGGTTAGCGTCACAAACTACTAACACCAAGATCGCGGGTTCGTAGCCCGGCAGGTGGCCCTAAGATTTTTAAAGGGAGTAAAAAATCCTTAGTTACGCCGTCCCTTGGAAGGGACGTTAAACGGGAAACCTGGACCTGTAAGATGTCAGGTACTCGTTAAAAATCCCTATCCTAAATAAAGCTGAATAGGCAACTTTAGAGCTCCCAATGTAGCATCGTCCGATTAGCCATAGCAGCAAAAAGTGACGTTAAATAAACAAACAATAATTATAAGTTCAATATTTCTATGCAAGGCAGTTTTAAATATTTCTCTAGAAAATTGTTTACATATCTGCAAAGTATCTATGTTTGTTTGGGCTTGAATGATTTAAAGTATGAGTATGGTGAATTTCAGGCCCAAATATAGAAATATGAAGAGAAACGACCAAGAAGAGGTTACATAATCTTATTATATACATGTAAGCATGTGTGTGTGTTCTCCTCCTATTTAGCTTTATGCTTCGTAAAACCCTTTTGCGCCAGCTTTACAATGTCCATACCTTGATTCCGAGGATTCATTATTCTAATTTTCATCACAGTCCTACTACTAAATTTGGTAGGAAGAGTCTAATAATAAAGGGAACACTGTAATAATAAACTAATAAAGGGAGACTGCACTTAGTAAAATATTCGTTATATGATATATCAATATATTAAAGGTAAATGATACATTATAACATAAATTAAATGCTCAGTTCAAATCTGGCGTACTGAAAATCATGTTTTTCTGTTTTACCGCTCAGATTGGTTACAAGCCCATCACAAGTTACTTCATAATTCACAAGAATAAAGCGTTAGTAGTACTGATTGCTTGAAGATAAATCTGTTTATAAGTAGTGAATTTGTTGTCATAATATGCGAAGAGTAAGTTTACAAGTGAATTTTCGATAGGTTTCCATCATAAAAATATGTTTTTATACTATTTTTTGTTATAAAAACCCTCCTCATATAAAAACGCTTCACATTGTTGTAACGCGGTTAGTTAAGTATTTTTATGCAAATATGTAACCAGTTAAACTGTTTCAAACTAGGTCCCCGTTATGATACAAATACTAAATTACTTTTTTTTCCTCACGAATAATATAGTTATGAGGAAGAAAATAGTCTGGGTGAACATTAGAAAAAATCTTTTCTGGATATTAAGAAGAACAATTTATTTTAAAGCCAACGTTTCGGCTCACATTGCAGGTATTCTTCAGACCTTAATATGTGATCAAGGGTTGACAGTTAACTACAAAACAATGTTTAATTATATTATTCAAGATATATTTTATATATATGCACCAAACGCCCGTAAATTATTGAACATATTTTGTCTAAGGAAAATAAAATATATGGCTCACTCCTAAATAGTTTGTTTTTAATTTTCAATTCACAAAGCAATATATATGCGATATAACGACAATCTTTCTAGCCTTAACTTTTTTTTTATTGTAATCTGAACCAGAAAAATTATCGTTTGCTCATTTTTTTTTTCATTAACAATATTTTTACATATTGGAATGGCTCGTTGCAACACGATGGAATGTAGAATGCTATGTTATCAAGGCTCAGGAATTCCTTTATGCTAGCAGAGATAATACAATTTTCTCTAGGTCATCAAGTTAATAACTTTCTGTTTCTAGTAAATTTGTATAGTGAGTGATACATAACTATCATATATCATATATATATATATATATATATATATATATATATATATATATATGTTTCTACTTATCTTGACTGTTATGGAAATTATATTGTGTTTTAGATCTCGATTTTCAGTCTTTTTTTAACTTCTTAGGCGATGTCTCGAAACGTATATATATAAATAAACTATTTATATATATATATATATATATATATATATATATATATATATATATATATATATATATATATATATATAAACTGTTGAAAAAGGGTAACTGGAACTGAACGAAGTCATTATTTATTTAAGCTACTGCTACTAACATAGTAGTGAATGAACAATAACATGTTGCTTTTTTTTGAGTAAAATTATCGATAAAATAAGAGTAAAATCGATTATATAAACTTCATGTGAAAGGTATATTTTAGCAAAAAATTAATATTTAAACATAAAGACATAATTTATTTACAAATCTTAATCTTTGAGCTTGACTTAAATATTTCATCATCATTTTTCAATAATGATATTTTTCAAAATCATCTACTATCATTACAAACTAAATCATGAATATCATTTTATTCTTTTTTTTATTTTAGTTATATAATCATTCATTTCGGTGATGTTTTTTTTAAATCTAGTTACTTGTATTTATTCAGTCAATCATCTGTCAAGTTCATAATTTAGTGTATTTGTAAAATTATAAAATGAACGTTGACCTCTTATAGTTTATTAGATGTTTATTTGGAGCGTAATGATCGACCTTCGATAATCCTGTATTAAAATAGTATGTAGGGCGTCCTGATAATAACTGGTAGCTGTTTTATTGTTGATGCGTTCACGTTTTCTTTTCAGTTTCAACGAAAAAACCTGCTGAGTATCACTGTGTAAATAATAATATAAGTTGTGATTTTTTTTTGCTCTTATACCTCTAAAAAAATATACAATAAAGGTTAAATCGTGATTTTGAATGTTTTATGATTTTTAGTACCTATACTTCAAAATTTTCATTCAAAAATCATTTTTATTTCATTCAGAAAATAATAAAGATATTACGATAAGTCATTTCTGATGTAAATAAATAAAGCTATATATGGGCATGCAACTTTTATAGTTCATACTCACGTTGTATTAGATCTTTTCCAGAGTATCCATTTTATATATTCATTTTTTTTCACTTTTGTTGATATTATCATACCGTTCCATTCAAACTTCTACGGATGGCACTGGAAAATATGGGAGTAAGCAAAATCTTATACTGCGGAGCGCAAGCTAAGGTCAAAATAGGAATGTTTATATTTTAACATTAGTTGAATGAATGAGGTTTATAATGGTTGATTTTTAATTATGGCTAATAATATTATTTTAAATTATAAAATAATATTAGTAGCCATAATTATATTATTTTAATAACTTCCTTAATCGCATAAAGCCTATCCTCGAAAATAGCGGAGTGATACCGAACCACCAATTTGGCTTTCGTTCTTATCACTCCACTGTACAACAGTGCCATCGTATCGTGGATGCAATATCTATCGCTTTTGAGAAAAAAGAATATTGTTCTGCGATTTTTTTTGACATTGAAAAAGCATTTGATAGTGTCTGGCACAAGGGTCTTGTCTGGAAAATAAAACCTCACTTACCTCCTACATACTTTTTAATTCTTCAATCTTACGTCCAAGACAAATTCTTCTGTACTTCCGTTGACTCTTCGATTTTCTCCTTCATTCCTCAATACAGGGGTATACCGCAAGGCAGTGTTTTAAGTCCCATTCTCTATTCTGTATACACCTCTGATATTCCCGAGCACCCTTGCACAAACATCTATACCTTCGCAGACGATACAGCCGTTATTTCTTCTCCCAGAGACCCAAACCTAGCATCTATAGCTCTTCAAAATCATTTATTTGATTTAGAAAAGTGGTTCAATGAATGATAAATCAGAATAAACGCCACAAAATCGAGCCAGGTAAGCTTCCCTCTAGGCAAAGCTTCGTGTCCAGCAGTCAAAATTGACAACGACGAAGTATCTTCCAAAAACTATGTACGTTATCTCGGACTATACTTGAACAAAAGACTTACATACGTACATACAAAATTAAAAAGACAAGAACTGACTAGACGGTACAAACAACTATCACATCTTCTGGACTACGGATCTTCACTTGACTTGAGGAACAAACGACTTATCTAAAATAGTATACTAAAACCTATTTGGACATAGGTGATATGGAGCAGAGCTTTGGGGTTCAGCGAAAAAATACCAAATACACACGATACAAACAACACAGTCCAAAATTCTCAGAAAAATTATTAATGCACCATGGTATATTTCGAGAATAAACGAAATAAGAATAAGAATATATAATTAATAGATAATTGTAAGCTATTATATAATAAATACATTTTTATCCGAATTCTGAGAAAAATCCTGAATGGGGAGAGCCAGGTATTTCTGGTGGTAGGCGTCACGACACATGTCCAGCGTGTGATACTAATTCTTATAAAAGGGTGGGAGGAGCTGCTCTGATAATTATTCGTGTGCCGACTTTTGTAGTGAGTGATCTGTGTGCCAATTGGAGACAAGATGACGTCACAAGCAGTCGTGAGTCTTATGTTTATATTGACATTGTTCATTCACGTGCATAATAATCCAACCTCTTTGTGCTTTTCCTCACCTGTAGAAAGTTATGTACAGTGGATTTTTTTTATATTATCAATTTTATCATTTTCTTTTTGTAGATATGATTTTTTTTAAAGAAGGATATTCAATAATAATATTTCATTGGCTATTAGTAATTCAAATAATTATTATCGAGTATTAATAATTTCTTTAAATAATTAAAAATAAATTTGTCTTTAATTTTGTCGGAAAAACTGTTTTATTTTTCATTTTTAAGTGCTCTTTTGTTGTTATAAACAAATTAGTAGCATTTATTTCAATCAGTTCATGCCCCAGAAATGTTTCATTCTCTCTATTTCTTTAATGGATAATTTTACCGCTTTATGTTGAGTTACAACAATTTTAACTTTTCACTTGTTTAATATTTTACAAAAATAAAATTTCTTATGAGTTTTAGTGTGGAAAAAATAACGCAATTATAGGTAACGAGTATTTATCTAGAAATAAACTTTCAATACACATATATATGTATATATCATCTACACTTTGAAATGTTAGTTGAAACTTTTATTTAATCTACTCATTAATCATCATAACATTTTCTTTTCTATACTAAAGATCATAAAAACTTTTTGGAAAATATTAAAAATGAAACAATAAGCAGTTAAAACTTGCTGTAACTTCACTCGAAGCGACAACCAGTGGAACAGATACCCTTTAATGTATTTAACTAAAAAATTAACAGAAAAGTTCACCATATCTGCTAGCCGACTTAAAACATTCCAAACACCAATACTGTAGGAAAAATAATCAGGTGAACAACTAGTTTTGTACAGGTGAACATTAAAAAGCCATTCTCCAATAATTTTGACTTAATAAAATGTCATGTGTTGAAATAAGTTTTCTTTCCAAATAAAATATTTACTTTCTATAATAATTAACCATTGTATTTTTGTTGTACTTTAGTCAACAATGGGTATATAGTTATAATTTTTAAAAATATAACTGAACTCATGAATTTCTTAATGGAAATCAGTTGTTAGTCTAATTATTCCCATATTCATTTTCACTAATCAAAAACTAAAACTTTATGATTATTTATATTTTTAATATTATTGCAAATTTGAATAATAAAATATTGAATTGGTATTATTTTTCAGTCTTGTGCTTTTGGACTATTACTTGTAACGAGCCTATTATGCCTGGTGTCTGCAAGTCCGCAATTTGTAAATGTCAATGATTGTAATATATCGGTAAGAATCAACAATATTATTATATTTTTTAGATCCTAATACATTCATTTCTCATCCTATCAAATAGGCTCAGCATGAAGTTTATCTATCAAAATACATTGCTAGTCATATGTGAAAGTAGTAAAACTTCTCAGAGTAGGGAAGTATTAACTTTGAGTTTATACATTTTATACGCACAGGCATGTGAGAAAAAAGATACAAGTTTGTGATTTATTCTTGTTTACTATATTTCAATATGTAAAAGTATTTTATACAATACTTACTTAATATTAATGTTTATATCACTGTAATTATATATATATATTATATGGTGATATAAATATATAATTAAGTAAATATTGTAAAAAATATATTTATTTATCTAAATTAATATTACTTCCAATTACGAACTTGTTTCTTTTATATCGCATGCCTATATCTTTAATGTTAAAAGATTGTGTTATCAATTCTTTAAAAATTCACTGTCCTCATTGGTCTGTTACACATAAGATAACTCTTATTAATTAATAATGTGATGAACAAATGTTTTTCATAACTCTAATTACATGTAATCAGAGGTCCCCTTATCAAATCTCTAGCCAGCCTAGACATAATTGCTTATGGCATATTTTAAACATAACAAATTCCACTATTAAGAAATCAAAATCATTGGAAGGTTACAAGTGCAATGGGTCAATGGATAACATGTGATAACTCAGATAAGCCTTAGCAAAAGAAAAATAATTTTTAAAAATGTGATTTCTAAGTTTTTTGGAGTATAACTTTAAAATATTTTTGAAATATATTTGGATTTTTGTTTCTTCACTTTCTTCCTCTCATGTTTAAAACACCAAGACAATAACCTTCTGTGTATTCCAAAAGAAACCAGGTGCTAGTGTGTGAAGCAATATTTTCGCTGTTGTATTGAGTTTTTGTGAAAATCCAAATCTTAGAAAACCAATGATATTGAAAATGTTTCAAATTTCTCAGAACAATGACAGTATTGTGTTACTATTATTTTTTTTTTGTTTAGGCTTTGCTTAATATTGTATTCTTTATAATCCTTAACTTAAATTAATTAAATCAATTTTGTCTCTTTTTTTTATGGTACGGTATGGTCCTTTAAGAACTTTGGCCTCTACTCCACCTCAGACACATGTCTTCGACTGCTCTTCTCCATCTCTCGACACCCATGGACCGAAGGTGCTCTTCCACATCATAATGCCAACAAAATCTAGGTCCACCAATCCTTCTTCTTTCACCTAGATGTCCCTCCATCATCATTTTAGGCTGCTTACCATGTTCCATTCTTTGGACATGTGCCTGCAATCATATTCTGGTCCTCTTTATGGTGGAAACAATATATAATGAAGGTTTATTATTTCCTAGTTGGTATTCATCGGCAACCTCTTATATTCATCCTTTTTATGGCTATAAATTCTGCTGAAGATTTTCCTCTCCCTAATTTTTAATAGCTCTTCATGAGTAAGGTAGGCCTCCCTTCCACACAAAACCACTGGTTGCAGGATTGTACAGTATAAGCTTAGTTCAAGGACTCAAGAGATATCCAATTTTGAAGAATCTTGCTTAATGGCTAATATCATCTATTATCAGCTGTTATTCTTACCTTAATTTCTTCCCAAATACGATCGATGATAAATAATTGTGGTACTCTCTCGAAGCTGTATCCAGACATCATGAAAAACCTGTATATTCTTTCTTCTGTACTGGATATCATATATTTAGTTTTACCCTGTTGAAAATTAAATACATTTCCTGAAAAATGGCTCTTGCATGAAAAAAATTGTTAGTAGGAAGGAAATCTGTTCTTACGAATGTTATGATAGTCTTGAGATTTGATTAAACACAATCTAATGAAATATGTTTTTAATTAAGTAATTTATATAAAAATGTTTTTTATATTAGTCTTTTTGTAAAAAAAATCATTCTTGATTATAAAAAAAGAATGATCTTTCCACATGGAGTTGAACAACAATCAGATAGTACTAAATACTGTACCCGATTAAATCAATGAACATTTTTGTCTTCATCTAGAATTTATTTTCATTGAAAAGTTTTATGAAAATTATTACAAATATTGATTAAATAAAGCAATCAGGTAAATAATAATTTTTTATTGTTACAGGATAATACAATCACAGATCTTTGTCAAAGATGTGCGAAGCATTCCAGGGCCAGTAATGTGTATCCACTTTGTTGTGAGGACAAAGAAGAAGTACGAACATGGTGTGAGAAGTACCTGGCATATGGACAGAGGCATTAAATTAACTTTCAATAGATTATTTGTGCGGTGAACATTCAAGATTTCTATTTACTTCGACAGATCTTCTGCTCTTGATGGGATTAGATTCACCCTCAACTTGCAGTTGAAGTTGATGTATTTGTGATACTGACGTATGCTCTTCTGAGATGTCCTTCTGTATATGTTATTACTATTAAAATTAGTTTTATTGATGAACAAAAAGTTAAGTTTGACGAGCTATATTTTGTAATTTACAAAATTGTCATGCCTTTTAGAGTTGAAGAATTACTTAGTAACTAAGCTACTAAAATTCTATTTTTTGACAGTACTTATTTTTTATTATTTCTCAATTGAGTTACAAGTAACTGCTATTGTGCATATTCAAAATGAGCATGACATTTAACAAATCTTGAAGTATTAGTAATAATTGTAGTTGTTCATTTAGATAATTGATTAATTCAAGAACGATCACAGATATAGATAAATTACATATTTATAGAGCATCAAGCTACTTTTATTTTGTGTGATTTGTTGTATTGATGAATGTGTATGTGGAGTTAATGACTTTGTGATATTTTTTGTTATATTTTCTATTTATGCTTTGAGTCATCTTATTTGTGCTAGAAAATTTTATTTATTATAATTTATTCTAGTCATAGTCTATTTTATATTTTCTAGATTATTATTGCTTAGTATTTAAATGCCAAGAATAAAAATAGATGAACATATCGTTTTTAAAATGTTAAAATAAATCCTAATAGTTAACAAACATGTACTTAGTTAAATATAAAGGAATCAAGCATTATAAATTTTCATTTTCATAATATTGATAGACATCTTCATAGGTGTGAGTTTCAATTGGGTCATTAAAACATAAAAAGCATAAAACCATAGGAATACTTGGACCTTACATGTCTGTTTAAAACTAATACCGATTTATCTTAACAAGCAAAAACCCAAGATTATTACTCTTAGTTGATTCTAAAAGTTGTCATTTTATTATTATTGTTTTGTTTTTTTCTGTAAAAAATACAAATTTAAACTTATACCTTCTGCTACTATCAATATGTTTTTTTTCGCATCAGTTTTTTTTTAATTTTATATTTTTCAACAACACAGAATGTATTAGCTTTTCAGTTGAAAAAACAATGTAATTTAAGGCTGTGAAATCTATTTGTCTACACCAGAAGAAAAGCAACATAAATATAAATTTATGAGCTACTTTTTTTTTTCTTCTCCATTATCTTAAATTAAGAGCTGGAAATGTATTTAAATAAAGTATTAACATCCATGCATAAATAATCCTTTATAGTTAAATATTCAAATAGATAAATACATTTATTTAATTAGGAGTAGTTAACTACTTCAATTAATTTTTTTAATCAGAAGTAAACTGCTAACTTTCCCATTTATATCAATTATACTTGTTTTGGTTCAGTATTTTTAAAAAGGAATATTTGCTAGTTTTACCAATTTCGTGTGTTTTAATATTAAATTCAGAGGTAAAAGTTTAACACAGGAGAATCTCAAATTCAACATCACCATCAATTCCTTATTTCAGTAATGTTTCTTTTGGATGCATTACTAATCAAACCTTGAAATAATGATTTGCAGTGTTTTCAACTGTATTAATATAAAAAAAGGAATATTGATACTAAAGATGAAGTCAAACAATGATTTAATGTTTCAATTTACATGTACTCATTAAAAAGAGAAACTATTTATGTTCACTTAACACTAAGTAGTTCTATGATTTAATGTTTCCTATCCTTTACTGTTTGTTACATATATCCAAGGTAAAATTAATTTTAAACAAATACGAAAGTAAACAACTACGAACAAAATTAGCCATACTAATCATTAGGTTTACCAAACTGTGATGGAATGAATAATTAAAATTACCTCATTGCATCTTTGAGCCTATTATCATTTTCATACCATTAGTTTTGATCATAGATTCACAATTATACTCCAGGTACATCTGAACATATTTTAATCTTGTAATACAGGGTGTCCCATTTCAAGTGGATCAAACGTTTTTCACTTTTAAACAAAACAAAATTCAGAAAAACGATTCAGATAAAAGTTGTAGTTATTCCGGCCAAGTTTGAATAAATAAAAAAACATTTTTTGGTTTTTCACTTTTATCAATTTTAAATGATCAATATCGACCTTCAAAAAATGTAGTTTCCTCTTAACCCCCATTTATTTTTATTGTTCTGAAATGTACAATACAAAACATGGAAAAAATCTATGTAACATTTTTTTCTATCTTTCATTGGTCAAGTAATAGAAGTATCTGAAGCTCACTACTTCAGTATGTTGTCTTCAAAGAAGGTTTTTGAACCAGACATTTTCTGAAAGATTCAAAATACCTTGATTAGTAAGTTATTTCGACTAAAAACTCTTAAATAAAATAACTTAATGCTACATTACGTTGCCTCGTAAAGGAGGTCTACTACAGTAATCAACTTTGAATGCTTTTTCTACTTAAACTATGAAAGATAAAAAAAATGTTACATAGATTTTTCCATACTTTGGATTGTAAATTTCAGAAAAATAAAAATAAACGGAGATAAAGAGGAAAGTATATTTTTTGAAGGTCGATATTGACCATTTAAAGTGAAAAACCAAAAAATGTATTTTTTATTTCTTCAAACTAGACCTGAATAGCTACATCTTTTACCTGAATCGCTTTTCTGAATTTTGTTTCGTTTAAAAGTTAAAAACATTTGATCCACTTGAAATGGGGCACCCTGTATTTAAAAATATAATTCTATCATCATCATGAATGGTGCAATAACCCACTTAGCAGTTTCTGCCAAACGGCTCTATGTTGTACTGCAGCCTTCCAATGCCGGGTGTCTAGCAGGGCTCTAGCATCAGCCTCCACTCTATCCAGCCATCTTGTTCTGGTCTGTCCCTCTCTTCTACTTCTATAAAGCTCCTCCATCATTACTTTTTGGGGGATTTCAGATTCACTGATGCAAGCAACATGACACATCCAAGTTGTCTGAACTTGATAAAGCTGACTATATCTTTATTCTTGCAGAGGTTGTACAATTCCTGTTTTTTTCTTCTTCTCCATGTTCCTTCTCCTCTAATGGATCTGAAATGAAATGATCGATAGTTCTAACAATAAAATTATTGAACATATGCCAGAGTTTGGAATCTTAAAATAAAGAGAAAACAGATAAATCCAAACTAATCTTGCTCGCAGTCTTAACTTGTTTTGTCCAGAGTTATATTCAACAACTAATTTTAGCAGTAACAGCACCATTGCTATGTTTGGGTAAATAATTCTATTTATTTTCGGATGCCAGAGTAATCAATCTAGACGATTACTCTAATTATTTTTTCTTTAAATGTCCTAACTTTATTCTTAATTGGATTCTATTCCAGTGGTTGGTTGTGTGTTTACCAATTTACTAATTATTTATACCATCAATATATTATTAATAAATCTATAGTGCATCTGGATTAAGTGAGCACCAAAAGAATTATAATCAGTAAGAATACAATTTGAAATACGATTAATGATTCAGATGTAATAGAAGGATTTCCATAAAATACCCACAAATCTAAAATTAAAACTTACCTGGTAAAACAGGGGAAAGAGTCCTTCTTGCCCGGTATAACCGGAGCCTCTCCCACCTTGCATTATATCTCCTGTCTTCGGCTACCACCGCTGATCTTCCTTCCTGAAGTCAAACTTCAACCCTTCTTCCTAAGGATCTTTTTTAAGTGTCTTTGAACCTAATTGGGGTCCTTTCAGAAAGTGTCTTTCCAAAGGTGGAGTCTTGGACCCCCCTCTTTGTGATCATTACCCCCAAGGCCATTTCTTGACTACCTGAGTGACCTATTTCTTATAACTGCCTTTTGGTCATTTTGCAAATTCATATTTATTTTTATAACAATGCCCGGTATGATACATAGCACCATCATGAAGCATTTGCTCTTTTCTATTGTATAAGGGACCATTATTGACAATTACTGGATGGTACTTTGACAAATGCTCTAACTTACCTAATTTAATTGTGTGGTTTCATTTCATTTCGAAACAAAGCAGATTTTCTATTTTTATTTCTGATTTCTAACCATGAACTATGAACATACTAGTGGATGGAAACTAGTGGGTTTGGATGGGCCTGGAGTTTATTATGAAATGATAGTTATCTGGAATGGGATAAATTGGTAACATATGGAACGTTAAGGTCATTATGGATGGTTTTATTTGTGACAAAATAAGGAGCGTTTAGGATTTTGGATTGCAAGGATTGAATACGAGAGGAATTCGATGGTTTGGTGGAGACCCATAGTTAAATTCCGTAAGTCCATATAGCTCTTATAACAGTCACAAAAATAAGTCTTTTGTAATTGATCTAAAGCTTTGAGGGTTTGTCTAGTATGTGTTATAGTCGGAAACGTCTAGCTGTTTCTTGTCTTTTCAGTCTTGTCTGAAGGTTCCATGTAAGACGTTTGTCTAAGTTGAGCCCTAGATAGCGAATCTGTTTAACAGGGATAAGTGGAGTACTATTAAAGGATACAGTAGGACAGGAAGTCATGGGTTTTTGGCTAAGGGTAAAGGTAATTTGAAGGGAATTGCTGGAATTGATTTTAATTCTCCAATTCCGAAGAGTAAAAATGATTGGTTAAAAGTGAGATCTAGAAATGAGTCATTTAATTTTTAGTCACATTCTTCAAAAAAAGAAAGACTGAAAAAGTTTTATTCGATTGAAAAATTTCACCTTTAGTCTGCTTTTACTTTTTCTTAGCTCCTTAAATCAATTCCCTCCTTTCCTCTTTGTTCTCAATCCAAGAATATTTACTCTTGAAACATCTCAGGAAGTAGAAGGATATTTGCTTTACATCCCTAGCCACCTTAGTTTTCATAACTCAACAGTCTTATAAATGTACTGAGATACCAGATTAGCTCAAATCGACCCTTAAAAATACCTCTTCTTAATAGACAGTAAACAGAAACTAAGCTCTAGAACAAAGACTCGATTCAATGAAAGATTCTGAATGTTCCAAGACATGATAAGATAAGATCCTGTAACCCCTTACATTCCTTTGATTGGTTCTAAATAATTGCTTATGCATGACAATGTGAGGCAAATCAATACAACATGTGACTCCAGATATCCGTAACTCTAGAGTAGCAAACAATAAGTCCAGACCTTTATTCACCTGAGCACATGTGGAAAAAAGTGTAAAGTTGGGTTTATCCTTCTTCAATACTTGAAATGGTAAAAAAATGTTAAAAACCTTTTGTGAGTATTTCAAAAGGAAAGATTCAGTTATTGAAGCTTCAGAAGGAATTACTTCCCATTAAAAGCCATTATAGACCTATAAAAATTAAATTTAAACAAGAATCAAGAACTTGAAACTAGAAGGATTTGATGTTTTTTTCTTCCTTTTTTTTGTTGTAAAGTAATGTCTTATTCTAACATAAAATGGGTTCAACATTAATAATAAACTTCAAATCCATAGTGAAATTATTTATTTCAAATTATTTTTCGTTCCGTAAATGTCAAACCTGCTATTATAGGTAAATTAAAAATATTCAAGGTGCAATATTTTTTATGGAGAGTTGGGCATCATTTTTTAACAATGCATAATATTTCATAAAATGATGAAAAATAACTCCATTTCGAGCCAATGCCTGACAGCCCCTCATTCACTATGAAAACAACATTATTTCACATAGGTTTAGTAAAAGAAACTAATTTTGGAGAAAACCTACAACCACTTGTTCATCGGTGCTGTAGATATATACTTATTTATTACATATTGAAATCTGTATCTTCTAAACCATAAAAAAACATTTTTAAAAGATTTTATTTTAAATTAATTACATTGGCTTACATTTATTTGTATATTTACAATATAAGCATTACATTAAACTAGATATAAAATTTTAAAATAAGTCTTAGCATTTGAATGGGAAACTGAAATATATTAGTTGAAGCTAAAAGT
Organism: Arma custos; assembly: GCA_037127475.1. Classification (NCBI taxonomy): domain Eukaryota; kingdom Metazoa; phylum Arthropoda; class Insecta; order Hemiptera; family Pentatomidae; genus Arma; species Arma custos. The sequence goes on from CM073764.1 coordinate 11,892,681, forward strand.
ACATCACATTAAGTCAATTTTGAGGTTTATTCTTGATGGCTTTGTTTATTATACAGTACCCAGGATTCAGATCTTCATGACCAGTCGCCCAAAGATTAGAATATTAAACTATTAAAAATAAATTTTATGCGTTATACTTGAGAAGAATTCATTTTCTAAATAAGTTTTGAGAGAAGATGTAGCCTAAAAAAATGGTGCTCAATGAAGGAGTGTATCCTTCAGAAACGAAGTTCCAATTGGATTGACTTGCCATAGATCTTCTTAGTTCATTAGTTTCGTTGTTAATTTTAACTTATGGTTTTAAAAAACTACCAATAAATAAAATAGTGTTTCCTTTCAAAATTAAATATAGAAATGGAGTGTTGCAAACCATTTGAGGAGGCAATCTTTTTGCACTTATTACAAGACCTGAAAAAATAAAGATAGTTTAATAGAAAAAATAAATTTAAACATTAAGAACATAAGTGAAACTTTGTGGGAAAAACCTTGAAATAAGCTAAACAAATCATTTTGTTGAAAAACAATATTAATGTTAAAAGGAAAGAAAATCATTACTGTTTACCAATTTTACTAAGTTTTTGCAACTAATGATGGTATTTATAATGTGATAGTTAACAAGGTTTTAAAATTGTTTTGTTCCTTAGTAAACAACTTTAAACATATTTGATCTCTTCACAAAAATATTTTAACTCCTTAGTTGGATTTAATCAAGAAATAAATGAAAGTTCCTATTATAAATTCCAATGAGTATCTACTCTTAAACTTCTTTTGACACATCCAAGGAGCAGGATGGTGACGGAAGGTTAAAGTTTTGAGTGAGGCATGGGTATCCAGGATGCTTTTAAGATTGGCAGTGAGTATGTCAACCATTGAATCGATGGTGGTAAAGGAATAAATTTGGTTCCGATTCAGGTTTTCGAGGGAAGGCGATATATTTTCAGGGGTGAGTCCATCTAGGTTGCGGAAGGTTATGGTTTTCGGTAATATTTCTGAAGTTTGAATATTGTATGAAATTTGGATTAAATCATGAGAGGACTAAAATGGGGCGGGTAATTGAAAGGAAGAAAGGAGGTTCTGCCGAGAATCAATGACAAACAGGTCTAACCAAATGTCAGATAGGAGAGTGTGGTGGGTGGGAGAAAATGGAACAATGGAGAGGTATAGAGAGTAAAAGAGGTTTTCAAGATATAGTTTATCATTGGATTAGACCAGGAGTTTTGTATTAAAGTCACCGGAGATTATGATGTGGTTGTAGAGAGGAACAAGGTTGTCTCAAAGATAGAATCAAAAGGGACCAAAGAAGGGCTACGACAAATAGGATAATATACTACAACATATAGGAGAGGGTTTGAGTTGCATGAAATTTTGACAAAAAGGAATTCAATGTGACGGTAATTGGACGTGGATGAAGAATCTAGGATACCTGATTTTAGGGAGTTGTAGGGAGGTAAAGACCTACGCCTCCACCAGTCCGGTCTACTCGGTCATGGCGGAGGAAGGAATAATCAGATAAGGAAACAGCGGAGGTCGGGATATGGGGTTTCAGCCATGTTTCTGAGATTCTAATGGTGTGGTAAAAATGTTGGGTAAAATATTGATGAAATTCATCAAAATGAACTGGCAAGAATTGGGAGTTGATGGGACAGGATGTTAGGACCCTGGACATGATGGGGAAATAGAAGAGAAGCTCTCAGTATTTGAGGAGAGGTTGCTATGAGGAGTAAATTTTATTAGCAGAACTAAGGGAAAAATTAGCTAGTGCAGAGAAAAGATTTCCATAAACGAGTTATTGTTAATATGAAAAAAATAGATGATAAAATTAAAGGATAACAAAAAGAGAAATGATATGAAAAAATGACCCAACAGAACAAATAAAGAAGATAAGATAGAACTTGGAGCATATAAAAAGTAAAATTAATTTCACGATCTTTTTGCTTGGATAAATTGAAATTTTTGAAAAACACTTGAATTTTTCCAAACGATTCAATGAACCCGCGAGTGCCGTGATGAGAGCCATGGTTATGCATGCAGCTTAAGGGCATACAGGTCACCAGTAGTCAGCCGAATACGTCCAGGTCTTGAGTCTGATCGATGAAGACCACTTTTCTGCATCATACTCTACCACCAGAGGACCACACATACATATTTTATTTTCCCCGTTGCCTTCTTCTGACGTGCCAACCAGTAGAGGTGCCTTATTTATATATATATATATATATTTATAAGGTATTAAAGATGTATAGTTACAATTATTGTTTATTTTATTTATTTTTCTTCTCAGTTGAAAGTTTTTTGTATATTTTTTTTTCAATGTATATTATAATTCTGTAAAGATAAATTTAAATTTTTCCAATCATACAACATCAATCAAAAACAGTTTGCATGATAACATCACAAATCATACAATTAATAACTATCAACAGACTGATTTGCCACAGCATATTCGTATCTTATTAAGAGAAAAACGCAGAGCAAGATCGAAGTGGCATAGAACTTGATATCCAGCAGATGAAACTATCTATACAAAATTAACTAACAAACTAAAAGCAGAAATCAAAAAGTTCAAAATTCAAAATTTAATTACCTGGACTGAAAATCTTACAACCACCGACAAAACATTATGGATGACCACCAAAAAACTCCTTAAGTTCAAAGAATTTAATCATCCACTCCTTACTGAATCAAATAACTGGACAAGATCTGATGGAGAAAAATCACAGTTATTTGGTCAATACCTTTCCAAAATATTTCATCCACATCCTGATATCATTAACCCAACTCACATTGAATATATAAAAGAAGAGTTAGATGTTCCCCTCCAAATGTCCCTGCCATGAAAAGCGTTCCATCCTTCTGAAATATCCAACATTATTCACAGATTACCTTCCCGCAAAGCTCCTGGGCACGACCTCATCACAATTCATATTTTAAAACACCTTCCTAGAAAAGCCATTCTATTCTTTACCTATATATATAATGCTGTACTCCGCTCCACATGTTTTCCTGACCTCTGGAAATTATCCATTGTAAAAATGATACCCAAACCTAAAAAAAACCCAGAATACCCATCCTCTTACCGTCCTATTTCTGTTTTACCTTGCATGGGTAAAATCCTAGAAAAACTCATCCTTAAACGATTGTACCCCATCCTTGACGCAAATCACATAATACCAGATCACCAGTTTGGATTCCGAGGATCCCATTCCACCATTCAGCAATGCCATGGTGTGGTGGATGTAGTCTCCTCTGCATTAGAACGTGGATCATATTGTTCGGGAGTCTTTCTTGACGTGGAGCAGGCTTTTGACCGAGTCTGGTATCCGGGCTTGCTCTAGAAACTCCATAAATTCCTACGCCCTACATACTTTCTCATCCTCCAATCCTATCTCACAAATAGAACTTTCCAAGCAAACCATAACAATGTCTATTCGTCCCTCTTTTCCCAATCTGCTGGTGTTCCTCAAGGTAGTATCCTTGGTCCAATCCTTTATACAGTTTATACAGCTGACGTCCCAACTCATCCTAATACTAACCTTACCATTTATGCTGATGATACATGTGTTTTATCAGTCAACACCAATCCAGTTATTGCATCCCAAAGCCTCCACCAAACCCATATCACTGATCTTGAAGAATTGTCAAAACTGGAGAATTAAAATAAATTGTCAAAAATCGCATCAAATCACTTACGTCGTAAACCAATGACTTCCTGCCCTTCAGTATCCTTTAATAATATCCCTCTGGTGCCTGTCGAACAGATCCGATACTTAGGGTTACACCTTGACAAACGATTAACCTGGAATCCTCATACAAGACTGAAAAGGCAAGAAACCGCACAACGTTTCAGGCTACTTCAACACTTACTAGACAAATGCTCTAAGCTCCCAATTAACTACAAAAGACTCATCTACATGACCATCATACGACCTATTTGGACTTACGGAGTAGAGCTTTGGGGCTCCACTAAGCCATCATATTCCTCTTTTATCCAATCCTTACAATCCAAAATCCTTCGTAAAATCCTCAATGCTCCTTATTTTGTTAAGAATAAAGTCATCCATAACGACCTTAATGTCCCTTTTATTGCTGATTTGGCCCGAACCCGGTATCTATCCTTTGATAACAAACTTCATTACCACTCAAACCCTCTAGTTTCAAACCTAGCTTCCTCTTCAATTCCCGATAATCCTCCGAGGCGTCTGAAAAGAAGATGGCCACGTGACCTTCTTAGTTGAACTTTGATTTGAGTACTACCAGTGGGTAGTTTCTCTACTTGTCATTATATATCACTTAGCCTATTTACTTGTTGTATTATTGTAATACAGTTGTAGATATCAATAAATAAATTTAAAAAATAAAAAAAAAAATTTTCGAATAGAAATTTTTAGTTTAAGACTGGTCTATTTGGTACAGCATATAATTTTTGTGAATTGTTATTCATGTTATGAAATTATATAACAAGTATATATTTTTAAAAAAATGGATAATAGATCATTGCAGTTCATAGATTTTCCGACCAATGAAGAGTACAATGAAAGGAAAATCAGAGTAAATATTATCTGACTATTGACCTATTTATCTTTTATGAATTAGACATATCTTTGCCTTTGTGATTGCATAGGATTTTTATAAATAAACGCTTCTAAGCATTATTTATTGTGGTATCAAAATAAACCTCCCTGCTTGATTAGCTAAGTTATGTTTATATCAGCATTTTATCTATGTACATACCGGAACCTGCTGCTGCTCGAGTACCTTTTTCATTTACCATAATCATGGTCTTCTGTAAAACATTGCTCACTGAAATGGAAGAATTAGTCATCTTAGAGAAATCGGCATTTCGGGTGAAGGCCGTAAGCATTCCCATCTAAAAATAGGCATATAATCTATAAAAGTGTGTGTGTATATATATGTATATATATATATATATATATATATATATATATATATATATATATATATATACTTTGTTGAAATATTACAATATTCCACTTTTAGGCAATAAGTAATAGTGCTAAGCAGCTATACAATCATTCAATAAGAACAACAAAAATAATAATAAAAAAATAAAATAAATAAATAAAATAAAAATATTTACATGTGGATAATAAAAACAAAATAAATACTTTGCGAAAATTATAATAAAAATAAAATAATTGCTCACATTCATACCACAATTAAAATATTTACAATTTGTCTGGAGTGCTCGAACTAAGCTTCTTCCCCAGGAATGAGGGCAAAGCAGGAGTCCGGGAGGCCCCTGTGCCCTTTCCCAGCCGTGTCACTGGGAATAAACCAATAAAAGCTGGTTAAGGGCATATCACACACATAGGTCTTGAGTGGAGAATCTGGCCAGTGCCAGTACTCCAAATAACATTATTACGACAGGTCTCAGGGCCATAGAGGGTTTAGACGGCAGGGTGGGTTATATGGATGTGTGGAACTGGATAGTGACTGAGCCAGGGATTGGGATGACTGGCAAGGTTTTGATAAAAGTTTGAAAATTTAGTAGGGATGAGGTCGAGGACGAAAGGAATGTTGAGATCATTATGGAGGGTTTTATTGGAGACATAGTAAGGAGCATTGAAAGTAGTTCACAGGACTTTGGATTGAAAGGATTGAATACGTCTGGTATATGGTTATTTTGCGGTCCCCCACAATTCCAGTCCATAGGTCCAAATAGGTTTGATGATGGTCTTGTATATTAGAAGTTTATTGTTTGTTGAAAGATGGGAGGTCCTACATAGCAATCTGTATAGTTGGCTGAATCGTCTGTTAAGTTCTAGTCTTTTGAGTCTGGTACAAGGGTTCCATGAAAGTCTTTTGTCTAGGAGGAAGCCAACGTATCGTACTGTGTCGGAAATAGATCCAAAAGTCACGTGTTTACATTTCTCCTCGTTGACTTTGATCCGCCATTAGTTACACCAAATTTCAATGAGAAAGAGGTGCCTTTGGAGGTTCAAGGAAGCCATTTCAGGGTCTGGATGAGATGATATAATGGCTGTGTCGTCTGTGAACGTTGCAAGGAAGGTTTCAGGAGTAATTCGGATATCAACGCTGTACAATATATAAAGGATAGGACCTAAGACGCTGCCTTGGGGGACTCCAGCTTAAATTGGGTAATGATTGGAGTATTCATTACCGCAGGGTACTTGAAAGAAGCAGAAAGGTAGGATCGAAGGACTAGAAATAAGGATTGTGGTAACTGGATTTTGAGCTTGAACAGCAAACCGGCATGTCCGAACTCGAAAGCTTGGGCTATGTCCAGAAATGTGCCTATGCAGTATTGTTTTCTTTCAAGAGCAGAGGATATTTAAGGATATATTAATCCAAATTAAAGTTGAAGCTTAAGAGATACAACTTTTTTCTCATATTTTTGCTTGTTTGTACTTTGTGCTATTGTAACCAATAATAAAATTAAGTTTTTCTTTAATCAAGGGCTGACAATGATTTAAAATCCTTATTCATAATATATAAGCCATATTGATAAATAATTTCCAATTTATATTTTTAAAAATAATAAAAATTAAACATTCTTAAAATTGGAAGAAGATCTATCATATTATATTATTATTTAAACATCATCTTGCTGGCTGGAATGCTAATTTGACAAGTCTGAGAGAATGATCAAAAGTAATTTATGATATTTAGCAATTCTTTGTAGATAAGAAAAAAAAAGACTTTATTTTGGCAAACAATTATAATGTGATGAAGACACAACACAGAGCGTTATTAAAAATATAAAAAATTACTAGGTAAGAGGTCTGCTTCATTAGATGTTGCCATTTTAATTATAAAAATAAATAAATAATGATTTTTTATTCAATATCTAAATAGAACAAAAGACCAAATACTCAAGAAGGATCATTTATTTGAGAAATTTACATAAGGTATAATCGATACACTAAGCTATCAGAAGGACAGCTTTCATTAGATGAATTCATAATTCATATAATGAAATTTAAATTTCTACCATTTATCAAACATAATATAAGAAAATATTTTTGTAACATACCTCTTTTAGGATATTAACCAACTTGATTGACCTTTTAATTTTAAACCTTGGAAGAAATACATCTACATCAGTTTCTCTCACAGAATTTATCGATTCAAAGAGATTTTCGTAGGTTAATTTTGACTCCAACTCTGCTAAACCATCTATTATTGGCAACATTATGATCATTCTGAATTCTTCCTCCTGAAATAAAAAAAAAATTCATAATTTAAAGTACAATTGAGTGTGTCATATATATCTTTGTTTGGACTAGAATCAATTTACAAATCAACAAATATACATATGATATCCACGTGTAAATAATTATATGCTTATGCACTTCTAGTTGTTCTGTTAATGTAAAATGTGGTATTACCTGAAGCCAATAGTTTAACTATACTATAATTATTTTGCAGTATATCAATAAATTATATGTTTGTTTATTTTACGCCACTTTATGCTGCAATGGCTAATCAGAGGATGCTACAGTGGGAGCTTTAAATTTTGCCTATCTAGGTTTAATTAGGATAGAGATTTTTAACGAGTACCTGACATCATACAGGCTTGGGACCCCCGTTTAACGTCCCTTTCGAAGGACGGCATAACCAAGGATATATATATATATATATATATATATATATATATATATATATATATATATATATATATATATATAACATCAACAGAATTAACAAAGGAAATAAAGCATACCGGTTTGTTGATTGTTCATGAATGGTATCTAATAAAGTGTAATTATTATCAAATTTGTATTCAATATTGATCCCTAATATATCAAAGTCTATTTTAATGTAATTTTTTCCTAATACTTCTACATCAAGGATAACTCTGTCAGAAGTACCTGAAAAGCTAATAACATTCATACAAAAAATTGTTGAGTGATATATATATAGAAATAATTGTTTGAAACCTTTCTTGGAGTTTCCTAAAACTTTGAAATTAATAACCAACCACTTAAAAATTAAAGCTATTGGTTATGTGGTTACCTATGGTGTAGTGATTAGCATGACAAACGTACTTATCCAAGATCACTGGTTCGCAGCCTGGCAGGAGGCATTAGGATTTTTAAAGGTATTACAAAATCGTTGGTTATGCTATATTTTGGAAGGCACATTAAAGATCTCTATTCTAAATTACGCAGATTGGCAGAATTTAGGAATCTTACTGTAGCATCGTTAGCCATAGTACCATAAAGTGTTAAAATCTTAAATAAATAAACAAGCTATTGATTTTAAGGCTATAAGTTTTTAAAACTTTTAGCCTGCTTTTCTATATCCTAATTTAACGTAAAAGAGATGCTATTCCCAAAATATCTGTAGATTTTTGATATTACAATTTTAATGTAAAAAATTGTCAAGATTTTATTTCCACCTATTCTCAAACTTCATTAATGCATTTTCGGATAAGAATAATAAAAACATTCTTTAGAGTTACAAGTAAATATGTATAAAGTTTAAAATCATTTAGTTCTCAGGTAGATTACGTTGCAGTATAATACTTTTACTTTGTCATTAAAATATAGATAAATTATTTGTGAAATGTTATTCAATTTAAATATTTGTTGTTATTTGTAAGTTACTTTATGATAAGGATTAAGTTGTTTTTATTGTTTTTACCGTATAAGGTAATTCTACAATCTGGGTTCCAAATTTTGAATTCCATGCGTATCGGAAGCGGCCACCAGTTAACGCCATCATTTTAACATTTACAGCAACATTGGGCTTAATATGGAATGACTCTTCTCGAGTGTTTTTTTTGTCAAACTTTTTTTTCCAGACTCCTTTAAAAACAGTTCCGCTGACCATAACCATTTCAGTACTAGAATCAATTGAACCTGCATAAGAGAAATTAAATAAATATATACAGATTTTTTAAAAAAATTATATAATTGAGATGTTTGAAAATTTTTTTCATTTATTTTTCGAACAATTCATTGAAACACTTTGATGAAAATATATCACCAGCTATACTTCACTATTATCCGTTTAAATAATTGATTACATTTCACAATCAGCTCTCCCCAATCAAATTTTAAAGTTCTTTTTTTCCACAACTAATTTTGGGTCTTAGGGCAACTTATCTCCATAGAACTTTCTCAGTGCAGGAGATCAGATATGGCTCTAAGAGCAGGCCAAATCCCAACATGGGACATTTAGCACCATATAATAATAGGTAATAGGAGAGTCGATTGTGTGAGCTCCAAGGTTAAATACTTTAAATCTGGCTTAAGGTCTAATTGACATTCCGTCCATTGAAATTCCACAATCAAGGAATACTTTAGTATCCTAAGCTCCATAAATATCCAAAAAACGCAGCAGTAATTATATCTTTGCTAAATTTTTTTTTAAAATAGTGTCTCATTAAGCATGTTCTTATCTCCTCATTTTTGGCAGAGGTTATTAATTAAATTGTACAATTAATTTTTGAGTTTATTAAATATAAATCCACATAAATTATGTTTATAAAATTTATGCTAACAAAAATAATAGAGAAAGAACGTAAATTTAAAAATGTAACATTCCAAAGTTATTTCTGAAAAATACAAACATGTGCAATGAGAAAGAGTGTGAGTACCTCCTATTAGCAACAAACAATGAATTAAAGCTGGATAGGCAAAATTTAGAGCTCCCATTGTAGCATCGTCCGATTAGCCATAGCAGCATAAAGTGACGTTAAATGAACAAACAAACAAGCAACAAACAATGAAAATGGTATGATCTTAGGGAAAATCAATAATGAGAAAACTACTTGAACATAGAAAATACTCAGGAAAAATATTGATATGCATCTTTGAAAAGTGTTCAATAATTTATTCCAGTATATAGAGCATTTAATCGCTGAGATAAGGTCCTAGGTTGCAATCTGGCTGTGACAGGTAAATAGTTAAATATGGTTGCTACCCTTAATTAGGGAAAAACCTGGTCTTTAAGTTCAATCTCAGGCAAATATATCAATGTATAAATATTCAAAACCAATTATAGATTTTTATGGTGATTAACAACTAACCAACCAGTTAATTCATCAAAATTTAAGACTCATACTTCCATTACTGAATAATAGACCCTCAAGGGAAAGGAGGCATAGACCATCTGATCACCATTTACTATCTAACGGTGACTTGGGATTAAATAAATTAATTTTCCTGCATATCAGCAAGTAGTCATTATAGTGGAATAAAACTTTTTGTATTAATTCTCAATAGTACTTGGAGAAGCAGGCAATCAAGAACGACAGGGAATGAAACAAATAGGAGATCAGAGGAAATTATAGAAATTCACATTCTCAGCTGTTTTTTTTAAATGGGAAGATAAATAGAAGATCGAAAATGAAATTTAGTACTAAATGACCGAAAAAATAAAAATAAAGTGTAGTGAAGAAGAACTATATGAAGAACCCAACAGAAAACAAAGAAGCATCAAAGGAAATTATATTGTGGCCCTTGACTTCATATTAAAAAAAAAAAATATTACAATAAATAATAAAATTATACAACATTGGTATTAATTCGAAAACAGATCAAACCTTCTGGGAGAAGCTTTTTGATTTCTCCATCAGTGTGATTATGAACCCAGCTATTTATCTGTCCAATGGACTCTTCAGCATTGTCTTTGAAATTGTATCTCAGCATCTCTGTTTTGAAATGTTCACTTAGACGTTTATCGATTTGACTCACTTCTGATAGCGGGAAAGATTGATCTACTGCAATAGCCGCCGCTAATTTGAACGAACTCGTCTGGAATGGAAAATCGATGTGGGTTATTGATTACTAATATAAAAAATAAATAAATAAAAGTTTATGTATTAAATAAAAGTTTCGTTTGTCTATGTTAAGTATGTAGCCGCGAATTCTAGACTCGTTTCCCTTACCTTGTTAGTGTTCTGATACTGCAGTTCCAGGAATTGTTTGTAAGCATCCAGAATACTTTTATCATCTACTTCATGTTGTAAAACCCTTGCGATTTCATCGGCAGTCGATCCATTTGCACCTTGAAGCAGTATATCTAGTAGCAGTTGCAAAGCGATTGGTGAAACAACTGTATTGCCTTGATGATTAACTTCCTAGAAGGTACACCAATCATTACGACTCGATTTATAATACTTCTTTTCATAGTTCCCAATTTACCTTATATAAATTCCAAGCGAATTTATTGGTCACTTCATTAAATTTTACAATATCTTGTACTTCACTTTCTGAACATCCGATTAGTAAGAAAATTACAAAAGCTGGAAAAAAAAGTATAAACATGATTATTTATAAACATAAATAAATAAACATAAAAGTAAAATAAGAATTTTATAATAATATAGCATTGCATTTTAGAAGGTTTTATATTTTGGAGAATGCCTATTATGAATAAGAAAAGCTTGGTAAAAAGAAAGATCTAAAGGAAAATTCTTGGCCTAATTAAAGACCAAGGTGAATAAAGATGGCATAACCGCTTGAGATTAAATCAGGTACTTGTGTATTAGCCGGTCTGCAGAGACTATTATCATCCATTGTTTATAACCTGAAGACTGATAATTCTGTTCCATACTGATAACACCTGCCTTCTATTTCGTATTAATAGAAATTGAATAGTAAAAAAATGCTAATTGTGGATCCCTCCAGCCTTGTTGCTCTTCTTATATAAATGTTTTTCACGCAATTTCGACGAAAACATTTCCATTTTTACCCATTTCAACGTCCATTTGATGACGTTTTACGCATAATTTGAAAATATTACAAACTTCTAGAAGTGTTTCAAAACTTCTTTTTTTAAAGACAGAGGCTATTCCCAAATTGTTATTCTGCCCATTTTAAATAGGCAATAACAAAAGTAATAAGTGATAAAAAACCCAAAATTAACTTTAATGAACGATATAGCAACTTAATAGACAACTATCAAGAAAAAAAACCCACTTAAAAACATTACAGAAAACAATTTAATAACTCACACCCAAATAACTGATATCAGATGAGTGTTAAGAAGAGATTACACGAGATGAAGAAGTAGGTTTTATGCAGAACGGCTAATACATAGTACCTTAAACCGTAATTAATTTGGATTGAGAATAATTAATAATATATTAAGTAAGGCGCTCGAGCGTGCCTTGTGAATAAAAATCCTTCACATGGTTATGTACCTTTAAATTTGATGGATATAAAATTTAATATAAATATATAATTATAATTTATTTTATCTTTATATTATATAATTTTTTTAATATTTTATTTGAAAAGAAAAGATATGGCCAGGACCGGGACCTTCACCTCTCCGTGGTGATGCCTTATCCATCTCGGCTATACTGGCTTCGCTTCACAGTCAGCCATATCCCCTCTTTTCAATTGATCCTACATCTCCGTGTTCTCACACTTTGCGATGTATACACGGGGAGAATGTTACTTTATAAACATAAACATTATTTTATTTTGGATCTAGTTGACTTTAAGTCGTTAATATTATTATAATTTATTCTATCTTTATATTATAAATTTTTTTAAATATTTTATTTGAAAAGAAAAGATATGGCCTGGACCGGGATTGGACCAAGACCAAACGGAGATGTAGGATCAATTGAAAAGAGAGGATATGGCTGGCCGTGAAGCGAAGCAAGGATAGCCGAGATGGATAAGGCGTCACCACGGAGAGGTGAAGATCCCGGGTTCGAGTCCCGATCCTGGCCATATCTTTTCTTTTCAAATAAAATATTTTAAAAAATAAATATATAAGGTATCTTGTTAAGATTTTATAGGGATAGTGAAGGATCTTAACACTACATGTCCATGAAAGTTGAATCACTTTATTTATCACAAAATACACAAGATATAAAATAAAAAGTGATACATACAGCGGTGTTAGACAAACATCAATCCCGTAGGGTAAAACAATGATAGAAGGTTATCTTCTTGTTATAATACTAAACTCGATTTTATCGATTATCGATGCTCGATGTCGCTACACTCTAATAGTAACTAAATATAAACTGTTTATAGATACGTAAGATCGCCATCCTGTTCTCTAATCTAGCCTGACTGTGACGATCTTTAATATTGGTAATAGACGGTAGATATATTGCTATATCACTCTTCAAAATAAAGACCAACCCTTAGGTCTTGACACTTACGGTATATCGTAGAAATAACTTTACACACTTATTTATTTTTTTTTTAATAGACTTACTTATACTGAATCTAATGCTGGTTTATAATAATTTCGTTTAACATATTCTTTTAGTTTTAGTGTTTTTAGAACTGACGCCATTCAATCAACTTCAGTAGCCATTTCTACTAGGGCTCTCCCTATAAAATTCTCAGCTGTATACCGTCCTCCTGGCAATCCCCTTTCTTATAACCTCCTCGAATCCTTATTCAAATCCCTCGGACCACCTTTTATTGCCGGAGGAGACTACAACGCCAAACATCAACGATGGGGTTGTCGAACATCCAATTCCCGTGGTGGAATCTTATCCCGATTTTCAACCTCTGATAGTTTCTCTATCCTCGCACCTATAAACCCTACTTATTGACCTACATCGCTTGAAAAATGTCCAGATTTTCTTTATATATTTGTTTCCTCACAGATTTCCAACAATCAAATAACTATAAAATTCCTGGATGACCTTTCCTCTGATCACAGTCCAGTTCTACTTCAAGTACATTCAATTCCCATTCCTAAGCCCTCTCATCCCAGACTGGTTACCGGACGAGTAGACAGGGATAAATTTCGCTCGAATCGGTAAAATAATTTAGACCTCAAAATTCCGCTTAAGTCATTATACCAAACTGACAAACAAATTAAAATCAGAGATTAGAACATTCAAAATTTAAAATTTGTATTACCATACAGAAAATCTCAGTACTAGTGACAAATCCTTATGGAATACCACAAAAAACTCCTAAAATATAAAAATTTCAACCATCCACTTTTAACCGAATCCCAAACCTGGTCAAGATCTGATGAAGAAAAATCACAAATTTTTGGCCAGCACCTGTTCAACTCATTTAACCCTCATCCGGATATCCTTAATCCAACCCACTCTGAATGCATTGAAGCAGAAATAAGTATTCCTCTTCAGTTGTCCCCTCCTCCTAAAGCATTCCATCCTTCTTCAGACCTATCCATCCATGACAAGTTTCATACACACATGAATCCGTTAGTCTCTCAACTTGCTTCCCATACTGTTATTGATAACCCTCCGAGATGTCTGAAAAGAAGATGGCCTCGAGGCCTTCTACGATAGAACTTCATTGGAGTGCTACCGATAGGTAATTTCTCCACAAGTGTTTTTTGATTTCATGTCATTTGTTCATATCAGCAAATTTACTTGATGTTATATTATTACAGATGTAAATATCAATAAATTAATCTAAAAAAAAAAGTGTTTGCAGAGCTATCAAAATCTTTACTCTTTACTCTCTCGCAGAGCTTACAAAATCTTTAGTAAACATGTGTTACTACCCATTTATTTTTAGTGCCAGTAAAAAAAAATCCAGTGTACTAAAGGACTGTTAATCATTTGTTTTGCTTTTAGAAATTGATTAATACTCATGATAAATGAAAGTACTAGAAATTGATTAACAGTCCATTACTACATTGGAATATTTTTTATACTACCACCTACAATGAAAGACCAATGACAAGTCCTTAGACAACATATATATCTATATATATATATATATATATATATATATATATATATATATATATATATATATATATATATACATGGCTGTCTAAGGACCACACGAATATCATTTCTCAACTTTCCTATTAGTCCATTTTATCATCTTCTAATTCTTCTCTTTCCTTCACTCGTTTGTTCATCTTTTAACCTCTTTCCTTAACAGCCTTAGGATTTTTCTTTCCATTTTTAGGAATTTTCCTATATTTCTCTATAAATTTTTATTATTTATTTATATTTTTTACTCTTTTTTTCTTCCCGTCCATAGCAACGCTGTGGACCTAATAATCCTGTCACCTGGACCTGTCACCCAATAATATAATTTAAAAAAAAACATTTTCTCTTTTTCATTTTTTCTAAATAATTTTGTGAAATAAAATCGTAGCCATGTTGTATATTCTATGAAACTTGAAGGTGAAAAGTACAGATATTTTTAGAATAATGCAATATAAGAGAATAACATTCAATTGGGATGATCAATAACATAAACAAGTTTATTGGTTTCTTCTGAAACGATTTCCATGATGTTGAGATCAATAATAAAATAGGTCAAACGGTCACACGTTCTTTATGTAACTCGTAATATTGTTGATAACAACGGCTACACAGGAAGGGTATTGGTCGGTGCCAATTTCGTCTTAAGGAAATCACAAACACTTGTTTCTGAAGTGTAGATTTCCTTGTGAAGAATGAAATTCACAGCATTCTGTTCTTAAATTTTGGCATCTATAAACATTAAATCCATCAACTTAAAGCAAAAAAAAAATATTTTGTATAGCTTTAAGCTTTACTGATCGCCATTCCAGGCTACTTCAACATTTACTAGACAAACACTCTAAGCTTCCAATTAATTACAAAAGACGATCAAAAGACCCGTCTGGACTTACGGATTAGAGCTTTGGGCCTCCACAAAGCCATCGAATTCCTCTCGTATCCACAATCCAAAATCATTGGTAAAATCCTCATTGTTCCTTAATTTGTAACGAACAAAGTAATCCCTAAAGACTTTAATGTCCCATATGTTATTGATTTTACCCGAATCCGCTATCAATGCTTTATTATAAAATTTATTCCTATTCAAACTTAGCAACCTCTTCAATTCCTCATAATCCTTTCAGGAGTCTGAAAAGAAGAATGGCTTCGCAGCCTAAGTTAAATTAGTTATTTATCGATTCAACTAATTTATTGGATAGTTTGTCTAATTGTTTTATGGTTATGTGGGATAATGTATAATCTGTATATTTTTTTTGTATTGTTTAAAGCTTTATTAGTTTATTTTTTAAACTAGTATAAGGTATTTTTGATAGATTAAAATCGAATTTCCAGGCTAAGAACTGTACTTACAATAAAAAACATTAATAGATATGATTAGTCTATAAGTCAATGTACTAACCTGAAACACACGTTAGGTTGACGGTTGCCATCATATACTCATAGCTTCTGACAACTGGGAGTTATCAGATAAAACAGCGGAATGGACATACGTAAGCGTTCTTATTATCTTTTACCCCCTCTCGTTTTCCTTCAATCAACAGGACAGAGAAAAAGAGGCTATTTTCCTCAATCGGACTCATCTTTAAACTCCTAAAGATTTTCACAACTGAAAAGTAAGATTCCTTTTAACTATTAATGCTCTGCTTATGTTATAGAACGAATAATAAACGTTTTTACTTATTTCCTTACCTACATTTTTTCCCTTTTCTATCTGTAGAATGTAGTTATGGTGTACAGATTAGAAGGAGGTTTTCATATTAGGAAATCCCATCTATAAATAATATCTTTTATAAACTATAAATATTTGTATTTTTTGATATTTTCCGATTATTCAAAGTATCGTAAAAAGAAAAAGTGTTGTTAATTCCAATTTAATTCATAAATTTCATAAAAAGATGGATCAATTTTGAACTTCTTACAAGTTTATTTTGAGTAGGATTTTAGATTTTCTTTAAAATACCCCTCCATACAGTGAATTAAGTTGTGTATAAAACTGTTTATGATTTTTTAACTTTTGACTTTCATAAATATAACAACTTATTAATCCTCTTTCAAACAAAAATATTTGTTTACCTCTGTAAAATTTTACTACTTTGAAATAATTCAATGTTTAATAAGATGCCAAAGCTTGATTTTCATCCAATTTCGTTTCAAGAGCTCAAAATCGGTCAGAACGGGGACCAAACAGTAAGAAATTACAAAGAAGTCTAGATCGCAGGCAGTATAAGGGAATGCAAGGTTCAATGGTGGTTTCAGAGATTTTGTGATGAAAACTTAAGCCTTGAGGACAAAAAAGGCCGTGAATGAAGTTCTGCCATGGAAACTCCAGGTCAGCAAATCAACCTTCGATGACCATCTCAAGGCAATTGGGAAGGTAAGAAAGCTTGAAAGTTGTCTGAACTTCTTCCTCGGCCTTCTTGGTCTTCAAGGCTCAAGTCACCCACTCGAAATATCTGGAACTTTCTTTTTCCGCTACCGGCCATTTCTGGCATACGGGGTTCGGCAGTGGTGGGTTAGTGTGTTGGAAAACAAAAACCAATTCTTATTATACATAACAATACGAGGGGCATTATATATTAAATATCTGGAACCATCGTTGAACTTAGCACTCACTTATACTGTCTTCGCTCCAGACTTAGTTGATATTCTAGGCCGTTTGGGACCAGTTGGCCGAAAAAAAAGTTGGTGGTCTAAAATCACGCTTTGACGCCTTAGTAAAGACTAAATTATTATAAAGTTGCAAAGTGCTACCGATGTAAACAAACATTTTTGTCTAAAAGAAGATTATTAAGTGTTTACATTTATAAAATTCACATGTCAAACAGTATTCTATTTGGAGGTGTATTTTTAAGAAATAATCAAATAATGTTGATAATGTTCCGAACAACCCAATATCATAACGTTTATTCTATCCTTATAACACAACTTCATAGGAATATAAACATTTAGGGCATGTGGGCAAAAGGTAATTTTTAAACAAAAATTGGTCTCTTGAAATATCTAAATATATTACATTTATCCATAAATAAATTTAAGATGTGTATCTTTAATCAATTTATTTGAAACAAATTTATGTTTATGAAATTAAATTAATATCGGGCCAAGAAATAAATATGATATCTAAGTCATAGGCGGAATAAGATAAACAAGGTTTTGATTTCTTATATGTTTCCTTGATAAAGGTTTACAATATCTGCCTTGAAATAGCACAAGGTGTTTATTCTGGACGATCCTGAAAGTAAATGGGTGATCGCATTGAATTTCTTTGGTTCTATGGTTTAAATTTACAAATACTATTCCGAGACCTGAAAAAAATTGGTCATTATTATTTGTATTAATATTGGAATACTTTCATATATGACATATATAATAGTAAAATATGCATTTTGTACTGATTCAATCTTCTTTCAATTCAATTCTTCTTTATGCATCTCCTCTTTATGATTCGTGTGAAAAAATCGACGGAGAAACCTACCATCTAAGACTCTCCTACATCATCTCTCTGTAGTAGATCCCTGCTCCAGAGACGTTTCAGTCTCCTTGTCGGATTATGTGGTAATGTGTCTATCCGGTTATATTTGTAACACTAAGTTTGGAAGTCTAGTGAGTCATGAAATTTGTTTTTATTAATTCAACAAATTACGAGTGTTACCTAAAGATCTTTTTGTATTGATTAGTTATGTAGAAGAGATGAGATATATAACGAAGTAATTTCGACTGAAAGATTTGAATGGTCGGTAAGTAGGATTTTTTGGATAAGCCTCACATCTGTGAACATTTTTAAAATTATCAAGGACCGATGACACTACGATAATTTAATAAATTTGTCTCATTATCCTGACCAAGGCAAGTTTAGCTATTTTTCGTATCCGAAGACAGGGTACTAAACCATACATGGCTAAATCCTTAAGCAAGCAAGAGTACTGAAAGGGCCAACTGGGGAGTTAATTATTAATGTAGAAATTGAATATTTCTTAAAGAGTTAAAGAGTTAAAAAAACAAACAAAGAGCATGCCTTACTAAAATAGCAACCAGAACTAAAAAGAAGAAAATAAATAATAGCTTAAAAAACAAATAGGTAACAATACTAAAAGATAGAAACTAATTTTCAATATTCTTTTAGGCTTCCACGACCACTATTACAAAAGACTTTGTTTATTTCTTCTGGTTTAGACCGTGTAGATAAATTTTTCGGCAACTTAAATATTCATCTCAGCCCTGAGGAAGTCAGCAGCATGGTTGACGAAACGTTGGCGAAAAATTTATCTACACGGTCTATACCCGAAGAAATAAACAAAGTCTTTTGTAATTTTCAATAGTTTTAAAATAAAAATAGAGTGATGAACAGAAAAAACATTTTATCATACTAAGCCATGGAGTGCTTTTTAAGATATTTTCCCCAATATCAGTCAATAAAGCATTCACAACAATTAAGATCAAGCACCCTACGCTTTTTTATAAAATGATTTTTTTCGTTGTTCATTATTCTGATGTTTCCATTCTAAGTTCTGTCTCTGCCTTTTTGAGTAATGATATATAGTAGAGTGTTGGAAGGCAGTTTATACGTTTAAGGGAAAATGTTTCTTGGTTTGATTTCTGTTTTTTTTGTTTGTTTTTTTTGCGCCATTTATCATGTCAGTTTTGTAATAAATTTAAATGAATCTGTTGTTTCTGAGAAGCTATATTCGGCTAGTATTCCTTGAAAATACTATTGATTCATCAGCATATGTTACCAAGAGGATTTTCCGGTGTGATGCACGTGTACGTAGTATAACGAACATAGAATAAAATACTGCCCTACATCCTGCATTGATTCGGCAATTTATAATCCTTATTAACATTAGGGATAAAACGTCGATAAATAACAACAAATTGGGGAGTGGAGAGGCTCAGTGGTAGAGCTCTGAGTTGCCGAGCCGAAGTTCCTTTTAGATGTTTCGAAGACACAGAAGTGAAGTAGATTGTGATTTATTTCTAACTCAGGATAGAGTCGCTGTAATAAAAAAAATCCAATACTTTGAAAAATAATAGTAAAAGATTAATAGATCTATAAGACCTTACTAAGTTTAACGTCTTGTTTTATGAATCAAAGTTTCCATACTGAAGGAATGTAAGTCGAAAAATAAAAATGTAGTTAGCTTCCAGAAAGACCAAGACTTTCTTGGGAAGATCTCAAAGAATTTTTAGTCTTATAAGATCAAAAAATATGTTCTATATTGAAAGTTTTGTATAATACATAAGTGATAGGGGGAAGAACTAGAGGTTGTGGTGAAGTCAGAGTTAGTAGAAAACCCGACAAGTGCTGTTGGTCCAGTATATCGTCGTGTGGATGAAGCAAGGTAAGAGACAAATACTGTCATTTTGTGCACAGGTTTTCATAGAGACGTCTATCGTATTTGATTGTTGTTAGCAAGTTAGCTCAGTATTCTTTCATCACTAGGTTAGCGAGATCTTTTCCACTGTTTTAGCGCGCATTGCTTTTCAATCATACGTCATGTCATGTCTAAGGGCCAAGAATTGTTTATGTTCGTCTATCTCATTCCAGTAAGCAAATTGTCAAACAGGAAATGCTGATTATATTGGTACAGTCTCTGTAACTGTCTCTATAGCGTATCCAATAGCATTTTTATTCTTTGAGCAGGTATTAAGGTTAACATTATTATTTGAAACACTGTTATTATAATTAATCTCTAAGGTATAAAGGTCGCATGGGTGCATTATTAGTAGTGAATACTTGTCTAGAGAGGGGTAGAACAATAGACGAATGGTCGAAGATAAAAGGTTTTCATCTGTAGGAGAGATACTTGTTTGGGTTAGAAGTGATAAAGAATTCTAGTAGTTCAGGTTTCCTTTACGTCTGTTGGCCAGTATGTCGGATTAGATGCTAGAAGGCTGGAGTCATTATAAATATCTAAGCTTGTATTCAAAATAACATTTCCTCTAGAACTATGCGCCTTATTCCAAATCAGAAGTATTTGGCCTAGCAATTACATCGCATTTTGTTTTTTAATTTATTTCTTGTATGATTTGCTACATTTCACAAAATAAAAATGCTGTATCAATAGACCAGTCTCAAATAAAAATAATTGTACAAATTTAAATATATCTCTGGTGAATCATAATTTACAATGCAAGAAAAAATGTATAAAAAACTTCCAACAGAAAGAAAAAAAATTAGTAATAATAAAATAAACAAAAATTATAACAATACATTCTTAGTAGCTTATAGGCATACATATATAACAATATCAATGAAATGAAAGTAATTGGTATCCTACAATAATAAATGTTTGGTTCGTTTATGTACATACAGCTTTGTACTATTTTTTGTATAGTTCCCAATATTTTTTATAAGCGGGTTTTTATAGTTTTTACACTAAAAAAAATTGTTTGCATAGTTTGTTGATAAATATATTAATGTAAGGTATGCTTAATTCTTTATGCATAATTTTAAATTTAGTGTCATATCCATAATTTAACTTTATCATATGCATAATTTCCAGCAATTCTAAGACATTTATTTTGGAATATTTGTAATTTTTTTGTAATTAGTTTTAGACATGTAACTAAATATTGGGCATGCGTATGTTAGTGTAGGTCGTAAGCAGGCTTTATATAATAATAACTTATTATCTGTGCTTAATTTAGAATTTTTATTAAAGTAAGGATATATAGTACACAGAGCTCTGTTAGCTTTGTTGCAGACATAATCAGTGTGAAAAGTAAAAGTTAACCTTTTGTCCATGTTAAGCCCTAAGTATTTAATAGGCATTGCCCAAGATACGGATGTTCTGTTTATTTTCAATTGAGGGATATTATCCGGTCGCCTCTTTGTCAATAGTATAGCTTGGGTTTTATCCTGATTTATTTTAATTTTCCATTTATTATAGAATCTCTCTATTTTTTTACAGCTGTAGTCAGTCTATTTGTAATTGTGTCTGCTCTATAACTGGAAGTATAAAAAGCTGTATCATCTGCAAATAGGGATTTTTGTGCTTTGAATGTATTCGGTATATCATTAATATAAATACTGTAGAGCGTTGGCGATAAATAGTCCTGTTATAGTCCTAAAACCAGTGGGAGTCCGGCAGTAAGTGTACGTACTGTGGAGTAAAACTAAAGTGGCCTTCTACAGATACTTTAATTGTCCGGTTTGCTAAGTAGGATTTGATTAATACTATCACATCGCATAGAAATTCAGATCCCAGATTCATAAGTCGTCAAAAAAGAAATGTTTGCAATCTCACAGTATAAGGCTTATTAGCTGTTTATGTATACCTATATAATAACTAAATAAGTATAATATAAATATAAATAAGTTGTTGTTTGTTTGTTCATTTAATGTCACTTTATGTTGCTATGGCTAATCTGACGATGTTACAGTGGGAACTCTAAATTTCGTCTATCCATGTAACGTCTATGAAATCCTTAGGATAAGGATTTTTAACGAATACTTGACATCGTACAAGCTCGGAACCCCCGTTTAACGACGTTGACGATAGTTCACCCCAACTACATAACTGAAATATTGGATTTATAGCTGTCAGTGTAAATATCTATATATTTAGATGCATCATTCAAAGATTGACAATGTGCAAATCATAAATAAAAAAAAATTAATATTTAAACTGTTTTGAGCTTAAGTATCCATTGACTACAGGGTGTTAAAGACACTTCCAAGGCACAGCAATAAAACTATTTCATTAACACGTTCTGTGGGGAGGTCGTGAATTTTCAAGTAATTTTAATTGAAAGTTTGCATGCGCTGCGGAGAACTTTTCGAGGAAACTTGTATTTGTTTTCAAAAAACAACTAAAATACCTCGTGCGTGGGATTTCCTTATTCTCTGTGCAGTGGTGAGAAGGCGCTATTTGTTTAAAATTCTATTTGAATTCCATCACACGCTCTCACCACTCCTTAACCTTTGCAGTAATTTACCGAAATTATATTCTAGTCCAATATTACATAGAAATAATCTGTTGACAATTGGTAATGGACCCTTGCTACTCGATAATAACTTCCTACACTTCTTCCGAGCCTTTATCAAACTACAAATGGCTGCTTTGTTTTAATAAGGATATTTTCAAGAACCTCTATCCTCGCCATAGATGAGATGGTGAATATTCATGTATATGAGAATCTATGAAATCTTAAAATTCCTCACAACATGAATTAGAATAAGAGACGAGGAGACCATTGGCAGGAAGAAATAGAGGAAAATTAAAAAAAGTGGTATTTTGAAAGCTGTTTATACTACTCATATTCATAAAGGTTATTCCCAGCAGATAAATATTTGAAAAAATAAAAGGTTACAAGGAATAAACAATTTTTAAATATTATTTTATTTATTTCACAAAATAAAATACTCAGGTTGTTGGACACTTCCATGATCTCTATATAACAGTAAATTTTAACTAATAAATATAACGAATCAAATTAATTAATATAATTATTAATTAATTTAATCATATAATGATAATAATTTCCAAAATTCTTAAAGACTTTATTCATAAAGGAATAAGTAATTATCATAGTTATATAAATAATTAATGATAGTAATAATAGTTTTAAAAATACAAATTTTCATAATTTTAATCTTTATAATAAAATACTGGTATAATGTTAAATTATATCATTATAACATATTTTGTTCAATGCAGTTGGTTATAGTTATAGAATTCAGGTAACAAAATATATTAATAAATAGCAATAAGTCGTTGCAATCAGCGAAATAAAAATCAGCTACACAAAATTATGAAAATGAAATTTTCAGGGTATTAACAGAATAAGTATATGGAAAATCCTTAATAAACGGTCACTTCTTAAAAAAACAAAAAAGGAAATGAAAAAAATTGCTATGTCATTATCAAAGAATGCAAAATCGGGCTTGGCTTCTGAGATTATTTAGTCACTTTTAAAATTATATAAAATCCTTTAAATTCATAACAACTAGGGAGACCTAATTATATCTTTGATTTTTCGAATCCTCCTGATCAGTGTTAGTAGACATTATGTGATGAACACCCACAAATAAAAATATTCTCTATCTTAGTTTTAAATCCTTTCAAGAAATTTTCGAAATTCACTCAGAACAGAATGAAACCTGAACGAACTTTTCACAAGAAATTTCTTTGCAATCTTTTTATTTGCAAACATTAAATATTTAAAAAGTTATTAGATTACAAGATTGAGATTTATTCTTAATTTAATGGTGTAATAAATAGAAACTAAACTAAAAATTGAAAACTTCCAGAAACCTCAGTACATCCAATGAGACCATTTATATAATTATTTTATAGTATTATTTTTCTATAAGTTTTATAATTATAGTTCTAGTACACATATTACTTATCTGCAATTAAATAAAAAAAATTGTATTTTAATTTGGTATCCTGTTCAGGTGATCCAGGTTCAACTGAAGAAACACGGCTGATGGCAACATAACTATTTTGGATTACCTATTTCCCCAATAAACAGAAGTTGGTTAGTCATTGTTGACCTCAACAAATAAATGAATGGATGATCAGCTTTGAATTTTATCGTCGGAGTAGTAATGATCCTCAAGGCGTTAGAGCACCAAATTCCTACTTATTTAAACAAAAAAAAACATATGTTAGAAAAAATGCTCTCAATAAAAAAAAAAATCTTACAATAAAGTTATTGAAATTAAATCTCATTTCTGCCTCGAAGTGAGTAAAGGATTTTTTTATTCCTTAAGATTGTTTAATTGTATTAGAAGGGTAAAATAGTTTCATATTTAACATAAAAATATAAAAGTCATATCAGTAATCTAACAAGATTTCTAAAACAGAAAAGCATAAATAAATCGATAATAAAAAAGTAATATTATTTTCAAAAACTATGCCTCCAATAAGCTAAGAATAAATCTGAATGCCGAATATATTCGATAAATAATAATAAAAAATCTATAAATACGTAATCTTAAAGTCGGTTGTGATTAATACTTAATAATTTTATTCCAAATATAATAATGTATAAATTCTTTATTTATTCTATTCATCGAGCATTGCCGCTCGGCAACAAGGGTTTTGGCCGATTATAAGTGCAGTAAGGGGAGCCATTGATCAATGTATTAAATGTATTACGCACCCAATTAAAGATTAAAATAATTAAATCCTAACTTTTATCTTCTGATGCTGATTAAAAAAAATAAAAATTAAAAACATTTACTTTAACCAATAAAATAGAGCCAAAAACTCAAAAAGAAACACTGTTATTAATTATAATGCAATTGGGAAAAACCCAATTCAACATAATACATGTTGAACGTCTTGGTGGTGGGGTGCTGTCTCCTGGACAGTTTGGAGCCTGTTTGGGCTGTTGATCGTTGGGATGTATAGCACCTTTTTCTTCGAGATGTGATTCACATAACCCTTTTTTGTTTTTGTGTCTTGATAATGCCTGAATAGGCGAAACGTCGACTTGTAAGCGGATGTATTACTGGATTTGAAACATAAGGCTTTGCATTGTGGTTTTTCCCAATTGCAGTATAATATTTACTTTGACATAATTTGGGAAAAATAAGGTTAATTTCCATTCCTAATTATAATATTAAATAATATAAAGCACATACAACTCTAAAAATATAAGCTAATGTGTATGAATTCTGAAAATTAAAAATTTAAATGATGAAGCAATGTAAAATAATATATATTAGGTTAAATATTGCTCTTTTATTTCTGTTTTATTTTATTTATTTCTAAATATCGACATAACTTATAAATTGGCATTTTTGAGTAAAGCCTCTAGTAGCAATTGTATTGGTTGAAGCTTTTCATTTACGACATATCTGATTTTTCGTTTCCTTTCCAATAATATATATATGATGACTTTTTAAATTTTATTTTTAAAAAAGTAACGTTTTGAGTTTTACCTCGTTTCAAGCTTTAAAAAATTGTGTAATAATTATAAATGAATTTCCATACCATCATTCCAATACGAATACTTTGCTTTACCAACACCCAATTTTGTATTTTATTAACTCATCTGGTTTAATTTAGACAAAACATGGACATTTTTTTGAAATTATACGTATTTGTACCTCTATTGAAGAGAGGTGGAGGAATATTTTTACGAGTGTCAATGCGAAACTAAAGCATTACGAGATTGTCAGTTTCATGAGGCGCACTTGATCGATTTCAACATATTTATTTTCAATGAACGCAGAATTATATGCTTCATGACTTTGATATTTTTTTTTTTTTTTTTTTTTACTTTATTTCTCCATTTCTATGCTGTAGAACCATATGTAGTACTCTGTCCCAGCAAATGTAAAATTAGTCGTACATAATCGCGCGAAGGCTTCACGATTCTCAAGTTAAATTCATTTAACTGGTGATGCACTCATTAAAAAAACAATGTTTACAGATAGTCCTATTAGTGTTAAAAGTGAAGGGCATTGTTTCAATGAGGGAAATTTTACACACATATTATCCCCAATATAACTTATTATATATTAGTCTTAATATATGTCAACCACAGATGTTTTGTTCCACAATAGGCCTGTTGTGACGTTTGAAATTCTTTGCTGGAGGTAGACTTGGTTCATTTCATTAATATTTCCATGATGTGTAGCTGTGCACTTAAGGGATGCAAATCGGTAAGCATAAAAAATCTCAGCAGCCAGATAGATGTGTCTCATCCCTACCAAGCTTCAATAAAAAAATAATTTTCAAAAAACAGTAAACCTAGAATCTCAGATTTCTAGACGTAGCTCTTATATATATTGTACCCATCAGGTATGTATCCTAGTTATGTATCCAGTTATATATCCTAAAATAAATCTCTAATATTTTTCATACAGAAATGTTTTTGTTTTTTTGTATCTTTAGAAAACAATAGCTAAGTCAAAGGTATAAACTAATTTTTATTTGCTTACAATAAGTTACACTATCAACATTTATTCGTATAATCGTATCATCTGCTGCATCAAATATTTCTGAAGATTTCATTCAGGAAATTCGCTGATATTTCGTTTTCAGAATGTAATCCAAGTTTTCAAAACTGCATTTCCCCATAAACCTCCATGACAGCTTTGATTATTTTTAAATCAATGGCATTCATAAAGTGATTTAAGATACAAAACTAACCATTAGCTTGTTAAAAAACAATAAAGATGAAAAAATATTAATAAGTAAATATAAAATTATATATGTGTTATTTTTTTTCCAAACTATAGTTATCATCTACTAGCTTGTTACTACTATTAATAATACATACTACTATTAATAAATATAGATATTTTATATTTTTATTAAAATCTTGTTTGTTTTATGACAATTCTTTATGATTTCAGAAATTCTATCTCCATGGTACTTGGCCTCCTCAACAATCCTACAAACAGACCTATCTTCAGCCGGCCCTCTCCATCTTTTGACACCTAAGCACCGAACGTCATCTTCAACATCTTGCAGCCAATGATGTCTAGGTCTACCTCTGCTTCTTCTTTCCACACGGATGTCCCTTTATCACCATTTTAGAGATTCTACCACAAATCATTTTTTGAACATGTCCCAGCCATCTTATTTTGATTTTTTAAAGTGTAAAATTAACCATCCTCGCTCATAAAATTATTATAATTACGATAATTATATTAAGCAAAGAGGAACAAATAAAAGCCATAGAAGATAGATAAAGAATTTTTTTTTAATCAGAAATAAATAACACATGGATAAAATGACATGATGTATTTGTTTTCAAACTACAATGTCTTACGAAATTGAATTCGTTGGTAACTTCAGCTTTCCACAAAACAATATCTTGTGAGTTTTTTCATTGTGGTGCATAATAAAAAAAACAAAAGGATGATTCGCAGAGAAAAACGGATCACAGGAGGGGCCATCAATGCTTACTGCTGTATAAAATAGAATTTTAAAAAACAAATCAAATACATTTTTTAAATATTTTATGGCAAATAAAGTAAGCATCAACTTTGTAAAGTTAACTTAAATTAAGCATTAAATTTCAGTTGAACATTTAAATTGTGAGTATGCAAATTGTGTTATATCAGGAACCATCAAACATATATTGAAAAAACATCTTGTACATCAAAGTAAATTATTAATAATTATGTTGGTATTAAATAGATTAGTTGTAAAATTACGTAGGTTATTATATAGATCTTTTTTTCTTCCTGACAAATTAACTAAAATTAATTAACTGGCAAATATTTCAAAAACAAATATAAAAATAGACGGTTGATTTGTGCAAATTAAAAAAAAAAATGCTTATGCTTATAAGAAGCAAATAATAATTAACCACACATTTCCATTATTTGTGGTTACAGCCATATACATCAGACCACATTCATGTACATCAAGAGCAAATAATCCATATTTTGATTCCGCTTATTATATCAAAATAAAATAATTCCAAATTGTTTTACTGAGCTATAGTATAAATATTACAAGGAATATTTATACTATTACTTTAATTTGTATATAGAACATCCATATTATTTCGGTTATTGAGCTTGTTAAAATTTCAGAATAAACTATCACTTAATAATTAAAATTCATTGCCTTACTTAGCATTATATGGTTTGCTTATATTTTATTCTATATAATTCTTACAATTCCAAATTCATTATTACTTGCAAATTCATTTATCATAAAAACTCAAAAAACTGGACTTTCGCACAAATGCTCTAAATAGATTGTTCACATATTTATTAAGAAATTTCTTGTTGCAAAAATAACATGTTAAAAACTAAGTCTGAATCAATTAATAGTTTCGACGTAAAATATGCGTTTCAGAAATATTCGTCACTGATTCACTCACAGGTGACTGTATCTATCTGTATATGTAAATATATATATATATATATATATATATATATATATATATATATATATATAGAGAGAGAGAGAGAGTTATATATATATATATGTGCTGTATATTAACCTAATTATAAACGACAATAAACAAAACTAAATCCAGCCTGCTGCATTGTTTCCCTTTCGTGCAAACCCTGATTACACCCATGTAGGAATGGCTTAGTATGTAGCACCTTACAATCATATATCTATTTCATATTTATATTTATCGATTTTAAATATTAATAGTGTGTAATTTTTGATGTTCGGAACTTTAAATACTTAATACCTTGCACTGTGTTTGCCATTTATCATTGCGATATGATTTCATTAAAATTCTTAATAAAATTAAAGCTGATGTTCATTGCTTTAAATATCGTATATGTGGCAACACTGCTTATAACAGTAGTTGAGCTTCCATAAATGAGTCAGTAAAACATGTGCTCTTGTTATGCTCGCTATGAAGTTTATCAAAATAAACAAAGGCTGAGGACTTTTATTAACAAAATCTTATATAACATGGTGTCAGGTGAAGCCGAGTAATTAACAAAGTAAATAGTCAAATAAGTGTACCCAACAGTGATAATAAGATACGACCAACCTCGTTGTACGATGGAGTTCAGACCACCCGCAGAATTAACGTTTTCGGGAAGTATCGCGGAAAGTTGGAAAAATTGGAAAACTATCTGTTAGCAACCGATAAAAATAAAAAGTAAGATAAAGTTAAAACACCAATTTTACGCAACTTGATTGATGATGAAGGTTTGGCTAATTTTAATACGATTGGAATATCTAGAGAAAAGTTGGCATATAACGCTGTAATTAATAAACATGATATCTACTGTAAAGAAAAGAAGAATGTGTTGTTTGATCGGCATACATTTTTTAAAAAAATGAGACTTGATGGTCAGGCTATTGACAATTATGTGACAGTGCTTCACACTATTGGAGCAAACTGTGAATTTGGTGATCAGTTAGAATCCTTAATTAGGGATCAAATTGTTTTACACTTAACAGATCAAGGTCTACAGGAAAGAATATTATGAGAAAGCGAACTAGATTTAATTAAAGTGGTCGATGCTGTAAAAGTTTCTGAAACTACAAAGGAACAAGTTAGAATAATATGAGAAAAATCTGTGGAAGCACATGGATTAAAAAGAGGTAATAATAAATCCTATCACAACACAGCTAATGATGAAGGCAGAAAACTTAATGATAATCTTAGGTCTAAAAATGGGAATTACAGCAGTGGTGTGAACAACAATTATGATGCGGTATACTATCAGTGTCGGAAATGTGGAAATAAGATACATAGACCCAATAATTTCCCAGCGTATGGAAAGAACACCTTTTGGGTGCTATAAGTTCCTCAGACTTCCATTTAGTGTATCCAACACCCCTGAGGAGTTCCAAAGTGTAAATACTTCCATATTTTCAGATATTCCTGGACTTATAATGTATTTTTATGGCATTCTAATTGCGACCGAGACCGAAAAAGAACATGATGAAGTGTTATTTAGAGTATTAGAAAGGGCTAGGTCAAGTAATTTAAAATTTAATCCTAGTAAATTTCAATATAAAACTGATAAAATTACATTTTTAATTAAAAAGAATGTTGGAGAAATACCATCACCCAGATTGCAGCGGATGATTCTTAAATTAATTAAATATGACTTAATTTTAGATATGTGCCAGGATAGCAATATATTGCTGATTTGTTGTCAAGTGGATGTGAAAATGAGGAGAACATCAATTCTGAAGAAGATTGGATTAGTGAGATAATTCATGAAGTAGCATCTAATAATTATCAATTGCAGGTTGCACCTAGAAGGAAAAAGATTCTCGAAGAAGGAACCGCTAGGGGTAAGACATTACAATGCCTTGTGCAGTACCTTATGAAAGGATGGCCTGCCAATCATAAAGATGTACCTGAAGAAATAAAAGTATATTACAAATTTAAAGACGAAATTTGTGTTAGTGGAAACTTAGTATTTGTTGGCCGAAAGCTGTTGGTGCCTATTTCTTTGAGGAAAGAAATGTTGGAGAAGCTTCATAGTCCACATTTAGGAATCAGCAAAACACAAGCAAGGGCAAGACAAATATTTTACTGGCCGCTAATGAAGTCAGATATTGAAGATTATATATTAAAATGTAAAATATGTGAAACTTTTAGGGATAAAAATATAAAGGAACCTTTATTGCCTTACCCTGTACCATCAAGGCCTTCTCAACGGGCCGGTATGGACTTCTTCCAATTAGGAAACTATTCATACTTAATAGTAGTGGATTATTTATCAGTCTGGTTTGATGTTGTAAAGATGCCATATAAGACAGCTCAAGGAACAATTAAGGCTATTAAACCAATATTTACCACTCATGGCATCTCTGATGAAGTTGTGGCTGATAATATGCTTTTCTCATCCTTTGAGTTCAAACAATTTTGTCAAGGATGGGAAATTATATTGACTAACACCAGTCCACATTACATATCCACAATCAAAGGGAATGGTGGATAAAGCAGTTGGTATTTGCAAAAGCCTCATGAATAAATGTTACGAATCTGGACATGATTACAATTTAGGACTAATGGAGTATAGGAACTGCCCAATTTCAGGATTGTCAGCAAGCCCAGCAGAAATACTGATGAACAGATAACTAAGAACAGTGTCCCCAACAATTCAATTAGGGTGAAAGTGTGGTCCCGTGTGTGGAGATGTGAGCCCGTCCAGATTATTAAACCTAGATCAGCGCCCAGGTCCTTCACAATAAGGACTGAGGATGGGATTAGCTAGATGGGTTAGTTAGATGGGATTAGTTATGGCCTTAGTTAGAAATTCGGTCCATCTCGGAAAACCGGGAAGTCCTTCTGTCAATGATGGAGAGCAGAAAAATGATCCCACATTGGAGAGTGCTGAAAGTAATGAATCGAAGACTGGTGAGACTCAGCTGGTTCCGGCTCATTCGCCTCAGCATCCACAAGAGAGTCCTGCTATGTCTAGATATGGAAAGCGAATTATTAAGCCAAGAAGATTAGTGGAAGAATGACTTGAACATTAATTGTATAAATTGTGGTGTTGATTTATTTTGTGTCTATATTGAAAATTCATTTGATGTTTCAATCAGTTTTATTTTGTGTCTATGTTAATCTTGAATTTAAATAAAATGACGGAGATGTGGCAACACTGCTTGTAACAGTAGTTGAGCCTCCATGGATGAATCTCTAAAAAATGTGCTCTTGTTATGCTCGCAATAAAGGTTATTAATGAGACTTTTATTAAACAAATCTTATAAAACAGTGTATATATATATATATATATATATATGGATACATGTAATCATAGGTCAAAGAATTATTATTATAAGTTTCCAATTATATTAAGATGTAAATTGTGGTCACATCATCTTTTAAAAAAATCTTTCCTGAATACACTTATATAAAAATAAAAATCTTGCTTTATGTGTTTCTTAAAAACCATTTTCACTTTTAAGACTACATATTACCATGACTAAGTAGATAAAAAAAAAGTGTAAATAATAATACCATTTTAGTTTTTTAACTGATATTAAAAAAAAGCTATACAACGCTTTGTAACGATCTGTAACTGTAAAAAAAAATATTTCCATTAGAATTTATGATAGGAAGAATTTATAATTCTACCACTTGGTTAAATAAAATATTTCCTTAATGATATAATAAAACTATTATTCAATTTTACATATTTTTTTACCTCATAAGTAACTTCATTTGCTTACATTGAAGTCGCCATATATCACAGTAGATATAATGAATTAATACATGATTTTATAAAATAAGAAAAATGAAATCTGGCTGATTTAAAATAAAATACACCTGATACTTTATCTAATTTAGAGGATTTACAACTCTAGCCATAAACAACATAACTGAATTCGGATTTCGAATAATTAATACTGTAAAAGGCCTATCACATTTAAATGAAGGAGTTGGAGGTAGGATGATCGCGCTTTCAGTCTTGAAAATAATAGCTGGAACAAAAAGCAATATGAAAGATAAAACAACAAATAAAAATATCAAAAACAGAAACCAAATAAATTTTCATTCAAAAATTCATTATTAGAGCAAACAAATAGAAAGCAGCTAAATGATTTCGGGGACAAGGATGCTAAATGTGTCAGAAAATAAAAAATATTTGTTGTTATATTTTAAGGGCAAACAACTATAAATGGTTATTATTGCCCTCACTATTATGAGAATATACACATTCTAAGTGTGTATATATAGTATGTGTATATTCTCTAATAGTGAGGGCAATAATAACTAGTAATGAATTTTACTTTAATTTGTTTACAGAAAATCCATATTCCTTCGTTGATGGAGTAAGTGGAAAATTCAGAATAATTATAACTTAATGATTACAAGTCCTTCCTCTCTTCTGCACATGCCCTGGGAGCTTTTCCAGACGTCGGTGTTTCTTTTAATGCATTTTAATGTATTTGATTCGTCGGCGGAGTGCCAAAGTTGTTTCCAAGTCGCCAGAGCTTGCTCTTTCAAAAGGCTGTATACATCTGTTGTTGTGTGTACGCTTGTAATTTATATCGATGATGATGCTGCTTCTTTTGCCGCTCGATCTGCCACTTCATTTCCTTTAATGCCTACGTGTGATGGTACCCAGGCAATAACTAAATTCTTATTGAGGTTTCTTATCATCGAGGAGTAGACTTGAGCTTTCTTAAATTATATCATTGGAGTATAAGTTTGTTAACGCCATTATTGCGGAAAGAGAGTCCGTACATAAAACAAAATCTTTTTCTTCACACTGCATAATACTGTACAGTGCTGAACTAATGGCGAAGCATTCTGCAGTAAATTTGCTGGTGGAAAGTGGTAATTTATATTTCATGATATTAGATCCCGTTACGATGGCGCAACCGGCATTACTGTTTAATTTGGTGTCATCTGTGTATATGTACGTTCTGCTGTTATATCTTTCTTTAATTTTTTTGAAATTCTGTTAGGTAGGTAAATTCTGAGAAGTTTTTCTTTTTGTACTTTTTGAGCGCTAAATCGTTTGTAGGTAGTTTCAGTGTCCATGGTGTGTAGCTGAAGTCTTCAGTCGTTTCGAGACATTGGATCTCCTCAATGGATCTTCTTACTCTGATTCCTAAAGGCGCGGGTAGGTTTTGGTTTGTTGAGAGTCTTCTGGTTTTTAGTTCGAATATAGGTTTCCTTGCTAGATTCATTTCGTTGAATTTTAGCCTTCCAATATACCGGCAAGTTGGTGTCTTCTTACAGTTAGTGGAGCCAGACCGGCTTCTACACGTAGACTATTGACAGGGCTTGTCCTGAAGGCACCTGTTGCAAGACGGATACCCGCATGGTTGATTGAATCCAAAGCTGAAAGCAGCTTTAGATTTGCTGAGGAGTACACGATGCTACCGTAATCTAATTTACATCTTATCAAACTTTTAGCATGCTTACTCGATTGGCTCCCCATGAACATCCTGCTAGAACCTTTAGCATCTTTAGCCTTTTTTGACCTTCTTTTAGCAACCTGATATGGTCTTTCCAGTCCAGTTTGCTTTTATTATTTATTCCCTAAATTAATCCCAAAAACTTGACATTAGATACAAAATTTAGTTTCCTTTCTTTACAAGTTAGCTCTGGAGAGGGAGTCGGTGTTCTACATTTGGAAAACAGGACGCATTTAGTTTTTTCTATTGAGAATTCTAAATCGGATTGTGCTGACCGTGTTTATAATTTCTTTAAACAATTTATTAATATTATTTTCATCCTATTTGGGTTGTTAAATGATATTAATAAGGCCAAGTCGTCAATGAATAAAAAGGTTCTTATGGGTTTTGGAATTAGAGATGTTACCTTGTTAATAGCTATGGCAAAGAGGGTGCAGCACAAAACGCTTCCCTGGGGAATTCCTTTGGTTATTTCCTTAACTGATGATACGTAGTTTCCTATTCTGACTTGGAAGGTTCGGCTTCTTAGGAAATTTGTTATAAATTCGAGAAGGCGTCCTCTGATTCCCCATTCTCTTAACTGTAGGAGGATGATTGATGAATTGAGGTTGTCATAGGCTTTTTCTATATCGAAGTATATACCTACATATTCCTTCTTTAAAACTAGTTAATATTTCATTTAATGTCGTTACTAAATGGCCTATGGTAGAGCGTCCTGTTCTAAATCCGCATTGCACGTTCGATAATAACTTTAAATAAATAATAAAATAATAACACTATCAAAACCCTATTTCTAGAAAACGAAACTGACAGACAACACATCATCTTGGGAGACCTTAACGCCAAACACCACACATGGAACTGTAGGAAACCCAACCCTCTAGGTAACCATCTACCAAAAACAAAAAACTGACTGCAATTCTGAGAAAAACTAAGGGAAACAAATCTTCAGGAAAGGACAACACCCCGTATGTCCTCTAAAAACAACTACCCAGAAAACCCCTCATGTTTCTCTTAAATATCTACAACTCATGCTCATGCCTTAAATACTTCCCTACGGAGTGAAAACATGCTATCGTTGTCCCACTCCTAAAAACCCAAAAAATAGGAGCGGTCCCGGAAGAATTCCGGCCCATCAGCCTCCTCCACCACATCTCAAAAATATATGAGAAATTAGTTACCATACACATCCGCAAACACTGCGAATCACACGACATAATACCCCCGGATCGACCACTTTGTAGTTGAAGCAAATCATCGCAGATGTGCCATGGCATCATGCAAAAGGACTGTGCGCACCAAGTGTGAAAAGTGTGGTGTAGGTTTGTGTATCTCATGTTTTACGGGATTCATAGAAATTAGTTATGAATTATGTATTAAATAGTTATTTTTTCTTTGTTTGTAAACTATATGAACTAATATAAAGAATAGATTATGTTAGAAAAATTTGTCTATTATGAAATTCCAAAATTTAAAACTTCCTTTTTCTACCGAACAAATCATCTTGAGAAAGGCCTAGCATGATCATATGAACACGGCCAATTATGAGCAAACGGTGAGTCTGATTTTTTTTAAAAATAATTTTGCTGAATTTCAGCATGTCCATCAACAAAAAAATATATAAAAAATCTTATTTTTACAGAACATTTTTTTGCTCGTCCTTGGAGGGTTAAGATATCAATTGTGTTCATATCATCATTAAACAATATCTTTCCTCAAAATACTTAGATAACAATAAAATTCTTGGATTATGTGTTTCTTAAAAAAAAAAAATCACTTTTTAGGTGATTACCATGACTGAATAGGTAAAAAAAGTGTAAATAATAATACAATTATAGTTTTTAACTGTAATTAAAAAAAAAACATACATATTACCATGACTAAGTAGATAAAATACCAATAAAAGTGTAAATAATAATACCATTTTAGTTTTTTAACTGATATTAAAAAAAAACTATACAACGCTTTGTAATGATCTGTAACTGTAAAAAAAAAAAATTCATTGCAATTTATGAGAGGAAGAATTTATATTTCCACCACTTGGTTAAATAAAATGTTTCCTTAATGATATAATAAAACTATTATTCAATTTTACATATTTTTTTTTACTTCATAAGTAACTTCATTTGCTTACATTGAAGTCGCCGTATATCACAGTAGATATAATGAATTAATACATAATTTTATCAAATAAGAAAAATGAAAGCTGGCTGATATAATATAAATGTCACCTGATACTTGATCTAATTTAGAGGATTTACAACTCTAGCCATAAACAAAATAACTGAATTCGGATTTCGAATAATTAATACTGTAAAAGGCCTATCACATTTAAATGAAGGAGTTGGACGTGGGTTGAACGAAGATCCAAGCACGAAAATAACAGCTGGAACAAAAAGCAATATGAAAGATAAAACAACATATAAAAATATTAAAAACAGAAACCAAATCAATTTTCATTCAAAATTCACTATTAGAGTAAACAAATATATAATAGCAAAATGATTTCGGGAATACGGATGCTAAATGTGTCAGAAAATAAAAGATATTTGATATCGTGCATTCATGGCGTGCAGTACTGTTCATAGAGTATATTATATACTTCTATGATCTCCTTAAATTCAAATCGTCGATCCAAAACTATGAAACAACATCACTACTTTTTAATATTCATATCCATTCTCACAAAACCAAACAATTTGAGCATTATTTTCTTGCCCGTCCCGCCACTCAATCCTGCCTACTATCCGCCATGCTTCTTCTCTATGTGAATCTAATGTTTGTGTACATGTTTTTTATTCTAATGGGGCCTAGTCCTAGGTTGCAATTCCGCAACCCAGGTGAATCAGTCATTAAGTCGAACTTTGTCCAGAGACAGTTACCAGTGTTAAGGGAAGCAGAATCGTGTCATTCTCGATGTTTTTGGCTTGTAATGTATAAAATAACTCCTTTTCAAGCTCCTTATTCACTACAAAAAAATTACAAGAAACTCATTTTGTAGAGAATTCAATCTAACCACTTACTCACTGGAGGTTTAGAAGTATTTTTCTTTTCTATTTATAAGAATGAAAAGGGCGCACTTTATAACGATGTGATATAAAGCATTACCGATTAGAGCTGATCAGGTTGCTTTCTTTTTGTGTAAATGGACTCAAAATAGCATACTTTAGAGCTATATAAACAAACTGAGCAGAACTTTGTACAAAAGAATCATTAACACCAAATACGTGCAGGCTATGTTTTTACTCCCAGCATTTCAATATTTTATAATATCCAAAGTATTTATTAATATAAAACATAGCTATGAAACCTCTAGTGTATGCAATTTCAAGAAACACGGCAAAATCTCCAAATTAAGTATAAATTAACTAATTGTTCTCTGAGTATCTTGCAGTTTTGTCTTTTAGAAATATTCCATACAGTAAACCATTATTACCTATTTATAAACAAGTATTTGGGCTCTTCAAACACTAACACTTTAATATCGTAGCTAGCATGAATATACATTAATAATGTAATACCCAAATAAATACAATTTTGAAGTAAGAACTATTTATACACTATAAATAAAAAAATCTTCTAAGACGTTGCTGTTTTATTTCTCTAGTCTCAAAATTTGATTACTAAAAGTTATATATAAAATCAAAGATATAGGAAAAAAAAAAGATAGTTTCTCCTTCCGTGTTAACTCGCCCTCAAGCAATATTCTTTAGGGCGAACTACAGCACCCACAAGAATACCTCTAATATTTTTGATATATTGGTGTAGCGCCATTCTATATTTCTGTATATCTTAATCAGTCTGTCTAAGGCCACTCCCTTTTTGTATGTCTAAAGGCTTGCTGGTTCACACGTACTACGTTCAAAGTTACAGTCGAGAAATCTTGGCAAGTATTTGAGAATCGGGCACAGTTTTTTGTGTTTTCACTTCTGTCTGCAGTCCTCATGACTGCCTATTTAATTTTTTTGAAATGTATAAGTATTTTATATAAGTTATTCCAAATATATGCATAATATTTACTGAAGCGTTGTCTATTAACCCTTGAGTGGTCGGGTGGTCGCCAGACCAAACAGATACTGGGTGTTCACCTTAGGAAAAGAGAGGTGCTGTTCATTTTTTTCTGGATGATAGCTGTCCTCCACGCGACTATTCATGTAAGTGTTTTAGTATTTTTCTTTTTTCTTAACTATATTGTAATTTACACATTATATATTCTTACTTTAATATTCTATATGTAATGTATTATTATTTACACAAAATTTACTTTTTGAGTCATATTTTTTTATTTGTCATCCACGCGACTTTTTTTCATTTTTATTTTATTTTTGATGTTATTTCAAATATTATAATGGCATTTACATTTGAAATCAATTTTATAATTCAAGTTTAACACAATTAGCAATTCATACATTGTCATCCACGCGACCTCTCTATTGCAAAACTAGGTGCGACCTTTATTATTAACACTCGAGGGTTGATAATGAATTAATAATTATGTTATGAATATTACTTTCTTCACTTTGTTGCAAAAAACGAATCCAAACGAGTATAACGTGAACTGATTAAGTTATTATAATTATTATTATTGATAATTTTTTATTCAATGGTTATAAAGTCATTATTCACAAATTTTACTTACCTTTGTTATTATTCGAATTCCAATTAACTATGTTAAATTGACATACGGAATAAATTGGTGAAACTTGATTAACTCAAAATTAAATCAACATTTTTTTTTCATGAACATATCGCTATATAATTCTTCAGGTTTTCTGTGTTTAATTTTTATATTGTAAATGTTTATTTTTAAATATTTTAAATTTTCAAACAAAAAAATTTCTATGAAAATATTAAGTTACTGATATTGTTTTGATTGGAATGCTAGGGGGGAAATCTCAAATACCAAAACATTAAGTATCTGAATAGTGGAGAAAAACTGTTCAATAAAATTTACCTCAAAGATGATCAAATGCAACACAGAGTTATCAAGTAGAGACAGCAACGTGACTTCTAGAGGTTCAGCAAAAAAGGTAAAGGAATTTAAAACACGTACAACTGTTTCCAACTTGTTTCCAATTCATTAGAATTAGTTTCAAGAGGTAAATAATAAGACCACGGTTAGCTTCATCCATGCGAGAAAAAACGAGTAATATTTATTAAAATGATTGAAGTTTGAAAATAAAATTTCTATCTGTTTTATAATTGACATTAATATCTGAATTTTGCGTTTATGCGCATCAGAATGATTAGTAGGGGAAAAAGCACTGCACACTAAAGGTTGTAAGCTTTTGTTTGATTTTGATATGGTTTTTATTATTCATAAAGATAATAATAACTTTAGAACCTTTTTTGAGTGGAATTTATATATTGCGTGGAATTTTTCTTTTGTAGAAATTTTTACCAATTTTATTCCTAAAATTCAAGTATTTTAAAATAATTATAAATTTTAATTGTTTTTTTTTTTGCATATGTACATATTTTTTTACTTTTGTTAATTGATCGGTTTAACTTATATTTGTTTTTTTTTATGCTGATCAGCTGTTTTTATAACCTCCCCAGCTGTTCATGTATTACCTACCTTTAATTTATTTTTTGTTAAATTTCTTGGAATGATGTTACTGCCTCTGATTGAAGGGTCTGTTTGGACAGATATGTTCCATTTGACCTTCTTTAATGTAATTATATTTTTGGTGTGAATTTTTTATCATTTTTATTTGCTATTTGTTTTCTTAAACACTCATTAGGTTGATACATTAGATTTAGTTGATGGTAGTAAAGATGTTTTAGTGATAAGGTACCTGCATTGAGGTTAAATATTCCAGAGTTAGTAAAATAACAAATAGGAACACAAAACATTATACTTAAGATTAATTCTTGATTTACAAGGCATGCAAAACATATAGAATCATAAGCAAAGAGGTGCGCATAAATAAGATAAAGCTCAATCATAAAATGCATCCATACAGTATTTTTTACACGATATTTATGCATATAAAAACATAAATAACATTAAGTATATATTAATTAATAGGGATTCAATAATTAATTGTAATGAAATTGTGTAAAAAAAAATTTCTGTAACATAGTAAAAACTACATTTCCGTTTACAATGTACGAGTACTATACTAGACAGTATTTAATTGCAACAAACCTGGAATCTGATCTTCTTCAAAAACAAGTTTAGGGAATTAACAAGATTTGGAATAAACCACATATTTCAAAGGGCAAAATACAATAAACATTGCTTTAATATAATTATATAAAAGGAAAACAAATAGCAGATTAACACAAAGCAAACAAAAAAAAATACTAAAAATTAAAGAACAAAAAATTTCACTAAATTACCTACTGGAGGTAGTAAAAGAAACAATCACATTCATCTTAACCTCTAACTAAAACAAGCGATTAATCTAAATGCAAGTGTATATTACACAAACATAATTGCTTTAATTCAACCCAAAACCAAGGTGGTATATCTGCAAATTTTGCTATTTAGGGATTATATACTGGATGGCTACATTTTAACGTGTACCTTTTTATTTCCTTCGCAATACCGAAAATAGCTAACTGATGTGTGATGGAAACAATTCAGGATTCCAACAATTTAATTAATAATTCAAAATCAACATTCTCTGTTCTAAAAATTTTCAGATACGACACTTTGGCTTCGGAACAACGACATGAGTACATATACTTTACAAAAACGTCATAATGAAATAAGGCCTAATTATCTACTTGATTTCTGTAAGTCTAGCAAAAAATAAGTAGCTTCCTGACTGCTTGTCGATAATAATCGAAAGAAACGGTCTGTCACATGAGAAGGTTCGTGGCAGCACTGGTGTTAGGTTTGCCGATACAGCAACTACCACAATAGCTATAACAAACGCAACATACTTTAGTTAGTTGACTTTAGAAATCATGTTTGGTAAGCTCATATATGTACATTTACTTTGACATGACGTCCACGGAACTGAGTACCAACAGTTGGCCATATCATCAAACAGAATTCAGAAGAGAACACTTAAGCGTAGGAAAAAGTTCTGTCCTTAAAATTTGGAAGACAATTGCAACAGGTGTGTTTCATACGTAGGTACAAAAAAAAAAAAGAAAACAGAAAAAAACGATTAATTTTTCATCAACTAATCATTTGTTCATAATTCGGAATAGTGAAAAAGGGGCATTTTATTTTTGTATTAATTCCTTGAGTTTTTCTGTACTTTTAATAAACGAAAACCAAAGCAACTAAACAAATTAAAAACTAAAATTCTTCATGCAATAACTTAAAATATTCCGATGGTGATGAATGAGATTTCTTCCTTCTTGTACAGTATTATTAGAGGGTTATCTGGCATACACAAAGTGCCCAATATTGTCGGAATTTTTTGAAAAAGAAACTAAAAGTTTGCCTCTCTAACTTAAATCATTTTAATGCCACTGCTAAATTAAAAGCGAGGACTGCAGGAGACAGTTGGATAGATACAACCTTATGGACAAAGGCTGAACTGGAGCCACAACATAGTTTAAATGATCATAATAAAAGAGCTAAAACCAGAATAGCATCTGTGGATTGAGGAGGAGTTCATAGCTTACTAAGGAGGTTGTTCGACTCAACACAGTCCAATGCTTTGGTGAATTCAAGAAAGATGGAGCATAGTTAGTTTTTACTGATCAATGAAGTGTTGGAAATCATGGATTACTTTACGAGTTCAGATAAAGTTGAAAATATTAGTTGGAACCATGGGTCGAGAGGGTTAACAAGGGGATCTTCTGGTGGAAAGATTGATATTTGAATGTGCAAAACCTTCTAACAGTTTAAAAGGTTTGAAAGAAGATAATAGGACAGACATTACATGGAGAAGAGGCTTCATATTTTATTTAATGGTCGAACCAAAGCTGTTTTCCAAGGATAAGGGAATCTATATTTTTTTTCAAAGAAAAATTGTAGAATTGATATGAGTACAATTATAATGATCTGGAGACAGGACCTGATTAGTTTTACAGATATATAAGGTTCATAGTCTTTGGCATAGGATTTTATGAAGGCAGTAAATAATTTTGTCAGATAGAAGGTGGAGTCAAAAATTTTTTGTCAAAGCTGTGAAAACGGCAATGGATGTGATATTAAAGATATGAAACATTTATTTAGACCATCTTACTGTTGGTAAAGAACTGAGACTGCTGGATTCAGATAAGCATAATTTTCGGAATACTTTTCAGTCCAATCAGGAATTAGAAGCACAGCAAGTATGTATGTTTGTGTGCGTTAAAAATAAATTGAAAAGACTTCTATTATAACAGTTAATTGTAATTAATAGATATCGCTTTGAAACACTAATTGTTAAATTACTCCCAGTAATCATGCAAAACCCCACAATGAGATGATTTAGAAAAAAAAATAATAGTAAATGTATAGAGACTGCACTGCTTTTAATAATACCAGAATTCGGAAGACAATTGAAACAGGTATGGTTCACAAAGTGGCCAATAGTATCGAATTCTTTTGGCACCTAAACAAACTAAAAGTTTGCCTCTCTTAATACCACGGTTCCTTCATCTAAATCTAAATACAATAATGCCACTCCTAAATTAAAAGCAAGGACTGTATGGATCGATTGCAGTAGGTGAAAAACTATTTTTATTATGTCTGATTCGGCTAGTGAACTCTCTTTATCGTTAACTACCATGTATCTCAGATCTGCAATACTTTGCCTTTTTTATTCACGATTACATTAATAACTAGTTTGTATAAAAATGCATTAAAAGATACCTACTATACAGAGGAAGTGTGAGCCCCAAGAGGGTCTGCAGACATTGAGATCTACAGCTGCCAAAAGATTAAACAATTTATCTAAAACAGCCTCCGCAATTCTGTGCTCTACACACAAAACTAACCTCCTCTCCGTATTTTGAAATAAATTACTAAAATATTTGAGATGATTCTGAAAATACTTTTCCCCACTCTTTCCTGTACTCATAGGCTATAAACTATGATATAGTAACAGCACACAGACTAATCCTTTCTTATAAATAAAAAAATAATATATCACATTCATATATTTTTTACATAATAAATGAAAATAAAAATCACTCCACCATACATTCCAATAAAAGCAAATGCACAAAATGGAACAATAGAAAAT
This sequence comes from Arma custos, assembly GCA_037127475.1. NCBI lineage: Eukaryota > Metazoa > Arthropoda > Insecta > Hemiptera > Pentatomidae > Arma > Arma custos. The sequence goes on from CM073764.1 coordinate 11,935,775, forward strand.
AAAATAAAAAAACTATCATTAGAATACACACTTTTTTCCTATACAAAACATATACATAACACAAAAATGCATGCACATTGATTTATATCATAGAATTCAGGAAGCTATTTTTTTTCACTATTAGTAAACCCACAAAAAGAGTTTTAAAAATTTATGACAACATAAATAAAGTTTTACAAAAAGCAAGCTGGTAAGAATAATGGTGGTGATAATAATTTTCATTATTTTGATGAAGTGAATCTTTGTAAATTATCTTAAATGATATTTGATTAACCACAAATATGCCTGTTACATAAAAATTAGTCAAAGCATTCACTTCATTCACAATGCCTCTAATAACAAGTATAAATTTCATTATATTATTCATTTGAAGCATATTTCAAAATTAATTGTTTACTTTTAATTTCATAATTTCTGTGAATGTGAATTTTTTTCTCCGAAATTCCTGAATATTTATCAAATGTATATATATATATATATATATATATATATATATATATATATATATATGTATATATATATATATATATATGTATATATATATATATGTATATATATATATATATATATATATATATATATATATATATATATATATATATATATGTATATATATACAATTTAGGTTTAAAATTAATTAATACAAAATTAGGTTATACATGAAGAAAAAGAACAAATAAACTATTAAATTTGAGACCAGACATTCCAAAAAATACAAGGTGATTACACTATTTTTATTATCCAACTAAAGCACCAAATTATATACACGTTGGTATACTTTACAAGCACACATACACACATGGTTACAAACATTTTTATCTTAAAAAATAATCATACAAGAGATAATGCAAAATGAAAAACTACTTGATTTCTGTTAGTCTAGCAACAAATAAATAAGTTAGAGATGGCTTATGGGTAATTATAGAAAGGAATGGTCTATCACATAAGAATTCAGATGGAGGAGGTTGTTCCACAGAAGATGAAAGTTGGATGAGTACAGCTATAACAAAAGTTACAATTAATTATTGGACAATCTCACCATTAATCATAAATTCATTATAAGTTAGTATTAACAAGAGTCAACTGATTAAAGTTCAGCTCTTCTCAAAACCATTTCAATCCACAGTAGGCGTGCTTCTTAGCGTTTCTGTAGCTTGTTTTATTATTCTTATTAAAATAAATCTTGAATAAAAGCTCAAAAGTTTTTTGTTTAAACCAGTTAAAAGGAAGAAGAGACTTTGATTATTTAAACGACTAGAGGAAAGAATGTTACTTCAGTGGAGGCCCTATTCAACGATGATAATAGGTGCTACACCAAGATGCCATCTCAAAATGGGAGACATCAAAATAATTTTTTTCAGTGAAAATAGATAACTAATTTTATTATAATTTGATTTTTAGCTCATCTGCTCATTTAACCGGACATAGTAATCACTTGTAGTAATTTCAACATTACTGTAACCTCAGTTTCATAATATTTAACAAGTCCCCTTCATATGGATGAGATCTGTGGGTCATAGCATGTGCTGTTAATTGTTCCACTATTCAACTAACTGAGTGGCTCATATCCAAAAACTACACATTATGATAACGATTCATGATCATAAACAGTTATACACAGTACAAACATTTTTATACAAAATTCTGATTTTCATCAGGGTATGTCAGTGAGGGGCTATAACGAATCCAGGGATAAGATGGGGTAGGAGAAATCAGATATTTTTTTACAGAAAAGGCAAATCCATGTGTTTTAATGGATTCATAGAATCTGATCAAATTATTACTAAAAGGATATGGGAACAAATTTAAGAAAAGTTATTCGAACCTAATACAATTATCTTAGCGTTTCCAGCATTCAGGTATACCTTCTTACTGCCCACTCACTAATGTCATTTAACCATCTCCCTAGCCAGTATAAGGCGGGAAGGAGGAAAGAACAAATTAATTTGTAAACTGTCATTAATCTGACGAACCCATAGAGACACAATAGGATAGATACAACTTTATAGACTAAGGCTGAACTGAAGGGGCCACAACATAGTTTAAATGATCAGAATAAAAGAGCTAAAACCAGAAAATAGCATCTGTGGATTGAGGAGAATTTCGAAGCTTACCAAGGAGGCTGTTCGACTCAACAGAGTCAAATGCTTTGATGAAAACAAGAAAGATGGAGTATGGTTAGTTTTTGTTGTTCAATGAAGTGTTTACGAGTTCAGATCAAATTGAAAATATTTGTTGAACCAGGGCTAGAGAGGGTTAAGGAAGGAATGTTTAACTGGAAAGGTTGATAGTTGAATCTGCAAAGCCTTCTAACAGTTTAAAAGGTTTGAAAGAAGATAACAGGACAGAAATCACATGGAGAAGAACAGTTTCATATTTTATTTAATGGTTGACCCAAAGCTGTTTTCCAAGGAAAAGGGAATCTATATTTTTTTCAAAGAAAAATTGCAGAAATTATATGTGTACAATTATAATGATCTGGAGACAGGACCTGATAATTTTACAGATATATGAGGTTCATAGTCATTGGCATAGTATTTTATGAAGGCAATAAATAATTTTGTCAGATAGAAGGTAGAGTAAAAGTTGTTTTCGTTAAAGCTGTGAAAACGGCAATGGATGTGATATTAAAGATATGAAACATTTATTTAGATCATCTTACTGTTGGTAAAGAACTGAGACTGCTGGATTCAGATAAGCATAATTTTCGGAATACTTTTCAGTTCAATCAGGAATTAGAAGCACAGCAAGTATGTATGTTTGTGTGCGTTAAAAATAAATTGAAAAGACTTCTATTATAACAGTTAATTGAAATTAATAGATATCGCTTTGAAAAACTAATTGTTAAATTACTCCCAGTAATCATGCAAAACCCCACAATGAGATGATTTAGAAAAAAAAATAATAGTAAATGTATAGAGACTGCACTGCTTTTAATAATACCAGAATTCGGAAGACAATTGAAACAGGTATGGTTCACAAAGTGGCCAATAGTATCGAATTCTTTTGGCACCTAAACAAACTAAAAGTTTGCCTCTCTTAATACCACGGTTCCTTCATCTAAATCTAAATACAATAATGCCACTCCTAAATTAAAAGCAAGGACTGTATGGATCGATTGCAGTAGGTGAAAAACTATTTTTATTATGTTTGATTTGACTAGTGCGCTCTCTTTATCGTTAACTACCATGTATCTCAGATCTGCAATACTTTGCCTTTTTAATTCACGATTAAATTAATAACTAATATGTATAAAATTTCAGTAAAAGATACCTACTATACAGAGGAAGTGTGAGCCCCAAGAGGGTCTGCAGACATTGAGTAGATCTACAGATGCCAAAAGAATAAACAATTCATCTAAAACAGCCAGTTTGAAACCTGATACCTACAACTCCACAATTCTGTGCTCTACACACAAAGCTACCCCCTCTCCGTATTTTGAAATAAATTACCATAATATTTGAGATGTTTCTCAAAATATTTTTCCCCACTCCTTCCTGTGTTGATAGGACTATATCCATCATAGGACTACTTATATCCTTCAAGATTACTAGCTCTAACTTTACTATGAATGGACTTTAAACATCAGTTCAATAAGCTTTTATCTCTAATAATAAACTTTATAAACAAACAAGTTAACTATGAGATAATTTACCCTGTGTTCGCTACTTTAAGATTCAAACTTAAAAGATGTACCTCCTTGGTGACATAAATTTATGGTCAGCAACAGCACACTGACTAATACTTTCTTATAAATCAAAAAATTAATATATCACATTCATATATTTTTTACATAATAAATGAAAATAAAAATCACTCCCTTTAATACACTCCAATAAAAGCAAATGCACAAAATGGAACAACAGAAAATAAAATAAAAAAACACTATCATTAGAATATATAGTTTTTTCCTATACAAAACATACACATAACACACAAATGCATGCACATTGATTTATATCATAGAATTCAGGAAGCTATTTTTTTTCACTATTAGTAAACCCACAAAAAGAGTTTTAAAATTTATAACAACATAAATAAAGTTTTACAAAAAGCAAGCTGATAAGAATAATGGTGGTGATAATAATTTTAATTATTTTGATGAAGTGAATCTTTGTAAATTATATTAAATGATATTTGATTAACCACAAATATGCCTGGTACATAAAAATTAGTCAAAGCATTCACTTCATTCACAATGCCTCTAATAACAAGTATAAATTTCATTATATTAATCATTTGATGTATATTTCAAAATTAATTGTTTTACTTTTAATTTCATAATTCCTAAGAATGTGAATTTTTTTCTCCGAAATTCCTGAATATTTATCAAATATATATATATATATATTTCATAAATATTCCTAATATTTCATAAATATACCTAATTTTGTATTAATTGATTTTTAACCTAAATTGTATATATATATATATATATATATATATATATATATATATATATATATATATATATATATATATATAGGTTAAAAATTAATTAATACGAAATTAGGTTATACATAATAAAAAGAAAAAGAACAAATAAACTATTAAATTTGAGACCAGACATTCCAAAAAATACAAGGCGATCGCACTATTTTTATAATCCAACTAAAGCACCAAATTGGTATTAGTCCAGGATCGCAGGTACATTTTTGCACTTGATTACTATCAAGCTGAATCTTCGTGAATAGCTTCGTTTTGATGAGACGCCCACCTCGTTATTGATCAACATGTGACGAGGTCATCAAAAATGATTACTAACCAGTTGATTTTTTTTTTTACTTAGTTAATATTTATATAATTTAACAGTCATATTGTCCTACAAATTGCATGGTACGTTATCCTTAAATTTTTGAGAATCATCAAATCGACATATTTTATCCTTGCTATCTCTGTTAGCTACCACAATCAAGAATTTTCGCAAAGGATATTGTTGTGCGTCTTATCAAAACGAAGCTATTCACGAAGACTCAGCTTGATAGTAATCAAGTGCAAAATGTATCAGGGATCCTGGACTATATACTTTACAAGCACACATACACACATGGTTACAAACATTTTTATCTTAAAAAATAATCATACAAGAAATAATGCAAAATGAAAGACTACTTGATTTCTGTTAGTCTAGCAACAAATAAATAAGTTAGAGATGGCTTATGGGTAATTATAGAAAGGAATGGTCTGTCACATAAGAATTCAGATGGAGGAGGTTGTTCCACATAAGATGCAGGTTGGAAGAGCACAGCTATAACAAACGTAACAATTAATTGTTGGATAATCTCACCATTAATCATACATTCATTATAAGTTAGTATTAACAAGATTCAACTGATTAAAGCTCAGCACTACTCAAACCATTTCACTTCACAGTGGGCGTGCTTCTTAGCGTTTTTGTCGTTTGTTTTATTATTTTTAATAAAATAAATCTTGAATAAGAGCTCAAAAGTTTTTTAAAACCATTTAAAAGGAAGAAGAGACTTTGATTATTTAAACGACTAGAGGAAAGAAAATTACTTCAGTGGAGGCCCTATTCAATGATGATAATAGGTGCCACACCAAGATGCCATCTCAAAATGGGAGACATCAAAATCATTTTTTTTCAGTGAAAATAGATAACTAATTTTATTATAATTTGATTTTTAGCTCATCTGCTCATTTAGCGGGGCATAGTAATCACTTATAGTAATTTCAACATTACTGTAACCTCAGTGGCATCATATTTAACAAGTTCCCTTCATTTGGATGAGATCTATGGTTCATGACATGTGCTGTTAATTGTTACACTATTCCACGAGCTGGGTGGCCCATATCCAAAAACTACACGTATTGGACTGATGATATTGAGTCATGATCATAAACTGATATACACAGTACAAAATTTTTTTATATAAAATTCTGATTTTTACCAGGGTTTGTCAGTGGGGGGCTATAACAAATCCAGGTATAATTTGAGGATTTTGTAGCTTACTAAGGAGGCTGTTCGACTCAAGAGAGTAAAATGCTTTACTGAAATCAAGAAAGATGGAGGATAGTTAATTTTTGACAATGAAGTGTTTACGAGTTCAGATCAAGTTGAAAATATTTGTTGGAACCAGGGCTAGAGAGGGTTAAGGAAGGAATGTTCAACTGGAAAGCTTGATAGTTGAATGTGCAAAGCCTTCTAACAGTTTAAAAGGTTTGAAAGAAGAAAATAGGGCAGAAATCACATGGAGAAGAACGGTTTTTATATTTTATTTAATGGTTGAACCAAAGTTGTTTTCCAAGGAGAAGGAAATCTATATTTTTTTCAAAGAAAAGTTGCAGAAATGATATGAAGAAGCAGACTGCACTGCTTTTATGCAACCGATTGTTCAGGAAGATGTTTGACCGAGGTAGCTCAAGCTAGGTTTTCCCCAGTAAAATATAGTAACTATACAGAGGCTGTATGAGCCCCAGGAGGGTTTGCAGACAATCACAGAGTTGATCTACAGCTGCCAACAGAATAAATAAGTTATGAACAACAGCCAGGTTCAAACCTGTTACCTACACCTCCGCAATTCTGTGCTCTACACACAAAACTACCCCGCTCTCCTTATTTTGAAATAAATCACTCAAATATTCGAGTTATTTCTCAAAATACTTTTCCCCACTCCTTCCTGTGTTGATAGGACTATATCCATCATAGGACTACTTATATCCTTCAAGAATACTAGCTCTAACTTTACTATGAATGAACTTTAACCATCAGCTTAATAAGCTTTTATCTCTAATAATAAACTTTATAGACAAAAAAGTTAACTATGAGATAATTTACCCTGTGTTCGCTACTTTAAGATTCAAACTTAAAACATGTACCTCCTTAGTGACATAAATTTACAGTCTGCTACAGCATACAAACTAATACTTTTATATTTATTTTTAAAGAGAAAAGATAGGCCCTCGGCCGGGATTTGAACCCGGAACCTTTGTCTCACCGTGACATCGCTCTTCCAGTTGAGCTACCCAAGGCCGCCTGCCGGCCGAGGACAAACCTTTTCTCTCATAGACCCCATGTCCCATTGCTCTCGCCATTTTTGCGATGAATACACTAGAACGAAGTTCTTTGAACATTAATTTAATTTTAGGATCTTCATATTACTATTTATAATTTTTTATAATTATTGGTCATTTTTTGAGTTTTAAATATTTTTATTTTTAAAGAGATCTTTCTATCTTTTCTCTTTAAAAATAAAAATATTTAAAACTCAAAAAAATGACCAATAATTATAAAAAATTATCAATACTTTTATAAATCGAAAAATTAATATTTTACATTCACATATTTTTTACATAATAATTGAAAATAAAACTCACATCAAGTTTTACATTCTAATAAAAACACAAACACATAATGGAAAAACAGAAAATAAAATAAAACAACTATGATTAGAATACAAACATTTTTTTGCTGTACATAACATACACATAACACAGAAATACATTGGTATTGGTTTAGGAATATAATACAGAAAGCTATTTTTTTTTGGTAAATCTAAAAAAGGTCTTTTAAAAATTGATTACAACATATTTACAGTTTTATAAAAGCAATTCTGGTAAGAATAATAGTGGTGCTAATCAATTTTCATTACTTCCATGAAGTTAATATTTGTAAATTATCTTAAATGATCCATGATTAATCATAAATATGTGTGTTACTTAAAAAATAGCCAAAGCATTCACTTCATTTACAATGCCAATTCATACAAAATTAGGTTAAACATAAAAGAAAGAAAGAAATTATTATAAATTTGATACCAGATATTAAAAAGAAATACAAGGCGAATGCATTATTATCCATTATTATCCAACTAAGCTCCAAATTATATACACGGTGGTAAACTTTACAAGCACACATACACACATGGTTACAAGAATTTTTACCTTAAAAAATAATCATACATGAGATAATGCAAAATGTAGAACTACTTGATTTCTGTAAGTCTAGCAAGAAATAAATAAGTTTGAGAAGGCTTATGGATAATTATAGAAAGGAATGGTCTGTCACATAAGAACTCAGATGGAGGAGGTCGTTCCACATAAGACCTAAATTTGAAGATGACAGCTATAACAAACGTAATAATTAATTTTTGCATATACATTCACTATAAGTTAGTTTTAACAAGAGTCAACTGATTAAATTTCAGTACTACTCAAACCATTTCAATCCAAATTGAACGAGCTTCTTATATCACACGTTTTTGTAGCTTGTTTAAAAAAAAAAAATCTAGAATAAGAGCTCAAAAGATTTTTAATATCAGTCGAAGAAGATGCTTAAATTTGTACACAACAAAAGGAAAGTGACTTCAGTGGTGGCCCTATACAACTAGTAAAATAGGTGATGCACTGAGATGCTATCTCAAAATAAGAGACATCAAAATCAGTTTTTATCTGAGGAAAAGGTAACTAATTTAATTATCATTTGGTTTTTAGCATATTTCCTTATTTAACAAGACATAGTAATTACTAATAGTAATTTCAATATTACTATAAGCTCAGTGTCATAATATTTAACAAGTCCCCTTCATATGGATGAGATCTATGGTTTCTAACATGTGCTGTTAATTGTACCACTATTCTGTGTACTAATTAGCCCATATCTGAAAACTACACGTGATGATAATTGCATCATTATCATAAAATTTAATATGAAATTGAACTGTTTATAATAAACAGTTTAATCCAATTTTGGATTTGTAAGTGGGAGACATATCCATTAATAATTATTAATTATATAAAGATCATATTTATTGGCAAAGGATTTTATGAAGGTAGTAAATAATTTTGTAAGAAAAAAAGGCAGGGTAAAAGTTTTTTTGGTTATAGCTGTGATAACGGCAATGGATGTGAAATTGAAGATGTAAAAGAGTTATTAGATCATCTTACTGTTGGTAAAGAACTGAGATTGCTGGATACAGATAAGCATGAGTTTCTTATGTATGCTTGTGCGCGTTAAGAATAAATTGATAAGACTTCTACATAATTACATCAGTTAAAATAATTTCATTTTCTATTTAAACAAAAGTGACGGTATTGGTAACAAATAAAAATAATAAATTTAAAATTTGACATTAGTGGATGTTATAACTAATGAATGGATGAATGGATATTTATATAAATAAATAAATTAATATAACTGAAATAAGGATAATAAACCAACAAAATATAAATACTGCTATTACAGTTTTAAAGTGAAAGTTTCACATTTTGGGTATTCTGACTAAAATGCACCAAATATGTTTAAATTTGTATAAAATCAGAATTGTATAATAAATGTACGATATAGTAGAAGGAATAGTTGGTTTGTAGTTTATTACATACATAAATATCGCATTGGTTAGATCATTTTGAACTGCCATTTTGACAGTTTCAATTCATAAATAAGTAATATCAAAACTATATTACTATGTTAGTTACTATGTGCGGTTGATAGAACCCATTTAGAAAAACGAAGTTCAATGGCATTGGCTTTCATGCAACTTACCTGAGCAATCTTAACTATTCACATTCCAGGTTCAACTATTGCAAGGACAAGAGGAAATAGCAGTAAAATATAAAACAAAAAGTAAAACAGTAAAATACCTTACAGGAATTTTTATGTTATATTTCATTCATAATTATAAAGACATTCAATTAAAGTTGGGATATTAATAACAATAAACACCAATTTACAACAGTGATTTATAAAAGTGATAAAATAATTGAAATGAAATACAAAAATGATAAATCATTTTAGTGTATGAATCCTAGCTATAAATAAAATATTATTTGGCTTTTTAATAACAAAAGAGACAAATGGCCTGTCACATTTAAACTCAGGAGTTGGATTTGCAGAAATGAAGGCTGAATAAGTTGCCATAATCACAGCTGTAACAAAAGAATATTTTGGTTTTGTTTTAAAAAGTAGTGTGAATTTCTCCTATATAAATTGTTTCTTGTCAAGACACCATCATAAGCAAGCTTTGAAAGAGCATTCACAACAGGGAAAATATAAGCAGAAATATCCTAGACAATCCATAAACTTTTTTAAATTTTTTAAAAATAAAACAGAAAATCATAAGAAAATATGAAAAAGAATTATATTTATTTATAATTTTAGTTAAAAAACAAAAGCATAACACATTAAGTATAATAACAATCTCAATTATTGAATTTAGAGGGAAGTATTATAATTTTTTCAAATTGAAGAATGTGTAAAAATATTACTTTCTGTATTGTAATATTAAAATGAAAGCATACATACGTACAGACACATGTGATAATTTTTTTTATTTCAGAAGTGGTTAACAATAAATAAGGGATCACGAAACCTTCTTGCGGCTTAAACAGCCGCCATAAAGTAAGGATTCTGAATTGGGAAAAAAATATGGCCCAACCATTTACTTACAAATATTCCAGTTCCTTTGTTAAGTATTGTTATCAAAATAAACTTTCAAATTTTATTTCAAGTAATAACATAAGTGAATGCTAAGTGGTGTTATTAATTAACATTGATTTAATGAAGGGGGCTCAAGGGGGAGTGACGCGATTTACATAGCCACAAGCGGCTACTCAACCTTTCCTCCCCAACTCCACTCTCACCTGCCTGTGGCGGGCCCTACTAAGCCGATCAACCCAGTCTAAAGTGGAGGTAACCAATCCCTGCGGAGGACTAGGTCGGTGAACAAACGAGAGAAAGGGGGTCCTGCGAAGAGCAATATTTTCAGGATAGGGTCTGGCGCCTAACTGCTATAACGTGATCCCAGGTCTAACGGGATTCTGCTTACTGGACCAATCACCCGTAAGGAGATAATACTAGATTCAAAGCACTATTTCTGCAAGCCTTGGATGTGGACGGAATAAACAGTTACGACACGGCACGATCAAGGAACTACGTTTGGCAACTTGGAATATCAGATTTCTTACAGGGAAGGAAGCGGAGATACTCAGGAGTGCCAAGAGGAGACAGAGCTAAGGAAGGAGTGAGAGTCGTCATGAAAGAAAATATTTTCAATAAAGTGGAAGACTGGACTCCCGTCTCGCCAAGAATAATCTCAGTGGATTTACAGTTATCAGTTGGTAAAGTAACACTAATCCAAGTATATGCTCCCACAGAGGATGCAGACATTGTACGTTGACCTGGAAAGAACAACGAACAATAGCCAGGACAGGGGAAGAGGAATTATCATTGTGGGTGATCTCAATGCAAGGATTGGCTGGGACTGGAGAGGATCACACGGTACAATGGAGATGTATGGGGGAGAAGAAACAAAAAACAGAAACGGACAAAGATTGATAGAATTCTGTATAGATCAAAATATGATTATTGGAAATACTTTCTTTCCTCACAAAAGAATTCACAAGATAACATTCTCTGCAGAAGAAAGGAATGTCAACAGTGTGATAGACTATTTTATATATAGTAAGAGCATAAGGAGGTACATCACAGATGTTAAGGTGATGAGGGGAGTGGAATTAAGCACAGACAACTTTCTCCTAGTAGCAGACACACAAATCATGAAGCCAATAAGAGTAAAGCCAAAAGTCTTTGAAAAGAGAGATGTAGCAACCCTGCAAGATCCCATGAAGAGAGAGCTATATTCCGAGAAATTGGACCGGAAAATACAAGACATAGACTTGGACGACGATATAGATGAAGTATGGGCAAAGATTAAGAAAAAAATTATTGGCACTGCTACAGAGATATGCTCAGTTAAGAAGATAATATTAAATACAGCAAGAAAAAGAACAAAATGGTGGGACGAGACAGTAAAGCAGGCAATAGCAGAGAAAAAGGAAGCATGGAAAGAGTATAGAACCAATAGGAGCACAGAAAACTGGATTGCATATGTCCTAAAAAGAAATATCTCCAAAAAGATAGTCAGGGAGTCCAAAAACACCACATGCGAAAGTTTTGGCAAGGAACTGGATGAAGACTACAGGGAGAATATTAAAAAGTTTTGGAGAAAGGTCAAGGCCATCTGAGGAAAGAAGTGCAAACCCATTCGAAATATGAAAAATGAAGGAGGAGAAATCATAACAGAGGAGAAAGGCATTTTAGAAAGATGGACACGACACTTTTTAAACACTTTTACCACTGAGATCCCCCAAATGCAGAATGAATGTATGAACGAACAAGATCAAGAAGAAGTTGAAAATGAAAATGAAAATGTAATATGGGAAGAGGAAGTTGAAGCAGCCATTGAAAAGATGAAGATAAGGAAGGCTGCTGGAAGAGATAATATTACCCCAGAGTTCATAAAGTTTGCAGGAAATGAGCTTAGAAAGATCCTACATGCCCTTTTCCAAAAGATATTCACTGAAAAGCAGATACCGAAAGATTGGGAAGTCAACATTATAGTACCGATACACAAGAAGGGTTCTGCTAGCGAGTGTGGTAATTATAGACCAGTATGTCCGTCATCGGTGGTATATAAATCATATACTTCCATTCTTGAAAAGAAGCTGTGGACATTTGTAGAGGAGGATCTCCAGGAAGAGCAAGCAGCATATTGCCCAGGACGACAAACACATGATCATAGAAAAAGCATGAAATCGGCCTTCGAGTCTGTTCCTCGAGAGTAAATTGGAAGGCATTAATGGCCAAGAAAGTTTCATCAGGCCTTATCAAGGCAATCAAATCTGGTTACCAAAAGCCTAAGGGAATAGTGAGAATTAATGGCTCTGAATCCAAGAGCTTTCCCATGGACAAAGGAGTAAAACAAGGAGACAGTTTCAGCCCACTACTCTTTATAATCTTTAAGGATGAAATCATAAAGATATGTAAAAGAAGAACTGGGAGAACTACAATTGGGCATTGGAATATGCGGACCATACTAGCACAAGTGGTAGTATATGCTGACGATATAGCCCTGAACTCAGACACTTCTGAAAATCTGCAACGGACGATAACCGAATGGGAAGCAGAGCTTGATCATAAATGTCAATAAAAGTAAAATATTGCAAGTGGGAAGAAATCCTGAAGATATACATATTGTATGCAATGAACAAGAAATGGAAGTCGTAGAGTATAGTATACTTATATCAACAGTTATCTTGTGAATCAATTGAAATTCAGAAAAACATTATATTCATTTTATGTTATTAAACAATGCGTATATATAAAAGGTTTTTCACAACATATCAAAACATATGGCCAAAATGCCATATGAGGATACTACATCTTCTCCCCCCTTAAAGATGTCTTTGTCGGAGCTGATCGGCGTGCATTCTCTTCCGATGACCATCCACCAGGACAATGTAAGAGAGCGGTCCAGTCTGTTCCACTATCTGCCCTTCCCCTTTTTCTTTTCCTCCTTTGATACTCACCCAGACCTCCTCTCCCGCCGGCTCTTTGTGTCATGTAGAATTTTTTGTTTTACAAGGGCGTTGTCAATGTCGTTAGAAAGACATGGCTTGAGAAGATCTAGAGAGGTACGTAGTCGTCTTCCAAAAAGGATCTCGGCGGGTGTTCTACCGATTGTTCGTTGGGGCGAAGTTCGATACGAGAACAAAATCTTCCGCAGTCGAGCTCGAAGATCTTTTATATCAGTTGATGCCTTCATTCTTCTTTTGAAGGTTCTGATCTCGCGTTCAGCCAATCCATTTGTCCGAGGGTGGTATGGTGAGGATGTGATGCCCACTATTCCTGCTGATTTTAGAAAATTCTTGAATTCTAGGGAGGTGAACTGAGTTCCGTTATCGGAGACTACAGTGCGAGGTAGACCAAACCTAGAGAATAAGTCTTCTAATATCTGGATAGTTGCTGATGTAGTGATCTTGTCTGTTGGATAGACCAAAATTTTCCTTGAAACGGGCCGCAGTAATCTATGTGTAAGCGTGTCCATGGAATGTCCGGTATTGTCCATGAATACAGAGGTGTTCGTGGGTCATTTTGTCGTGTAGTCTGGCAAGGTTTACGTGTGTTGACATGTTTTTCTACATCTTTGTCGAGTCCAGGCCACCAGATGTGATTGCGAGCAACAGTTTTCATGCTTGTGATACCAGGATGTCCTTCATGTAAAACTTTCAGAACAGCATTTCGGAGGGTCTTAGGAATGATTAGTCGTCCTTGCCACAGTAAGAATTTGTTCTCAAAGGATAATTCGTCGCGTTTCTCGAAGTAATTGTATTAATTCTTTGGGACTTTGTCTTTATCAGTCGGCCATCCGCTTGTCACGAAAGATATAACCTTCGAGGTATCTTCATCTCGGAACAATTCTTGGCGTAGTGTTTGCCTTGTAGATCTTCTATTCTTAGTAAGAACATGTGATTCCCGAATAACTCATCTGACTTTTCGTCGGGTGAGGATTTTTGTAATGTTAGAGGCAATTTTGATAAAGCATCAGCCGGCCCGTTGACTTTTCCTGGCTGGTGTTCTATTTCGTAGTCGTAGGATGACAAAATGATGGCCCAACGGACAAGCCTATTCGTGGCCATTTTAGGAATTTCGGGGGTATTTCCTAATAAGTAAATAAGGGGCTTATGATCGCTTCGAATGATGAAATGCCGCCCAAAAATATACTGTCGAAATTTGGAAACTGCAAATATAACAGCCAAGGCTTCTTTATCTATAACTGAATACTTAGCTTCGGCCGCAGAAAGAGTTCTCGAAGCGTAGGCGATTGGACGTTCTGTGCGATCTTTGCTTCTCTAAAAAAGCACTGCTCCAAGGCCTTTATCACTAGCGTCGGTTGTGACAATAAGTTCACAAGAGGGGTCATAATGAGCCAATGACTCAGCACTAGTGAGCATTTGTTTTAGATTGTTACTACTGAAGTGTCGTCGTTGGTCCATGACCACCCGGCGTTTTTCTTCAAAAGGTGATGTAAGGTAGAGCAGAGGGGTTGCAAATTCGGAATCAATCTTCCATAGTAATTTATTGCCCCCAAGAAAGATCTTAATTCTTTTGGATTGGATGGTAACGGCATGTTCGTGATAGCGTCAGTGTGCTCTTTTATCGTACTGATTCCGAAGCGGTCAATTCGATGTCCAAGATAAGTGACGCTCTCCTGGTAAAACTTACATTTGTTTCTTTGAGTTTTCAAACCCGCATCTTGTAATATTTCCAGGACTTTTTTGAGGTTGTTAAAATGTTCTTTATGGTCGTGGCCGGTCACAATGATATCGTCTAATAAACAACCAACTCCAGAGAGTCCGTGAAGCAAGCTGTCCATTTTTCTCTGGAATTTGGCGGGCGCGGATTGCAGTCCAAAAGGAAGTCTCTTAAAACGAAAATATCCCTTATGTGTAGAAATTACTAAATACTGCCGAGATTTTTTCCCCGCCGCGGCTTGAACACTACAGGTTGGGCTTCTTCTTTAAGATTAATCGTGGCTTCTTCTCCTCACATACCATCTGAGAATAACTGTGAATGACAATTTATAAGTTCTTTGATTTTTAAATCAAATTTACCTGAGTGAAGTCGGGTTGTTTCAATTGTCTTATTTTAGCCCCCGGTGGAAGGGGCAATTGAAATGCAAGAGTCCAGTCCAGACCGAAGAGAGGTTCATCGTTCGAATCTACAACCACAAGAGGAAGGCGTAGAGATTTACCGAAAGCATTGACAGTAACTTTGCATGATCCGAGTGTTACTATTTTAGATCCTGAATAAGCCACCAAGGACGCTGTTGGTTTAAGAAGAGGCTGTCCAATTATTTCCCATTGGTGTTTGTTGATGACTGTTTTCGCAGCTCCTGAGTCATACATCTCTAACTGTTGCCCGTTAATAGTGATTTTTACGATTGCTTCAGAGCCTGGTCGAACGCTTCGGACCGGCTGTTGACTACTCCTGTTTGAAGACGAGCTGTATTCTGAGTCACTGCTACTACAAGAAGTACCTTTAACTCTATTAGTCCTTCGAGTACCTTTAATAATAGCTTAAACACACTTTAGAAGAATGATTTTTACCACGGCATAAATTACACGATTTTTCTATCGCCGGGCAGTCTTCCTGTTGTCTATGTTGAAATTTTCCGCATCGTAAGCAATGAATTTGCTTATCTAGATAAATTTTATTTTTTTCTGGTAATCTTTTATGACGAGTCGAACTTGTTTTATTAATATTAGGCTCAACGTTTTGGGAGGTTAGTAAATATGACATGTGTGACTGGTCATATTTGGTATTCTCCAGAGTGTGTAATAATGTTTCAATTTGATCGAAATTGCTATTAACGGATGGATATTGTTTGATGATTTCCAGTTGCCAACTTGTGTTATTAATGCCAAATAAGAGTTGATCTCGCAACTTTCCTTAAATGAATTTCCGAAATCACAATAGTTAGCTTGAGAACTCTAATCTAGCGATAAAATCATTAATTGTCTCATGATCTTGCCGTATCATTTGATTAAACTTTAAACGTTGGGATAGCGAGCTATCAGGTTTTCCAAACTGTTTTTTTAAAGCTTCAATTAATTGCTTATATTCTATTGAAGGTATGTCGTTAGATTTAAAGTAATCGCATAAAAATTTGAATGGTTTATTTCCTACCTTGGCTAGTAGATATCTCTTTAATACGTCATTATCGATGTGAGGATCCGAGATAGCGGCGAGTGAAAACCTCTGAAGCCAATACTCCCACTCGTCTTCATCAGGAGAGAACTCAGTGATGTTGAAGTCCCTAAAGGTTGGTCCTCGGTGCTGCCGAGACCTGCTGTTCTCTGAAGGCTGTTTTCTGTCTTCATCGGATTGTTCAGTCGGTCCATCTTCATCACTAGCTGGCTCTCCTTGATGTTTTAATGACTTTCGACGTAATTTCGGCATAATTAGTTTTTATCGTCGCCAAAATATAGTATACTTATATCAACAGTTATCTTGTGAATCAATTGAAATTCAGAAAAACATTATATTCATTTTATGCGTATATATAAAAGGTTTTTTACAATATATCAAAACATATGGCCAAAATGCCATATGAGGATACTACATAGAGGAATTCACATACCTAGGCACAATGATTTGCAGAAATGGGAAAGTAGAACAAGAGATTTCGAACAGGATTAAAAAAGCAAATAAAGTTTACTACCAGATCTGCAACACTATAATAGGCAAAAGAGAAGTAGGAAAGGATGTGAAACTCCATATATTCAAAAGTGTATATTTGCAAGTTTTCTTACATGGGGGTGGGAGTTGGATACTCCTGGATAAAGACTGGAGCCGTTTAACAGCTGCCGACATGAAATTTCTCAGACGAGTAACTTCCAATACAAGAAGAGATAGTATACGGAACGATACTATTGGAGGCGCTATGCATTGCCTCCCTGAAAGAAACCCTGGAGAAGCGTCAGCTCAAATGGTTCGGGCATACCCACAGAATGAGCCAAGACAGGGATCCAAGAAAGTTAATAGAAGCCAAACCCGTGGGCACTAGTCCTAGAGGGAGACCAAGACAGACGTACTCCAACTTCATTTCCAAGTTGGGATAAGCAAGAGGGAAGAACATGCCGGATCTGAGGATTATGGCGAGAGATAGAGATAGATAGAGAACCTGGGTTGATGCGGTATCTTGACGCTGAAAGGCACAAGAGGAAGAGAAAGAAGAAGAAGATTTAATGAAGATGAAGCATGAAAACGGGCGTTCACAAAAGCAATAAAACCAGTAAATTTGTGTAAATATTTCCAGTAATATTTAATTAGATTTAGATACTTTGACCATATGTTGGGTAATGTTGCGGCAGTGGAATGTAGTGTTTAGACATGCTACACTGGTACTAATAAACAATAAATAAGAAATTTCGATCACTGTACAAGTCAAGGAACTAGAACATATGTATTAAATGGACACAAGAAAAGCAACCAAATTTCTTAATCAATAATTCTCACCAGATTTCTCTAGTATGGTAAATCCTTCTGTCCAAAATGAGCTTACCTGAGAAATTTGTGCAAAAAATGGTCAAATGTTGATTAGCTTTGGTTTATCATCTATAATTCTTAAAAAGATTTATTTTACAGACAAAATTGACTATATTATATCATAATCAACCCCTGTCTACTTATACTGTCCTTAGACATATTGCATAGGGCTTAAGCATATCTCCTCTTTTTTCAATTGTTAAATCGGTGATTTTCTTAAATCAGTCTACCACTGTTCGTCCCACCTATAAGCTGATGACTTCCAAATCTATTTGATCTTTCCTCCTTCAGAGTTAATAGTTACATTCACCAGTATTAACGAAGAATTATAAAGGATCAGTGCCAGGGCAAACCTGAACAGAGTGGAATTAAACACAATGAAAACCCAGGCCATTGTTATAGGTTCCAATTAAATCCATCCACACCTTACCCCAAATTAGTCCTTAACGATCACCTCATAATTTTCAACTCCTGTGTTAAAAATTTAGGCATCTGTCCTCGCTCTTCACCAAAATCTCCAATCCCTTTCCTGGAAATCCCACATTGCCCAAATATCATAATCGTCAATAAATTCCCTGAAATTGTTCCACTGTTATCGACATTTTCTTACGCAACCTACCATCAGCTCCTCATATCACCTCATTCATTGGTGCCCCAAGGTGGTCTCGCATGTTCCACTTTTACGACAAGTTGAAGGGACTGTACTCTTCCATCCATAGACATTTTCTTGGTTCATTCTTATGCCGTCCATGAACTCTCACAATTGTCTTCTATCTACAATCTCCTCCAATTCCAAAATATTTATATGCTCCTTTCTCGTCCATTCTTCCACCATCTGAAACTTAATCTCTCGAAATATCCATCATGCTTCTTCCTTGTCCTAATTATAAACCTTGCTTTTCCAACATCTCTCTTGCCAAACAGATGCTCTCCAAGCAGGTTTAGTATTTTCTGATCCACTTAATAGTACCAATTAATGGATTTGGTTTTTTAGTCTTTTTTCTTATAAAGACTATTTACATTTAGTATTATTACATCATAGATTATTATTATAATTTATAGATTATTATAGATTATTTTCTGTTATTTATTCTCTTTAGTTGCTTAGTATTTTGTTACAAAATGTACTTTTTATTTCATTTATTATTGTTTTTTTAGCATTTTTGTAAATACTTTACGATTTTTATTATGTAGCCTTCTGGTCAGATTTATATCATGTTTCCTGTCTTGTTCACGTTTGTTATTCTAAAGGAACCTAGTCTCAGAATAAGGTTACATTTCTATTATATATTAAGCTAAAGAGAAATTAATTACAATTAAATAGCGTCCAATGATAAACAACATTTTTTGTAGTAGAGAAATAGCTTATTAGCTATTCTAAGCCTGCTTAGCAGATTTATTTAATTCATAAATAACAATACTTTTAAATATTTTTATTTTGGAGAGAAAAGATTTGTCATGGCCAGGAATGAAACCCGGGTTGTCTCCATCTTTAGTGCAGAATGAGAAGTTACTTTTAGTTCATTAAAAATATATCTAAATAATCAAAAAATAATACTTTTCGATCATAAAAATATGCCTAAATAATATTAAGCTTGGGTAGGTGTATTTAGGTGTCTTTCTTGATTGTAATACCAGTTAAAGTAAGGTAGAAATAATTTTTGGGGAGTAATAACATTTAAAAACTGTGTTATTTTTATCTTTAACATATTTAATTATATTTATGAAGCAGTTTGTTATAATATTTCCCCTTATTTTACTAATAAATAAATATTTAAATATCATGTTTGGTATTTTTCTCAGTAGTTAAAATATTATATTATTGGGACAGGGAACTATCCCTCCCCCCCCCCCTCCCCATACATATGGGAAAAGTCACTTGCAAACAAGAAATTAAAGTGGTGAATAAAGATTTTAATAATTAACCAGTTTTGTTCATTCAAATTAATTACTTCGTAATTTTGATAGTGAACAGAAAATAAAGTAAAAAAATAATTGCCAAAAATACATAAATTAAATAAAAGTAAGTTAGTATATTGAAAAATAAAGAAGCCAGTCAATAATCCCTGCATTGCAAATACCCTAAAAATGTTCAGTTCTAATTTACCAACCCAATGAAGGCTCTAACAACAAATGAAAAACCAAGTAAATAATAATACAAAGAATAATATTAATAAGAATAAGAATAAATTAATAAGTTTGTTTGTTTCCTGGGGTTTAGAGGGCGTAAAACATAAAAACTACGTAAAACTATACTTCATCACATAACACAACAGTTTGACAAAGGTTATGAAATAAGCTGAACGCACTGCGTACGTTCGTAATAGGAACAATTCCACATAATACTATCATACAAACAAATTTATTCATAAATCTACCAATAAATACAGCAAAATATCTGAGGATTACATACAAATATTTTAAAAAAATTAACAAAACCATCGAAAGAAGCAAATTTATAAAATCTATAAATTTATATTTATAAAATTTCATTAACACTAGATAAAAACAAGAAAACATTGCTTGTTGAATGAATAACGATTGACAAAAATGGCCTGTCGCATATAAAAAATGGAGTTGGTTCAAAACGAATAAAGCCTGTTTTATCAACAGCAACCAAGCCTGTAACACATACACTAGGAAATTTTTGAAAGTGCATAGACTGAATTATCAAAATACATACATGCTATAAAAAATAAATATAGCCAACCGCAGGTAAAAAGTTCATGCAACTTTGTGAAACAGATTAATATTAAAGCATATAGAGAAATGAATGAAGGATTGAAAAGTAGTTATTTAACAAAAGGTTCATCAATTTTTATTACATTATGCTTCTATAGTTATTGACTTCTTGAATATCATAAAAATTGTAAAACTCATATTATATCAAAATCAAAATGTGACCATTAAGCTGCCAAGGAATATTTAAAAAAAAACACTCAAATCAGGGCATGATTATTCTTTAATGAACAGTTACACATTCTTAATTAACTTTGAAAATAATATTATAAAACACATTGTCTAATAAAGAGTTATGAACTAAATAACATAATGTATTCTGTAATGGATTTCAGATTTTTTTTAAAAATAATGTAATTCATATCAAAATATGAAGATATTAAGTGTGGTATATCATAAAATATATCATTTTTCTTTAATTTAAGACAAATTAAGATCTAATAAACTGTTAAAATTCAACATTTAAGCATTTCAAATAGCTCTCTTACTAATTAATAAAATCCACTGATAAGTTTATATTTAAAAATAAATAAATAAAAGCTAAGATAATAGATCTTAGTTAAAACTGATTAACTCTTGAGACAAAGATAACCAAATCAGTAGGTTTGTGTGTTATAAAGACCATAAATGGTCTATCACACATAAATTGTTGATACCGCTTTCTTCTGGCTAAATGCACGCCTGCAACATTTTCCATTACATAATAACATAACTTATAAACATGATCTACATATTAATGTAGCCGGATCTAATATAAGCAATGCTAAATTAATTGGTAGTCTACATGCAAAAAAATCATGCGGCAACTAAAACCCATAATCCATGTTAGTAAAAATGAAACAAAATTTCAACATATAGACTATAATAGGAAATTATATTTTAAAAAACAGAAAACTAAAATATTATCTGATGTATTAAATTCTAAAATTCATCACAATCACAAGCACAGTTACCATGTACTTTAATTGGGTAAGCTTAAGTATAAGCAACCATAAAGTTAACAATTGCTTCTGAATGTGTCAGGATCGAAATACTAGCAGTGCTACATGTTATTGTAAAATAGCACTTATAGTAGTGATAAAGTACTACTGGAAAAGAAATTATCACTGACAATATTATTAACTATCCTTCTTTTTTTTTCCTCTATGAGAACATACGTTTTAGTTCATATTTAATTGTAGTATTCCAATAATGTAGCCGATCGGCCAGAAATATTTCTATTAATTTCTGTATAATATTGATATTCTTAAGGGACCTGGTCTCAGAATAAAATTATTTTTCTATTCTATTCTTCACGTTATTTCATTAACAGATGAAATGAAAACATCCTTATCCAGATTGCGCTAAGACGATCATTTTACGGAATCACTAATGGCTTCATCTGATTTCAATTGTTATTTGCAAACAGTCAAAATACCTTTGTTTACTATTTCACAACTAACAATTAGAAATCAGGAAAAATATTGTGCATTGCATTATTTATTACTTAATCTAGAAAAATAATTACATTTAGGGAGGGCGAAGACAAGAAATTAAAAATGATACTACTGATACATGAAATAATTTTTAATTTTAGGTACAAAATGGTGGACGAACATTACTGGCTCAAAAGCAAAAAAAAAATGAAATAGCGCTCTGATATTCACAGCGATATTAGGAAACGCATATACGTATTAGGGTTTAATGGACATGCCAAAAGAATGTATTCAGGAAGACTTATTAATCAAACAATAACATTTTATGAAAAAAGTAGTCAATCCGAAATAGACACAATGAAATAGATTGGCAAAATCAAAGAAGAAATCTGGAAGGCATTACACCAGAGGATATCCGAAACCAGGTAATCTGCAGATTCAAAATTTATAAGTGGTAAGTTGACCGAGAAGAACAATCAAAGAAGACAGGAACGATATGATCTTAAGAGAGAAAGGAAGCCCAGAGAAAAATAATGAAAGAAGTAAGAGGACAAAGATAGGCAATAACTGCAGTCCGAAAAGGATTTTTGCCTGTTCCAAGACCTTTCAAGAACAAACTCAAAATATTCAATACCATATCGCGTTTACAGATTAGTTTTCTGTCATTTATTCATAAAAAAATTGTCAAATGAAGTATATAACTGTCCAAGTTATGTGCAAAGAAAAATATCTTAAAATAGTAAAGAAACGTATATTAATATTAAAAGTCCACGTTTCGGTCCACTCAACAGGTCTTCTTCAAGGCTAAAAGAAAAAGATGCAGAGGAGGGAGAAGCACTAAGATTATGGTGTAACAACGGGTGCCACGGATATTACTTACATCTTATCCGCAGAAATGATTGCCATGATGAGCACACGAACGGAAGTGAGGAATAAGTCCTGTCCTCGCGCCAGTGTTGAGTACTCCACCCTCCCCTTAAAAATCAATGAAGTAACTATCTCTTACAAAAGCATAATCCATCCAAGAATTTTCCTGTTAACAACTGCTGAGAGTCGAAAGTTCAAAAGAAAATCACGAATAAAATCCCGGTCATTAAGACTTATTATACATAGGACATATGCTATGGAATTTCTCTCTTAACTTCTGCATTTCTTTCAATATTTGATATTTTTATAATTTTATTCATTTAATGGATATAAACATTTGTATAAACTCATATGAACACTGAAGAAAATGCTCTATGAGAAACCAGATGGAAAACGAAGCAGTGGACGCCTTCGGATCAGATGGCTGGAAGATGTCGAGGAGGACATAACATGTCGAGACTGGGCGTACAAGATTGGAGGAAAATACCGCAGGATCACAGAGATTGGTTGGCTGTGGTGGTGGAGGCCTATTAATAATAATAAAATATGAAAAAAATGGTGACCCCAAAGGTAGGAAAATTGTAATCTTCAATGGTTTAGCGTGGCAAATTGCAGATCCTCAGAAAAAACATAGCCTAGGGCTCTAAATGTCGTAGCCAAGCCTGATTGAGGACTAAACTCTCCACCACGGGGTTTCTATAAATATGGACTTCTACAATGGCTTCCATGATAAGGCCATATTATCCCGGTTGAACCTCAATAGATATTACCACACAACTATTCGTGAAGAAGAAATTCCGGCACCGTTTGGATTAATTAAATTCTTCCGGGTGTGTTATTAGCTAACTGCATAAGCACTTCAAAGATTTATCCACGAAACATTCCAGGCCACGGGATTAGTTTGTATATTGCTGGACGGCATACTAATAACCTCTATAAAACAGAAGGGGCATTACAGACGTATTACCGAAGTTCTTCGTCGGCTGGAGGAAAGTGGAGTTACACTGAACCCAGACAAATGCAAATTCTGCTAACGGAAATTGCAAATAGTCTCATATTTTTTGGGGCATTTCGAAATTTCTTTACATCTGACAGAATAACCTAAGAACTTTTGAGTTTTGAAAATCGAACATTTGGTTTTTAAAAAATGCAAGCTAGCGGAAACTGCTTGCATTCCTTCAATGCAGAGCCATTGACGACTATGTCGTCATAATGCGACACGACTCCATCTAGTTTAGCATACATCTGATCGTGGATTCAATTGAATTTGCTTGAGACGGTTTCGATACCAAACGACACATAATTCATGAGCTATGTACCCTGATGATTTGTGATAGTCTGAGCTGCCATGCTTTTGTCGCAGATTGAAATATGTAAATATGCTTTGTGAAAATCCAGATGACAAACAAATTTTGAATTTGGAAAATTGAAAATGTTATCAATCTTTCGTACAGGATAATGAACCGAATGGATTTGTTAACGCTAATCTCTTAATCAACACAAATAGAAAGACTTAGGAATAATGACTAGGGGAAAATCCCTATCGCATATAGGAAAATCGAAAATGCTAGTTTCGATTTTTTTAATTATACACGAAATTTAGAGGTTGCTATGTTCGTTGTTAATCTTTTCTAGAATAGCGTATGGGACATTCTTTTACAAATACTGTTCCTGCGTAAAGAAACAACTCGAGGGAGCAAATGTAACTAGTTACATGATCCAACTATATCAGGGTTCAAATATATCAGCGGAATCTCGTGTTATATCTGCAACTAAGTCAAGTGAGTTAACATCGCTCCAGATGGGGCCATAGCCAGAAAGAATAATTTCAGGCCGTTACAGAATATCCAAAAATGAAGGATGTCAATTCCTTCTGAATACTCCCCAGGAATGCTCAATTTTTATAGCCGCTGTCTCCCGGAAACTGCGCCTATTCAAAAAACCGTCAATCTGTACTAGCACGGTTCCAGCTGTGAAAATTACTGCTACAAGAAGAAGCAATCCTCACACATCCTATACTTGGAGCTGAAATGTCTCTGAACTGCGATGCCTCGGATCAGTGCCTCGGATAGGGGCCGCCCTTTTGCAAAAGGATAGTGACAAGGATTTTACTCCAAGGTCTTGTCAAAGGAATAACAGAAATATTCTGCCTACGATCGAGAATTGCATGCGACCTACTTATTAAGCACTACAGGCCAGTCCTGAAAGGAAGAAGTGAATTTTCCATTATAGATCATAATTTCTCAAATCACGGAATACACCAGAAAGCCTATTTAGCACCATCGTAGCAAGGTTGTTAAGTAATGCAACTAATTATTTTGCAACCGACATAAAGCATGTCGATGCATCGGAAAAACTAAGTTGCTGCAACTCTCTCAAGGATCGAGATCAGTTTTTTTAAGGACCCAGCAAAGCTGCATGGAATGGGATGTCCAGCCTTTTTATGAATATGAGGCTTTTAACCGTTCCAGGAGCGACTCATCAGGTACTCAGTGAGCCCAACACGTATCTGCCTTCTTCCAGATTGTATGAAACTGGTCTTCGGTGCAATTCACACATTAAGCCACCCTGGTATACGGCACCTAGGAAGCTTACATTCTAGAATTGTCCTTAGCAAATATGAAAAAAAGATATATGCCCGCAATCGGATGTCAACTAGCTAAGGTTTAACGCACACCATTTCTCCAGAAGGGAAATGCGCAGAGGTTAGACGGATCACGCGCACCCTGACATCATAGAGCTTTTATCGCCATCTGCTGGAATGAGATATTGTGCTGCACTGATTGAAAAGTAGCCGGGACCAATCCTAAAAAATATGAAAAAATTCAAATTTAATTTAATTCTTATGTTCAAGTACCCCCACATTATACTGGTGTGTCGAGAATCGTCCGCCATCATGTTAATTTAATGTTTCTTATTTTCAGTTTTTTAATCTTAAACTTTCCTTTTGTAATGGGTTTAAATTTCTTGCTAAATCCAATTAGGGCAGGTAGGAAGGGTTAACCTAAAAGTTTTTTTAATTTATTTTATACCTTCTCTGGCTTTTGGTACAAAACAATCACAGGTTACGAACCACAGCCTCTCAATTTTTAAATTTATAAACTTATCCAAATCAGGCTATGTTGCCTTAAAATTGTTTAAGGTGTTCCATTATCTTTGAATGTACCGTTAGAGAACAAAACCTGAGTTGCTACAAATTGAATTAACATACAAACCATTAGGTATTAACAATCAAAATGGTCCCAAATTGTTGACTGGATCATGATGCAAGATTTTTGTTTCTTAGTAAAAACCTACCCATTTAACAAAAAATTCTAATCATTTGTCCAAGAGCAACAGCTCTGGAATATTTACTTTTTATGATCAAAGAAACGAAGGAGCTCGCTTTCTTTATCACAATGAGAATGAATTCGTTTTCTAATCACGAAAATGCTGATGCAGTGTGCCACCTAAATACCAGGTATATACTAATGGGAGGAATGTAGGGTTCATGAGTATTATTCTTAATTCTTACTATCCTGTTATATTTGATGTTTTTAAGTTATGATGCTGTAATAAAAGATCAGGAAACCTCAAATTTATATGTTGAATTAAAAAAACTCAGTTAGTAGTCCATAGAAATATATAAGTTGTTATATTGATTTTCTAATGTGTTCAAGTAGTTTTAAAATTAAATGTTTTACATTATTATTTGTTCTATATTTCATTTTTAATACTATGTAATGAAGTTAAAGTTAATTAATTTGTATTTATTCTTCATAATTTTATTTAATAGACTAATAATTATTTGTAAATGATATTTATAAAACAATTGAAATTTGTATTATCGTTCTGTATTATTATAAAAATTATTTCACTCATTAATATTTTTATAAGAAACTTCAGTCATAGGATTGGTAGGAAAACTATTTCGGTTTGCAACAATTGAAAGCATTTTTTTATTTTGTAATTCTTTTGTCAATTTTATAATTAATGTTCTTTTGAGATTAAGTTCTAAATACATTTAGGTTGCTATAGAAACAAATTCTGTGTATTTTTGTTAACAGCTGTCAGTTTACAGTTAGTTTTAACATGGGAATGAAAAATAAGCGGCATGTGAAGTTTATATTATGGTGTCCATTGTTTAACAGCACTCATGTGTAAGAATTAGTTTAACATTTTTCGGTCTGTAGATTTTCCCCTGAAAGAAAACCAACATTCTGTGGAAAATAAAATCCATAAGTGGAAATGGGCTCTTACAGCATTATGTTGTCTTAGGCATGGGCTCAGCAGTCTGTAGCCCTGATGTAAAATTTTAAAAAACTCCTTTGGTCAACTTTTCACAAAATTTGAGTATTTGTAAATGAAAATGTAGAAAACAATAAGAAAATATTTTAATTAGATAGTCAGTCTGAATGATGTTTACTCCAGATGTTTCCTGGTACTTGATTGGTTGAAAGTTAATGGTAATTCAAGTATCACTTTTTGTAGGAAACTGAGACATTTTAGGTCATAACACTTTACCAAAAGTACTATATTGAAAAAACATGAAAAAAGTGGATTCAGCTGTTTTTTAAACTGATGTTCACATTTCTAGGAATAAAAATTTAATTTATTTATATATTTTTTCTGGTTCAATCTACTCATACAAATAAATATGAAGTTATTGGATCAAATATACTTCACAGTGAGTAAATATTATGCCATTTATTTCTAGTTTTTATATACAAAATATGGTAGAGGATCAAAAAGGTTTCAAGTGGCATTTCTAACTACATTACCATAACTGTACTAATGAACTATTGGAAATACTGTAATAATTTTAAAATAATTGGATTGTAAAGTTTACCATAATTATTTTTCTGTTTCTCAACTTACATCAATGGACTTCATCATACTCAGCCTTAAACTTAAAATTTAGCAACTGCTAGCATGTCCATAAATTAACATTAGATCTTCACTAAATCTGCCTTTATATGTGCATAGATTTAAGTTTAAGAAAAAAAAAAAGTTTCTTATTATTAGTTTGCTCTGTTTTTTTGTTTTGTATTTGTTAAGTCAAGTCAAGTTAAATTCAGATAAATAAATCACATCTAGAATGAGCAATTAACGTTAAGTGTTACTAGATTTATCTTAAAGCCAGCATGAATTTTTTGATAATGTAAACAGACGAAACACATACACCAACAAAAGCTTGGCAGAATATATCCATAAGAGACTGCAGTGCCTTCCTGCGTTCTAAGAACACATGTGGGTGAAATTGGTCCGGGTGGAGGTAAAAAATTTCTCTTAAGTTGAGAGAAATGTTTATTAAAGAGCTAATGTTTCAAACCACATTGCAGGTTTTCTTCAGGGCTGTTGGGGTGGGGGTAGGGGCAAGGGGGCCCGGTATAGCTCTGTCACTAACTCAACTCACATCACTAACATGAGTTAAGAAGACCTCCAATGTGGGTCCAAACGTTGATTTTAATAAATATTTCTCCCAACTTAAGAGAAATTTTTGTCCTCCACCCGGACCATTTTCTACAGGTGGTCTACAGGAACCTGACGTTTTTCGAACGGGTAATACTCAGCAGGTAGGTGGAGTGGGGCCATTGGAAGGGTCCCGTTCGAACCGTGGGGATGTGCCATTTAGAGTACATCATGAATGAGTGGGGAGTGAGGCATCGCATGTTCACGTTCGAAGCTTCTATCAAAAATGGTGAATCAGCGGGTGGCGACACAGACTGTTTAGGCGTGGATTTAATATTGGCCGTAGTGGAGCTGTCCCAAGTCATAACCCAATTCTGAAGTGGGTCAACGACCTTCGAACAATTGGAAATGTGATGAAAAAGAAGCCACCAGGACCTACTCGCGTGGCACAGACCCCCGAAAGTGTGGAGGGAGCGGTTGGCGTAGCTCACAAGTCCAAGCCGCTCAGTGTGAAAACAAGCGCAAGCATTAAGATTAAGTCGTTCCACAGTTTGCCGTATTGTCAAACATGACCTTAGATTCCACCCATACAAATTGGCAATTGTCAAGCAGCTGAAACCAACTGATTTTCCACATTGCAATGATTTTTGTTAGTCTATGCTCTCAATGCTTGAAGGTAACGAAGATGCCGTACTGTTTATGAGTGATGAAGCTCATTTCCATTAGGACGGTTTTGCCAATCGGCAAAATTGTCGTTATTATGCCAGTGAAAACCCTCAGCAACTTCATGAACGGTCCTTACACAGTCCGAAAGTGACGGTCTGGTGAGCAGTATCATCCAAATATGTGATTGGTCCATATTTTTTAGAGGAAAACTGCAACACCTTGACTGTGACTGCAGCCCGTTATGTTGAGATTATTAACATCTTCCTGAGACCTGAGTGATGCAGACTCCGACTTCCTGCTGAAAGCATTTGATTCCAACAAAATGGGGCAACAACCCCTCACACAGCTAGAGTATCGATGGAGTGTTGCTCCAAATGTTCCCAGATCGCTTGATCTCATGGTTTGGGGACATGCCTTGGCCTCCAAGGTCACCTGATTTGACAACCTGCGACTTTCTTCTGTGGGATTTCCTCAAATCTCGTGTCTACGAAAACATACCGAGAACTTTAGGCGAGCTGAAGGAAGCAATTCGAGTACAAGCCGATTGAGGAAGTGATTGACACAACCTTATTGGAGTGCATTTGCCAAGGGTTTTTGAACAGACTTGCAACATGTTATGAGCAAGAGAGTCACCACATGACAGATGTTATTTTTAATGTTTGATTTCTAAAATGGCATGGTACTGACTGTAAGAATATGAAAAAATAAATGTTTTATGTTGAAATACAAATGTGTACAACTCTTTTAAAAACCGTCAGGTTCCTGTGGATCAACCTGTATATAAGGTCAACTATTATTATTCAAGATACATAAAAACACATTACATTACATTAAAAATAAATAGATCTTTTCTTAGTTTTATTTATCTAGCATAACAATTAATTTAAATAACAATAACTAGATACAACTGTTCATTAATTCCAAAATATAATATATCAAAGCACTAACAGATTTCCTTATACTATTTCTTAAAACAAGCATAGCAAAGAAATTGATAATAAAAAAATAGACTTTTTGAAACAATAACAAAAGAAAAACACAATTAGACTATATATTTACCATTAATTAAAGAAATGTTTCATCATATTTGAAATCATCGCCTGTCTTTGAAACAAATTATGCATTTAACAGAACCCATGAAAATAACTCATAAGCCAGTATATGAACATTTTTTTTTATGGAGTATATTTGCTAAATACATAACACTGCAAATTAAGCAAAAGTTGGCAAATTTATTTTTGAATAAATCCAATGGAGAGATTATTTATTTAATAATAAACCATTTGACGCAAATGTTATAAATCATAGGTTCTTAAACTGGATTCTACAAGATACTCATTGCTCATGTAGGAATGACTAGAGGTCATCAGAACAATTTTAATAACTAATTTTACAGTCGATTACTTTTCTTAAAGCTCATTTAATAAAAAATGGACACTCCATGACTTTTTGCATAGCTACTGCACTGGTTATAAACATATCTATAACCACAATTCAATAACTCAATGCGATTAATAAAAAAGTTTCAAAATTTAGACTGGGAAATGTACGTATAAATAAAATGTATCATGATTTTCAACATTATTACTATTTCATTTAACTAGTTTTATTCTCTTTATCTTTTTTATCATAATAATAATATTTATTACAATAAATAAACATTTACTTAAAAAAATATTGATAGATTTTTAACAATATTTCTTCATAATAAAGGCTTATGAATTTGATTAGGAAAACAATCGGATATTTTATACCAATTAATTGAATTATTTTAGCTTGTATGATTTGAGTGAGCTCAAACTCAGAACTAATGTTTATTGTGGAAGCAAATAATGAACAGTAATAATTTTAAAAAAAAAATGGTACATTTCTTGACAAGGTAGGTGAGAGTATGAGAATAGTAGTATTTAATTAAATTATTCATTACCTTGTAAAGCAAGAAGTTTCAAAATATTATTTGAACTTATATCATAGTTGAGAGTGTTAACACAGGCCTATTATGGTGTGTAATAATAGTAGAATGACTCGAGCTTTCATGAAGCAATTATAAATCTTAGCGATCTGCAGGCAATGATGAACTCAAGTCTACAATACGGGATTCAAAGAGTACCGTACGAGTTGAAGTATGTATGATAAGAAAAGTAAATGGATGATTGCATAATAGAGTGGGATGTTCTTCGAAAACTTCCATCCTCGTCATGAATACGACAGCTGCAACATTGTTAATTGTCTCAGAGCTATGCTTAATTGTAAATGATTTGCCAAATAAAAACAAAAGCAATAAAGCATGCAAAAATACATTGACAAACTATGCTTGAGTGGAAAAAAAGGGGCATATTTCTTTAATCATTACACAATTTAAGATTAAAACATTTTTGGGTTAGAACCAGAACAAATAAGGGTTTAAGAAGCTAAATAACAATTTTGTTGTTTTGGGAAAACACATTGTAAAATAAAAAGATTTTGACAAAGCCAAAAGCATTCAAATTTATTATAATTTGTTTACAGAAAATATTAAAATCAGTTCTGTTTTGAATGGGAAACATCTGTGTGATTTCAATAATTCATGATTTAAAAACATTTATTAATATCACAGTGCATTGACTTGAAAAACTATTAGTTACTTTAAGCCATATATGAATCAACTAAATTATTTCAGCTTGAGTAAAGTGACTGAGCTAAAACTTTCGATTTAAGGGTCATTGTAGGAGTACATTCAACTCAATCCAGTAGGCATAATGAATTTTATAACAGAGAGAAAAGAAACCGCTATTTTTACTCATGTGCTTCTGAGTGAAAAATAATTTTTCAAATAAGGTCAACCAATCATTTTGAAGTTTATATTTTTTGATAAATTTTAAAATGATGTTAGATACAAGGAACTTAAGAGTTCTTCTCATGAGTACTGTCACAAGATTAATTATAAATATGGATTAATATGTGTACTATTTCCATAATAATAACAATATCATAAAGATATAAAGACGTAACACTTCATATTAGTGCAGAATGCACTAACAATAAATAATTTCTAACCAAATATTTTATCAAAATAACTTCATTGTGAATACATTTATTAAATTCAGTCTATTATAATGTTTTGAAGTTCATAGCTCGAAAGCCATTAAACAATATAAGTAGTCATAAAAAATAATAAAACCAAAACATTATCGGGCTAAAAGAAGTATCCAGCTAAATAAGAATGTAAAATTATTTAAATAAATTACTTAATTTTCATTACAAAATTTAATAAACCTTGCCAAGATTCTCAGTTTAAGGAATAATCAATAAAGAACCAGAAATATTAAAACAAACTCTGACAGAAAATCTGACTATGTGCATATATTAAAAAAAAAAACAACTAAAAAAGTAACAAAAGATAATAATAAAAATAAATTATTGATTTTGCTTGACTATAGAAAAATCAAGTTAAAGCCAATTTCTTTTCCTTTCGGAAGCAGCACATTAGGATGTAAAGGCAATAATGAAAAAAAAAAATGGTAAATTTCTTGGCAAGGTAGAGATGAGAAATTGAAATACATAAAATTATGTTTTCTTACATCTTTCATTTCATTCATTTTAAATTTAAGTGTACTATTATTTAAATTTAATAAAACAAATATTAAAATAGTTTTTATTAATGATATTTAAAATTTTATTATTGAAACATTATGAAACCTAAAAGCCACAATCATGCCTAAAAAATAATCTGTGTTAAAAGAGGAATAACTAAAATAATGAATTGTATTCACTTTAATATTACATAATATAAGCACAAAGAAAAAACCGTTAGAAATACTAGATTCACTAATATTTAAAAACAATTTAACACAAATTACATCAAAAGATCTCTATTATTCACTGAAACAAGTAACCAAGCAATAAGTGAGCCTATGATAGTCACAAGTTGCTTTAAGTTGGATTTAACCTAGCAGACAAGTTATAATTATGTTGTTATGAATCAATGATGAAACTTTTATATATAATACCATATCTATATTATATTTAACATTAATACACACACACATGTATTTATAAACTACATATTCCCTTCCACTGAACCCATAAGAACAAAAAATCAGCACTAAGCTCTAACACATAGCTCTGATTGAATCCTTTAATAAAAATAAATACATTTGAATAGTTGAATCATTCTCAGTGAAAATAGTAGAATTTCAGCACTGTCTACAATTTCTTTATTTAAATGTGATGAATTGCATTAATTTTTTTTAAGAAACAGTAATAATTATTCAAATTATTCTTTAATAGCAATAGGTTCTTAAAATTTTATTTCAACTACTATTAACATTCCTGTGTCAATATAACAGACGATACACACAGCTATAAAGAGAATGAAGGCACTTTTATAGGGCTATTGAGATGTTTACTCTACTTTTTATAAAGCTATTAAAACTCTTCTTGTGTTCAAGCCTGAGGAGTAGGTAATGATGAACTCAATTCCACAATACGGGATTCAAAGAGAACCATACCAGTGGAAGTATGTATGATAAGAAAAGTAAATGGATGATTGCATAATAAAGTGGGTGAATGTTTAATCATCTTTCTCTTCATCACCTTTACGACAGCTGCAACATCGTTAATTGTCTCAGACCAATGCTGAATTGTAAATGATTTCCCAAACGAAAAACAAAAGCAATATAGAGCATGCAAACAATAGCTTTTACAAAATATGCTTCTGTCCAAAAAAAACACAAGGGCACATTTCATTTATCATTACACATTTTAAGATTAAAGTATTTTAGGGTTTGATCAAAAGCATAAGAGGATTTAGTGTCCTTCTTTCATACTTTTATTATTAAAGTATACACAGATACATACACAGTCAAAAGCTTGGAACAAGATCTTACTAAGACACTACAATGCCTGCCTGCACATCTTTGCTTATAGTGCAATTTTAACACGATATATGAATGCATTTAAAAGTAATGTTAAGTAAAAATACATCTTTTTAATTAAAAGAAATGGTTTTTTAGTTTTATCTAAATTTTAGAACATCAATTTAAATAGCAATGTATAAATACAAAAGCTCATTAATTCCAAAATGTACACAAATCAATAACAGTTTTTCTCATGTTATTTCTTAAAATGAATCATAAAAAAAAAAAATATAGTAAAGAAATTAATAATACATAATAAAGATTTTTAAACAGACCTAATACAATTAGACAATTTATTCACCATCAATTAAATAAGGGCTTTATCATATTTAAAATAATAACCTTTATTTGAAACCCATTGTGAATGAGAAAGAGCCCATGAAAATAACTTATAATCCAGTAAGTCATTTTTTTAGAGAGTTCCTACAGATTCTCTTCCACAGAACGCAAAACAACAAATCAGCCTTAACACAATATTCTGAGCCAAGTCTTAAATGAAAATAAATAATTTTAGTTGCATTCTCAGTAAAAAATGTACACACACTTTATTTACTTAAAATTAATGAATTGCTTGAAGATCTTTTAAAAATTCGTAATAATTAATTAAATCGCTCTATCCCTTAAAAAAGCAAGAGGTTCTTTAATCTTATTTCGACATCCATTATCATTCCTCTGTGTCAACATAACAGACACATGCAGCTATAAAGATAATGGAGGCACTTTTATAGGCCTTCTGAGATGTCTACAAAATAAAGAATCACTCAAACATTTATAAAGCTATTATAACTCTTCGTGTGTTGAGGTCTGATGTGTAGGCAATGATGAAGGCAAGTCTACTATACGGGATTCAAACAGTACCATACTAGTGGAAGTATGTATGATAAGAAAAGTAAATGGATGATTGCATAATAGTGTTGGTGGTTGTTCAATAATCGCTCTCTTCATTCTCATGACACAAGCTGTAACATCATTATTATCTGAGACCTATGCTTAGTCGTAAATGATTTGTCAAATGAAAAATAAAGGCAATACATCATGCAAGAAATACGTTGACAAACTAAACTCCAAAATTACACTTTGTGCACTTTGTGTTTCATGCACTTTGAATTTCATAAAAAAATTTAAGATTAATATTTTTAATGGTGGAACCAGCAACTATGAGGGTTCCGTTAAAGAGAATAAGTTAAAAAGCCTAATGTGTTAAAATTTATATCATACTTATAATACGGTTCAAGTGTAAATCCCTGTTTCATTGATCTGAACCACAATATACTCAATAATTAAAATAAAGTAATTGATACTGCTTGGCATCCCACCATTTCATATTTAAGAAGGTTTAATAACAGTATACATTCCAATTTGTAGTAATCCTTCTAGGATAAATAACACCACTGTTTTGCTCAAAATCATTCCTCCTGAACTGAAGAGGTGCAGGTGGTCAAGATAAAGTGTACTCAATAAGAGAATGCTCAGGTTAATATATTTCTGTTCTGCAGAATTCTGTTCAGAGGATCATTAATGAGGGATTGTGGAGAGATTTTTAAAGACATTGACAGACCTTTGTGTAACAACATTGGATCAATAGACAAATATTCATTATGGACATCATCCTTTGAATATTTTATAATGACAATTTCCTGCTGATACATGGCAATGACAGGCAGCATGTTGCAAATGTTGTCATAGACCGCCCAGGTAAGGTTGTTATCTATACATAAAACTAACAACTTGCAGTTAGGATCTCAATTCCTTTTCCTAGACCATCTTTGAGCCAGGTTGATAGATTCATCCAATAATGATCGATTACACCTCAGGGATTCTAAAGATAAATAACGCTGTGGTAGAAGAATGGGATTAGATTCAAGAAGCTAACTTTATTCACCAGTCTCTCTCCTAGGATGAAAGCCATCATTACAGGAAAAAAAAGTAACACTTGACACAGAGGGTAGGTCCAGAACATTTTGTATTTTAGGACAAATAAAAGTTTTATTTTCAAAGCCTTGTTTAGGTAAATAACAATAACGGTGAATTAAAATAACTTTAAATAATCAAAATAACTTTGAATAAAATTCAATAAACAATGCAGAGTCAAAGATATTAATACTTAAGATATTTTTTTCAAGAGCAGAAACTCAAATTTTCCTATTGCATAAAGTTTAACAGAGTCAATGGAAGAATAAAGTTAATAACCTTGTTAACCTTTGTAACCTGCATCCATCCTAATATTTATGTAAGGTATGTTTTGTTACTTTCCCATATGGAGATATTGAGTAAATGCCACATCATTAAAAATTGACAATAGCAGAGAACTTTGTTGAAATCATATATAAACTTCATATTAAGTTCACACTGAATAAACTAAGTTGTCACCAACACTAAGTTGTTAACAATATTGCCCAGTAAATCTTCTACAGTTCATACTTTCAACTTATTTGTCCATTTTCAAGAATTTAATTTAACTGAATTTAACTGATATAACAATAGTTTTATCCATTACTTATAACTTAAGTTTTTTTTCTTTATCATAGATTCGATAGAGGATGCAGCATGTTTTATAATTAAGAAAAAAAAGCAAATAAAGTTTATAGCTAATTATAATGAGATTAACAATGCAGGTATAAATAAAAATTCCTAAAAATGGTCAAAGTAATCCAAAATGACAAATTAACTAAATAAAGGGTATTGGAATTTAGTAGATTTGTTATTACTATACCTCTTGAAGTTGTTAATACATGATGCATGCCTAAAAAAGCCTTCGAGTAAATAAGAAATGTGCTTATTAAGATTTTTAAAAATGTTGTACAAACATTGCAGAAAATAAAGCTCTAAAAAAGCACCACATGGCAAAGCCAGAAGGAATCTGAAAATAAAGTACTTACCAGTAGCTGCCGCTGCTTCTGTCCCTTCTTCGTTAACTTCGATAAAGGCCTTTTGTAGAACTTTGCTAATTTCAATTGGTTCATCAGTTATTCCTGAGAAGTTGGCACCATGGAAGGAACTGGGTATTTTCTATAACATGAAAAAACATGCACCTAACTGATAAGAGTAATTGCATTAAAAAGGTGAAAAGTAAGATGATATAATGCAATTGGAAAGATCAATATAAAATAATGATAAATTCGGTGTAATTTGAGTGATTTTGCATAGATGACTTCAAAGTTCCGTTTTGTTCTTCATTTTGAATTTTATCTTTCCAAGAAAATTCATATATGAAACACTATCCACATTCCGTGTGTCCTCTGTTTCACACAGAATGTGAATAATTGCCTTTTCCTTAAAAGTAAAGTTCATTAAAAAGAAAAAAAATCAATAAAAAAGGAAAACATTGATATGTATAGTTATAAAATTAAAAACTTTGAGTATATAAGAAAAAGCAATTATAATGACATTAAGAAGTGATATGCCTTCCTTTTATTCAACATATTCAATTCCAGCCATGGCAAGAAGAATAGGATTTATAAAATAAAAGTCAAATCTCACAGATCTTCTTAGCAAAAACAATGCCTCTGACAGGAATTCATCAACAAACTTTGCTATCAGGACCTCAATAGGAATGATTATCTAATGTTTAATTAGAATAATATTCAGAATATTATTATTTTAATTAATTCTGTTAAAATGAAATATCAGTAAAAAAAAATTTAATACATCACCATTAATGAAAGTGTACAACTAAATATACTAGAATTACCTTCTTGAGTACATCATTGAGATCTAGGGTTTTTTCAATCTTAAATCTTGGAATCATCACATTAACTGTTTGCTCAAAAAGAGAAGAAAGCTCTTCATTCAAATTTATAGAATTCAATTTACTTTCCATCTCGGATAAGCCATCTAGTTTATTTGGTAGCATAATGATCATGCTAAATTTGTCACCCTAAAATAAATACATTAACTAAAAACTATTAAAGAAATATTCATTTAAATGATATAATTCAAACTACTGTTATTAAAATAAAATTTATTTATTATTAATATATTTACATATAGGACAAAAGTTAAAGCCAAGACAAAAGGAAGGGAAAGGGAAAGGAAGAGGCAGTTGAAATAGTGTTGTCCGTAGATGGCCGAGAAGGTTAAAAAAAATTATAATTATTAGTTAAATTGATGTTTATAAATAAATATAACCTCAGTCAAAAACAATAATGTAGATCTATATGAAAAGCTATATTATAAGATAAAGAAGTGCCTAACAGCTTTTAATATTGGTAGGTATTCTACATGAAGAAGTAAGAATAAACTGCTCTTGCACAAAATTAATATGCAAAGAAAAAATAAAAGAGCAGAGGAAATCTTGATATCCATCTTACCTGTCCATTTTAAGCATTTCATCACTTCATGGTATTTATTTCTGTTTTGGTGAAGTCTAATTTTGAACAAAATAAATTAATTTTATTGAGGGATGCGGAATCGTGCCATTCATTTAGTTCATAAGCAGGTAAGTCAAGCCTAATACTATGATAATGACATGAACCCACTTTCCTCAATACAATTAACTCATTTTGAAAAAAAATCTATTTAACCACTTATTTAGTGGATTTAGCACAGATTTATTCTTAAATAAAGAACAATTCAGAAACCCGTAACCAACAGAACAGAGATTATAAGAGTTGTTTAATTTATGCCATACTATATAGATTTATCGGAACAACATTGCTCAGTAGGTAGGGATCTGGGTCACTGATCTCTAGATCCCGAGTTTGAGACCGGCGGTGGCAGAAAAAATATTTATTTTATTAACCCTCCAATGGTACGGTGAGCTGGGAGGACATATTGGATTGTCACACATGAAATGAACGTTTTTAGAACCAGGAATAAAATAAAAATTTGAGATCAAATCTAACATATTTTTTATTCAAAGTATTTACCATCATTTTCGATATACTTCTGCCAATGGCTTACCAAGTTTTCTATCCCATATTTGAAAAACGTTGAGTCACGTGATGAAAGGAATACAGAAAATGCATTTTTAATGTCTAAAGCATTGGTAAACAATTTTCCTCGCAAAAAGTTGTCCAAACTCCGAAAAAAGTGGGAGTCTATACCCTACTGACTGATCAGGGGAATATGGGGGGTGTGGTAAGACTTCATAGCCCAACTCCTTTAATTTTCTTCTTTTAATTCACTGTCTGTATTGAAACATGAGGTCGAGCGTTATCATGAAGGAGAATAGGCCCTTTCCTGTTAGCCAGTACTGGCTGTTGTTTGATCAAATTTTTGATGCCATTGGTCAATTTCTTGGCAGTATGATGTTGAATCAATTGTTTTTCCCTTCGGTAGAAAAGAAAAGTGAATGACCCCAGCCATAGACCACCATACAGTAACCATTAACTTTTTCGGATAGAGATTCTGTTTTGGCATGTAACCATTGACCAGATTGGCATCGATTGTCCTACATGATCCACTTTTTGTCACAAGTTATTAAGCGACCGAGAAATGGTTTGTTTCTTTGACAAGCAAGCAAAGAAACACACGTCTGTAGAAATTTCAACTGCTGACGTTCGTTGAGCTCGTGTGGGACCCAGGAATCGAGCTTTATTGAGTTTCCGATCAATTTTAAATGCCTGGAAACTGTGGTACGACTTGTGCGTACCTCTGACGCATATTCTCTGTCTGTTTTATGAGGGTCTTCTTCCACAGCATTCTTAAGATCTTCGTCCTCTATTGCTGTTTGAGGCCGTCCACAGGGCAGATTTTCTAATGTCGTATCTCCTGGGAAAAATTTTGTAAACCAATGACGGCTGGTTATTTCATTAGCACTTCCTTCACCAAACGCATGATTAATATTTCTTGCTGCCTGGGCAACAGAATGTCCGAGTTTGTACTCATAAAAAAATCGTTTGGAAATCGCGTGTTTCCATGGCCTTGGTTAAAATTATACTAAAATCTGTATGCCTACTTGGAAAAAAAACAGACACAGTTAGCAAATAGAGGATTAACAAGTGCTTATTATAGATAGTAAATATTTTGCTAGGAATCAACAAGCAACACTTTAATCCTCTATTAAGATTAAGATTTAAAAAATCGGACATTTCATGTGTGACAACCCAATAAATGGTACGTTGGGGTCCTTATATACCCCAACTTTTTTTTTAAGGTTTGAGTCTATGGTATCAGTGCCTCTCTACTCATGAATAAGAACATAATTTTAATACTGTAACATTACTATATAAATACATTTTCGAAAGGAATTGACAATGAAAGATCTGGAGACCCTACTACGGCTCGCCCAACTTCTATAAAGTGGATGTCTCTAATTGGGGGAACAACATGGTTGTAGAGCATGATCTCATCTAATTCAGCCTCTTTTTCTTAAAAAACATTGGCAAGAAACAGTACAATCCCTACCATGCATTGAACCCAATATAATTCATGTGTTCTTGAGGTAAAGATTTTTTTATAGTGACGTAGACAGATATGAGTAATATAACTAATAAAACATAATATTACTCACATAATCGCATGGTTATTATTATTTTATTAACTATTTATAATAGTACCTCATACGGAAGTTCCAGAATCTTGGCTTCCAGGGTTGCGCTTTCCATGAATCGGAATTTTCCTTCATGCTTGACCATCATTGGTACATCTACTGTCCGATCTGGTGTAACGTGGAAAGGCATATCGATAGTAAGGTTCTTATTGAATCTACTTTTCCATGCAGCTTTAAAATAAATTGCATTAACCATAACTAATCTGGTGTCTACAGTTATAGCATCTAAAAAAAAAAAAAGGAGAATTGATAATGTTTTGGTCAAGAAGACATGAAAACCTACTTTTGTTGAAATGATGGCTGAAGTGTAAATTACCAAAAATAGATAAATTACCTTCAGGAAGAAGATTTTTAATCTTGTGGTTTGTTTTTTCTTCAGCCCAATTATTGATGTTTACTCTAGAACCTCCTGGATTTTTTCGAAAGTCTTCCTTCTTAACGTCTGATAAGAAATAATTAGTTGTTACTGATGAAAAGTTTGGATTTAATTTGCACTGTTCTTCAACAAACATTGTAGTGGCAATGTTCAAAACGGGACTCTAAAATAGTTATATAATTATAATGAGTTACATGAGATAAAACAAAACTGAGGATTGTGATCATCTTTGATCTTTCCAGGTAAAAGATCCAGGTATTACTAATTCTTTAATAATTTACAAGCAAATATTTAATAATACACTTACTTCTATACTTTTTATCATAGAATTGTAGCCTTTAAGCACTTCTTCATCATTTTTCGAATGATTTAATAATGATGTAAGTTCAGTTTCAGTTTGGCCATTAGCACCTTGATGTGCCATTGCTAATAAAATCTGAAGGCCGATAGGTGAAACAATCAAATTTTGACCATCATGGCGTAAATCCTGCACAAAAAGAAAACAATAAACGAAAAATAAACAAGTTTTAATTAAAAATTTCTTTAAAAAATAAATTTTGGCTGAATTAATAAATACCTGGTATAAGTTTAAAGCAAACATATTAGATGTCTTTGTCAACTGCTGATTTTCACATGAAGCCATTGTGCTGAATATTAAAATAGAAGTTGCGAGTAAAACTGAAATCAGTGAAAAAAGAAAATTGGTAAGGTTGACAAGATAACTGTGAGCTGAAACTATTTCTAACTAATGTGAAAAATAATTGAATTACAATCAATTACCAATTAAGACAGTAACAACTATCATAGAAATCACCACAGTCTCTTTTAAAATTTAATAATAAGTTTATTGGATGAAACCATTAAAAGTAATAAAGATTCAAATATGGGAAACAACTTTCAATGTAGCCAATACCTATTGATGAAAATGATTTGAAAACTAAGTTTCTAAAGTCAACACTGATTCCATCGATAGATTCCAACAAAGGATTGAATAATTCTGCAGATGGACTGGGATCTGCTATTAGATCAGAGTTAACCTTGGAGACAGAAAACAAATTTAAAATTGGTTAATCATAAAGGCAAGCATTTATTCGTTACCGTTGACAGGCAATCTTATTAATAATTTTGTTATTTAGTATATATTTTTGAAAGCATAATAAGAATGCGGAGGTTGTAATGAGGTTATATCCATTGTCAGACCTATTTCAAGGTTTCGATGACTCATCAGTGATTTCATCTACGAATAAAGAAATATTGTGTTTTCATTGACGAACTTAGAGATGGATTTATGATGGTATCGTTGCATTTAGTAAGTTACCATTCGAAGCACGCATAGTGCAGTTTTTATCATTCCAACCAGAGTCCCGAAACTGTCAGACAGTTGTTCCAACTGAACTTTTATTGAGTGCCTAGTACTGGAAATCATTGACAAGCGCGAACGTTGTTTATCACAATAAGCAATAACAAATTACATTAATAATAGCAATTAGATAGAGCTTAAAAAATTCTTAAATAAATAAATTAGTAGCTAACAAATCAATATTAAATAAATAAGTATATTCGCCTTCCACTAGGTAAAAACAAAGCAGATTATGTATAATATTTAGAACCATATGTTAAAAATAAAATTAGAATTCAATAATAATGTTTTTATTTATATGAGTTCAATTTAATTGAAGAAAGAATCAAATGATACATTAAACCTATTGTATCCTAAATAATCCTAAATAACGACATTAATAAGAAGATATAAGAAAATATTTTTGTAAATATATTTCTGTGCAAATCGGAAAAGAAATAAAAATGTGCAATTATTAATAATTTTCAAGGACATACTCCAGGCCAAGACAGGAAGTAAATGCTATCGAAGACGGAGGAATACTGAGTACTGTTTGGAACACTGGTGTCTAGCGATCAGAACTTTTGTTAAGAACCAACTTTTCGGCTGAGATCGGTTCCCTTCGACTTCCCCACCCTAACACCATTCTTTGAAATTCATACATTCTAATAATAGGATTTCAAGAAATCTCACTCCGATTGGAATTTTATTTACATAAAGGTAATATTGTCAATGATTCATAGGATCGCGATGGTATTTCATTAACGGCCCAATTTTTGTTATCTACTGTAAGAAGGCAAAAAAAAAGTTATGGTTGCTGATGGATGGGCGACAATTTTTGAGGCGATAGAATAAAAGTTTCACTTTAAAAAATAAATGTTTTGTTTTCGATGTAATACATGTTGTTTATGTTCATATACCTTTACGATTTATTGTGTAAGATGTGCGTGGGAGGTTTTACTTCAACAGGAGGGGGGATAGTACAAAAATGTTTGGGAACCTATGTTTTAGATCATCATCCAATAGCCTCTCTTTTGATGCTGCAAATTGTATTCCAAGGTTCTAGTGCACCTCTATTGGTTGTTCATTCAGATCATTGAAACAATATCTTTCATAAGTTCCTCGTCACCAGTTAAAAAATTTGAACTCTATTTTTTTATCGTTTTTATGGATGCAGTTCGATTCTAAGCTATTAAGGATTGCTTGAACCGATTCCTCTTCTTCAACTGTGATAAGTATTGGACGAAAAAGTTTCATCGTATTGTGTCGATCAAATTTTTGTCATGCTACCATTTTTATCTTTTATTATCCACTATTAAGATATCTATGTGTTCTTATAAAGGCCTAAAGTTTTCTGCAATTCTTATAAGACATGTTAATTCATTAACAGAAAAAAATACACTTAGTATAGACATGATCAACTTCACAGTCTTCGAACATTGTTAAAATATGGACTGCTTCATGTTCTGTACTGAATTACGATTATAATAAAATTAAGAATTGGGATAAGGATTGGGAAATAGAAATCGGTTTTATTAATATTTATTGAAGGTTAGGTATACACATGTTTACAAAACATCTGCGGTCACAAAACATTTGGAGCTAAAGACCTTGCTTAGAGATCGATAGCTAAAGCAGTTTGGCTAAAATCAAGGGCGGATCCAGGATTTTTTTCTGGGAGTGGGGCACAATGGGCTGATTGCCAAAAAAATCAACAATAACTTAGAAATACACAAGTAGTATTTATAGTTATTGTTTAATACTAGCAGTATTATAGAAAGGTTTATTAAAATATCTAAACAATAGTTTTACTCATGTTATTTCTGTTATTTTAACAACTATCATCACATGATTTACCTATAAGTATGTACTGTAATGGATTCTCCACAGTACACAAGACACCGTCTGAGGGGGCACGTGCCCCCGTGTCCCCCCTGGATCCGGCTATGGCTAAAATAAAAGAGAACTTGTTTATGTTACTGGAGTACATCTTTTTGAGTCATTCATTCAAGTAAGTAAAAAAAAAAAATAAACCTTTTCCAGTCAAACATTTTTTCTTTTTTAAACAATTTTATATCTAAGATATAAATTGAAAATGACTGAAGAATGTTGAAACGTATTTAAATAAAGAAAAAAATGTTTGACTGGAAAAGGTTTTTTTTTTTTTTTTACTTCCTTGAATGAATGATAATAAAAGAGAACTTGCATTAAAGACGAAAATTGTTATCCCCGAGGAAATTCCAACTGATCCTACACATCAGTTGTAACGGATCTGGAAATTCCACTTAAACACACGCATGGAGT
This sequence comes from Arma custos, assembly GCA_037127475.1. NCBI lineage: Eukaryota > Metazoa > Arthropoda > Insecta > Hemiptera > Pentatomidae > Arma > Arma custos. The sequence goes on from CM073764.1 coordinate 11,980,111, forward strand.
ATAAAAATAATTAAATATATCAAAATTAAAATTAATACACACTGATAAAAGTATTTGATAGTTTTTGAAGAGATTTGTTATTAGTAAAAAAATCGTTTTTATTTATTTAATTTTATTTAAAGTTAATGAACATTAAAACATTTACGATAAAGTAAATAAATGCATTTACATATTGAAAAATTAAAAGAGACCTTACATAAATGTTAAGACCTTACATAAAGTTGCATTTGAGCCTTGGAGGTGGTGGGATGCTTCTTGGGAGCATTATTCATGTTTTGTTTTTGTTCTTTTGTTTTTTCTCTATCTACCCTGCGGATGCCTGAATAGGCGAAATATTGGACAGATAATTTCAATTTCTGTTTTTAGTTTGGAGACTAATGGCTTTTCGTTGGGATTCTTTCCACGGTCTTAACATTAAAAGCATTTACATTAATGCACAGATCAATACACCCAAATACCATGGAACACTTGCAGGAATAAGTGAGAATATAAATGCTACACGTCCAGCTGACTGGGCGCCGCCATATTGGCCTAGGCTGTCCTGTCATGCGCCTCTCACTTTACCACTTCTCCAGCTGTAACACGACATGGTGATAGATGGGCGAAAAATTTTGGGGCGATAGAACAAAAGTTTCACTTTAAAAACGATGGCTAGTCAAAGTGAAAAGCAAAAGATTTCTCTTTCCTTCTTACATGGAATGAACGATACATTTCAAATATGCAATGGTGTATTTCTTGTTTTTATTTTTCCACCGGTGTTGTGGAAGCCGAAGGGAGCCAATTTCAGCCGTAATATTGATTCTTGACAAGCTCAGATCTTGAACGAAGATTCGAGTCTGTGCAGAAAGGTGGCTCTGAACTGTAAATTAAACCTTGGCAGCGTGTTAACCTAATTGCATGTTTTAAAAACTTTTTTCTTTAAAGACGACCTGGCAATATTTCTCTACTGCTTGATTCGGGTATATATATAGGTAATAAATATTTATATTTTCTGTTTATATTTTAATCCACACCTGTCAAATACAAGTAATTGACATTCAGCAGATTGGCTGATTCAAAAATAATACAAAATGACATGGAAGGCATGACGAAGAACAGTAGCCAACAACTACCTCTCCATTGGCTTGCTTTAATTTCCTACTGTAATAGATCCCTCATCCACGTCCTTTTAGTCTCCTCCAAGGGTTCTCAGGCATGAGAGTAGTGGCCATTTTTGTACCAATGGGTTTGGGTGCCCGTATAGTTTTTCTTGAAAGCGAGTTTTGAGTATATATGTAGATAAAATGACCACAAATGAAATTTTGATATAAACCTTTGAGTTTGGGTAACTACAGAATTAAAAAATGGATGTATGAAGTTATAAAGTAGACTACATTCTCTTATTCAAAATATAATCATGGCACCGACAGAATCTCTTATGCCACGTCCAATTCCAACTGTTTAAATCCTTGGACATGTTGATATGTATAACCTCATTAGAACGTTCAGATTATTATTCTTGGATTTAAAACTAGTAAGTATTGGATAACTAAATTCTTGGTATAATTACTTGTAAACAGCGAGGAGAACATTGTTTCCTCTGTTATAAACCAATAATACATTTAGTGTTTGTTAACTTCTGAGGATGATAACATTCTGCTGGAATTCCATATGTCGTCTCAAATCTCTGAGCCTACAGCTATCCATTGGCAGATTAATCCAGTCGATTGTTTAATTTCATTGAGGGAAATAGTGTTGAGTTTAGAAACTTACCCTTTGATTATGGAGGACAGGATGGTCCAAGCGGCAGTGGGGTTTGAATAAATATTTATATTATTTCATTATATTTGTTGGAATATGTTCCGCATGATGTCGCTTCGAGTCAATTTACAAAAAAGTTTAACTGTTTATTCGTTTCATTTTTATTATTTTACAAAATTCAAGTCATCGTGGGTTTTAATAAGGAAAAGAAAATGTAATTGCGGGTAATAAGTAGATTTTGATTATCATTCTGTCAAGAAATAAAAGTTTCAACTGACATTTCGAAGTATAGATGGTGTATGTTTGAGGAAACGATTACCGAAGTATACACATTTCCCATAATTGTATTCTCTTTTCCATTCTAAAGCTCACGATAACTTGTATTTTTGAAAAATATTAAAAGGGGAATGTTAAAACATTAAAAGTTAAAACATGTTGCGACTAACTCGAAGCGACAGCCTACGGAATAGTTACCAATTATGCTATTGATGATAGTGTCTAGAAGTTTGTACTTTAAAAACGGTCTTAAGGATGAAACGTATAATTGATATTGTTGCGGTACGATTTCAAATTTGTATTCACCAAGTTTCAACGCTTCTATGTCTATTGATGTAATTGATAATGTTTGCGGTTAAGATTTTGTAGTTTTTTTAGAAGCCAGTCGTCATTATGTACTCAGATTCACCCGAATGATTTCTTATATATGCGTGAAATGAACGACTTTGGTCAGGCACATACAAAATAACCTTCAGTCTTGTGCCATTATTAATTTAATGTGATATTATTTTTTTCAGTTTTATTAATTTTATAATGATTTTGTTTTCAGTAACGAGTTTTTAGATACTTCAAGAAAGACTTTTATTGTAATTAAAAACTATTCTAGTTCTGTAGAATTAAAATGAATAATATTAAAAATTAATTAATAAAACTATATAAGTATTACGAGAGTATAACAACAGTTTGAAACACTGATTTGGAGAGAGGAGACGTCATACCCAACATTAAGTTGGAATTTTTCTACTCCAAAAAAGTTTCTTTATAATTTTAATATTAGAGTACTGCCGCTGGATAGTTTGTCTACTTGCCTTTATCCATGCCATTATGTATCATTTATTTAATTGTTCTTATGTTATAATACAGTTCTATAAATAAATTTTTAAAAACGTTTATGTAGAATTATAAAAAATTAATAAACAAACAATAGTTGTCTTGATTTATTCCTGAATGATTTTACAAAACAGATTTACTTGTTTCTCCAAAGGCTTTTATATGGAGCAGATGCATGAAATTTAGCACAAATTTGAACAATGAAATAATGTAGATACAAAAAAAAAAATTCGGGGATCTTAAAGATGTTTTTTTAGTACAAAAACTAAAAAAAAAAAAACACCTTTATGATTACAGCCCGTGAAGGGCCATTATATTGAAGAGACTGAACTATTATTTGGACAACAGTTGACAAGGGATAATCAAGTTCAACCGCCAGATTTGCCCCTTTATTTTAGGTACCCTCTTTATAGAGGCTGGGTGAGCCCCGATAGGGTCCAAGGTCCCACAGGATCAACCTCCGGCCGCTAACAGATCAAATAAAAGTTGTCCAGCGAGCGGGATTTGCAACTCAGCACTCTACCAGTGAATCACTTCGCTCTCGTCTACAAAAAAATACTTTTTTTTTTCTTAATGGGATGAAAATAATAAATTAAAAAAAAAAAAAGTCGATCGATTTATTGTGTTTAGCATAGCCAATCTCTATTATTAACCGTTTACAATATTACGTGTCACATTGGGTCTATCAGAGCAAATGTAAGGGCAACTATGTCGCAATGCAAGTGTATTGACTGCATACCATAACTGTTTGTAATTGTGAAATCATTTCTAAATATAGATTGAAAATAATTGTTATTGCTTCGAGTGGGCTAAGCTAATTACCTATTTAGTACTCTGTTAATCCAACGCATCAATTATAAACTACAGCATTCCATAAATTTCGTTGCTAGCAATATATTATTATAGTTTCCTACGAATAAATATGTTTCTCTTATGTCGGTTATAGTTCTAAAACATTAGGAAGAAAGACGGAGGTCTATTGCGACTGGTCTTATAAGGGCAGAATGACATGTATTGAGTTGTTGACACTGCACATTTTAGATGTTATACTTGTGAATGAGTCAAAGTTAAATTACTAAATTATTTTTCTTAACATAAAATACAAAAAAAACAACATAAATTGATGTCATTAAGCAAAAAGGATCTATGATATATAAAGAATTGTAGGTGCTTTTGAATATTAGTGCTTATAATTTGTAAGTAAACAACTAAACCCAATATTGAAAAGTAAAAAGAGACCTCACATAAATGTTAAGACCGTGGAAAAATTCCAACAAAAAACCCTTAAGTCCCCAAACTACAAACAGAAAATGAACAGGACAGATAATTTCATTTTCTGTTTGTAGTTTGGACACTTAAGAGCTTTTCGTTGGAATTTTTTCCACGGTCTTAACTAAACCCAATATTTATTACCTGTCACTACAATTTATTATATTATTTAGAGCCGTATATTATCTTTCATATGAGTAACTGATTGCACTAACTCAGTATAACTCATTATACTGCATTGTATAATCAATGACAATATATTTACGAGTAATTCGTAAATAAAATATTCTTTCTAAAATAATTATCAAAATAAAATTTTAAATAAATTAATGAAATTTTGTCAAAGGCTTCATAAGCTTATAATAATGAGCTTAGCCCAATTATTTTTATAACTAGCCCATCAGTTTTGGGAAAATTCACTGTTCTCTGATGTTTGGATCTGATGGACGAAAGACTGTTTGGAGAAGGAGTATCGAAGAACTGAAGAAGCAGAACGCTAAGGTTATTGTAAACATGGAGGTAGGAATATAATGGTTTAGTGATACGTAACTTATAATGGAGTAGGAAATCTTTTACCTACTGAGGTAATTCTAAATTCAGGAGGTAATAAGAGGATTTTGCGCAGAAATCTCTTAGCAAGTGCAGCTCAATTGGAAATACAGTATAAGTTAACAATCCAGCAGACAATCATCCAAAGCATTTATTGCACATCAACAACTGCAAACCCTAATATAAGTCAACAAACTCTAATATAATTGAAAATTGATGGCATTTGAAGGTCACCTGTGGTTTAGTGGTTAGCGTAACAAACTACTAAGCCCAAAATCGCGGGTTCGTATCCCGGCAGGTGACCCTAGGATTTTTTTTAAGGGAGTAAAAAATCCTTAGTTACGCCGTCCTTCGGAAGGGACGTTAAACGGGGATCCCGAGCCGATGTCAGATACTCGTTAAAAATCCCTATCCTAATTAAATCTGGATAGGCAAAATTTAGAGCTCCCAATGTAGTATCGTCCGATTAGCCATAGCAGCAAAAAGTGACGTTAAATGAACAAACATTGATGGCACTTGTTTGAACAACATGTTCGAAAACGCCACATATTCGGAAAGCCCAAAAAATCCGTCAATACAATAATGTGAACAAATCAATCCAGATTTAATTAAAAACCTAGTTTACTCAATGCCTTGACGTGTTATTGATGCTAAAGGACTACTTACAAACTATTAAATTAAAAAAAAATGATTAAGTGGAAAATAGTTTACTGGATAATTCTAATAATGGATTGAATTGGTCAGAGGGTGCAGTCAAAGTTACAAACACAAAATAAGCAAAACTTGTTTTACTTATTTTTGAAATTAAATTTTGCTTATTTTGTGTGATTTTTGACAGCATCCCCTAAACAATTCAATCCATTATTAAAAAAAATGATGAAAACATGAAGTGTGAAAATACTTTTTTCCTGAAATTTTCGTAACATTTAAGTTTCATTTTGCTAAGCAAGAAGTTTTTTTTAATATAAAAATACTTTTTATTTATTGTATTTTTCCATTACCTAAATTCGTAATTTAAATTAAAAAACTAGGCATGCAAATACTTTTCTCCCTATATATTTTTTGCATATAACTTTTTTCTAATAACTATATTTGAATTTGATAGATAAGAGGGTAAACGTTAAATTTAGAAGGGAAATTTCCGATAAAACCAACTCAAGGTTCAGAAAACAAAACTTTCCGACGGTTTAACAACAGGGATTGAATATAGAGTTTTTTTAAAACAAACAAATTCAATCGAGCTATCAAGCCTACTGTACTAACTGACCAATTTGAAGTTCAATTTCGCGAAAAATCTTACTTTTCCGAATCAATAAATAAGAGTTATTTATTATTAATATTTTTAAAAATCATAGATGACTTTTATCTAAAAGTAAAAATAAATAGTTTACTTATTTCTCATTTCGATAAAAATTAACTATTAACCTTTGATTGATGTGTGTTTTAATCAGAGATGAGAGTTTTTATGCGATTTTTGTTTTTTCTGTTAAAAAATAAAAATCATGTTTGCTGAATTTCTATGATTACCCATGAAAAAGGGCTCCGAACGATATTCTAAAGTTGCTGCCTTGTAACAGGACATATTCAGTCAATGTAAGACACTCTCACGCCGTTCTTTAGTTTATCCTATTTTTAATTAAGATTTTAATATTCCAAATTTCAACACAACGGCTCAGGATAGAATAATTTTAAAGTTATCATTTTATTGTAATTAGTAGTTGTATAATATGACTCGGGAACGTTAAGACTTGTATTTCACTTCAATTTAGCAGATTCTTCCTGAAATGTTTATCTTAATTAATAATAAAAATAAACTGCATTTTAAATTTAATTGTTCCTAACAATCCTGGCCCATATACTTGGCTATAGTTAATTATAGCAAAATTTCCCAATTTTAATATTTTTAACATTTTACATTAACTATATATTTCTAACTATAGAAAACAATTGATCTATCTAATTATTATGCATTATATATTTATCCAAATGGCTTAATATGATTTTTTTATTTCTCTTTTTTTATGCTGATATTTCAAGTTTCTTTCGCGTTAAATATATTTTTTAAGATAATATATTTGATGGTTAAATGTTTTGTTACGTACAAGATGCGATATTTTTTATGGACTAAACATACTTTTCTACCTTCGTGAGGCTTATTTAATGGGTTCAACACTAAGAATTACTGGAACATTAATGGGTTCAATTTTATAAAAAAAAAAATGCGCGAAATTATATTGAATTTTAAAAGTTTTGTTTTCTGAAAGAATCTATCCAAACCGTTTAAGATAGAAGCATGTTAAAGCACAAAAAATCATTACACGTATGTCAAAATGTTGTATTTTTACGATAATTTTATTTTAATTATGTAGATAATTTTCCAAGAAAAAATAGGTATATCTCCTAAACGGTTATTCTTATTGATTTAATTGCGGTCTCATTCGATTAAGAAAAAATCCTGTAAAATATACCACTCTAACAATTACTAATTGTTGATTTGTACTCAATAAATCAAGCTGAGTTTTATTTTTGAGGGAAATATTTTTTGCCGAATGATAATTGTTGACCTTGATACTATATGTGGAAGAAAGTGGTCCGGGTAGAGGTCAAAGAATTCCTCATATAGTAGGAGAAAACTTTATTGAATAGCCAACGTTTCGACCCACCTTGCAGGTCTTCTTCAGGGCTACATGCAAAATACAGACAATCAAGAAATGGCACAAATATACTAAAACATAGAAATACAAATAATCAAAAGTGTGGTTAATCCAGGTAATTAGAAAAAAAAATTGACAAATACTGCACAGCAAGGTTATGCACAGGTTAAAATGCATGAGTGTACAGTACAAACATCAAAGAGCCAGAAGACAGCAAAACACATTATGAAGAACTAAATAATAATAAAACAGAAAGTGTTGAAAAATAAAAAATTATAAGGTAATAAAGATAAAAAACGAAAACTGAATACAAATAGGAAATGAAAAAAAATGATATAGGTAAATGTAGAAAATGATAAATACAGTAAATTATCATTAAGTAATTATAAAAAATCCAGAAAAATTCCCTTATAGAAAATACAGTATTAATATTGATAAGTAAAAAGAGATCTTACATAAATGTAAAGACTAATAATGCATAAAAGAAAATACAGTATGGTTTAAATAAAATTAGTAGTAAAGTAAAAAAAAAATAATAATAGTAATAAAAAAAATAAAAAAATTACAGTTACACTACATTGGACTAAAATCCATATAAAAAGGCAATAATATAAAAAAAGTGAGAATAATGGTATATGTGTATTGCAATGTTTATGGTTATGAGGAAAATAAAATAGAGGGGGAGGGGAGAATGATGAGAAAAAAGTGAAAGAAAAAAAAATAAAAATATTACAAAAATAAATAAAAAAATTACAATTACACTATATTGGACTAAAATCCATATAAAAAGGCAAAGATATGTGGATATAATTAAAAATAAAAATAGTGAGTGAAGTTGAGCCCGAATGAATGTCGTAAAATGATACTTAGACATGGGAAATTAAAAAAAAAATTATTAAACGCCTTACAGAAATAGTGAGCATGGGTGTAGTGAGAATAATGGTATATTACAATGTTTATATGGTGTATTGCAATGTTTATGGTTATGAGGAAAATAAAATAAAATAAAATAGATGAGGAGGGGGGAAGGAAATCCAGCCGTTACTTCGACGATTAAACAGTAGGTGTCTTTAGCTAGAGTTAGACCTACCAAGCACACAGGTAACTTATCTTTTCACTTTTTTCTCATCCTTCCCCCCTCCCCCTATATTTTATTTTCCTCATAACCATAAACATTGCAATACACACTTTTTTTATATAATTGCCTTTTTATATGGATTTTAGTCCAATATAGTGTAATTGTAATTTTTTTTTATTATTATTATTATTTATTTTTTTACTTTACTACTAATTTTATTTAAAACATACTGTATTTTCTTTTATGTATTATTAGTCTTTACATTTATGTAGATCTCTTTTTACTTATCAATATTAATACTGTATTTTCTATAAGGGAATTTTTCTGAATTTTTTATAATTTTACAGTTTTTATTTCTTACTGCATTTAAAATTTTCATTTCTTACTGTATTTCTTATCATTTTCTACATTTACCCATATCATTTTTTTTTCATTTCCCATTTGTATTCAGTTTTAGTTTTTTATCTTTATTACCTTATAATTTTTTATTTTTCAACACTTTCTGTTTTATTATTATTTACTTACTTAGTTCTTCATAATTTGTTTTGCTGTCTTCTGACACTTTGATGTTAGTACTGTACACTCATGCATTTTAACCTGTGCATAACCTTGCTGTGCAGTATTTGTCAATTTTTTTTTCAAATTACCTGGATTCACCACACTTTTGATTATTTGTATTTCTATGTTTTAATATGTTTGTGCCATTTCTTGATTGTCTGTATTTTGCATATAGCCCTGAAGAAGACCTGCAAGGTGGGTCGAAACGTTGGCTACTTAATAAAGTTTTTTCCCATTATATGAGAAATTCTTTGACCTCTACCCGGACCACTTTCTTCCACGAAATATGTTTTGGTTAAGGAATAACATTTATTTTTGAGTGTTTTTTTTTTCTCTCAAAAATAACTCTCACGGTGTAATTTTTAAGTAATTAACTAAGAAATAAAAGTTTCACTTTTATGAAAAGCAAGAAATAATTTTTAAAAATGGAAAATACAAATTTTGTCATTACAAGATCTTTTTTTCAAAAATAAAAAAAAATCTCGTTTTCAATCCCTGTTTAACAGCATAGGAAGAAATAAAGTATCATAAAAATCAAAGGTAAAAACTAGTTATGATAGTCGAGGTTATGTTTGTAGGTTATAAGTTATTGAATATAGAGTTTATACCTAATTCAGATTAATGGTGAAATATATAATATTTTACTATTAATCATATGTTTATCTGAGAGCCCATTTATCCTTACTAAGTTATTTTCAACAAAATAATAAAAGCCAAGGAGCTAGGAAGAGAAAACATATGTTTATATTGTAATTTGTAGCTCTTTGTTTAATAAATAGGTCTTAATGAACCTAGGTATTATTACATTATACCGATTAAAATTCATTAAATATATGTGTCTAGATACGATACTTTATTAAAAGATTTTTTACTCCACAATTTCATTTATTGTACTCCTGGTCTTTTCATTTTAAATAAAAAGACAATACTAGTAATGGCAATAATTATTTCAATATTTAAATATGTTTTTTCCTAATAATACATTTTGAATTGCAGTTGAGAAACCACGGGCATTTCCTACTTCACCAAGAAGCCTATTCGTATAATGATAGTACATTGTAAAACCGGATCCCTCAAGGTTTCGCATTAGGATATCGCAATACTCACAAAGCAATCACGCCTCATCAATAATTCTTTCAATCATACACAGCCAGGAATCTAATCAATCATTTCATGAAAAAAAATAAGAAGACAGATAAAGTCTTTGGGAGTATCCTTATTTAAAAGATTTACAGCAGTACAGATTTTATACAGAATACAAAAGAATAGTAAAATTTTTTTCATGAAGACTTTGGTATATTGATTTCTAAACACACTTTTTCTTTCTTGATTAATGGTCGAAATAGAAAGTAATAAATCTTACTAATCTTACTAATATTATTAATGGGAATGTTTGTATGTTTGTCTCTCTTTCACGCAAAAACTACTGGACGGATTTGGATGAAACTTGACAGTAATATAGGTTATACATCAGAATAACATATAGGCTATAGCAAGCGCGGATTTAGGGGGGGAGCGCACGGGGACCCGGTCCCCCCCTCGACTGTTATTTAGGAACTGTGGAGAATCCATTATAGGACATAAATAAAGGCAAATCACATGATAATAGATGTTAAAGTAACAGAAAGAACATGAGTGAAACTATTGTTTTTATGTTTGTTACTCATTCACGCAAAAACTACTGAACGGATTTCGATGAAACTTATTGAGTAAAATAGGTTACAGATCATAGGCTACACCAAGAGTAGATTTATGTGAGGGCACAAAGGCATGCCCCCCCTCCGTTATAGTACATAATTAAAGGCAAATCAGGAACTTGGTACTTGAAATTTGTAGATAGGTTCTTTGTACAGTTTAAGGAAGAAATTTGGATAATTCTACCCAAGGGTTTCTCCTTAAATGTAATAGGGGTTCAAAGGTTGTATAGAATCCGTCAGTTTTGAAGTTGGACATCTGAAATTTTGGACGTACGAGTAACTTATATTTTAAAAAAATAATTAAATTATTTATTTAAAATGATCTTTCACGAAACTTTATGTGGCACACCAAATTCCACGCGAGCGAAGCCGCGGGCATAAGCTAGTATTATAAATGGGAAAGTTAGTATGTTTGTCTCTCTTTCACGCAAAAACCACTGGACGGATTTGGATTAAGCTTTACAGTAATATTGGTTATACATCAGAATAACACATAGGCTATAGCAAGCGCGAATTTGGAGGAGGGGAGGCACGGGGGCACGTGCCCCCCCCCCCGACTGTATTTTAGGTACTGTGGAGAATCCATTATATGAAATAAATAAAGGCAAACCACATGATAATAGTTGTTAAAATAACAGAAAGAACTTGAGTGAAACTATTTGTTTTGATATCCTACTAATCTTACTAATATTATAAATGCGAAAGTTTGTATGATTGTCTCTCTTTCACGCAAAAACTACTGGACGGATTTGGATGAAAATTATTGAGTAAAATAGGTTATACATCATAGGCTACATCAAGGGCAGATTTATGTGGGGTCACGTGGGCATGCCCCCCCGTTATAGTACTTAATTAAAGGCAAATCAGGAACTTAGCATCCTGAAATTTGTAGATAGGTTTTTTGTATAGTTTTAGAAAGAAAGTTGGATAATTCCACCCCAAGGGTTTCCCCTTTAATATAATAGCGGTTCAGAGGTTGTATAGAATCCGTCAGTTTTGAAGTTAGACATCTGAAATTATGGATGTACGAGTAACTTATATTTAAAAAAAATAATTATATTATTTATTTTAAATGATCTTTCACGAAACTTCATGTGGCAGACCAAATTCCACGCGAGCGAAGCCTCGGGCATTCTTCTATAAGGCCGCGATTTTAAAGATAAATAGTGAGTGCTAATGTTTTTTTTTTCACAATGTTTACAAATTAACACTTATCGTCCCAAGATTAAATATACGATGGGAAATATTTATTATTTATGCATGTCATTCCGATATATTGTTTATGTAAGTTAGATTCTTGTAATTAGAAAAAAAATGATAAAACTATAGTAGCGTATGCATATTCACTATATGCAAAGCAACAATAAGCATTTATAAATAGATATAAAATGTCAGATCTACAGGAGGACATACTTAGCTTGTCGACTTACTCAAATTATTGGCGAAGAAGAAATCTAAATTTGTAATAGAACGACAAACCTGTTGGAGACTAGCTTGGGAGACACTTTCTTTTTCCACACATAAAAGATCGATCTTTGTCAACTTTAATAATTAAAAGTAACATACCGATGCAGGAAAATGTAGAAAGAATAAAAGTTGGTTCGTAAACTACAGTCAACTTATGATTCAGCTGTAATGCTGTTTGCAGAAGTGTTAAGTTGTTATTTTTTTCTACAAATGGGATAGTGACTAGTAAGTTTCTGGACAATTTTTGTATTTTGAAAAATTCAACCCCGATCCCGATCGCTATCTTAAGTACCAGGATATTTGGATCATAAACGAATTTCAGAGAACCACACAGATTTTGGATACTTGTTCTCCTTCTCTCCCTCGTCTAAATGCACAAAGGAGTGTAAAATAGTATCCTTAATAGTATATTTATATTATATATCCTTATAGTATATTATTCATCCATCTTAGGATGAAATATTGATGATTTGCAACCCTAAATAAGCTTGTTAGTAGGATCACAACGGCTTAAATGATATTCTTCCGTTCATCAATATATTGATGAGGACAGTTCCTCTACTATAATGAGTATCCATCAGAAATGGCAAGAATTCAGGAAGATTTGGGGGGTGAGGCGGGTTGGTAAAATTACTATGTGACATCTTAGAAGAGTGACTACTAAAACGGTTTGGAAACGTTTACAAAATGGACCATAAAGCCAGGTAGTTCTTGGCCATGAACGCTAAAATACTCGTGACAGGCCTTAGAAATATTCTAGAATAGAAAACTGAAGGCAGAAAAAGGATTTTCCATCCTGAAAAGAAGAGAACTGTTGAGGGACAGAGAACGATCGATTATTAACTCCAAATCACACTTTACCGGCTCCAACGAGTCAGAGGATCACGATATGATAAATTTTGAGATTGTGCTACAGATATTTATTATTTCAAATTACCATTTAAATAAAGTAATTAATTACTGTATTAAAATCGACCTTATATTTATACATGTAACATACATTTTGCATTACTTCTTTTGGTATATGGTAATTTTAGTTTATTGAGCGTTCTCTTATTTCCAAAACTCGTTTGATTTCTGAATGAAACAATTTCCATGCTCTACACAGAAAGGCAATATTGAGAAATAATGCATTGCGTCGATTAATCCTAAGAACTTAAGAGGTAGGTAAACGACATTTAGTAGAAAGGATTGACTTCAATCTGTGAGTTAACAACGGATGCTTAACTCTATTAGAAGCCAGTAAGGGTCCTGAATCATGTGGTTATCGTTTTATTAACTATTCCGAGGAGCAAAACGCCAATTATGACTTCATATTAATAAAATACTTCTAAATGAATGCACACGACTTTACGGTTACACGACTTTACACGTTGAAAAATAAAAAAATAAGATAATAAAGATAAAAAATAAATGTTAAGACCATGGAAAAATTATAAATTATTAAAACAAAAAATCCATCGAAAAGCCCTTAAGTCTACAAACTAAAACAGAAAGTGAAATGATCTGTCCAATATTTCGCCTATTCCAGGCATCTTCAGGATAGAAAAAAAAATAACAAAACAAAAAATGAATTATGTACCCAAGAAACATCCACTACCTCCAAAGCTCAAATGCAACTAATGAATCATACGGAAGCTTACTTGACCCCGGCTGGATAAGGTCGGACCGAAAAAATAAAAGTAAAAATGCAAGAGAAATAAAAGAACATTATCAAGAAACCAGTGGACTTATGGCTATTCCACAAAATATATTAATATTGAAAAGTAAAAAGAGACCTTACATAAATGCTAATAAAAATTAAAATTGAATATTAAATGGGTAAATGTAAACAATGATATGGGTAAATGTGTAAAATGATAAGAAATAAAAGATTGTAAAATTATAAAAAAATCCAGAAAAAATTATAGAAAATGCAGTATTAATATTTATAAGTAAAAAGCGATCTTACATAAATTTTAAGACTTTTAATTACATAAAAGAAAATACAGCATGTAATAAATAGATAGTAATAATAAAGTAATCAAAATACAATTAGGCTATATTAGACTAAAATACATGTAAAAAGGCAAAGATATATGGCTGAGTAAAGATATAATTAAAAATAAAAATAGTAAAGTTGAACCCGGATGAATGTCCTAAAATGATATTAGAGGTGGTAAATAAATAATCGCCTTACAGAAATAGTGAGCATGGAAGAAAGGAGAATAATGGTATTATGTGTATTGTAATGTTTATTGTTATGAGGGAAAGAAAATAAAATGTAGGAGGGAGGGAGGGAGGATGAATAAATAGTGAAAAGATAAATTACCTGTGGGGGGGGCCAATATTAATACTGTATTTTCTATAATTTTTTCTGGATGTTTAATAATTTGACAACATTTTATTTCTTACTGTATTTCTTATCATTTTCTACATATACCCATATCATTTTTATCATTTTTACTTTTACCCATTTTAATATTCAATTTTTATTTTTTATCTTTATTACCTTATTTTTTTATTTTTCAACACTTTCTGTTTTATTATTATTTTATTCTTTATTATATACTTTACTAGATTGGCACTTCGTTGTGTTAATACAATACACTCATCCATTTTAACCTTTATATTTACCTTGCTGTGCAATTTTTATCATTTTTATTTTCAATTGCCTGTATTCACCATACTTTTGTTCATTTATATTTACTATGTTTAAATATATTTGTACCTTTTTTATTCTTAATTGTCTGTATTTTGCATATAGCCCGGAAGATGACCTACAATGTTGGTCGAAACGTTGGCTACTTAATAAAGTTTTCTCCAATTCTAAGAGAAATTCATTGACCTCTACCCGGACCGCTTTCTTCCTCGAAAACTCTGAATGTAAGCATTCGAAATATTATCATTATTATTATCATGATCAAAATAGGTTTCATTGAAAATTTGAAGTAGAAGTTTTTCTCAAGCCCCAATTGTTTTTTATACTCTTTTCCTATTTTACATAGTACAAAATTGTTGTACATTTGTATGTACAATATTATTGTACAAAAATGTTGTACATTGAATAATCTACAGCTCTGGTGAATAAGCTGATCAGTCCTATTTTCCTCAAAATGAGTTTCTTGCCTCTTCTTGCACTTAAGGGGGGGGGGGGTCAATCGCTGGCTTGAAAAGCAGTTATTGTTTATATTTCTTATATCTCCATTTCAAGCGAAAAACTAAGAGAATAAAATGATTCCGCTTCTTTGAAAAAAAATTCAATATAATTATTTATTTCCCGGGACTGTTATACAATCCAAGAGAAACTATGGTCTAGAATATAATGTTATATTGAGAAATGATACTTAAGTTTAAACCAATTCGATTAATATTTATTTTATTTTGAAAATAGAGGCTTGAATTTCACGAGGTTACGAATAATTTATTTTTCACAAAGATATGTAATACAGTGAATATTTATTACACGTATGGAGGCTTCGGACTAATTCCTATTCATCGAGGCACGCCATATAGAGCGATTAGGCCATATAATTAGAATGTCTGATAAAAGTACCGAGCAATATCCTGCAGGTAATATAGCTGGAAAAAAAAGAGTTGGCCGCCCACGCAGGCGGTGGATGCAAGATGTTGACCTTAAAGTATTAGGCGTCTCCGAATGGAAACAGGAAGCCCGAAACAAAGAAGACTGGAACAATATTAAGGAAACCAAGTCCTCCCTGGGCTGTAGCTCTATTTCAGTGAAATAGGAAATAATAATAATAAATGAATAATAATGGCATAAATTTTAGTTAAGATTGATTACAATTAGATCATTTGTTAACATACAAACCGCAAAAGAATTATATTAACTTGTGCTGTACCTACGGATATATCGTAAATGAAAAGTTGACATTCAGTTATATCTTCCACATAAATTACATGTACCAATCCCTAAGATGAGTATGAATTTATATCCATAGCTGTAACAATTGACGCCTTATTTATTTCTGCTATATTTCCTCTTGAATATATTGTTTTCTATATATACCGTTTATACCTACATAGATATCAAATACATAAATTTCTCAACGTTTTCAAGCATTCCCATTTCCCACCACAGTTTATCGCTGCTTACTGATCTTTAAACAAATTCATATCGAGGTTTTTTTCTTTGCCGGTTTTAATCCACGTCAAACATTATGTATTTTAACGTTTTTGTGTCTTCGTTCAGCAATGCCACATTATTTGTGATGTCAATCACACATATTTAACTATTCATTCAGAATAAGTAACAAGAATTCATAAATATTCAGGTGCATCCATCTTTCTGTAGATATCATCTCTTAAATGAAAGCCTGTACTGCTGAATTATCAATCCTTGGCCATCAGACGGCGTTTCCTAAGAGTCTTCTGATAAGGTTCGATTGATAGTTCCACTTTGATCAATGTAAAACCTTGATCTTTAGTATTTTTGTCACTGAGACTACCGCAGATGACCCAGGTCGACGTACTAACCCGGAACCAAAACACTCTTTTTATCAGTTTCAATTTCTTCCTTCCGTCGTAAACCAAAGACTTCCTGTTCTCCTTTGTCGTTTAATAACATCTCACTGATTCCTGTAGAACCGTTCCGGTACTTAAGACTATACCTTGACAAACGCTTAACTTGGAATCCTCATACGATAAGAAATCGCTCGCCGTTTCAGGCTACTTCAATATTTACTGAAGCTCCCAATTAATTACAAAAGAATCATATACATGACAATCATTAGACCCATCTGGACATACGGAATAGAGCTTTGGGGCTCCACTAAGCCGTCGAATTTCTCTCGTATTCAATCCTTAAAATAGAAAATCCTTCGTAAAATTCTCAATGCTCCTTACTTTGTTAAGAACAAAGTAATCCATCATGACCTTAATGTCCCGTTTTTTGCTGATTTGGCCCGAATCCGATATCAATCTTTTCACGACAAACTTCATTTCCACTCAAAGCCACTAGTTTCAAACCTCTCAACCTCTTCAATTCCTGATAATCCTCCGAGTTGTCTGAAAAGAAGATGACTTCGTGACCTTCTAAGTTGAACTTTTTATTTGAGTACTACCACTTGTCTTTGCCTCGGGGCATGATTTATCTTACATTATATTTACTTGATGTATTCAGTATACAGTTGTAAATTTCAATAAACACATTGAAAACAAAAAAAATTTCTTCCTCCAAGAGGTTCAATAGAAGAAATGACACTGATCATGTTAATATATAGGAAGTATTTTATTTTTATTTATTGGCTCAACAGACTCATAAAGAAGTCCTTGGCCTGCTCAACTGCTCTACCACAATCGTCCCGATCGCCAGCTCGAGAGATGGAGACCTTGCTCAGCCTCAGATTTTCATAGACGGCCTTCCATTTAGCTATGGGCCTTCCTCGAGGTCTTACTCTATCAGGATTTCCTTTATAAAGCTTTTGGCTCTTCTTTCTTCGTCCATCCTATATACGTGGTCCAGCCAGCCACTTAAGGCGTTGAATCCTGATGAAGCTCGATATCGTTAGGTCTCCATATAACTCCTCAGCACATTGTTCCTTCTGATCCTGAGTTGGTCATTTTCTCGAACTGGGCCGAATATTTGCCATAGAACAATCTATTCAGCTTTTCCACGCTGGATTTATTCAGTGTTAGGGTTTCACCAGCGTATGTCGCTACTGGTCTAATGATGGTTCTATATATCATCAGCTTGGACTTTAGGCTAAGGAGCTTACTTCTCAGGAGCTTTGAGATCCCAAAACATGCTTTATTAGCTGATACTATCATGGCTCTTATTTGCTCCTTCTCATCCAAATTCTCGTTGATACGGTTTCCTAAATACTGGAAACCTGACACGCGTTGAAAAGTGTATCTTCCAAACGTGTAGCTATGAGGTGGTCTTTTTTGTTTACTATTATTTATTACCATAACCTTGCTTTTCTCCTCATTCACCTGTAACCCCATTTTTCCAGCTTCCACTTCCAGCCTCTCAATAGCTTCTATTAAGAGAATCGGAGATCTTCTTATTTAAACAAGGTCATCAGCATATGCCAGAATACCCAGAATACGGTTAAGGATGGTTCCCTCCATTAGTAATCCTGCCCTTTTAATGACACTTTGCATAACAATATTGAATAGTAGAGGTGCCAGCGAGTCTCCTTGCCTAAGTGCTGTATAAATCTTATTTTTTCTGTGGTTTAGCCATTTACCCTTACTCTGCAAACTGTGTTTTCCATCGTGCTCATTACCAAACGCACCATTTTGGATGGAATTTTCATTTCGCTCATAGCTCTGAAGAGCTCACTGCTGGATATTGTATCATAGGTCATCCTGAAATCTATCAACAGCATCCACAATGTATTATTTATTGAATTTCTTTATTTTTTCGCACATCTGCTTGAATTAAAAAAAAATGTCTGGTCTATAGCAGATCTGTTAGGTCTAAAGGCTCCTTGGTATTCCCCAAAATTTCTCTCAACATAGGGCAGTAGGCGGTTATCCAGAGTTATCGATAATATCATATAGGCAGTATTCAGTAAGCTTATCCCCCTGTAATTTTTACATTCTGTAGAGTCTCCTTCTTCTTTAAGAAAGGCACTATAATAGACTCTTTCCACTCTCTCGAGATATGTTCCTCTTCCCATAATCAAGCAATTAGTCCCTGCAGCTCTTTAGGTAGAGCATTTCCAGCTGCCTTCTGGAACTCAGCAGGGATACCATCTGATCCTGGTGATTTATTAATATCGCCTATATCCTCTCCATCCGGTGGTACTGCATCGTCTTGGCTGTCATATGAGTCACATTCCAAGACACTTATTTGTTCCTCTGTCTGGCTTAGTAGTTCATGGAAATAATTCCTCCGTCTCACTTGGAACAAGCTTTCAAAACAGTAAAACCTTGCAACAGTAGCACCTTGGAATTTTGCACATAAGTGAGATTCAAATGACAACAGTTAACGAGCCAAATCGAAAGTTGATTCCATGATCAAACGGACCGACACTGCAACATTCTCATAAGACATGGCCACGGCAGAAATGCGAGTTAACCCCTATAAGAAATATAAGACGAGGTTTAGATAATTTCCCTAAAAAAATATTATACCATGCCAGCGAAGGAGTCGCTGTTTCAAATGAATTTTATGGCATGGTCTGTCAAATTCACTGAATATTAATAAGATCATTAATAGGTGTGAATATATATATATATTTTTTTAAATCAATGAAATAAAGGTTATGTATAATAATGATTAGAAAATGTTGAAAAATTCAAATGTAAACAAAATAAAGACTTTTTCAAAAGTTCAAGGTTGTTGAAGATTAATTCCTCAAGCCCTACTACATGCTAAAAAAATGTGAAATAAAAGAAAAAGGAGTTCTCTTGTATTCAAATGATAATTAAATAATTAAAAAAATATATCAAATAACAATTAAATAAATTATAATAATATTAATGACTTAAAGTCAACAAGATCCAAAAATAAAGTAATGTTCAATTAACATTCTCCCCGTGTATAAATCACAAATTGCGAGAACACGGAGATATAGGATCTGTGAAAAGAAATGATAAGGCTGGCCGTGAAACGAGCCAGGATGGCCAAGATGGTTGAGGCGTCACCACGGAGAGGTGAAAATCCCGGGGTTTGATAAAAAAAAATCAATTTTAATGTGTTTACAATACATTTTGTACAACAATATTTTTTATTTTTTTTTAAAGCAGTTCGGAACTGAATATTTTTCGTTTAGTTTTCATACTTCACAGATTTGTTTTTTTTTAGCCACTTATTCGAATTTTGTATAGTATGCTTATTGGTCATTTCTTCTACACTTTTAACCTTATCTCAATACATTTTTTTTTGTTTCGGGGTATCTTGCCTAACTACGAGTAGGATATTGTATTCTTACAAATTACTTATTACATGTTGGAAACTTGTTTTCAAACATTAGTGGGGTATTTATTTATATTAATGCAGTTACGATATTATCTATAGTTCATTTTAAATTTAATTTTTAAACGATATTCTAAATGACTTCCACTGTATCTATCTTAGCAAGGAGATGACAAAAACAAACGGCACCTCTACTGGTTAGCCCGTCAAAAGAAGACAGCGGGAAAGATAGAATAAATCTGGTTTTCCGCGGGCAGAGTGCGTTGTAGAAAAGAAGATGGTCACCAGGTGGTCTTCATAGATCAGACCCAGGATCTGGACGTGTTCGAGTTTTGTTTTCCAGCTAGCTCCATGACAACCTCTGGCACTCACCACGGAATTTCATATTTGGCTTACGTCCTCACTTTACAATTAATTTCTATTTACTGGTCTATATTTTTATTTCTTAGGATCTTGAATTCAATGCTTTTAACTTTTTTCATGATTAAGCATAAAAATCCCATTTTCTGTTGGTATTCTATTACTTTACTTTTCTCATTACTTATTTTAATAGTGTTATTATTTCTTCACTATTAATATTCTTATCCGTTTTTGTTTTATCTTGCATTCTTAAACTGTATGGAATATTTTATAGCTTTTCACTTAATGTATCTACTAAAATTAACTGTTAACAGGATCTTCTCCTCTCATGCTTTGATCTTCTCTCCTATTTCACCATCACGTCCAGTGTTCTGACCTCCTGTGAAGTCAACACCCAATTCTCACCTGCCCATTTCGATGAATTCTTTCAATTTTTTGCCCAAAACTTTTACCATACCAATGGAATTTCTGAAACATGGCTAAAACCCCATATCGAAAGTTTTCTCTCCTTAATTCATCTTCTTCTAGATCCTTTCCAGCCTCTCCCGATTAAATAAACTCGTATTCTTTTGTCCACCTCAGTTAATACTTCAAATTCATCCTCTCCCGTATTTTCCCTAACGCCATATTTCAACCCCGCCAACTTTTACTTCACCGACATTTCACCCAACGATATTATTTCCTCTGTTCTGATGTCCCACTCCAACTCCGCAGGCTTTGATGGGATTCCTGTCAAGCTGCTAAAATCATGCCTTATCGATATTATACCTATCCTACTCTTCATATACAATTTTTCACTGCAAAACGCTGTATTCTATTTCTAACCCTGTTTCACTCAAAGACTACCGCCCAGTCTCAATTCTCTCCAACTTTTCCAAACCTCTAGAAAGAATAGTTCAGTCACAAATGTCAAATTTCTTCGAACAGTCCAACCTCCTTGAGCCACTTCAATCAGGTTTCCGTCCCGGTTTCTCCACACAATCAGCACTTACCAAAATCACCGATGATATACATACCACTTCATTAGGATGTTCAACCTCATCCTCTGCTGATCGTGGTGTCAAATAGCCTCATGAATCCATTGACCACCATTTAGCAGATAAATAACACGATTAATATCCCCTCCATCTTTCAAGTACTTCCGTCTTTTCATTTTTAGTTCCAATTCCAAAGTAGAATTTCAGACTTTTTAATCTCTCCGTTTTCTCAGCTTTTTATTTTCTCAGTGCCGCTCTCTTTTGCGATGAAGGCGTTTGTCACCTCGTCGTTTCATGTGGTTCTACTCTGTAGCTGTACGCTTTTGCAGCATGGCTCTGTGCTCTTTAATTTTTCCTTTGGTACCACCCACACATTCCTTGTCATACCATGAACCAAGAAGGTCGAGTGTGTTTCGGTTCCAGTTTCAATGTTTCTTCGGGTACTTGTTGAATTGATATGCTGTAATGATTTCAACTATCTTCCGGTATATCTTGACTACCCATTTTGGGTTCCAGGTAAACCACGTATGAAGTACGAATTACTTTATATTCTAGCTTTGATGAGATGGACAATATAACTTTGGTATTTGTCTTTTTTATTTACTTACTATCAAGATTCTGTCTAAAAGACATGCACTGACTAGATAGTGGTTCCAGTCCACTTTAGCTCCTCTATATGATCTGAGGTCCAGTATATTACGAGTATATTTGTTACAGGAGTTGATTAGAATGTGGTCGATATGATTTACAGTTATTCCATCCGGCTAATCCATGTATCATTGTGAATGAATGTTGATAATGCTTCCATTGATGTGGTTGGTGTCCTTCTTTTTTTTTATAAGTTTATGAGCCTATGTTCATTGTTAGCAGGTTATACTGACCTATGGTAGAAAAATAAATCCTATGTTTAACTATATTTGCAATCATATCACCCCAACAAGTTTAATGTCATGTTTTATAACCTCATGATGGTTAAATACTCTTTCAGGTTTCCACGGCCACGATTTATAGACAAAACTTTAGTGGTTTCTGGTTAAAATTTATCTTCGCCAACGTTTCGCCAGACATGCTAAAGGCTTCTTCAAGGCTGGATCGGAAATGAAGATGCTCCGGTAACCCGTGGCTTTATATAGACGTCGTTCGGGTCCGCTCGGGTCTGTTCGGGCCCATTCGTTGTTCGTCGGGTAAACTCGTCTTCTTCCTTCTGGACTTCTCCAATATCTTCACCCTTCGAGTTATATCCTCCCCATAGAGGTTAATTAAATACTATTAATGGTTGTTTCAAGGTGGTCAAATAATTCCGCATTAGCAGCTTCATCAATCGTCTCTTTCGGCGTATGGATACTTTGCAAGCCCTAATTCTTGATTGACCCTTAATGTTTAATGCTCCTATTCTGGGGCTGGCTGCTTAAATGCCAATCACCAACTGTTTGAATTTTATAACAAAAATGAATCCTGTTCCAAAAAGATGGTATTTTTCATGTCAGATGTAGGAGAGAGCATTCTTGTATGTACGTCTTGTGTTGCATCAATATCAACTTCATACTGGTCTAACTAGTACTTCAGTGCTTGCTGTGCTCCAGCTATAAAAAAATCTTAATATATTCCAAATTCTGATTGTGGTTCCATAAGATGGTCGTAGTGTTGCACCTTTTGTATATACCCCGCCATCCTTTGAGGTTCTATAATAGTTCAAGTTTTGGGTAGGTTGGTTATTGACCCTCTGTACCTGTTGTGGGAGTCACCCTCTGCCACCACATCAGGCTAGAGAGGGTAACCCTAAGGTATATACTGTAGTTGAACTAGTTCCAAGTTTGGGATGCAAGTAATTTGCTCTTTATAGAGTTATTTTTCCACAAACCAGGAGGACCAGTGGCTGATTGCATTCTGATGAGTGGGTGATGGTGTCACTAATTCTGAAGCCTGTTACGCACTTTAATATTTTTTTTTTCATTCTTACTGTTCATCTTACATAGCGTTCCAACAGTTTTAAGTTTAGATTATTAGGATAAATCTCGGGAAATCCCACTTGCGTAACACGAAGTAAATTCGAGAATTTATCTTATTTTTTTAGTATACCAGACTATTCCTATCTTGAATCTAATTTTAGAAAGCCCTTGGGAATATTTTTATTTTTTTTATTAATGTTTTTTACGAATTCAGTTTTTCGGTTATTAATCTTCATCATGTTTTCTCGTTATTTCCTTGTTTTATAACTAATTTCCGAATTTCTTTAAAATAAAAGTTTTATTTTGACAACTTATAAAGTAAGTTATACTGTAATGTACTGATTACATATCAATATTTTTATTTCTATATTATATATGTTTTTAAAATACGTATACTTATATTTTTATATAACGTTTTAATATTTTTACGAACATATATATGTCTAAATATGAATCTAGGTTTAAATATGAAAATTTAAATATTAATCTAGGTATAATAGGCTATCCTTTCATAAATTCTTTAAGCAGTTTTCACATGTATTACACCAGTGTGTATGTTAATATTGCTAATCTAAGTTTGCAATCCGTGATACAAATTTTATCAACATGAATTCAAACATGATTTCAATCATTGCTTAATGAACCAGGGTGCTTCTGGAAGAACAGCTAAAATATTGGATAATAACTTGTAATACAGAGAGCCAGGCGGTGACATATGCAAAGATCAATGGTGATTTAGGACTCAACGAAGTCTCATGTAACGCCGGAACTCCTATGTGGCATAAACTACGCTGAAAAAAGAATCTTTAAATGATATAAAGACCCAACAATACTGGCATGGAATAAGAATATTGCATTACATGCGATTTCTCAATGTTGACATATATGCGTCCAGTAGTAAAACTGAACAGGATCTAATAGAGGAAACTTGCTGTAATCTACACTAGTAGTTGTGCTTTAGTAGTCACATGTACAAAATCGAGATATCGAAATCACAGCTGTGCCGATTCAAGCATGCTGAGTATGAAACAGCCCATCTTATCATTTTATAGGCATTGGATGGCTAAACAATCTGAACAAGGATGAATAAAATACTATTGTATCTGTATATTAACCAACAACACATTTTTAAATCTATTTCCTATGGTTTAAAAGTGTTTTTTTTTTTTTTTAATTTATTCAATGAAAAATACAACAAGTAAACAGAGCGATTGGTACCTATTAGCATGGAAGACAAATAGAGAAACTACCCAGTGGTAGAACTCAAATAACAAGTCCAACTTAGAAGGTCAAGAGGCCAACTTCTTTTAAGACGCCTCGGAGAATTATCAAGAATGGAAGAGATTGCTAGGTTTGAAACTAGTGGGTTTGAGTGGGAATGAAGTTTGTCATGAAATGATTGATATCGGATTCGGGCCAAATCAGTAAAAAATGGGACATTAAGATAATTATGGATTAATTTGTTCGTAACAAAGTAAGGAGCATTAAGAATCTTCAAGAAGATTTTGGATTGTAAGGATTGAATACGAGAGGAATCCAATGGCTTAGTGAAGCTACAAAGCGCTACTGCAAATGTCTAAGTTGGCCTAATGATTGTCATGTATATGAGTCTTTTGTAATTAATTGAGAGCTTAGAGTGTTTGTCTAGTAAATGGTGTAGTAGCCTGAAACGGCGAACTGTTTCTAGTCTTTTCATTCTAGTAGGAGGATTCCAAGTTAATCTTTTGTCAAGGTGTAGTCCTAAGTACCGGACCTGTTCTACAGGAGTCATTGGGATGCTCTTAAACGATACTGGAGGACAGGAAGTCATTGGTTTACGACGGTGGGTAAAGGTGATTAGACGGGATTTGTGAGAATTTATTTTAATCCTCCAGTTTTGACACCATATTTCAAGGTCAGTGATATGGGATTGAAGAGTATGGGATGTTATAACTTGATCAGTGTTGACTGATAATAGACATGTGCCACCCTGGTAAGGTGCCCATTCGCGGTAAGGATAGTATTAGGATGGGTTTTGATGTCAGATGTATAAACTGAATAGAGGATTGGGCCGAGGATACTGCCTTGAGGAACACCAGCAGATTGAGAAAAGAGGGATGAATATACATAATTGTGATTTACTTTGAATGACCTGTGTAGTGATCAGCAGATAAGCAGATAGCAGATAGCAGGTAAGCGATCACGAATGCAATATTCAATGCGTAATATATAGTTCTTTACATGCACATTCTCACTACATATGCAGGGTATGAATGAAATAAAGGGATTGATTTTAAAATATTTTTGTTTTGAAGAGAAAAGATTTGTCCTGGCCGAGATTCGAACCCGGGTCGTCTGCATCTCACTCTCTCACTCTCTCTCTCGCACACACACACTTTTTTTTTGTACGCTATACAAAAATAAATACTCTTCGATGGAAGTCTGTAGCCAATCAATTGACTAGTACCGTAATCATGGTTGTTACTTTTATATATAAATTATATAAAAATAATTTTTTTTATGTAGAAATTTATATACTTATATTTAAGATAAAAATATGTTTCCATATTCATATCCACTGAAACAATTAATGTTTGCTAATATCTAGTACTTATTAACTACGAGTCCGGTGAACTTTAAAAGTATAAACGTGAAATATGAACAAAACTGAGGAGGCAATAACGAATCGCATTCTTGAGTTTTAATTAGTTATTGAAAGACGAGGGAACTGATTAATCACTTAATACTTATCATTATATTTGAAGTATTTATCGATCGATTTATTTCTAATCGAAAATTACAACGATACAGATATAAGAGATCACAACACAATTCGTAATTGACTTACCTAAAATATTCATGCTAGCGGTACCCATTCTGACTGAGCTCCCAGAGACCACTGACGGCTATCTCAATCGTATCTGCTTGTAGTAACATCCCCACCTAATGTTCCAGCGAAACTTGTTTTCCTGTAGCTTATTCTGGGAAGAATCTGTCCTTGAAGACCTATTACTTCCACTCAAGGGCTTATTTTACATGATTCGGGCAGGTTATTTAATATTTTATGCCGATTAGTAATAACGTGAACAACCAAAAGGAACTATCCGAAAAATAATGCGATAGTAAAGACGGTATCATCTGCAGTTAAAAAATCATGGTATTGAAACCTATCGAATAACTTCCTAACTTAAGCTAAGATAAATTTCTATTTTGTGGCAATATTGTGTAAACAAATTAAACAACAAAGAAATACCCGGACTATACCACTTACTTACAACTCTGCAGTAATAAATCATAAATAACCAAAAAAAACGAGATCTCAGAAGATTCAAAGAAAATTTTTGTGTCGACAACAATCATAATCGAAAAAAAAATTCTCAAAAATCAGTAACTGTTTATACTGTACTGTTTCTTGATTGTGCTGGTGGAATTTCCTAGATCACGCTCATTGCTTACTCCGCTAAATAAATAGGTAAAAATCTTCCCAATATTTTCAATAATGTCCATTTGTAATGGACCAAGAATAAAAAATTTCTCGTAGTGAATTACGCACTAGTATTTCTAAAGAGACACAAGTAAAAATCCTACACTTTTTACTGAAAAACAGAAAAGAAAATCAGCAGTAGAACAACGTCTTCTGTTGTAATATCGTAACTCAAAATAATGCACTTTTGTTGTGTCACTTTGGTTCACAACACCACTCAAGTGACAATTTGTTACTCTTGTCAAAGGAGGGGAAGTAGCATTATGACACTAAGAGTGACACAAGTGTCTTTTGGCAGATATGCTCTGTAGCTAAATCGATACAGTGAAGATGAGTGATAGAGATGCCCATTCCTTTCATGTAGACACCCTTTTATCAAGATACAATAACTTTTTAGTTGTATCACTTTAGAAATACTAGTCCAGTATGTCCTCAAAAAACAGATAGTCTGGAGATAACTGCCTTTAGTAAAGTTTAGACACCTTGGCAGATCCAAAAACGAATTTTAAGTGGTATTTTTGTGTAAGTAACATTTATTATTTGTTATGAGAGTAGTTGTCCCCTTCGGGATGAAATTCCGAATAGTTACGCATATTAACGACTAACTTAATTTAGGAAGGAAATCTTATTATATAACAGTCATCGATTGTTGATTGTCAATTCTTAGTTAACTATTGATGAGCATCGGCAATAGAAAGTCTGATAAGTAGGTTATCTAGGTGCTGTTATCAAAGCCAAATATAGCCTACACGTAGATAAAATATGAACCAAAATAAAATATAACTGACTCTCAATGATAGCACCGAATAATTAGATAAACAATAATACATAATAGTACCTATATAAGAGGTTTTATAAGACTTGTTTTTGCAGCATCGAATGCATTACAGACATTCTTCAATGAAACGCTGTATTACAGCAGTGTATTGTAAAATATTAGTGGAGGTGCTTCTGTAGAATATTATGAAAAAATTAATTATAACTTTTGTCAAAAGGAAACAAACTGGCATACAATTAAAACCTAATGAATTAAGTGAAAGTTACGGAGAAGAAATTTTCCAACTTACATTTTGATAACTAATTTTTTTAAATAAAGAAATTTTACCTAAAAATATTTAAAAAAAACTCTGATTACCTGTTCCAAATTATACAAGGCCTAAAGTCAAAAAATGAATTTTATAATTTAACAACTAATTAAGTTGTTAAACATTTCTACTCAAGGAAACAATGATTAATAATTGATTAAAAAAAATTAATTGACTTTTAAGTTTAGAAAATCTCTTTAGTAAACATCATACCTTAGATTGACTCGTGTAAACTTACAACTTACGAGTTTCCAAGTAACAGTAGGTCAATAGATATGTCTTGTTTCGAAAGATCCGTGATTGATTTATGGAAAAGACGATAACAACGAAAAAATCAATTACTAAAAAGTTCTTTATAGAAAAAAAAAAATTACAATGTAATTTTTAAAAAATTTCTCTCTTGGCTAACTATTATTAAGGCTAACTTTGAAAAATCATACAGCCCTACTTATCTGGATCTCAGAACGTAACGACTTATCTGGGAATTGCTAACAACGCATCATTGAATTCCCCAATGATAGCTTACCCTTATAAGGACTTGAATTAATTTATTAAATCCCAAGTAATGAAGGGGATCTTAACAACAGTCAAGATAAGTTAAGCAATACAAACAAACTCATATATGTTAAGCATAGAATCATAGCAGTATTATCTTAAAAAACATTTCACACACAAATCAAACATGAATATTTGCTGACTGTAACAACTCGACATAGTTGAGCATAAACAAATAGCATTATACCGTGTGTGGTCTATTTAAAAAACTGCCATCAACTGTAATCATGGTTGACTAAACAGTGTAGCATCGAAAATAGAAATTTATGAACTTTAAAATCTCCAAAAATTAAAGTAATTCCTTTACGAACTTTCCATTATGAAATAGTTTTTCTATTACAGAAATTAAGTATTAAGTATTACAGAAAGTTCTTCACCTTCGCCAAAGCACAACATTAATCACTGATATGTACTATAAATAGCTTGCCATCCTCCTCTTTCTGTCAAAGTTACAACAATATATTGAGCTTGTACAATCATAAAAAAATAATCATTATCAGCCTCTACAATGCTACTCACATTTAATCACTGATACTCTGGTTACAAATAATGAGGTCTAAATGAGCTAGCAAAGCTTAAACCTAATAAAGTTTTAAGAAGTTACGGCCTACCTTACGAATGTGCAAAACATCCAGGATCTCTTACAAAGACAGAGTAAGTAGGCGACCGTCATGCGGATGGCTCTGCTTCGAAGGTATATGGAACTGTTTCACACGAAATGGTGCTGGTCTTACCAGGAGTAGTACCTCTCGACCTCCTGCTTCGAGAAGATTCCTTTTGATACAAGATAAGGAGGGAAGGCCTAGCGGATTTTCGAGTGAATCTTTAGTTGGGGATCAGTGGGGGGCCTAACTGATGGAGAGGATGTTCCTGGAGGATACAAAAGCAGCAATGGCTAAAGATCCCAAAATGGGGCTACCCTGAGGAAGTCCTTTACCATCGTCAGATCGTGTTTAAAACTTCCATGGCTCCTCCCTTACTATATTCTCACGGGGCATGATGGTTTTAGAGCAAAACTTTCCAAACATGAAAAGACATCGAAGCCTCATGCCCTGGTGCAGTGTACCAGAGTCGTGGCCTGTAACAGCTATGAAGCATTAATGTTCAAACTGCTGAGAACTGCAGGACTCTATCTTCTGACCGAGAACGATTTCCCGTTGCTGATGACTAGACAATTACCCGCAGTTTAAGGAATTTGTTTATGGCTGGAAGAAAATAATGGCTCCTTTTATTAGGGGGATCACCGAAGAGGAGGGAAAGAAATTGAAGAAGAAATGTATAAAGAGCGAAAAGCAGGCTGCGTGCACAGCTATAACGATATAATTTAACAAGGCCTACTTCCAGCGTAGCGTTGTTACGCAGAAATGCATACCACCACTCTGCCACCGTAACCGTATTGCCTTATAGCCTTGGTAGGGAGACAAATGAATTAAAAAATAAAGTAAATGAAGCGACCAGATCAGACAGATGTGTTGGAATGAAAATAAAAAATTATAATGCTATTGGGAAAAACCACAATGCAAAGCCTTATGTTTCAAATCCAGTAATACACCCACTTACCAGTCGACGTTTCGCCTATTCAGGCATTATCAAGACACAAAAACAAAAAAGGGTTATGTGAATCACATCTCGAAGAAAAAGGTGCAGTACATCCCAACGATCAACAGCCCAAATAGGCTCCAAACATGAGACAGCACCCCACCACCAAGACGTTCAATATATAGTATATTGAATATATGAATACGTTGAATATACTATATATTCAACGTCTTGGTGGTGGGGTACTGTCTCATGTTTAGAGCCTGTTTGGGCTGTTGATCGTTGGGATATATTGCACCTTGTTCTTCGAGATGTGATTCACATAACCCTTTTTTGTTTTTGTGTCTTGATAATGCCTGAATAGGCGAAACGTCGACTGGTAAGTCGGTGTATTACTGGATTTGAAACATAAGGCTTTGCATTGTGGTTTTTCCCAATTGAATTATAATAAATAATAGTGTTTCTTTTTGAGTTTTTGGCTCTATTTTATTGAAAATAAAACAGGGTGGTTAATTATGTTAATATTTGTTAATATTCATATTAATTACATGGAGTTACTGATGTTATATCTAAATTGCATTTTGTATTGCAATTTTTAAAGCAGTTGTTCTTATAGGGGAGGTGGTTGATCATCAGCCATAATACCTGATATGAATTTCAATAAGAAAAGGGGTTTATAACTCATTCCCTACCTGTTTTCATAATCGCAATGTATGTTTAATTTAATAAAGAACAGAGGTTTCTCTATGTTTTAAGTATTCGCATGTAAATAGCTTAAAGCACTGCACTTCTTTAAACTCTTACAATTTCTAGGGTTTTTATAGTTCAAATTTAATTTTGGGAATAGCACGAGGCTTTGCTACATAAACTGCATTCGCCTGTATTTTCTAGTTCTATCATTTGGTTTACATTAATAGCGCGGGTGTAACGAATACTCTTGAACATGAACCTTTTTTAAAAATAAAAAAGCTATTCTCAACATTAACAATAAATTCGTCTAATGACACAATTACATTTTCTTCAGTTCGTGGCCCTTGGCGATCGTCCATATGTCCTACAGTGCTCTCAAGATTCGATTCTTTTTAATTGTGCAGCTGGATTTAAATGCTTTATTGTATAGAATTAAGGCTGAGTAATCTTAGATCAGAAAATTATATTCATCTTAAAGAAGCAATCTATTGTATTGTACTTATATTATAGTTTTATGGCATTTAACCTACAAGAATATTCGGTATACTTTGGTATATGAAAGAGGATTGGTTATTAATGGTGCCATAACATTTTACTGGTTGCTATGATAAAATTCTAGTAGCTACAATGGCCGTTCTGATTTGTTTATCATGTAATCCACAAATATATGAAATCGCAGAAGCATTTATACACCGATAAAATCCCGGTCTAACGATATAAAATTAAGAGTTAAATAGAAATGATGCATGTTTTGACCAAAGAATCCATCTTCGTTTCATGTATAATGACAAAAAAAAATAACAACCTGGCAAATATCCAATAACAATTAGCCCAACTATATTGAGTGTGAAAATAAATGAATTTGGTATAACTACACTGTGCGCAATATAACTTATTAACTGGATTACAGTTATCACTAGTAGTTAAATTTAAATAAAAACCTAACGCCACTAATGCAATTTTTGAGAGCAAAGTCTCGGTTAACGACTAGTTAGTTATATCATAAAATATGCCAATTGTTACATCTATTTGTGAGTGATCAGTTTTGTTTATTGTATTTATCTTATTCGTTTTTCATATTTCTTCTAGATTCAGTCCATATTTTTATCTATGGATTGTCAATTTTACCATTAATAAGGTCACCTGTGGTCTAGTGGTTAGCGTAAAAACTACTACGCCCAAGATCGCGGGTTCGGCAGGTGGCCCTAGCATTTTTTTAAGGGAGTAAAAAATCCTTAGTTACGCCGTCCTTCGGAAGGGACGTTAAACGGGGGTCCCGTATTGAGCCTTACGATGTCAGGTACTCGTTAAAAATCCCTACCCTAATTAAACCTGGATAGGCAAAATTTAGAGCTCCCACTGTAGCATCGTCCGATTAGCCATAGCAGCATAAAGTGACGTTAAATGAACAAACAAACATGTATTAATACGTCTATCACGTCTAAACGTGTTTAACTTTAAACATCATATCATAATTTTCTTAGGGTTACAGTTAAAATATATATATATGTATATATATATATATATATATATATATATATATATATATATATATATATATATATATATATATATATATATATATATATAAAATACAATCGAAAAGCTGTTACCTTAACTGTTGGAGCGACACTCGATACACCTACTGACGACAACGGTCTGATATCATTCTGAAGTGTCCGCCCTCCATATTACTCACAATTCCTTATCTTCTTGTTATGGCATTGAATACTTATTCATTTATTGACTCTGATAAATAGAAATGCTCTTCAGAGCATTTCAAAATTAACCTCGAATATTGCATTCTTAATTTTCATAATCATATGTGTTAATGAAAAACATACTTTATACATTGTATAGCAGTGAATTCTTTAATGACTACACTCATTAGTAAACAGTATAAAATAGAAGTTAAAAGTGATTTTATTCTAGGACTAGGTCCCTTAATACGAACAAATGGCTATATTATATGAATGATACAATATTTGCAAAAGTACATGAAAATAAGTATAAACTAAATGGTACCTATGTTCTAGTAAAGAATATAAATATAATAGATATCTAAAATAACAAGAATTAAGACTATAGATGTATGAGGGGTATTGTGATTTGACAGTATCGTATAGGAAATAGAATCTACGGATGGAAGGAAAGAGACACTTACAAACTCATCATAAATCTTACTAATATTATAAATGTGAAAGTTTGTATGTTTGTCTCTCTTTCAGGCAAAAACTACCGAACGGATTTGGATGAAACTTTACAGCAATATAGGTTATACATCAGAATAAAACATAGGCAAGCGCGGATTTAGGGCTGGAGGGCTCCACGGGATCAAGTGCTCCCCGACATTTTTTTAGGTACTGTGGAGAATCCATTTTTGTACATAATAAAAGGCAAATCACATGACACAATTTGTTAAAATAACAGAAAGAACATGAGTGAAACTATTGTTTTGATATGCTACTAATATTATAAATGCGAATGTTTGTATTTATGTTTGTTACTCATTGACGCAAAAACTACTGAACGGATTTGGATGAAACTTATTGAGTAAAATAAGTTTTACATCATAGGCTACTACAAGGGCAGATTTATGTGTGGGGACGGGGGGCTGTGCCTCCCCCGTTATAGTGCATAATTAAAGGCAAATCAGGAACTTAGCAACTTGAAATTTGTAGATCGTTTCTTTGTATCGTTTAAGAAAGAAATTTGGATAATTCCATCCTAAGGGTTTCCCCTTTAACACTTCAGTAGTCGCACCTTAAAATGGAGCAAAAGGAGTCGCATGCCATCTGTGAGATGCCTTTTCTATTTTGTCCCATTAAACTCACAATATCACTTTAAAATTATAGAAAATTGGCAAAATGATTGAGTAATTAAATCTCTTGTCATGGATGTTTATTAAAAAAAATTGTGAGGAATAAATTTGATAAAAAATAAAACAATAAGGAAAAATTTTAATGTATAATATAATAAACAAAGAGGTTTAAAAAATATTTCACAGACAAAATGAAAATTAATTTAAAGTATATACACATAATCACAAATTAATTACCAATACTTAATACGTTTTTTAAGTAAAAAAATGTATTGTCTTTTTTGCGACTACAACCATCAGCACAAATAAAGGAACAATGTTCACCTAAGCATAAATACTGTCCACTATTTTTACATCTGTATTGCGTGTACTTTTTTTTCTATTTTTTTGACAAAGTGAACATCGTTTACGAGAATTAGTTTCTGCTGCATCTTCATCTGTTTCAACAGTAGAAGCAGTTTTATCTGGTGAGATCTCCTGCAATGTGCTCAACATTGCGGAGGGAAGAGTAAGTATTTTTCTTCTCCTCTGAAACTGTTCTTCTAGTAATTCTATCCCGAAACGTCTTAGAACAAGTTGCCTAACTGGTACCTCGTTCCCATTCCATAAAAATATTACTTGGGCATTGATGGCAGCAATATTTAGTAAGGAGAAAAACACCACCATAGGCCAACGTCACCCTACCCAGAGTAGTCGCGTAGGATCTCACAGATGATTCAGCTAATATCGAGTTAATCACTTGCCCAGAAGAAAACCAAAACCACACTGGAATGTAGCTACTACTAGGTTAGGAGGATAGAAGGAAGGAGGGGTTTGCAAGTTTGAACATGCTCTGGCAACAACCATAAATGTTTCTCTGGAATCTCTCAGATGACATGCGACTACCGGAGTGTTAATATAATAGGGGTTCAAAGGTTGTATAGAATCCGTCAGTTTTGAAGTTGGACATCTGAAATTTTGGATGTACGAGTAACTTATATTTTAAAAAAATAATTAAATTATTTATTTTAAATGATCTTTCACGAAACTTTATGTGGCAGACCTAATTCCACGCGAGCGAAGCCTCGGGCATAAGCTAGTACTTAATATAGAATAAATATTATTATGCTGCTACGGCTCATGTAAATTTAAATCATACTGCCATATTAGTCTAAAAGAAACATAATTTAAATCTCCATATTATTATATGATATTTCATTATCGTTCTGAGTAATAATAAATCAGCCAACATAATTCAGCTGGGAGTTAAATTGAATACAGTCAGTGACATTAGCCCTCTGCACTATGTTGTATTGCACAGGTTTTCTTCACAAGAAATCTGATTAGTGGATCTAGTGCAGTGTTTCATTCTGAATTCAGATATGTAGTCAGAATTTTTCCATCAAGCAGTTTTTGTGACAGCTACTTTTAGCTTTTATCCAAGCTGTATTTAAGGAAATTTTATTTGTAATATTATGCTGAAGCACCATAAAACAAGGCTGTGCAGGTTCATTCATGTTTGGACATGCTCGGACCTGTTCATCTGGCATTGTGATGTGTCAGTATTGAGCTGACTGTGAGTTTGTTCAGTAGTGAAATATTTCCTTCCTTTGTTTTTGGGAGTGTATTGTAAATGTAGAGTTCTAGTGCTTTGTTTTTTCATCATGCCAAGAAAGTGTGTGAATCATTTAGACAGTTTCTGCTATATTTGTGGTGAGCTGACCTTCAAGTCTCAGAGGCGAAATTTGACCCAACTCGTAAATAAGTGTTATTAACTTTACTTTTGCTATCAGGCTGGTGATTTTGATAAGAGCTGGGTCCCAAATACATGCTGTGTTTCGTGTGTTAGATTGCTGACTGGGTAGAAAAATAGTACACATCGTATGCCATTTGCAATTCCCCTGATTTGGAGGGGACCGAAGGATCATTTAAGTGATTGTTATTTCTGTTTGACATATATTAAAGGAATCACATCTAAAACAAAACATATAGTTAAGTATCCGAATTAGCAATATGCTATAAGACCTGTCTTAC
The DNA here is from genome assembly GCA_037127475.1 of Arma custos. Taxonomy (NCBI): domain Eukaryota; kingdom Metazoa; phylum Arthropoda; class Insecta; order Hemiptera; family Pentatomidae; genus Arma; species Arma custos. The sequence continues at coordinate 12,015,549 of CM073764.1, forward strand.
ACAATGAACAGTTCCCAGTATATGCAGATACGACCTTGGGTGATAACTCTGAATCGTCTGAATCATCTGACCCAACTGAAACTGAAAATGCTTCAGATGACTGTAAAAATGATCCTACATATGAAGCCAATACCTGTTCATCAGAACCACACTTTCCCAATCAGAAAGACCTTAATGACCTGATTCGGGATTAAATCTGTCTAAACAGCTAGCTGAAGGTTTAACTTCCAGAATCAAAGGGTGGGATCTACCCCCAAATGAAGTAAGAATATGTAGTTATCGTGGCCGCCATAGTGATTTCAAGAATTACTTCCTAAAGAAAATGGTATTTTTTTCTGGAGTGATATTTGTTCAGTTATGGAAACTCTTGGGTTTCAACACCGGCGAGGTGAGTTGCGACTATTCATAGATTAGTCTAAAGTTAGTTTGAAGTCTGTGCTGCTACATATCGGCAATGAACTTCCATCAATACCTGTAGCGCATGCCGCTGATATGAAAGAGACATATGAAAATAATTTTAGAGAAAATACAATATGGAAAATATGGATGGAATATCGGTGGTGATTTAAAGGTCATTGCTTTATTGCTTGGTTTGCAACTTGGGTTCACCAAATTTTGCTGTTTTTTGTACATCTGGGACAGCAGATATAGGAAGTCTCACTATGTTACAAAATCATGGCCCAAACGTGAATCTCTAATCTCTGGCCAGAAAAAGGTGTCGTATGTCCCGTTAGTGAATCCTGATAAAATATTGTTACCTCAATTACATATTAAGTTAGGGGCAATGAAAAATTTCGTCAAATCTATGGCTATACAGTCTGATGGATTCTTGTACTTGAAATCGAATGTCTCCAATGTCAGTGATGCTAAACTGAAAGAAGGAATTTTTATAGGACCACAAACCCGGTCATTAATGGGTGATGAGCATTTCGAAGGACTGTTAAATCCAATGGAGAAAGCAGCCTGGCAGTCTTTCAAAAGTTTATGTTTCAATTTTCTTGGAAATCATAAAGCAGAAAACTATCGTGACATAGTGACTGATCTTCTGCATTCTTATAAAGGTATGGGATGTGACATGTCTTTAAAAATTCCCTTCTTGGACTCTCACTTAGACTTCTTCCCCGAAAATCTTGGAGCTGTCAGCGATGAGCACGGTGAGCGTTTTCATCGGCAAATTTCTACTATGGAAAAGAGGTACCAAGGCAAGTGGAGTTCCGATATGCAGGCTGACTACTGTTGGACCAAGAAGAGAGACGTTCCAGTTGCAAAATATGCCCGAAAATCATTATCTCCCACTTTCTAGGTAAGTCGGAATTAGTAGTTATAATTTTGAGCTAGATCGAATTTTATTAAAATTCAAATGAATATTCACAAAACTCTTGCCCGATGGAAAAAAATAAAGTTATATTTGAATTCCGCACAAATATACTTCTAGAAAATGTTATTTTTGTTCTTGTGAAAGAAAAGAAGTTCATTTCTGTCGACCAGTGTTGTTATACAACAATTAGCATGTATTAAAAAATTGACCGTTTTTCAACCAAATATTTGTATTATTATTTCTTTGATATAAAATACAATTAGTACTCAAAGTATAGTCCATTGTTATCTACCGTCATTAGCCATCAGCTAGCCAATTGCTCGATCCCAATCCCACTTTTCATCACAAGTGAAAATTTTCCGGTAAATCTCATATCAGAAGGGGTTTCCAATAAATGTTCACAAATTTCTAACTTCTTAACTGATTGCTGAGGACTAAGTTCGTCTACGGCACTCTTACACCTTTCCAATGGAGTGTAGATGGTGAATATCAGTATCTTTCGACATAACACACTCCCTGGAAAGTTCTCGGGTACTTGTGGATTGATTTGACTCAACAGCTTCATGATGACCTGAACCTCATCAATATCCATTGATGGTCACATGGAACCCTTCTTCCTTTCGAACGTTGTATCTCCACTAATACATTTTTCAAACCAACGCTGGTCTCCTTCTTCATATTAAATAATTTAACGAACTGCTTCAGCAGCTGTGATTTTTTTTCCAGTAATGCGTTAACCTTTAATTAAGGACGTGGGGTATACAGTTCCCCAACGGACTTTGAAACGTTTCTCAAAACCTGAAGTTTTTTTTTTAATTTTTTTTTTTTTTTACTTTTCCTAAAATAAATGAATGATTAAATTTATCAGATAATGAAATTTATTGGACAATTAAAACCATGAGAAAATCGCTGGTTGGGGCACTGAGTACCCCACCTCCCTACAAACGTAACTTTTCTCCTAGTACCAGCGGGCTGTACATGATTTTTCTTGCATCTAGGCTTTTAATTTCAACAAGGAATTAGGGAACAGCCTTATCTCTCTTCAAATGAATAGAAAACTCTAGGCGCTGATCGCTAGTATCTCTAGCATGCACCGAGTCATATTCAAAGGGAGAAGCCCACAAGTTCCAAGATGTACAACTACTTCCTAAACACATATTGATCCAAAAAGGCCCAGAAAACCTAAACTGGGTGGAATCACTTGTCCTCGAAAAAATGATAAAAAACTACACAGGTGTGCTACTCTTTTCTACAGCCAACATGAATGAAGTGTTACCAAGTGCTATGCAAAAACTGTGCCGAGAAGTAGGAAAATATAAACTGCTGCAGCATTTTTTATTATTCATTATTTTTTATATTTTAAAACATATTTGTATTAGTTATACATCCCTTTTTTTAAATTATAATCAGTTTTACAATTATTTGTTTTTTTCTATAAGTGTTTTTTACCTTTATAATTAATTGTAACCATTTAACCGAAGTTTTTATAAAAATACATATTTTTTTTCTCAATATTATTTTTTTAATGATCCAACTACCTACATATCTAAAAGAAGGTTTAAAAAATTGGAATAAATTACTTGAATTTAATTAAAATAAAAAAATGAGTATATATGTTTAATTATAATGGCTGGGGTACTCAGTACCCCACCTCCCAGAAGATGGAAGTTTTTTCAGCTCCTTACGTAAAGCTTAAATTAAGAGGAGTTCGTAGAACACTGTCATATTTCTTCTTTGTAAAATAACTAAACTACGGCTTTTTTGGAAGAAGTCGAATGGGATTAAACAAGCTTAGAGAATGCTATGAATAGAGATTATTAAGTATTTGCAAATATAAAATAAGATGAAAATATTTACAGTCCTTTAAATCTAGAATTTGAAAAAAAGAGCCAATTTTTTAAAACTCTCTATGAGGTTACATAAATCGAGATTAATTTTAATGTAACAATGGCATTAAGAAAGGAGTGGAATAAAAAAATAAATAAAAAAAATTCCGAGAATGGGAAGTAACAATAGTCGACAATTTTTAAAGATATTGAGAACATAAACGATTCAAAAATATTTACTGTATTTTACTTGAAAATGAATCACAATGATCAACATTGACTCACATTCAAAAATCGATGTTGTAATATATTTAATTAAGATATATAGGCACTTGTAAAATCAACTATTCTTAAAATATGAAGTAAACAATATCTAACCTTATCATTAACGTAGCTAGAGTTGACTCATGGGGTGGGGGTTAACCCCCACCAGTCAACCACTCCTAAATATTACTCCCTTCAAAAAAGATACCACGTAATATAGATATAATTTATATTATACTATAATCATTTAGCTTGAAATTAAATAAATAGGCGAAAAATTTATCTATACGGTCCAAACCAGAAGAAATAAACAAAGTCTTTTGTAATAATAGTGGTCTTGGAAACCTAAAAGAATATTTAAATAAATAGATTATAATTTTTTAAAAATGTAATTTAGAAGTTATAAATGTTATTTACATTATAAATGTTATTTTTGGAAGGGCAATCAAGAAACAGCTTTTATATTCGCTTTTACAAGTGACCTTATTTATTGGTTACAGTAGCTTACTACAGTTAATTTCATAGGGAACTTTCTAGACCCATCCAGACTTTACTTCTAGATTCTAAGAATTGTCTAAACTGTTCTTCTCACATTTTGGATCTTATCGGTTGCCGCTGGATGCCACTTTAATAATTTAATTGATTGCAAATAAACAGTATTACGTTTTGATTTGTCATTTTAGTGTACCTTTTATTCATTAAAATAACTGTGTTTGCACTTTCTTTGTTGTGTTTTTGACATTATTGACCCTTACTTCTGTAATCCCAAAATAATAACTTTGAAAAAGTAAAATCCTTCAAATTTTTATTTCTTTTAAATTGTTATTTTTTTTTTTTAATTTCTTCTAAGCAATGGGGGGGTTATTGGGGGCCCAATAAAACACAACCTCCCCCTCGTTACGCCTATGAGCCTGATGAATTGAAGGTTACCGACGTACTACGTAGCTTGGAGATGATGACTCCATAACCAAGTCACATAAGTACCAAAGCAGTACCATTATCTTCATTTTTTGGTCGTTTTTATAATTATGGCTTTGACCAGTGAATTTATCCCTTAATGGGCCTTTGGGATGAACAGGTTTGCTAGATTCGTAATGGCGTTCAAAGTAGGAATTGTTCTAACCGACTATTCCGTTCTGATGTCCGAAAACATAAGGACTTAACAAGTTACCACCATTCCATATCTCATCCGCAATAATTTCAACATTAACTAATTCTTAATTACACCTATTTTTTTGAATTTATAGGTTACTAGAAAGTGGGTCCTCAATAAAAGTATGGGTCGAAAAGCGTGATGTTTTTCGAATTGGTTTAAAATGTTGTGCTTCATATAGATAATTTTAGAATATAATATATATAGTAATATTTTCTTTGGTAGGTGCTATAAGCTATGAAGACTTTGGCCCATACCTTGTATATACATATTGCTTATGGGCATACAGACAACCTAGAGGGGGTGACCCAACCTAAGGTTTCTGTACACCTACTATGATTTCCGTGGTTCAACGGTAGGCTGCCCATAACTCCATGACTAGTCCCTTTGGGGCTGATTCACCAGTGGCCTTCACACCGATGTGCATTTGGGTTCAAGGACAGTGATAAATCGATCTTTATCCCAGGATTATGGCTGCTTGGGGTCAGTTTCAGATTATTGCCAAGAATTAATTCAATATTTTTAGAAATTTCAAAATAAAGATGTTTGCAGTATGTTAATTCGATTCAGCTTTTCTTTCTTGTTTATGTAAGTTTTCTTTTTGTGTTGAAAAATTTAGTAATATTTTCTCTAGTTCTTAGAAGAATATTTTTTAATTATATGTTTTAACATGTACAAAGTCTAACTTTTATACTTAACAAGCATTTATGTAATTCGTTAAATATAGATTTTTTCGTACTTTTGATCACTTAATTTATGTTTTTATATTAAATCACCAAGTATGTAATTTAATTTTATTGGCAAATGTTAAAAACGATAACATTGTTACGATTATTGCTAATCGAAGTGTTAGAAATCTATGACTTGTTGATTATTATTGCCTTTTCCATAAATTCTATGTGAAAATCCCTGTCTCGTTTTTTTCTTCTAAGTTAATAATAGACATCGCTCGTCACTTGACTGACTGTAATTCAAATAAGCTAGAAGTTTAAGAGAGTGTGTGTAAGTGGAATTTCCAGATACGTAACTGGGTGTGTAGGATCAGTTGAAATTTCCTCGGGGATTTCTCCTTTGTTTGGAACTAACGATTTTCGTCTTTAATGCAAGTTCTTTTTTATTTTAGCCCAATGTGACCAAACCGCTTTAGCTATCGATCTCTAAGCAAGGTCGTTAGCTCTACATCTAGATGTTTTGTGATCGCAGCTGTTTTGTAAACATGTGTATAACCTCCAATGAATATTAATAAAAACGATTTTTATTTCCCAATCCTTATCCCAGTTCTTAATTTTATTATAATCGTAATTCAGTACAAAACATAAAGCAGTCCGATTTTAACCATGTTCGAAGACTGTGAAGTTGATCATGCCTATTTTAAGTGTTTTTTTTTTTGTTAATGAATTAACATGTATAAGATCCCCGGCAAAACTTTAGGCCTTTAAAAGAACAAATAGACATCTTAATAGTGGATAATAAAAGATAAAAATGGTAGAATGACAAAAATTTGATCGACACAATACGATGAAACTTTTTCGTCCAATACTTATCAAAGATGAAGATGAGGAATCGGTTCAAGCAATCCTTAATAGCTTAGAATCGAACTGCATCCATAAAAATGATAAAAAAATAGAGTTCAAATTTTTAACTGGTGACAAGGAACTTATGAAAGATATTGTTTCAATGATCTGAATGAACAATCAATGGAGGTACACTTGAACCTTGGAATACAATTTGCTGCATCAAAAGAAAGGCTATTGGATGATTATCTAAACCATAGGTTCCCAAACATTTTTGTACTATGCCCCCTCCTTTTGAAATAAAATCCTTCCAGGCACACCTTACACAATAATTGGTATAGGTATATGTACATAAACAACATTATTACATCAAAAACAAAACATTTAGTTTTAATGGCACAAGATGCATTAGAATTTCAATTTTAGATAAAGAAGTACTGGCAAGAGAAAAATAAGTTGAATGAGATTTTTTGAGAGAGATGATGATTGAGAATTCTTGGTTGCATTTTAGTAAGAGTACAATGCAAGTTCCCAGCAACATCAAGTTTGTTCTGATACTTTGCTTTTTCACACAAATGCACTAAAAATGCTTCTTCACACAAGTTTGTGCTACAAAAAAGGCAAATATGATCAAAGAATTTGTGTTGATACGCTGGGATGCTTTGAAATATTTTAATTCAAAATAATGATTTGTCTATTTTGCCAAAATTAGCAGAGGAATCACTTTTGATTTCTAAACCTTGTTCTAGCAGAGCTTCCAGCAGAGTGTCTATTTTGACAGAAAAAACTAAATGCAGTAAGGAAGAGAAAACTAAGGAAAAGAAATTATAAATCTTAAAATAATTTTATTAATTATACACATTGTGATCATAATTGTTTTTACATGCCCACCAATGAGTCAACCATATAATAAATGACAAAGGAAAAACCATGAATGGAGAAGTGGTTTTGAAAGGAAACAATTAATTGTATTTGATTTATAACTCCATAATTTATAAGCTGGTGGTGGTTTTGAGTCAAACTTTAATAGTTAAGAGCTAAACAAAGTTTTTAGCTAGGGGCTGCAACCAATTTGGTTCCAATAACCATTGCTTATCAAATACTGTGTGACTTCAAATCAAATCAAAGAACATAATGCATGAAGCATTTAAAGCATACATAATTTAAATTGAATGAAGTAAAAAAATAAATGTAAGAATTGGTCTTTTGATGCTTTATTTCTTATTTAGTTGCAGGACCACAGTGTTTTCTTATTTTTGGACTGAATACTTTTATAGACTTGCAACTAAAAAAAATATTATTATTATTATTATTATAGAAACAATTTTTTGAGTTTTATGTCTGTGTAGTTATTTAAGTACCATGAGAACCAAAATGAGCAATTCAATCATGTCTCGTGCATCAATATTGGTTTTTTAAAGTAAATTATTTTTAAGAAAACATTTTAGGAGGTTTCTAATCCCTGATTTCTTTAATTTTTAAAATGATGTTCAGTTGAAGGTTATTGATCGGATATTAAAAACTGAAACTATACTATTTTAAAAAGTTAGCTTCAAATTCAAAAATTCACACTTTCAAGTATTTATTGTTTTATAATGTTTAATAGAATTGAATTACAAATAAGATCGTTGGAAGAGATAAACTCAACAAGAACCTTAGTTTTTAAACTTGTGAAATTAAGCCTGCCTTTAGTTGCTTTTGATTCATTATTTATTTTCGATGAGTTGAGATGTAAAAACCTCTGAGTTAAAATTTGTAAAAGTATCGTTTTTGGGTGAGGTATTAATTATAATCTATTATTTTCTGACAGTAAAGAGAAAATGAATTTGAGAAAGTAAAACTATTAAACAGTTGGTTTGGTTTAAGGACAATGTTATAAACATATTTATATCAAGAAAAATCAACATCTGGAAATAATGTTTAAATGTTTATTACAGATACCTAAATAAAAATATACATTACATCCATATTAATCTAAGTTGTATGCAAAACTAGCTATTAACTTGCAATGAATAAGTAAAACAATCAGGTTATAAAAGTAAAATATATAGACTATAAGATATATTTTTTCTAATCATCTTAAATTAAAAAATACAAATATTTTTTTAAGCAATCTTAAATAAAACCATCCTTGCACTGAACTGAAACTTACATTTGCACACTATTAATTATTGAAAAATGCATGAAAAAAACAAAAAAAAACAACAATGAAATAACCCTTGACATATAAAAGGATAAAACATAGATATTTTTATTTTAGAGAGGAAAATAGTTGACTGGAGGATGGAAATAGTTGAATTGAGGATGGAAATAGTACAGTCATAAATAAACACCAAATAACTGAACACTTATTTTTTATCTGTTCGACGTTTGTAGTTTCTGACTTTGCAGGTCAACTTTAGAGCTATGAGAGAAAAAATAACTATAAAAATCATTACAGTACCAAAAATATAATAACATATAGAGTAATAGAAAAGTAAAAAATGGTGACGGATAAATTATTAAGTATAATGAATAAAAAAATTATAGAATAAATGTACAGAAGGGTGATAATGTAAGTAAAATACAAAGAGAAAGAAAAATGAAAAGGTAAATCGAAAGATACAAAATGACAAAGTATAAATACAAAAAGGTGAGATATAAAAGTATGGAAAGTATATTTACAAATAAAATATAAAATGTATGATAAGTGTGCTACATAAGTAAAATGTATGAAAATTAATACAAAATATGATGCCAAAGAATAAATACAGAAGAAATATGTAGGAAGTAATAAATAGGATTCTCGTTGAATGACAGGTAGAGATGTAAAATATCACTCTTTATGTAGCTCACACATAATTGTAATTTGTGTTTATGAATATGTACATGATTTTGAGTACTTATATGTTTATAGGTTTGTTGTCATTAAAGGTCTTAAATAAATTTGGGGCAAGTCCTATTTTCTTTACCATTGGTAGGTATTGAATATAACCTGTAAAAATATGTCACACTATTAGCATTTTATAATTGTATTTATTAAGGTATTAATTATTTTTCAATCTCTAACATCTGTTTCTTTAAAATTATTTTTATTATTTAGCTTCAAAATCGCTTTTATAACTTTTTTTTAACATTATTTTAATGGCACTCCATAGTTTTAACACTATAGTAAATTTATATTATTATGCTAATTAGATTGAATTTTATGCTATAGGTTAGTTTTTAACTCTACATATTAAATTAGGGTATGCACAGTACAGTAATGGACTCTTGAACAGTCCACTACTGGCAACAGCCTTGTTGGCAATAGCTACATTGTGATGTTATCATTGTATTTTTCAAAATTCTTTCATATCTAGATATTAGATTTAATGATTATTGGATTTTTAACAGTGAACTTATTTACATATGTACCCGGAGGTAAATGGTACTTTGTATTTGTTGAGAAAAACAAATTTTCCATAACTTTGAAACATTTAAATTTGTTTCATTTTTACTAATAGAAAGAGCTTTGCGATCATTTTTCATATTGTTTGGCATGGATAAGTAAATGGATATTTTGATCAAAGTATATATTTATGATATTTACTTGAATTATTACATACTGTGGAGATGGTGTCCTTTACCTCTTGGGCAAAGATATGATGAAGCTTCTTATCATGAATGCAAGTTCTATATTCTTATTGTATATACATATCATTGGTTACTAATTACTAATATGCTTTTAATAATCATTGGTTTCTTAGTTTTTCATTAAGTTTCATGCTTCTTCGGGTGTTTTCTGGTATGTACTGTGGTGAGTGGAATTATTTCTGTTTCTTTTACTGTTTCCTTAGATCCATCAGCATGGAGGAACAGCCTTGACCACTGATCCCTGTCATTAGCGTTCCTTCTCATCTTCACTATTATGGTTTTAAACCATGACTTCTGTTAATCTAAGTCTATTTATCCTTGGCCTACCTCTGAGTTGGATTTTCTCTGATCTTGCTTTCTGGAGCAATCATCAATACAAATGACAAAACCATTTTAGTTGAAATGTTTGTCAGGTTATAAATAAAATTCAAAAGAGGTTTTGTACTGTGGGTGTGTGCAAGAATGCAGGTATAATTTTTAACTAACTCACCTGGAGGAATACATCAGAAAGAATGATGAGCCTTAATATATTTTAGTGGGATGTCTATATTTTTTTAAATCTTACTTGTTATTTAAATTTGTGAATTGTACGTTTATAATAGTTTTACTTGTTCAGTGTAAATATTTATTCTATATCTTATTTTTAGATTGATAATTTTTATATAAGAGAATATAAAAGCCATATTTATTTTATACAAAGACTATTTAAGTTTTTCAACACTGTGCCTAAATCATTTGCTTGAACTACACAAAGAAAAACGTCAGGGTAAAATTTTTCATCTACACTGGTACTTTCATTAGATTTTTGGATCATTAGTAACTGTGAAAATTTGTATTTCACATTTTTTTTAGTGTTGAACTATCTTTAAGATTATAAAAGATTATCAATTTTATTGTATTTGTGAGAATTATTATTAATGATTAAAGAGGTATATACTCCTTTATTTCCCGAAATAGGAAATTTGAAAAATTATATAAGTCAAAAATAGACGAGGGATAAATTTATTGAAAATATATTTTTATTTTACATTTTTACATATGTTCAGAAATAGACAATTTTACATGTGCTTATAATTGATATCCTCCTCCGTTTTTGATCTTGTTTAAAGAGCTTTTATTATAATTAAATTTTATGAAAAAATCCTCTTACCAAATGTAATTGTTTTAAGCTTTACAAAGGTTCAGGTTGACGACCCACACACGAATAGTGTTCAGAGTCTATCCAATCTGTACTCCTACTCTCCTGACATGTCAATTTACTTTACTAACTCCCTGTTCTGTAATGTTGGAGTAGTAATTCAGATGTTGTTTCGGTTTAACTATTTATGTCCTTCCCAAGACTAACAACACCTTACGCCTTTGTCACTGTATGGTATATGATAATCTTGTACATAAATAGTGAGTGATAAAGGGATGTTTAAATGATTTTTATTTTTCATATTTCTTGCTAAGATAATAATAATATATAGCTAATTTTTCGTACACAAAACTCCTAGAGGTATCTTGGGTATCTGAGATGTTTCAATATCTTCTTATGAAGAATAATATTTTCCATTTAATTTGTAATTTCTCCTATATAGACAATTTTTTTCAATTGACAATCTAAACTTGATATCAACTAGTTACAAATCAATGAGTTTTACTCCTAAAGTCGTTAAGGTGTCAAATTATATTTGAAAAATATTATTTTGGGGTGTTGAGAAAGCAATATCACTTTAATTGATAACTTTATCAATATGGTATGGCTCTTTGCGTTGAAAAATCAATTAGTTATAATTGTCCATCAATGTAGGTTTAATTGAAAAGTTGAATTCAGTCAATAGATGCTTAATATTAGCCTAGTTACTATAATAATCTTCAACTATAAATATCTGAGATTGTTTCAAAACAGAATGTAAATGCCACAAGCTATATGCTGTTGAGTGTTATTTTAATATTTCAGTTTTTTTTTTTGTTTTTTTTGTAAAAATTACGAATGTTTTGAGAATTATTATTGTTTGAATTTCACCTTAAATCCATAAAATAAAAACAAAATAAAAAACAATAAAAATAATAATAATAATAAAAACACCACGCTCAACCACCAGATTTTCTCCCCCTTACTTTGCGTAGCCACGTTATATAGAGGCTGGGTGAGCCCCAGAAGGGTCCTTGATCCTAAAGGATCCATCTCCGGCCGCAAACAGTTTAAATTAAAAGTCTGCCAGCGTGTACGATTAGAGTAGGATATTAAAAGTTGAAATAATATCAATCAGACAATACAAACCGTTACAGATCATTTATTTAAGAAATAAGTAAGTATACAAACATAGAACCAATATGGGAATATATGTGTTCATAGAAAAACACATTATCTAGGAACGTCATCTTTCCTTATTCAAAATAACTGTAAATCCTTGAATTATCCCAATAATGTTATCGTGGTTTCCATTATTAGGCCAGCAGTCGTAAAAGGGCTTTAGGTAGTAATCGAGAGCTGTATTTTTGATATGTTGTAAGGGCATGTATGACTAATGGAAACCCAAGTTTGCTAACGAAAAAACGGATGGGAAAACATTTGGTGGCCGAAAAACCTCGACATTTTCGGAGTTAAATCAGTTTTTGGCCTATATCTCCTAATAAGTGCATTTTTGATAAAAAAACATAAGTGTTCATTTTAAATGTAGATTAAATTTGCTACAATCCAATCGCGGCTCTGTAGATGTAATAGATTCTGAGTTGCGCATCTTTGAAAATTGGAAATTTTTTCAAAAAGTCCAAATTTTAAGTTTTGGCCCACTTTCGTGAAGAACACCGGCCGATGGAGTGATCCTATGATGAAAGTCATAGGGAATGAAGCTGTAGTAAATTTAATTAGCTTTAATTTAAGCACAAACCGAGGCCTGTAGGTCTAATAGATTCTGAGTTAGGTCCTTCGTCATTTTTACCAAATAGTCCAAATATAGGCCAGCGGCTATGTTTGAGGGACGTAAAAAATCGAAGAGAGTTGAATTTTCATGTTATAAGGGGATGTCTGAGTAGTTTAAATCCAAGTTTGCAACCGAAAAAACGGATCGAAAAACCTTTGGGGGCCAAAAAACCTCGGAGAGACTGGGTGACCCCTCCCTGCATAGTAGTGCCTACCTACCATTATTTTTCGTATAGGTAATTTACAAGTAGATATTTATACTTTATAATAAACAAGCTGTTTTAGATCGATTCGTGGCGTAAAAGGTCATTTTCTTAAATCACCCACTTTCCCCAATTTTCCTTTTTTTTAATTAACAAAAGATGTATAACAACTACAGGCCTCGTTATGTGCTTAAATTAAAGCTAATTAAATTTACTACAACTTCATTCTCTATGACTTTGATCCTAGGATCACTCCTTCGGACGGCGTTCCTCCCGAAAGGTGATCAAAACTTAAAATTTGGACTTTTTGGAAAAAAAGACCAATTTTCAAAGGGGTGTAACTCAGAATCTATTACACCTACAGAAATGCAGTTGGATTCAAATTGTACTAAATTTAATCTACTATAGAAATAGTCACTCATATATTTTTTTTTAAACGCACCGATTATGAGATAACGGCCAAAAACTGAAATAACTCCGAAAATGTCGAGGTTTTTTGGGTACCAAAAGTTTTCTCATCCGTTTTTTTTCAGTTACAAAATTGGATTTACACTACTCAGACATGGGCTTACAACATATCAAAAATGAAACTCTCTTAAATTCTTTGCAACCCTCAAACACAGACGAAATAGACAAAATAAAGTGCTTCTATTTCTCCCTGGTATGTTCCAAACTTATCTGTTTTCCTTTGATTAATCAACAATAGATGAGATTCTTTAGGGTTCAGTGATATGCAGAAGAGTTTTATAGGTCTATTTTGTGGCCAACCTAAGAGCATTTTAGTAGTGTAACCATGCTTGCTATTCCATAAAACATTGCGTCACTTCAGATATACTGGAGAAATTTAGGAAATTAAATTTGCGATCAATTTAAACCTCAGATAAAACTGTTATACCCAAGTCTCGCCACTGAATTTCAAAAAGTGCAGATCTTAACGAGGATGTCATTCGATTATATATTCTGGAGTAAATTTATCTGTGACCATCAATGAATTAATTGCAATGAATTTGGTCAATTTAGTTGTTCCTACTATAGACCGAAGCAAACTAATGTATATTTAAAAACTAATATCTATATTTATTCAGTGGTGCGGAATGGCGGTGAGTTGCCGTTTTGAAGGTCTCGAGTTTAAATCCCGCTGCTTGGCAGACTTTTAATTAGTCTGTTAGCAGCCAGAGATCCTATGGGAAAATCTGGCTCCTGAGCGAGTTATAGGACAAATCACACCCCTGTTTGCCATTGCCCAAAACAGTATAGTCTCTACCTCGTACTGAACCCTAGACCCTACATAGATTGCGGTTATATTTATTCGATCAACGTGTGTTAATTTACGTAAAGTTTGAAATAAGCATTATATAGGACATTTAAACTTTATTTTAAGTAAAATATATGACTGCCAAGTGTATGAAGGACAAAGGTCGAAATTAATTATCTCCACAATATTAAGAGGGAAACTTTGGCCAGTTGCTGAACATGACCTATACAATCAATTTCGACCCGAATTCACTAAATTTATTTGTAGTATCGATTTTGAAAAGTTGACATCCATTTAAGAATAATCATACAATGTAAAAAATAGATAATCATTATGTAATTATTGTAATTTTAACTTAGTTAATTTGTTAATTGTTAAATTTGTTAATTTTTAAGTTGTAACAGCATGTATATAATAATGTCTTTTGAATATATGTTAGTATTATCAAATTGTAGTTAATTATTGTAAAAATAAATTTAAAAGGCACATAGTATACTCACGTATGAAATGTGCAAATAAATAAACGGTCCTTTCAAAGGATTACTTTGAAATCAACAAATAAAAAAGTAAAAGATGTATTTAATTTACTGCAATTGTTGGTTTTAGAATCAACGCAATGTGGTTTATCCCTAACCGCAATGGAAACCACGGTAACGTTATTAGGATAATTCAAGGATTACTTGTTATTTAGAATAAGGAAAAATTATGTTTCTAGATAATGTGTTTTTCAATCGACACGTGTATTCCCATATTGATTCTATTTTTGTTTGCTTACGTATTTCTCAAAATAAAAGATCTGTAACGGTTCGTATTGTCTTATTTTTATTATTTCAACTTTTAATATACTATGTTTTATTTCTAATGCTGACAGTTAAAGACACATAAATAACAACAGCAAATTAGATACTTGAAATGCAGTTATTCAGTCTATAACTCTTGTAGCGTATGCACGTAAGAACGCGACCGACCGATTTGGGCGGCATTGCTATTTAAAAGATATTTCCCACTTAAAACAGATTTTTAACATCGAAAATTGTTAGCATTATTGAGTAACAATGACGAACATGTTAACATTTATGTTGATTAATAAAACAAGACTAGTATTAATCGGTGTTGTCAAACTGTTACAGCATTCGGATCGAGTGATTTAACCTTAATATTACCTTTCTTGTACACTTCAGCGTGTTAGTTTGTTTAAATCTTGCATGAGTTGAACATGGAATATACCAATGCCACCCGTATAGGGGGAAGAAAAACCCTTACAAGAGAGCAAATATTCAGAATTGTTTACCAAAACCTGCTTAATCTGTATTAAAACACAGATTCGGTATATGGCATAAGCATAAATTATTGATTAGTGACTATTTTCAACATTAGCATATAAATAAAGAAATATTTTGATTGATTTGGCTTGCTTCTTTCATTCTTTTTCGTTGTTGTAAACCTGTCCTTTTATTTTATATTTTTCTTTTGATATCAGATTCGCTGACGTTTATATTCTTTGTTGTATTTCTTATGTCGAATTTCAAAGTTTTAATTCACTTATGCTGTCTATAACTTAACTTAAGGTATTTACGTAACAACGCAAACAACCGATTTGGGCAGCATTGCTAATTTTAAAAAAAATCCCAATTAAAAGAGATTTTTAACATCGAATTCTGTTGTTAACATTATTGGGTAACAATGATGAACACGACTGTATTTAAGTTGATTAATAAACTTAAATAAGATTAATAAACGAATAAGACCAAGAGGATAGTACTAATCGGGGTCGTCATATACTTACAACCTTCTTATGATTACAACATTCGTATGACCCAACCTGTAACGAAATAAACATAAAATATATCAGATATAAAAGGCAAGTTCAATTTATTGTTTTCATATTTTGAATGGAATGATTTAATTTTCATACACCGCGTCAACGAGTACCCCACTCCAATCCTCTCCTGTCGCCACAACCGATTTAATCTCTCGGTAATGACCCTGTTCCCTACGTAGGCGTAGAAATACGATGCGGAACGCTAAATTCTAGGTTATGTAGTAGGTCAGGTCTTTCATTATATTATGCTATTATTGTAGTATTAATATTTTTTGTTTTATTTGTCTTTATTCTGTAGATGTGTTTTAGTTCCTCCAGGAGAAGGAACTGGAGAGGGGGAGTTAAGTTCATGTAAATAGACTGTAGGTTAAGTTAATAATATTAGGGTTAAGATTTTTATTAAATGTTTGTAAACATATGTAGCTATATATACTGGAGAGAAAGGAATAAAATTTAGTTCTATTCATAATACTGTGTCATTACTCTGCCCGAAAAAACATGAAAAAACATTTATTCAGTCTAATTGTAAGTTATATAAATATACAGTAGAACCTCGATTATCCGTCAGGGTATGGGGCCAATATGGTGACGGATTTGGGAAATAGACGGTTATGGGATTGAGTCATATGTCTCATATATATATAGTATATACACATAAATTGAACAATATATTTCAAACATTCGACATTATATATTTACTGGTAACTTATTTACGTACTCATAAGGTATAGGGTAAACCGGGGGATTGGCGACACCTTAAGGGTTTTTTATTTTTATATTTTGTATTTAAAGAGATATAAATACAAAATAAAACACATAACTACTTCAAAATGTGGCCTACCGATTTCTTATATCCATTTGCTTGAACAACTTCACATTTTTTTTGTAAATAATTGTTTGTAAAATATAACCACCTGTCGGAATTGCCCCATGAACCAGGGTAATTCCGACATACCTTTGGGGTAATGCCAACATATGTTGTAGAAGGCAAATTAAATGCTGTAATAATTTAAAAAAACTTTTTTATTGTACATGTAACGTTTACAATGAAGTGGTGAACAGTTAGTAAAATAAATGTGCAAATATTGAGTAAACATATTTTGTAATAAAATGTATATCTAAGCTAGATTAAAAGATAAATTATTTTTTAATGCAATGGTCGCAAGTATAGTTTTCCGCAGAATCAAATCCGCTACTATCAGCGTGTGCCCACAATCCACAAACGACACACCTAAACCAGAGTTCGTTACCTCCAAATTCTCCACACACTAAACACATTTCCGAGTCTTCTCCAAGTAAATTTACCATGTCATCCATCTCGTCATCGTCACAGCTTCGAATCATCAATGTCATCTTCAGACGAAGACTCTGAGAAAGATAAATGTCTTCTGCATGTTTTCTTCATTGTTTTTATTTTCTTTGCAACATTTGACTTTTTTGATTTATTTTCACAGGCATTTACATTTTCATCTACTTTTTCCTTCTTGATTTTTTTAATTTTTTCTTTTGTGGGCACTTTAGGATTTTCGAGGAGATTTTAAGTGCTATCTTGGCCTTTACCTCTTTCTCCTTTTTTATCTTCTTCGCTTCTTGTGATACAGCTTTCATAGGCGTAGAAATGACAATAATTGAGTGCTGTTTAGGTCTGCCTTTGGTTTTGAGTTGATTGTTAGGTTGTTGTAGGCCTACAGGAAATATTATTGAAAGCTGTTGTTTAAAAACCAAGCAGATCACGGCGTAGACTTTTTTCTGCATTTGTCGGCATATCATGCACACTGTTTGAAGATGTTCCAGCTTCAGGGCTTTTATATATGCCAGTTATGTTCAAATTTGGATGATTTGTAGTTTTCTTTCTTAATCTTTTCTTAGAACGCACCATCTAAAAATAAATAAACAAAAACGCGTTAGCCAATCCCATTCATAATGAACCGGGGTAATACCGACATATCGGAATAGCCCCGGCCAGGGATGTTGGCATTACCCCGGCAGACAAGATGACGTCTAAACAGGTATTGAAGGCAGGTTAGTGATCGAACCGAAACAAACACTATACTAAACTACTCGCTAAATATCGTGCTTTATTTAACTTATATAATCTTATTTAGGATTACAAACTTATAATTTCATTTACTTTCTATGAATTGCTAAGGAAATATTACACCAAAATCAGCAAAAACTTTTAATTTCAACTCACAGCACAACTTGTTTACCTAAACGACAGAGGCACACTGGGCGTTAGTTGTGGTGATGTCCGCAAGGTTGCAGCGAATAGCACTTCACAAATATCTCTGCAGAGATGGCTAGGAACTGCAGTGTCGGCATTACCCGCGGTGTCGCCGTTCCCCCGGTTTACCCTACGTATGTAGTAAAAATATTTTTAAAAATAGTAATAATTAAGTACATCGATGGCTAAAAGCACAATCATTGTATGTCCAATTTTTCCCTCTTGAGTAATTAATATCAACTTAAAGGTGGAGTTTAGCTCTTTCCTCGTGCACAAGTGTAGTATTCCCCTTCTTAATAATCATTAAATGATTATATAGAAGGGATATACTCTAGGGGTCCCCCGCACGTTTTATATCATTAACTGTCGTCTGAGGAATTTCATAGATTTTTGCTAAGATTGAAGCACTTTCACCTTTTGTAAACGTTTTACAATTTCAAACTTAGTAGCGAGATCTAAAATCTTCCTTTGTCTTTTTTCCGACATTATTATACGTACTTTTAAGAAAACGACAAGTACCCGCAAGACAAGAATGAAGACTGAGGGTAGTTCAACTCCGGGAGCTACATTAGGTAGAGATGAGAAGACTGATTCATGAGAAATGTGTGCGAGGAAGCCTAGGTTTTGAGTAAACAACAGATTCTAGAAAACGAAGTTGTCAAGACACAACGATTGATTCTTGGCCGGCGTCTATGACTTTAGCAACCAAACAAAATATATACATCAATAAAATAGAGCCAAAAGCTCAAAAAGAAACACTATTATTCATTATAATGCAATTGGGAAAAAACCACAATGCAAAGCATTATGTTTCAAATCCAGTAATACACACAAGGCTTTTCAGTTGTCTTGGTGGTGGGGTGCTGTCTCATGTTTGGAGCCTGTTTGGGCTGTTGATCGTTGGGATGTATTGCACCTTTTTCTTCGAGATGTGATTCACATAACCCTCTTTTTTGTTTTTTGGGTCTTGATAATGCCTGAATAGGCGAAACGTCGACCGGTAAGTGGGTGTATTACTGGATTTGAAACATAAGGCTTTGCATTGTGGTTTTTTCCCAATTGCATTATAATATATACACATCTTTTTTTTTTTTTTTACTGAAGTGACGGTTAACAGAGAGTGACGGTAAATAGAGTGACAGATAATAGAGGTTTTATATTATATATATATATATATATATATATATATATATATATATATATATATATATATATAAAACTCGCAGAGTCAAGTATGTCGATAATTTCAGTATTTTATGCTTTTTTATGACTATTAATATCGTATACAGGATCGTTTCGTCGTAAGAAGATTATAAGCCTTTGAAGAGGAAAAGATATTTGATCAAAGCTACCAGCACGAAACCAATGGAGGGCTCGCCAGACTAGACCACACAGTCGTTAAGTTAAATATTTGACTCTGGTCAACTCAACTGGTACACTCCTATAACTTTATCGGCTATATTTAGCCTCTGAAAGGTCGATCGAAAGCACTATTTTAGGTTTAAAATAGTTCTAATTACGAATACGATTATAGGAACGACGAATCCGATCTTCTAATCCTAGGACGGCAATCCAACATTATTCCTCAGTTTTAAGCTGAAAAACATATATTATTAGACAAACATGGAGATTTAGTGGTGTTGACAGATTTGGATGATTATTTTTACGATAAACTAATATGTTTATTGAGGAAGGCTTTAGAAATGACCTTTAAAAATGGAGCAGTAACTATAAATCGCGAAAAGAAAAATTGTTTTAATTTCCGGATTTGAGATATTAGTAATATGTAACAAAATTGAACGTATGTAACAAAATGCAACGTAGCTGCTCGATCTATGTTCAGATATATGTGTGTATATATAATAGTATTGAAATTTATATTATCGAAAAAATATAGTTGGACAAATTTATCTCCGAACCATCTGTTCATATCATAGGTTATTATTTCTCTTGTAAGCTACAGTTATTTATTTTTCTTGGAAGATGCAAAATTTGATTTTTTTTTTCATACTGGTACTATAAGGACAACTTCTTTCAACTGTCTATTTTGTATTTCTTCTTGATATTCGCCCAGTAATCCTTCGCCTAGTAGCCGATGCTGCTCCGTTCTTTCTTGCGCCATTTCTTTCTAGTCTTCAGACATGTTGGCTTTCCAGAACATCCTCATCGGTAATCTCCATCGCTTGTAAATCTTTTTCTATCGCTTCGAACTAGGGATGTTTGGTCTACTTTTCTTTAAAATTCTTTAAAATCCGGTTCATCAGTCTAATGGGTTTCATTCTTTACAAGTGACAATAAAATTTAATTATCTTTTTCTTATAACATCCGATATTTTTTGAACATGAGAGTACAGTTCACTGTTATGCCGTCGCCTGTATTCACCTTGGTCTTTAATTGGGCCAAGAGTTTTCCTTAAGATCTTTCTTTCAATAAACTAGAGCCAAAAACTCAAAAAGAAACACTATTATTTATTATAATGCAATTGGGAAAAACCACAATGCATAGCCTTATTTATCTTTCTTTCTTTGATCTTCAATTTTTCTACCAGGTATTTCTTATTCTTAGTTAGTTATTCTGCAGCATATAGGAAATTTGATTATTTTTTATACATTTTGTCTTATATATTGTCTAATAAATTATTGATTTCAACATTTTTTTTCGGTAAATTGAACAAAACATTGCAATGATCTGAATTGCACGTCGTTCCTTTTGAACTGGCTGGAGGGGAAAATATGAGGTATTTAGACTCTGGCTAAAGATGTGAGGTTATTTCTATCATAAGTCATTCTAATCTTATGTTATATAAAATATAATTACATATATATAAATGAACGAAAATAAAAAAAAATACTATACTACTAAATATAGTAGTATCGAGATCACTCTGATAGTATCGAGTACAATTACCTGTAATTACGAATGATATAATTACAAAAGTACATCATGGCCTCCGGCGGTTACATAATAGTATATCTACTATACATATACTGGTATATATTTATAATAGGATAAGAAATTAATATGTCTTAAAATACAAATACTCGTTACACATATTTTAGAGGGTGCGAAACAAAACCAATTTCGAAACATGCATATTTACAACCGGTGTCGACCATCCGGAACCAATTCAATTTCCTGCAACACATTTTAGGCCTGTTGTGGCTGCTTGTTCAGATCCATATGTTCTTTCCAGTATATATTTTATTATTATAATTATTGAAAAAAATATTAAGTATTCATAAAAGAGCTTAAAAACCGTCTAATAATAAATGTTGAAGAGAGAGAAATGTTTATTTTTTCTAGTGTTGCTGTCAAACTAACAATAATACAGTCACTTTTGCAATAGGTTTAAAAATAACCGAACATTGTTTTAAAAATAATAATAATAAAAAATCATATAGATTCCGATCAGACAAATAAAACATTCTTTGTGCGGGAATGCTGGGAGAATGACAGCATAACACGCCTTCAAACCGTTCGCCGCAACACGCAATACAAAGCAGTCGAGCGGGAGAGTATGCACAGTTCTACAAGTAAATTACACTTCATTCATATATATATATGTAGTATAAACAAGGTTTGTTCTAGTGCTAATGATTGTAGTGTATATGTAAAAAGTATTAATGAGTCTATGAATAATCTAATATTCTAAAAATACAGACAAAAAGAACAGACTTGTTGTTTGTTTGATACTTTAACGTCACTTTATGCTGCTATGCCTCCTCGGACGATGCTACAGTGGGAGCCCTAAATTTTGCCTATCCAGGTTTAATGAGGATAGGGATTTTTAACGAGTACCTGACATCGTACAGGCTCGGGACCCCAGTTTAACGTCCCTTCCGAAAGAAGGCATAACTAAGGATTTTTTACTCCCTTTAAAAAATCCTAGGGCCATCTGCCGGGATACGAACCCGCCACCTTGTGCTAAGTAGTTTGTTACGCTAACCACTAGACCACAGGTCACCCCAAAAGACTTGTGAGTAATAGAATAATTAGATGCTATTATTTATGTTTTTTAGCCTATTTTTATTATAAATTTGTATGTTTTTTTTTTATTACTTTTTCTAATTACTTTGGTTCTGATTTATTAATTCATCTGTTCAGTAATCAAAACAAAATCTGTACCACAACAACTTAGGAAGGATCTTGGGCTCAAAGAGGTTGAGGATGTACTCTTTCTGAGAATATACCTACCGGGATTTACCCTCATTTAAGTATACCCACATTATAAAGGCTGTGTGCACTCCATCCAGATTTTATCCATCTATGGCTGTTAATAAATGAAATAACTTATCTGTCACAGTCAGTTTCGAACCCGGGAGCTTCAGCAGTGTAACTCAGCGCTCTACACAAATATCTAACCAGCCCAACCTTTAGACAACTCTAAAATCTTTATAAAAACTTCATTGAAATGCCTTCGGATAGCTACAAACATGAAGAAATATCCTAAGATATTGGGGGATTTGACAGGGAACAGCTTTATCCGCTACGATATCCTTAAGAAATCCCAATTAAAGCTGTGATGATGAAGCAATGGCAGGGTCAGTAGGGCACAAGTCCCTCCGGCAATCAGATTCCCCGATGAAACTAATCAGGCCAAGTGATAAGACGTCGGCATGTCCACTGCGACTATTAATTTCATCCTTCGAATCCTAGGTCATGCTTCCAACTTCTGAAAGGGCCGAAAGAAAAAAAGCAAAATAAACTTTAGCCAACACAAGTAATCGAAGATTCGTTAAACATTGCCTTAATAAAAGTCTTCGATATTTCAATAACCCTTGAATTATGACAATTGAGCTGTATTGGAAGAAGTAAGGATGGTGATTAACGTGAGTGAAGAAAGATTTTTTTTTAAACGAAAATATTTATAAGAAATTGGCATATCTAATAATATAATACAGGACAAACATTTTTAGTAGGTGGATGCGTAGATTTTAGATTTTTCAAGAGCGAGAGAAGAGAACAGGAACCAGCATCTCAGGACAGAGTAGAGAAAGAAAGAGCAGGGTGAAAGGAGGAAGGACGCTTGGAGATGGAAAAAAAAGGAAATAAACACGACGATGCATGCATGCAATTACTTCATGCGATCTAAGTTTTTCCGCACTTTTGTAGTACTTTAGGATTCGTATTATGAATATTCGTAGCCTTCTGACCGTACGTACATTATTGTTATCCTTTCTGTTACGGTCGCAGAGAGGAAGACGGAAGCAGGGGATTAGCGGCTTAAGTCCGTCGGCGAGAGAAGTTAAAATAGGATTAGGACCTTCTCGATCGTCTCCTTTTGTCGGAAACTGATTAAGAAGATTCCAGAATTGTCTCCACCCTTCCGTGTTCTAGAATGTTCGGCCTTGCCTATTTAAATACTTCCCTCGCCTCGAGTCAGTCTGAGTCAGAGAGTAGACCACGCACGGTGAAGATCTGTGAAAGTGAGTGTCACTGTGATAAACTAGTCAGTGTTGAACCGGCCAGTGTAATAAGTGTATCAGTGAACTGTGACAGTCTCGCGAATGTAATAAACTGTTTCTGTTTGTTACTGTGTGTCAGTTTGTCATTCTTGGAGAATCTTACGGTCGGTGGACTAGTGAAGTGTAAGTGTTAAGTAGTAGTTAATAATTGTAATAATAATTAGTACTGTAATTTTATAATATTCATACAAATTTATGTAAATAGTTAAGTCATTTAGAATTAGTAATACCTTAGATTATTGTAATAATTATATAGGAGTTACGCCTAGATAATAAATATTTAGAATACTGATATTATAAATTTATCTTAGTTTAATAATTTAATTGTATTCTTTGTAATAATTTACCTTGTATCCTTTTTATCATTTTTGTTAATAAATATTATTATCTTTAATTAAGGAATTGTTTAATTCATTTTAATACCCAGTAGCCCGTAACATTTCGAAGGAAAAGGACATCTTCATAACTCAAAAAAACCCAATTTTTTAATAAAGGTATTTGAGAGTTCCATGTGAGTTAACAAAATAATAAATTTGGCATTGGAAAAGCAACGTATTCCTATTGTAATGATATAACTTTTTTATTTTAACGTATTTCATAATCCATATAAAATTTCAAGTTCAAATATGATACGACTCAAATTATGACTTTATTAGAAAAATAAGTGTTGAAAAAAAAAAGTGAAATATAATATCAGATATATCGTACTTGACTTTAAAAGGCTTCAAACAATACAACTGCTACGAACATTTTTAGTTATTTGGTTGTTCTTTTGAAGGAACGTTATAAAAATAATTACCATTGTATATTAATGTATTTATTTCTTTTTTTGTTGGTGTTTGTTTTTCTATAATTGTTGAATTCATTTGTATCTTCCATTGCTGATATGTTTTAGTTTTTTAAGCGTCTTAACCGATATCGAATTTAAAAATTTAATTTTTGAATCATATTCCATGTATTAGTATGAAGCAACATACACTACGAAGGAAATAAATATGATTGTTGGGCTACAAACAGGCGGGGATACCAATTCCCCTGATAAGCCATCAACCAAAGATAACAACTGTCACAGGAACTTGACAAATTGCAACTCTTGCTTCTTCATTCTTCTACATTGTGTACACAGGAGTTGTAAATAGTATAATAAGAGGATATTTACACTGTAAAGATCGAAAAGAATGTATACTAAACAAATATGAGTTACGATGATGTTCTATTCCTTCGAAAGGATAACAATAATGTATATCTGGTCAGAAGGCTACATAATACGAATCCTAAAATTTCGTTACTAAATTCTTATAATAATAAGTACTAATGAAAATAAATAAATACATTACAACGAATAAACACTTTAATTTACAATAAAGCAGAAAATTTAAGTTTGTAGTGTTTTTAAGCGGTTATTGTAATTAGCAGTTTTTTATCAGGAAAATTATCACTAAAAAATTTATTCCAGGTATTTTAATTTCTTTGTTACTCCAGATGTGCCAGTTCATTCATATGACCGGGTTTACTCCATAAAAAACATCTAAGAAGAATTAATTTTCATGTTGATATGTGCTTAACTATGTTTTTTATACTTGCAAATCGAAACTAAAAGGAATAACTGTGTAAGATGTAATAGGGGCCTGAACGATTTCCACTTATAATTAATTTATTTCTAGCCTGATTTAGATTCGCAGAGGGAGTGACTAGAAACCGCTATCTACCCAAGGAACAAGGCCCCTTTGTAAAACTATGTAATAGGATATTTATTAATATTTACACCCTGGAGGCTGGATAAGGGGCAGAAGATATATTTGCTTCGAAAAAGATATACAGCGCAGATTGTATCTCCATCTTAACAAATGGCAGTAAAGGTGATACTAAAGCAAATAAGGTGCTGTTCACCAGCTGCTGCTGTAAATCTTGTCTTAACTTGCTTACGATTGTATAACTATTATTAAAATTATAATTAGTGTACACTGTTACCGATGGTTAGGACTGTTGTATAATTCTGTGTTAAAACAGAGAAATGGTATCATACAGTTTTTTTGAAGTTTTGAAGTTTTTGGGTTTACTTATTAGTAAATTTCTGGTAGAAGAATTTTAAAAAAGTAATTAAACATTTCAAGAGAGAATGGTGAAGATTATGCTTTAATCATCATAATAAATTGTACAAGATAGAAAAAAATCTTCTGGGAAGATTATTGGATAAAAGATATTTCTAAAATAATTCTCTATCTTCGCTTCCATATTTAAATAACTTCTTTTAATAGGACTGCCTGTTATTTTATATTAATCTCTGTCTTCTGCATTCGTTATTGTTCTGTAACTGAATAAATCATATGACAGTTATCATGAATATATTTGGGTAGGGTAGGGGGGTTCTGTTTTCTACATAACTAATTGACCATATGAATATAATAGAACTGTTTAACTATTGCAAAAAAGAGGAGCTATAACTTTTTTATCGCAACCACCCCTAACCCAAAACAAAACTATGAAGGAGAACAATAAATGAAGTATATTAATACTATACAGAATTAGTTCTGTTACAACCGAATCTGTCCACAAATCTTGAGGGAATTAGATGAACAATTTTTCTTTAACATATGTTATTTGTTACATATTTCTGACTTCGTTTTAATATTGCACTAACCTGCTTTCATATTTTCTATTCATATGTTAGTTGATATTGATTATTGTAAATAAACCTATTTGATAATAGACTTAACTATGAAAAATATTTAGTATTCAGTAGTATTAGTTATTACATTAGTATTAGTATTTAGTACAATGGAGATAAATAGATTCCTCACCAGCTAAGAGATATTATATATCGTGAATATGAGGAAATTAAACCGTTTACTCTTATCAACATCTTAAAAAAAAATCTTTACCTCACAACCCGTGAATTGGTCTGGGGTTCAGAGACTGTTCTGCTTCATGGACAACGGTTCTGCAAGAACGTAACGTGTCCTAGGTCATGCTCAACCGCCAGATTTCCCCCCCTTATTTTGAGTACCCTAAACTAGCCCTGAAGAAGACTTGCAATGAGGGTCGAAACGTTGCTTACCAATAAAAAGTTTTCCCTATATAAGAGAATTTCCTTGACCTCTACCCGGACCATTTTCTTCCTCTTATAAGAAAATATATTTGATGATCGTTAGAACGAGTTGAGAGATAATATAATTAGGATTTAGAGGGCCTTGGCCTATCATTAGGGAGTCTGCTTCTTATAACAGTACACTGAAAATCGCACGTTGATATGGATTTTTGAAAATTATATATATTTTAACACTTATTTTTTAAAATCTACAACTGCATTATAGGAAAACGACAAGTAAATATAATTAATGACACATAATGGCATGGATAAAGACAGTGATAGAAACCACCCAGAGGTAGTACTATAATTGACCTCCCACGTGGCCACCTTCTTTTCAAATGTCTCGGGGGGTTACCGAGAATTAAACAATTGGCTAGGTTTGAAACTAGTGGGCTAGAGTGGGAATCAATTTTGTCACGAAAGGATTGGTACCGGATTTGGGCCAAATCAGCAATGAATGGGACATTGAGGTCATTATGGTTGACTTTATTCGTAAGAAAGTAAGGAGCATTAAGGATTTTGGATTGGATACGAGTGAAATTCGATGTCATAGTTGAGCCCCAAAGCTCTACTCCGTAAATCAACATAGGTCTTATAGTAGTCATGTATATGAATCCTTTGTAATTGATTGGGAGCTTAGAGCTTTTGTCGAGTAAGTACACTGACACGAAGCGAACAAAAAAATGCATTGGCCTACAACTGGATCACAAAAAATGTAATAATTGCTGTCTGTTCTAACACAACTGATACCTGCATAATACTCAACCCTTTTTTGAGAGAAACATTATTTGAAGAACTTCCTTTATAATATCGTGACTTATGGGTTATTAGTTATTTGGTTAGCATGTCATAGCCTTGTGACTGACTACATCTCTGCGATTGGTTCTGATTTGTGGTGGTCCAGCGTATTAAACTTGAGAAAATTGGTATCTAATTATTAATGGTTATATATCACAGAAGTCATAAGGTTTTTGGATATAGTTTTTGATCTTCTACCTAGTACTTGTACTAGATCTTATACTTGTTTATTCATTTATTTTTTTAAAGAAAGAAAATGAAGAAATAGCAGTAGACAGACGACAGGTTGTAGATGTAAAAGGGAGGATCGATCAGCTCAACTAATTCTATTAATTAGTCTCTCTGCCCCCGCATTGGAATTAGTTGGCTCCGGATCGCGATTAGGGAGTCTGCTTCCTGAAACTATACATTGATTGCCAAAATAAACAATTGAACATAAATAAAAAATAAAAAGTTTTTTTAATGAACAGAATTTTAGCTTTAAATGTTTTTAAACATTGGCTAGGAAAAAATTCAACAATAAATTATTTATAGTAATAAATTAAAAGAGCATAATTGATTGAACATGTCGTTTAAAATAAAATTCTCGTTAATATTAAGGAGAGCTTTTAAAGAATCGTACAAGCACTCAAACAAAGAATTTCTTCTTCCCTTCTTGTGCCTCATCCTTTCCGGACGTTGGCTATTAACATGGTGATGTTAATTTCATAGGGAGCTCTTAATTAACATGGATATCTTAATTTTGGTTGTAGCACTTCTAATTAATTGGACATTGTGAGACCGATCAATTTAATTCAATTATGCCTCCTTCCTGGTCCCCTCCAATTATCAATATTTTACTGCATTATCAGATGCATTATACGATATGTGTCATTTCTTATGATGTGACCCAGATATTCTAATAAATTCCACTTTTTGATAGTATAAGCGATTTCTCGGTGTTTTCCGACCCGACTTTGCACTTCTCAGTTAATTATGTGGTTGGTCCATGAAATTCTGATAATGATGTGGAACACCACATCTCTAATAAAACTACTTTTTTTTTAAGAGTGAATGCGTTATTGTCCACACTTTTGTTTATGGGTTGGAGAAAAGATTTTATAAAAAAATAATTTTTACAGAGTCAACTTTTACAACTAATGTCATCGTGTCTTCACAAAATTGTGGGTATTGGTCTGATGGGAATCCTAATTTTCATATAGTAACTAACGGTCAACGGTACAAGAAAGTAAATGCATGGTGTGGAATAAGGTACGAAAAAATTATTGGCCCATATTTTCTGGACATTAATTTAAACCAACCAATTTGGATGTACACATGAAATTTTTTTTACCTTCCATTGAAGACGTGAATTTAGAAGATTTTCATTTCCAACAAGACGGACCCAGCTCAATCAACTCATTTGATCACAATTTTTCTGAATCTGCACTTTCTCGAAAAGTGGAGTGGACGATATGGTCCAATACTTGGGCCAGCAAGATCGCCGGATTTGACCCCTTTGGATTTTTACTTATTTGAAAAAAAAAGTTTCATATGGTCTTCATGATCATCGATTTATCAAAAAAAAAAATTAGGGATGCTGTAGCTGAAATTAACCAAATGACCATAGCGAAAGTATACGAAAATTTTGGATTTAGATTAGAAAAATGTGCTGAGCGTGGAGGAAGAGTAATTGGAGTTTTTTTTTGTTAAACTGTAAAAATTTGAATTTGAATTTGAATATTTCTAATCACCCTGTTTTCTCATCTAAGATTTATCATGTAATCGATAATAATAAAGAAATATTTTCCTCCTATTTTCTACTTCTATTATCAAAGTTCGGAATTGGAGAATTAAAATCAATTCCAGCAAGTCCCATCAAATTACCTTTACCCTTCGCCGAAAACCTATGACTTCTTGTCCTACTGTATTCTTTAATAGTACTCCACTTATCTCTGTTGAACAGATTCACTATCTGGGACTCAATTTAGACAACCGTCTTACTTGGAACCCTCACACAAGACTGAAAAGACAAGAAACAGCTAGACGCTTCCGACTACTTCAACACATACTAGACAAATGCTCAAAGCTTCAGATCAATTACAAAAGACTTATTTATGTGACTGTTATAAAACCTATATGGAGTTATGGAATTGAACTATGGGGCTCCACCAAACCATCGAATTCCTCTCGCATCCAATCCTTGCAATCCAAAATTCTTCACAAAATCCTAAACGCTCCTCATTTTGTCACAAATAAAACCATCCATAATGACTTTAACGTTCCATATGTTACCGATTTAGCACATTCCAGATATCTATCATTCCATAAAAAACTTCAAACCCACTAGTTTCCATCCTTGCATCCAATTCCATCCCGGACAATCCTCCTAGGCCTTCTATTATAGAAATTTTATTAGAGTGCTGCCAGTGGGTAATGTGGCTTATGGCAATTGTACTAGATGTATATATTACAGTTGTACAACTCAATAAATAATTTTTAAAAAAAATTATCAAAGTAGTCCGATCATTCTGAAAATTTGCATAACGCCATAATTATTCATTGCAAACAACTTTTTTTAGTGTCACTTTGGCGTACTATGAACAGAAAAGGTACTTTACCTGAAACGAAAAGAGTTTACTGTAAAGGCCTACTTGATTTAAAAAATCGAAAGTAAACTAAAAATAAGGTTTCAGACCAAGCAGGGTGGAATACTAAAATATGAAATTCCAATTCGAAAATTGTTGGTCAATCTTACCTAGTGTGAACTCAATCTCAACACACTTTATTTCTTATTGAGAGAATATGTAAAGAAGTTAACTGCCGATAATATTCTTGTTTTTATAAACATGTTTTTATTCTTTTCATAGTGGATTAATGTATTATTGTATTATGTGGTAGGAAAAGTCTAAGCAGAAATAATGGAGATGTAGTATTGGAATTTCTTTTTTATAAGATGCACTACTAATATTTTGAAATGGGAAATATTGAGCTTTTCAGGAAAATAATATATTTGAAGAAAACATTTGGAGGCATTTCCAGAAGGTATACTTTTTCAGATTTAACGGGACTTACATCAAACGATGAATTGGAATGGAATTCATTACCGAGAGAATAAGTTTGATAGGAAAGGTCTCGAAATAGATGGTAGGACGATGTTAAAGTAAATGTATTAAAATCATTCTGTTGAAGAGGTAATGATTGATTTATAAAACAACTCTTACTGATAAAAATCTTGGAACCTTTATGGGAAGACACTGAAATAAATATAAACAACATTGATATCTTCGTCCAAACTTGCCATGTCTTGAAAGCAAATGTATTCAATAAGATAAATAACTCGGCTATATCTTGGATCTAGTGGCCCAAAGCCAAAGTATCGGTATTAGAATCATCTCGTATCGGAAAAATATTACACGTGTTTTTCTAACTTGCCAAAATATGCGGTTTAGGATTCTTATCAAGCGAAGATATGAATAGCTTAGGGCGTCGAACGTTGAATAAAATATTCCTGTACTGATGGTTTCAACACTGGTTTCAATCAAATGATTTAATTAAGGTTTAGGAAATGTATTAAAAATCAAATATAAGTAAAAATGATATTCTATGTATGAGTCTTATTACACTCGTTGAGTTACATACATTTATTTTTAAAATTATTTAAAAATTTCCTGTTTGCCTAAAAAAGATTAATATATTTTATTTCATTTAATTTTATATTAACAATATCAATCTATTACACACTTGTGTCATTATAAAAAATAATTTCTGTATTTATACCTTTTTTATTTCTATTGTTAACAGTATTTAAACAGATGTTTTTTGGTTTATTCTACCAAACAGCTTGTTCAGAAGCACATTATTTTTCTCCTTACCCTTTCTACTATTTTTTACACTTTGATCATAATTTATTTTCAATAACAATATATTGATTTGAACAACAAAATCATTGCCAATGACTTCCAAATTTTGGAACAATTGCAACTGGCATATAGTAAAAGTTTTTAACTGCTCTCAACCATGGTGTGGGGTTCCCCTTCCCCTGGTCAAGGATACAATTAACAATCTAGCCAAGAGGAAGATAAAAACACGTTGGGATAGAGCCAAGATAAGGCATACTAAACTTTTTATAAAGGATCCCAATGATAATCTTTCTGATAAAATCAAGAAAGAAGCCGCTCACATGTCGAGAACTGACCTCAAAAGTATGGTTGAAACCATCACTGGGCACTGTAAACTCAGGAAACACATGCATCGCTTGGGCATTGAACAAGAACCTCGGTGCAGATGGTGCACAGAAGAGGACGAAACCCCCTGGCACGTTCTCTTTGAATGTATAGCACTAAATCGATAGAGGACACTTGACCTTGGCCCTAGAGGACACAAGGAACTCCAAAAACTGAGATTTAAAGACTATCTAAAATTTCTCAGAAGTCTAGACCTATGTTAGGGATCTTTAGGACTCAAGCACAATGGACCTTTTTCTACGTGCATGGTAATCAAGAGTCAAACATAAATAATAATAATAACTGCTCTCAATTTTTCAGTTTTTTTCTCAAGCCTTTTTATATCATGTTCAAACTTCTTTTTATTAAACTTATTTTAATGTAGAACATAAATCTGCAACATCATTTGTTAGGTTTATCATTTTTTTCTCACGTTTTTTAAATGGCTTCGAAATTTTTGAACTGCCATAACTAGTCATAATGTTTTAAAATTCTTAAATATAATATAATATAATATCTAATTATGTTCTAATCTATGCAAACGTATGAAGAGAACTTACAATGTGTTATATGAGCGTAACAGAAGGGTTGTGATGTATCGGTGTGAAGATTTTTTCCAAACCTTTTTATTCCATTTTCATACTTCTTTTTATTTTTGATACTCGTATCTTAGCTTTGCGGTTTCCTAATTATATTTCCTGGCTTTCCTAAGGCTCTTTTCTAAACATTATTTAGTTTTTATTAGTTTCAGTATTTCTATTAGTTGGCCATTTTATATTCTTATAAATGTCTAACTCCACTTATAATATTCAAAACAAGCACATTCAAATCGTAGACACTGGTGGTACTGAAGAGGCTACTGACCTGAACCGCAGTTTTGGGCTACGACATGTGGAGTGACAACCGGCATCGGGACAAGCTTCCTACTGCTCAAATGGGACGGATACAGGAAGGCGGTGAGTGGTTCCTAATAGCCCTTCCGCCCCAGATTCACGTGGAGGACACGTGGACACGACACCTCGGATCGTTTCGGCCCATCTAGTTCTCTTTGACGTTTTGTGGTAAGTGGCCGAAGATGCTATACGTACCGTGAGAGGGAAAGCTCTACAAGGAACAACTCTGCCCCAGAGGTATCAGTAGTGCGAAAAAGATCTGAAACTTTTTTTTTTTAGCCCAGACAAAATATTTCTTTACTGAATCGTTGGTTACTATTTATCTATTGGTTAGGTACTGATTATTTAATGAAGTTTAAAGAAAAACTTCTTGATTTATTTCATACTAGCTAATGCCCGCAGCTTCGCTCGCGTGGAATTTGGTCTGCCACATAAAGTTCGTCAAAGATATTAAATGAATAATTTAATTTTTTTTTAACTATAAGTTACTCATACATTCAAAATTTAAGATGCCTAACTTCAAAACTGACAGATTCTATACAATCTTTGAACCCCTATTATATTAAAGGGGAAACCCTTGGGGGTGGAACTATCCAAATTTCTGTCTTATATTATACAAAGAACCTATCTGCAAATTTCTAGATGCTAAGTTCCTGATTTGCCTTTAATTATGTACTATAATGCATTCTCCACAGAACACAAAAAAACATTCTGGGGGGCATGTGCCCCCGTGAACTCCCCTAAATCGGCCCTTGCTGTAGCCTATGTGTTATTAGAATGTATTATTTATTGCTCTATATGTTTCATCCAAATTCTGTCATTAGTTTTTGCGTGAATGAGTAACAAACATAACGTGCCCCCCCCCCCATAAATCCGCTCTTGCTGTAGCGTATGTGCTATTCTGATGTATAACCTATATTACTGTAAAGTTTCATCCAAATCCGTTCATTAGTTTTTGGGTGAAAGAGAGACAAACATACAAACTTTCACATTTATAATATTAGTAAGATTTAAAGAGGATTTTAGTAATATAAGTAATATATTACAATAATAGTAATATAAATGTAGAAATATCATTTCTTTTGAACAGATATATACAATCTTTTTTTAATTTAACTAAATTTATTTGACAGGTGTGGATGGAAATATAAAGAGAAAAAAAAAAACAACTAAATTTATGGTAAACTAGCTGACGGCCACACGTTGTTGTGGCTGTTATAATAGTACTAGCTTATGCCCGCGGCTTCGCTCGCGTGGAATTCGGCCTGCCACATAAAGTTTCGTGAAAGATCATTTTAAATAAATAATTTAATTATTTTTTTTAAATATAAGTTACTCGTACATCCATAATTTCAGATGTCTAACTTCAAAACTGACGTATTCTCTGCAACCTTTGAACCCCCATTATATTAAAAGGGAAACCCTTGGGGTGGAAATTTCTTTCTTAAACTATACAAAGAACCTATCAACAAATTTCAAGAGGCTATGTTCCTGATTTGTCTTTAATTATGTACTATAACGGGGGGGCATGCCCACGTGACCCCACATAAATCTGCCCTTGATGTAGCATATGATTTATAACCTATTTTATTCAATAAGTTTCATCCAAATCCGTCCAGTAGTTTTTGCGTGAAAGAGAGACAAACATACAAACATTCACATTTATAATATTAGTAAGATTAGTAGGATATCAAAACAAATAGCTTCACGCATGTTCTTTCTGTTATTTTAACAACTATTACCATGTGATTTGCTTTTATTTATGTACAATAATGGATTCTCTACAGTATCTAAAATACTGTAGGGGGGCACGTGCCCTCTTGCACCCTCCCATAAATCCGCGCTTGCTATAACCTATGTGTTATTCTGATGTATAACCTATATTACTGTAAAGTTTCATCCAAATCCATTCAGTGGTTTTTGCGTGAAAGAGTGACAAACATACAAACATTCACATTTATAATATTAGTAAGATTAGTAGGATATCAAAACAAATAGTTTCACTCGTGTTCTTTCTGTTATTTTAACAACTATTATCATGTGATTTGCCTTTATTTATGTACAATAATGGATTCTCCACAGTACCTAAAATACTGTAGGGGGGGGGCACGTGCCCCCTTGCACCCTCCCATAAATCCGCGCTTGCTATAGCCTATGTGTTATTCTGATGTATAACCTATATTACTGTAAAATTTCATCCATATCCAGTAGTTTTTGCGTGAAAGAGAGACAAACATACAAACATTCACATTTATAATATTAGTAAGATTAGTTTTATTAAATGTAGGTATAATTATTCTCAATCGTACCCATGTGGACTACTTGATGTTGTTTAGTAGTAATGAACATTTTAAGAAGGAATAGATTTCCCTTGACTCATTATGCATATAATGTTAAAAAAATATTGCTATATACCCCTATAACAACATTTATTGTGTTATTAGGATTACTGAGCTTATATTAAAAATAATAACCATTAATAAATGATACTTCAATTAAATAGGAGCGGGATGGGTAAGCGGTAGAACGCTGATGATCCAGGATTCAAAAATCTTTTTACAGTCATAAAAGGACCCTGTAGGATATGTAGAAGCTCTTGGGGTTCACCCAGCTTCTACAATGTGGGTACCATCAGTTGGGGGGAAAAAGTTATCTCGAATAAGTCATCTCCCTGCAAAGTCGATATCTTTGAAACCGTAGGGACTCAACCATGTCGCAAGCCCAAAACTATTCAGGAGTTGTAGTGGTAGAGGAATAATAAGAAAATTAATTAAATGAATGAATTAGTTAAATTATTCCTACTCCATTTTATATTCCAAATCCATATATTCCAAAATTCTTTTGCTGACTGCCCAAAAATTATTTTAAAATATTTCTATTATCAAATTAGATAAAGAGAAATGGATATCAATGAATTCAAATATTAAAAATGTATTTAGAAAAATAATTTTAGCTATGGCTAAAGTATGAAAAGCATTTACACTTACAATAAATAGTGAGAACTACAGGAATCGATAAATATCTGTGTAGATACTTGCCAAGTTAAGAGAAAGTATTCAGTAATCCGGAGATTTAAGGAGCAAATGAAAAGTTTACTCCTGAGTAAAATTTACTGTCGCTAGCTTATTGTTAAGCTAAGCATGATCAACGATTTGAAGCAGTAACCGCAGGCAGGACTGTATGGAAGATTCCTACCTGCTTCCAGGTATCATAAGTTATTATTCAGTAAATATAAGTTTTCCCCATGTTCTGGAAAAACGTCTCGGGATGTTATGCATTCTCCATTCAAACGTGGATTCTTCGTTCGTTTTCAACTCCTCTTCTTCCTATTTCATATGGTGCTCCCATAAATTGTATTTATTTTCGTTTTGTATGATAGAGGTAATATTATGATCCTTCAAGATGAAACGAACTATGAAAAAAAATAAACAACTTATACATTATATCATTATTATTATTAAATCATTTGTTGTTTTAAGAATATGAGGTGTTTGGTTTCAAACCGGTTACATCCATTTTCAGAACTGATCCAAAAAGATTCAATTTTAAAAAATAATCAATTTAACAATTGTTTTTATTATTTTTCATTATTTTGCTAAAAACAACTCACTTCAAAAAATAATTACCGACAATTTTTTTCGGTCATATTCTTTTTTTTAAATGTTATTTATTATAAAAAAATATGTTGGATATAATATACCTGACTTTGATCAGAAAATATCGATACCTGGTTAGTTTATAGTTGATAAAAAATAAATAAAATACATTTTTAAAAACACATTACTTTAATAAAAATAATTAAACAATTTATATCTATCTACTGACCCGGTTAATAAGTGGTTAAGTCGGATTTTTTCCAGAGAGAGTTAACTGCTTTCAGATAACCGGAATCGTATTATTCTCGTAGTTTTTGCCTTGAAATGGAGTTGTAATATAAGCAATAACTCCTTTTCAAGCCAATGCCTAACTTAGCCCCTTATTCACGCCGAAAATATACGTTTCCGCTTACTTAAGCACAAGAAACTCATTTTGGAGAACATTAGACTTAACCACTTATTAACCGAGGCTATAATATACATAGTCTTGATTTTTGATACATCAAAAATCACATCTAATACAGCATTTCTGGCATTAAAAACTTATAAAAAAACATTTTTGGAAAAAAATGAATGTACCCGATTTTAAAACCAAACGCCTCATATAAAACTAAATAAGACATTACATTTTTAAAAGCTTTACAATATCCCATATATAAATTATAAGCTATGAGTTTTTATAAATTATTTTATACTAGCTTATGCCCGCGGCTTCGCACGCGTGGAATTAGGTCTGCCACGTAAAGTTTCGTGAAAGATCATTTTAAATAAATAATTTAATTATTTTTTTTAAATATAAGTTACTCGAACATCCAAAATTTCAGATGTCTAACTTCAAAACTGACGGATTCTATACAACCTTTGAACCCCTATTATATTAAAGGGGAAACCCTTAGAGTGGAATTATCCGAATTTCTTTCTTAAACTATACACAGAACCTAACTACAAATTTCAAGATGCTAAGTTCCTGATTTGCCTTTAATTATGTACAATAATGGATTACCTAAAGTACTGTCGGGGGGAGCACGTGCCCCCTTGCACCCTCCCATAAATCCGCGCTTGCTATAGCCTATGTGTTATTCTGTTGTATAACCTATATTACTGTAAAGTTTCATCCAAATCCGTCCAGTAGTTTTTGCGTGAAAGAGAGACAAACATACAAACATTCACATTTATAATCTTAGTAAGATTAGTAGGATATCAAAACAAATAGTTTCACTCATGTTCTTTCTGTTGTTTTAACAACTATTATCATGTGAATTGCCTTTATTTATGTACAATAATGGATTCTCCACAGTACCTAAAATACTGGCGGGGGGGAGGGCACGTGCCCCCTTGCACCTCCCATAAATCCGCGCTTGCTATAGCCTATGTGCTATTCTGATGTATAACCTATATTACTGTAAAGTTTCATCCAAATCCGTCCAGTAGTTTTTGCGTGAAAGAGAGACAAACATACAAACATTCACATTTATAATATTAGTAAGACATACTAAAAACGAGTGATTATTAATAAAATTGGAATGCGATATTATTACTAAAAATGAATTATTATTAATAAGAATGGAATGAACGTGACCAAGTACATTTTCAAGTGTCATCTTTCTACAATAGCCCTGAAGAAGACTTGCAATGTGGATCGAAACGTCGGCTTCCAAATAAACAATTATTAATAAAAATATTAATAATAGGCTACAATAGGTTTTGGTTTCAAATAATTATTTTTCAAAAAATATCTGGTCTATCCATTCCTAAT
Organism: Arma custos; assembly: GCA_037127475.1. Classification (NCBI taxonomy): domain Eukaryota; kingdom Metazoa; phylum Arthropoda; class Insecta; order Hemiptera; family Pentatomidae; genus Arma; species Arma custos. Next base: position 12,053,455 of record CM073764.1, read on the forward strand.
GGCTTTAGTTTATATTTCAGATAGAACTCTTCTTAACTTCTGAACGAGCTTATCTGTAGGAGTAGAAAGTTAGTCTACGAAGTTCAATATGCTATATTTCAGCTGTTAATGATCCCATTTCTAAGATTTGTTTTCCAGGAATAGTATGGTATAACACTTTGATAAAAGAAATCAAGCGATTCGGTTCAATAATATCAGAGAAAAAACCAATGACCGTATTGTTGAAATTTTGGATTTAAAAAATAGTTTATGAGTTCCAAAACGATAAAAGTTATTTCATCCGATTTAAATTTAACGGTTAAGTTATGTGTTGTAAGATATAGTGCCGTTAAACGATCCCAATTAAAAGAAGGAATTCATCACAATTGCCTTTAAGAAATTAACATAAGCATTTATTTTTTAGTCTGTTAGGATTCCTACTTCTCATTAATCAATTTTACTATTTATATGATCTACCTATGACCATATGGTTTCAGAAATAAATTGCTATGCAACAGTTTTAATAAAATATTACATTATAAATTTTGTCATTAATTACTGTTGGATAATTTGACACTTTCGATTGATCTAGATTTCCTATCAGGTCTATTAAATTTAGCCTTCGACAAGATTAATGTTTTAGTTGGGCGAAATTTGTTTTCGGCCTCTTCGTAGGCCCCGTCACTCGTCATTAACATAACTCCCCTTATCGAGTTACCACCCCGACCGAAAAACAACCCTTCTCGGAAAACCATGTCTTTGGAGATAAAGGAGGAAATATAGCTATAGAGGAAATTAGGAAATTTAAAAAAGAAATTCTATAATTAATCAATTATTTGTAGAGTGCTTCCAAAGAGACGACATTGTATTATTTTAAACTAATTTTCACTAGAATAGTCTCAGGATTTTAGATATCATTTTTTTCAAACAGCTTGTTCAGTTCAATCAATGTCACGACTCCGCTTGAACTGTACTCCAGTTTGGCATTTCATCCTAAAAAAATTGCCTCCTGTTCAAGTGTTCTGAGGAAGGTGACTGCTGCGTAGTTGTCAACGGATAGGAATAACAAATAGCGTAGTACTGAATTCTCAATGCTGCTTGTCTCATGTTTTTCTTTCTTTTCGATGATACAAGGCCTCAGTATTAAGACCTGTTTTCTTAGACTTGGAAGAAGATGAATGTAAGACATGTTTTTAATAAATAGATTTATTAATGCAGCAAGTCTGGACTGAATATAAATAAAATAAATTCACAAAAGTTGAGGAATATGATTAGTAATACTTTTCATTTAATTTTTTTTTCAATTAATTTTACAGTTAATTGTCTGATTTTAACGACTAAAAAAATTGCTCCCTTTTGAATATGCATTCTTCGTCTTATCTATTTTTTATTGATTATATTGATAACATAATAATCAAAAGTTATGTTCGTAATGTAAGATATTATATAAGGAAATGAAAAGGTTGATAAGACAGCAGAAGAAAGGAAAGAAGGGATATGTGAGACAGAAGATCTCTAAACTAACCTAAAATTATAAAAAGATAACTGAAACATTTGAATGCTTCAAGTCGCAAAGAACAAGAGGTCCAGACCAAGCTCAATATCGGAATTGTGATCTAACAATTTCCCACCTTTTTTTCAGTCATAGAGTAAAAACTATGTGAAATCTGATTACCAGAAAACCCGACAAGCCCGCATTCGTAACTCAATCATTAGACCAAACCTCGAAATGTAACCAGCAGAAAAAGTTATTGAGGAAAACCAATTAAGATGTTTCGGACATGTTCTAAGAATGGAAAACAACTGCTTGGATAAGATAACATAAAAGACTGAGGTTGATGGAAGGTTATAAGGAGTTAAAGATTGCTTCGTGAGCAGAAATCTGGAAAGCAATAGAAGAAGGGAATTGGTAGAAGATCGTACAGTGTGTTCCGGGCTGTACAGAAGGAAAGCTCACATTGGATACAAAGGAAATTATGCCTATCCATATGGAATAAGTTATTTATATGAACAAGTAATATAAAACATTGGTCTTGAAGGAAAAAATGTCTCTAAAGAAATGAATAGTCCATCTGATCCTAGCTACAATCCGGTTTCTTCTTCGACTTCTTTTACTTCGCCGTCGACAAGAACGACTCCTAAATCGGGACTGCCATCGTCCAACGAGCTAGTTCGCACGGAAGAAGATCAGGTCCCGAAGTCTTTGTCAGGCACCGCATGAGACCTGTTCGCTGGGTAGGTGTTGCTATAGCTTCACTGTTCCTAACCTTATTTGGTTTGCTCGCATCCTGAAAACCAATCACGGACTCTATATGTTGCCATGTGTAGAGTCCCTTGTCTTATGTTCAGTTTTTCTGGTTAAAGGTGTTTTTATCATTCAATCCGCGCAAGTTGGATCATTGGAATGCAATGGATGCTAATCTAGGTAATTTATCTGCAATCCATTCTCGTCAATCAGGACCCTTCTGAAATCCAAACAACTATTAGCCTTTAAGATCGGTGGAAACAATAAAATGATGGTGTGATGAGAATTTTAATTCAACCATAATAGTATTGTATTTATTGAAACTCTGTCTTAAATAACAAATTATTTGTGTAACATAACAAAACTAAATACACCAACTGGAATGAATGTTAACTCAAAATAGTTTGACTACTATCTTACGCGATCTATACTGGTATTACAAATCCACATTTTAAATTATTTTAATTTAAATCTTTTTATTTTAAACATAATTTTAACTATAATTTTTTCTATAACTTTTTCTTAAAACCTAAAAAAAAATGTTTAACTACGACCTATGAAGTCTTGGTAAGTTTTCCTCATGTTCTAGAAAAACGTCACAGGATGCTACGCAGACATTTCAAAGATATCCTTCGTTTGTTATCAATTCCACATCCTCTCATTCCGTGTGGCGTCTCCTTTTATTGAATTTGTTTTATTTTGTAAGATAGAGAGACTGTTATAATCCTGATGACATTCACGAATAATGAAAAAATAAAATAATAACTACTGTATTTAAATTGGCATTTTAAGAATGTATCCAATGCCACGTCTTTTGACTCCTGAGTCCCAAAAGACTGTTGATCGTCTATTTAATGCCGGAGGCACCGCGAGCAGGCGGTCAACTTTACCCCCCATTTTTTAAGAATATAAAACTAAATATAAATAAGGGCGATCTGTGGTATAGTGTTAGCGTCACAAAATACTAAGCCCAAGATCGCGGGTTCTTAGCCCGGCAGGCGGTCCCAGTATCCTTAGTTACATCGTCCTTCGGAAGGGACTTTAAACGGGGGTCCCGAGTCTGTACGATGTAAGGTACTCGTGAAAAATCCCTATCCTAATTAAACCTGGAGAGGAAAAATTTAGAGCTCCCAATGCAGCATTGTCCGATTACCCATAGCAGCAAAAAGTGACGTTAAATGGACAAGCAATCAAACTAAATATAAAATATAAAATTATCTCATTTCTATTTTTTAAAAAACCTAGATCACTACAACTTATGAAGGTTTTGGGTTCAGGAAGTTGTACAGACTGTAGTGTTTCTTGAACAACGATTGTGCAGAGAGATAATTTTTCTTAGGTCACGGCCAACCGCCTGATTTCTCTCCCCCCTATTTTGGGTACCACTTGAAAGAGGCTTAGTGAGCCAAAAAAGTGTCTCCAAATCCCAAAGGACCGATTACAGCTGTTTAAATAAATTAAATGAATTATCTAGGACAGTCGAGTTTGAACCTAGGACCTTTTCCACGGCAGTTCAGCACTCTACCACTGATCCACCCATCCACTCATTTAACATTTAACGAGTTTAAATTTTATATTTAAGTTCATAATTTTACGTTTAAATAAATTTTCTGCTATCAATTAAATGTGTGCCTAGAAAAACTAGTGAGCATAAAACATTAGCTTTGTTTAAGAAAGTAATTTCAAAAAAATCGTCTTCATAATTAAAAAAAAAAATTAATAGTGTTCACAATTTTCTTTTATTTTATGCAGTAAATGATATGTATTTAACCCATAATAAATGGCGATTTATTATGTTGGTCATTAATTATGTTTAGTTAAATTACCTTGGAGGCAACGTGGCGTTAGACATATTGAAGCAACCGGTAGATGGAATAGATTAATTGATAATTAACTTTATGCAATTAGTTATTAATATTAATATCCCTCGCTTTGCTGCCATCAGTCTTCTGCTTATGCCATTAATTGCCTAAGTTGGAAGATTTCCGAAGAGAATGTAACAAATAACATCAGCAGATTTTTGGAATTTTTTCCTTACCTCTCAATCTAGATAATAGTATTTCACCATTTCATAAAGTTTTCGTAACATGGAATATTTTCAGAACTTGTTTGGGCTATCAATTCCTAGCAGTTTTTTTCATCAAAACTGTATTAAATTGTAATTTTGGTTTAAGCAGTGCTATTCATAAAATGATTTTGTGGATAGTTTTCTATGAAGAATTTTTTTATAAAAGCCCTCGAATTTACCCAAAAGGTGAAAATATCGGTTTTGATGTGCTTGATAAGACAATCATGGAAATTGAAAATCTTCAAGAAAATGGCTTCTCAGATATGTTTTTATGAGTTATTGAGGCTTTTATTATTCGTACAACTCCGCTGTTTGTTTTTTATCCTATTAATGTACAAGGTCCCATAAATGTATGTTAGGAAAGGACGCTTCGTAACTCAAGAGATCTGCCTACGCCTCTGTTATAACACGAATCCAGCATATAAATTTAAAAACGCCTTTTATATTTTGATAACTTATAGAGCGTGTCACTTTTCAGACCGAATCACTTTTCTAACACTTTGTTACGGAACGGTGTGTTTTGTTAAAAACACATTAAGGCCTATTAGTTGCAGCTTCACACCAGCAATCAGTTCTTACTCTACTAAGAAAGATTATCTTTAAAATTTTGGAAGCGAAGAGGGTCAATTAGGTATTATGAACACGCATAGGATAAGCAGTTGAAGATAACAGACTGGTGATTTTCTGAAACCTTTAGCTTCAAATCAGATTGATCTGCGCTATAAATTTTCTAAACAAAACGTAAAATTCTAAATGGTAGTGAATACATTTTTTTTTTATACCACAGATTTGAAGCAATGGGATGCTAATTAGTATTTTTATTCTAATTTTGGTTGGTATTCATACTTTTCATATACAGCTGCTGGGAATGTGTCATGACTAAAAGCCGATTGAGTTTGATCATGAAAGTTTTTTTGTTTTTTTTAGATTAATTTATTGATATTTACAACTATAATCATATTAAAACAAAAGAAGTCACGAAAGTTAAAAAAAAAAATCGAAAAGCTATTACTACTATCCTTAAAAAATATACATAACCGTGATCAGTAGAATGCCTAGTATAATGAACATATTATTTGATCTAAATAAATAGAAGGAGCAAATTTTAACTCCCTTCTGTCTAGTTTTTCCTTAAAACTTAGAATCTGAAAAAAAAAAAAAAAATGGAAATTCAATTGCATTTGGTAATGAAGATTTAATGTTTTTGACTTGCCCGAGGTAGAAATTAACATCCTAGCGTTCCATGCGGAATCTATCATACATTTTAATTTTCTTATTAAAAACCACCACATGAAAATAATTCAAATTTTTAGTCAAACGTTAACTACAAATTACTAATTTATATTATTTGACCTTTCATGATACTTATATATTTTAAGGAGAAAACAAATTAAAATATTATTTTAATAGAAATTATCATAACAGTCCAAAGTTCAACTCATAAATGTTAATAATGGCCATGGAGTACTTTGCAAACTCTAAGTATTATAAGAAAAATTTTAATTATTTGACAATCTACTAAAAGGTATCTATGCTTTTTTTCAGTATTTTAGGACATGTTTTTATATAATTATGTATTTATGTATTAGGTTATTCTTTTTATTTAGGTTAAAGATGTGCAAATTTATATGTATTTTAGAAATATATTTAAATTAAATAAAAAATGGACTTATGAGAGATGTAATTTGAAAATGACTGAAGAATGTTGAAACGTATTTTTAAATAAAGAAAAAAGGTTTGACTGGAAAAAGGTTTTTTTCACTTACTTGAACGAATGACTCAAAAATATGTACTCCAGTAACATAAACAAGAGAATTAAAATAAAAAAGTCAAAAGTTTTTTAAATACTCTTTTAAATTTTCACGGCCACTATTTATACAAAAAACATCAGTTGTTTCTTGTGGATTAGACCGTGTTGGTGAATTTTCTGCCAACGTTTCGCCAGGCATGCTGCTGACTTTCTCAAGGCTTAATTGAGACTCAATTTCCTTGAGTTTCAATCAAGCCTTGAGGAAGTCAGCAGCATGCCTGGCGAAACGTTGGCAGAAAATTCACCGACACGGATTAAACCAGAAGAAACAACTGATGTTTTTTGTATAAAAGTTTATTGTTTGGTTTTTTGAAAACATTATAGCAAAGTTTTAAAACTTTATTGTACTGAATTAAAAAATGAATTAAGATTACTTTAAATTAATCTTAATTAATTTTTTAATTCCCATTACTTTTGTATGGGATTGTATATTGTAGATTGTAGATTATTTTTTTTCAATTTATTTATCTTCATAAATTGTATGGTAATGTATATGTGCTTAGTTTATCTGGTTTGTATTTTCTATATTTTCTTGTATGTAAAAAAAAAAAGAAAAAAAAAGGAAAAGAGAGTAGAAAAAATTAAGAAACTTACTGTAGTTTTTTAGTATGCGTTTAAAACAAACAAATTGTAATGTACATTATGTCCGATATGGATTGATCAGTATGCTGTGTATTAAGGCAATCCAATATAATTGGACAGCACTGCTGAAAATAAAGCATTTCTCTCTCTTTTACATCCTTTTTTTTCATGTTGTATTATTATTGTTGATATTCTTTTCTGTATTATTATTTTTGATTTTTACAGAAGGAGCCAACAAGCATTGCTGCTAAAGTTGGAGTGATAGAGTACATCTTCAATTAGGACTGTATTTGAATATATTTTGAATACACCAAAGGCCTAAATAGAAACATGTATTTTTTTCCCATAGATCCCATAGGCATTACAAAATACTGCATAACAGTAATTAATTAACTATGCGGTATGCTATTTTAAGATATAGAAGGCTTATTATATTCATCTTGAGTGATTAACGCTCTAACTGCTGTTGGATCTATATAATTTGGATTATCAATATTATGAGTTATTTGTTTGTTCAAGACTTTATAAATAACATCCCACTGCTTTGAAATGAGAAAGGAAATATCTTTTTCAGAAAATGCTGTGGCTAATGACTCGGGCCAATCCTTTAGACCGTGTTCCCGGAGAAGGGTCATTAGTAAACATTCAGCTGAGCAGTTGGGTCTCCTCCTGCAGGTGGACAAATGACAGAGTAGCCACAACAAAAATAGACAGTCTTGTTTATCAGCACAGTATTTGACTACAAATTATTTTGGTTTGTGGATAATGTTTGTATGAATAAGTGGATCTACAAACCTAAACAGTGAAAAAAAAATTATATTACAAAATTTTATAATTTTCTTTCCTATAATATATGCACGTATGGATAACAATTATCATCAGTGAAGTTGTATTTGATGTTTAAAAAAGTAGTAATTAAAGGAATATAGATGAGGCACTCGAGATAATAGCAAGCTGGTCTACCAAAGCCAAGGTTGTGTCTCTTTGTTATTAACCCTCAAGTACTGGCATAGTTTTTAAGATCTCATTAATAAATAAAAATAAAATATGTAAAAATATTATTACTCATGAACCTTTCCTATTTCCTACAATCAACGAATTAAATACATATGTTTTTCAAATTCCAGTAAGCAAATATCAAATAAGATCAATGAAGGAAATAGTGAAAATCACATATTTTAAAACTTACGTATTTATAAAAAATTAATTACAGTATAATAAATTTTGATATCAAACAATTTAAAACCTATTAATTAAAATAATTTAAAAAAAAATTAAAATTATCAATATTCAAAGCAATTGACACACAGTTTCTTGGAGCACACTAAGCATACTGTTTTTTGCGTATATCACAAAGGTAAGATGTTTTCATATTTTTTTTTTTTTGCAAGGCATATGTAGGAATGTTTTCGCTTAATTCTTGAGAGTTTTCCATCAAAATAAGGAGTAATTTCTTCTGAACTGCTGCATGTGTATGTTCGGAATTACATGTATATAATGTGGTGGTGCTGCCAATCAAAGTAATCTTTTGCTGTAATGAAAATTACAACGAAATTAATGACTTAATGTTTTTTATTTAAAATTTATAGAGGAAAACTAAGAACTGTGCTTGAAAAGCTCACGTTCTTTTAAATTATCCTTGAATTTTATGTACCCTGAAATATTACTTTGGAGAAGTAACGTGAAATGTTATAGGCGATTCGAGGACAAAGAAAACTATATTGGGGACTATAAAGGAGAAATATTATCTCCATAATTGGAAAATACCTGAAGGATCAATGCGCTGGTTACAGCTTCCTTGCATTTTCTATTTTATTTTTACAATACTTTTATATACACAATATGTAATGGACATACTGATGCTATAAATATTATAACTCAAAATCAATTATCACAATAACTCAATAACCCCGTAATGAACGGTTTCATCAATCACTGACGTTCAAAAAAAATAACGAGGAAAATGAATTGAAACATTGTGGATACTGGTCTACAAATAATTCATTTTCACTTTCAGTAAAATCAATGTATATATGAAGAAGAAGCATTTAAGGTTTTTCCTTAAGCAAGTTGTTAGTTGCGATTGCTTGTTATTATTTAACTACTAGAAAAATTAACTACTTATTCACCGGGGCTGTAGATATGCAGACCATATTAGGCATGATGATTTTACTCTACTACTGTCAACTCAGAAAATGGAGATTATATTTTTTAGAATGTGTGAACATCAAAATTCATGAATTAGGTTTCATTTGAATGTTTAAAGTTCAAAATGTGTCTTTATTGATTTCGCAAAAGTTTTGGATAGTCGTGAAAAATCTGTTTTTATATACAAAGTACTCAGGCGGGGAGAGATGCGATCAATACTTGGATGAAAGATGCTCATCGAATCAATCGTGATTTAAAAGGAATCGAGTTTAAAATAAGATCAATTTTTTTAAAAAATACAATGAACAAGAGATATTTTGAAATATTACTACCATTAATCCATTCATCACGTGGTTCTTCTGGTTTCGACCGTGTAGTCAATTCTTTGTCACCGTTTCGTTGGCCATACTTGATAATGGTCTCAAGACATTTTCCATCAACATTAATTTTCATTTCTTATTTAGTAAGTCAACTGGAGGGAGCAGCAGACAATGGTCCTGAAACAAACAAGCAATCCATCAGTTACTAAATATAGAGGGGATGTGCATTGTAGGCCCACGTGTCCCATGGAACAATATCAACCGAATTGGAATCCGCTCCTTAAAGACTTCCTTGTCAACTTGAAGTCAACTGAGTACCCTCCATTGTCATTGGATTGTCTTCCTACTTAAGAAAGCTGTTTGTCTCAGTCGTGGAGGGTTCTATATCAGTTATCGTCTGTTTGGAAGAAACGGAAACCAACACTACTTCCATTATCTTTAAAAAAACATACATGTATGATACAAGGCGACTAAATATACCTGAATTTTTAATATATTTTTAAATGAGCTTTGTTAAAAAATTGTAGGTAATATATTTTTTTAAATTACCCAGGGCCAATATTTTTAATCCATTCATGTGTTTATTCTGTGTAATCAAATTATTTGCCGAAGTTTCGCTAGTCATGCAGAAAGCTTCCTCAGGGATCTGAGACAGTCTTCTACACCCGGTCCTTGTGATTTTCACCGTAAAGAAATATAAACAAACAAGCATTGAAATTGTTTTACTCATTAGTTTATTAAAAGTAAATTACTCATTATCACAGTCTAAATTAAAAGCAGGATAAAATTTAAGTATTTCTACAGCAATAATAGTACAATAATAGGACAATAATTTGGTATATTAAAACCTATAAAACTAATTCCTTCTTGCAAACACAAAATACTACTACTAATTATGCTGTAAACACTGAATTACATGTAACAACCTGAATGAAATGAGTGGACATAACATAAAATAACTTCAACGGAATCAATAGCCAACTGTTCTATTTTTTTCAGTACCACAACAACTCCTGAAGGATATTTGGTTCAGTACATGACAGAGACTCTATTGTTTCTAGGATAATGGTTGTGGAAGGAGGAGATTTTACATAGATCAGGCTCAACCGCCAAGTTGTTCCCTCAGTTAGGAAATATCCACTTTTATCGGTTGGGTGAACTCCAGGATTCCCAGTGTCCATATCTCCCAGTGTCCATCACATCAACCCACTGAGCTACCACGCTCCCAGACATTCAGCTATTAAAGGAAGACTGTTCAGGTTATTTATTGGATAAAAAACGTAGAGAAGAGTTCATAATATATAATTACTAATTCAAAAATAGAACAAAATAGGTTCAAGAGAAACTAATCACACAGCCGCAATAGGCCTTAGGGGGTTACTAAAATGAATAAGAACAATCAATCATAATTGATGTCTTACTTCAACAAAGACGTTCGAAAGGACCTGGTTCAGAAATCGTGATACCTAAGTAATACTTTTCAAACAAACGAACATTCGATAGAGATTCTATGTGTGTGACAATGTAAGTTAAAGAACTTAGGTGTAAAGCCTTGTTATGTTTCACACTATTTGGAACATTAGGGGTATTTAAGAAAATAGGATAAGTGGCAGTGAGGAAGTAGCTCAAATGTCCTTACAATCTGTACCTTTACCCTCAAGATACTAGTGATGGGCTTAACTGCTACTTTTCAGTAACAGTTCTAACCGTTACTGTGATTTTTCTTACCTGTGATTTCTTAACTGCTACTAACTGTGATTCGTGATTCTGTTCGTGAAATGCTACCAACAATTCCACATCTTGAATATAACGATCACAGAATATGCATTATAAGGATAATAATTACTTGTAATTAATTACTTGTATAATTCACTATAATCCTGTCAATATAAAAACAGATAGAATTATTTAAATTGAAGAGAGCTGCATTTTTGATATGTTGTAAGGACATGTCTGATTAGGGTAAATCTTAGATTGCAACCGAAAAAACGGATAGGAAAACTTTTGGTGGCCGGAAAACCTCAGGGAGACTGGGTGGATCCCCCCTCCCCCAGGGGCGGATCCAGGATTTCTTTCGGGCAGATGGCAAAAAAAATCAACAATAACTTAGAAATAAACTTGTAGTATTTATAGAGAGGTTTCAAAGGTTTATTAAAATATCAAAACAATAGTTTCACTCATGTTCTTTCTGTTATTTTATTCATGTATTCTAATAACTATGATCTTGTGATTTGCCTATAAGTATGTACTGTAATGGATTCTCCTCAGTACAAAAAAAAAAGTCTGGGGGGGCACGTGCCCCCCTTGCCCTCCCCCTTAAATCTGCCCTTCTCACTACATAGTAGTACCTACTATTACTACCATTATTTTTTGTATAGGTAATTTACAAGTAAATATTTATACTTTGCAATAAACAAGATGTAAATAAATATCTGACTTCCCCTTTTATTTAAACATTCAAATATACTTTAAATTTATTACTGAACAGTTAATTTTCTACAATAAAATTAATTGAGTCAAATTAAGGTAGCAGCCTATCAGAGTTTATTACTATAGAAAAAGGTTTTCCAAGGGTGCAAATCCCTTACGACATTAATCACTCATTTCACCTAAATCAGAGTAGTCACAATCACCCTTCAATTCCGTTCGCCGACGGCCAGTTCCCAAATGCAAAGAACAGTTTAGAACTGTTGCTGTAGTTCTAATAACAATCACACTTCAATTCCGTTCCCCGACGACCAGTTCCCAAATGCGAAGAACAGTTTAGAACTGTTGCTGTAGTTCTAATAACAACCACAGTTCAATTCCGTTCCCCGACGACCAGTTCTCAAATGCGAAGAACAGTTTAGAACTGTTGCTGTAGTTCTAATAACAATCACACTTCAATTCCGTTCCCCGACGACCAGTTCTCAAATGCGAAGAACAGTTTAGAACTGTTACTGATGAATTTCTAATCACTGGTAGACCTGTGACTTTTGAGTAACAGTGAAAAAGTAACAGTTCGTGATTTCTGGCCCATCACTACAAGATACAGGTGCGGCAGTTATAGGCAAGAAAGAAACTGACAACTCAACAGGCAGACTGAAAAGGCACCCTTTTCTTTCTTTGTAATTAGAAGTATAAGTGTGATCACCACACAATAAACATAATGTTATTCATTTAGATGGAAAAGGATACTTATTTAATAATCTACTCCTAGTCAATCAACCACGTCAACCTTTGGACAAGAGAGTGATAATCATTAGGGGTATAGAGCTGCATTTTATTATTTAAATATTATTCAGATCAAAGGATCTGACTTTCATCATTGGGCAGTGAGGCCAATATGATGCACATCATATATTCGATTAAATTATCAATTTTAGAACAGCCCAAAATAAAAAAAAAATTAAAAGGAATAAGAGATTAAAATATAAACTCTACTCTATAAGCTATTATTCAGACACTTCAACAGAAGCCTGCGTAGCACCAATTCATCACTTGCTAAGACAACCATCCACCCTAGAAATAGACAATAAGGTGACAGTTGGTAGAACTACTTCACCACTAATCGTGGTGGGGGTTGGCAAGCCTGCCGGGAGGGGAACCCCCTCAGTCTCTCCGAGATCGCCGACTGAGAAGCTTAGTGCGTCGTCCCGGATCCAAACCGCACATTCGCGATCTATGTGGATACAAGCACGTGAGCAGATGGCAAGTAGACTGGCCCAGAACATGTCAAAAGTGTGCGCCGAGCATATTTTATGCATAAATAATGCAAAATTTGTCTTTTATAAAGAGAAATATTTTTTAAAAAAATTGTATTTGCTCAATTTTGAATTACATGTTTCTTCTGAAAATTGGTTTCCCTTGGTTCATGAAAAGTCCTCATATTTTTCAATAATGTAAATGGTGTGTTTTTATGGCCTGAAATTAAAAATATAAATAATTAATTTTGATAAATAAGTCCAAGACATTTTTAATAAAGTATAATACTTTTAAGTTTCCTACACATAAATGTAATAAAACAAAATCCAATCTGATATTTAATAAATTAACTTGACACTCTCAAATTCAATATAACCAATTAAATTTAATAAAATAATTACTGAACTCGCAAAAACAGTCACTAAAATTTAAAAAATGGTCGAAATTTGTTCCAATAAAATTAACTAGTTTAATATAACTCGAAATGGTTTAAAATTAAAATTAAAAAAACAACTCATAAATCCTGGCTAGAGAGGCTCGATATTCCCAAATTAAATTGGGAATACAGCCTAAATACTCTACCATTAGTTTTCATTAAAAATGACAAATCCTCAAATAATAATACTAGTATAAAGCTGCAGAATTCTGTTAATAAAACATTTAAAACATTAAATGTTTATTTAAAAAATACAATCCGGTAATAACAAATGTCTGAAGTGAATAATTTTCTTTAAATTTACTAATTAAACGAATAACGAGCTGATATTGAAAAAACATTACATATTGTTTTGAAAAATAACAATAAATAAGCATATATACTTCTCTAATTATTCACCTATCTTTCGGATATTAAATTTTATCCTTTAACATAAGTGTTGATGTACTTCATAATAATACGGCATCAGGCTGATTCTATCCTAAGTTCTTTGGTCCTTTTTTTTTTTATGTATGCAGGAGTTAATAATTATCTACAGCAAAAATAATTAGCGAACATGAACTAACAAATTTTGTCAATATAAATATTATTTTTTAGTAACATCTTGAAAGATGCTCAGCGCACACTATCATATTAATTGATAATTTTATAAATATTATAAAGATTTTTGCAAAGGTAGAAAATCTAAGGTAGAAAATGAAATAAAAAAGCTACTTTAGTAAATTGAGCAGTTGTTATGACCCTCGTAGGAAGGACTTATATAATTCATGGAAGCAACAACTTTTTTCTTTTTTATTCAGTAGAACTCCATTATTTCTTATAAATCATAAACAAAATTGCATCTTCCTCAATTCTTGGAGGGTATTTTTGTTCGGTAAACTATTTCTTATGAGTGTGAAGCGCTTGTGGCATTTGGAAGTGACAGTTTGCAGAGTATTGTCCTTAACGAACTCCCAGATGTACCGTTGCCTTTAGCCATTCGGACTCGTCCTACTAAAAATGGAAGCTGATGATATAACTCTTAAAAGTATTTTTTGCTTCTGTCGGTGTAAGTATTTTTTTTTTCGTAAGAAGTTTCATCTTCAACTGCATAAAACTGCAGTTTTAGGACATTGCATATTTATTCCGTGTCATATAGGTTAAATCTGGAAGTGGGGCATTGCAATATTAAATATATTGCATTGGGATTTTACATAGCAAAAAAATATGTTATGGAAATCACTATAAAACAAAGTAATAAGCAGCCAAGATCGAACAGTTGTCTCCAATCGTCTAATATAAATAAGCGATACATTCATCAAATGGAAATAAAAGCGGTCGTAAAAACGAGACAATTATTATATAAAAATATTCACTAAGTATTATTTAACGCCAAGTAAGTAGCTTTTGTGCCCAACAAGAAGAATATTTCATTTTTTAGCTTACTTTAATTCCCTCTGGACTCATAAAAACATAATATAATTCAACTTTTCTTCTTATCAATTTTATAGATACTGCCTAACTAAAATTTTTATATTTAACAAACAATGGTGACTTTAATTTTATGAAATTTTAATTAATATGCATTCAATAGATCCAAATATATTTTCGTATCATAATTTTATCTGCTGAGTATCATTTCAGCTAAATCTTTTGTAGTAATGCGTAGTGGCAACAAAAGACATCAAAAAGTATCAATCCGTTTTAATATTAGATCAAAATTATTAGAAAAACAGTTTTTTTACTATTAATTTGGATTATATTGGACTATATATCCAATTATAACACCTTTCACTAAATTATCTTTATTTTCATGAAAAATAAAATCCTACGAAATATTCTTTGAATTTATAGAAAATCGTGATCAATAACAGAAATACAAATTTACTCTTGCCTTTGATCAGAGAACAGGCTATTGCCTACCAGAATTATTAATTGATATTAGTAAAAAACCAAAGAAATATTTAAATAAATAAAACAAGAAATAGAAGAAATTTATTTCACCGCACAGTGAAAACTATAAATTTTCCACGGCTTGATTTCTGTGGTCCGCAATCTTCCTGACTTTGGTTATGAAAAGCAATAAATCTAGAAATCTTTTTCATTTAAATCTGAAACAAAATATGGCTTTTCGAACTATCCATACCAAGTTAATTTTGTACTTCAATTTCGCAACTTCTAGTCTCTTTTTTCAAAAGAAAGCATTTATTTATGGTGTGGTCAATATAGAATTAACGCGCTTAGAAGTAGTAATTATTTTCTAAATTGTGTTCTGACGTTTCGGTCTAAATTTTAAGCAAACATTAGGGCTTCGGGGAAAAACAGAGATTAAAGAGTGAAAGTAATACATTATGTTAAAACATATTTCATTTCTGTCATTGATACTGCAAGGCACTGAAAATTAATATAACTTGTGATGAGATGTTAAATTCTTTATTTCATTTGTAGTAAGTATAATAAATATTTAGTTTTTTGTTTGTATAATGATAAAGGCAGGATTGTTCCTATAGTTAATGAAATAATGATTGTAACTATATTTTTTTACTGGCTTAAAATCACAAAAATCCCCTTGTTCTAAAACACTGAAAAAAGGATGAATATACTTTTTTTTTTTTAGAATTGCCGTTTTTCAATGTTTTTTCCTGTTTATTACATTTTATAAACTACTTAAGTTTGAAACTATTGATCAAAACCATAAATCTATCTCAAAAGTCTATGACCCCGCAGTAGGTAAAAAATAAAATCAAATGACTTGGACTGTTCGAGTAATAACTTAGACAAGATCTTTTAATGCTGTATCGAATGCTTAGCGTGTTTTGAAAACAGCTGTGATATGATATTGAAAGGAATAGGAAGTTTAAGCCACTTTCCGTAACGAAATAACATCCAACAATTATGGCCAATAATTAAAAACATCTGGACTGTGTTCTCAGGTTACTCGTACCTGTGCTGGTTTAAATACTACTAGGAACTAATAGTAATAATAGGAAGTATTTTTTTTTTGCTATAAAAGTCTTTTAGAAGATAATAACAAGAAATGGTACTAGTATGTTTAAGGGCCTGCTGACATCAGCGCGCTCAGGTGTCACTTTTCTTAACCATCTCCTACTGTTATAGTAACCTTTCAATTGTTTTGTTATTGTTTATGTGAAGTTCAACGTGAATGTGTTTTTGATTATTTTCTTTAAATATGACTTGGAATTTGAAGAAGATTTTTCGCACGGTGATTGATGAAAAATCAGCAGTTAGTTTTCTTCAGGAACGGAATGTCATTGCGCAGAAAATGCGTTGTGGAAATGGACATGACATGAAACTGCAAGTGGGGAATAAAATTAGATGGAGATGCCAGAAAAAAGGATGCAACAAGAGCCTGGGTATTCGATTAAATACGTGGTTGAGGAATAGTACATTACTTTAGGAGACTATTGTCCATTTTATATATTTTATAGAACGAAGTTAGAGGGAAGAGACCCTTTTGATGCAATTTTTGAAGATATTGTTCTTTTTAATGAGCATTGTTTGGAATAAATCTTTCATTGTTTATTAACATCATCTTTTAAATATTTCTATTTTAAACATTAAATAAAAATTTGTAACTAAAATATGATAATTTTTTTAATTTTTAAATGTTTTAATTTTTAAAAAAATATCATATTTTAGTTACAAATTGTTATTTAATGAATATTGCTTGTAATAAATGTTTTATCATTTCTAGTTTAATTTTGTCTACATGTTTCTCATTTATTTCATTTCCTATAAATCTGTTGTATCATAATGAAAGGCAATGCCTATTTAAAATACATGCATAACCTGAAAAGGTCCAAATATTTGAGGCAAGTGACACCTGAGCGCGCTGATGTCAGCAGGCCCTTAAACATACTAGTACCCAAGAAATTATATAAGTTGTGAGAAAAACAACTTGGATAAAATAATAACGGTACGTTCCAGAAAAACCAAAGCCAAGGTTGGGAAGAACTGCTCTAACGTATAGTATGTGCGACCAACTATTGCAAACTGTAAACCACCTTTAACATCGTGTTAACACGTTTTTCCACCCTTTAGTGGTATAAGATATACATATTTTTTTATCAATGTAGTTTATTTTTGCTGAAAATCCGAAAAGGAATGTAAATTTTCGCGCTGTTTTACAGTTTGATTGTGATTTAAAAAAAATAAACTCAGGGGCAAAAGAATAACAAGTAATTTAGATAATCATTCTTCATTCTATTAATAAACAACCAATAAGAATAATAACAGGTCTCAGAGACTGAAACGCTCGTTCCGAAATTCCTTTTCTACCGATAATCTCGGCCAATATCAACCCAAGCCAAATAATAATTCTACAGCTAATTGAAGTACTATTATGGACAAATAAGTATACAATTAATCATATAATGTAATGCATAATTCAAAGATTCGCTCTTTAATCATACAACGTGAAGCAAATAATTTTATTCTAAGTGATTATTTTGTTTAAATATAAAAAATATTGGAATAAAACATCAGTATTTCCTAATTGAAACACTAGTGCACAGCTACTCTATCTAACCAAATCTATAGAAATCTATAGAAAAACCAAAAAGTGTTTGTATATTTTTCATACTTTATTATTATTTAATATTCATTTGCACCTGCGCAATTGCGCATCCAGCAAATTTGATCGAAGTGTCTTTCTCTTCGCTTTTCTATATGATCGTCGAGTTATTTTGGAAAATAAAAATATCAATTGTTGAGTAGGTCTCTTGGCCAATGTCTTTTTAATCTTTTCTTATCAAGTCCAGGTAACAGGAAGTAGGTAAGAGGAAGAACGAGTGGGTTTGGGTCATATTGTGTCGATGAGTGGAATGTTATATATGTGTTATAAATATATTATTTTATAGTGGGAACGTTCATGTCGTTGTGTATAGTGTGCTTCGAAATATACCATGGTGGATTAATAATTTTTCTGAGAATTCTGGACTGTGTTGTTTGTATCTTGTGTATGTGAACTTTGCTTAACCCCAAAGTTCTGTTCCATATGTCCAAATAGGTTTTATTATACTATTATAGATAAGTCGTTTGTTCCTCAAGTCAAGTGAAGATCTGTAGTCCAGAAGATAGTTGTTTGTACCGTCTAGTCAGTTCTTGTCTTTTTAATTTTGAGTGTACGTTCCATGTAAATCTTTTGTCCAAGTATAGTCCGAGATAACGTACATAATTTTTGGAAGGTACTTCGTCGTTGTCAATTTTGGCTGCTGGACACGAAGCTTTGCGTTGGGAGAAACTTACCTGGCTCGATTTTGAAGCATTTATTCTAATTTGCCATTTATAGAACCACTTTTCTTAATCAAATAAATGATTTTGAAGAGCTATAGATGCTAGGGTTGGGTCTCTGTGAGAAGAAATAATCGCTGTAACTTCTGCGAAGGTATAGATGTTGGTGCAAGGGGTTAAATACCACTTTTCTGATCTGAAATGATTTTTTAACCTTAGAATAAAAAAATACTAAATAAAGAAAAGTTTGATAGCTTCAGTTCTAGTTTTTATGTGAAAGTCCAGATTTTTCCACATTTTTCCTTAGCAGGCGCAGCTTATCCACTTCTCCCTTTTAGATTTCTTGTAGTTTTTAATAAAATTATATCCATCTAATGAAATAGGATATTATAGAATCCGAATTGTTTTTTTGACATTGACTTACGTATGAAGTGTTCCTTCGGATATATGAAATACATTGTATAGATTATATTAACTGATTGTGAATACAATAAAAAATACATTTAACAACCAGGCAATATTATTAGTAACCGGTTTTTAGGCATTTCATTTTGTTTGAGCTTACCCAGATAACTGAAACTATTTAAACATTGTTTATCAAACTAAGTGGAATGTAAATAATAAGAGTGAGTCACACTCAACCTAACTAGACTCTAGGCACGTTTCTTTAAGATGATATTATAGCTCTTAATTCAAAGTTTAAACAAGAAATTTAGAATGAGGTGTGTTCGCTTTGTTAAGTGTCATTAGTGAGATAAAAATATATACTTGAAATGTTCTGTTGAAATATTTAAAGATCACCGACTATAATTTCACTATTGTTCAGATAAAGTATGATCAAAGGAAAATATTGTAAAATCATCAAACAGTATGCAGTAAACAGTATCAATACATATGTAAACAATTATGTTATGTAATTAATTAATTTATTCTAAGTTCTAATTTTCTAATCGAATACTTTAAATTTTTACTACCTGATTAATATTGAATAATTATATATATATATATATATATATATATATATATATATATATATATATATATATATATACATATATGAGGAAGAAATTGGTATGGGTAGAGGTCAGAAAAAAATCAGTTTAGTATGAATAACGGTTTATTTTTAAGCTAACTTTTCGGCTCACATTTCAGCTCTTCTTCAATACAAGATACATAAAAATTAAAGGAATACATAGTAAAGAACAAAAATATATATAGGTATCAATGGATATGGGTGATAAAAAATTATAATAAAAAGGGAAACACCATATATAAATCAATAACAGAGGGAATTATCGAATAAGTCATAAAGAATAATAAAAATTATTAAATAATTAATTAAATAAATAAACTATTCGAAAATTAGTACAGGTGTAAAATAATTATAATAATAATAGAGCAATACAAATTAATCAAATGAATGGTATAGGTATGGAAAAAAAATTAAATGAAAATGTAGCTAATAACTACGAAGAATAGAGAATAGAGAATAACATGTCATTATTTACAATAAATTATAAAAAAAAAAAAATCCGAGAGAATTATATAATAACAAATAGGGACTTGTCCATGATCACACTCAACCCCCTTGTTTTTCCTTCAATTAAGGGGAAAACTTAATACTTAATAGAGGCTGAGTTAGCCACGAGAAGGTCTGAAAACCCACAGGGGACATTCTTGGCTGTTAACAGACTAAATAAATTATCTGCTAGAAGGGGATTTGTTCCCGAAACGTTCGGCCTAGAAACACAACGTTCTGCAAACCGAACTACCTCGCTTCCAGAATATGTTACTTTAGTTATAAAAATTAATTTTCTTAATGAAGGAACACATACTTATCACATACTCTGCTCTTTTTTTACTTTATTTTTAAATTCTTGTAAATAGGATTTTTTCGTATTAATGTTCACTTTGTAAAAAGCTCTGGTATGACCAATTATGGCATTTAGCACCAAAATATTATTTTTTTTTATTCTACCAATACATTTTCCATTACATTTCAAAGTTTGAGTGTTTTTTGAAGTATTTTAGAAGTTAGAATGGGGAAGGGGTCTGATATTATATATGGTTATTCTATGCAATTATCTATATTTCGAGGTACTTCAGTGGGACTTTTTCTTTTCATTTTATTTATCCAATTATCTAACATTCAAGTATGTATACGCTAGCCAGTTACTTCAAGCACTGAATCATGATTCAGTTACTCGGCCGTTACCCGCAAACACCAAGCACAAGGAACTACAGATCTATCTTCCTCGTTGACCTCCAGAACGGCGGCGATAAACATTTATTACACGACATTAGCCGAACTAACAGAGATCCTTGTTGTAGTCCGCTATCGTCCTGGCGATCTTGGCGTCTCTCCTAATGCGACCCTCTGGTATTCCACGAACTGATGGTGTCGCGATTGGAAGGCTGGCTTGTACCGAGCTTAAGCTGCAAGAATACAATAGGCAATTTATTAATGATTTAATTTATAAGGTCGGTTTATTCGGTGCCATTTTAATAACATAATCATGGTTTCTTCAAATACTTTCTATACTACTAAGGGATACTAAGTCCGTGAGCAAAAAAGATCTTCATTCTTAAATCCAATTGTGGCAGATATTTTTTTTTTGATATGTTAACATCCGGGTATGGATCCTGTGGCATCTGAATACTCTCTTGGTGCTCAACGTGTTTCTATAACGTGAGTACCCTTATTAGTGGGAAAAATCTGGCTGTTGAGGGCGATACCGGACAAATTACCTCCTTGCACAATTGTTTTGGAAATAATGAAGTCTCAACCAAGTTCTTATCCCAAGAATTTCAGATGGGTCGCAGTGGTACAGGCAATTTTTAAACTTTATATTACCCGAGCCCATTATCTTTCCAATCTTAAAGTATGCTGTCCTTTAACTCTTGGAAAACATCATGAAAAACGCTCCTCATCCTTCAAAGTTAATTAATATTGCCTCATCTATTCTAATCTCCATTTAGAAGGTATTTGAATATATAATTATATATATATATATATATATATATATATATTGAATATATATATTATATTGAATTTAAATATATAAGCATATATTTGTGCGTTAAATAATTATGATATAAAATATTGTAAAAAAAACACGTAGAGCTAAAACTGCGTCAGATCTTCATTGAAGTTGGGTATTACACGAAATATTAGAACTATTACAGATGCAGAAGTATGTTTCAGATGAAAAAGTTTTCATGATATTTACCAAATAAATAACAAACTTGTAAAGATTTCACTTTGAAATGAGGAAATACCTGGTGGTTTAACGTGATCTTGACATTACCTCCACCCATATTCTTTTTCCTAGAAACAATTCTTTTTTAGTAATGACTTATGGAGGATTGGTATTAAATTTGTACAATTTGTTTTTAAAGTTTAACAGGATATCAAACTGTCACAAAAAAATATTATGTTTATTTGAAAATTATTAATCAGACTTACAAAAACGGTCAATTTATTATTGAATAATAACTGAAGATAGGTTAAGCTGACATATAGTCGTGATTGAAAATTTATTACGTATAAATTATTTGTGAGCTAGAGTTTTATTCCCTGGCCTACACGCGTGGCCAACCCTAATACCCGACTGCGATAAAATAAACGAAAATAACTTTTAGATTTATGGATCTGTTAAGAGTAGATGTTCTCCGGAGTCTGTGTGGGTCAAGGACACCACCTGATGATGACGAAGATCTCGCTGTGCTGGATTGACCAGAACTCTAGGAAAAAAAAAAGAAAAAAAGTTGGTCAGTCTCATGCCATCATCCACCTGACTAGAGTCCGTTCTTTTACAAAGCCGACAGGCAGTTGAGTCTTTCACCGAAAATAATACATCATCAAGATATAGATGATATAATAAACTATTTTTTCAGAAAGAAATAAGAAATTCATAATTTAAAATTTCATAATCAAGAAAAATACAGTTTCTTAAAAAAATGCTGGAACTTAATATACAAAAGGTATACCTTTTGAGATATCAAAAACTTTTCATGATGGAGCTATTTAGTCTTAAATAATCCTTCCATTTTTCAATTCCTTTAATCAAAGAGTGTGAAATACTTATACTTAAAACCTTAGCCAAATTTTATTTTATTTACGTCAGTTTATTTTGATGTAAAGTGTATACCAAAAATTTCTTTACCATAGTAACCCACTTAAGCTGAGAATTCTTGGCTTGCGTGGCGCTTCCAGAAGTGATCAATTTTTTTTATTTGAATTGATTATTTGAGTTTTCACTGGATGTAGAGTATTACGTACCTAGAATTCTTGTCACCTTTCCTAATTTTTGTATATAGAGGGTCCATATTTTAATTTATTATATTTTTTTAATTATAAAAATAATTTAGGATCCATATTTAATATCCCATCATTAATTGCCTTAATAAATAAAGTTCATTGCCTTAAAGCTTGGTTCATAACGAACAAATTCCATTTAGAAGAGAAAAAAAAGAAGGGCTATGAGATAGTTTTCCTTCATGAAGAAATTTAATTTTGTTTATTTTCATTTTATAACAGTAGTAACATATTGTTTACCCTAATAGCTCATTGGATAGAACCCTGAGTTTCTGTAGGTCGAGGGTTCAAATCCGGTTGTTTCAGATCAATTATTTATTCTGATAAGTTTAATAATTTTCAATCTTTTCTGGGACTCACTAAGTATCTGTTAAGGAGATACTCTTAATTCGGAGAAACCTGATGGTTGAGCGTGATCTCGGTCAAATCACCTCCCTGCACAACCATTATCTTCGAAGCAGTACAGTCTCTACCACGTGCTGAGCTCTAGACCCTTTTTCGGTTGCAGTGGTACCTACTGGTTTCTTTTTTAATATCTTACAAACTGTTGTACTCAGAGTCATATCGTACTAAGGTACCAACGAGTTATCTACCACTATTTTGGAACTATGTTAGAAATCGAGTTCCTTAATATTCTTCTTTATCTATTCTAAGACTAGTGGCGCGCGATTCACCATCTTGGTCGAACTGTCTTCCATGTTGAATACAGGCCTTAAAGATCTACATGCCTAACAACTTGAAATATCCCAGTTTCCTTAGTTGATACGAACGAGGCCTAAAATAGGAAGTAAATTAATTGTGTACATAATTAATTACAATCTTACTTCATCCGACTCTGACTAATTTGTTCGAGGAATTAAATTCTAACATCAATTAACAGACGGTAACAAATTGAATCAGGATAATGGCTCTTCTGGATTAGGGTAAATCAAATAACTTTTAAGATACAGTAGCAAATAATATCTGTAATAAATTATTAAATATTTATATATTATTATATAATATATACATACATATATATATATATATATATATATATATATATATATATATATATATATATATATACTAGCTTATGCCCGCGGCTTCGCTCGCGTGGAATTTGGTCTGCCACATAAAGTTAATTGTTTTTGTAAAATATAAGTTACTCATAGATCCAAAATTTCAGATGTCTAACTTCAAAACTAATTTCCTGATTTGCCATTAATTATGTACTATAACGGGGAGGGCACATGCCCCTGTGGCCCTAGAGAATCTGTCCTTGCTGTAGCCTATGTATAACCTATTTTACTCAATAAGTTTCATCCAAATCCGTTCAGTAGTTTTTGCGTGAATAAGTAACAAACATAAATACAAACATTCTATAATATTAGTAGGATATCAAAATAAATAGTCTCACTCATGTTCCTTCTGTTATTCAAAAATTATGATCATGAGATATGTCCTATAATGGATTCTCCACAGTACCTATAAAACTGTCAGGGGGGGCACATGCTCCCCGTGCGCCTCCGTAAATCCGCGCTTGCTATAGCCCAGGTGTTATTCTGATGTATAACCTATATTACTGTAATGTTTCATCAAAATCCGGTCAGTAGTTTTTTCGTGAAAGAGAGACAAACATACAAACTTTCGCATTTATAATTTTAGTAAGACATATATAAATATATTAAAGTCAGGAAATATGAAAATTTTTCCTAAATGACGACAACCATAACCAATTGTTTTAAGAATAAATTGCTTTATTTATTGTACACCTTGAAAATTAATCATCATCAGACATTAGAAATGTCTGTATATTAAAGTGGCAAGCGGTATTTTTTATTGTAATGCCGTGAATTTTAAATATATAACTATATGAGAATAATAGACATAAAAACGAAGAATAGTTATAATTATAAAGATACTGACATGGGGCAGAATCTTAATTATATCTTCTATAATTAATTATATCTTCTAAAATATATGATACTTTCCAACAAACAAAAAATTCTAGTGGCAAAAAATATTTTTTTCACATGAATAACTGGCATTATTATAGCTAATAATACAAAAGATTACGATCAATGCCATATATAACAACAATATTTTTAGAATTAATCTTAGCTTAAAATACTTGTCTTAAATTTATTTATACCGGTTTTCGATGTTAGTCTTAACTTTCTCACGATTTACAATTAAATCTGAACACAATATCTTCCAGGTGTCGGTTGCATGCAAAGGGAAGTATTTTTTGAAGAGATCTGTTCTGAAAAGAACAGCTGGCTGATTGCACATCATTATCATATATGAAAAAAGATAAAAATTAAGAAGAAATAAATTGTTCTTAATTGACCTGCAATTATACGAGATGGTGTGCATTTTTTTTCCTGCATAACTGCATTCATAAGTATAATTATTTGGATATGACATCAATAATTAAGTCTATTTTTGTCCTGAGGATCGTTATTTCTGTTTTCCCTATTTCAAGTATTTATTATTATTATTTATTATTTGACTAATTAGGTATAATAATTAATTGTGATATTGAAGCTTCTCATTCCTGACAACTGGTTTTTATTCTTATCATGATTCCTTCTGTTTTGTTCAAATTGAATAAGAATTGAAGTATTTACTATAGTTATTATAACCTGTTCAGTAGGTTTCTTTTGTTTATTATTTCAGATTTCATTATTAAACAAAACATTTAAAATAAAAATATTCCATTACATTATATTTATATTTATATATCCAATTACCTATATTATTTGCATATATCATTGTAAATATTATAATCCAATTATTTCCCCCACTCTCTATTTAAATTTCGTAGATCCAAGCCCTTGTAAATCAAAATCTTTTAAACAAGCTATTACGTAATGGAATCTTTGAAATTGATTTTCGGCCACTTTTTTACATCCAATTATATTAAAACATTACAAACTTCTAGAAGGAAGTGCCAATACAATAATTTAATAAGTTTGTCTTATTATCCTGACTAGGATCTTAGATATTTCCGATTTTCCTTATTCCAAAACACGGTAGTGTCTTGTTCCCCAGCAATAAGGCATACGAAACTAATTCTTTGATACTAGCATATGACTAATGGCAGGGATCACTCTATAGTTCGTATATTTTGTTCGTATATATTCGCCAAAAAAAGTTATTTTAAAATACTAAAACACGCTTTTATAGCTAGCCGATCTAAAAAGTAGAAATAATAGTTTAAAAAGAAAATAAATAATAGTTTAAAAATCTAAAAAAAAATGTTTTAATAGGAGACCGGACTAAAAACTAGAAAATAATTTTCAATAAGTTTAAAATAAGAACGGAGTGATAATTTTTTTTTTTCATTATAACGTAAAAATGTGAGGAGAGAAAAATGTTAATTGTGACTATTTTATTCATAACGGTAAAAGTAGAATATTTTTTAAAAAATCCTTAAAAATCACCCCACCTTGTTTCGGATATAATGATTTTTTTTCTTCATTCTATTCCTTAATTGAAAAATTATTTATTTTTTTTAGTTTTTTAAAACTACCATTTTTATATTCATAAATATGTATTCACTAATTCCTAAATTATTACCTTTAATTTTTCCATCTTTTTATTTTACCTTTAATTGCCATATTTTTATGTATCTATTATTTATCAGAGAAATTTCTTTGATAGGTTTGAACTAATTATTTGAAAGCTAACGTTTCTACATACAAGATATAAAGAAATTAAAATCATACAGAAAAATTATAAACAATGAAAATGGATAAAATAAAATATATAAATTATGATACAAAAGTTGGGACCATCCTATATTTAAGAAATTATTTCTCTGACGCCCACTGGGATCATTTTCTTCCCTATATATAAGAAAAACTAGTGTTTCAGTATTATTTATATTATTAGCTTTTTATTTGTTATATAAATATAAGAAACTGTTATTATATTAAAAGTATTATTATTTTAGTTATTTGAATCTTTAAGGAATGCAGTCATTAATAGGAAAATAAGTAGAAAACTGAAAAAAAAATTGAATTTTTTATGTTATAAAAAATCTTTTAGTACCATTATAACTTCTAAGTAAAAATGGAATACAAAAAAGATAGATGATTTATAATTATTTTCAACCAGATTAGGAAAACTTAAAAAATTAATTTATAGGTCTCTAACCGTAAGACAGGCCATTACTACATATATTTGGCAGTTTAAAAAAAAATATTATTCGAAATAGACACCTTTTAGAATCATCACTGAGTTGTTTGGCACCATCCAGGAAAATTGTACCAGACAGTTACAGTTAGTTCGCCGACATAACTGTAATTCGACACTGCAAACCCCGACATACTACCCCACAGAGGTAGGCAATGTTATGCAGGGAGGTATAATTTACAAGTACCAGATAAATAACGATGGTTCATATGAGTACGATATTTAGTAGCGTATGGTAATGTTGGTCTTTGCCGATCTATCTTTAGATATCCTGGCAACGACCGAGCCTTGCGCGACCTTCAAGAGATTTACGCGAACGCTCCTTCTGCTTTCCTGGACCTGTCTTAGGTCTCTTAGGACTTTTGAAATTCGAAACGAATATTTTTTCATAAATACGAAATTTTATCAATAACTTTACCCTGATTATGGCCTAAAAGTTAGGTCAAAACGTTGGCACGTAATAAATACGGCTTATTGATCGCACTCCGACAATTTTCTAGATTATTCAGAACCATAGTTAATTTCTTTATTTAAGGCGGGAGAGGTCTCCTTCATTTATGTTATACAAGAGGTTTTCCCGAAAGCATTTCTCTCATATTGTGATTTCCATCACTATTTTATTTTAATTTCATCTTATAACTATTCAGGAGACAAGACAGAGGAGATAAATAGGATATAAATATCATTAGAAATATATATATATAACTATGTTTTACACTTTATTAACAAATTAAAAAAAATTAGCCTCAGTAAAAACATATATTGGAATGTTAATAGTATCTCGGCGAGGATAATGCCGGAGAAGAATAAAAGTATTGGAGTGTAGTCGTGAGGGAATCCCCGCGTTTCCGTATTCCCGCATTTTTGAAACAACCATGAGACTGGCAAGATATACCTATCTCTCAATAATCAGTATGAATATGATAGTTTTGTCTACTCTCTAAAAGTCTATTAAGCTGCAGATAGACAAAATCTAATTGGAATAGGATGATTTGTTAGTATACTTCAATTATTATCCGTGTTAGGAAAATGCTCACGGGACACCTCTTCCGGGTCAAGAAGAAAATTATTATTTATTGATGAAAATTACGTATTTATATTTAGTATATTTGATTGAACTAAAGTATCTACTTTCCTCTATTTAATAAGTATAAAACTTAATTTCTATAAATATATAAATGAATTTAATATTTATTAGATACTAATACATCCACATTCTTTCGTTAAAAGACAATTCCACAAAAATATGGCGAAATACCACGAACTATATGGAAAATTTATTTATAGGTATTTTCCTTTTTTTGTTTCTCCTATGTCAAAACCTTATTACAATGTGATATATTGGATTTCTGTCATTGTTTTTCCATCGGTTTGGCCTCATACGTAATATTATTTAAATAGATTTACATACTAAATTTCGATTATTATAAGTGAAATTGCTTCTTGTACAAATACATGCATGATTCATATATTCCATTCATAAAAATATCAGTTATTCAAAGTCAGTTTAATAGCTAAAACCTATCATTATAAAAGGATCCTGTTAATCACACATCCTTAATCAGCCGTCATTCAAAGATTTCACGGCTCTTAATCACGCTAATTTGGGTGTAGACCAATCCTAGGCATAATTTAACGGTTGAAAGATCACAAAGAGTTGACTGACTGATGATTCAAAAATTTTG
This sequence comes from Arma custos, assembly GCA_037127475.1. NCBI lineage: Eukaryota > Metazoa > Arthropoda > Insecta > Hemiptera > Pentatomidae > Arma > Arma custos. The sequence goes on from CM073764.1 coordinate 12,082,144, forward strand.
GCAAGATCTGAAGCTTAGTTTTGATTAAATACCATCTTAGAAATATTTTTTTATAAATCAGAATATTGACAATAATAATAGAGTCATTATTACTAATCATTATTATCAATTATAGTACAATAATTGAACTTATGTAGTTTAATAATTCCAAATATTTAAAAAAAATTCTGCTAAGATAAAACTTGCTAAGACCAGAATAGCTTATCTCTTCCTGGCAAAGGTTGAAATAGTGAGGTTCTCAGACCACTATATAAATGAGTTTAATCACAGGAACTGGTGGAAGGTGGGTGCGATGTATGATAGGACCATTCCCTAGCCTTTCCTGGCCCCAGGCACAAATTTCATTAGCCCCCCCCCCCAAGTTACTTACTAAATGACCACTACTGGAATGATTTCTTTCCCCTAGAATAACTAACATAATGAAATTATCTCTGGAAATTCTTTTGAGAGTTATGGTCAAGATATGGTGATTTTAATGCCGCGAAGCCATCTAAGCATATCACCCTGGTAATTGGTATTAGATGGATTTCCATATCATTATTAAGAGTAGTAACTTATTCACAATAAAAAAAAAAGATTGGTTTTATTATAACCATTTTATCCCACTTGACACCTACGTTTAATATAGAAGTTAAATACTTTAAAGCTCAAGAGTTAATCATGAAAAGAGAAAGGATTTTCGTACTCTTTCGCATGTCATTCACTTCCGTATACCATTTGTTTGTATAACGTCTCCTTGTGCTACTGTGGCTAATCGGACGGTGCTACTGTGGGAGTCATAATTTATTCCATTATGCAGGATTAATTAGTATGAGGATCTTTAACGGGTGACCTGGCATCATACTGGCTAATATATCGTACATCGTAATATGTGTGGTAATTTATATGTGAAAAAGTGTTATTTTTTAACTTGTAATTTAGTTATTCATTTCAGAATAACAAAATCTGACCACTAACTTATATGTAAAATTTAAAAAACCAAACATTAATGTTATAAGTAAAAATAAAAATTCCCAGATGATTTCAACTCTATAATACAGTTTTATCATATAATTAAAACTTATCACCAAGAATGAAATGTTACTATATATATATTTACTCACATAATAATCAAGATTAAAAAAGTATTTGGTAAACAATAAAATATACCCCGAAATAAATACCTCGTTTACTTATGATAGAGATAATATTTTTGAGCCTCCTACTCGGTTGGTAAATCAAGTGTAGTAACATAAAATACACACTGAGAAGTGAATTGGCACTATTTATTTTCTCGATAATTCATAACTCTTCTGAAGTTTTCAGCGGATCTCATAAATAGAGATGCTTGGATGATCTTGTGTTTGCGTTCCTCAGCTCTGTCTATGTGAACATTTGATTTATTTCAGCCATTATTTCTGAATAGTAAGACTATATAAGATAAGATTTTTAAATTCTTCATTTAATTAACTTAAATTAATAATGTTACACTTAAATAATACTATTTATTTTATCCCTTTACATGATTTTATTTTTCTTAATCTTTGTTCAAATAACATTAACACATAAATGCTGTTTCGGGACCGCTTCCAGTTAGATAAGGTGTGACACCATTGTAACTCCTTGCATAAATTATGCGAACGGATAAAAAAAAAGTTAACGAAGGGACAATCAATTTGCCATTGTAAACTGAAATTCATTAATTCTGTCTGAAATATAACAAAAGAAAGAAAGGTAAAACCTAAAAAAAACTCCCATGTGCCGACCATTTAAATCACTGACAATAAAAATAGCCTTAAACAAGAAATCCCTGGCCTGGCTACAGAAACCACCAGAACTTTTTTCTCATTTTAATGGCCGAAATTATTTTCCATAAATCGGTCACTTACGGATTTATGGTGTTGTAAATGTAAGCCACACTCCAGGAGTAACGGATGGATGTAATTAGCGAATTTTGTGGAGACGCCAAATATAATGTTTCGAGTGTGTTTCTTTTTTTCCATTTTTTTTTTTATGTTGTTGAAATTCTGAAATTAGAACCGAGCTCACCACCGTACGTCAACTCTAATGAGAGGTTGCTTTCAAATCCGCAAGAACCGGAAAATAGGATATTTAAAACAATATATTATTTAAAAGTTATTAAAATAAATAATATACTATTTTTAAATCATTCATTAAAGTGAGTAAAACTTTTTTCCAGTCAAAATTTTTCTTTATTTTAAAAACGTTTCGACTTATTAAGTCAGTTTCAATTTTCTTTTCATTGATATATTCTTACTACTTATAAGTCCATAAATATTTAAATAATTTTACTCATAAATCTGTACATTATCAACCTTTTAATAGTTGTCAATTGAATAAAAAAATTTTTGCTTGGAGTTTGAAATGTTCTCCATGGTCATTCTTAAAACTTTTGACTGGAAAAAAGGTTTTACTCACTTCAATGAATGATTTACAAATATGTACTCTAGTAACATCCACAACATTGAAATCGGTTCAGTTCTACACGTATTATCCCTTAAGTTTATAAAAAACAATACATGATGTTTATATTATATTAAGAATACTTGCCATTAATCTTTCTGTTTTTTTATAAATATTTTGTTTTATTTTATTTTAAAATGTACAAATTTTAAAACATTGGTGGGACAATCCCTTACAATGAAAATGGGTTCACATTACAACGGTTACTGATTAATATGTTTTTATTGTCGGTAAAATTTAAAAAACCAACAGAAAAGAGAGTACATAGGATTTAATAAAGACAAAATTTATGTATAACATATTACAAAATGCATATTATTTATAATAGTATGTGTTTTGTTCGTTTGTGTCTGTATTTTGATGTTGTTATTTTTGTATAATTTCCTATTTCTTGTATGAGTGTGTTGTCTGAAAGTTGGCTTGAGGTGAAGAATCTGAGGGTTTGTTGGTGTGGAATTTTTGTATTGTTGGGATGTCCAGTTCTTTGTGCATTGTGGTGATTTGGGTATATATTGGATTGTTTTTTATGATTTTTAAACATTTGTTTTGGAAGATCTGTATTTTGTTAATGTTAATCTTTCTGTGTGCCAGTTTGAGTCTATATCTATCTATCAGATGACGCTACAACCCTGCGATGGGTCCTGGCCTCCTCTATGAGTCTTCACCATTCGGCTCGGTTTTGGTCTGCTCCCTACCAATTTCGGACTCCAAGGTGATCTCGTGCGTCTTGTACCACTCCATCCATCCGCCGGAGTTTGGGCCGTCCGATTCTTCTTGGACGATAAATTTCCTCTTCGATGACTCTTTTAGGCATTTCATGGTGACTCATCCGTGCTACATGCCCTGTCAGTTTGAGCCTGCCTAAGGGAAAATAAATAGTATTTCACTTGTTCTTGATGTTGCTAATGGTGGATAACTCAAAATATAATTTATGTTTCATAAAAAAAAATAAATTGATAATTGAATCGGAAATCCATGGTTGACGATAATATAATTTATAATACTGACGGTCCTTTAATGATAGGATATTTTTACCAGCAATTGGTGTTTGGATTTGTGGATAATTAATTTCCTGGGATATGCAAAGACTGGAGAATGCAGAAAATATGGATCAACTATACTTTCGATAAACATTGCAGGAAAACACTACTCTCTTAAAAATACATAATAGATCAAATTTAGAAAGGTTAAATCTTGTTAAAATTTTAAAAATCAATAATCAAATAAAAATGTTTAGGTACGACTGTTAAATAACAAATATGATAAAAAATAATAGCAAATAAAAAGGACATTAGCCAGTGATATATTATGATTTTATGGGATCTACGATTAGTTGTTAGGTACAACAAAAATAGTTCATTGTTCTTTCGTGCCTACAATAGCCCCTCGTGTCCGTTGGTTTCACGAAAATTGTAGTAAATTAATCTGAAATTACTATACACTGTTATTGCAGGCAACTCGAAAATTTGGTAAGTTGTGCTAATTGACCTATGCAAGAATAAACTTTTTTCATTGATAAACTTTTTACTTATTAAAAAATAATTAAATATAGATCGTTTTCCGCAATATTTCTGTTGCATATCATGGATTTCTTCAAATTCAAGGAAATAAAAAAAAATTAAATATAGATAGAGAGAGGGAAGGAAAGAAAGAGTGGGAGAGAGAGAATAATAAATGAGATTCACCTTTTTATAAAATGTACAACCAAGATTTTTGACTCACCATAATGTAACATTCACAAAAATATTTATTTTATTTCTAAAAGATCATTTTTCATAGAAATAATCGAGTTCCGATTATGAAAACATTCTTGCTGGAAATGAAAACATTTAAAAGCTTCATTTGGCTTCATCAGGCTTGTTTACATTTTTGTGATAAGAAATTCATATGTTTTTGGATTTTGATATGGAATATTGTGTTCATCTTGAAAAATAAAACAACTGCTTGTTAATTAGATTAACTAAAGAGTCAATTTTTGTTATTATCGGCATCTTTTTATTCAATAACTATTAGTTTTATCAACATTTTTATCATCTCATTAGCAATCACATAGCCAGGAAAGACAAAGTTGTTTTATGTTAAGTAAATTCCTACAAATAAATTGATCCATGGGTTTTAATGAAATGCAACTTATGTTTTCTAGTCCTTATGACAAAAAACATACCAATACTTGGATACGTGGTGCAGCCAGTTGCATATTAGGTGTCTGCTGGAAGTAAACTTGGAATTAAATTTCAGTTTTATCACAGACAGTCATTTCCAATAAATAAAAAGAAATCTATCTCATTGGTCGTTTTACTCGAAATGATATTCTCATAACAAAATGTTCGGCCACCATTGAACATGTACCTGCTTGGATATTAGAGTCTGGAACATTGATATTCACATATGCTATGTATTGCCGGCACCATGAAAGGGATGCGGAGCGGGGAAAATGTGTCATGTCGGGGCACATGAAAGGGAATGTGTTTTGGACAAAGAACAGACCCTTGGTCACCTTATGGTTTTATGGTCCAAGATGGTGGAGAAGGAAGGAGAGGGGGAGAGAAGAAAACTCTTGAAAACGAGGCTGAAGAAGGCATTCTGGAGAGAGACGCAGGGAAGGAAGGTGCCCATGAGACGAAGGCAGAGCAGGAAGGTACTCTGGAGACGAAGGCGGAGCAGGAAGGAGCTACTCTGGAGACGAGGCCGGAGAAGCAAGGAGGACTGGAGAGATCTGGAAGAAGGAGCCGGCGAACAACGTGGACCGAGAAGGTGAGTCCCATGGGTGACAAGAAGAAGACCGACCTGTAACCTAATCTACCCCTGTTCACAGATAAGTTTAATTTACTTCCTTTAAGGCATTTTATGGCAATCCTTTTTATCAATTAAAATCTGAATCATAACCTTGTTGAATTGAATTGAATAAATAAACGATCCTTATTGTAATTCTTTTGGTGCTTACATACCCCAGATACACTATTTATTTATAAATAATATATTGAAGGTTTAATAGATGAGTAAATTGGTAAACACAAGAACAGACCTTTGGAAAGGAACCCAATTAAGATAAAGGCATATAAATAATAATTTGAGTACTCATCCTAAATGAGACTCTGGCATCCCAAATATCAAGATATATATATATATATATATATATATATATATATATATATATTCAAAATAAATTTAAGAGTAGAAACATAGCACATAGAAACCTATATTGTCTGATTTTGTGTTTTCTATGTTTTCATTATTCAATATTGATAGCTGCAAAACATCACTGGTTAGTGATTATCTCATTTTTTTACACCAAGAGGTCTTGGTTGAGATGAATGTGCTAGGATTCTCTTTGCATAGCAATTGAATTTCGTTGGTACTTCTTTTTTTTTCAAAACTGTTGGACTCCCTAGTAATCTAACTTCAATGATATTTTCTACTTCTTCTTCTACCTGGAACAGAAGAGGAAAAAAATATATCAAGCTCACTGCATCTGTAAATGGTATTTATTTATGAGAGAGTTTAAACATATTTGTGCATCTAAGACTTTAGTGTTAGCGTAGAAATCCACTTCCACAAGCTGTTAATCATAACTAGAATATCCGCAGAAAGAAAATAAAAGTCTGTTCGGCGAGAAAGGCAACAAGGCTAAGCTAACTATAAGGACCGTGGTATGGGCCTATTAATCTGGTGGCGCGGCAACCTGCCTAGGGATAGGGCATTACCATCGTACTTACTACACGGCTGTTTTATAGTTCCGCCCCACCTGTAAGCCTCCCCCCCCCTCTCACCCTTGATTCATTATTACTGAGCTTCATTTAAATATCCTCAAGATATAGGTGATTTTAATATGCTCTGTATTTAATATCTCGTAGTTCCTTTTCAGATATCTTTTATAGTTAGTTCAGCCTAAATGCTTGACTTTATGTTCTGTTTATCATCTGCTTATCACGACTACTGTATACAAGTGTATTTTAGTGAGGCAGTATAGTAAGGCACTTAACATGGAGTAATAATTACTAAACCCGTGTTTGATGCTTTTAAAGCAGTGAATGTGGTTGGTCATGAATAATATTTAATTAATTAGATTTCTGTTCATGTTTCATTATATATATATATATATATATTATTTATTTATGGCGAATGGGCCAAGTAGGCTCACGTAAAGTACTCTGATGTTTTTTCCATGCAGTCTTTTTCTCTCCTCCGTCCATTTTGTTCCCAATCTCTTGAGCGCTCACTTCTTCGACATCACTATCCACTTTTCTCTCTTGTTTCCAAACGGTGTTTTTTTAGTAACATCACTTCGTTCTATTTTCGCTTTTTCTAAATCTATTTTTACTTAATTTCGACTTGACTTTTTGTATGCAAGTAACAATATATTGGAAAATCGTGTTTGAAGAAGTTGTCTATGGAGAAATATCCCTAAAATTTTAATTGTCATAATGTCATTATTTTTGTTATGTCTGTTGCCAGGTTTGAAATATTATCTGTGTTTTTTCTTGACAATTCTCTGTACCCTTCTTCAGTTAATTTTGGACCTAAAATATTTTTTATAGTTTTTCGTTCTTCATTTAGTATTTTTTCATGTTACATTTTGTGTGGAGTGTGAGAGTTTCACTTGCACATAGTGCTGCTGGTTTAATAACTGTGTAGTAGTTTTTGATAATAGATTTAGTGGATATGCATTTCTTATTGTACATTTCACATGACACTCATACCATATCCTCTCTTCAATTTCTGTTGTCTAGTGTTCTGTGCAATTTTCTTTCCTTTTCCAGGTTCCAAAATCTCTCCTAGATTTATTTTTCCATATTTTCAGTATAGTTTTTCCAACTTACACCCTCTAAGCCTTATTTCAATTTATCATTATGATTAGCGGATTCGATTCCTTTATATTGCCATATTAATTTTCCCATTCGGCTTTTTGGGCAATATCTCCCACGTTAAATAAATAATAAATTGTGCACCCTTATTCAGTGGACCAAAAGCTGTTTTGGGGTACTTTTCTTTCCGAAAACAATAGACTATGTGCATTTTTGCAAATTCATTATAGAATTTTTAAATGATACTATTTTCAAACAAATTATGGCAGAGGAAACTTTCGCAGAAGAATTTTCGATGTAAACAAAGTTCAGAAAGAATATGGTAAATGACCGAATTGTTTCCATATATTTATACGACTGTTGTGTATTACTTCTGCTTTACTGTTACAAATATTTAAATATGCAAGCAGCACTGTAGAACCAATGCATCCGATTTTACTAAAAAAAATTTAATAAAAATGCCGATGTTCTTCATCATTTTCGTAATCGATATTTTGATATAAAATACTTTTACAGAATTAATTTTGAAAATATTTTAAAATATATTATGCTATTCTTTGGAATTTTAATTGTTTTGTTATAATTTTAATAATTTTTTATTTTTTAGAGTGAATCTTTATAGGGCGAGATGTACATTAAATAATATTAATTTTTTGTTATTCATTAATTAGATACTCATAATTTATTTATCCTTCTTTTGCGTTATATTTGAACTAATTGATTGAACCAATTCTTTTGTAATATATGGCTAGGCCAAAATTAAACATGTGACTAGCAATGTTAGAATGCCTCGTGATGCAGATCGCAATTGTATCGCAAGTTGTATCTTCTCTAGATACGCTATTAATGAATCATGATACTAACTGACAACTTATTATACTACTGATATGAGTTCTAACAAGTGATCAATATTTTATTATTAATTTTATGTACTTTCATCACATTTGCATCTTAAAGAAACTGAGTGATACATTAGTCTTCATTAGAATGCTTCTTTATTTCTTAATTATAGATTATAATCTACCCAACTAATCATATTAAAGCTTAAATAGTAGTAAGTTTAAACAACTGTACATTTAGATCATAAACTGGTAAACAAGAAACAAATTCTTTTCGCCTTCTTTAATTGTTTTCCGTCACTCTTCCAACTAAACTTTCAACATCGGCTCTTCGTTTCCAAGATCCCTCTGTAATTTATAAATTAGGCTCTTATAAAAGATTAGTTATTTTCGCACTGTTTGTTTACTCCTTCCGTTGTAAACTTTTCAAGTTCTACGAACTCTAGTTGGCAGATCACCAGATAGAATTCATTCCAGAAATGTTCCGAACTGAGTTCGTAGGATCGTTTGGGTGACAAATTTCCATTTGACAAGACATGATGCTTTGGTTGTTATTTCAGTTTGATCTCTTTTTCTACATTAAAGGAATAAATGAAATAAACTTGATTTTAGTTATTAATTGGCCTGGTTTTCTTTTTATTTCAGTGTATAATGATAATATAATGATAACAAACTTCCCTTGTAATTTGAGAATAGGTTTTAATACCTGGACATTTTTTTTAATCTAAGCCATTCATCTATGTTAATAAGGTTTAATTTTGCAAACATGCTTCGCTTTAATCTAACCATTTGAACAAAGAAATTTGAAAAATGAGATTTTTCACATTTGTTGTTTGGGGGAGGGTTGATATTCATTAAATCTTGTCTAGAACCATTATTATGGTTTTAGTCTATTTAATACAAAAGGCTATCCTTATTGAAACATTTTTCACAATCCTTGGTTCCCATGTATGTATTTTTTTTAGTTTAAGCTTGTTCGGTGATGAATAACCGTCAAATATGTAGTATACTAACTGTCATGATATATTAATTTTAGAAAAATCTTTTTTTGACGCACTACAGTAGTGTTAAAAAACCCCGTTCTGCAGTTGAAAATACTGAGCTAAAGCAAACCATTCCGTAATATATAATGAACTCAGTACTGGAGTGTTTCCAGTATTATATCACACATACCATAGCTAGAGGAAATCAATGCTAAGTGGCTGACACACGTGCGAAAAAAGGAAAACGACAAAGTCCTTCAAAAATTCCAGCATTAAGTGAACTTCAAAATTATTTTTAAAAAAAGAGAGAGAACATCTTATAAATAAAATAATAGAGATAGAAACTATTAGTATCGAAAACAGCGCAAGGATAATATACAAAGTTATGACCCTTATTAAGGATAATAACAGTATGAGCCCATAACAAAAGATATTGAAGATGAAAACAACAATATGCTGGCTGATCCTGTGGACGTTTTAAGGAAGTTTAAAGATCATTTTTACAATATTTTGTATTCTGTAAATCATAATAAATTTTCTGTTTCTGAGTGTATATGTCTTCACTGTTACCTAAAGAACTGTCTCCTGATAATTGAAATCGTAAAAAACAGAAAAAATGTATAACATTCCTACTCAGCTGATTAAAGTATGCGGGAAAGCTCGAGGGAGTTCGATGGTTCAGATTTTGGTTTAGTAAAATTCGGAACAATGGAAGATTGCCCGAAGAATTGAAAGAACTTATTGTTATTTCGTTACTAAAAAACGGGGCCGAATATATTAAATTATTTATAAAGTGCCAAAATAGAAAATAAAAATAAGAATTAAATAAATAAAACGTACGAATCATGACAAGATATTAACCAATTATACAAAAAAAATATTTTAGTCCATTGACTTGAGTCACTTATGAAAAATATAATGTTTTAATATTAGACAACTACTGATATTTAAAAAAAAAATTTAGTTAGTTTCTTGCCTCATAAAAGAGTGAAAAGACAAGACACTGCTCGACATTGTCACCTACTTCAACATTTACTGGAAAAACGCTCTAAGCTCCCAATTACAAAAGACTAATTTACATGAGAGTTATCAGACCTATTTGAGCATACGGAGTTGAGCTTTGGGGCTCTACTAAACCACCTAATTCATCTCGTATCCAATCCTTACATCCAAAATCCTTCGTAAAATCCCCAATGCTCCTTATTATGTCATAAACAAACTCATTCATCATGATCTTCATATCCCATACGTTGCTGATTTGGCCCAAACTAGATACCTATCCTTCCAAGACAAGCTCCATACACACTTGAATCCGCTAGTCTCTCGACTTGCTTCCCATACTATTCCTGATAACCCTCCGAGGCGTCTGAAAAGAAGATGGCCTCGAGACCATCTACTATGGAACTTTATTGGAGTGCTACCGATGGGTAATTTCTTCACAAGTGTTTTTTTTCATGTCAATTGTTCATATTAGCCAGTTTACTTGTTGTAATAGTTTTACAGTTGTAATTATCAATAAATTAAACTAAAAAAAAAGTTATTTTCTTAGCAATATTATGAATATTTGAAAAATGAAATAATTAAGTAAGAATTGACTAGATAAAGAATATAAGGTGAAAATTTCGAGTAAATACTATTAGACGTTTAAGAATATCCTTGAATAATATTAGTTGACCATGCAATACTCTACAATTGTTCCCTTTGTCTTGTATATTTATCTAAAGGTCCTCCTATTTTTCTGTCTTATCATTCAGATACCTTTTTTGCCTACATGTATTTTTAATATTTACCATGTATTACTTTAATTTGTCTGTATTTTGCATATTTATTCCTGAAGAAGACCTGCAGCGTTGGGAAGCATTGGCGTTCCAATAAACAGTTCTCTCTATTTAAGAGAATATTTTGTCCACCTCCCGTTTTCTTCCTCGTTTAAGAATAATGTTTTTTCAGATACTGTTACAAGTTTATTTGGCACCTTTAATATTAGCTTATCATCCCTGATCTCCCCTCTCTAACTCCTTCCTCCTGAGCTAGTAAAGATAACACATACTGCTCCAGTTCCCCTAAGTGTTTACTAATAACTTTTCCAATACACCACGAAGGCTAGCCCCGCTCAAAGCAAATTGGCAACAAAACAGGACCACAAGGATCCCGTCCAATTTTATCTCCTTTATGACTCACGCCGGCCTAGGAATGTTTAAGTCCGCGTCGGGGCCCATTAAATGGGAAATGTATACTCCAACTCAAGAATTTTCAATGCCTCAACAAAATCTAACGAAACCCCTCTTTAAGTTCTGTAGTTATGGATTCTTTTAATGTTGATTTTTTTTTTTATCTCTGACTGGATATTTGCGTATTTTCTGGATACTTATATATTTTTTAACATAAAATATATACTTTATAAATCGTTTAAAACATGAAGCCATTTATAAATTTTTTTAATGAATATTATTAATTAGTAGCTTTTGCCCGCGGCTTCGCTCGCGTGGAATTTGGTCTGCCACATAAAGTTTCGTGAAAGATCATTTTTAATAAATAATTTAATTATTTTTTTAAAATATAAGTTACTCGTAAATCCAAAATTTCAGATATCTAACTTCAAAACTGACGGATTTTATACAACCTTTGAATCCCTATTACATTAAAGGGGAAACCCTTGGAGTGGAATTATCCAAATTTCTTTCTTAACTATACAAAGAACCTATCTACAAATTTCAAGATGCTAAGTTCCTGATTTGCCTTTAATTATGTACTATAACGTAACCCCCGTGCGCCCCCCCTAAATCCGCGCTTGCTATAGCCTATGTATTATTCTGATGTATAACCTATATTACTGTAAAGTTTCATCCAAATCCGTTCAGTAGTTTTGGCGTTAAAGAGAGACAAACATACAAACTTTCGCATTTATAATATTAGTAGAAGTAGTAGGATATCAAAACAAATAGTTTCACTCATGTTCTTCCTGTTATTTTAACAATTATTTTCATGTGATTTGCCTTTAAATATGTACTATAATGGATTCTTCGCAGTAACTATAAAACTGTCGGGGGGGAGGGGCACGTGCTCCCCCAAGTTTCATCCAATTTCGTTCAGTAGTTTTGGCGTGAAAGAGAGACAAACATACAAACTTTCACATTTATAATATTAGTAAGATATAGTGAATACTTTATTCTCTCTCTCAATGCTTAGGTGTATATATTCACAAAGTTTATTTCAATGACATAAATAAATGTCAAATGTAAGAAATATTTGCCTCCTTAAAACTATTTATAATTAATACTTTAAAAATTCACACTCATGAATGTAGGGCATACTATGATTTTTAATAAGTGCATTAGGCTTTTATTATTTGTTTTCAAGTATCTTTCTTAATATTAGACTCATTTATTAATTTTTTTTTATGTAACAATTCAAGATATAGTGACTCCGACAAACAAAAGTTCAAATAAAAACGCTTGTTGCCATGAACTTAAACGACTGTTAAAAACGAACAAGGATCACCTGATTAAAATATCATCTTTACTTGATAAAAAAATGTAAGGACATAAATGGCAATATTTTGACAAGATTTATCATACCTCATTCCAACAGAAAAACCTCATTTCATAATTTTATTCGTTTCATTTTTAATATTTTCCAAAAATACAAGTTATCGTGAGCTTATGTAGTTAGAGATAATGAGTAACTTTCGCTAATGAATTCATCAAGAAATAAAAGTTTAAATTAATATTTATAAATATAGATGATAGATGTTAGTTAAAATAAGTTATTTCTAGGTGAAGTGTTACCGAAATATACACATTTCCCATAATTACATTCTTTTTTTCATTCTAAAGCTCTTGATAACTTGTATTTTAGGAAAATATTAAAAGGAAAATGAATGAAAAATTCAAAGTTATTGTGACTCAACTCGAAGTGACAACCTGCGGAATAATTAACCTATTGTATGAAAAGCGATTAAGAAACTAAAACATAATTAAATAGCTGATAAAATCAACCTAATAAATATACAGACTTAAAAGAAATTTCTTCAATCTGAGTGGGAGTTGAAAAGGATTTTCTTAAAATCGGTAGACGAAACTTAAAGCATTTTCGATTGTGGGAGAAACGAATTGAAGTTGATAAGAACTACAATAGGAGTACTAAAACAATAAATTTCATTATCTATTTTTTCCAAATTATAAGTTCCAGTTTAAATATAACTGCTCCGAAACCTATCTGCAAACGTCTCTGTGTAATCAACTTTCCATTTTAATTACTATAAATTAAAATATTTTACACAACAATAATTTAAATTGATTATGTCGAGGAATTGAAATATTAGCGAAAAAACAATATTAGATTTACTAGAAGAACTGCACAGCTGTCTTGAATTTCATTTAAGAAAATGAATTTGTGGTGGTAAATTTTAATCCGTACAAGTTTAATGCTCAATACTCATGAGGCAATTATATACTTAAACATTAATATATATTTGTTTTAGGATTATAAATAACTATTAAACCATTATCCTATCAGTATTATTCCATTATTTCAATTATTGAATCTCGATTGTTAATTAAAAACTGGATAATTATATTTTATATAGTGATTTATAATAATGCAATTGGGAAAAACCACAATGCAAAGCCTTATGTTTCAAAAATATACCTACTTACCACTGTGTATCAGAATGTGTTAGAGATATATTTAAAGAGTATGATGTTTACGAGATTAGGCTTGCGAATAAGATTACAAACAAGATGAGTAAATTTTACACTCCATTGAAAGATAAAATACTTACACAGCAACAATCAGATGTAGTGTATGAGATTACCTGTTTGCAATGCCCTAAAATACCAGGTCTGCAAGTTTAAAATGTCGTTTTAATTCCAATAGAATGCGCTCTTAGCCTATTGAAGGATTTGCTTATCTCTAAACGCTATTTTGTTTGTTAGTCATTTGTTTACAAAAGTCAGTTGTTTTTAAGTCGTTTACGTGGACGTATCATACCTTTCTTTGGTGTTAAAAATGTCTAATTTTAAGCCAAATAAAGAGCATTTGCGGCATGTCATGATTTTCTTATTCAATCAAAAGAAAAAGGCATCTGAATGTCATCGAATTTTTGTTGAGACTTATGGCGATCTTGCTCCAACCGTCAAGACATGTGAACGTTGGTTTCAAAGTTTCAAACGTGGTGATTTTGATGTTACTGATAAAAAACGAGAAAATCGACCAACGAAGTTTGAGGACGTCGAATTGCAATCTTTATTAGACGAAGACAATACCCAAACCCAACAAATGATGGCAGAACAGTTGAATGTCACTAGACAAGCCATTTCCGATCGCCTGAGAGCTATGGGAAAAATTCAAAAGGTTGGAAAATGGGTTCCACATGAATTGGACGAACGACAGATGGAAAAACGAAAAATTGTGTGCGAAATGCTGCTTTTACGCCACGAAAGAAAGGGTTTTTTGCATCGAGTTGTAACTGGCGATGAAAAATGGATTTATTTTCAGAATCCCAAACGAATAAAATCATGGGTAACGCCAGGACAACCATCCACATCGAGTGCAAGACCGGATCGTTTTGGGAAGAAGACAATGCTGTGTGTGTGGTGGGATCAGAAGAGAGTAGTCTACTACGAGCTTCTCAAACCCGGCGAAACAGTCAATACCGACCGCTACCGACAACAAATGATCAATTTGAGTCACGCATTGATCGAAAAACGCCCAGAATGGGCTCACAGGCACGCCAAAGTCATTCTTCAGCATGATAACGCTCCTGCACATTCAGCCAGATTGACTAAGGAAACGATTTCTTCGCTTGGTTGGGAACTCCTACCCCACCCGCCGTATTCACCTGACCTGGCGCCTTCTGATTATCAGCTATTCTCATCGATGGGACACTCATTGGCTGAGCAACACTTTAACAATTTGGAGGATGTAAGAAAATGGCTCGATGAATGGATTTCAAATAAAGATGAAGCATTCTTTTGGAATGGTATCCATAAATTGCCCGAGAGATGGACAAAATGTGTAGAAAGCGAGGGCCAGTACTTTGAATAAAATATATTATACTTTTTTTTTTAAATTAAATTATATTTTAAGAAATAAACGACATTTTAAACTTGCAGACCTGGTATACATTGGTGAAACATCACAATTGTTGCACAAAAGAATGTATCAGCATCAATATGATTGTAAAAATATTGGTGGCAAGGAACCTAACACAGCATTGGTCCAACATACCAAAACTTGTAAGCATCAATTTGATTTTGAGAATGCTAAAGTTATTTACAAAGAGAGTGATGGCTCTAGAAGGAAGTTGTTCGAGGCCAAGCAGATTGCACAAAAGATTGATATTTCGGTAAATTATAAAACAGATTGCAGAAATTTGAACCAATATTATTCGGAAACGTTGAATATTTTAAAAGAAAAATTTGGCTAACTTTGCTAATATGTATGTATAAATTTTTATAGGTTAATATTACTTGATATGTTTTGTGGATCAGCTGATTCTATAACCTTCCCAGCTGGTTGCGTAGTACTTTCGTTCAGTTGTATGTTGAACGTCTTGGTGGTGGGGTGCTATCTCATGTTTGGAGCCTGTTTGGGCTGTTCATCGTTGGGATGTATTGCACCTTTTTCTTCGAGATGCGATTCACATAACCCCTTTTTGATTTTGGTGTCTTGATAATGCCTGAATAGGCGAAACGTCGACTGGTAAGTAGGTGTATTTTAAAAATGGTAAGTAGGTGTATTTTTGAAACATAAGGCTTTGCATTGTGGTTTTTCCCAATTGCATTATAATAAATAATAGTGTTTCTTTTTGAGTTTTTGGCTCTATTTTAGTGATTTATATAGTGATGTTACTATTCTAAAACTGTTAATATATTAACATCAGTATTTAAAAAACTCCCAAATGCTAAGACAGGTATCATTCCTTACTCGACTAAAAGTTCAAAAAATCATTAAAAAATAAAAATAAATAATGACTGGGCACCATCTTAAACAACCAATTTTATTTTCACAGTATAGGACTTCACTGAATGTTCAGTGGATCCAGTGAGAAGAATAAGGTTTATGTAAGGGATGCTTGACCGTACATTGGCTAGGGAATGATGCCAGCGCTATGCTGCCCACGTTTTCTCCATTGCTCTTGTAACAGTACGGCCTTATCAAGGTTCGATCCCTTTACCTAAACCCACACCTTTTGGATTCTTTTATCCTTTCCAGTTCATTGAGTCTTGGATATTATCTTAAGGCCTAATAGATACTAACATTATAATATAATTCAGAATAATAAACTAGTCTGTAGT
Organism: Arma custos; assembly: GCA_037127475.1. Lineage (NCBI taxonomy): Eukaryota > Metazoa > Arthropoda > Insecta > Hemiptera > Pentatomidae > Arma > Arma custos. The sequence goes on from CM073764.1 coordinate 12,098,535, forward strand.
AAAACAATTTTTATGATATTTAAAAACTTAGCTTTTGGGTATTAAATAATCATAATAATAATAATTAAGTGAAGTACGCTTTTTGCACAAAATACTTTCAAATAAATTTTAAATATTCCATTGATATCTTAATAAGTTTACGTTAGAGAAGAATTGGTTGACTGTAACTTCTAATATAAGGAAGAAATAGTTGGGGGTGCAGTCAATAAAAACACCTTAATAAGCGTAACTTATTTATTGTGTGCCGACGTTTCGGCCTACAATGTTGGCCATCTTCAGGGCTAAGAGAGAGAAACAAACAGAAAACATATAAGAAACGTTGCAGTAACAAGAATATGGTGACAAGTAATGTAGTAATGTGGTACAAGTAATGTGGAAATTAAAATAGTGACTAGATATGATGAAATAGTGAATAGATATGATGATTAAAGATAACGAATATAAAAGTGGTTACAGAATAAATTAAAATTAAAATAGTGACAGATAATAATCAAAATATAGATGATGAACAGAAATTAAAATAGTGACAGATATAATAATTAAAGAATACGAATATAAAATACAGAAAATAAATGTGCAGAAAGGATAAAATGTAAACATAATATAAAGGAAAAGAAAAATGAGGAGCGGAAAGATACAAAATGAGAAGCTTAAAATATGAAAAAATATATTATATATTATAAATTGTTACTGCAACGTTTCTTATATGTTTTTCTGTTTGTTTCTCTCTCTTAGCCCTGAAGATGGCCTACATTGTAGGCCGAAACGTCGGCACACAATAAATAAGTTACGCTTTTAAGGTGTTTTTATTGACTGCACCCCCAACTATTTCTTCCTTATATTAATAAGTTTACGTTGAGTTTATTAATGTTTTTTGAGTAATAAATATTAAAATTTTAATTTAAGAATATGTTCGAAATTTTGACTCCAGGTCACTATACAAAACCCAAAATTTTCGATTAATATCTAATTTATAAATAATTTATTCAATGAAATTTACAACTGTATTATACCAATACAACAAGTAAATAGAATGAATGGTACATATTAGCATGAATAAAGGCAAATAGAGAAACTACCTCAACTCAAATTAAAAGGTCATGAGACCATCTTCTTTTCAGACGTCTCGGAGGATCATGAAGAATTTAAGAGGTTGCTAAGTTTAAACTAGTGGGTTTGAGTGAGAATAAAGTGTGTAATGGAAAAATTGATATCGGATTCGGGCCAAATCAGCAAAAAATGGGACATTAAGGCCATTATCGATTACGTTGTTCGTAACAAAGTAAGGAGCATTGAGGATTTTAAGGGATTTTGGATTGTAAGGATTGAATACGAGAGGAATTCGATGGTTTAGTGGAGCCTCAAAGCTCTACTCCGTCCAGATGGGTCTAATGAATGTCATTTATATGTATCTTTTGTAATTTATTCAGAGCTTAGAGTGTTTGCCTAGTGAATGTTGAAGTAGCCTGAAACGACGAAATATAGTGTTTACGTTTCAATAAGGCTTTGCCCAACTTTCCAACAGGAAATATTTAATATTGAGCTATAATATTTCGACTTTAATGAGACTGGTCACTGTTAATTTAAATAAATGTTAATTCGGTATGGTCTTTCGGTTTATTATGCCGTAAGATCATTAGGGCCCATTATAATCAGTTTAACCAAATGTTTAACCTCATTATGACCTAGATGACAATAACTATTGGCTGCTCTTTAGGAATTGTGAAACGGTTGTTAAAACTCAATTTCCCTCATTTCTGTTTTCATTAGGGAATATCCATTAATTCCCTTTAAGTTGTTATAATAACATTATCATTTGAATTTTTGCTTCAATCAAATGTTTTAAATGCTTAACCCAAAAAATATATTCAGTATATAGGAGTGACATAGTGATATCGCTCGAGATGGCTGCAACGAATTTTACAAAAAAAAAAAGTTACAAAAATCGGTAACAGAATGTAACGTTCGAACTTAAAATATTTCCATTATTAATAGAGATCCGTAAAATATGCGAGAGGAGAACATCAATGACATCAATTAGAAGATGGAATATGGACATGTCGTAGTCCAGAGCTTTCTCTATGCTGATGACACCTTCCTTTTGGTGAATTCCTGGGAAAAGATACAGCAGTTCTTATAGAATGGAAAAATGAGTTCCAACTTAAGAGAATGACAATGAACATTCTCCAAGCAAACATTGTATCGAGCACATTATGTTCCGACATGACCTTGAAAACGTGTCTTTGGTTTTTATGGGAAGACTCTCGAAACAGTGGGCAACTTTCCTCACCTAGGGAATATTATTAGTAGGTCTGGTAAAATAGATTAAGGAGTTTATAGTAGAATCAGTAAAGCATATTTAATATATTACCAGGTCTACAACACCGAAACATAGGGAAAGAGATGAAGCTCCACAATGCAAAGCAGTCTGCCTCCCTGCACTTACATACGGGAGAAAAAGTTGGCTCATGCTTGACAAGCACATGAGCAGTAAAGCAAGTGCAAAAACGAAGTATCTTGTGATTATGTTCGCAAAAACAAGACTATGTTAGGAATGCGACAGTAATAGAAAAGCAAATCCATAAAGACCCAATCGAAAACACACAATTGAAGTGGAACATGCATGAATCTAGCATCTACGAACAATGACAACCAAGGAAGGTAATGGAAGTCCGCAGACTGGGCAGTCATTGCCTACTGGGCAGAAGGCCTCGAGGTCACTCAATAATCTAATATCAAGATCTTATCCATAGAATGCAAATGAAAAGGATGGACGCAATGGATAGAGGTTCGTCAACGCAGAATGGCATAAAAAAGGAAGGTAGAGGCGGAAAAAAGAGAACTGACATCAGTTTGGAGAAGAGTCAGGCGCAAATAGTTTCACATAATGGGCATAGAGTTGAGAAAAACATCATGAAAAAGTTGCGCTTTACAATTATTTTCTGTAGCATTACTCTTTCTTTAATGAAATGAGAAAACTTGTCAGTCCCAAAGTCACTCAGAATGGCTAGGAAACATTATGAGAGAAAATACTATTTAAGTTAAGTAAAATTTAGAGCTTTCTGTTTGATCAAAAAAAATTTGAAAAGTATATTTAAGTCTTAATGTTACCATGATCGGAAAATCGGGGATGATAGCATTTAAATGGTAGAAAAAAATATATAGATGTTAGTAGCTCTTGTCAAAGGATAATGTCCCTTTATATTGTAGACCGATTCTCTTTTTTTTTCACCATTGCAACGCAATCACATCGCAATACCAAACTTAAGTTAGAGATAGGCCGACTGCTTGCACTCCCACTACGGAAGAACTATCACTCTCTCTAAGTGCTGCCTGCTTCATAGCCTCTCCACTTAACTGACCGGCACTACATCTAGCCGCAATTACGCTTCTGTCCGGCCTCCCGTTTAAAACTTCTAACTTTCTGACTAAATCACCGAGGTACTTAAAGATATCTTTTATTGCGTGGAGATAGAGATAAATAAATTTGTTTTTGAAATGAAATGAGCCTCGTGATATCATACATTTACTCCGCTATAGAAGGAAAAAATCGTATTCTGCGCCGGTCCCTCTATAGAAAATATAATGTTTCACAGGGACACCTACTCAAGTTCGCGTCAAAATAATTAAAAACACAAAACATTGTTTTATACCGGTTGGCGTTTTCATTCTTGAATAATCATCGGAATGTTTTTGTTTTATCACCCACGTTGTCCACTTTAATTAGCCGGTTTTTAATGCTGCCAAATGTATGTAAAGTAAATATCAACTACATTGAAAACCCATCATGATTTTAATTAAGATTACATGGAATAGTATTTTATGATTGATTTTCAGATTCTCGCAACCAGTTTTAAATTAAATATTTACACAACGAGTTCCCCATTAGTCACTAAGTCAGTAAAGATTTTGAATCGTAAGGGTTAGGAATTCGAGAAGAATTCAATGGCTTGGTTGAGCCACAAGCTCTACTTCGTAAGTTCAAATAGGTCATCTAATAGTCATGTATATGAGACATTTGAAATTACTTGGGAGCTTATAGCGTTTGTCTAAGTGTTGAAGAAGCCTGAAACGGGCTATTAATTATAATTCGATAAGCGATAATTAACAGATCGATGTATGTACTACAATTAAAACTAAAAATTATTGAAACATGCAGAAATAGTAAAAATAGAACTATTACAGACAACCTGAATAGCTTATTTCGGAATATTAAAAAAAAAAAAACCAATAGCGAATTATATCTGTGAAGGAATCCTTAAGCTTGTTTGTTACCTGAAAATTCGTTTCTTATAGTAAACCCGTTACAAGAATACTAAATGTATTCATCAATAAAGAATGCTACGTTGGTTGTTGTTCAAAAGATCGCTGTCTCTAGGAAGGCGAGTTCTTTTGATATTTATAGTGTCATCTGGTCTATTTTGGAGCACGATCTATTTCAGAAGGTTCAGGTTGTTCTTAATATACTTTGTAGGTCTTATCGTTAAGCACCTTTTTTGGTACAGGCCTTATAACCACTTCCTAGTAGAGAGTATTGTAAATATTTCAGCTTATAAAGTGATCCAAGGAAACTGTAAGGTAGAAGAAATATAAGTGAAAATACGATCGGAGGAGCAGTAAATACTGGGCAGATGCATTACTTCACCGATAAATCACTCTGGCCAAAATCGTCACGAGTTCTTTTTTGTTTTGGAATGCCATAAATTATCGACTTGTCGATGTCTAGCGACTGTTAGCCCAATTGGAATTCGGATGATGGATGTCCTGTATCTCTGGTCTTGATCTTCTTCTTCTTTTTTTTTTTTGGATGTGTTTTCAGTTAAGGAGACAGTGGACGGACTCCTTTTATTTGGATCGAGGAATGCTAATCGGATAGCTTCTGGTTTTACAAAATAATTGGAAGGTAGTTCAAAAATGGAAACTGGGGAAGGTAGAAATATTTTGCCAGGCCATTTCATTACTACGTTAGTATATTTTAACAATATAATCACGACTAGAGTAATGAAGGTGATTTAGGTAAAATAATTGTCATTTTCTTAATCCACGCCTAGTGACTGCATAAAATACGCTTTCAAATTATCGAAATTATCAAATATTGTTTGCGATATGTTTTTTAATGTTTGTTACCATATCAGAAAAGGATTAAAATAGAAAAAAACGTATCGACTATAATCGATCGGTTTTTTAACTCGGTTAGTTTAATATGGCAAGTTATTATGTTAGTAAAAAATCGTAAAAATTTTTTTTTTAAATTATTTTATTGAGTTGTACAACTGTAATATATACATCTAGTACAATTGCTATAAGAGTAAATAATACATGATAGGACATGTAGAGACACTACCCAATGGCGGCACTCTAATAAAATTTCTATAATGGAAGGTCTCGAGGCCATCTTCTCTTCAGACGCCTAGGAGGATTGTCCGGGATGGAATGGGATGCAAGGATGGAAACTAGTGGGTTTGGATAGGTTTGAAGTTTATTATGGAATGATAGGTATCTGGAATGGGCTAAATCGGTAACATATGGAACGTTAAGGTCATTATGGATGGTTTTATTTGTGACAAAATAAGGAGCGTTTAGGATTTTGCGAAGGATTTTGGATTGCAAGGATTGGATACGAGAGGAATTCGATGGTTTGGTGGAGCCCCGTAGTTCAATTCCATAAGTCCATATAGGTCTTTGATTAAGTCTTTTGTAATTGATCTGAAGCTTTGAGCGTTTGTCTAGTTAAATCGTAAATATAAATTTATGATCCTCATCTTGATTGTATTGTCTTGACTGAAGAAATCCCAAGGTTTTAACAACTAAATATTTTTTTATTTATACTTTATTTGTTTGTGTTAGAATCTTCATATCTTAAAAAAATCAAAGATAAAAATATTGTTACGGGCTACTGGGTTTGAAACTGAATTAAACTACTCCTAAATTCAAGATACTAATATTTATTAACAAAGTGACAAAAAGAATACAATGAAGTTACAAACATTTAAATTATTAAACTAATATAAATTTACAATAACAATATTCTTACTATTTAACATAACCTAGGCCTATTTAATTTCTAAAATAATGTAAGATATTACTGCTAGGAAATAGCTTACCTATTTACAGAAATTGGTACAAATACAATAAAATTACGCTAGAGCTTATAACTACAAATTAACACTAACTAAAGTCACTAACCATTCACTAATTCACAAATTAAATCCACTAATTAATTAAATATTAAATCCAATACGACTTCACTAATTAAAGTCCACCGACCTTAAGAATCTCCAAGTATAACAAACTGACACACAGTAACAAACAGAAACAGCTTATTACACTCACAAACTGTCATAGTTCGCTGATACATTTATTACTAGTTTATCACATAGCCTGGTTTACTCTATGACTGACTAACTCCTGGCGAGGGAGGTGCTATTTATATCAAGGTAGAATGTTCTAGACGGACGGAATTGTGGGAAACCGTTCTAGCATCTTCGAGATGGTTCTAATCCAATCTTAACCTCTCTCGCCGACGGGCTTAAGACGTTAATCCCTTCCTTCCGTCCTTCTCTCTGTGACCGTAACAATATGTTCCTTAGTGTTAATATTTTTTAAGTTGTGAAATAATCGTTAGTATTCAAATCTAATAAAACTATGGAACAATGGATCCTGGAGTATAATCATAATTGCTTCCTTCGTTTAGGTTCAATTTACCGCTCCTTGGCAGACATTTATTTAATCTTTTTGCGGCCGAAGATGTATTCTGTGAGATCCAGGACCCTCATCGGGCTCAGCTAGTCTCTATAAAATTGGGTAGGTACCCAAAATAAGAAAAAAATCTAGCGGTTGAGCATGATCTAGGACAAGTCACCTCCCTGCTCAACATAATTCAAGAAAAAATAAAATCTATACTACCTACTGAACCCACGACCCTCCAGGGGTTTTAGTGGTAAAGTGTTTTTTTCAGTTAGGTTAGCGAAATGAAATTTTCTTTGAAAACTTTTTAGTAGAATCGAATACTTCTGAAACATGAAGGACAAATATCTTGAAAAAATCTGCCGTTTTAAGAAAACAGTCACGTTTTCGAGGACATCCTATTAGCGAGGGTATTCTATTTTTAAAACCTCTCATTATGTTGTTATAGCAACAAATTAAGTCTTCCGATTTCAATTTCCAGTAGATAATGGAAGGTAACAATCGACGAAGGCTCTACAAAGTGGTACGAACATATAATTAATGTTCGAAGGCCCTGGCTTAAGTACGGGCTCTTCTGAGAACACCTTGTGCGACCATATTCAACCCGCTTCAGCCACAGTTAGCAACAGTTAAACTACATTCCTCCAGCTCGCCCGACCACTAGCGTACCTCCATTTTTTCCAGGAAGGACGCTGGAACGGCGGAAGTACAATGACTATTTCGAATTGCAAGGGCTATCCTCTTACAGGAAGCTGCGAAGATCACTATTATTATCTCGAAAAAATTCAATTTATACCGTCATTATATCTTTAAATTTTATTATAACGAGGCATGAAAGAGCAGCGTGCGGCACTATTTATATTCAGATTCTCCTCATTTGAATATATTTTTTCTCATTTTTTAACCTTCTACTAAACCAAATTTTAAACACCTTTTTTTCTTAAGGCTACTAAAAAAAAATACGCCAATCTTTTGGATATCATTCTTATTTTGTGAGTACAACACAATATTTAGTGTCATGTTTCACGGAATGTTTTAGTTTTCAGATTTAAAACGAAACATTTATTTTTACTTCTACCTAAATCCGCTTTACTATTTTCATCGTGATCTTTAAGTAAAGCACATTTTTATAATGTATGTATATATACATATGTACATATATATATACATTGAATTCTTTCTTTCTTTTCTCGCCCGTTCCACCACACTTTGGTATTCAATCCCAACTGATATCCGTCATGCTTCTTCCTTATCCACATTAAAATCCAAGCTACTCCTAAATTCCCCAAAAGATGCACTCTAATCTTTTATAATTAATAGCTCATATCCATCATAAGAAGATGAATAACTGTAAATATTCTTCACTTAAAACGATATTATTTTTTATATTGTTATGTGCTTTTATTTTATTTTACTCATAGCTTTGAACTTGTTATTTTAGATTTTTATTATATTTTGTTTTCATTACAGATCATACCTTTTAGTTTATATTTATTCACGTACTTATGTAAGCATAGTTTAATTCTTATAATGTAGCCCTTTGGCCAGATATTTTTCATTAAAATTTATACACATCTGTTATTCTTAAGGGACCTGGTCCTATAATAAAATTATTTTCCTATTCTATTATATTTTATTCTATATATTGGAAGTACGTTTTAGCTTTATATGCCTCAATATGCCTTTTTCTAAATTTAGTACTGAAGATATTCGAAAACAAAATTTAGCTTAAGTATACACATTGTACCTCTCGCCAATGTTGTATTGTAATATATCTTTGTTAGGTCAGTTTTTCTTGAACTGATACAATGAGAAGTGTGTCCTTACTAACCTTAATGTGTCCAAATCAGCTAAATTCGATCTGCTATTTTAGAGGACCAATTAAAAAACAGAGCATTCCAGCGAAAACGTTTATTCGAAAAGCGAAAATTCCGTTTATGCCTAATTTTTGGAGTACAGCTAAAAATTATTCTTCTCGACCTGAGACTTTTATATTAGATGCATGGCGCCTTACTGAACTACCCCGCTCCCTTATTGGCTTATAATCTGTAGAAAACAATAATTATGTAATTAAAAAAATAATGAGGTAAATAATTTCTGAAAATAAATTCATTCTCACATATGTTATCAACTAATTATGTACGAGAATATGATCATGGAACGTCGTGTGCATCATTAAATTGATCATCTTTTTTTTTGCTAATTTATATGAATTATGCATAATGATTCTTTAATTTTAACTACTTGCTTAATGGGATCAGAATTTAGTATAGGCATCAGACATATAGGATTTTGTTTTCAAAATGTTTTAAGATCATTTTGCATTCCCTAATTAGTTAATAAAGAAGATAAATTAGTACTGATAACTAACTACTTGGACCTCTGAATACTTAATTTATTCTCCTGTTAATAGAGGATCGATAAACATGATTAGCCTTGCCTTAGGAGGAACTATCATCAGATTCCTAAATTAAGTAAGGCCCAGCCAGGAGATAATACGTAAGGTGAGATTAATGTTAATTATGTCGGCCGACTATACGATTTAATAGCAGCAGATGTGCTTAAATCTGGCTAGGAAAAAAGAAATCAACTTAATATATTTCAATTCAGAATACTGGATTAAAAAAAAATATGAATTTAATTTATTTAATGGCTTCCATCCAATATCTTTCGTTTAAGTACGCCATGTAGAAAATAATTTGTAGATTTTACTTGTTTAAACATTATCCTGAAATTTACAAATATTTCATTTTCATCACTCCTCAAGAATTTCACCAACCTCCTGTTCCTATTGTTCTTCAGTACCCTGGTTTAACTGTAATAATTTTTTTTCTTACATCTCTTCAATTGACTTAATTTTAGTTATAATACAACCATGTGTCAATTATAATGGGTTTGATTAAACGAAATATATTTTTTGTCTCCAAAGCTCTGTAATTCTTATCTCATGGAAAACACTCACTCAGCACTACACATATGACACAAACGATCTCTTGTCTAATCAATCCAAACCCACAGAATAAATCGCACCATAACAAATACCTTATTTATTTGTATACTCTAAGCGACTTAATGCTCTCCAATCCGCTTTCTGTTCTGGATTTTTTACTGCAACCATTCTATTCAAAATCACCATTTAAATCCTTAAGCAACGGACCAAAAAAAAAAAATATTCCTAGACTTGTTTAAAGCTTTTGACTCCCTTAACTATTATATTTTTTTAATGAATTAAATTCCTTATCCTTCTTCAACAACTCAGCCCGATGGTTCCAATCTTTTCTTTTCGAACCTACTCAAGCTTTGAAGCAATCACCTCTTACTTTTTTCCCCTTGTAATTCCCTTATTAATTATTTTCCCAATTCAATTCTTTTCTATTTTCACCACTAAGCTTAGCATATGTACCACTTATCGTTCCTTCAAAAGAACTATGTTATAACACAAAAACCTAACCGCCGTTTCAGGCTAGTACATTTACTAGACAAACACTGTAAGCTCCCAATTAATTACAAAAGACTCATATACATGACAATAACTAGACCCATCTGGACTTACAGAGTAGAGCTTTGGGACTCCTCTTTCCTCTTTTCAATTCCTCTCGTATTCAATCATTACAATCCAAAATTTCCTCAATCCTCCTTACTTTGTTACCAAAAAAGTATTTGATAATGACCGTATTGTCCCAGTAGTTACTGCTTTGGCCCGAATCCAATATCAATCTATTCATGTCAAACTTCATTCCCATTCAAACCTACTAGTTTCAAACCTAGCAACCTCTTCAATTCCTGATAATCCTCCGAGGCGTCTGAAAAGAAGATGGCTTCGTGTCCGACTTGTCTTTCTTGCTAATATTTACCAATCATAACTATTTACTTGTTGTATTAGTATAATACAGTTGTAAATTTCATTAAATAAATTATTTTAAAAAACCTAACTTTTCCATGGAGGTATTCGAAAGTTCCATGTGAGTTAAAACAAAATTTGGGTATTGGCAAAGCAAAGTTTACTATTCTAATGGTGGTATTGAAATCCTTTCTTTAACTATAAAATTAGAAACAAATTGAAAAACTTGAAACTTTTTTGATTTTAACTTTTGATTTCCACAAAGCTTTAAGTTCAAACACAATGTGACTTTACTATTAAATATATGTCGGAAATGGATATCAGATGTATCGTTCGTAGATTAAAAAGCTTCAATCGTAACAATTGCTGCTGAAGGCTTACATCAAAAATACCATTTTTTGAGTTATGTAGTTGTTCATTTGGAGGAGCGATATATCCATATTTACTTTGCTTTAGGTTTGATTAGAAATAAATAATTAAGATTAAAAGCGATGAGCTGAAGAAATTGTTTTAGGTTCCACTTCCCTCCTTTGATCCAACATTACCATCCTTGCAAATTGTTTTAGGTTCCACTTCCCTCCTTTGATCCAACATTACCATCCTTGCAAATTGTTTTAGGTTCCATTTCCCTCCTTTGATCCAACATTACCATCTTTGCAAATTGTTTTAGGTTCCACTTCCCTCCTTTGATCCAACATTACCATCCTTGCAAATTGTTTTAGGTTCCATTTCCCTCCTTTGATCCAACATTACCATCTTTGCAAATTGTTATAGGTTCCACTTCCCTCCTTTGATCCCACATTACCATCCTTGCATTAAACTTTCATTCGATCGATTACATACTTTCAGCTCCTTTTTTATAAACCTACTTATCAACGAAATTCTATCTCAGAAACTCCATAGGGATTAGAAAAAGGTAGGCAGCCTAACTGGTATATATAGTGTTTGTTGTATCCGGTTGTGTTCAGTGAATTTAGTTCGTTTAAATTAATTATAGCCTTGGACATATTTTATACAGATACCCTGTTGACATATCCTTAGGAAAATATTCAATTTGGCAAAAATAAAATTTTCAACCGGTAAACAGTCGGGTGAACGTCAATCTTCTCCGGATCCGCTGCTATAGAGAAGAGGCCGTGAAGGAGTGTAAGACCAAGGGACTTGAAGAGAACCTTTCTGAAGTGGAGTCGAAGGGAGATGACTACATTCAATTATAATCTACAAGCTCTGGACTAGAATAAACTTTCGTACATAAAAAAAACATATTATTTTTATTTTATAGTATAATTTGATTTTGATTGCAGAAATTAATTCTAGAATCATCATTTCAACTCAATCAGTTAGTCATATGCATACATCGGGATTCGTTCAATTATTGTATTTGTCGCCAATATATTAATTTATTTACTATCATTATTAACTGTAATAAGAAAAATATATATAAAATTCGTCGTTTTTATGATATTTTTGTATATTAAAATAAATATTAACTTAAATACCTCCCAAAAGCTATCGTAAACTTCACTTAATCAGGCAGTATAGTTTTTGTAATAATATCATATATATATATATATATATATATATATATATATATATATAATATACTTCAATCACTAAGAGAAGTTTCAGTGTATCTCAAGTTCTAGTTGAAAAGATCAATAAATCGCTGTTGTCTTAAAGAACCACGTGATCAATACTTACACAATCTATAAGACATAGAGTCAAATTGTACTTTTAGTTTCAATCTTAAGTGGACTTAGAAATTGCTAATTATATTAAAATAAAAAAATATTTTTATCTGTTTTTGAACTGCGAAATCTCTTTTGGACGACTGAATAAAAAACCAAAACTTTATCGGTAACTGTATTTATGTCGTTATAAGAATCTAGAAGATATTGAAAATCATCTTTTAATTAATAGTATAGTAAAAATCTATATTACATCTTTTAGGAGACCAAATTAAAAAGGAACCGTAAGATAGTTCCTTGATTAAGAAATTGACTTTTTTCGTAAACAGAAACATACTCGTGGTACCTAGTCATAATGGCCTTTGTATGGGATTTATAGAGCAGAATCAACTGAATATTATTTAGTTTATTTAATAGGTATATTTTAAAGGATAGCACAGTATTAATTTACCTTAATAACTGCGTTAATTACTTCTTTGTAAACAACTTAAAATCATGGAACAGACCTATAAAGTACGATCTAGAGGTCGAACCATTTGTGCTGTACCAAATAGTATGCTCGCATGTATTTTCTAAAATTATGTTTATTTAATTGGAAACACAAATTGATCTGTCTCGAAAAAAGACTGCTAATTGATTACGATTATAATAATATAGGCACAACTGGACTACTCGGAGGTAAAGCATTGCCCTAGCAGACAGATCCTGCGAACCTACGTGACTGCACATAACTTAGCCTCAGGACAATAATCTATATCTCCTCTGAGGGAGTACAAACACGCACTGTGTACTCTCGACTTCTGATCTGTCACGAAGTTAATTTGCATTTCACCTTCCTCTTACCCAATCGTTCTCTCCCCCCCCTCTCCCTCTCTCTCTCTCTCTCTCTCTCTCTCTCTCTCTCTCTCTCTGCTATCTTCCACCGTGGGTATCCTCCAGAAATAAATGCATATTATGCTTCGAAGCGAACCTGAAAGTGTAAACATCATAAACCTTTCAACCTTAGAATTTTTAAAAATAAGTTCTTCAATTATAGATATTCGGTATATTGCTAGTTTAACTAAATTAAATGAAAATGACCAAAACGATAGTAACTTTTTCAAGCCTGTTAGAACTATTAATCAAGTCATTGTTAACATTAACAACGAGCATAATGATAATATTTGGTCATTTTATATTGAATGTCTGCTTTCAATTGGGTCATTTTATATGGAATGTCTGCTTTCAAGGAAAGGATCGATGAGTAATACAACTTAATGAAATCAGAATATTTGTACTCTAAATGTATACCGTTATTATCTATACATTTTTCTCAACGAGTTATCAAATGTTCTCTCCCAAAACCGAAAAATGCAGGGTTTTGTCATTATAATGTTGAAAATGCGTATTGACTTGAATATGGTTATCAAAAATTTTACTCTTAAGTAGGTTGTAATTTCTGAAGAGGTAGAAATATAAATACTCCTTCAAGTTTCCACGGCCACTATTTATACACAAAACTTTAGTGATTTCTGGTTTAGACCGTGTTGTAAAATTTTTCATTGCCAACGTTTCGACAGACATTCTACTAGCATCTTCAAGGCTGGATCGAGAATGAAGATGCTCCAGTGACTCGTGGCTTTATATAGCCGTCGTTCAGGTCCGCTCGGGTCCACTCGGGCCCACTCGTAACTCGTCGGGTCCTTGCGCTAATCACTCGGGTTTTTTCGTGCCCGCGGTCGGAGTCTGCTTTTCCATGACTGTAATATTCTATATTCAACAGATAGAAATATGTTGAAGATAAGCCTAGCGAATAAGGTGGGTGTGGGCGGACTTCGTAACCCTGCTCGTTTAATTTGTGCATTGTCCCCCGTGAAAGATTATACCTGACGTGGTAGTGTAAGAGTAAAAGTTTTTGTTGCATTATGCCATTTTCCCTGCTCTACGATGGGGATGTGATGGTTTCACCTCTATGTAGAAAGATGAATTATTCCTACAAATCAAGACAACATAGAAACCAATAATTGTTTTCGATGCAAATATGATTTTTTAATGAGTCCCTCGTAATGATAGAATGTATGATAAAAAACAGAGGATGATTAGTAGCACATTACAAAACTGATATCCACTAATTTCACTTTAAATATTAGAAATAATAAAAACATTTCATATGAAAGGACAGATACTACAGAAAATATAGAGTCAATTCTGTGAAGCCAATAACACCTTTGAGGTCCTCGGCTCTGAAAATTTAAAAAATGTATCCGCCATTACTTCTATAAAATCTAAAGCGACCATGGACAATTCTTCAGTGATAACATTGATTTGATTGATAACGCTAGAGAGTTAATTCTCGTTTGAATTTAAGGTTTATTATATATATTTTTATATTAATATATTTATTATTACGTATGCATGTATGTATATACTTATTAGCTCATTGGCGATTATCTAATTTTATATACAGGTCAAATGCATTGTATATTGTAGTCATTTATTGGTAAAGTCATAGAAAATAAGCAAACTTATTTTTTTCATTAGTGATATATTTTTTTCATCTATGAGGCCAATAGTAACCACCAGAAATTTATGTTAAAAATTTTCAACAGGAACAATCATTATATGATTTCTAAAATTGTATGTAATCAATAGGTAAGCTAATGATTCATTCCAATTTTGATATTTTTTCTCATTTATGTTCTTCTGTAATATACTAAACAGTTTGCTGGCCATTTTGTCTAAATCCGAATCCTAAATTTTTAGTATTCGTGACCTTTTGAAAAATGAGAAGGAATGCGAAACGGAATGAGAAAGAAATTTTAGTGTCCAATTTCATCTGGTGTTGATTTGTTTAGGAGAGATAAATTAAAATTGACGGCACCTATTGATCAGTGATTGTAAAATGGTGTTCCTTCGAATTTGTTAAAATTCCTTCTATTTTTTAGTTGTTTTGGCGAAAAGGGCAAACAATCGATTATAAAATGAAGATTGAAACCAAATTCCTCCAACATATATTTTTTTTAATGAATATGGAGATTCATTATATATATTATAGCCTGGTATTATTAATCCAGTAAATTTTGTTAAATGAGTTTAATGTGAAATATTCAAAAACAAAAAAAAAATGGCCTAGTTTATTCAATTAACATAACGATAAATATTTAAGAATATAAGTTCTTAAATATGATATAAACAATTCGCAAAATTTAATTTTCAAATATATAATGTACTGGAACTTCAGAATGTTGCTATAATAACCCAAACTTACTGTTTTATTTAATATTTGGGGTATGTATTATCAGTTTAAGATCCGTGGATTGTAATAACTGATATTGATATTAAGATTGAAATGTGATTAGTATATACATTTACATACACTATATAATTAAAATTACATACTATATGAAAAGTTTAGATTTAATAGGTCTTTCTTAAAGTTCATAAGATATGTAAAAAAACATTGGAATGGTGTAAAAGTTGAAATTAATTGTAGGTATCATATTTTAATCACATTGTATCAGATTCATTGGTTTAAAAACAAATAATAAAATATTCGAGAAGAATTGGTCGACTGTAACTTCTAATATAAGGAAGAAATAGTTGGGGGATGCAGTCAATAAAAACACCTTAATAAGTGTAACTTATTTATTGTGTGCCGACGTTTCGGCCAACAATGTAGGCCATATTCAGGGCGAATATACCACGGGAGTTGGGCCGTTGATCGCCTCGCCGCCGCGTGGTATTATCGCCCTGAAGATGGCCTACATTGTAGGCCGAAACGTCGGCACACAATAAATAAGTTACACTTATTAAGGTATTTTTATTGACTTCACCCCCAACTATTTCTTCCTTATAAATAATAAAATACATTTATTAATTTACATTTTTTCTGTATGCTTATCCTATATGCTAAACATAAGCTTTCATCAATGCTCTTAATTTTTTAATAATTTAAACTGGCATAATTTTATGAATAATGGGTTACTATAAGACAGCCGATTTCAGGATTTTTACTCCTAAAACGGCCTCATTGTAACTTTTGATACAGGCCAACATAAATCTGAACCTAAAGAAAATGAAGTAGCAATGAGCCCGCTTAAAAAGTTCAAATGTGGAATAACGGCTGGATGAGGGCTACCACATTTCACGACGTATAACTTTTTATTAGGAAAGCTCAACAAATAACCACATTCTGGGCTACATATTAAATCATACGAAGTTAGATTATTAGTCATATATTAAAGGAATAAATTCGTAATTTTACTTTTGTTTGTTTCACCAACTTTGATTCCCACCTATCATATTGGATCCTTAATAACTGAGTTAGCCTGGATAACGAGGACTAACCCCTATATTAATCTGGAAACCCAGCATTTTATTTTATCCATGAAAACTAGTTAACAGGAGATTTATTTATTTTAAAAAAAATATATAACCCTCTCGGTTGGTTCCTGTGATCCTTGAGGTATTTAGTATCAAAAGGGGCCAGCTCCGAAATTTCAAAAAATGTGTTTTTCACACTTTTCGTTAGTTTAATCAAGATATTTTATGTTCCCGAATCAAGATATTTTAGTTTTTTTTTTATAATTATTGGTCATTTTTTACGAGTTATAAATATTTTTATTTTTTAAAGAGAAAAGATAGGCCCTCGACCGGGATTTGAACCCGGAACCTTTGTCTCACCGTGACATCGCTCTGCCAATTGAGCTATCCAAGGCCCATACCAATCGAGGACAAACCTTTTCTCTCATAGATCCTAAAGCCCCAGTGCTCCCGCCATTTTTGTGATGAATACACTAGAACGAAGTTCTTTGAACATTAATTTTAATTTAGGATCTTATTGGCTTACGTCATATTATTATTTATAATTTTTTTATAATTATTGGTCATTTTTTATGAGTTATAAATATTTTTTTTTTTTAATAAATTAAAATTAATGTTCAAAGAACTTCGTTCTAGTGTATTCATCGCAAAAATGGCGGGAGCACTGGGGCTTTAGGATTTATGAGAGAAAAGGTTTGTCCTCGATCGGCATGGGCCTTGGATAGCTCAATTGGCAGAGCGTTGTCACGGTGAGACAAAGGTTCCAGGTTCAAATCCCGGTCGAGGGCCTATCTTTTCTCTTTAAAAAATAAAAAATAAAAATATTTACAAGATATTTTAGGTTCAGAACTGCAGTAAAACCTTGAGAAATGAGGTGGTTACATGTCGTTTGAGACGAAATTGCTTGACTAACCTAGTGTCTTATTCATATTTACTGTACATCTGATTCATATTAAAAGAAGCCTAAGTAACTGTGGATATTTTTTATTGGATTTAATATGAGGTTCTCGACTATTTTCTTTTTTTTTGAATTATTTTATTGAATATATAAATCTGGTACAAGGGCTGTATAAATAAATACATACATGACAGGACATGTAGAGGCACTACCCACTGGCAGCGCTCTAATAACATTTTATTCCGGGATGGAATTGGATGCAAGGATGGAAACTAGTGGGTTTGGATGGACCTGGAGTTTATTATGGAATGATAGGTATCTAGTATGGTCTAAATCGGTAACATATGGAACATTAAGGTCATTATGGATGGTTTTATTTGTGACAAAATAAGGAGCGTTTAGGATTTTGCGAAGGAATTTGGACTGCAAGGATTGAATATGAGATGAATTCGATGGTTTGGTGGAGCCCACTATTTCCTTAGGCCTGGAAACGATAATGTATGATTTACAAACCTAATTGATTCCTTGTAATTCGCATCTTAATTTCATTAATCGTCATATTATAACTATAAAATTTTTTCTCTATTACTCTCATCAACATTTCTGAAGGAATTTTCAGCGTAACTTTTAAAATCAATTAAAGCTAAATATTAGTATGCGTTTAGAAAAGAGCTAATAACAAAAGGAATCCAATCGATGGCAATCACCTTGGGAAAAATCTGTTAATAAGGCGGAGTCGCAGTTAAAGATTATCTCGCCACAATCTGTGGATCGCTTGGCCAATATAGTTTCTCCTCGAATTCCTCCCGGCTAACAATTTTATCTTGTATCTTTTCCATTCCAGTGTACCTTCATGAGGTTATGGAAGATTTCAAAACGGCATGGTATCCCTCTATTTGTTCGAGCTGAAATGAAAAAAAAAAAAAAAAATATATATATATATATATATATATATATATATATATATATATATATATATATATATATAAAAGCATTGCAATGTATTACACAATAGCATCCACTTATTACATTGCAATCCACTTATGAATCATCTGGTACGTTCATTCGCATGCCTTCCCCTATATCTCTGATTTCAAGTACGGATCTTAACAAACGTTTGAATCCTCGTACTAGACTTAAACGACAAGAAACAACTCGCCGTTTCAAGCTACTTCAGCATTTACTAGAAAAAAAACTCTAAGCTCCCAATCAAGTATAAAAGGCTCTTATACATGACAATTATAAGACCCATTTGGATATACGGAGTAGAGCTCTGAGGTCTAAGCCATCGAATTCTTCTCGTATCCAATCCTTACAATCCAAAATCCTTCGTAAAATCCTCATTACTCCATACGTTGTTATGAATAAAGTCATCCATAATGACCTTAATGCCCCATTTGTTGTTACCGAGAAGTCTGCAAAGAAGAACACCTCGTGGCCTGCAAAGTTAAATTTGCTATTCGAGTACTATACCATGGGAGTAGTTTCTCTAATAGCCTTAATCTCATGCCATTATATATCTTTCATACTATTTACCTGATGTATTATTATAATACAGTTTTGAATTTCAATATTCAATATTCAGATATTTCTTTTATTCGTAATATATTTTCCTCTTACCTTGAAAGGTGGAAATCCGAATTTGAAGGGGGTTGGATTTTGTCTTCATGTATGATTACAAAATTACAATGGTAAACTGATCCTAAAATATTTTAGGTTTTTTCTCTATCTTTATGGATGTCAAAAATACAGGCTGATTGTAATGACGAGTTCTGAAGACCGTACGGGTGAACTCTGGCTGAAGAGAATACATTTAAAAATACATTCTAAATTTTTTATATCTATGAATACGTTGGGATAATAAAAAATATAACTATTTAAAAAATAATATTGATGAAAAGAAAACACCTGAAAGGTATTTGGACTTGAGTATTTTCGCCAAATGTCAAAATATTTGCCAATTTACAGGTATCTGAAGAATCCGCAACTTTCCTTCGATTGAGATGTTTCGTTTATGGCTTTCGGCTATTTTGTGTTAAAAGGTTCTTCGCAGAACTTGGATTCAAAGAATTCTTCAAATGATTAGATATTGATCAGTATTTCATTATTTAATTACGATATATCTGTTTGAGAAAGTTAGTATTTTTGTTGATTTTTGGTAACTTGTTGAGCATCATAACTTTTTTCCCTCCATCTTTATATATTATTGACATGTACAATATATACAATCCAATAATAAGTATATATAAACACCCCTATCAACTTATGAAGGAATATAAACATGCTAGATGTAGAACCTTCAGAACTGATATAACGGAAGAATATCAGTTTTTCTTTTAAAGACTAAATAAGAACTAGGAAGAATAATGAACAAATAATTACTATAATTTATATGCAATTTTTCTTTACTTTTCCACCTTGAAGGCACTGCGTTTAGATGCAATTTATATTTAAAAATTTAATTTAATTTAATCAAAGTCATTTTAGTTCTTTGTAAAATTATAAAACGAATTTCATATTGAATCTGGTTTCCTTCCAGAGCTAAAATCAGTAATATTTAGCAATATCTTTTCGAACTAACGGGTCTTGCTTCAGGAATTTTCAGATTTTTATTCCAAAAGGAGGCAAAAGATTTTTATTGGCTGATGATTGCTGTTCACAACGTTTTTGAAAGAATTTTAAACGTTGAACTTTATCGGGTCACGTACTCGTTAAATCGTTCCCTTAATTGTTCTGAATTTGGTAAATTTTATAACCTCTATTTCGGGTGATAAAAACTACATTTAGGTCAAAGTTAAGTGTCCTGAAATAAAGAGGATAAAAGGTCATGGCGCTTTCCGAGCCATATCCTGCAATTTTGAATCAATTTATTTTAAATTTAATTCATCTATTTAAAATATAATCAAACTATAAAAATTAAAGATCTCTCTCTATATGAAATAATTATCTCTCTGACGGTTCTAGTAATTTATTTTAATTTAAGTTAAGTAGTAATTACCATATTTATTTAATACCTCTGCAAACCTGACCATTATGTTCGAAAAATAAAAAGTAAAATATTTTATTTGAAAGAGGATGTTTTCGAACTATTTTACCTACAATAAGAAGAAAATAATCTTGGTTTTCCTGATATACTTTGTTTTCTCTTTTCCGATTTTGGTTTGCTTTCTTTTTTTTTACCTTAGATTGATTTAAACTTTCTTAAAACAAACAGTTCTTAAAACAAATCGATCGATACTACGAATAAGATGCCTGTTACCTAACTTATGTTTTCCAGCAAAAAATGATAATTTCAAATATCTTGACTGATTGTCCTTACAACTATTGTAAACAAAACCCATATTCCGTGACCTAGATGACACAGTGGTTTTAAAAATCGTATACATAACCAAATGACTAAGTTTTACAAGTCACTCTGCAAACTCAGGTACAAAATAGGGTGTTCTCTACTGAATATGTTAGCATAATTCAGAAGAACATTCTTGGGAGTATTCTGCCAATAGACCACATTGTACTTGGTCTCTTGATTTTAGTTCAGACAATAGATGAAATTTCAAATGAATAAAAAAGACTTTTTATGATAAAAAAAAATTCCAAAGAAAAATTATTCAGTTTGGGATCTTTAATTATGCCTTATAAAATAGGTACTACAAATCTACAATATCAATAAACATAGTTGTATCTTCATGATATGTCTCCATGATAATTCTTTTTAAATTTTAATAGTAGTAGCTTTTTTTTATATATTTGTTAGCATATTGTTATCTCGTTGTAGGAATAAGACATATGACAATCTATGGCAGCATACAACTTCATAATGTCATAAAAAACATTCCATATTGTTCGTTTAGAAACGAGGTCGCTAAGGAACTTTCTTTTTTGATCAATAAGAATCATTCAAAGAACATTAGAAAACCGAGATTATGGTCTAATGGGTTTGTGTTGTGTGGAAATAAATGTCGAAAAAACTGATACCATTACTTGTATGGTATGTATCTCTTTATGTCACTGGCCAAGGTGGTAAAATATGGTAGCTTTTTCTACAAGTTGCAAATACTTGGAGATCTGTTAGTATTAACTCTAAACTATAAAAACGGATAAAATACAATTTAAATTTATAACTATGCTTCTGAACGTATTTGACTTCTTCATTCACTCAAGTGGAATACATAGTTTGTTTTTTAAAGATTTATCTCAATCTAACCGTAAGATGTCATTATAAGAAATGAAAAACATAGTATTTTGTCTCCATTAATAATGTGCAAATGGAGTCTAGTTGATTTTATAAAATTAAAAAAGGTTATTAATTGCTCTAGCATTTGTTTATTGCAGATACAAATAAAAAAATAAGACAAAAATGGAAACTGAAACGGCATATATTGATTGAAAGAACTTTTTGCCCATTACATAAGACTAAGAAAATCATAATGAAACAACAGAATTATATGAAAATATTAAGCTTTAAGATATGAAGTTCTAGCTTCCTAACTTGTTACAAAAAATCACGTGAAATAACGAAGGGGATATGTCTTTGAGATGTTGTTTATATTAAAAATGATAAAGCAATCTTCTCCGCACTAACATTTCTCCAGAAGTTTAGGATATAACATGAAATATAACTTAGTAACCAAATGATTGGTTGTTTGTTTGTTTGTTTCTGGAAGTAGTTTACTGATTCGGGCACCGAAAAACGGTTATTGGCTCGGATGTCGAATATGAAGACCAGTTGGAGTAACAAAGACATCAAGAGGACCAGTTCTTGTATCTTCCTCCAAAAGAAGGATCTTATCCTATGCTAATGAAGACGTTAACGCGACGGACATCACAAGGGAATGTTTTCGAACCGATTGGGTCACGAAACCTTAAGTTCTTTGCTATTCAACATGTCTTCAAAGAAATTTATTGAATGTTATTGATTTTTCAGAAATTTTAATGGTAACTAGGCATCTACAAACATGATTTAAAACAACCGCTTGCACACCCTTAATAACCTTAATTAATATTCGGGGAAAATTGTTACAGCTCGTTTTAAAATTCTCGAGTTAAGGACGTGTCTTATTCCATCCTGTTTTGAATAGTTTGACATTTTGTAGAAGGCCTTCCTAATATTTTCATAATTTGTTACAGAATATTCTTTATAATGAAACAATTCTTATATACTCGGCTGTCTGGAAAAATACGTAGGATTTTATGTTTACTTTAAAATCGTAATAATAATAATAATAGTCTTTATTTATATGTATATACAGAATTAGCTTCTTCAATATTTACACTTTTTAATACTTCATTTTGTATTTACATATAGACCTTCCCTTTAGGGAGATTAGAGTCTTTTGACGGAGACTAGCCGAACCTTACAGGTGAAATTGCTGGCATATATTCCTCCATAGGTCCCTGTCTCGCGCTGATCGCATCCAGAGAGAGCTTCCGCACATCTGCTTGAATTCATCGGCCCAACGTTGCCGGCCTCTGCACCTTTTCCTATCGCGCGGGATCCACTCAGCGGCTCGCCTAGCCCAGCTGTCTTCACCTTGCCTCATCACATGGCCTGCCAAGTTCCATTTCATTCTTCTGGCGTAGGCGTAGGTTAGACTTTAAAATCGTAATTAGGAGTAATTATCGTATTTTGGAGTGCTACCGATAGGTAGTTTCTCCACAAGTGTTTTGTTCATCTCATTTGTTCATTTTAGCATATTTGCTTGTTGTAATATTGTTACAGTTCTATATATCAATAAATTAATCTTTAAAAAAATGTGTACGTTCAAATAGTAAACTGTTTATGTTCGTTGGGTTTTTGACTTATACAGCAAATATTTTTTAATTTTCTTCATAAAATGTTTCTTTACATCTGTAAAATTATTCTATTTGGAAATAATTCAGTCTTTATGATTATGCCAAAGCGTAATTTTTGCATAATATTGTTTTATGAGTTCCAACTCGTCCGGACCGAGACCCAAACGGACAGAAATATAAACGAAATCGGGGATGAAGGGATTACAAGTGATTGTACTATACAACGGTGGTTCCAGATATCTCGATAGAAAGACTTGAGCCTTGAAGACAAAGAAGGACGTTGAAGAAGTTCTGCCCTTGATAAGAATATTCACTGAGCTTCGGTGGAACAAAAACCCAGAACAACAGTTCGAGAACTGGCAGGGAAACTCTAAGTCAGTAAACCAACCATCCCGAGGCCATTGGGAAGCTGAATAATCTTGAAAGTTGACTTGTGCAATCACTTATCATACATTCGTCCGCGATTTCGTTTATATTTCTGTCCGTTTGGGTCCCGTTCCGGTCGAGTTTAAACTTATAAAACAATATTATGCCCAAATCATGCTTTGACATATTCGTAAAGACTGAATTATTTTCAAATAGAAAAATTTGACAGATATAAACAAACTTTCAAGTCAAAAGACAGACAAAGATAAACAGGCTACTATTTGGAGGGGTGTTTGAAAGAAAACATAAACTCCTGATTTATTTCCCGGACAACCTGATAATATAAACTGTTGTCTTCTATTTTTATATATTATAAACTGAAACGGCCGAAGAATCGTAGATATGATGACGTACATATAACATATATAAAATCCAAGTTGATTAATGTACATCATTGAACTAAGAAGCTATTTTAACGATTAATTTACGCATTGTCACTTCAGTTAGCCTTTTCACCATTGCTAATCATGTTTAGTAGATATAACAATTTTTAGTTATATAATTCTCACAGCTACAGAATCATGTCCTCAGCTTCTTGTGGTCCTTAATTTCTAATACTAGAGGCCATTGAACTTAAGTTCAAAAAGCAAACAAAGCGTCTACGAGACGATAGTTGTCGAAGACGATAAATCAAAAGCTGTTAGCAGAAGGGATCTAAGAAGGTGAGGAAGATATCTTCAAAGAGGAGCAGCCAACCAAGGTAATAGCATTTGCATTTGAAAACGACCTCATGGTCGCAACATATAAGAAGTGAATGCGAGATACATAGTGAGGCCCCTCCAGTTCCAGAACAGATTTGCTATTCTGGAGGATAAGGATAAGTACTACAAATGATGCTGACGCCTCTTAGTGTCTTAGTAGAAATTTACAACTTTATCTGGATCTTTTACAACGTTTACGACGTGTTTTTCGATTTGAATATTTAAGCCCTACAAGCCACCTGTTTAAATGTTCATAAAGTTCCATTTGAATATCTGTAAAGTATCTATTAAGAAACGCGAGATATTAAGGGCGTAGTTCAAATAGAGAACGGGTTGGAGAATATACTCCGTTGTCAGTTTGAATAGTCGCAAAAGAGCGCTTTACATGCAAACAAACTGCTTCATTTCTTATTCACTACAATTATTAACATTATCGTAGCTCTAATTTGGAAATTTTATGGACTAGGTAAGTTGAACCTAAGCGGCAGCACGATTTCTTTTTCGATTTTTGGCCACGATAGAAAAAGAACCGTTGGTGTGGTTATCAATTGATATCTAAATAAATGTGCTCACAGCATTAATTAATTTCAAATTGTTAAGTATGCATACACACAAATTCCTTTGTTTCATGCAGCATATTTTATTTGAAGTTTTAAACTGTTTTAATATTGTTTTTTCTTCTTTTGTTTCAGGTGAGTTGGACTTATTAACATTTGATGCTAAGAAATTGGTTCCTAATATCATGTGAGTGGTGAGGATCAACAGTTTCAAAAATCAGTTGGTATGAGCTTTATTAAAATTCTAGTGTTTAATGAGGCGTTCAGGATCAAAAGCGAATAACTCCAAAATCTGAAAAATTGACTTTTTTACATTTTTCACTAGTTTAGTCAAGAAATTTTATGTTCCAACTAGGCGAACAACGGGCACAACGGGCAGAGGGACAAACAAATCAACAATAACTTAGAAATACACTTACACATACTAAGTATTTATAGAAAGGTTTGTTAAAATATCTAAACAACAGTTCCACTCATGTTATTTCTATTATTTTAACAATGTGCCGTTATGAATTCTCCAAAATAAAATAAAAAAATCGTCTAGGGGGCAATTGCCCCCGTGCCCCTCCCCTCCTAGATCCGCCTACGGTGTTAGACAAAGCAGCTTGACTACTCTTTAAAGTGGAGCATATACCTTCCCTTGGTGGGAAACCTTCTCTCAAGGCCTTGGCGATATAGATGGCTCTACCTCTATAGCAAAGAGGTAAAGGATCAAGCGAGGAATAAGTTGGACGGTTTATTTAGATTGAACAACTACACTAGAGATTACGCCGTCCTTCGGAAGGGACGTTAAACGGGGATCCCGAGCCTGTACGATGTCAGGTACTCGTTAAAAATTCCTATCCTAATTAAACCTGGATAGGCAAAGTTTAGAGCTCCCACTGTAGCATCGTCCGATTAGCCATAGCAGCATAAAGTGACGTTAAATGAACAAACAAACAAACTACACTAGTGAAAAATTTCATTTTTTAAATGTTTGGAGTTGTCACCTTTTGATCTTGAACGCCTCAAAAATAAAAACGAAATCAGTGCTAATAGACCATGAAACAGTTTTTTAAGGATAGAAATCTACAGTTTTTTTATGGATTGGTAAAAACTTGTAACTTTGACAGTATAAGTTCGTATCACACATCATAAGGTCTCAAATTGACCACATTCATCTGAAATTTACACACAAACACCTACACAATGAAGGTTAATTATAACAGTCTTAATGTTTATAGAGGGTGTTTATAGATGTTTATAGTTGTTTAGCGTCTTGAAACATCATAACAATCAATCAAACTGTTTGTTGGATGTTTGGTTAGAAATCGCGAATGTGTAAACGAGTTGAGAGATTTGCCGAAGCGAAATATCTGTTTTGTCATAACATAGACTAAGAATATTCCTGTTGGTATTTCCAGGAAACACAAAAACAAAAGGGTTTTCTAGTATTGGCACAATATCATTAAAAGGTGTGAGAATCACCTTCAATAATATTGGCTATTTACGAGGGCTTATTATATAAAGCCTTTAATTGATGGTTGTAATATATATTAAAATCAAATGGAGATAATGATTTGAAACCTAATGTTCTGATGTAAATGATCTTATTCTTATCCAAAACAATGTTGTAACTCTCAATAATGACTGATTCTAAGTCTGCGTGTGGTCAAACTATAATGATTTTTATCATCATCATTAGTAATTCTCCACCATCGTTCCAAGTAACAAATAGAAGAAAACAAAAGAAATCAATTATGATTCGAAAATATCTATTGTGTTCGTAAAGGCATCGTGCTGTAGGACTTTTATTTTATTGTACAATTAATGGTTCCTACAGATTTTCTACAAACAATGTTCTTTAAGATCATCATGATGGTGATAAAAATTAAAAAATAATCCCTAAACTCGACGGTAAAGAAACACAAAATATATGGAAAATAATTTGCTAAGCAATAGTGGATCTGATCATTCTGATGAAATTAATAAATATTTAAGAGTATAAAATTAATATACCAATTTTTTTTTCGTCCAAACATTAAAGGTGGTAAATTAAAAAGAATGAATTATATTTATTGTTAATAATAACAGCAATATTATGTAGTAGTATAATTTATATTAGTCATTACTAAAAACATGTTACAATTAAATTATTGTTCAAATCAGTTGCATTCCCATTTTTTTATAACTCTTATACTCTATATTTTAATTTATTTTTCAAAACGCTTTTTTCTTCAACCAAATTCAATTTTAACGATTTTTTTTTAATTTCAGAAACAAACCTAATGCTTTTATTTTATTCTTTTCTAATATAATTCCTCTGCACTTTTTTGTTTTTGCTCATAATTCTCATTGATCTATTTACTCAAAAAAATAATTTTTGTTCGGTAAGCATTGGTGAGCTTTTAATGGAAGTTTCTCGATTAGCCAATCATATTCATTCAATGGAACCTATTTCCCTGTCGAATGCACAAGTCATACACTCATATTAAAGTCATTCAAGGCAATATGCTAAGCTAAAAAATATATTAATAAATTAATTGATAGATAAGGACAAGGTTGGCCAACTGATTTTTATTATTACTATCAGATAGAGTTCTTCCTCCTTCACAAGTTTTCTTTTTCTTCTAATGTGATATTATTATAAGTATATAATAGATTCGTAGTAAACAATTTCTTTTACAACTAAAGTTGTTCCTAAAAGTTCTTGTTGGAGCAATTTTTAAGTTCCCTCGCTACCAAGCTCTCCTCCACACCCGGCATCACTCTTCTTGGGTCACCTTTATTTCCTCCTTTCTGTCGGGCAATAGTCAAAGATTTTGTTGACCAATTGGCCGTACCATTTCAGCCGCTTGTTTCCATTGTGTAGAGGATAGTTTTCCCTACTCTAAAAGTTACCTGCTTGTACTATTAGGGACGTGTTGAATTCTAGAAATAGAACAACGTCTTCAGAAATCCATCTCCAAGGCCAAAATCTTTCTTTCCTCCTTTTTCGTTTGTTTGTTTGTTTGTTTTATTTTTAAGGACAAACAACTACAAATGGTTATAATTGCCCTCACCACTAAAAAATATACATGTTTACATTATCTAGATAATTACAACTACTTAATAGAAACAATAGATAATAATAATAGAAACATATTACATATCGTAGAAACATATTAAACATATAATAGAAACAATAGATAATAATAATAATAATAGTAGAAACATACAATAACAAGAATACAATAACAATAATAATAATAATAGTAGAAACATATTAAACATATAATAGAGACAATAGACCTTTTTCGTTATGTACATGTTTCGGATCCGTACTTGATATATAATTTTCTATGAATCAGTGATAAGTACTTTATATATATATATATATATATATATATATATATATATATATATATATATATATATATATATATATGTATATATAAATGTAAAAAGGGCTGGAGAAATGTAATTCCTAAAGCTAAGAGATATTTTTTTTGTTTTGGATGACATTTATTTGGTCTTACAAACATACTTTTCCAAAAATATTTACTGATTTAGTTTACTCAATGTTGTGGAAAAGAAAAATATTTCAAACTAATTAGAAAAAAATTAAGCTAACAAAAGCTCGCATCCCTCATACAAGAGGGACTAATCTACAGTATTAGTCGATGTTATTCTAAACTTAAATAAAGCATTCTTACGGTCGTTAATCACAACGATTATCCAAAGATGGCAGACATTTTTCTCGAGCTCATATTCTGATAAGAAGTGTTGCTTGTTGTAAAAGTCTTGGCTAAGTTTGTTATCTTTATCCTCTCCCTAATGCTT
Organism: Arma custos; assembly: GCA_037127475.1. Lineage (NCBI taxonomy): Eukaryota > Metazoa > Arthropoda > Insecta > Hemiptera > Pentatomidae > Arma > Arma custos. The sequence continues at coordinate 12,127,229 of CM073764.1, forward strand.
GAGATAAGAAAGGCAAAATAGTCATCCAGTGTTTATTAGCACTGTGGCTGAGGGTGGGAAAATCCGTGACGTTATAATTTATTATGTAAATGTATTTTTTTTTTAATTTATCTTCTTCCCTTTGATACTGAACTCTCAATATAAGTACTTCGACGGAAAATGCTGTTACTGCATCCGAAGAAGAACTCATTTTAGACTTTATGACATCACCATATTACTTCATCTTGGTTCTTGGTTTTCTTGATCTTAATCATACTAATTTTGAATATATAAAAGCCACGAATTAGTTGGATAATATTAGCAAACGATGACAAATTTGAGAATGGAGATGTTTATACTGAAATATAATTATGGACATCTCTGAATAAAAAGTTACGTTGAGCAGCTTACTCTACTCTTTGGACATGATGAAAATTATTGCTTAATGCATTATGTAGTTTTTAAAAAAAAATTGTTCTACTTTTAATGCTTCTGTCAATTGTAGCGGGATACTATTGGCCTCTTTCCACTCTACAAGAAAAAAATTAAATTTAAAAATTGGTTCCCTATTCCTGTTTTGAACTGGTTGCTCTGGAAGCAAAAGTGAAAACTTAATAATTTTCTAGCCTTCTCACTGTAAAAATCTTATTTTATAAATTTAAGACACAAAAGAAAACAAATTAAAAGAGAAAAGTAAATATTAAGGAAATACTCTTCAATATTTTTATTTGTTCCCAAAAAGCTAATACATATTCTTAAAGTACCTGATTAAGATTTTAGAAATATGTTTCTTTCAATTTTTCCTTTTAATTGAATCACGTTGTATTAGTGAATGTGAAGTAAAAAGGTGTTTGCTTAGGTGTTATGAAAATAGATTTAACCCTGAAGCATTGACAGAGTGTTTCCTTACGCTAGTGAGGGGTAAAAAGGAAATCTATTGATTCCCTTTGTATTATAAACTATTTTTTACCATAGATATACTACATTATTATTCTTAATATAACATACACACTTTAAAAGTCGTATTTTTTTTAAAAAAGGATTTCTTAATATATTCTGATACTTTACTAATAAAAAATAATCATCGATATGAAAAAAAAATAAATTATTATTTGTCTATGCTTAGGTTGTTCAAATTATTTTTCTGAAAAGTTCAGGACTTTAAGATCTACGATTTCACATTGAGTACACCGATTTGAATCCAGTTCTAGAACTAAAATATTATGTTCTGAAGTACTTGTTTTTAATTGTATTTTTTTTATCTTAGGCTCAATCTCTAAAAAAACGTTAACTACATTTTTAGTGGTAACGAAGGCAGCACAAAATTTTGATTCATATAAAATTTCAGATTTGTCCTTTGTCCTTGTTTCATTTTAAACTTTGAAATGAATATTGCTAGTTGGCCTTCTTGGATGGTCAAGTTTTCTCTCATTACTGTTCCAAGGTAGAACTAATCAAAAACTTTTAGTTTTGATCTTTGCAATTTAGGAACTCTAGTTTTCAAGCCATTTGCATTATTTTCTTTCTCATCTAGGACTTTTCTTATATCGAACCTCTTCTTGTTAGTCAAATATTACTAGCAGATTGCTTTCTCTAATGCTGAATCTTATATATTCGAATATCGTTATCCAATAAATAGAAATCTCTGCATGCAAAGAAGAATGCACTTTTCTTGATTTCGGAAGTATTTTCTGACCTTTCTTAAAAATGTTTTTGTTTGTTTATTCATTGAGTGTCACTTTATACTATTATGGCTAATCTGAAGATGTTACAGTGGGAGACCTAATTTTGCCCATTCAGGAATAACCTCAAGATCTCCAGTTTACATCCCCTCCGAAGGATTTTTCTTCTTTTAAAAACTGCTATAGCCAGGGGACTTTAACGCTAAGCTTTATAACTCAGTAACATTAATTTCACAAAATTGAAATCTCTTGGGTTCAAAAAGTGCTTTGAAAAATTTCCTAAGTCCTCATTCTATGTCGAAGAAACCTTTTTTCCTCATTAACCATTGCATTGTTATGTGTAATAAAGATTTTGCAGTATAAGCATCTTATGATATATTTATTACCATAGCCGGTCATCTGCGATGAATTTTACAATAATGAATAACATTTTTTTTACCTTTATCAATATTCAATTTATATATTATATCAATCAAATATATTTAATTTTTTTTTGTTTATTAATAATTTTTTCAGAGGTTCTATGTAAAATGTAATCATCTCATTTTTTAAAGGTCTTGACGCACTCACAAAATTATTATCTTGTAAAACAATTTATTCAAATTCAGCAATTTATTTCATTATTTTTACTAAACCTCACAAATTATCATAAAGAAATCAATGTATTAAGCCAAGAACATTGAAATTTCAACATTTTTTCTTAAAGTTTAACCGTTTCTTTTTTTATGTTGGCAAATCGCTTATGCATCTTTTATTAAAACATTGTATCACATAAAAGATAAAAATTAATCCAAACTTCAAAATGGGGTGGCTACTTTTTAATAATAAAGTTTATATTAATTTTGATATATACATAAACGAGAACCAATATAAATTTTCTACGCGAATCATTGCATTCTATTTTAGATTTTTTTTTTACCATTGATGCTTTTTTGTACATAATTGGTAATGTTTTCCTTAAATTCATTCTGGAGTACGATCACGAATGACTAACAATTCTTCATATTAATTATTAACATAAATAGCCTGGACATGGATTTTTTTAAAATTTATATACAAACTGAAACAAACCGAGTGGGAAAGATTTTTTTCGACACATTCAATCCGCATAAAGATTTTCATGCAAAGATAGACGCGTTATTCCGAATACGGAATGATGTTTTGCAAGATTGGACTATATATTGTCAGTAAACAACTTGAAAGAACTCGGATAATAAAAAATACACGTATTCTCCAACCGTGTTAATAAATCTCATCTAACACCTGATAACGGCAGCTGGTACAGACAACAACTGAACTGGAGGCTCCAACTTCACACAACTGGCCAGCGAGCACGTACTAACCTGTGTTTGTCGAGCCTAACGTGATAAATTTAAGAATTCATTATATACCTCAAAAAATTATTATTATTATTGTTAATCATATACCCAGGTTGTGTTAATAAAATTAAGGACTTTAAGTCAGTTCAAGTGTACATGATAAAAGTAAGTTGTTCTATAAAAAAATTAAATAAAAAGTATGCACAAATAAGGATAAGAAAAGTGTTTGTTCCTTTAAGTCGTGAGATGAATATACCTAGTCACCTCCTTGCAGAACTCGTTTTACATGAAATAGTATAGTCTCTACGATGTACTGAACCCCAGACTCGTTCACGGTTACAGGTATAAATGTATTGTAAATGCAATTTATTTTATTAAAATCCGTTATCTGATTATAAATAGTAGTATGTAGTTTTTGAGTAGATTTTTATTATGGAATTTCAAATCGTAATAAAAGATGTTAGTATATGTAAGATTGTGAATATTAGGAGAAAACATTACACGAGTAAAATAATAAAAAAATAAGGATCGTATATTTTATTTTTTATTATCGTTGGGGCGGATTGTATCAAACTACAGGAAACTATGTAAACACAAATGATTCATGTACTTTTTCATAATTATGTTCTTTTCTTTTCAATATTTTCAAATAAATCAAAACCCTAACTACAGATAATTAAATAAAAAAATATTTCATTGTATTAAATGACAAGTGGATGAGATTTTAATCATAAAGATGTTATTAGTATTATTTGAGTTTTTGGATGTTGGTGTTTTTCTCCAAAATGTTTATTTATTAAAATTATTATTTGATTTATTCTAATTGCTCTTTTAATGTCTATTCACTTCATTTTAATCGTAGATTTTTTCAAATATTCAGCATAACGTTACTTAATTATGACGTAATCTTGCCAAACACCCTATAATTTCTAGTTCAACCTTTTATGGAATAAATCATAATAATTTTATGGTCGATTCATTACAATACTAATTAATATATTTTTTAATATCAAATTTTCGAAATAAAGAAACATTAAGCCGATGTAAAAATAATTCTTTTCACTTATTCCATACTTACATTCACTTTCATAAGCACAAAGGTTACAAACCTTAGAAGAATTTTATTTATTATTTTAGTAGTTATAAAATAATTTGGGATTTGATGGTGAATATTATTATTCATTTCAGGTGGAATTAAAATGATCCTTTTTTTAAAAAAATCCTAATAGGTACCAGTACCGATTCTGTAAGAATTTCGTTCCGCTCTTGGTAACTAATTGGACTTCATTATACTTTTGTTTTAATAGTTATAAAATGCTAATATTATCATTTTACCATCAATCAACGCTCACACATTAATGCTAAGTACTTACATGCTCTTTTGTAAGTACGGATCAAGTTACAAACCAAAGCAGAATTATATTTATTGTTTTAGTAGCTACACTACAATTGTTTAAGTCCAGTCATTCACTACAATAATCCAGTTATACAATCCAAGTAGATATAAATGAATTTTTTTTTCAACCTTAAATAGTACTCATGCTGTACGAATTGCGTTTCCCCTTGCTGTCTAATTGTACTTCATCATACTTTTGTTTTAATAGTTATAAAATACAGATATCATTATTTTACCATCAATTAAAGTTCACACATAGATGCTTCATTCTTACATTCTCTTTCATAATCACAAATCAAGGTTAAAACACAAGACAATGTTTGTTTTTTTTAGCATTTACTAGACGACTTGCAATTCGGTGAACGGTGAATATTGACTGTAATTCGAGAATATTTAAAATATATTTTTAAACAGGATTAATTCCTCTTGAGTTTACGCCATTGGTAACTAATAGGACATTCTAATATTTTTACTCAAACTTGGATTCAAGCACTAAACAAGTGCTCCTGTCAGACCTTGGTCCAGTGGACACCCTGACGCCAGGGGAGGCAGAGCTGAGGACCGCGGGCATTAGGCCAGAACAGGAAAGGCTAAACATCGAGGCTCCTTCCTAATGACAGGGTTGCCTCCACTCCCGCAGCTATCAGGCCATATTAGGAGTCCCTAACTGCGCTTATGACAGGGAAACGCCGGCTAGAGAACAGTAATATCCAAACATACCTGTTCTTATTATGGGCAATACCGTTTTAGGAATAAATTAGTCTCAAGGAAGTAGTTTCCAGAGGACTTGTTACTTAAATTCTTTTATAGTTGTTTGGTTTCTTCGCGTCATAAACTATTCTTCCTTATTTATGAACAGTATAATGATCTAGAGAGAAACGGTCGTCAAAACTCAATCCCAATGCTTCTTTTTCTCTTTTTTTCGCAGGAATATTAAATTTTTTAAATGATTAATATTTTCTACATAGGTCTTTAGACCATTATCTGTTTTATGTTTTCAAAAGAATTCTAGGTAACAGAGAGTAGGAAAGAGATAGAACCTAAGGAATTTGGTTATGATTCGACAAGTGGAATGTTGTGTATTTGCTGTTTACTATATCATTTTAAGGTGGGTTTCTTCATCTCTTTGTGTAATGTGTGCTTCCAAATAAACGAAAGAGTGTTAACAATTTTGTTTATATTTTTTTATTGTGTTATTTGTACCCATATACATAACAATCTTATGTATATTGGTTTGCTGAACCCAAAAGCTCTTCTCAACGTTCCCAGATCCAGATGAATTTTAAAAAAAATATCACTATTAATAACGTATTTTGGTTATTAATAGTGAGTATTTTGTCCAAAGGTCTGACAGGAAACTATCTACCCTCACTCACACTACTTAGCTATCCCAAATCAATTTAAAATTGAGGGTTGAAGGAAAATTTTTATGGTCGGTCGTGAATACAACTGTTTTCGTCTTTTCAAATAGTAATCTCTTAAAGTTGAATTAACCTTTTTAGGTTTGTAACTAAAAAAAAAACAAGAAACATGCGTGCAATGTAATATTAACAACGCAAAGTTATGTTAAATACTTACTGCAAAAATAAATTAGGCAAAGTCGTTGTTATCTAGACATAACAACCTTATATAATCCATGAAGAACAGCAATGGTTTGTAATCCTCAATCGATAATGTTACTAAAATCATTCACAAACTTACTTGTAGTAATCAAAAAAAATTTGCGAGTCCAAAACTACATCCATGCAGTTTAACTACAACAAATCCGTTCTAATCACCGATCCTGTATCCCCGTGTTCTCGCAATTTATAGGATGTACACACGAGGAAGAATGTTCATTGAACAATACTTTAATTAGGATCTTGTTGACTTAAGTCATTAATTATTTATAATTTATTTTTACTAAAATAGAGCCAAAAACTCAAAAAGAAACACTATTATTTATTATAATGCAATTGGGAAAAACCACAATGCAAAGCCTTATGTTTCAAAAAATACACCTACTTACCAGTCGACGTTTCGCCTATTCAGGCATTATCAAGACACCAAAAAGTTAAAAAATATTGGAATTTGAATTGTAACAAGATTCACAATAATATGAACTGTACTTCTAGTGGTGGGGATCTTGCATTGTCGGATAGTGGTGGTGCCGAGAGAAATAATATGAATGGTGTCTTTTTTGCGTGCACTTATATTAAGGGCCTGTCAGAATGTGTTAGAGATATATTTAAAGAGTATGATGTTTACGAGATTAGGCTTGCGAATAAGATTACAAACAAGATGAGTAAATTTTACACTCCATTGAAAGATAAAATACTTACACAGCAACAATCAGATGTAGTGTATGAGATTAGCTGTTTGCAATGCCCTAAAATATACATTGGTGAAACATCACAATTGTTGCACAAAAGAATGTATCAGCATCAATATGATTGTAAAAATATTGGTGGCAAGGAACCTAACACAGCATTGGCCCAGCATACCAAAACTTGTAAGCATCAATTTGATTTTGAGAATGCTAAAGTTGTTTACAAAGAGAGTGATGGCTCTAGAAGGAAGTTGTTCGAGGCCATGCAGATTGCACAAAAGATTGACATTTCAGTAAATTATAAAACAGATTGCAGAAATTTGAACCAATATTATTCGGAAACGTTGAATATTTTAAAAGAAAAATTTGGCTAACTTTGCTAATATGTATAAATTTTTATAGGCTAATATTACTTGATATGTTTTGTGGATCAGCTGATGCTATAACCTTCCCAGCTGGTTGCGTATTACTTTCGTTCAGTTGTATGTTGAACGTCTTGGTGGTAGGGTGCTGTCTCATGTTTGTAGCCTGTTTGGGCTGTTGATCGTTGGGATGCATTGCACTTTTTTCTTCGAGATGCGATTCACATAACCCCTTTTTGATTTTGGTGTCTTGATAATGCCTGAATAGGCGAAACGTCGACTGGTAAGTAGGTGTATTTTTTGAAACATAAGGCTTTGCATTGTGGTTTTTCCCAATTGCATTATAATATAATTTATTTTTATTAATTATTTTTTTGGTAGTGATTATTTTTAGACATTTTTATTTTGAATAGAAAAGTTTTGCTCTGGCCGGGATTCGGTAGCTCAGTGGTTTAGAATACTGCGACGCAGACGCAGATGAAAAGATTTGCCCTGATCTTTTCTCTTCAAAATAAAAATATTTCAAAATAATCACTATCAAAATAATAATTAATAAAAATATATTATTTTTATAGTATAAATAAAAAAAACATCACTACATTAAAGTTCAGCGTATGAATGTTTATATTGAAAACTCAATACAGGACAAAGATTCAAAATCTAAAAAAAATAAACTAAGAATAAATAAATTACAAAATAAAATTGTTTGTTGCAGAATTTGAAATCTAAGTTCGAAAATTAACTTTTATAATTACAAATTGTCTCAATGGCCACTACTTATATAATTTTTCATAAAGATGGTAAAAGCCTTTAGTGTAAATTAACTTACTGATATTGAAATATTATTCTAATACAGAATTTTCGAAACCACTCAAAAGCAATATAGAAGCAAAAGATTCATCTTGAATTTCGTAGATTGCGATATACAAACATGCTTACCTGTGCATTTTTCCTACTTTAAATTCAGACGCATGTCTCCTGCCGTGTACTGTCAAAGGTTGTAAAGAAGGGCTCTTAAGTTGATATCCAGTAATTTGTTTTCTCCTTGTTATTTTTTTAATGTTAAACAGCCATGTCAAAAAATAGTAGCCTTATATCAACTTCAAATGCTGATTGACCCATTCAAATGAATACGAAAGTTAATGGAATTACAGAATTGTTTTTTAAACTTCTGTCTTAGTTTATTGCCTATAATCATTATGTTACGAATTGGATTCATTTTAAATGTAACTCGACTAATTTAGATAAGCACAGTGAAATACCAAATATATAATTAGATACGTAATTAAATAATATTACATTAAATGTTATAATGTAAATATCAATCATTATTATAATTATGATAATGAAATTAAAAATACTATATATATATATATATATATATATATATATATATATATATATATATATATATTATAAATGCTATGTTTCTACTCTTTCTTAAATATATCTTGAATATATATATATTGATATGTGGGATGTCAGAGTCTCATTTAGGATGAGTACTCAAATTATTATTTATATGCATTTATCTTAATTGCTTATTTATCTTAGTTCCTTTCCTAAGGTCTATTTATATTCTCGTGTTTACCAAGTTACTTATCTATTATACCTTTAATATATTATTTATAAATAAATAATGTATCTGGGGTATGTAAGCACCAAAAGAATTACAATAAGGATCGTTTATTTATTCCATTTCAAACAGGGTTAATGATTCAGATTTTAAATATATAAAAAGGATTGCCATAAAATACATTACATGAAATAAATTAAACTTATCTGTGGACAGGGGTAGATTGGGTTACAGGTCGGTCTTCTTCTTGTCGCTCCCGGGACTCTTCATCTTCGCGGAACGCGTTGTTCGCCAGCTCCTTCTTCCGCAAGATCTCTCCTCCTTGTTGTACGTCTCCAAAGTACCTTCTTGCTCCGCCTTCATCTCAAGAGTACCCCCTTCCTTCTCTGCCTCTATCTCCAGAGTACCTCTGTCCGCCCCCTCTCCTTCCTTCTCAGGAACTTGACCTTAAAAGTTCCAGAGCAAAAGGTCTATTCTTTGTCCAAACATCTTCCCTTTCATATTGCCGCCCGCATCAGTACATAGCATAAAACAAAGTCCTCGGCCGAGCTAACCAATGATATTTGCATGGCCCTTAGTTGCCGGTAGGCGATAAAACGAAAAAAAAATACATTACACAGACAAATTATGTAGGTATAATATGCCTTATTACCCGAGCAAAGCTGTGGTGGGTCGCTAGTAAATATATAACTATTGCACGCACTTCTTTTTAAAATAATATTACTATGACATAATGATAAGTAAAGTTTTTATACTTCATTATTTGAGATCTGAGGTAACCATAAGTTCCTATCAAATATCCGTTTTTTCTAATGTATTTCTTATTCATTGTTTGTTATTAAATGTAACATTGCATCATCCGAAACCGAAATTTCACTTATAATAACCTGATTATAGTGCATCGGTAAATTTAATGAAAATTCTCACTTAAATTTCAATCCATCAATAGCTACTAGCTGTTCACAGCAAGAAATAGATTAATTAAAATACCGTGTAACGTATATAATTATAACTGTTTTAATTTTGCGATTTTTATTTTTAATTTATGACTCAAATTTTGTATTTCCTTCTTTATAAAAAGCAGTTTCCCTTCAGGTAATATCTTTTTATTCATTTTTAGTTTAATATTTGCAGTTTTCCCCTCCGTTGTTTCGGTTGCAAACTTAGATTTACACTACTCAGACATTCCCTTACAAGACAACAAAAATGCTTTATCATAGTTAGGCGGTCATTATTCGAAATAAAATATAGCCAATATTTTAAGTTGGTTATTTTATATATATATATATAAAACATTTAGAGCTTTTGAATCGTATTTGAGTATTGGAGTTAGTAAATTGAATTTATAAACGAACGAAACTCTTTTCGAAAGCTATACTACGAACAAAACGTTGCACAATAATCGCACATTTCCTAGCTCAAGCTCTGTGCTGAAATGATAATGGCTATCTGTAAACGGGCTGTATGATTATGAGACCACATAGGAAACGTTATAGGGGTGTTGTGTTCCAACACAGTAATTACACAGTCCTCACTGAGGCCGGCGGGCCAGTGTCACCTGCTCCTATTTATTGGTACCGGCATCCGATCCCATCTAAATTGCAAATCCCCTTCCGCTTCTCCAGCGAATTTAAGTAAATCTGCATTGCCTCGAACCGATGATTGAACGGAGTTAGTTGAACCTCCGGGGCACGATGGATGGATGAAGGGTTTATTACTTTCAGCGACTGTATTGATTGCCTTATCTTATTCTAATGAAAACATCTTAATGTATCATACCACTAAAATAGAGCCAAAAACTCAAAAGAAACACTATTATTTATTATAATGCAATTGGGAAAAACCACATTGCAAAGCCTTATGTTTCAAAAAATACACCTACTTACCAGTCGACGTTTCGCCTATTCAGGCATTATCAAGGCACCAAAATCAAGAAGGGGTTATGTGAATCGCATCTCGAAGAAAAAGGTGCAATACATCCCAACGATCAACAGCCCAAACAGGCTCCAAACATGAGACAGCACCCCACCACCAAGACGTTCAACATACAACAGTTGTTATATTGTCCAAGATTCAGAACTATTGAGAAGAGTTCATTACTAACCTCTGGAAGATTAGAGCATCATCATGAATGAGTTGGTTATCGATAGATGCAATGAAACTATTTCCAATCACAATAATTTAGCAAGCTTTATTTATCTATAGTTAAGTGTACACATTTTTACAGACGATTTATATGATGGGTTCCCATATGTAGATATGCAGGAACTATCAATGGAATGGTATGTAGGAATGGCATGCAGAAACAAAAACACGGATAAAAGAGAGATTTTTTAAAATTACTGTTTCATTTATCGATGATTATTGGAATGCCGATTCGGGACAGTAAAGGCGAATGCACTCAGTGCTGAAGGGAACTGACGAATTGACTTAAAATTAACATAGCCCTTATTCTATTATGATTCTATGATCGTAAATAAACAACAATTTTTGGAATTGTAAAATATATATATATTTTTTCAATATTCATTTTTATTCAATTATTTTATTTGCGGAATTCTAGCTTAACGTACATTTTACTGTTACTATTGTTAGGTAAAAATGAATAGATTAACATATATAATAATTTGGAAAATTCGAAATTTTTTATTTGACCTTCTGAAAATTTACTACAAACAGTTTAAAAAAATTAAAACTGTTTTTGAAGTTTAAAACCCGTTAAAAGTTTTCACTGTTTAATTTTAAAACATAAAAAAAAAATGCCCCAATTATGCCGAACTGCCTGCTCATTCATTTCTTGTCACAGTTAGATGATAGATGATATTCAAAAATACATGAGGAAAAAATAATACACATGAATGCCTATATGTTAAAACTTGAAGATACAGATCTATGTGTCCGACAGAAGTTATAAATCCTCCTCCGTGACAAGTCGTTGTTATCATATGCTGATTTGAAGAGAGAACAGGGATATGTTCCGATCGGGCGAAGAGGCACTCCCGCTAGCTGCTCATTGAGGCAGGGCACAGTAGCGACAACACGTGTTCTGGATTAAAGATCGCCAAGTATGATTAGATCGCTAAGGGTCGTTGACACCATTCGCGAGTCTAGCGTATGACTTTATGTATCTGTAATGTAATGAGTAATATGTAATGTGATATTATTTTTTATAAAAGGTTTTTCGGATTCTCATTCATTCTTAAACGTAAGATGCCTGTAACTGTCAAAGATAACTGTCGTTCTTGATAGAACATTAGATGCCAGAAAGGATAAAAACAATATCTACTTTAAAAAATAAATACGCACCATATAAAATGGATGGAAGTAGGCTATCGAAAAGAATATTGAAATTCATAGAAATAAATAAACCAAATCGAATCCGTTGAGGGAGGCCGAGAGAACTTAGGGTTATGGATACGCTTAGGAGTGGAACTGCCAAGAGTATAACCCGAGACAAGAAGATGATCAGGTTTGAAGCGGGAACGAAGCCGACTACTGAAATCTCCGAAGAAGAAAGGAATAGGAGATAGGTGAAGATGAAAAAATACTGGGTCGAGAAAAAATTCACGATATAACTATTAATGATTGAGCCAGGGCACCCCAAAGGTGGGTAAAACAAATAAATAAATAATGCAATATTCACAGTCATATTCGGGGGGGGGAAGGAAACACGGAAACTTCTCCTAAAATTTAGACAGCATCAAATTTTGAACGAAATTTTATCCGTAGGTTAAGTTACAAATTTATTTTTACGTCTTCGATTACTTCGACCGAAGTAGGAAATTTTAAATGCAATAGTTCCTTCTCCACAAGGTGTACTATATATTTCAACATACGTATACTCAACTTCATCATTTTTCCTTAGTATAATAAAAAAAAAATAGCGGCGTAGGTCAGTGGTAGAGCATTAATTTACAGTTAAGGGCTTATTTGGGAATCTAGAGACCCATCTAAAACTCACCCAGCCTCAATAAAATTAAGGGTAATCTTAATTGGGGGAAAACCTAGCGATCGGGGGCGATCTACTTCCCTGTGCAACTGTTGTCTCAGAAGCAGTGTGGTCTCTACCAGGTCTTGAAACCAAGACTCTTCATGGGTTGGAACAGGCTCTTTAAAATTAAAAATTAAAAAATCAATAATGTACTATAGAAACAAAAAAACATATGAGCTATTTAATTTGAAAGTAAGGCAATTACATTTTATTTTATTGCTAGGTATTTACTTTCAAAATCAACACATCTGAAACATTATTGACTAAATGAATTTCTAAATATAAAATTATGTTAATTTGTAATAAGATTCAGCTTTAATTATTTTTTATTTTTTTACAAGGAGTATCCTCACTTTCAAAATCAACGGCTTATATTATAAATAATATCCTACTTCTGTTATGAGGTTTAAGGGATATCCAATTGAATATATGTTAATTTTAGTGATTAAAAAAAAAAATAGTTTCCCATTTAAACATTTGATTCAAATGTTTTACGACTTGTGTAAATATGATCCAAAAGCCTTTTAAAATAATCCATCCAACCCTGATATGAAGCAACCAAAATTGATCAATGGAAGCTTCTATTAATCAATATTTTCGTTACGCACAGTATATATTGGCTTCATTGACGTCATTCTAAAACTGATAAGACTAAATGACAGATGTATCTTAAATACGCGTGTTGGATTAAAAGCTATTGGCTTACAATATAGATAAATATAAATAGTTAAAATCCTTTATATAAAATGATCCAAAATTAAGTACCTAATCAAAAAGATAGAGTTTTAATCAAAATGAATTGTTTAGGTGGTTAGAAATATTATTTTAATTCATTTATGTTCTTATTGAAAACATTATAAATATATCAATAAAATAGAGCCAAAAACTATATGAGTTGTATGTTGAACGTCTTGGTGGTGGGGTGCTGTCTCATGTTTGGAGCCTGTTTGGGCTGTTGATCGTGGGGATGTATTGCACCTTTTTCTTCGAGATGTGATTCACATAACCCTTTTTTGTTTTCGTGTCTTGATAATAAGTGGGTGTATTACTGGATTTGAAACATAAGGCTTTGCATTGTGTTTTTTCCCAATTGCATTATAATAAAAAGTTATAAATATATTATTTACATCACCACAAATTACTGATTTATAACTATAAGTAACTGAATGACTAGTTATTTATACTGATATATTGTTCCGTTTTCTTGATGCAGTTTTAGAATTATTCATGTACATAATATAATAATTACGTTTCAAACTGTTGTGAGACAAAACCTAAGAACATGATTGTGGCGGCCGTCTGCCTTTCACAAATTAAAAGGTTGAGCACGAACCGTCAAATAAATGTTGTGTTAAAGTGTGATGGCTGGATAGTGCAATGGGCTCTTCATCAAAATAAAATAATGAGATTTATATAAACAAAAAAAAAATAACATAAAATATTTATTGCTGATTCAAAATAAATGATGTCTTGTGAGAAAACCAAAAATGAAAACAATAATAATATCTCACACACACATACTAATGACAAAAAAACAAAACAATACTAATGGCCATAAATTGCAAAAAATAAAAAAACATAACCAAATAATGACATACGATACAAAAACGTGCTAATAAAAATTAAATGTATTTTGAAAATAATAATAATAATGATAAAAACGTTTACAGTACATCACGACCAGAATCGCATTGATTGTTCCTACGCGGAGAGATAATGGAGTGAAGAATTGAGGACACGGTTCCAATATTATTCCACTGTGTACACTGAGAGATGAACTGCAGAACTGGGGACTCTGCACAGTGCGTTAATCCCGTCCGGCGGTGCGAGTTGCCGTAATATATAAGCAAATATGTTTACGCATCGGCCTCTCAGCTCGTACGTAAACAAACTTGTTACACTTTATACATATTAATTTATACACTATGTACAAATTTATGAGTAAACATATTTAAATTAAATAAAAATAGACTTATAAGAAAAGAAAAGAAAAAATGACTAAATAAGTCGAAACATATTTTTAAATAAATAAAAACAATTTTTGACTGGAAAAAGGTTTTTTACTCACTTGAATGAATGATTCAAAAATAATTTATACAATTTAAAAATTTCAAAACATAATTATAACATTTTAAAACATTCTGGCTTTGTGGCCTCAACAATGATACTTTTTTTTATTTTATGTTGAAGAGGTCAATGAATGAATTTCTCGTGTAATTTGAGAAAAACTTTATTGATAGCCAACGTTTCGACTTACGTTGTAGATCTTCTTCAGGGCTGTGGAAGGGGGGGGGGCTGAGGGGTGGGTCCTCACTGGCTATGAAACACAGACTTATTTTTAATTTTAGTTCTCTTATTTTATTTTTTATTTTAGTTCTCAAACCAACGCGGGAGAAATAAAACAGCGATTTGAAAGGACAATAAAAAAGGTTTAATCAAATTAACTTAATTTGTAAGCTGGAGCCGAAGCGATGAATCACGAACCGTGTGAAATAGACTCGGAGCTAAGTCAGTAGTGGAGCCGTCATGATAATGAGGCGCCCATCACTTCATTGTTCTTCCTCTAGTTCTGAGTCATCTCTAAGGATCTTGTCTGGTTGACAGGCTCTGGGAGCTGAGTAGTAATAACTATCTTATAAATTACTGTCATTAATTTATAATTAGGGTAGAGATGGGCTTGGTAAGCCGTAACGATTACCTTCGTTTAGTTGTTGGCGAATTTCCAAATTCAAATGGGAAATCTACGTAAGGAAATTCCTGCCTGCCAATCCCTAAAGGAATTCAATGAGTAATTATCATCCACTTAAATTTAATCTTAACTCAAGTCATCTATAATTATTTTTTTCATCTTTAACCAACGTTGACAAGCGTAATGAGATCCCATCGTAACGAATTTCTGTACGTCGGTCGTTCATCATGTCCTGTGCCATGTAAACAACCTAACATTAAACTTATCTTTAGCACGCGACTTAGATCCTATTTGTTTCCTTTTATAACCCAAGAACTTATTATTGTTTAAATATTTATACGGTTTTTACAAAGGAGCTGAATTCAAAAAATGTGAGTAGAAATAATTTAAAATGCCATTTTAATAATAATAATAATCAATCTTTAATAATCAAATTTTATAATTTGATAATAATAATAATTAATAAATAGATAAAATTGAAATGCAAAAATAGTTTAATTGCTTTCTTTAAAAGATTGGCTAAGATTCGGACATATATTTAATCTACTACGTATAATTATTAAAATTATCAACACGTCAATGACAAACAATTGACAATCAGCAAATTGACTGTCAGTAAAATAAAACATAATGACATGAAAGGAATGAAGAAGAACAGTACAAAGCGGGACCTCTACGGTGTCTTCATTAAGTTTCATATGATCATTCTCAAATTCACGATCTTTTTAGTCTCCTCCTAGTGCTCAGACAAGAGAGTCGTGGACATTTGTTCTACCAATGGTTCAGTCTCTTCATTGTTATGACAACTGTCTGAAAGATCTTTCCCAACTTGTTGATGTCTCTGTTCACAATTGTCATTTCGTTATTGGTGTTGGACTGAGCTTGATTTCAAGCTCACTATCAGGGAAGAGAGATCTGTGCTTTTGTGTGGTAAAAAAAATCTAAGCAGGAGATATAAAATGCAAAAAAAAATTTTAATCTCTAATATATGATATAATTTGTTTTTATCGTATTCTTGATTACCATTTTTACCGCAATGGCTCACTTTGCCAGAAGGATATGATATGATTTTGAACCAATATTATTCGGAAACGTTAAATATTTTAAAAGAAAATTCGGCTAACTGTGCTGATATGTATAAATTTTTATAGGTTAATATTACTTGATATGTTTTGTGGATCAGCTGATTCTATAACCTTCCCAGCTGGTTGCGTATTACCTTCTTTTCAGTTGTATGTTCAACGTCTTGGTGGTGGGGTGCTGTCTCATGTTTGGAGCCTGTTTGGGCTGTTGATCGTTGGGATGTATTGCACCTTTTTCTTCGAGATGTGATTCACATAACACCTTTTTGTTTTTGGTGTCTTGATAATGCCTGAATAGGCGAAACATCGACCGGTAAGTGGGTGTATTACTGAATTTGAAACATAAGGCTTTGCATTGTGTTTTTTTCCCAATTGCATTATAAGATATGATATTAGTATTTAAATACTATCTCTAAAACATAAAATTTTACAAAATATAACTTTCTTAAATACAAAATATTAACAACTATAGGGTTACTATGGAATTTAAAAAAAAAAACACTGTTTGATAACAACTCATGAAAGTTTAAAAGTTTAGCTTATTCGGATGTGTAAAGATTGCTACCACCCATTAATTTTGGATTAATTTGTTTCAAGTGTTTTTACAAATAAATTTATTTTTTCTTATTTAATATTTATAAAAATATGCTAATGAAACTATCTTCTTAAACATCATTTCATTTAATTATGTAATTCATTATTTACTATCTTCAAATCGTAGTTTTATTATTTATTTTTTTATCAGTAGCAATATTTCAGCCATTTTATTATCTATATTTCTTTCCCTTGGAGCGCGGCTTAAACTATAGCCCTTAAACGTTAAAAGTTTATTATCATATTAACTGGAAGAGAAAGTTGCTTACAAGCAATTAGAGTTGCCCCCATGATGAATGAACAGCGGCTGAGAAAATTGAGTTGGAACCACCACCCTCTATATATATCTGGCGTTTATTGGAATAAAGCTCACATCATTCTTTTCAACTATATAACTAGGGAGACCTATCTTTAGCATCATATCTCTATTTATTTTTTTATTACTAAATTCATTTATAAAAATTGAAAATAAATAAAAACACACATAGGATAGTGCTACTGACTTTAGATTAAAACCATACATCGAGAGTGAATTAAAAAGACTTTTTTTATGAATTTATTTAAAATGCGATTTTCAGAATTTGCCTTTCGAAAAAAATTCACGATATATATATATATATATATATATATATATATATATATATATATATATAAATAATGCGAGATCACATTCCTTACTAATAGTAACTATTTTAGACCATTATGATTCTTTGAATATACCCTTTCTATTAAGAATGTATCAACTCCGTATATCCACGTATGAGCACAACATTACACACAAATACTTTTCTATTAATAAGAATTTTATTTTTAATTTAAGTTTCTGAAAAAAACAAAACAATATTTCTTATGAGGATGGTTCTATAATAATGTATGCATATTACATACATCCAAGCGAAGAAATCTTGATATTCTCTGTATGCATGGCTGTAATGTAAATTTCAGAGCTGTATTTCATATGAATTTTGTCTGTTAAATACATTTTACTTTTGTTTTAATATTTATATTGTTAAAGCAATAAACGCATGATTACTCACATATTGTTTTAAGTAAACATGTAGTTATTGCCATATAACACATGTTAGTGACAGTGTAAAATAAAGAGTAGAAAAAAACCTGTACAACTTGTAGTATCTTAGGTTCAGTACGTGGTAGACACTGTATTGTATCTAGGACAACGGTTATGCATGTAAATGATTTTTCTGTTCAGATTTTTTCTGATTTCGGGTACCCGCTTTATAGAGAGGCTGACCCCTATAGGGTCTCCAGATTTGGTAGTGAAAACAAGTTTACATATGCTTTAATATTGTGCGGATTAAACATATGTGAACTGAATTTTTTTTAAACCATTATGCAATGACCTAGGAAATTACCATCTCACTACTAACAAGGGGGCGAGACTGTTCAAAAAAATCTATGCAACTCAAAAATTATTTGAAACAATTTGGGCAAATACAAATATTTCTGTATTTGTATATCGCAAGTATATCTTTTTTGGTGTGGATTCAACCCTTAAAACGCAGAATTATAAAAGCTATCACAAATACCTATTATAAAAACTACCATATCCTTTGCAACATCACGTAAATCTATAACGTTTGATTTTTAAAATGAATTTCACCAACTTCTTTAATTGAATGCATGGAATTATCGTTAATATCATTCTTCCACCATAATATATCATGCATCACCTACCAATGGTTTAGCTTAAATTAATTTTTAAAAAGGAATCTAATTAATTAGGAACAATATTGATTCTATTTATGATAGTTAATCATAAGAAACTGTATAAATGTAACATACATTCAACTGAAATATAATTATTTTTAAATATTAAAAATAAGGTAGCAAGCTGCCAACCAGCTCAAGCCTACAGATTCATCGCAATGACTTAGTTTTAATACCCTTTTAACAGGATTATCGCCTACGTAAGCTAAGTAGCACTTAATGCAGATAGCGGCCAACTTGAATGGTCTAGATCTCTTTTCGAACTCCATTATTAATTTAAAAAGTTATACAATTAGGAGATGTATCAATCTAGATAACAACTTCTTAAAAAATGAAAATAAAATAAAAACAAGAAAATGAGTTTGAAATATAATGAGAAACTAAGTAAGTCGTCATTTAACGACAGTGATAAATAAATAAACATGTATTAATTATTTACTTCCATTTCTTCTTTGTTTATCCGAATCCATAAACAGAGAGGATTCTTAAAACCTATGACAATATGCCCCTACGCTAATTTTGTTTAGTTTATATTAACTTTTCAGAATTCGGACATCAATGTACAGTAAAGTGCCTAAGGATTTCTGGTCAATGTTTCTTCTCCTATCTTCCTTGAGTCTCTTCATTCTTTAACTTCTAATCTTTCATGGCTTCTCAGCTGAAACCAATGTGGGCTTACATTATGGTGATATCTCCTGGAATCTATCAACTAGGCTTCTAAACTCTTTCCTGTTTTGGTTCAGATCTTCAGAAATTTCTCTCTCTTGACTGCTTCTGCCCACATAAGTCACGCCATGGATAGAGACTTATCAAACAGATCTTATCAATTATCATCAGATGTCATTAGAATTTCAGTTGTATTTTTCGTATGGTAACAGTAATGTTTTCAATTAACTTGTAGAGGTATATATTTTTCATCTCTTCCAAGTTCGTCAACACTTTTCCGTAGTCCCATAATTCTTCTTAAGATTTTCCTTTCCTTTATTTTGAGTTTCTGTAGCCCTCCTTTTCCGTTTCATTGCCGCAAAATCAGATGCAAACATACCTTCTGGTTTTACAAACGCACAGACGCACACACGCACATTATTGACTTGTTTGAATTTACGTTTCAGAAGTTAAAAAATGAATAACTAAGCACAGATTTGGTTTCGATATGGATTAATAAAAATTGCTTAACATCATGAAAATGGTACTTGTAGGTACACTTCCAGCTCTTTAATAAAAATATTCGTAAAATACAAACTAATTTAATGTATGTAGAAAAAAATCTTTTTTGTTATCTAAAGTACTACAAACAAATTAAAAGTAATATTGTGTGCAACAGCTATACACATTGTAGTATCTGATATTGTCGTTGTTGGACATAGCTCGTTTATTAATCAGTTCTAAGTTAATCTGTAAGCCGTTTCAAATTTTCTAGTTCTTGTCTTGTATTTTTCAAGTATATTGGGTTGAATCCATTTTCTCTAATATTTTAATTTTTCCCTCCTTTTTATGATTATGAAAGTTTTAGCACCAGGTTTCTAATACAGATCACCGTATTATAATTTTGATAACTGGTATTCCTATGTACCTGTATGTTTCTTGGCATGGTCGAACAGAGCTAAAGTAGCAGATCCATAAATGACTGACTTGTACGAGAGAATATCCAAAACCGGGTATTCTACAAACCCAAAAGTGGCAAGTTGACTAAGAAGAGAAACCATTAAACAGGTTCCTGCATTAAACAGGCTCACTTTACATGCTTATGTTCTTGGCCCTAATTAAAAAAAGTTTTATATTCTACCTTCAATCGAAATTTCTTCGTTATATTACACATAGTCCCTTTTACATCACTAATAAAACATTACACAAAGATCTCAACGTCGCTGACACAATCAAAATTTCGAAATTACGAAAAATTTCATGACTCACTTACTGGACATCCAAACTTACTGGTACAATCATTACTGACAGACGTCTCTGGAGCAGGGATCTGATACAGTGAGATGAACCACGCTAGGAGTGCCTTCAATGGGAGATTTCTCCATACACGCTTTCAAAAGAATCCCTTAGATGAGGTTTTCCGAAGAACACCATAAAATACAATATGTGCCAAATGGCATTTGCATGATTTCTTAAACAAATAGTTTTATTATTATTATATTCTACCTGATTATGATACATATATCTATTATGTATGGATATGTATATGGATAGTCATTTGGGAAGATTTAAATAATTTTATGATGTAAACACAATTGAAAAGGTAAAGTTTTTTTGAGATAAACGATTTCTGTAGCCTCTTTTACGAACACAATACAGATAATAAAGATTGATAATGACATTCTCTCAACCATAATGAGCGAAAATTAAAATATATATATAGGAGTGCTCTTTTATTGTGACCGACGTCTGCCAAGGCGATGTAAATAAATTATAATATAAATTAATGAACTAAAGGAAGTACTTTTTTTCTAAGATAGGTTCTCATTATTGACTTGTTTGAATTTACGTTTCAGAAGTTAAAAAATAAATAACTAAGCACAGATTTGGTTCCGATATGGATTAATAAAAATTGCTTATCTTCATGAAAATGGTACTTTTAGGTACACTTCCAGCTCTTTGATACAAATATTTGTAAAATACAAACTAATTTCATGTATGTAGAAAAAAATCTTTTTTGTTATCTAAAGTACTACAAACAAAGTAAAATTAATATTGTGTGTAACAGCTATATTGAATAAATGTAAATCATGTTATTATAGGAAACGCAGATTAAGTTTCTATCTACGAATCAAAATGATGAACACAGACAGACATACCAAACAAACTGGCGAATTCTATGAAATCAAATGTAAATACAAAACAGTCACAATCAAATGGATTTTCGAAACCAACACTGATTTGAAACTGGAATGAATTGTACGGAGATTATCCAAAACCGGGTATTCTACAAACCCAAAAGTGGCAAGTTGACCAAGAAGAGAAACCAAAGAAGACTGGAACAATATGGCCTCAATAGAAAGGAAGCCCACCAATGTAAGAATGCAAAACCATGAAAGAAAAGAAGAAAAAATAACTCCTCTAAATGTTTTAGGTGTTGTTGTATTTTATTATTACTTGATAATAATAAAATTTAAGAATGAGAATGAAAAAAAATCTAATCATAGCTTCTAAAAAGCAATTAAAATCTCCCCTTATCGCTTATCAGTAACTCCTATCGCATCTGTCAAAAGTATCCCCTGATTTAAAAGCTGGATCTCATCATAATTTCCTTAAATACTTTCAAGTTCTATGCTATTATCATTCAAGTAGGATCTTCAAGTATAAGTAGCTAGCCTCTTATCGCTGGAGAATAAATAATTTTCAAGATAATATTATTTATTGTTTGAATATATTAGCCTGCTATCAATGTTATTAGCCGTTTGAGACTGATGAATGTGGGATGTGCATCTATAATATACCTGAATGCACTTATAATGAAATGTATGTCGTAAGCAGGTTGACTAAGTGAGCGGAGGTGCATTCTGTAATGGCATTCCTGCATTAAACAGGCTCACTTTACATGCTTATATTCTTGGCCCTACTTACATTTTTTTTTTTTTTTTAATTTATTTATTGATATTTACAACTGTATTACAATTATACAACAAGTAAATAGAATGCGTGTTACATAATGACATGAGAATGACAAGTAGAGAAACTACCCACGGGAAGTACTCAAATCAAAGTTCAAATAAGAAGGTCACGTGGCCATCTTCTTTTCAGACGCCTCGGAGGATTATCGGGAATCGAAGAGGAAGCTAGGTTTGAAACTAGAGGGTTTGAGAGGGAACGAAGTTTGCTATGAAAGGATAGATACCGGGTTCGGGCCAAATCAGCAACAAAAGGGACATTGAGGTCGTTATGGATGATTTTATTCTTAACAAAATAAGGAGCATTGAGGATTTTACGAAGGATTTTGGATTGTAGGGATTGGATACGAGAGGAATTCGATGGCTTAGTGGAGCCTTTGGCCCTACTTAAAATAAATTGTATATTCTACCTTATTCTGATATATATATATATATATATATATATATATATATATATATATATATATATATATATATATATATATATACATATATATATATATATATATATATATATATATATGTGTATATATCATGTATGGATAGGTACATGGAGAGCACTTTGGGAAGATTTCAATAATTTTATGATCTAAACACTATTGAAAAGGCGATGTTTTTTGTGTTTAACCACTGTAACCTCTTCTACGAACACAATCCAGATAATTAAGATTTATAATGGCATTCTCTCAACCATAATGAGCGGAAATTAAAAAAATATATATGTTCAACTAAGAAAATAAAGAAATAATGCCAAACATTTCTCCATAAGTCTAATTTGAATATTTAAACATTTCAATACAGTTTGAAATCCTTAATAAATAAAATTACAAGTCCTGTTCAGTGTCAAAAGATGTTTTTTTCGTGATTATCCTAAATAAATAACCTTTCCTCTGATTAAAAAAAATGTACTTATCTATATGTTAGAATTTCGGAAGAGTAGTATAATCTCTATGCCTTATTTTAATTCAGGATTCACTATAGTATTTTTTAGGCCAGAGAACTTCAAAAAAAAGGCAAATACTTCCCAAAAACAAGAATTGATAAAGTCAAAATATTTCAAAATTTAGATATTAACTGTGTTATAAAGATGTGATGATCCGTTGTAAATTAGAGTTATATGTTATATGAAACAAGAAGGGAACTAATAGGAATAACATACGAAAGGCGGATCATTTCAGAATCGTTATAATACTAGAGCTATAGGGAAACCAGAAAAACCTCGAGAGAACAACCCATCCGACAGAATACTGAGAAAGAGAGATCAGTCTGGTCATCTTAGAAGAATATAGGAGGAAAGATTGCCTTGTATTTAATGTCGAATTGGAATTCTGAAAGGAGGAAACGAAAAACCAATGAAAAGGTGGAACGAAGGAATTGAAGAAAATATGCACGGTCATGGTCTGATGTACAAGGTAGAAGGAATTGAAAAACCAACTAAAAGAAACTTAGGTTGAAGGAAATCTCAATCTGAAGAAATCCTTAAAAAATAAATAAAAACATAATGAAAAACAATATTATGTTAATATTTCTATTCTCGAAATAAATAGCAAACAATAAAGAAGAGAATTCAAATCCTAAATACCTAAATTAAATGATGCAGAGAAAAATACTATATTTTTAGAAAATATTTGCTAAATGAATTTCTTTACTAATTGAAGTGAAACTTTTTAAAACATTAGTTAGAGCATTTTATTTTATGGGCAAAACAATATATTTTTGTATTTCTCTGAAAGCGGTATAAGTTCTTAAGACTCATGATTCTAGACAAAAGGCATCAATTAATACTTTCTTTTCAGCAGGATGACGTAAATTACATTCAACAAAGTTAAAAAAGCTTTTCTTCAGAGAGAAGAGATTTCCTGGTACGTCTTGCAATGAGTTAGGGCAACTCCACTTTGTTTCAATTAGCATCGCATTAGGATATCTGTGGTTTGGAAGATTTGTTCCACTTTTAAAAAACCCAACATCTTTCTTATTTAAAATATAAATAACAACAAAAAATAGACCTCTAAGCAAATAAGCTTGATATGTAAATGATGGTATGTATGAAGATGCTCTATCTTACGACCTGACGTCACATCCTCCATTCACATCCTCCATTTTTCTTTTAATTTTCGAAAATATAGTATTGAATGGGCGTTGTAGTTTCTTCACTATATACTATTATACTAATTACTATATTCTGTCCACATCTATCCATCAGATAACCAGCTCACAAGGAACTACGTATATTGAGACGTTACAGGAATAACCTGTTATCGATCTTAATCATTTAATCGATATGTTTCAGAGAATATGTTGTGTGCTAGCTGCTTTAGCTGTTTTAATGTCGAGCATATTCAAAACAGTTCAGTCCGATTTTTTTAATAAAATGTACTCACTTTAATGAAATATACTTACTATTTAAAATCATTGCATTTTATTGTCATCTTTTGTTTTTTGAAATATATAAAATTCCATTTAGTTATAAAAGGTCTGTCTAGTAGCTGAAATTAGAATACTAGTTTGTATGCAAGCATATGATGTATATTCTTAATGTCTAAAATTTAATATGAAATTTTAAAAAAAATTCTTTGCATAACACTGATTATATCGCTTATTATCTCTTTGTTTAATATTATTTAATGCCCTTAAGGTTTTTTAACTGGGATTATTTAAAACTTCCGATTTCGAATCTTTTCTTTTACCATAGGTTTAGTCCACCATTCTCGAAACATAGTTCGTGCTCCATATTTTTTTTTCAAGGC
Source organism: Arma custos (assembly GCA_037127475.1). NCBI lineage: Eukaryota > Metazoa > Arthropoda > Insecta > Hemiptera > Pentatomidae > Arma > Arma custos. Next base: position 12,152,299 of record CM073764.1, read on the forward strand.
ATAAATTACGGGGATCTTGAGTATTATAGTAAAATATTAATTCTAATTCTAAGGGTCAAACATACTTTGTTTTTCTAATGCGAATTGATCTTTAATATTCAAGTATATATATACTGCGCAAAAATGAATAGAGATATTGCTAATTTAGTAGTATATACTTGACCTAGCCTTTATATTATTATATATTTAGTAACTATATTAATATTTAATGTAGTATAATTTCTAATAAATATTAATGCTTTTATAATAAAAATAGTATTAAAATGCTAGGAAAAGTATATATAACAAAATTAGTGGTATCCCTATACATTTTTACGCAGTATATATAAAACTTTCAGAACAAATTTAAACAAATTTGCTTTCTATTCTTATCTTTATTTATAATTTGTTTTGAAATTTCATAGTTATAAATTCAAGATTTGATCCACATTCTGCTTCACTGCAATAGGTTAAACTATTTGACATATACCAATTTGCCGTCTTATAACAAAACATAAATAATTAGATTTTTTTCATTGTGAATCCAACGGTATCCAAGTAAACTATAAATCAAGGTCAAACTATTATCTTTAATTAGACTAGACAACGAAATTGAACTTTTTTTTTGTGTCTGGGTTGAAAGTGATTGTGTTTGCTTGGTTAGACCTTAACATTGAGAAAAATGAACAGGGTTCATCAAAATATTTGCTTTTGAAGCTTGAAGTATGCTTTTAGTATATTTTTAATAAACATAAACATCTAAAATATTCATATTGTAATCAATTATAATTGTAACACAAATACAATATTTCAAACACCAAACACTTTAAACTTCTTGTAATCAATACAATATAAAATTAGAATTCACTTAAAATAAATCAAAAATGAGCAGTCAAAAATGAGTTTTCCCACTCGAGAGTAAACAAGCTCCCCGCCACAAAAGCAGACATTCTTCAATAGTAAGGTCATATTCCACTCTATTTTGGCATAATATAATAAAAAATTACGGTCTTTGACCAGACACAAAAAACGAGTTGTATAGTGTTATTATAGTGCAGAATATGAAATACATTAAACAGAGGTTTGTGAGCAACCTTTCGTACATTGGATGCTATTGAAAACTTGGAACTCGCTATCTTTTTTCTCTAGGCTTATTATTATTATTTCTCTTATTCAAATTCTATCTCTCTCCATATGATTACTATCTGTTATGGTAGAGAGAACCTCTTATTATTTTTTTAAAATTTAATTTAAGATTATATTTGCATGTATATACAATACGTATATACGTTATATACAATAAGTATTGCTAGTTTAGTTCATAAATTTATATAAATTATGGGTATATGGGTATATTTTCTTTTATTTTGAGGTTTACTGTTTTCAAATTACTGTATACGACCGGATCGCTCGATATTTTACTTTACAAGAGCATAGTGTTTCATTTCTTTACTGGGCGACTACATCTCAGCTCACAAATAAGATCCTATTTCGAATTCTGCACGATAGTACGGGTAAAGGGCCTGCCTCGGCAAATACTAAAGAGATGTAATTTGATACATACCTCTTTAGCAGTACGACCACGTTAATCTTATAGAATACGGAATGCATTATTTCTTATGGGAATTTTCACATTAATTAAATCATTTCAAAAGTTACATATTTTCATATTCAGCTACAAATTTTCGAAGGAAACGAGCTTCCAAGCAATAAGCTTGGATATTAAATTGCGATAAACAATATTTCAATTCTTAATCTTATAGCATACGGTATTGTATAATCTCACCCCAGGTTTAATTTAACTAAACCAATCTATATATCTAACAAATCGTCATTCTTCATGTGTTATTACAAACTATTTAAAACTATACCTGCTCTTTTACTTTCTTGTAAGGAATTAAGGGAGTTTTATAATCTTGAAATTTTTCGAATTTTGAATTTAATGGATTCCTCCGTTTTGACTTTTCCTGAATCCATTTTTTGTGATTTTTATACGTATTCATGTACACAGGGATTTCTATTCTATTTATAATAACTTTTTGAACCACTAATTTATAATTTAATAGATTCTATCCTTATTAGATGTTTTTAAACTGCGTTTTAATTAAAAAATATTTCTAAATATATTATCTAGGCAGCTATACAATGCAGGAATTAATATAGTAATAAACAAGATTATCATATCGCTTAGGTCTTCTGTATTCTGACTATAACAATGTTTCATTACGAATCGCATTATTTGGGGAATATTGGTGGTTGATTCTCAAGTTAGGATTAGTTGCGAAACCTACTTATCTGATACCATTATCTATCTCATCTGCATCTTTCAATGATATTAAATATAAATGTAAATAATATGGTATATATGGTATATAAGCTGATATTATGATCAGTATAACTAACAGAATACAACATAATAGCTGATCTAATATGGGCTTCTTATGAGATATTATCTATGGGCTACTGGGTATTAAAATGAATTAAACTACTGCTAAATTAAAGATACTAATATTTATTAACAAAATGATAAAAAGGAAACAATTAAACTATTAACAATTAAATTATTAAACTGATATAAATTTACAATAACAATATTCTAAATATTTATTATCTAGGCATAACTCCTATTTAATTATTACAATAATATAAGATATTACTAATTCTAGATAGCTTAACTAGTTACAATAGTTTCTATGAATATTATAAAATTACACTACAATTTATAACTAATAATTAACACTTACAGTTCACTAGTCCGCCGACCGTAAGATTCTCCAAGTATGACTAACTGACACACAGTAACAAACAGAAACAGTTTATTACAATCGCGAGACTGTCACAGTTCACTGATACACTTATTACACTGGCCGGTTCAACACTGACTAGTTTATCACACTGACACTCACTTATCACAGATCTTCACCGTGCGTGGTCTACTCTCCGACTGACTCGCTCGAGGCGAGGGAAGTATTTAAATAGGCAAGGCCGAACATTCTAGAACACGGAAGGGTGGAGACTATTCTGGAATCTTCTTAATCCTTTCCGACAAAAGGAGACGATCGAGAAGGTCCTAATCCTATTTTAACTTCTCCCGCCGAAAGATTTAAGCCGCTTATCCCTTGCTTCCGTCTTCCTGTCTGTGACCGTAACAATAGCATAGTGAGCCGCCGGTATGTAGGGAAAGATACGCACCTCTATATATACAAAGAGTTTACCTATCAACTCATAAATATGATAATGAAAATTGCGTAATACTTAACAAGCAGATATTCGGATGAATACAGCAAAAATGAAATATACTCGTAGAGTGATAGGTAAAAAAAGAAGGAGCGCGAACTGAATAAGTCATTAAGTGACCATCTCCAAATTCCCTATCTTAAGACCTCCATGGATATAAGACAACTGAAGTGGTTAGGACACACCTGTCGTATGGACGAGGAATGACTACCAATAAAAGTAATGGAAGTTCACCCGCTGTGCAGAAGACCCCAAAGTGGCCAGAGAATTCTATACGAAGGCTGTATTGAGAGAATAGGATCAAGAAGAGAAAAAAAAAACCCTGACTCAAATAAAGATGATGCGTTGAGACCTGGGAAAATAGTCCTGTTGGATTGATATTCCTCTATGGGGAAACTTTCATCTTTCCCCATTTCAGCATTAAAATTGCCAAAAATTATTTATATTGTTTGATATGATTGTTAGCGGAGTGACAGGGGCAGAGCCGAAGTTATCGGGTTCAATTCCGGCTCTGGCAGGTTTTATTTAGTCTCTTAACAGCTGGGAATGGATCCTATTGGATCTGGCCTCCTCCTGGGGCTCACTCAGCCTATATAAAGCGGGTACCCAAATCGGAAAAAACAGACTCTCGGAAAAGCACTAATGTTGCCCAAGGAACATTCTCTACCACTTACTGATCTCTTCATGAATTATAGCGGTACAGTTCAGGTTTGATATGATTATTTTATCTATATTAAAGAAAATAGCATTTCCTTTTCCTTTAATAACTTTCTTCAATCGCTGCTCGTACCTACCCATTCTGAATAATGCCCTTCTTCTTAATATAGAACAAATGTTGTTGTTTTAATATTTGCAATATGTTTCAATTCCATTAGTACATTCGATTTCGAAAAAAAATGCGAGCTTAACGGACTTACTAAATCTAAATAATTAATTAAAGTAATTATGCGAGAAAGTATTTAAAGGAACTCTATAAATATTCATGCCTTAAGATTTATTCTTATTTAATTAATTCTATAATTAATCTTATATCAGTGATTATATTTAATTGAGATTCAGTGAATAATATAAATTGAAATATTGCGTGTTAATTGATCGCGTGTTGATTAAAATATTGCCACAACCTGTTTGCTTTGTATATTTTTCCTTTTATTTATCTAGGATTTCTCACCAGTGATCTTGATGTAGATCCATGATACATAAATTAATAAAGATGCTTAGTTGAAAAGACTTATAGATAAGATTTTGTAATGAAGCTTCGAAACCACCTAAAATAATGGATTTCATCTATTTCTTAAAAAAAAAATAATAAAGCAATTAATAAATTCTCAACGTAAGAAGATTGAAGTAAGTATCAAAGTGTTTTTCTGTAAAATTATTTTATATCTCATCCACGTTTTTATAAATCAGCATTTATTTTATAAATACAAATTGAGATAAATATATCGTTTTAATAACACAAAAAAGATCATATAAGGTTATAAAAAAGTTATTTGTTATTATATATTTTTGTTCAATAGTAGAACGTGAAGGAAAACATATTAAGGAAAAAGACAAATGAGAATCAGCTACAGATTTCCATGACAATTATTCAGTTTAATAATTCATCAATGAAAGAAGTGCTTTAAGAGAAATGATATTATAAGAAACCGTTAATAAGGGATTTAGAAAGTGTGGGAGAGTAGATAGGTATCGTAAGAAAGGCGGAAAAATTAATCTTTTAAAGCATGAAAACTAAATCAATTTCTTCATTCCAGTTTAGTTACTGCAGCACATCTTAAGTCGACTAATATATGTAGGATATCATCGTCTTCTTATGCCCAGGATGATCCGCTGATCTTACACTTTCATATAAGGTTTGGAGAAAACCTCTCAAGAGGAATATCAAAATAGATAATTTGTAAGCCTCCTATAAAACCGATATTTTTGGTGTTCTTAACGTTTATTTTTATGAAAATAATAGAATTTTATTTAGGATTTTTAGAATTATTTTTTTTTGTCTGACATACAATATATGCGCATACTTACTTATTCTTTTTATTCGTATTTCCCAGCTCCTTTAGGACTAGCGACCCTATTTGGGTCAAGTGAGATGAAATTCGGTATGTAGAAAAACACCAAAATAATGGAGCAGTAATTTTCAGTCAAAATTTCGATATGTTTAAATTAAATTTTTTTTTTTAGTGATAGATCCGTTATTCCGGATCGCAGGTTTTATTTTTTCTGTAGAAAAACTCTTTTCATTAATGTAAGTTTATTTTAATCTTTGAGTTTATGTGCCCCTCTTGATGGCTGAACTACTGACACTTTTTTTTCGCAGTTTCTTTATATTATTATCTACACCTGTCAAATACAAATAATTGACAATCAGCAGATTGGGTGACAGTAAAATACAGAATGACATGAAAGGCATGAAGAAGAACAGTACCCAGCCGTACATCTCTTGTGGTATGATTTCCTATATTAATAGATCCCCCATCCACAAGTTAAAAATATAAAATCCAATTTCTCTTATTCAAAATAATTATACAAATATTAATTTGGTTGTATATACAATCTATATCATTGATAATTAATAATCTTATCTTATTTGTATTTAATTTTTTCATTTGCATCTGCGCGATTTCGCATCCAGTAAAATTTATCTGTTTGTATTTTCTCTTTGACTTGCAGGAACATCAAGTTTTAGAAATGATCAATAGTTCTTGGCCATTGTCTTTTTAATCTTTTCCAATCAAGCCTGCTTAACAGGAAGTAGGAAAGAGAAAATAACAAATGGATGGAGGAAAGAACAAATGGATTTTTGTGATTTTGTGTTGATTAATGGAATGTTGTGAATATGTGATTTTATAAAGGGAATGTTCATGTCGTTCATGGTGTATTTCGAAATAAACTAATAATTAATAATTTTCCTTATAATTTTTAACTGTGTTGTTTGTATCTTGTGTATATGGATGTGTTCTGCTGAATTATATTTTCTTGCAAATACAAAACAAATAAAAAGATTTTTGTATTATTTCTAATAGAAACTTTTTTTTACAATATTTTATTTTATATTTAACACGAGCTAATAGCTATATAAGTTAAAGCACCATTCCTAAACCATAATTTAAAAATCCGTCAGCCATTTCTGTTCCTCTTGTTCCAGAATGCAGACAAGTGACTCCTCCGACCTCTTAAAGGACCTCCATTGACGATCGAACCTTCCTATATGGAGTATGGACAATTAACGCATTCGGAGTGCCATATGTGGTGACAATAAGGAATCATTAGGCAGGCACAATGTGCCCAATTACTGCGCAGCCTCCAAGTACAATCACCTCATTGTCGAAAAGCCGTTAGAAATCTTAATTATTTATAAGAAAAAGCATTATTTCTCTGATGATATATGTATTTGTAAAAGAGGGTATGAAGAAAATCGAAATTGAAGATGAAATTTTATAACCTAAATTAATGTGAGAACTTGTAATTTCAACCGTGTTAGGTATCCACTGCCTATAATTCTAATTTAGGTAATCAGACACTGTATAGAATTTGTTTATGTTATAATTTGAATAAAATATTTAGTTGTTTCCGTATTTTTCATCATTTTTTAAATCAGCCAATCTTGAAGATCCTGATTAAAAATGCAGTGAGTTTAAGGTATAAGGGAAAATTAGATATCTTATTCTGCCTAGGTTTGGTGCACCAATTTAGGATTCCACCTTCCCTGGTGTCGGATTACAGTCCTCAAGGAACTGATGCTTCCTACTCCTGCAATCAGTGCAGCGGTTCCTTATTTCATGCCATTGTTCTACACCCGATAGCGGATTACGGGTGAGGCTGAAGGGATAATATACTGGGCATTAAATAAAAAAATGGGCAACAGGTGATTACCTCAGTTTATACGTTGGTAATCGGAAATCGTTGGTGCCAAATACAAAAAAGCTACGGTGGCGGCGTATGCCGATGACATCGCCATCTACAGTAGCTCATTGAATGCAGAGAGGGCTCTACGGCAGGCGAAGGTGGCCTGTTAGGAAAAAACTAAAAGACTGGACGGATTGAATATTACAGTTAATCCCAAGAAGACCGACTGTATTATTCTCTCCTTCCAAAAGAATAAGCGCCCTCTACCTAAGGTTTATAGAGTGGCAGGCAAAGTTAACAAACTTGCGAATAGGATAACGTATCTCGGTGTCACCCCCGACCGGCACTTGACGTTATCCCAACATTGCAATAAGAAGATCAGTTCGGTGAGAACCAAATCTTACAGGCTAAATCATCTTTTAACCTCACCGCACTTATCACTCCGCCTCAAAGTAATGATCAATAAGGCAGTTTTTAGACCAGCACTCCTTTATGGGGCACCTATGGTGAATAACATTTCGCCAACAACTTCAAAAAGACTCCAACAATTTCAAAACCGTTTACTGAGGCGTATAGTAAGGCACACTTCTCTACATACGTCGAATCGGACATAATACGCGAGACCCTCGGACTCCCGACGGTAACCGACTTCATCACATGGAGGGATTTCAAATTCTTTGATAGCCTCCAACACTGCACGAACCCACTATTCAACGCACTTACACCGACAGGCCGACCTCTGCGCTGGCAAACACATGTGCAGACACTCAAAATGGATTGAGTAAACTACTAACAAACTCCAATCAGACAGAACTAGTGAGCCCCATCACTAGATCCCCCACTCCTTCCATCTAATTAATCTTAAAGAAAATTCATTGTACAATCCTCTCTTAAAATGCACCTGGTGCAGTAAAAGAGATACCATAATAATAAAAGCCAAGGGGTTAAAAAACAAAACAAAAACGCAATTGTATGAAGAACCTGCAAACAACGGCAACATTGCATATTGAGTTTTTGAAAAAAAAAAAAAGACCTATCGTTATTGTCTTTTACACAGGTAATGAGATAGTTATATTTTCTGACTCTTTCCACTGTTTTGATTGTGAATCTGAAGGTTGTTCAACTTCTTTGTTGGTTTTGACAACGACATGAATTTACTTTCGAAGTAACTTCCAACTAGTTTCTACTGTTTAACTTACTAGCATTTGCAAATCCTTCAAAGTTTCTAAAAAGAGATCTGTGTCGTCAGCATATCTTAAATTATTTATTGCAGAACTGTTTATTTCGTTTTCTATATTCTAATCTTATAGAGCATCCAATGGTTACCATTTCCGAATACAAATTAAACAAATTCGGTGAGGGAACACAGCCCTATTTCTATTTCAATCTCTTTAGATGTGTATCGATTTATTTGAATAGTAGCTTTCTGATTATGATATAAGGTTGGAATTATTCTGATGTCTATTTAGCCTAGATCAGACAGCCTGCTCAATCTCCAAGATCCATCTGCTTCGATCCCTTTCATATAAGATATTCGATTTCGGAACGTTGTTTCAACTAGGCCTCCCTTCATCACCAGAATAGCAGTTTTTGCACTTTATCTATTCTTAGTAAGTTACCTTGCCACTTCATTCTCTGTATCCTTGCAAAAGAGGACATTGTAATGGCATCGTAGAATCCATGCAGCTCCGCGGGGGTTTTTTCTACGTCATACACAGTTTTTCTAGACGAGCTCTACGATACTTCTGAGGATAGGCCTTTCAAATATGTCCAGCTTCTCATGTCATGCTTCTCTCATACCGCATCAATTTTTAAATCACTAATGTCCTGTTTTAGTTTCTCATTTAGTATGTTGAGGATGATTTATTTTTTACTAGGATTAAGTCAACTCGTACTTTGATTTCATTTTCATTTATTAGCTTAATAAATTCAACTTGGTCCACTAGTTTTCTATTACTCATAGTTCTTATTGCAAATAAAACTATTAATTTGTTATTGGTCTTCATAACCTGCATATCTTTGAGTTGGTCCATTTCATTCATTTACATAATCTATGAAGTGGTCCACTAAATATTGTTCTTACATTTTTTAATATGGGGGCGACGTCGTTCGTATCTTGTGTAAGTTTAGACATTTTTTGCTTAGCCCAAGTACTGCTCTTTATTGTCATAACAGTGTAGAATCTGTAGTGTAGAAGACGTGTATAAACTGTATATTTTGACAATTATTTACTTTTGCATATGCTACAGGCGCAACTTGTCTGCATGTATAAGGTGAACTATCATATATATTTTTCCAGTTGAACCTCTTTTTTTCTCAACGTCATCTGGGCTGCCAGTCTTCTCTTGTTTGTTCATTTAACGTCACTTTATGCTGCTATGGCTAATCGGACGATGCTACAGTGGGAGCTCTAAATTTTGCCTATCCAGGTTTAATTAGGATAGAGATTTTTAACGAGTACCTGACATCGTACAGGCTCGGGACCTCACCCCCGTTTAACGTCCCTTCCGAAGGACGGCGTAACTAAGGATTTTTTACTCCCTTAAAAAAATCCTAGGGTCACCTGCCGGGCTACGAACGATTTTGGGTTAAGTAGTTTGTTACGCTAACCACTAGACCACAGATCACCTTCCAGTCTTCTCTTTTTTGTGCTGCTGCTTTCCAATTTCGAATTCCCAGATTTTTTTGTGTATCTGCAGCCATCCAAAATCCTCAGAATTTTCCTTACAACTCATACTAGGGACGATTCTAGTGGTTTTTTTCTTCTATGTTTCCTCTTGTATCGGGATAAAATAGATTTAACTCATATATTAATTTATTTGATGCATACCAATAATTTTTCTTTTAAAACAATCCAATTTGTTGAGTGTTGTAGAAGAAATAGAAAAAATTCGAAACAGAGGAAAGCGGAAAGAAAATGGCAAGATCGAGGGGGTGAGAGAGGCGACAATTCCAGCCACGAGCACTAACAGAATAAGCCGCCAAAGGCATTAGCGTTATGGGGAGGGGACCCAGTTACAGTAATCTTATATACTATATAATAGAAGGATCAAACAGGACTCACTCACCAGCCCACAGGAATTTTATCGGTTATTAGGTCAGCTTTGAGAACTGTTGGCTCAAAAAGGGGTAAATTTCTACCCCCAATATCTCATCAAATTCACTTAATATTTATAATCTCTTGGATCTTTCTCATTTTTATCGATAACTAACGATATATTCCAACCAAAACTTACTTTTCATTCGTTGAATATAGTATTTGTATTTGTAATAAGTAAAGGGGATGAGTAAATTACAATAAATGACTAAAATTAAAAATCGCAAGAAATTAAAAAAACTATCTGAACAGATATTACAAAAACTGTGGCAAATAATTATAAGTTCCATTTGCTCAGTGAGAGCCTTTCTCGACTAATTGGAAGAGCTTTAATCAACTTGTGCCAACTGTAAAATACACCATTTGTCTTTTCCCTCACTTTATTATTCCTTGGTTTAAATGGAAGAAAAATTGAATGAGAAGCTAAAATGTCTGCATTTATTAGTAGTCAGATAGAAGTTTCTGCTCTATTAAATTAGCAAACATTAGTAATAATCTCAATTAAGCTACGGTTATTTCTTGTATTTTTTTGTAGATTGAGATGACGGAATATCAATTTCGAACATAATCTAAGTTGTTAATAAGATAGCTAAGATTGGCAATATTTATTTTATTAAGTCGTTCTTCCTTATCATTTGTTGACGAATGCTGTGTGTGAAAAAATAGCTCTCTCACTCGCTTACTGTCCTTGCAGGACCTGGGCCGCCTTTCTTCTCCATTCCTCACGGTCTACAGTGCGATTCTTCCAATTTCCGATTCCCATCTTTCTTAAATCATCCTCTATGCCATCCATCCAACGACACCTGGATCTGCTCTGTTTTCATCCTGATGTGCCCAACTTACAGCAGAGTTAATCAGGCTCTTCATATAGTTCCATTAGTTCGGTATTGCATTTTCTCCTTCACCTGTCCTTTTCTTTGACGGTTCAAATTCGTTTCTCAGGATTCTTCTCGCAAATTGGAAGAGCTCTTCTGTTTTCTTTGGTCAGAGTCCCCATCTTACTGCCATACATTAGCACCGGCCTAATTATTGTTTTATACAACCTAAGCCTGGCTTTCCTGGAAAGACTTTTGTTCCGGAGAGATTTTAGGAGGTCATAGAAACCACCTGGTTAATACTACCATCCTGCCTTAACGGTCACATGTGGTCTAGTGGTTAGCGTAACAGACTACTAAGCCCAAGATCGCGGGCTCGAAGCCCGGCATATGGCCCTAGGATTTTTTTAAGGGAGTAAAAAATCCTTAAATACGCCGTCCTTCGGAAGGGACGTTAAACGCAGGTCCCGAGCCTATACGATGTCAGGAACTCTTTGAAAATCCCTATCCTAATTAAACCTAAACAGACTGAAATAATTAGTTTGTTTCAATAATAGCTCTTTTTCTACGAGATTTTAAAAGTGGTTCATTAATCTTTCAATCATCTTCTATTATTTAATACCTAAATAAGATTATCAGATTCTATTATTTAAGTTACATTATATATGGCTTTTGGGTTTTGTGAAACCAAAATATCAATCATTAATAATCAGCCATATCTAAAATGCCGTTTGTTTTTATCAGCATCTGTTTTCATAATTCAACCGAGGACAACTAATCGGGCAGATAGCCGGAAGGAGATGGATTTTTTTTTCCAATCATGCAAACGCTTTGATGCCATTATCGATAAATATATCGATCTGCTTGACCCGATCATTGATCTGATTGGGATTGTCGTTGACGGAACGGTTTCGCGACCGGGTTTGACAGTATGGATTATAAGACCGTGATTAGAGATCATTAATTACAGCTCAGCAGTAGTCAAAGTCCGCCATTAATTAATCATACTTCAATAAACTTCTAAGAGTTTTTCAAGTTAAATTGAGGAACAGTTAGCTTTCATCTTGGAAGCAACCGTTTGCGAAGAAAAACTAGTACGGAACAACACCCTATTCTTTACATGTTACGATTCATTAATCTAAACTACTTTCTACATTAACTTAACATTTTTCTTATATTTCTTCCTTTTCTTTTCTGTCTATACTTTTCTATCAGTTAGTTAAAACCTGTGAATAGGAATGATATTTGTCCAAACAATCATCTCTGGGATAGTTAAGATCTATTGATTTGATTAATTTTTAAATAGTAATACGGGATCCCACCCTGAGAGCTTTACATCTGAGGTACTGTAATAAAATTTGGAATAATAGTTATTGATTAAAATACATATCTCTTTTGACGTGTATGTGTTTGATTGACAGGAAGCTGTTTTAATAAATAAATTCATTTTAAATCAGAAAAAATTACTTAAGATGTATTATATAAATTATAATATTATATTATATTAAATATTCTAATTACTAATTGTTCGTTTTCGATATATTTGAGTCATTACGTCTGGAACTTCCTATACGAGATTCCCGGCATCTTGACTCTCTCCCATCTAGCCTAGAACTGTCTCATTTTCGGCCTTTACCAGGTACAGCACCAAGGAGACCCACGACTGGATGACGATTTTTTCTACTTGATCAGAAAAGTTTATTTTAAACAGTTAACTTATAAAAAATAATTATCTCAATAATACCATGAAGGGGTCAATACCAGCGGCACCTCCTGGCATGATTTCATCAGGAATTTTCAAAGGATTAGATCCCTCACACAGCTCCTTTTCAGTCTTATGCAGTCATATAAGCATGAGTCTTGTTGTTATATCAGGGAGTGGAGTGGTTCAGTGGTAGAGCACTGAGTTGCCATGCCGGAAATCCTGGTTCAAATCCCGCTGCTGGCCATGATTTTTATTTAGTCTGTTTGCAGCGGGGTATTGATCATATGGGATCTAAGACCCTTCTAGGGCCCACCCAGCCTCTATAAAATATTATAAAAATAGGGTACCCAAAAGAAGGGGGAAAAATCTGGCGGTGAGCGTGACCTAGGACAAGTCATCTCCTTGCAGAACCGTTGTCCATGAAACAGTACAGTATCTACCATGTACTGAACCCCAGACCCTTCATGGGTTGTAGTGGTACAGGTTTTTTTTTTTGTTATATCAATGTTTGTGGTACAGTATTACACTTGTTATCAAATCATTTTTATTAAGCTCATTTTTTCTTAATAGTTTGGCCTCTGCTCAAATTCCACGGTGCTTTTGTTATTGTTCTGAACAATTTATCCAGAAATATTGAATATTTGATAGTGCAAGTCATTTTGTTTGCCCCATCTGTATGCCAAAGTTGGTTTCTGTTATCAAGTGCATGAGTTACTTTTGGATTTTTCTATTGTAACTATTATGTATTAGGTACTTCATTTAAAGTTTTTTTCTTTATATGCGGACTAAACTTACTTCGCAGAAAGTTTCAATTTCTTATTTTGAATGTGTATAAAATACAAAAGTTATTCACCTTCGTTTTGTTCTATACAGAATCAACGGAACTGGTGCATCACTTGAAAGTCTTAATAGATTTTAATCTAAAATTATCACTTACTAAAAAATAGATCACTTCAAAATTTATATTTATATCAATAAAGGTAACGTTTTCAATTTTAGAAGTAGGTGATAAACTGCTTGTGATAATTTAGTCTAAATTCTATAAACCGCTTTTTACCACCCTCCAAACAGCAAGAGCATGCGGGATTCGTGCTATAAATCGTCTTTACAGACTTTTCCTTTCATGTACGTGGAAAAAGAAGTGGTTAAATCTCGAATATATTAGATTTTAATCAATTTCAACTGATATTCATTTTGACCATCCCTGAATCAATTTAGCCAACCTTATTTAGTAATTATAACTATTATAATAAATAACAAACGGCTTGATGACTCCAAAATTTCGATGCCGATCTTTAACTCAATCATTTCTCTTTCCTATGCCTAGACGTTCCGACATTTTTCATTGGATCAGAACCTATTGTTCGTTGTTAAGCCACATAATTTTACGAGTCCCTTTCTATTTTCATGGTAATAATCACTATTAAAAACACCAATATTATTAACAGGGAACATGCTCTAATATCCTGCATTATGTAATCTTCAATGGTGATTCTAGCTGATGAGAGTCGGCCTCCGAAGCATCGAAGGCAAAATTTATGATGAAATTGTCCTATATTTTAACCTATAAAAAAGAAATTAACTTTTGTAACTCTGTTACCACCTTTAGCACACTTGTATTGCTGGTACCGGGTCCTGGGAACTTTCAAGCCATAAATCACTTTCAATATATATTCGTCTTCAGTCGCTGATTTTAATAAAGTGTGTTTGAATAAATAAATAGAGGGATGTTTGAAGGATCGGCAAGTCTTGAACACAAGGCGCCTCTCAGGAACATTATTAATTTTCTCAGGACTCCTTTTGAGTCTCCTCATTTCCTAGGCACGAGCAGACATCATCAATGAATGACAGGCGGATCCATCACCACTATTGATTACGAATTAGCTAATTCAAATAGCGAGAGCTCGGTGGCAGAGGAACTGGGGTTTTAAATTCCTCGCCATACTCTCGGTACATCCTGCATACAAGGCGGCATCTTCCGAGAAACATTCATAGCCTTCTTTCATTGCCGCTGTCTTGAGTAGGCCTCCAACAGAAGAATAGGCACTTTTTGCAATGCAAACTGGCTGATGCGTTTAATTATCATAACGTGTAAAAGATTTCTTATTCTTATTCATACCATACATTATTATTATAATAAATATAATTCACTGTCGTATAGAGGATGAATAAAATAATCATATAGATTAAATTATTATTCACTGACTTATATATGAAATATGTTGTTCCTACCATGTACAACTAAAGAATGTGAAAAAGTATCATTCAGGAGAGAAAAAGAATCGAATAAAAAATTTGCTTGAAAAATAATCAAAAGGTCTTTAAAAATATTTGTCTTAAGCATTTCCTTATCCATGTTAGTAGTGTATGAACATTTAGCTTTTTGTTCTCGATTTTTTCTTAGTTTCCAGTTTGTTTACTATTGTTCATATGGCATTTTAGATATCAAGATTCGTTTTGAATTTTAAGGCACACACATCATCGATACCGAAAAAAATATTTAAACGATAATTACTTCATAAATAACTCTATCATAAATCTTATCAATAAAAATAAAAATAGTTACAGAAATCTTTCTTCAGTTACAAATTGTTACAGATTTCTGCAAAATCATTATCATATTCATAATGATTATTAAAAATTAGGAATATTACAATTAATATATTAAATCTTAATCAAAACTGTTATAAAAAGGGGAAAACTATATTAAAAATATTTAAGTGCACAACAAATTTAAACAATATAAAAGGCAAAAACTGTTTTCACAAAAACTTTGAATTATAGATATTTATAGTAACTCATTTCAAACATCGTGCTCACTTAAAAATATGTCCAACATGCCCATTTGCCCTTGGAAATATTCAATATTGAAAAATGTATTCTCAGTGATTGGTCACGATAGTAACTAACATGCAGATAAAATGTATATATTTCATATTTCAAAAATGTAGAGTGCTTACATACTACATATATATAAATATATATATATATATATATATATATATATATATGTATATATTGTATTTTAGTTCTTGAGTTTCAGTCTTTCTTGAACTTCTTAGGCGACGTTTCGAGACTAAGTTAGTCTCATACTCATGCCCTGACAATGAACAAATGAGCTTTTAGTAAAAACATTAAATAGCACACTAAAATAGATGTAAAATGACCTGTGTAAGTTGTAATAGATAGGGTGTACTTACAAGTTCTAAAGAATGAATCAGTTTTTCATTAATCAGTTGCCTCGCAAAACAGCATAAAATGTTTGTATTGCAATTGCTATGATCAATGAGTAAGTAATCCATTTTTTAGGAACAGCAGTTTATTTAATTGTTGAATCATATTAGATATTGTTATTTTTATATATTATGAATTAATTAAATTTGCATAACACGAGCTAAGACCTTGAACATCCGATTTTTTGTTTACAGCGCGATTTTTATACTTCTCTATAGTTATCATTAAATACCACAAAATATCTACGAAAAATTTTATAATACAATCAATAATACATACGAAAGAATATTTAATCAAATAAAAGAAAATCAAATAAAAAAGATATCAAAAGTAAATAATAAAAGATCGGTTAATATAGGAAATGAAAAGTGGTTTGTTAATCTTACTAATACAGTATTTCCATCAGACGTGAAACAGTTTTTATCTCTCGGCTCTAAATATTGTATAAATTATGAACCTAATCAATTACCCGTAACATCTATCATTAGTGACATTGAATATATAATACAAAATAATGTAGAAGAAACTGATCGTGATGAAGTAAGAGGCAAATGCGTTAATATAATTACAAATTACAAAAATATTAAACATAATAATAATAACAAGAAAGATTTTAACATACAAAAATTGAACAAAAAAACCAAACAATTTTTAAAAACACAACCTAATATAATAATCACAAAAACAGACAAAACAAACCAAACTGTCGCGATCAACAGAGACGAATACATAAATAAAACTCAGTTATTGCTAACTGATGCCCAAACTTATAAAAAGGTCGGTTCCAATCCTACACATAAATTGATGACAGATACCAACATAACTCTAGGATTATTAAAGAAGAATAATTACATTGATATAAAACATACAAAAAACTCATTACCAATTCCCCGACTTCCCCTAAATTATATACAGTTATAAAAAATCATAAACCCGGAAACCCAGTCAGACCTATAGTATCATTCATAAATTCACCGACGTATGAGCTTTCAAAATACTTAGCCGAATTGTTAAATCACTTATCTACAAATAAATATAATCTTAAAGATTCATTTGAATTTCATCAAAAAATCACAAATATTAAAATTCCTGAAGGCTATAAATTAATTTCATTAGATGCCTCGTCTTTATTTACTAACATATGCATTTCCAAAATAAAAACTATAATAGAAAAAAATTGGAATAAATTAAAAACGCATACAAAAATCCCCAAAAAACTATTTTTACAATTACTGGCCCTATGTACAGATAGAGGATATTTTCAATTCAATGAAAAAAATTTTATATCCAAAAATTCGGCTGCCCTATGGGATCTCCTATTTCACCTATCTTGGCTGATATTTACTTAGAAGAACTGTTAAATACAGTCATACCAAAAATACCATTTAATATCCCGTTTCTATTTAAATATGTGGATGATATAATAACAGCGATACCAACCGAAAATATTTTTATATTATATATTCTTTCCTATTCGTGTTTTATTTAAATTAAATACATTTATGTAACATTTTCAAAGCAATATATTTAATTTATACTAAAAATATAAAAATACTGTGTAAAAACCTTGATACGATAACGAAGGCGTATCATCACAATAGATTTTTTTGGTTTATTATAAGTTTTATTAATTGAAAAAGTATAAATACTTTTTTTTAATAATTATTGGTCATTTTTTTGAGTTTTTAAATATTTTTATTTATTTTTTTTTTCTTCAAGAAAAAAAATCGGCTTCCAGTCAACTCCTTTATTGTTTTATATGACAATACGTTTCGACACTATGGTGTCATTTTCAATTATTTATTTTTCTGCATTCCTTAACTGGAAAGTCAATATTTTTTAAAAATCATTTTTAAGGAGATCTTTAGTCCTCCATAGTCAACCTTTAGGAGGACTAAAGATCTCCTTAAAAATGATTTTTAAAAAATATTGACTTTCCAGTTAAGGAATGCAGAAAAATAAATAATTGAAAATGACACCATAGTGTCGAAACGTATTGTCATATAAAACAATAAAGGAGTTGACTGGAAGCCGATTTTTTTTCTTGAAGATGAAATTCAAATAAATCCAGTTTTACAAAAAGGAATATTTTTATTTTTAAAGAGAAAAGATTGGCCCTCGGCCGGGATTTGAACCCGGAACCCTTTGTCTCACCGTGACATCGCTCTAGCAGTTGAGGTACCCAAGGCCGCCTGCCGGCAGAGGACATATCTTTTCTCCCATACGATCCCATGTCCTCGTGCTCTCGCCATTTTTTTTTCTCTTTAAAAATAAAAATATTTAAAAACTCAAAAAAATGACCAATATTTATAAAAAATTATAAATAGTAATATGACGTAAGTCAATAAGATCCTAAAATTAAATTAATGTTCAATGAAATTCGTTCTAGGGTATTCATCGCAAAAAAAAAAATGGCGAGAGCACGAGGACGTGGGATCGTATGAGAGAAAAGATATGTCCTCTGCCGGCAGGCGGCCTTGGGTAGCTCAACTGGTAGAGCGATGTCACGGTGAGACAAATGTTCCGGGTTCAAATCCCGGCCGAGGGCCTACCTTTTCTCTTTAAAAATAAAAATAAATATTTTTTATTTCAAAAAGATTTTATAAACCATAATTTATCCAATAGAACACAGCTATTGATTTATATCCTTATTTCTTTATGAAAGGCATTCCGATCGCAGCGAGAAATATTATACCCCGCATTTGACAGGTATTTATTACCCAGGCGATTAATCGCTTGCCTACCACCACGATAACACGATTACACCGTGTACGAACCGCTGTCAGGACCTTTCGTATCTTTCCCTACCGTGTAATGTGAGCACCTTCTAGCCGAGGATTTCATGGAATCAGAGGACTTCCAAGAAGAGTTGTTGTAAAGGGTATTTATAATTAGTGTTGTTTTTTTTCTTAGTCTTCGCAGCTCGGAATGTAGGACAGTCTTAGGAATTCCCTATTAGGTCACTGAGGGACCTCACTTTCGTCGGAAACGTCTTGAACTATACAAATAAAGGGATATCATTGTCTACCAGGACGTAACTCATTGAAAAAGTGTTTCGTCTTGGGAAAACACAAAATACAAGGATTGGCAACTGGTGTTCAGTTCTTATCTGTCAGTTCAGGCGGAATAGTGTTTCTGATTTGAACGATATTTCAATTTATATGACAGTTCATTTATATTTCAAATGATGGAATCAATATTTTTCCTTTGAAGGTGAGTGTATAAACCATCATTCAGCTGTGATTTTTGAAATTGGTTTAAGTCCACTTGTATTTTAAAAAAGCGTTTACTCTTTTAAATGATTTTAATGATTGTTATTTCATAATATAGTTTAAAAGTTGTATTGGGTTCTAAACATCACTGTTTGCTAATTGTGAAGTGATAAAAATATTTGCTTTTTTGCCTATATTTTTAACGTAATTCAAATTACGTCCATTTCAGCTCATAAATATCAGCTCATTTATGCATAGTGTGTAAGATACAAGCTTGTATTATCAACTTTGTCGTGTTACTAAAGAGCATTAGGCTATATGACTTTTGGCTCTCTATATACACTATCAGTAGTCAAAATATATTTTTTGTGGAATTTTCGGCGTTTCTTGATAACGAAAACAAAATCATTGTACCGGTGAAAAGCGTTAATAACAAGCATTATTAATATTTTTTCAAATTGTTGTGGTTAATGCCTGATAACTCCTCAATCGGGAGGCTAATTATGATATGGAATATGATAACTAATATTAAAAACATAGTTATTATTTGTGATATATAAATTTGATAAGTAAATAAGTCTAATTTATAAGCAGCAAAATCTTTGATCAGCACTATCTTAAAGTTGTCTGTTTTCAAATAGTATTTTTATGAATTTAAAAAAATATGAAGTTTTACCCTTTTTTTCTTTTTTGATTTGTTTATTGTTTTTAAAAGAACATCTAATAAATAATGGACTTTTTCAAGCTGATATGAAATTATATTGCATAATGTTAACTGTAATTAGGTTACTTAAGATGCCATTATTCAAATTTTAATGTTAAATAAATTACAACGGCATAAAAATGGGATACCTAGCATTTCATGATATAGGTTTTGCAGCTCTATAACAAAACTACATGTACCAGGTGGAATGTAGTCCATACTCCACTGGTACGGATGGAGTGCGGGTCGAATCTGTGTTGGATCTATAATTTTCTAATTACAGCCTGTAGGTTTAAAACGCAGGTATTATTATTAATACTTCGCATAATTCTGTTTGCCTTATCGTATCATCTGCTACAACTTATCACTTCTTATTTACCTATCCTATTTAGATTTCTAGATTTATCTTATTCTCGTTTTAGCTAAAACAGAGCATAAATTGCAGGCACGTATTGGATACAAGATTTCACAGAATGATGGTATTGATTGATCATCTTCAATAATCACACAATGCCATCCCAATAGGAAAAAAGAAATTACAGTATCTTAAAATATACGAGTACTAAAATTATCAAATGGTATATAACTTCTGTAAATATATAATTTTATATTTATAATAATGTACCAATTATTATACTAATTAATTGATCAGTCATAATATTCTATTTGCTATATTATAATTTTCCTCCATTTTTATAAATCGATTAATTTTTAAATTTATTTATTTATATTTACAACTCTATTACAATAATACAAAAAGTAAATTGGATAAGTGATACATAATGACATGATTATGACAAGTAGAGAAACTACCCACTGGTAGTACTCAAATCAAAGTTCAACAAAGAAGGTCACGTGACCATCTTCTCTTCAGACGCCTCGGGGGATTATCGGGAATTGAAGAGGAAGCTAGGTTTGAAACTAGAGGGTTTGAGTGGTAATGAAGTTTGTTATGAAAGGATAGATACCGTGTTCGGGCCAAATCAGCAAAAAAAGGGATTATGACATTAAGGTCATTATGGATGACTTTATTCTTAACAAAATAAGGAGCATTGAGAATTTTACGAAGGATTTTGGATCGTAAGGATTGGATACGAGATGAATTCGATGGCTTAGTGGAGCTCCAAAGCACTACTCTGTAAGTTCAAATAGGTCGTATGATCATTTTTAAATTTAATTCAATTTTTTATAATGTGTATGTTATTTACCCACATATTACCGAAATAGCGAAATAAATTGATACGATTTGTTAGGATACGATGTACTAACCCCTATGACCAATCAATGGCGTTCATAAAGAGAATCTCTCATCTATATTCTATTGGCTACCTCGTTCTTAGGGTTGGTTTTTGTTTATTTAGGCACATGGCAACTATCACTGAGATTTATTGAATGAAGGTTTAATTACAATTATTATTCCTTTATAAGTTTAATCTCATATCTCATCACTCTGCTTCCCATAAGTCTTGCGATGGTTCTTTCACATTATACAAAGGCTTCTAGTATATACCTCGTGGGTATTTCGGATACAGTTCGATACAGCCGGGAAATGTCCCTAGTTTAGAAGAGGGAAAAGAGGCGGGATATTTACTGGCAGAGCCTACTTTTCCTGTTGCGCTCTGTCCAAATGTCCCTCAGCGCCCTCAATAACATGCTTTAGAGTTAGAGGGCGCCGCTTTTACATTTGGCCAATTTCCCTAAACTTTTTCTAGAGATGCGAATAAGCTTATTCCCAATTGTAAAGACTGCATCCAAAAATATATTCAAAAGTATGTACTTTATATATTATACAGGGACGTACGACTGTTCTTAAATTTAAATGTATGTAGTTTATATAGTTTTTAATAATTTTAAATATAAATACTCTTTTAAATTTCCACGGCCACAATTTATTCAAAAATCATCAGTTGTTTCTTCTGGTTTATGGAATTTTCTGCCAACGTTTCGCCAGGCATGCTGCTGACCTCATCAAGGCTTGATTGAGACGTTGGCAGAAAATTCACCGACACGGTCCAAACCAGAAGAAACAACTGATGTTTTTTGTATAAATTTTAAATATAGTTTTTTCCTCAAGGTAGTATCCTTGGTCCAATCCTATATACAGTTTATACAGCTGACATCCCAACTCATCCTAATACTATCCTTACCACGTATGCTGATGATACATGTGTATTATCAGTCAACACCAATCCAGTTATTGCATCCCAAAGCCTCCAATCCCATATCACTGATCTTGAAGAATGGTGTCAAAACTGGAGAATTAAAATAAATTCTCAAAAATCGCATCAAATCACTTTTACCTTACGTCGTAAACCAATGACTTCCTGCCCTACAGTATCCTTTAATAATATCCCTCTGGTGCCTGTAGAACAGATCCGATACTTAGGGTTGCACCTTGACAAACGATTAACCTGGAATCCTCATACAAGACTGAAAAGACAAGAAACCGCACGACGTTTCAGGCTACTTCAACACTTGCTAGACAAACGTTCTAAGCTCCCAATTAACTACAAAAGACTCATCTACATGACCATCATACGACCTATTTGGACTTACGGAGTAGAGCTTTGGGGCTCCACTAAGCCATCGAATTCCTCTCGTATCCAATCCTTACAGTCTAAGATCCTTCGTAAAATCCTCAATGCTCCTTATTTTGTTAAGAATAAACTCATCCATAACGACCTTAATGTCCCTTTTGTTGCTGATTTGGCCCGAACCCGGTATCTATCCTTTCATAACAAACTTCATTACCACTCAAACCCTCTAGTTTCAAACCTAGCTTCCTCTTCAATTCCCGATAATCCTCCGAGGCGTCTGAAAAGAAGATGGCCACGAGACCTCCTTACTTGAACTTTGATTTGAGTACTACCAGTGGGTAGTTTCTCTACATTTCATTATCATGTCATTATATATCACTTAGCCTATTTACTTGTTGTATTATTGTAATACAGTTGTAGATATCAATAAATAAATTTTAAAAAAATATAGTTTTTTAATTATATAAGCTATAATAAGCGGACCAACCCCTATTGTTTTTTTTTTAAGATTTTCATTACATTCCTTTCATCAGCTTTTTCTTCTTACGGCCCATTTTCATTTTATCCCTCCGTATATATTTATAAATATATTACACGTCGGAAAAATGATTTTGTAATAGAGCTGATAATAAGCTTGTATGCATGATTGATAGTTTGCATTACACCTTTATACTGTAGAACTAAGTTGAAAAATGAAACAACTAAAAATATGGCTTAATTAAAAAAAAAAAAAATCAGATATGTCGTTCTCGAATCAAAAACTTTCAACCACTACAATTGCTACTGACAACTCAACAATGCCAAATTTTGAGTTATTTCGTTGTTCTTCTAAAGAAGCGATAAATGTGTGTATGTTTCTAATAAATTTTTTATAATGTAAATATATATTTTCATTCATCGTACAGGGCTTTATTACAAAACTAAATATGAATTAGCATAAGGGGTAAAAGACGGTTACAAGAACTAGGTCAGTCAGGCAGGTGCAAGACCTCTTCGAGAGGAAGTTTGAAGAGATACGAAAGAGGAAGGTACAAGACTCCACCTTTCTCAATTTGAGTAATTATCATAAATGATTATTCTGCCATCCCAAAATAAATAGAATTATTTAAAACATACCGAATAACCCCCAAGCATTATATTATAACATTATATCCAGATGTCATTTAGTCAATTTTAAAGCCACTATTGTATGGTGTTTCAAATTAAAAAAAAATAAACCAATTGAAGGAGAAATATACTTTTATATATATTTCTTCATTGATTAAAACAACTATTCCCATACGCATCAAACTATATTAATGAGAAATGGGAATTTCATTACATTTAAATAATATATATAATTTGATATATTTACTTTATTTCATGTATAGTAAGTTTAAATACCTAGCCTGGGGTCATTGACGGTAACGTTGTTATCTATATATTACGGAGGTATTGAATAAAAAATCTCTACTTCTCTGAATATAACACCGTTATTGCTTCCGGTAAAAATGACTACTGTCCAACGTTCCTCCTATGATACCTCGTAATATTACCGTGAGTTGGCGGAATTTATGGGTCCTCTGGATTTTATGGGTTCGACCAACGCCCCCTAAGAACCGACTGCTCCTTAACGAGGGCTAAAAATAGGGTCTGTTTGGAGAGATACTGGAGATTGAGAGAAGTAACAACCCACACGGGCTGCATCCCAGCTCGGCACTAACAGTAACATGAGCCCTTATTGGTCAGTGATACCCTTCCGCCTGTATCAGCTCCATATACAGATATTTCACAGCATAGGTTTTCTGAAAATAATAAGTTGCCAAGGGCCTTTTTTGTTACTTTAGGACTGAAATTACGAAATTCAAAATTCATAACTTAACGATTTACTCCACTACAAATTACCCTTCCTCCTAAAGCATTCAACCCGTATGAACTTAAGATTGCCACTCCCTAAGGCTATATATTCTTGGGCTCAGGAGGATGCAACACTAAATTTTTTGTCCAAGAAGTGTGTATTTTTGACCACAAACACCAGTCATAGGAATAAATCGATGATTTATTTGAACATATCTTGAGGGATATGGCTGTTTTTCCCGTTTTATTATGATATTTTTTACATATTTTAGAATTTGTTTTTACATCTTTGTGGAGGCTATGGTAACAACACCTAGTTAATTTTTATTTTTATATTTTACTTTAATTTCAGAGGTTACACCTGCTTATTTACAATTATCATTTTCAACTAACATTTAATTAGAAATTATTATGCCTAGTGGAACCTCGTTGTATATATATAAAAGGATATATATAAACAAAAATAACTGAACATTATTCAATTATACTATATATTGGTATTATGTTGATAAAATAATTATAAATAAGTTATCAAATACTCTATAACCATTTAGTAACATTTAATGAGTGCTCTGTGGAACTAAGTTATCTATACATATTTATAATAATTGTCATATGATTTATTCATTTACTGATAAATAACATAGTTGACAGAAATTGCTAAAAAGTAACTAGTCCTTCTGTAGAAAAGACCTTTACTCTTATAAGATCATTATTAAATATTAGTATTCTTAATGTTTAAAAATAAAGAGTATCAACTGTTACCTTTAAACATTTGATGTGCTTTTAGTTTACAATTGTTATGTTACCAGAAAAAATAATTTCAATAATTATCTCCATCCCATAGAATATTGGGTTTAACCAATATATTTTTTACAATTACAAAGACTAAATAAGCATATCACGATTAAAAACTATTAAAAATTAAACAGAAATCAGGGAGTATGTGATATGCAGTATGGTATACCTGCAGCCCCTGAGACAGCGAAATTATCATTTTTAGCGAAATGTTTAACATAGATCCTTCTATTTTTTATAGCTACCAATGATCATAATCTTTATACGGAATAACAAAATGATAATAATAACAAAAAAGCACTACTATGAAATAATTTTTTAATTAAACTTTAGTGATTGAAATTATTTTATAATTATTCTTGTTTTAATCTCCGCAGTTTATTCATCGGTCCAACTTTGTTCATATTCTATACTCAACTATACATTTGGTTAAGTACGATACTAATTAATATTTTTATTTTGAAAGGTCTGAAGAAGAAAAAAAAACAACAACAATAAAGTATGCTTATACACTGCAGTATAGGATGTATTGTTAATATGATTATTTGTTTCGAAACCCATTCTATCATAAATTACAAGATCTGAAAGCTACGAGAAATAAACCAGGCTCTTACAGGAAAAGATACTCAACCACTTCAGTCACTCTCATGGATACTTGACAAGCTCTCAGCTGAGATATGTCCATGACAGCTCTCATCGTCCTCATGTTCTTGGAGGACTTGAGTCACTCTCAGTCAAGAACACTAAGGAAGTAGATAGTTGCCAGAGAGATATTTAAAAATGCATGAGTTGCACAATAGCTTACAATCGGTCAACTTATATTTTTCAATTCTTTATTATTTAATAACGTTCTGTTTCAAAAATTTCAAAAAATAAATGTTGCCCATCATTTTGGTTCAGAGTTTGTGAATAATAAATGTTTTAACAACCTAATTGCCAGAGAGTTGTAGCAGTTCATGGTGTCATTTAATTCATTACATTATTAAAACCTTCTGAACTTGCATATATATTGCAACTTGCATATATAGCATAGTATCTGCTAGTTTTTAAATTAGTAGTGGATTTTTTTTATCGGGGGGGGGGGATTTTTTATTACAATGACATTTTTACGTTTCATTGAACACCAGCAAACAATATATTACTACAAACGTTTCTTTTATTCCAAATTCTGATCTTCAGACATCGATAAATCTAACGACTTAATGTTTCTTTTCTTGACACACTTCCTTGTAATGATTATTAATTAATTAGAAGTAGTAAAGCAGATTTTGTTTATGATGTTTATGATATTTATCTATATGTGTGTGCAATAATGCTTATAATATTTAATTGTTAATAAAATTTTTATCGCAGGAGCCGGACTGAACACTTGTCCGGGGTGAGGTCATGTCCCCCCGTGATCATGTCACAACGCCCCTTGTCATTTTCCTCCATCATCATCAACAACCTTCAGGTAATAATTTATTTTTATTTTTTATTAATTTTTTCATTGAAATTTAAAATTGTTTTATAACAATAAACAAGTAAATAGCAGGAATGATAAGCAATAACATGAATAAAGACACCTAGAGAAACTACCCAGTGTTAGTACTCAAATAACAAATTTAGCACAGAAAGTCACGAGGCCATCTTCTTTTCAGACACCTCGGGGATTTATCAGGAATCGACGAAGTAGCTAGGTTTGAAACTAGTGGATTTGAGTGGGAATAAAGTTTGTCATGAAAAAACTGATATCTGGTTCCGGTTAAATCAGCAACCGATGGGATATTGAAGTCATTATCGATAACTTTATTCGTAACTAGGTAAGGAGCATTAAAGATTTTACGAAGAATTCTGTATTTTCAGGAGTCTTTGCAATTAATTGGGAGCTTAGAGCGTTTGTTTAGTGCCTATTGAAGTAGCCTGGAACTACGGATAAAAAATTAAAATTAGAGAACCACTAAAATACTCTAAACATTATTTTTTCTTTTTTTAAAACTCTTAATTGTTTTATGATAAAAATATTTTAGGGTTAATTCAGTGATAAAATCAAAGTCCCAATACCCCAGTGTTGATAAGAACGACCATGGAACTGAGACCCTGAGTGGCGGAATTTAGGGCAGAGCACTCCCCGTGGGGCGAGATTGTAGGAATAGCTGTAAACAAGATTTTTATTTTAGCATCCCCTCCGGATCATGCAGTGGACCATGTGCCATGTGGACCATGTGCCATGTGGACCATGTGCCCCACCGGCCGATATGCCTGACCTCTTTCCGAGGCCTTCGCCGGTTCCCATTATTCTTAGTGCGTAAGTTCTGATAACAACCTATTCTGATAACGTTTCTTCTCCTTCGCTACATGAGAACTGAGAGGGTCTCAATCCTTCCTAGTCAATATTACTAAGGTCTGAGGATAAGTTCATACAAAACAGCAACATAACATCAGATATTTCCAAGGCTTAATGCGTGTCCTTAATATTTTTTTTTTTCAATATTCCGTAAACAAAGTATTGGTCTTATCGAACAAATATCCATTTTGTCCTTCATCTTATTGATTTTTTAAAAAACTTAGTTTTAACATCATTCAAGATCACCTAAACATGTTTTGTTTTTTTAAATTTTGCTAACTTTACCCCAAAAAACGGAAATTTTGTTCGCTTATTTACATAATTATTTATAACTAAAAAGTACATATTTAATAGTAATTTGAGGTGAGTTGCTATACCGAAGATTTCGGGTTCAAATCTGGCTGTGGAAGATAAAATTAGTTAATCTGTTATCAGCTGTGGTCGGACCCTCTGGGATATGTAGATCCTCCTTGAACTCACCTAGCACCTATTAAGTGAGTACCCTTAAAACCGGGTGGTTGAATGTGATCTCGTACAAGTCATCTCCCCCTCCACAACTATTGTCATAGAAGCACTGTCTATACTCTGTACTGAACCCAAGACCGTCATGGATTTTAGTGATACAGATTTTTAAAAAAATAATTTAGTTATTAAAAAAAAATAAAACGCTCTGTTCTTAATGTTGTAAATTTTCATTGATGTAAGATGTAATAGATCACTGAAAAAGAGGTGCAAATGTAGAACTATTGTGAAAAGTGAGTCTCTTTAAGAACTTCTTCAATTTCTGACGATTGATTACTTAATAATCGTTACTGTGAACTGAGTGAGAGTATCATGATTCATTCTATATGACCTACAGGAAATAAATATAAAATGTCTCTAGAAGGGAATGGAACTCAAAGGAGTGCACTCCATAAATAGTTAGCTATAAAAATAATTAAAAACTAATCAGCTAATGCTGACAATAGCAATGGAATTTACTACTTCATTTGGACTAGTACATTTCAAGCCAGAAGTTTTTTAATACTTTTTTAATAAGGTTCATTTTACACACGAAGTTTAAGTTTCAATTTCATCGCTTTCATGAGCTAATAGAGTTAAGTTGTATCTTGTTCTTTCGCAGTAAGTAGTTAAGCTTCCGGAATAGAATCAACAATAGCTCCAACAGGAAGTGCTTATTTGCATTTCCAACTTGATAGTCAACTCTTCCTGTATTATTACTTTTCTCTATTCTTCTAAGACATTGGTCGCTATGCTTTTACAGAGGACTTTACCGGCATCTGTAATCGTTTTTATTGTTTTCCTGAATTAAAAAAAAAAAAGCTGAAAAATACGTATTTTGGTTGAAATATGTTTTTATCACGGTGATAACCAAATTTAAAGGGAAAATAATAGAAAATCTATAAACCCTGATTAAAAGATAAGCATAATGGATATCATACAATGGAATGTTACATATACTTCGACCAACAAAACAAATTACAATGAATGGTTTTCATTAATCCGATAATATTGATAGAAATTATTATTATTATGTTTAAATATTTTTAATATGATGGAAACAAGGGATACTCGGGTTCGTATCCCGACCCTGGACATATCTTTTCTCTTCAAAATAAAAATATTTAAAAATAACCACTATATATAAAAATAACAATAAATAAAAAATATATTATTATCATGGCTCCATGGTCCTGCAAGACCCGAGCCTCCACCACCACAGCCAACCAATCTCTGCGATTCTGAGTGGTTTTCCACCAGTCTTGTTAGAAATTAGCTCACATAAATTAAATTTACATTTTATAATACAGTTTCCAAGGTGGAAGGTAAGATTGACATTCCAGCTAATTAAATTTAAATGAACCTATTTTCAAGATTCGGTTTAAAAAAATTAATCCTAATTATTGAAACATGTTTCCTTAACCCTTTATCAAGTCACATTTCACCAAAAACTTTATGTAGTTCGTTAAAAATAATAAGCGCATGAAAAATGTTGATGGAAAGCCAAAATATAATTATATATAATTTATACGTATATGTAGAGTATAATGAATAAAGTAAAAGATAATTATGAAAGAAGTAAAATATAATTATGGAATACAAATATAATAATATATTATATTCTTATAATATATTATAATACATATAAGGAATATATGTTGTAAAATATAATCATGAAATACAAATATAATAATTATTCTGTGTAATCTGTTCTGTCTATATTATGTACGTTTGTACATGTGTGGATATATGTATATATTTGTATTGTTTTTCAATATTTGATCCTTTGATTACAAATAGAATAGTTTCCATAGGCTACAATTATAACTAGATAAGTGTTAATATGGCTGTAACGATACTTTTTTTTAAATGTTTTAAATGGTTTTAATGTAGTTTAATAGTGATGCTGAGCATCTTAATTTAATTTAATAAATAAAATCATTAAACTTATTCATTCCTTGAGTAATATGAAGAATCGGGATACACTGTATCATCAAATAGTTATGACAGTCTAAATAAATACAAATTTATGATTATGATATGAGTGAACTAAACACCGTATTATTCTGGCGTAAAATCTATCCATACTTTAAATAAAGATGTCCCATTTATGTTCAAGACGGCTTGAAAAATATAGATAAAACGGATGTAAAATTCCATAATCATAAAAATATAATTTTACGATACGTTCCCGTTGACAGTCAGTTCAATAATGGTTCATCAAGAGTTTATAAAAGTGTTCGTTGTGGGTCCAGCGTTCGTTCCTGGGCGCGGTAAGGATCAAAGGAACTTGACCGGGAATGCAGAGTTGTCCCTCGATCTGGAATTTGTTCCTCTTCACCAGTTCGGGATTCGCGAGATTGCCGCTTTTGGGTTCGGCCAGGATAAGAAAAAGGAAAACATCCGAGGTGTTAAGTGGTCCAGGTTAAACTCGAATCTCCCATCTCTTAGATTATAAAAGATTGCACGATTATACCTCTTTGGTTTTAATCAGTTAAGAGATAATGATGTATCTGCGGTAAATCTTTCTATTTTTATTTTCTAAAGCTCTTTCGAAATCGTATCTTCTTTTCCTTAAATTATTTTTTACTAGCTTATGCCCGTGGCTTCACTCGCGTGGAATTTGGTCTGCCACATAAAGTTTCGTGAAAGATCAGTTAAAATAAATAATTTAATTATTTTTTTAAAATATAAGTTACTGGTACATCCAAAATTTCAGATGTCTAACTTCAAAACTGACGGATTCTATACAACCTTTGAACCCCTATTATATTAAAGGGAAAATCCTTAGTGTGGAATTATCCAAATTTCATTTTTAAACTATACAAAGAACCTATCTACACATTTCAAGATGCTAAGTTCCTGATTTTCCTTTAATTATGTACTATAACGGAGGGGGGGGGTACATGCCCCCATGCCTCCACATAAATCTGCCCTTGCTGTAGCCTATGATGTATAACCTATTTTACTCAATAATTTACATCCAAATCCGTTCAGTAGTTTTTGCGTGAAAGAGAGACATACATACGTGTACAAACTTTCGCATTTATAATATTAGTAAGATTAGTAGGATATCAAAACAAATAGTTTCACTCATGTTCTTTCTGTTATTTTAACAACTATGATCATGTGATTTGCCTTTAATGATTCTACACAATACCTCAAAAACAGTGGGGGGGGGACCAAGTGCACCCGTGCACCCCACCCTCCTAAATCTACGCTTGCTATAGCCTATGTGTTATTTTGATGTATAACCTATATTACTGTAAAGTTTCATCCAAATCTGTTCATTAGTTTTTGCGTGAAAGAGAAATAAACATACAAACTTTCACATTTATAATATTAGTAAGATTATAATAATAATAATTTATTATTGAAAAAAAAACAGGACCCCAACAACCCGGGAAGGTTTATTGCATGATAGAGGTATAACTGTTTCTTTGACTACGGTTGTGCAGGGGAATGATTTGTCCGTCACGCTCAACCGCAAGAATTTTTCCCTTATTTTGGGTTCCCACTTTATAGAGGCTGGGTGAGCCCCAGGAATTTCCTAGATCCCATAGGATCCATCCAATAAAATAAAAGTCTGGCCAGCAACAGGATCTGAACACAGGACCTTCGACATGAAATCTCAGCGCTCTACCACTGTGCCACTTCGCTTCCTCTTTAATTTTGAAAATTTAATTAATATTCGGTGGCACTATTATTTAATTTTATTAATTGCACTACCTCACTTACTTATTGATGTACATACAAAAAAATATAGTAATTACAGTTTTCTTTAATGGAAAACACGTATACCGGTAATTAAGTGTTAATTAATACATAAACAATTCAGATATCAAACGATATAAACGAATACCTCAACTTTGAAGATTTATTAGCCCAATAATTATTTAAAAGGACAAAAAGCTTTCAAAATGAAAGATTATTTCATATTTTATTTACAAATATTAATTGTCTAACTTGTATAAGATGTATTTATATGATATTTTATCCTGAAGATTGTTTAATTTTAATAATTTTGCAATCCATTGTACGCATTGAAACGTATGGAACTACATTAAGAAATATACATGCCTTCAAAAAATAGTAATTACATTTTTCTTGAATAGAAAAAAGTTGCATATTAATAAACCATTATTTATTAATAACAATTCAGATATTAGATAAATATAAAATGTAACTTAAGATAAATGATAAATAACCTGATAAAATTAACTTGAATAACCAAGGAGGTATATAACAACAATGATAGGAAGTACGTGAGATTATTTCATTTTTTTTTTTTTTTTTTTTTTTTTTTTTTTTTTTTTTTTTATTTCTTAACCCCTTTGGTTGTTATAAATATTTGAAAAAATAACATATTAAAAATTTCTAATGATAGATTGTATCTCTTCTACTGCACCAGCTGCATTTTAAGAGAGGATTGTCTGAAGGATTTTCTGAACATTAATTAAATGGAAGGAGTGGGGGATCCAGTGATGGGGCTCACTAGTTCTGTCTGATTGGAGTTTGTTAGTAGTTTACTCAGTCCATGTTGAGTGTCTGTACGTGTGTTTGCCAGCGCTGAGGTCGGCCTGTCGGTGTAAGTGCGTTGAATAGTGGGTTCGTGCAGTGTTGGAGGCTATCAAAAAATTTGATATGCCTCCGTGTGATGAAGTCCGTTACCGTCGGGAGTCCGAGAGTCTCGTGTATTATGTCTGATTTCGTCCTTTGTAGAGAAGTGTGCCTTACTATACGCCTCAGCATACGGTTTTGAAATTGTTGGAGCCTTTTTGAGGTTGTTGGCGAAATGTTATTCAACATAGGCGCCCCATAAAGGAGTGCTGGTCTAATAACTGCCTTATAGATCATTACTTTGAGGCGGAGTGATAAGTTCGGTGAGGTTAAAAGATGATTTAGCATGTAAGATTTGGTTCTCACCGACCTGATCTTCTTATTGCAATGTTGGGATAACGTCAAGTGCCGGTCGAGGGTGACACCGAGATACGTTATCCTATTCGCAGGTTTGTTAACTTTGCCTGCTACTCTATAAACCTTAGGTAGAGGGCGCTTATTCTTTTGGAAGGAGAGAATAATACAGTCGGTCTTTTTGGGATTAACTGTAATATTCAATCCGTCCAGTCTTTTAGTTATTTCCTCACAGGCCACCTCCGCCTGCCGTAGAGCTCTCTCTGCATTCAATGAGCTACTGTAGATGGCAATGTCATCGGCATACGCCGCCACAGTAGCTTTTTTGTATTTGGCACCAACGATTTCCGCCGTATAAACTGAGAATAATACCGGTGATAGCACAGAGATTATTTCATAAACAAATATTAATTTTATAAAGTAATTTAAAAAAAAATACTTTTCGGGAGTGACTGAAACTCTTAAGCCCACACCTGGCTACGTGCCTGGATTGAGGTCGCGGTTTCACAAAAAAAAAAATTAAAAACTGTGCGAGAAATGAATTATATGTTTCAGTACTTTGTCCTATATCTGAACTTGTTTATACTCCTCTGCAAAAAGTACGAAATGAACAATTTAATAAAGGTATGTAACGGATATTTATAATATATACATAATAGGACATTGATGAATAATTATTTTTAAAAAAATAGAAAAGCGGTTTCTGATACTACTAGCATGATATTAAAAAAATGTCATATTCACATTTGAATGTTTGAAGATGCCCAAAGACACAACATGTTCATCTGCCACTAACCCTAGAGTGTAAAATTATATACATAACAGGATGCTCTCCTGGATCTCAAATTTATATAGTGTTAATTTTATAATTCAACAGATAAAAGCCTAAATTCAAAGAGTCGTAGATCTGTTAAGAGAGAATCAAGTTGATGTACAGCTGATCTGTAAAGAAGACAAATTTGAAGTTAAGCAGGAATTTAACTATTTCTGAACGGCAATCAGCAATATGAGGAAAAATTTCCCAGAAGTAACAAGGGGTATATAAAATTCAACCTCTAATAGCCTATAGCAGGATGCGGCATATAGAGGTCGGTAGGAAAACTGAACTGTCTATACAAATAGTATGCGATCATCATTTATGGAAATGTAAGGTGCGATTTTCTTGACAAGCAACCTGCCCTGTGACAGGTACTGAAATGAAATTCTTGTGAGAAGCTGTTGTCTGGAGATACCTTATTAGGAATTGGCGAATGAGAGAGGATTCGGAAGTAGTTTAACTGAAGTTCTCGGCTGAGCACCTAAAGTGGTTTTGTCATGTTTGTAGAATGG
This sequence comes from Arma custos, assembly GCA_037127475.1. Lineage (NCBI taxonomy): Eukaryota > Metazoa > Arthropoda > Insecta > Hemiptera > Pentatomidae > Arma > Arma custos. The sequence goes on from CM073764.1 coordinate 12,186,371, forward strand.
AGAATGAGAGAGGTAATAGAGGATCGACCTACTAAGGTGTTTAGCAGTACCAAAAGTTCCTGTCAGAGCTAAATCCACTGAAGAAGAGTTAAGATACAGAGCTCGCCGACAAGGTATGGCACGAAGTTGGAGAGGGGAAATAAATTAGTTAAACTGACTAATTTAGGTACCCCAGTACAATCCTTTAACTGGCTTTATGAATAGTACGGCAATACATGACTATATTTATTACATACCTGGCTATAATTGACCTTTGAGTAATTTCCGATTCATTGATATAACTTGAAAGTAGTGTTTGATATCGTATTTACCTAACAATGTTAAAAAACAGACCAAAATATGAGTAAAACCTCTTTTTTATCCTATCTATATTCTTTATGAGCATGCATTTTGTTCAATCTAAAACAAACATTCTTCTTACTCTACTTAGGCAGAGCCCTCTATAGCTTCCTAAGCCTACAACTAGGGACAATATGGGCTTCTTCTACATCTAGAACAAGAAAAGAACAGCTAGAATCATTATGTGCTCTATTCACTACAGGTTGTATCTAGGGTTCTACCGATACCCAAAAATATCGATACCAGTCGTTTGCGATATATCGGAACAAAGTATCGATACCGAGAAAATATCGAAAGAAAAATATCGATATCACTCGGTATCGGAAGATTTTTAGTCGTTTAAAAGCACGGCTCGTCAAATGGCTACAAACATTCCATTGCCAGGAAAACGTCACACATTGGATGATCAATCAAACAGTAAAAGACCATTTATTTTTTATTTTTTATTAGAATAATATGGTTCTCATTCGATATTCTCAAAGTATCGAAAGATCTTTCCGATATTTCACAGATGGCTGATATATAATTTTTTTATTATGTTATGAACCCCATCTGTACATATCAGGTAAAAGATTTAGATATCAGCCATCTGTTAAGTATCGGAAAATATTATTAGAATATCGAAAGAGTACCCTGTTCTTCTGGTATCGAAAGAATTTTTCTTTGCTATGCATATATATTATTTTTTTTCTATTAATTAATTTCCGTGATATGTACAGAAAGGGTTCATAATAATAAAATAATAGGGTTCATATAGGGAAAGGAAACATATCATTCTATTTTTTTGAGAGTATGGAAAGAATGTGGCGTAGGATATATACAACTTTTTATTCAGATTTCGTTTGGATGAGCCAAAAAAAAAAAAAAATAAAGTTAACTGTGTTTCGATATTTAGTTTTCTATACCGATATCGATAAAATATCGGAAGAAAAGTATCGATACCAAAATATCTGTATCGAAAGGAAAAGTATCGATACTGCACCCATATCAGTAATATCGGTAGAACCTTAGTTGTATCTCAACACACCACTACAGGATTTGAGTAAAACACCACAGCACGCAGCCAGCAGGGTAAGGAGAATCAGCAACTACCCAGAAGAAAGGCATACCATTCACAGATGGTACCATCAAAATCAGTAATCTATTATCATCATTATATCCTTTAATTTACAAGTCTTTTTATTTTCATTATCGTTATAAATCTAACATACAATTCGCTACAAGCAGAGCGGGAATGTACCATATTCCATAAAAAAAGGGATGGTATTGTCTCACTTTTACATTTAATCTAAATAAAGTGAGTTATAACCTTGCGCAATTTTATAGAAGGCCTATGACATTAAGGATTACTAACGATACAAATAAAAGTACAAACAAACAAGTACATAGTACAAACTGATCTGGTCAATTTAATAATTCATGGAATTTATTCAATACAGTAAAATTTGATGAACTATTGATGTAAATTACTGTCTTAAATAAGCATTATTAATAGTTATTTAATGGGGTGACTGTAAAAAGATCAAAAGAATATAAACAGCATTTCAATGCTATTTTTGTTAATAGTGTTTGCACCATACTTTGGCTGGTATAAACTGGCTGTATGAACAAAGGACATGAACAAAAAAAATCACTTGTGGAGAAACTATCCATTGATAGCACTCCAATGAAGTTTTATAGTAGAAGGTCTCGAGGCCATCTTCTTTTCAGACGCCTCGGAGGGTTATCAGGAATATTATAGGAAGCAAGTCGAGAGACTAGCGGATTCAAGTTCGTATGGAGCTTTTCATGGAGGGATAGGTATCTAGTTTGGGCCAAACCAGCAACATATGGGATATTAAGATCATGATGGATGAGTTTGTTTGTGACATAATAAGGAGCATTGAGGATTTTACGAAGGATTTTGGATTGTAAGGATTGGATGCGAGATGAATTGGATGGTTTAGTAGAGCCCCAAAGCTCAACTCCGTATGTCCAAATAGGTCTGATAACTGTCATGTAAATGAGTCTTTTGTAATTAATTGGTAGCTTTGAACGTTTGTCCAGTAAATGTTGAAGTAGGCGAAATCGTCGAGCAGTTTCTTGTCTTTTCAGTCTTGTATGAGGATTCCAAGTGAGACGTTTGTCCAGATGGAGTCCTAGGTAACGTATCTGTTCGACAGGGATGTACTTAAAAATAAATCCAAGCTGTCTCAGATTAAGCACTGAGGAAGCTTGCAGAATGGCCAGTGAATCGTCGGGAAAGAATTTGACTACACGGTCGAAACCAGAAAAAACCCTGATGAGTGGATTAAAAATATTGATCCCAGCAATTTAAGAGAGTATTTAATATTAATGTTGTATAAAATGTTTAATTATTTAATATTCAAGCTATTACAATTGAAGTATGATATAAATTAAAATCTTTCATATTTCATAAAAATATTTTACCATTCTTATCATTAGCATAGCTTTCCATGCTATTTATCCTAGTTTATAAGTTGAATAATTAACTTTTGAGATATTTAAACATTAAAATATATTTATTAACTTATTGGAGAAAATTTTATTCCTAAATGCCCCAAAGTACCTGGTGATATACAAGAATTCAGGTGATTCTTCTCTGCTAAAATGCCTACATTCACCGGATAAGGCGAGTGTGTAAGGTGAATACACAATTAACCGGGTCGCTATTCTTGTGCAAAACAGTGCTTCTTCCTTATCACCATTTTCTCCCTTTTTTCTGCTTTTCTTAGATCTTTTCTTTTTCTTATATTCGTCAATAATCATAAAAAAATCTCTCGAAAATATAGAAAAGTTTTTAGTGGTCATGTAATATTTTTTATAGTCATAAAGCGGAACGAACTTTAAAGGACGCTCCAATAGCATCTCTTATCATTCTATTCACGGTCTTCTGATTCACAACTCCTTCAATAACTTAAAAACAGTTTTTAAAAAATATAAAGGTATTATGTACAACGACTCCAAGTCGATTTTATATTGCACCATCACGATTGTATTTCACCCTATAAGAAAAAAATTTCGCGTATTATTTGGAGAAAAACAGTGCTGCTGGGTATCAGTCACTGCTGTTTATACAAACAATGATTAATATCTAATTTAAAATTTCTCTCTAATGTCCAAAAATGAATTAAGCGATCACAGTTTCATATTTTATAATACTTTAATGTTATACCGTTTGTCACCATCAATGTTCTCAAGGAAGAGAAAAATAATTTCAAATGAAAATGGCCAAGTATTTCTGATTAAACCTTGCAACTACACGAATACCTAAATCCAAATATCCTTCGCTTAAACCTTTAACGTATGTATGTTTTTTTTATTATTATAGCATTTTTAAGATATTTTTATTAAAACAAACATATGAAAACTTTAAAAGTAGTTTAATAGTATCGTAGGAGAAATTCCCGAAACAAAGCTTCCATAATACAAGAACAAAAACAGCATCGGTTATGTGTTGAGCATCGTGGAGCAAGGTTGCAGTTTCTACATTATGGGACTATTTGTGCTGTTGGTGTGAGATACGGTGCACATTGTCTTTACTTTGGGAATTTTTCCTATTGCATCCTATTTATAATTTATGTCTCTTTTTGTGTTTTTTCTCACTTTTATTGGTAGAAGCATAATTAAAAAATAACGGAAATATAAAAACAGGGTGTGAAAAAAGCATATTATTGTTGAAATGTTAATAAAATGCAAAATTATTGATATACACTCCCGATCGAAATTAACTGTCTAACTAAATCAGGAAAGGCAATTCAATATTGTAAACCAACTAATATAGCTAATAACATTGGTGCAAACAATTTTTTAATATTTTTTGTCCCATTACATTATATCGTGAGCCAGGAAAACGCATACAAATATTTATGATAGTTTGATTTATCAATGAATTTATTCACTCAGTCAGTCACTGTTGGATGCTTGAGTACTTGCAGAGGACCAAGGCCTCTGCCACCAATCTTCTCCATTCATCCAACGAGGCTCCTACAATTTCTTATTTTAAGTCTTTTCAGATCATCTAATTCATCCATTCACCGACGCTTGGGTCTGCCCCATTTACGTTTTCCTTGTGGTGCATCATTTTAGGCAGCTTGTGAGACTCCATTCTTTCTTCATGACCCAACCATCTTAATCGGTTCTTCCTTACAGCACAGAGGATGTTAGGATCCACATGCAATTCCGTAAATTCGACATTGCTTCTGATCCTCTACCTGTGCTCTTCTTTAACGGGACCAAAGATTTTTCACAGGACTCTTCTCTCCAAAACCAGAAGAGCTCTTCAGTTTTCTTTGACCAGAGAATCATACATAAATACTAGTCTAATTATTGTTATATACAACATAAGTCTGGCTTTCCTTGAAATACATTTGTATCGGAGAATTTATTGGCAAATAATAAAACTTCGGAAGTTGAAGACAAATAAATTTAGTGCTGAGAAATTTTTAATCTGGCATAACTGTAAACATTGTTAAAGTTTGATATCTGTATTAATAAAGGACTTGTTCTAGCAGAACTTGAATAAAATAAAGATAGTAAAAAGTGTTAATAAAATTTGAAGATGGCTATTTTCTATTTGTATGTAATGGAGACTATAACAGATTATTACTTTATAAGTTCAGTATTAGACGATATAGAACAAGAGTTTCCGATTATTCAATTGAAGATATCTATATTGTAGAAGAATTAAATAAAAAACTGACTTTTTACTTCGGGAAATGGGAGGATACTTCTGGAACTGGCGATAAATTAGAAGGAAAGCGTAACAACTTGGGAACGTCCACTGGGAAATGGGAACAAACTTTTCCTATAATCCTGGCCGCGATGAACGGTATTGGTCATCAGGACCTTCCAACTGGATCCTCAATTTATGCATTCCATATTAATTGTTGCTATGGGTGCTCATTATAACAAAAATATAATAGAATAGAAAAATAATTTTATTCTGGGACCAGGTTCCTTAAGAATAACCGGTGTTTACAAAAATAATTAAATACATGTGGCCATAGAGCTACATTAAAAGAGTGATACCGTATTTACATACGTACTTGAACATACAAATAAACTAAAAGATATGTTCTGGTAAAAAAAATGAATAAAAATCTTTTAAAAAATATTAAGCTAAGAGTAAAAAATAAATACAAAAAAGCATTTAGTATTACAAAAAATAATATCGTCGGATATTATTCAATTTAACACATTATTAGAAAGGTGATACACAATGAAAAAGATTTCCGTTTGAATATGAATAGAAAACATATGTGCTTGGGTTTGCGGGCGATTTGGTACTGTTGGGCGAAGACGCGGAAACTATAAAGCTTGGGAAACGTTGATGAATGGAGGTAAGGAAATAGGGCTAGAAGCAAATTCGGATAATACTAAGTATATGGTTAGTAGCCGCAAAGGGAGAAATTTTGGTGTTATTGTTGTAGGAGGCAATAAGTTCGAACATGTGGAGAAGTTCAAGTACTTAGGGTCTTTGTTAACTCGAAAAAACAAATTCAAGAGGAAATAAAGGCGGGAAATTATTGTTATTATTCTGTTTCGACATTATTAAGCTCGCGTCTTTTGTCCCGATATCTAAAATTCAGAATTTTTACAGCCATCTTCCTTCCAACTCTTCTTTAGGGATGTGAAACATGGTCACTAATGCAGAAGGATGAACAATGTCTTAAGATATTTCATAATGAGGTATTATGTAGAATATAAAAAAGGATGAACCCCCTGGAGAATATAGGAGATTACATAACGCGGAAATGCGGAGCACGCATCCGGTAAATATTGTCCAAGTGATAGCGTCACGAAGGTTATGATGGGAAGCATCAGACTCTCACTGCCCTCCACTGTGGATTTAGAAAACAAGCCATTTGTAGAAATTATAATAGGTGTTATCACTAGGTTTTTCATACGGTATTATTTTTTTTTACACGAATCGGCCAGCAAGGATCACGCGTATATCACTCAAACCATCTTCACACTCTCCGCCTTTCTTCTACTCCAATAATCCCTCATCTTCCTGGACTGTTCCTCTCGCTCTTCCTTAGTCCATTTTCTCCCTCGTCTCCCCTTTCTTCCTGCAAGAACCCAAACTTTTTTTTCCCGAAAAGCTCTCTATCCAAGAAGTCCTTATCCTTGATTTTTAGCCTATCCAGCTCCTCTTTTATTTGCTACAGATATCCACCTATACTCTTATAGCTTGATACTTTATCAAAGATTTTTTTGTTCAGCCTCTTATTGTTTGTTTGTTTGTTTGTTCATTTAATGTCACTTTATGCTGCTATGGCTAATCGGACGATGCTACAGTGGGAGCTCTAATTTTTGCCTATCCAGGTTTAATTAGGATAGGGATTTTTAACGAGTATCTGACATCGTACAGGCTCGGGACACCCGTTTAACGTCCCTTCCGAAGGACGGCGTAACTAAGGATTTTTTTACTCCCTTAAAAAAATCCTAGGGCCACCTGCCGGGCTACGAACCCGCGATCTTGGGCTTAGTAGTTTGTTACGCTAACCACTAGACCACAGGTGACCGTAGCCTCCTATTGTTCATTCTGACCATGTGGCCGTAGAGCCTCAGTCCCCTGGCCCTGATGACTGTTTCAAGATCTTCCAAATTTAGAAGAAATCTGTATATTTCTTCGTTGGGTTTTCGGCTACACCCCTCTTGTGTTATATCAAGGTCTAAAAATTATAAGTAATAATTTAAAATTAGTTTAATTAAAAATTATAAATTATAGGTATAGGGAGAATATTTACATAAGGTCAACTAATATTATTCAAGATATTATGATTATCGTTATAAGTGAAGAAAATTTGCAGTAATTCATCCATTACCTCTGATGCATATGAGTTATTAATTATAACTGATTGGAAAGCATCTGTTTGGAAATTTAACAGATGAAGCTAAAAGCTTGGATTTGAATATGGATATGGAAGAAGCATGACGGTTATCAGGTGGAAATGCGTTACAAAGTGTGTTGGAACGGGCGAGGAAGGAACGCTCATATGTTTTGGTTCTGTGAGGACGAGATCTTGTGTCCTGGGATTCGAAAGAGGATTTGAACTGTACGAGACTTAAGTAACTGTAAGATTTAAGAGCCATGTTGTGAGTTTATGGTTTGGTATAAGAATTACATTAGAAAATAGAGTCTATGGATGGAAGGAAAGAGCCACTTTAACTTATCATAGAGGAGGAACACACGAGACTTCCTCAAAGCATCCAAGACAAACAAATTAAAATTAAATTAGTAGAATAAATTATAGTAAAATATATTATATTCTCTTCACTGACCCCCATATCCCCGTGTTCTCGCAATTTGCGGTGTATACAAGGGGGAGGATATTCATTGAACATTACTTTAATTAGTATCCTGTTGGCTTATGTCATTACATATTATTATAATTTATTTTATTTTATTTTTATTAATTGTTATAATTTTAAATATTTTTATTTTAAAGAGAAAAGATATGCCCAGGGCTGGGATTCGAACCCGGGTCTCCTATGTTTCCGTCATGGTGCTCTACCACTTGAGCTAGTATATTTTAGTGTGAAAAATTTGGAGATTAATATATATTAATCCTCGATAGAAGAATACCAATGACCCCAATGAAGTGCTATCTATAGCGAAATCGATGATATATTTATCCATCCCCGTCAAAACAGATATGTTGCTAAATCAGGTTGAAACACGATGGCCACGTGTTCTGTTGGAAACAGCAGGAAATAACTTTTATCCGAGGTTATGGATCTTCGTCAATATCTGCATCAGGTTTAAAAATATCTTTTCTAGGAGTCGGGCCTATGTTTGTGTTTTGTGTTTCTGGTCTCACGAATTGAGGATGTATTTTGGTAATAAAATATTACAGTATAAAATTTAGATCGTACAAGAAATTATCGTCAACATGTATTAAACTATATTTAAATAAAAACAAAAACTTACCAAGATAGAAGGTTGAGTTATTTATTTGTTTTGCTTATTTATAGAGGAAATAAAGTTGTTCATCAAAAAAAGTGTAAATGGGAAAAAGGCAATGACGAAAGCATTGAATAGTAATAGAGCAATATTTTAAAAAATCAATTAAAAAAGTGCATGTCAACCTGGGATGTTGGATGGTTACTTTTACTATGAAGATCTTGTTATGGGTTTCTTTATTTAATCATATAATAATTATATATTAAATTATTAAACGCCATTTTATACTTCTGTGGTTGATACAGCAGGAGTCCTAAATTTTTACTTAACCAGGTAAAATTAGGAATGAGATATTTAGACTGTAACTAACACAGGCTCAGAATCGAAATTTTAGCCCCTTTCCGAAGGACGGCACAACCAAGAATGTGTTTAAGTAGGGGATACGTTAATGACACATTAAAATCATTATAAACGTTAAAGCCAGTACCAGACATGAGCAACAGGAATTTGTCACATCAGACGTGATGAGATGATTTTAAATTATCTTTAATAGTAAATAAAATTCAAAATTAGTAATACCAAAACGGCTAGTATTGAATCAAAAATGTTATGGCATTTTTTAATAATCAACTCAGCTCATAAACATTTTTTAAAACGCTAGATAAATTTCGAAGGTCTATACAGGACTTGAAAGAAGAAGATTTTACAAGCCAAAGTTGTTGATGAAGATTACAATTGTACAGCTCTGTCAAGTAAACTACAATGATCTAATGTAACAAAAATAATATAAAAACATAAACAATTATAATAAATAAGTGATCAGGGAAAGTTATATGTAATTTATTTTTAATTATTCATTTTTTTAAGAAGTAAAGGGTTGCTAAAGACAAGAAAATAGTGATGATTGTACTTAGTGAGTCTATTCATAAGAGAATGTGTGGAATTAGGCTGGGGTTATTAAGGGCGCAATAAGGCGAAATATTTGTCCCTGGAATTGGTGTTTACGTTTCGAACAGGGCGCCATAAAACGGGCCTAATTGAAATCATATATGTAAAGTAATCATCACCATATCTCACGATTTATGTTTAATAGTTTGTATGTCATGAAAGATTTTCATTTCCGAAAAAAACTTTTACTACTTGCTGTTTAATTATTATTGTTTTAATAATTACTGCTAGTCCGTTTTATTAAATGTTACAAGATACTAAAAAAATGAATCTTGTGCTGGACTAGCTTTCTACCTGCAGAAAACAAAATATTGGTGTTTTCAAGGCTGAGCTATCGTGTGTCTTTTATAAATTAAACGAAGTCTCTGGTAAAAGTTGAAAGTTGTTTTTTTTTAAATAATTCGAGAGCTTTAATACTCCACTAATGAATTCCGATGGCCTGATCATTAGTGTAAAATAAAATCATCTTAATTTCACACCCCCAATTTATTTAATAATTATAATTTTCGTTTATACTATCATTGGATTATTAGTGAAATAATATTATAGACCATTGAATGAATAAAATAATTATATAGTTTAAATCTAACAAAAGTTTATTCTCCAAAGAATATGTTTCAATAAAAAAAAAAATGTAGAAAAATAAATTTTAAAAAAAACACGCCCACACAAGCGCGTGAAATTTGTTCCCAGGGCCCGTGGGACCTTCATTTGAAACTTGCTCAGAATTTTGGACCTAATGAATGGATTGTGCTCTTTCCGCAACCTACGTTTGCTTGTCAGGAGTGGACGGAGATTTATCAGTGTCTTCGAATTTATACAGACAATATTTTACTATTGATAAAGAATACAAATAAAACAAAACCGTTACTTTTGGGATAGAAAATGTTATATAATCTTCTATAACATTCAAATTGGCAAAGAAATTTTTCTATGCTGTATCAAATGTTTATTTTTAGTAGATCCGTACAAAGGTTAATTACTTAAATTTCTTTTAGCTTTATAAAATTTTATGGGCCAGCTCTTTTCTTTATTTATGATATCCGAACTTTATTTACGAGCGACCCGAGTTCGAATCCCGGCCAAGACATAATCTTTTCTCTTCAAAATAAAAAAAAAAATATTTAAATAATTAAAAAAGAACCATAAATAAAAAATAATTCATTATTATACCTTGGAACCTTGCGGAGTAGTGGAATTTCGTAGAGTTGTATTCTTTCCTTTATAATTAAAAACAGTAGTTTTGCACACGGCACATATTGCTTTATATTTTATAGCTTCTATTTTTCCAAATCGATAGTTGTGACGATCTACCAATTTCGACATGATGATAACTACGTGTTGGATACGAGTACATGAATTGATTTTTTTTAAAATATGGTTTAGTGCTTCATTGGGGGAAGTTTATATGAATGCAATGTGTCATTGGAAGAGGTAGAACTATAGATAACAACAATATTAATCAATAAATATAATAGTAACAATAAGTATAACATCCTAAGGTGGTAGAACTAAATATAATGATATATTAAACCACTAGCTTATGCCCGCGGCTTCGCTGGCTTGGAATTTGGTCTGCCGAATAAAGTTTCGTGAAAGATCATTTTTAATAAATAATTAAACTATTGTTTTAAAATATAAGTTACTCGTACATCCAAAATTTCAGATGTCTAACTTCAAAACTGACGGATTCTGTACAACCTTTGGTCTTTCTTAAACTATACAAAGAACCTATCGACAAATTTCAAGATGCTAAGTTGCTGATTTGCCTTAAATTATGTACTATAATGGATTCTCCACAGTATCTAAAAAACTGTAGGGGGCATGTGAACCCATGCGCCCCCCCCCATAAGTCTGCCCTTTCTGTAGCCTATGTGTTATTCTGATGTATAACCTATATTACTGTAAAGTTTCATCCAACTCCGTTCAGTAGTTTTTGCCTGAAAGGGAGACAAACATACAAACTTTCGCATTTTTAATATTAGTAGGATGATGTATATTTACATGTATACCTATGCATTACATGAGTATATAATATAACATGTTTTAACAATTAAATTAATCATTTCAGTAAATTAATTACTCTTCGTTCCTCAGTTTTTATATATATATATATATATATATATATATATATATATATATATACATTACATTATAACTTTTTTTTGGATATTATATATTACAAGACAGTTCTATAAAATAGAATCAGTCGATAAACCAGTCCCAGTAATCACCTTTAATAATAATTCCAGTTGTATTTATAGATTCAGAAATAACCCCTAATTGGATCCATTAGCGGTTATTGTTCAGAGGTTCTTAAGTTTCCTTAATTATTCAAGAGCTATTTTAACTTTCTATTATTAAAGACATAGTTTAAATATAGAATGACCTGAATTGGTAAATTTAATATGTATTGTCTAATAATTTGAGTTAATTATGATTTCAAATACATTAAATAATCGTTGTTATATATATCACTAAAATTTACTTTTATTTTATTCAACTAGTCCAATAATATATATTTTTTAAATTTTTTTTTTTGTGATCCTTCTATTTTATATGTCAAAATAAAAAAAATTAGTATTGATAAGCGTTCCTTATTGGGGATGTACCCAAAAATACTACGCATATTTTAAATTTAATACTAAAACTTATAATCTTTATGTCAAAAATTAGAAATTTTAAAGCGCTGAATTTCTAAGATTTTTAAATTAAAATTCAATTTGTGTATGAATAAAGGGTTAAAATTATACCCGATTTAAGTATGACAGATTTTTAATCATTTTCCGTAGGTTAGAAAAAAATATAATGAAAAGAGGTTTCATTGATCTTCACTGATATAAAACAATTCACTATATTACTTATATATTTGTGCTAAGAGATTACTTTAATGGTGAACAGTATTAATCATTTTATGGTGACAGTATTAATCATTTTATGGTGAACAGTATTAATCATTTTATGGTGAACAGTATTAATCATTTTATGGTGAACAGTATAGATATAATATTATATAGATTTTATTTTATACAGTATTAATGAGGTTAAACAGTTCTATTGAAACAGTTTTTCCGCGGATTTGCGAAGGAACGCTGGAGATGTAATAATGGTATCGGCCTCAGAAATAGTTTTGATCAAGTTGATAGTACTCTTTTGAAAAGAAACCTCTCAGCGATCAAGTCGACTATATAGGTTAGCTGTGCTCTATTGTTGACCCTTGTAGAGTACAAACACACAATCTGTTTCCACCTTTTAATTCATTCTTATCAGAACTCTGCGATAGCCTAGGTCACCGCCTACTTCTAGAACTATAGGGGGAAGTAGGAGACAATAGTTCAGGCTTGATTATTAGTCATTCCAACCCGAGTTAGGTCTTAATTTATAGGAGCTTCATTGGTCTTTAGTTCACCCAATTTCAGTAAATTGGTTGATCCTAGTTTTGATGAAAATTGGTATAAAATTTTGATCAGAGCAGTGCTCGTTAATTGCATTGGTTTTATATCAGACTGTCGAATTGATGTGGTAATGTTGTATGTTAAGAAAAATAAATAGATTGAATAGAATATTAGAGAGTGTTGCTAACGAATATTCTTCCTTTGAATCATTTAAAACATTTATATTAAGCGTTTGAATTTCATCATCATTCTTCATTTCATAATCGTCGTAAGCTCGCTCAACATACACTAGAAAATAAATAAATTAATAATAAAATTTATCTGCTTGCTAATGTAAAACATTCTAGAGATCGCTTGCTTAAAAAGGTAATCAGGAGGGTTAACCAAGTTGGAGTGCTTATTTTTGATCTGTAACTTACAGTTGTTGCGCAAGAAGATAAAATAAAATGCAGGATTAGGTTTAAATTAATTGTAGAATTCATAAGAACGCAAAGATATTTTATAAATGTATCGGTACAAGGCATTGTAATTTTGATGTATGTCCGTTGCATTTGCACGTCACAGATAAATGCGCAGATAAAACTCGGCCACTTTTTGATTCATTTATTCCCATTTTGTCATTCATAAACCAAATATTTGCTCAATAAAGGTGATCTGTGACCTGCTATAGCAATGATATTTCGCCGGGAGATAAATAAGACGTTATTGCTTTGAGAACAGACTGCAGGAAGAGGCTGCGTTCAGTGCACTTGCATCCATCTTAAGGAAGACTGGTCCCCTGCAAACAGGGACGTAAATCAGATGCAATTAGCGGTGCATATATCATTCCTCGTCTTGTTTTTCTGCCTTCAAGCGGCTCTAGTGATTTATTTATGTCACATAGTTCTATCTCACGTTTTATCAAACCAGTAGGCGAGCACCTCACGGGATTAGGAGCTTCTCTGATTCAGTAAGGAAGAGCGAATAAAAAATAATAATGATTACTGCTAGATGATGTTTTTACTAACTCTTTATTATTTATTTATTTAGTCTGAAATATTTGATGTTTTAAAAAACTGTTTACTTACATTTTTTTATGAAAATCTGTTTATTATACTTTTATCTTGTTAAGTATTTATATTCTTATTTTTTTAAAGTGAATAATAAATAAATATTCTCAAATTCCGAGGAGTGGATCAATAAAATATTTTCTTTGCAAATACAAAATAACAACAAAGAACTTACTTTCATGGATAGGATAAAAAAATAAAAATAAAAATTAGGACATGAAAAATAACCTATACCACTACAGACCATGAAAGGTTTTGGGTTCAGTACATGGTAGAGAGTGTGCTGTTTCTAGGACGTATGTTGTGCATGGATGTTGTTTGCTTGAGATCAAGCTCAATCACCAGGTTTTATTCCCCAATTAAGGATATTCACTTTTTAGAGACTGGGTTAGTCCTAAGAGTGTCGGCAAGTCGCACAGGGTCCATCCCTGGCTGTCAGCAAATAAAATAAACTATCTGCAACGGCAGGGTTTTAACACGGGACCTTCAGAACAGCGATTCAGTGCCCTACAAACTGAGCTAGCTCGATCCCTTATTTACAACATAATCTTAGGAATTTCGATATTTTTTTTATTGGCAATATTTCTTTTCACTAAAAAAAAGACACAGACAGATACACAAAGAAATGATTATGAAATTAACAAAAAAGAAATTCATAAACCAATTACATCTTATAATCTTAGTAATCTAACGCAATTTAGATAAATAGATTATTCAGCCCGTAATGTTTTGACATTTTGCTTCTTCAAATGAAATGAAATTTTGGTATTGCTAAACCATACCGTTCCTACTGTAACAATGGTATTTATTTGTCCCTATTCCCATAAAACTCAAAATATGACTTTATTAAAAAAAAAAAAAAGGTAGGAAATGGACCGCCTTCAGCGGACTCTTGGTTTATATAGAAGCATTTTCAGGTATTTTTTGTATATTTGTATTATATTGTAAATAAAATTTTGGAGGAGGAGAAAAAAAAAAGTTGGAAATGGAATATCTGATATCGTCCCTACCATTTCCGACTATCGAATGTGAAAAAAACACAGTTTTCGTTTTCGATTTGTAGGATTGATTGCGGTTGCTGTAGGATTGATAATTGATATAAAATTCATATAGAGGCATCTGTTAGTCACAAAAACAATGTAAAACGAATGTCATTGGTTTGATTATAGGCACTAATCTTTCTTGAACCTTGAAACTATTTTTTTTTTTATTCTCCTCAAAAGTACCGATTTTCATATTCGATAGTTGGAAATGGTAGGGACGATATGTCTTTCCTGAATCGAAAAGCATCAACCAAGACAAATAAACTGAAAGTTTAACTCAAAAATGCCAATTTTTGAACCATGTTGTTCATTTGAAGGAGCGATTTGTTTAACTACTGTTATAGATCATGTGTGATCATTATTGATCACATTCAATAAATACCCAAATAAAAAGTAAAAGTAATTGATAGATGTCTAAGTAAGTTACGTGAAATATAATTAGTTATGGTTGATTGATAAACTATATTGATTCGGGGAAATATTTATGTGTTGATGTAATATTTTTTAATATTTTTTGAAACATATTAATAAGCGTTTTGTTCAAAGGATTCAACTTTGATAAAGTAGAGCTCAATAAAATAAGGAATGATAGACGGGATAATTCTTATTCCCAGAACCTCCTTTACCGTAAGGAGGTCGCCTATAAATTGAAGTTGAATGAAGCTGAAAAAAAACGTTTAAAATAGCATCGGAGAAATATTGGCTAACTCTGGGGCGGGAAATTACTTGGAAATCCCGGGAAAGCTGCGCCCTTTTGACATGTCTTCCGGCTCACTCTCTTAAAAAATTCATTTCCTCTCCTATAGTGTCCTGATGTCAGCTTGGAACCTAGAATGTTAAATATGGCTTCTAGTTATACAAGTGAAGGAAAGAGTAATTTATATTAAGCTTACTATTGATGGTAGTGCTGGGGATAATTAGTATGGGAACCTTCTTCTTACTCTTAGGTCACTGCTTTGTACTTACCAAATAAATACCAAAAATATTATATTAATCCAGGTGGGGATAGAACCTATAACGTTTCCAACCGTGCACCCTATACATATAACACTTTATTCAGACATTACAATCTGCCACTTGTGGGCAATAAGTAACGGTACTATGTAGCTACAACCATTGTATACACATAAGAAAATAATTTATTCACAACTAAAAATAGGCAAACATTTATTAAATTACAGTCCAATAAAGATCAGTAAGTTGCTTATTCATCCATTTATAGAGAAATTTAACCTATTCATTAAACTCTATTAATTTATTAAATGCTTGCATATACAAGCAATTGCTAAGTATCATGATTTCAAGTAAAAAAATCTGTTTGTGTTCCTTTAAAAATTAATTATTTCTATTCGTTTAAAATAACTGAATTACCATTTCAATGGGTAATAATAAAAACTTGTTACATTAATAAATCTTTACATAAACCTAAGTTTTTATTTGACACTAAATATATTAATTATAAAAGTTATAATTATTCTAATAACATTTTTTCTTTTGACATAATTATTAATTTTAAAAAAATTTGAATTCATAATTTTTAATTTATTTTTGTATAATTTATAAATTTGTATAAAATGTAACATATTAAAACGGAATTAGTGTGTGATTTTTATTCTAAAAGTTATGTATGATTTTTGTTCATGATCAAATTTAAACGAATCTGCTTTATTAAACAAAATTTGTAGAATATTGTAATATTGTAATTGTAAATGCATTTTCACGAAATAGTTTGTTCGGTATTTGCATATATTTATACCTAAAATAATTTAAATATCCGTTCCCTAAATCTGGAGACATCGTTACAATCGACAGGTGCACTAAAGATCCATTTTTTTCTTTTTGTTTTAAGAGGTTATGCCAGGAATGAAGTCCACTCTGCATCTTGAGCATTAATTAATGATAAGCTGCTAATTGGCAATATGTAATCTCCTTTTAGCAGTTGTTAACACCGGTTTAGTTTAAAAATAGAAGCTATAAATATAGCATGCTCCCTTCTTCGCAATTTTTCTTATTTAACATTTTTTTTTTACATTTGAACTATTTTATAGTAGCCCTTGACAGAGACAGGTGCGCGCTCCTTATGCAAAAATCTCTACTCTGCAAGTTAGAAGAGATGACTGAATAAAAAAGAAAGAAAGACACTTTTTTATAGTCATTTTCATTGTTGAATTGTTGGAGCTGATCCCTGATTTGAGCTGTACAAATCTAATGTTTGGTACTAGTATGTTTAAGGGCCTGCTGACATCAGCGCGCTCAGGTGTCACTTACCTCAACTATTTGGACCTATTCAGGTTATGCAGGAATTTTAAATAGGCATTGCCTTTCATTATGATACAACAGATTTATAGGAAATGAAATAAACGAGAAACATGTAGACAAAATTAAACTAGAAATAATAAAACATTTATTACAACAAATATTCATTAAATAACAATTTGTAACTAAAATATCATATTTTAGTTACAAATTGTTATTTAATCTTTAAAATAGAAATATTTAAAATATGATGTTATGATAAACAATGAAAGATTTATTCCAAACAATGCACATTAAAAAGAACAATATCTTCAAAAATTGCATCAAAAGGGTCTCTTCTCTCTAACTTCGTTATATAAAATATAAAAAATGGACAATAGGACTATTCCTCAACCACGTATTTAATCGAATACCCTGGGTCTTGTTGCATCCTTTTTTCTGGCATCTCCATCTAATTTTATTCCCCACTTTCAGTTTCATATCATGTCCAATTTCCATGAGGAATGACATTCCGCTCCTAAAGAAACCCAATAGCTGATTTTTCATCGTTCACCGTGCGAAAAATCTTCTTCAAATTCCAAGTCATATTTGAAGAAAATAATCAAAAACACATTCACGTTCAACTTCACATAAACAATAACAAAACAATAGAAAGGTTACTATAACAGTAGATGGTTAAGAAAAGTGACACCTGAGCGCGCTGATGTCAGCAGGCCCTTAAACTTACTAGTATCATAAATGTTTTTAGAGGGGTTTTCAATAACTGTTAATCTTGCCTAATAGATTTGTAACTCTAGCTTAATGTTTTACTGAAAATGGATTATTATATTTGATACCAGTTTCTGGATTTAGTGATCATTGAATTACTGTAAGCTACAATCATTGAAAAAAAATTAATGGTAAGGGAAGAATAAAATGTCACGCATATTCTACTTTTTAAATATGTTTTCTTTATTTTTTATAATGTTTTTCTGAAGAAATCTGGCTACATTTAATTAAAAACGTTCATTCTATAAGAAATAGAAAATTTTCGTCAATATTCATCTGAATTTTTTAATACTGCAATATTTACACATCCTCTTAACCAACTCGTAAAGCATTGTACGATTACCTTTCAATATTCTTCTAATATCAAAATTAACAAATATTTAATGTGTTTTCATTGATATTCATATTGATTTTTCTTTTACATAATTGGTATATAACAAGTTCAATTCTATTTTAAATAAACTATTTTTTCTTTCGCTATCTCCTTTGTGTCATTTAGCGTAGAGGTTTAAATAAACTATGTAAAAATTAATTCTATAGGTAAGATGTCGAAAGATCAATGCTACTTATTTTTATTTTATTGCAGTCTTTGTACTGCTCTGGTTATATTTTATTTTAATAAAAGCTCATTTTGATGAAACCACATTCCTGAAATTTCATGCTATCAGCTTTGTTTTCTCTTCTTATAGAAGTAGTGTATTTAAATATCATATTATGCTTTTTACTATAAAAAGATCTTAACATTTATATTGTTACGGGCAACTGGGTGTGAAAGTGAATTGAACTACTCCTAAACCCAAGATTAACAAAGTGACAAAAATAATTCAATGAAGTTACTGTATTAATTAAATTATTAAACTAATATAAATTTACAATAACAATATTCCAAATATTTACTATAACCTAGGCCTATTTAATTACTAAAATAATACAAGACATTACTGCTACGAAATAGCTTAACTATTTACATAAATTTGTACAAATACCATAAAATTACGCTAGGGTTTATAACTATAAATTAACACTTACAGCTCACTAATTAAAGCCCACCGACCATAAGATCTATAAATATAACAAACTGACACACGGCAATAAACAGAAATGGTTTATTACAATCGCGAGACTGTCACAGTCCACTGACACTAGTTTATCACACTGCCTGCTTTACTACTGAATCACTTATTACTAGTATATCAAACTGACTGGTTTACTGACTGACTGCCTCCCCATAGGCGGCAGCGAGCGGTATTTATATCAAGGTCGAATGTTCTAGACGCGCTGAAGTGGGGAAGGTCGTTTTGGGATCTTCTAGAACCCCCAACCGAAGAGCTTAAGACGTTAATCCTTTCCGCCCGCCTTTTATATATATATATATATATATATATATATATATATATATATATATATATGTGTGTGTGTTAGATTTACGTGGTGTATAGTCAAGATGTAACTACTAAAGCCTGCGGTTATAACAACTAATGCGGATGCAATAGAATATTGATATTGATATATGAAATATTGATTTAAATATTTTTAACTTATGGAGTCATGCCCAGTGTATTGGCTAGCATAACAACCTTCTATACCCAAGATCGTGGGTTCGCTGCTCGACCTTAAGATATTTTAAGGGGAGGAATAGCCAATGGTTAGGTCCTTCGAAGGGGACGCAAAATGGCTAACTCGAGCTCCTACTGTGTCAGGTACTCGTTAAAGATTCCTATCATAATTACACCTGAATAGACAACATTTACGACTCACTGTATCATCGCCCAATTAGCCTTAGTAGGATAAAGTGACGTGAAATAAATAAACTATTAGTTTATGACCATTGTTAAAGCTAAGGCTTGATACCCCATAAACCCATAAAATGGATTGGCGAATGTTTATAAATGAACGGTTCTATTCAATAATACGTCTCATTGAAATTCTAACCATTCATTCAAGACTGCTAACAAGGTAATTAGTGCTCTATTCGAGAAAGCATTGGAAATGTTTATTCACTTCCAGCCGGGTCGTGTAATGTGATTTAGATGGCTGTGTTCATCATCCCAAGAGTTACAGCCTACCACCAGTTTCCGTGGGATCATTTATGCCCTCGAATCTCGTGTATTGTACCTTGATAAGATGAAAACTTCTGTTGGGCTTAGCTTCGTAAAACAAAATGTCCCTTTCAGGTATATAGTGATCCCTTTTATATAATGATGATACTATATTCCTTATCCATATACGCACCAATAAACTAATACATATTGCAGATTTGTTAAAACTACGTCAAAGTAGATCAACATCTAATGTTTTTTGTCAAATGTCAATCATGTTGACATTTCTTTAATCAGTGGCATCGAAAAGGTAGTAAGTTAAAAGATCATTTTAATTCTTTAAAAAGGTGGTATTTAGTCATGCCAATAGGATAGAAAATGGAGTTTGTCAAAACTGGGAGTGGAAGAATTTATTTGAAAGAATGCATAGAATTTAAACTATGCATGGTTGTAGTTTTCTATTCTCCTATTGAAATGTGTTTAAATTAATTTTTTTATTTTATTTGTTTTTAATTTATTTATTGATATTTACAACTGTATTACAATTATACAACAAGTAAATAGAATGCGTGTTACATAATGACATGAGAATGACAAGTAGAGAAACTACCCACTGGTAGTACTCAAATCAAAGTTCAAATAAGAAGGTCACGTGGCCATCTTCTTTTCAGACGCCTCGGAGGATTATCGGGAATTGAAGAGGAAGCTAGGTTTGAAACTAGAGGGTTTGAGTAGGAATGAAGTTTGCTATGAAAGGACTTTTGTTTTTACTAATTTTCATCAATCTTAGCTTTGTAAATTTTGGTTTATTTTTATCAATAAAACTTTGTAATCGTTAAAAACACAAAACTCCAACTCCCGAAATTAGTGGATACAAACAAACCAATCAGTCCTTATTAACCCGTTATATAATTAATAGATGGATAATAATATCCCCGAAAAGAAATCATTGAAATCGGGCCTGTAACCAGTCATCAATGAAGACTAACATTTCTTGCCTCTTTCTCCATATCTCGATTTCTTACGAACCTTGATCCATCCACCACTTTTACCAGAGGCATGCTCTTCCCCTTTTTTTCTGAATGAAACATCGCTTTATTTAATTTAAAATATCAAATTATTATTTTGTGAAATTCATTGATAAACTTTGAAATTAATGCAATAAAATAAACATTAAACATAATGGAAATGAATAATTAATACACGATATATCGTTGATACAAATGCAAACTAGAGAATGTGAAAAAACTCATTCTATGTATAGATTTTGCTATAGATAATTGATATTGAATTCATATATAATAATTTATTGTGTGGTAATCATATAAAAACTGTACAGGAACTTGGTAGTATGTATTATTCAATGTAAAATATAATAGTTAATTTTTTAAACCTGTATTTAATTCCAAATCCAATAGGCTGTCACTTCGTTCTTTTTGTTTTCTTACTGAACGCCTTAATAGTTTCAAATTTCGCCGACTTATATGTTGGTTAAGTATTGAGATTATTTTTTCCATTATAATGGTCCATTTATACCCTTCATTAGTCTCAAAACAAGTTTATTTTAAAATATTTCTAATCATTACAAATACTTTCAGATATTTACAATTCCAACATTATGATTAACAACTCTAATGATTGTTTTAATTTATCATTTGTTTAACATCATAGAGATAATTTTGAATAGCACGTTCAATAAAAGCTAATCAAATAAAAGCTAAATTTAAATGTTCTCGTAAATTTTGAAATAAATTTGAATTGAAATGAAATACGTTTTATTTTGACAGGCAATACGGTCGTGGTTACTGGGACTTATTAATCGATGAGGTTTTAGATTTGATCCCGGCGGTTTGGAGCTTGGCCAAAAGCGACTGCTATATCTTATTTCACAGATTAGTGAAATATATATTCTATGTATAATTCGTATTAATACTTCGAAATGTAAAATTCATGATGTTTGGATTTTCTGTATATTTATAACTTCAGATTTTTACTGTCATCAGGTGTATATTACTAGCTAATTTAATAAAATTTCAAAATTAAATTAGTATTGAAATGTATAATAATCCAGGTAAAAGAGGAAAAATATATTGAAAGCTTTTTATTGTTAATATGTGCCTTTCAATGTTTGTACCACCACGACCCATGACGAGTCTTGGGTTCAGTACGAGGTTGAGACTGACAACGGTTGTACAAGAAGGTGAATTGTACGAAATCAACCGCCAGAGTCTTACAGCTATATTGGGTGCCTTGTAAGACTCGAGATCCTAAATGATTCATCCCCTGCTATTAACAGATTAAAAAAATTATCTGACAGCCGGATTTGATAACTATAAATATCAATATAATTTTGGATGATATTTTAACTTTCGACGATAATTAGGTTTCTTGCTAACGATACCTTTCAACATGCATGCGGGAGGATATTCGTTATCATAAATGTTAGTTTATGTCCGTTAAAATATTAAAAAATATCATATTTACCAAAGAACTGTGTCTCAATATTTTAAAAAAAATAAGCCAGCTAAAAAAAGAGCACGAGAATTGGGACACTAGTCAAAAAACAATAGTGATAGAATGTCAGTATACCTTTCTGTAGCAGTTTGTGTAGACCAATTTTAACGCATCATACTTAACATACACATTTCTTGTAAAACATACGAAAAGGGAGAATATATTTATGTATATGTTTACATATTATTAAGAAAAAATAATATCAAGGCTACAGCACTCGACTTCTTGGAACAAATCAGCTATCTCCGATCTCTGTCTCTCCCTCGGAGCTTGCAAAATACGAACATGTCAAAATAAATATAAACATGCCAATTTCTTTCATAACTGTGACTAATCAGTGACTATTGAGGGAGCTATATTTTAAGACCCATAGCAATTATATCAGTTTTGGCAATGCCTAAGGCGTGTTTTCCCAGAAATATTTGTGGGAGTCTCTCCTTCGTGGAATCTTGTAGCCTTTACTGGAAATGGCGTGAAAAACTGGATTGTTCAAGTTGGAGAGTATTTAAAAATTAACTTCAGAAGATTCACTGATTTCTTGAAATTATTCTTGTGTTTTCTAACTATTCATGAAGAAAAATTTTTATAGGGGTCATTTTTTTTTCTTCTACAGAAACTTAGTGGTATGAATTATTCAATGTAAAAAATATAAATCAACCTAACTAGATTCATAAGCACAGATAAAAAAAAGTTCATAAACACTATTTTTAAACCATTAAGGTAAAAAGTATACTTGTTTACAAACCCTAAGGTTTTGAGATGGAATCCCAGTCTCAGGATTCCTCATGTGATTCCCTGCATCGGATATCTGAGGTTCATTACATCATCATAAGTACAGAACACAGGTGAATCAGTCCCAAACGGACTTTTTTTTAGAGTTGTAGACATACATCACGAGGTTAAATGGATGATGAAACCATGGTTCGCAGCAACATGAGATTGTGGAGAGAGAGTCTCCAGACTGCCTGTGCTCCCGCAATCTTTATTTACTAATCATTCTGTTCATTTAACGCCACTTTATGATACTATGGCTAATCGGACGATGCTACATTGGGAGCTCTAAATTTTGCCTATCCTTTTGGGTTGAATTAGGATTTTTAACGAGTGCCTGACATCGTACAGGCTCGGGACCCCCGTTTAATGTCCCTTCCGAAGGACGGCTTAACTAAAGATTTTTTACTCCCTTTAAAAAATCCAAGGACCACCAAGTCGGGCTACGAACCCGCGATCTTGGGCTTAGTAGTTTGTTACGCTAACCGCTAGACCACAGGTCGCCCCTACTAATCATTATAATCATTATTTACGTATCTAGATGGTTTAAGTGGTATGATATAGGTCACTAGCATCCCGGACTATTCTACTATCTCAAATCTCTTCTCATTGCTCTGCGCATTCCAGTGCCAATCGAGATTACCAGGTATGTTTGCAAACATCTCAAAGAGTTTCAATCAGCCAATATCTTGGAGCAACTCCAACATTTCACTCAAATACCAACAGAACACTACTCAATCAAATTCTGTTCTTTAAATATCAAAACAATTAGATACAGATTAATCAATATTTTTTTCTAAAATCAAAAATTATATAATTTCTACCTAATGTTAGTTCACTTATCCACCCAACCTCTGACGCTAAATTTGTTTAACTGGAATAATTGCGGCTAGGTATCATCTGTTCATTTTTTTTAACTGGGCCTAAAAAGCTTCATCCAGGAATTTGACTAACTACCAAATTACTCAGTGAGCCCTCGATGTAATCTCTTGACAAATGTAATATATGGCCGGTCTTAAGCGTTAAATTTCATTTTTGGACCAAAGCCACGATATTTTCGGAACTCATTCCAGAGTTTAATAGATTAATTTTTAAATATAGAAGTTGGTAGTTGGAATTTTAATATCTTGTAATGACCAATAGAGGCATTGAGGTCATCTTCTATTTATCAAAACACAGTTCATAGTAACTGAAATTGAAGTGTACAATATTAATCCTGGAAACTAAAAAAATGTAAATTTTTATTATCATTTATTTTTCTTCTCATTTACAATTCAAACTTGTTTCTTTTTAAGCTGGGTTGTTTATTTTTCAATATTTTAAAATACCAGGGTACATTTTAAGTACTTTCTGTATTTGTTTTTATCGTTATTAGGGAAAGAATATTTACAATAACCAATAGTTAATTACTATTTCACATTCCACATTTTGAATGGTTTCAAGCTTTCCTAAAATAATTAATTTCTTAACCTTATTATATTCAGATTAATTAAATTTAATTTGCCTTTTATAATTCAATTATTCCGCTAACAAATATTTATATCTACAATATTAAATAAAACATGGACATCGACTAATATATCTTCAGAATGTGGTGTTCAGTTGTTCCGTTATAATATTTAATTTCAATGAGATTAAATATGTACCTCATTGTCATTAGAATCATTCAATTCTATTCTTGTACTGAACTTAATATTTTTATTCATATCTTTTTTTAATTCCGAAAACTAATAAATACTATTTAAACGATTTAGAATAGTGTTCATAATCTGCTGAATTATATTCGGATTTGAGCAATGTAAGATTCTTTTTAAAAAATTTTAGATATATTTGTAGGTATAGTATTAATATAAAATGACTAGTTAGGACATGGGCCTGGTTAATAATTTTTGGGTTTTAATAAATAATGCTTCTTATAATTATTAATATAATTAATAAATGTAATTTTTTTCTGAAACGGGTACCCTCATTTAGTGTACTCTACGGTGTGAGAAAAATTTTGTGAGGACAAAAATGAGGAAAGTTTGAGAAGCGTACGTAATGATCAAATGAATATAATTAATAATATTGCTATCATTTATAAATTTTCTGGAAATTCTAGTCATATTTACAAAAATATTTAATATAATGCAATTGGGAAAAACCACAATGCAAAGCCTTATGTTTCAAATCTAGGTGGTGGGGTGCTGTCTCATGTTTGGAGCCTGTTTGGGCTGATGATCGTTGGGATGTATTGCACCTTTTTCTTCCAGATGTGATTCACATAACCCTTTTTTTGTTTTTGTGTCTTGATAATGCCTGAATAGGCGAAACGTCGACTGGTAAGTGGGTGTATTACTAGATTTGAAACATAAGGCTTTGCATTGTGGTTTTTCCCAATTGCATTATAATAAATAATAGTGTTTCTTATCGAGTTTTTGACTCTATTTTATAAAAAAATATTTAAGATAATATTTTTTAATAAATAATAATAATAAGATCGGATAAGTCATAAAGTATATTGAGGACAATTGACCAAACTTGTCCACACCAGGCATTTCTGGAAAACTTTCTTAACAATGGACATTCAAGTATTCAGGGAATCCACTGCAGTTCAGCAGTGCTAATTCAAAATATATATGCAGAATTTGGTTTGTGAAACTAAATCGTACCAATGCGTATAGTCAGTTACAGCAATACGGGTAGAATAAGAGAAAGATGTAGTTCTTTTTGGTATTATTTTTAGGTCATCGCTGAAATTATTCGAATCAGTTATGGAAGGTTAAAATAGGGTTGGAATTAACTTATTATTTATTCGATACAAGCGTAAAACAAATTTACTATATTTTTATTTTTATGGTGATAATTTTTAAATATTTTTGTTTTCGTAGATGACTCCTGGTAGCTCAGTGGTTTAGAGCACTGCACCGGAGATGCAGACGACCCGGGTTCGAAGGCCAGGACAAATAATTTCTCTTCAAAAAAAAAATTTAAAAATTTACTATAAATTTTTGTAAGCAGTGATAAAATTAGTCACACCAAGTTTAAAAATTATCCAGATATTATGTTTGCCCCGTAAGATATGATTTTCAGTTATCTAATTATTAAAACTCAGCAAAAAAAATGTCAATAATTATAAACATACATCGGATGAAGAATGGAGATGATTGGGGGGGGTGAGTGCAGTCAAAAAACAACACCAAATAAATACAAGACTTATATTTAATAAGTGCTGACGTTTCGACCTACCTTGTGGGCCATCTTCAGGTCTATGAGAGAGAAACAAACAGAACAAAAAATATATAAAAACGTTACAGGAACAAGAATATAGTGACATGTAATGTAGAAAATTAAAATAGTGACAGATATAATAATTAAAGATAACGAATATTAAAATAGTGACAGATATAATAAAATTAAAGATAACGAACAGAAATTAAAATAGTGACAGATATAAAAATTAAAGATAACGCATATAATTTTTGTTTATATCTGTTACTATTTTAATTTTCTACATTTATACGTTACTGTAACGTTTTTATATATTTTTTGTTCTGTTTGTTTCTCTCTCATAGCCCTGAAGATAAAAGGTAGGTCGAAACATCGGCACACATTAAATATAAGTCTTGTACTTATTTCGTGTTCTTTTTTTTACTGCACCCCCAACTATCTCCATTCTCCATTGTATCATCCAGTCAACTATTTTCCTCTCATACATAAACGTATATAAATTTATAGACAATGGCGATTACGTTCCAACTTTAACTGAATCGCTGGACTTCGTGCTTGAATTTTGTAGTATTAATATTTATTTCAGATTTGGCCATCCTATAAAATCCAACCCCACTGGTCCGGATCAAAATTATATATTAAAATATTTCATCTTCCCCTTCATGTATTCCGATATACTTCGTTTATTTTATTAATTTTAATTATTTTATTCATTAAATTCTCAAACGATCTGCATGGCGCAATACAGCTGAAGGCAAGGATTAAACGTCAGTACTTTACAAAGCTCTGTTGTGACAAAATAAACTTTTACTTAAACTGACTTTATACTTAATTACACTGATGTTTTAAAGAATTTATTCACTCCCTAATTTATTATATTAGTGACCATTATCAGAACATGGAAGATAAATATGTGTACAGATATTAATGAATAATGTAAAAAATAGTCATTTTTTCTTTGAAAACTGTGATAATTCAAAAAGGAGTTTATCCTGAGAGATCAAAGTGGGTGTATATAAGACCATTCTCCGACCAGTAGTGATGTATGTTAGTGAGCAATAGAGACACTTGCAAAACAAAGAACTTAGACACCTGTATTAAGACCCTGATTTAGTCTCTTAGGGTTAAAAACAGGAGAATACGATGGTTGGCTGATGTACATCGAATGTATAAGAAAAGACTACCGATATAATGGGGGACTCCCGGATGGTAGAAGAGGAAGCTACGGTGGCTAAAAAATGCCGAGGCTGACCTACAGCTTCTTAGAGTGATGGAGAAGAGCTGCAGAGGATCACTCTGAGTGGAGGAGGATTGTTGAGGAGACCAGGGTCCATAGCGCCGTCAGAGATAGATAGATACCAAGTGTATTTAATTTTTGTTACATATATACTGTCATCATATAAATATAATATTTTATTTAATTAAATTATTTTCGATATTTATTTTTTACAATAAAAAAATGAGTTGCCATACCTGATTTAATCTCCTAACAACCACCTGGTGGTAGACCGTGCGGGATCTCTGAAACTGTTTTGGATCTACGACTAATCACATTCCTGCACAACCTTTGTTAAAGCAACAGTACAGTCTCTACCACGTACTGAATTATTACTAAGACTCTTCATAGGTTGTAGTGGTATAGGCTTTTTTAAATTACAATTACTTTATTATTTTAATTATTATATAATTTTATGTTTCAGGGGCGGAGGTGGGAGAGGCGTTCACCGCATGATCGCGGCCGGAAACGAGAGCGCTGAGGCAGCCGGCAACTCGACGTACGGGGGTGGCCTCCTCTTCCCGCCCTACGTCAGGGCAGCCTACATCCTCCTCTGCGTCGTTATCCTCGGAATAGGAGTCGTCGGCAACGTCATGGTACCCCTGGTCATCGTCAAGACCAAGGATATGCGCAACTCGACCAACATCTTCCTCATCAACCTCAGCGTGGCAGACTTGATGGTCCTCTTGGTGTGCACGCCTACAGTCCTCGTTGAGGTCAACTCTGAGCCGCTCATCTGGGTCCTTGGGGAGGAGATGTGTGAGTACAAGAAATGTATTGTTTATCATTATTTTATTAACCGATTCATGGAATTATACTAACGATAATTAATAATGATTTATGTGGTGGAAGATTTTTTTTTGTATTATTTATATATTTTAATAATCATGATCCTGACAACAATATCAAGTTGTCAAGCTTAATAATTAATATGACAACAGTTCAACTTTCAAACAATATTTCTCCATGATTTTGCTTAGCACGCATAAATGTTAAGGTTAAACAACTATTATCCTATCTTCTATCAACAGTATTTTATCTCTAATTTTATTGGTAAGAAAAAAAAAATTGAATAGGCAGTCACGTGGACTGCTAAAAGAAGTAAGAACTAAGAACTTTTTTTTTTTTTTAAGCTGTACAAGCTCAAAATAAAAATATCAATATAATTTAATTAAAATAATGATTAATTATATCATCCAAAATCTGGGACATCCATTAGCAGGTTAATAAAGAACATTAACTACAACATATAGAATATTTTTAAAGGAAACAAAAAGTTTAACTAGTTATAGATGTTTTAAATTATTATTAGTTTGGAATGCACAACTATTAAAGGTGCATTAAGTCAATCAAATTCTAATACTTAAACTAAAGTTGATCAAAACATATTATATAACTCAAACAGAGGCCGCCAGTCACGCACAGCACATCACGAACATGTCGGTGACGCGAACGCCTAACTTTTTCCCCTGCCAAAAATCGCTAAACGGCTAAAAAAGTTTTCACTTCAATAATGAAATACAATTAATTAAAACAGGTATCACAGCTCTGCTTATATGAACGTGAACGTTTGAGTATCCTGATGACGAGGGATGTACGCACCATTAATTGTAAAAAACAGGCATATAATCTTATTCAACGTCATTTGTTGTCGGTTTTTAGACAAAGTATGATGAATTTATTCAACTATCAAAAGTTGCTGTAGCGAAAAAGCTATAATAATTAATGCGAAACATAAAACTATATAAATATCAATGGTTCTATTAATTTTTATCTAATGATAAATCATTAGATAAATAAAATGTCCTTCTTTTATTATCTTTATTAATGAAATTAGATTAGTTAGAAGTATATTGAATTAATCAAATCTCTTTTAAGAACTATGAATAATATATATATATATATATTTATAATCTAATTTTATTAATAATGAAGGAAGTAATGAAAGAAGTATTTAAAATGTCCAAAACACTTACCGAAATACTATTTATTTTGTTTTTAACTTCAAATTACCCTAATTAGCAGCAACGTTAGGCGATTTAAAACAATTCCGTAAATTGAAAAGTGGCAAAAAGCCAGCTCTTAAACAAGCTTTTATAAATGATTCTTATAAATAATTCAGTTCATGTTTAACTCCATGGTTCGAGGGGAAGTGCCAAAAAAAAGGACTATTGTGATTTCGTTAATTATTTTTAGTTTTAGTCTTGTTTTTTTTTCCTTTCTTGTATTTTTAATAATTCTTAAAAAACATTTAGTAGATTATCATTTGTTATTACGTTAGTTTCTAACATTACGAGCATAAAATAATTATTAGGAAAGTGCTGGAAACAAGGAATCGTTATTAAAAAATTAATTTAATTTTAAAATTGTAAATAGTTAAATAGTAAAACATTAATAAAATTACATTATGAAAAGTATTACGTTTAGGTTACTGCGAAAAACCAATAATTTTTCTTATTGTCTTGAAACAGTCCAGTCTCTACCGAGTACTGAATCCAGTACACTCCACGAGATGTAGTAGGACAGGTTTTTTTGTATGTTGATGAATATTTTTGAAAGATAAACAAAGACTCACTGACTAGAGATAACCATATAACTGGTCGAAAGAATAAAAATTGAATTGAAAATAAATTTTAGTTGTTCTTAAAATCATTATAATGTTTGTTATTACAATTCTAAAAGTAGAAGTAATTAAATAAAATTAATATAACTTTTTTTTCCTAAATATTCAAGAATAAGCAGTTCTTCCTTAAGCATAAATAGTTGTCAGTCTGTTCCCTATGGTATTTTGGCTCTTACATACAGTTCAGTAAATTTGGCTCGTTCTTGTTTATTTAAGATATGACATAAAGAAGAGCCTTCATGAGTTGCTGGCAGCGGACATGATCCTGACCTCTTCATATATTTCATTCCTCATATATAAATATGGAGGCGGGGCCAGCCCCTGGCGGCGAGGGGTGGTGGGAAAGATCTATCGACGAGCGACGATCATTTACCTTACATACTTTTTAAATAATATATATTGTAAAAAAATCCATTAATTAAATTATGAAATGTTATGTGAATTTACGTGAGAATAAAAAAAAATTTAAATAAAAAGATATATATTCATCTATTTTGTTTTGATCTTATTTGGTCTTGTCCAATTTTCAAAATGGCAACAATGATGTATTACCAAAAACAATGTGGTATTTAATACGTAAAAAAAATGAAATACTTGTAGTTTTGTTGTCCATGGTATTATGATTATTATTGCATTATAAAAAAAATCACCTGTTTTGTGATTAGTACACAAACCAGGTGTACTAAAACTACAACCCTTGAAGGATCTTGGTTTCAGTAGGAATGTAGTGTTTCTAGTATAACGATTATGCAACCAAAATTGGCGGTGAAATGTCCTAAAAGACACTCAACTGAATCCATCTTTTTTCCCAATAGAAACACTAACAGAACACTGCTTTTTTTCTTAAATAATGGTAGCTGGCATTATATATACATTGGCATTTTTTATATACGTATATATGTATATATATATATATATACATATATATATGTGTGTGTGTGTGTGTGTGTGTGTGTGTGTGTTTTTTTTTTTTTTTTTTTTTTTTTTTTTTTTTTTTTTTTTTTTTTTTTACGGGGGTAGGTGGAAATCTTCAAAAGACACGGATAGGCCCGTACCTATCCGTAGTGTGGGATTTTTACCCACTAAAACCACCTCCCTACACCTGTTTCCCACCCTCCACGGGACCACCGTTAGGCATTACTTCATGGAGGGGGAGTGGCTGTGTGCCGCCTCATTGTGCTAGGCTACCTCTGCTCTAGGCACGCCTCTCCTTCTCTTCCTTCCTCAGCTTCTTGATGACCTCTACGGCCAGGCGCTGGCCAGCTGTCCAGTACTCCTGTGAAAGCAGCATCAGGCTAACAATATTGTCGGCTGTCGCTGCTGAGCCACAGACTCCTTTAAAATCATTCCGTTCTTCTTGAAAACGGGGACAGCTGAAGAATACATGTTCCACCGTCTCCTCTATTGTTGGGCAGCTTGGACATTCTGCTGTATTGTCCAGCTTAAACCGCAATTGGTATGCTCTGAAGCAGCCATGTCCTGTAAGCATCTGGGTTAGGTAGTAGTCTACTTCCCCGTGGCTCCTATCCATCCAGGGTTCGATGCGAGGAACCAGCCTATGGGTCCACCTCCCGTTCGTGGCCATATCCCAGCGTTGTTGCCACTTCTCGATTGTCATCTTCCTTTCCTCAGTTCTGGGGATGCGAGCAACTCTTTTATACCAACGCTGTCTCTCTTCTGCGATCAGTTCTATTGGTGGCATCCTGGCCACTACACATGCAGCTTCGTAAGAGACAGTGCGAAACGCGCTGATTACCCTCAGGGCACTTCGACGATAAATGGACACCATTGGTCTCCTGTAAGCCAGTGTGTCCAAGGCACCATTCCATATCGGGGCTGCGTAGAGAAGGACGGATGAGATGACGCTCGATAATAATAGTCTTCGACTGTTTCTAGGCCCGCCTACGTTGGGCATCAGTCGAGCCATTGCTGTGTGTGTGTGTGTGTGTGTGTGTGTGTGTGTGTGTGTGTGTGTGTGTGTGTGTGTGTGTGTGTGTGTGTGTGTGTGTGTGTGTGTATGAGTGGAAACCTTGGCTTTCAAATGAATGGCTCAACCCTATATAACAAATTTTAAAAAAATAAAACCAATTAATTTGCAGTTCATATACCTAGGTTTAAAAATATAAAAAAACGTATATTTCAAGCTTTCTTCATTGTTATATATCTGTTATAAGCAATTTCAGTTTTCTCATTTCAAAATCGTGTTTTTTAAGTTTGTGCGCAGTTCGATGCAAAATAACTCCACTTAATGTATGATCTGTCTTCAATTGCGTTTCGCTTTATCTATTGATAGGCTGAGGAAGAGCGGTGCAATCAACCTCCCTTTCAATGTTTACAAGGAAGGGAAAGAAGACATTAGCCGATTGAGGCCAGAAGGGATACCATAGCAGCCGTCACTGAGATGGCACAATCCCAAAGTAGGGACTAAATAAGACACCGGGTTTGGTCCCGTCAAAGCGCTATCTCTATTTTATGGTGGAATTTTATCCCTCTTCAATGCGATCTGTCCCGAATATTTCAGCTTTAAAAACCTCTTTGGCCGAACCGCCATCGAGGAATGCCTCAGTCTTGTAGAGTCAGCGCACCTTTTACGACCTTTCTTCTTATCGAGCAATGGTTTTTTCTTTGTGCTCGAGAGCTGTAACTTACCGGCAGAGACATGCTTAAGGTACATTATTAAGATAACCAAGTTTAACCTATGTTAAGATTTTTAAATAATTAACATTAAAAATACATAGTTTCGGTACAAATATTATCTTTTAGTGTCATTTGAACTTTAAAGTTCCTATAAGGATGAAATTATTGTATGTATATTCTAATAATAAATTTTAAACACGAACTACTGATGCATCTTTTTAAGTCCTTGTTTTAATTGAGCAAGACGCTCATAATTGTAATAATATTCGTGGTCAATGGCCAATGACCATAAAATATAACACATACATTATATTTTTTGTTAAGAACAATCATAAATTAATTAGAAAAAATATCATCGTCACCAGCCTGTAAAACTGGTTTCGAATTCTTTTTATAAAACTTCTCTGGCGCCTTTAGAAACTTCAAGCTGACTTTTTCTCCAACTTTTTTTTCCTATTGGTAGATCGTTTTTATAACCAAGGTTACTCCCTTTTTGTAGGATCCATGTTAATTATTTATTAATTAAAAAGATATTAATCATTTATTTCTAAAAAGTTTTGATCGACGATGAAATAAATTAACACTGTTATATTAATTTATAAAAGTTGGAAAGAAAATCACTTTGAGTATTAAGAGGTGAGGAAAGGTTTATAAAAAAAAAATCCTAAAACCATTTTTCCTGACTCCTTATGACTTCACTAAGGTTTCAAACCGGTCTAGATCCGTGGATAATGGCTGATTAACGAAAACACTGTCACGCCAGGTTGATTTGAGTTACCTCCATGTGGCTCCATAAACTATCCCTTTAGGACAGATTCGTCAGTTTCTTTCTCTCCGTAGTACCTACATTCAACTTCAAGGGCAGTGACAAATTGGTCTTGATTCGAGGATTACGTCTGTTGGGTGTGAGGAGGAGCACGATTATCTTCATTTATATTTCCAAAGCCAAGGGATTTACAGTTTCAGACATATATATATATATATATATATATGTGTGTGTGTGTGTGTGTATGTGTGTATGTGTAGATCTTTACAATAAAAATGGAGCACCAAATTCCTTGCTAACCGCTAAACTGGGGAACGGCTCGAACAATTCGGCTATTTTTTTCATATTTTAGCTTAGGCGCATAGAAGGTTCTTAGGGAGAGAAAAGCGGGGAAAATGTCGATGGAAAACTTCGGTGGCCGAAAAAACTTGAAATTTTCGGAGTTTTTTCACTTTTTGGCCAATACTATCTCCTAATCGGTGCTTTTTTGAAAAACAACATAGAAAACCATTTTTAAGTAAGTTTAAATTCGCTACAATTTGAGTCCAACCGCAGCTCTGTACGTCGAAGATTCCGAGTTCGGTCTCTATCGTGTAATAATTAACTGTATCTCCTGATGGTTTTTTTTTAAAACATAGGTAACCATTTTTAAAGTAGACTAGATAAGTAAGAAGACTAGATTAAATTTGCTACAATTTGAGCCCAACGGGCAGCTCTGTAATTCTAATAGATTCTGAGATTGTCCGGGCTAATCTCCGAAACTCCTGTACTGATTATAATGAAATTTGGCAAAGATATGTAATATTGTCCAACTTACTATAAAATTTAGGCTATATTTTTTTTTGGTTTTCGACCGCGATTTTTTTATTGCAAAACTTTAAGTTTTTCTAACCTGCTGCATTTTTGATATGTTGTAACAGCTGTCTGAGTAGTGTAAATCCGAATTTGCATCCGAAAAAACGGATATTACATACCTCATTCATTAAATTAATGTTTATATTTTATCAGTTAAGAATTTAGTATATCCTTTATTTATTATATACTATATTTAAATATAAGATCGATGAAATGTAAAATAAAAAAATATTTTAATTCATTTTTTCATTCATTCATTATTTCTTTAAAATTCAAATTTTAACGTAATATTTTTAAAACTATTATAACAGCCACAGCAACGCGTGGCCGGGTCAGCTAGTATACACATATATATATATATATATATATATATATATATATATATATATATATATATTTGTGATTAGCGATTATTATTATTCATAACACCATCGTTGATTATTTACAAATTAACAGAAAATTTGTATTATATCCTACTTTGGTCTTGTATTCTTGTGAAATCCATTTACAACTGAAACAGTGGATTGTGCTAAAGGATACTGATGTTTCAAACAATTGAATGAATGCCCGCATTTATTTTATGGGTGTTTTTAAAAATATAATTCCCATCAGACAGATATCGTTGCTTGTGCCTTAAAATAACTGTACAAGAGCCTTTACTTTCAATGAATACTATCCGATTTGTTAAATTCTTCACATTTTGTTTAAGAAGCAAATAAACTAATTGTCTTAAGTTACTAATAGCTCATCAGGCTAATAACAATTCCTGATACATATAAGTGGAGAATCAATTAAATTAAAAATTTATTTGTGATCAGAGTTATAATGAAATATAGAGTTATTTTATTGTAACTACTAGTAAATTTTAAACTCTATAGTCGACATTCTATGTAACGTATTCTAAGTTGTTTATTTTCATTACATATTCAACTTGTAAATACTTTAAGCTTATATAAATTGGAGGAAATTAACACAACAGTTTTCTTTATAGCTATTAAATCGAGAATGCATTACCATGAAAAAGGTATTGGGGGCTTAGGATCTACATCGGCACCTATCGCTTTACTGTTAGTTAGGAATAATAACTCAACAACTTAAGATCGAATTTGGAACCGACGTGAACTATATAAAAAAAATCTAGGCTAAAAGGACCCGTTTCACGTTTGCCAAATTACTACAAAACTCTTTTGGCAGTTGTTTAGGAATCTTGACGGTCCGTCTTCCATGGGATTAGCCAGTGAGATAATTTAGAAATGACAGAGTTTACGCAGCTTTGAGTTGGGTGACGGTGCGATTTGATACAGTCATTAACTTGTCGTTTTGACTGCCTATCAAAACATAGCTAACTGATAGTTCCCGAAATAGGCAGAATGATGTAACTCAAATACGTCTATCCAAATTTTTATTTCTAGAATTGATCGATTTATATAGTTTTAATAATTTATATACAAACTATTAAATACCCAGGACCATGCTCAAATATTGTTAACTCAAGTTTTTATAATGTTTGGTAAAATAAAAAAAAATGTTAAAAAATAGAGAAAGTATTTAAATCGCCTTTGACTTCGTCCAATTATGTGTCTCTTACCGCTACATGTTTTAGCCTAATTCCATTGAGAAATTCGTCAAATTCTAGAGTCGATTTTATTCTGGAGTTAACTCTGTTTTGGCCCAAACAATTGAAAATGTCTTTCTTTTTAAAGTAGGGAAGCATTATATAAGGGCAATGTTCAAGAAAATTGGTTTATTTCAAGCAAAGAACGCAGTAACAAAAAATATGAAAACAAAACTACCAAAACTGATAATCATAGTTTGCTAGTAAATGCTATTTCTTAGTCAAACAGAGTTAAAAATCGTTTCTATGGGGGAAAAATCGTTCTTTCTTTTGGTTCAACAAGGAGTTATAGCTAGTTGATAGTTCTCAAGGTATCCGCTGAAACGAGTTAGTTTCTTTATTAGCTTGGATCAACATGCAGTCAACTTCAGGCGCTGACTCTTAATACAGCTTTGCACTATTTGGTAGACAGTAGAAGACTTACTAAAATAGTGCAAAGGTTCCCTGAACCAGGTCATTTATTCATTATAGAAAAAAGGTTGAGAAAAACTGAAAGTGTTTTCCTAATATGTGAGAATAGTCCAAAATTCGTGAAAAAGTATTCAGTTGTACATGTGGGCAGGTCAAGAAAAGAACACAGTAACAAAAAATAAGAATGCAGAACTACTGATGATCATAGCATTTGGCGTCGATGATTTCTTCAGGATCCTCGACACCATCATAGAACCACATCTCGTTGTGACCAACATATTTCTCAGCGAGTTCCTTTAAGTCTTTTAGTTTAGCAGGCTTCAAGGTTAGAGGACCACTCTACGCCTGTTGTAGACTTTCGAGGGTCAGCGATGTTTCATTTCTGGTGTCTCGGATTTTTACGCTATGGGCTACTTACCTGTATGCCCACTGTAAAGCTGCAACTGATGGTTCCTTGTTTAACGGCCTCCACATCATAAATGAAAACTCTTTATTTAGTTGTGGTGAACTTATCTTTCTTCCCATTATGTTTTATAATGTAAGGAGCTTTCAAAAAAGTATCACGGAAAGTTCTAACAATCGAAGATCATTGACCTGCCCACATGTACAACTGAATACTTTTTGCACGTATTTTGGGCTATCCTCAGATATTAGGAAGGGAGAAAAACACTTTCAGTTTTTCTCAACCTTTTTTCTATAATGAATAAATGACCTGGTTCAGGGAACCTTTGCACTATTTTAGTAAGTCTTCTACTGTCTACCAAATAGTACAAGGCTGTATTAAGAGTCAGCGCCTGAAGTTGACTGCATGTTGATTCAAGCTAATAAAGCAACAAACTCGTTTCAGCGGATACCTTGAGAACTAGCTATAACTCCTTGTTGAACCAAACGAAAGAATGATTTTTTTCCCCCATAGAAACGATTTTTAAATCTGTTTGGCCAAAAAATAGCTTAGACTAGCAAACTATGATCATCAGTTTTGGTAGTTTTGCGTTCATATTTTTTGTTACTGTGTTCTTTGCTTGAAATAAACCAATTTTCTTGAAAATTGTCCTTATATAATGCTTTCTCACTTTAAAAAGAAAGAAATGTACAATTATTTGGGCCAAAAAGGAGTTAACTCCAGAATTAAATCGACTCTAGAATTACGCATTACTCCTTGTTGAAACAAATGAAAGAATGATTTTTCACCCAAGAAACGGTTGTTAACTCTGTTTGGTCTAAAAATGGATTTAACTCGTTGTTGCAGCAAGCCCCTCAATTGTTTTCGGACATAGTGTAGCATTATGTTAAAATTCAAAGCCTGTCTATTGGACCTGAAGCGTTTTGAGTTCATTGCTTGGCAGAGACTGTACAGCGTTAAGGACAACGGTTCTGCAGGAAGGTGATTTGTCAGTGTTCAAGCTCAACCGACAGGTTTTACCCCTTAAGGGTACACAATTTTTAGAGGATGGTTGAGGCCCAGACGGGTTGTCAGGTCCTACAACCGCATTTGAACCCGTGGCCTTCAGCACGGAAACTCAGAGCTCCACCACCACCGCTCAACCACCGAGCTATCCAGCGCCCATATTAAATTATCTCCTTATTATTATTTACTAAATTATTCCCCCAGATCCCGTATTAAGTAAGATTAAATGTCTTTTGTTATCGACTATAATAGATATTATCGTAATAGTTACTAACAAACAAAAGCATGCTTTTAGTTAAATATATTGTTAAAACGGTCTTTTGCAAACACTGAAGCAAGCTTGGACGTATGCCTAGAATTGACTTACATACTAATGCCTACATGTCTGAGGACAAAGCGGTCGTGTCTTACTTATTCTGGTTCGCGAACATTGGTTTACTATGCATAATTGCAAATCAGGTTAACAAATGATATAATTGTGTTTAGAATCTGATATCAGGGGTTAAATAATTCTTCTTACAGATCACAATATCAATCACTAACTACAAAGCTTGTTCACCCAATCTACTTACATCCGTACTTTTGATTCCTACGAAAAGTTTAAACGATGGCATGCTTAAATATTACATTATATTAAATATTAATTTTAATATTATAAATATTAAATATTAAACATGAGAAGGAAGAGCCTAAATTTAAAATACTCAACTGTGCATTAAATCCAGTGTCAATCAGCTAAATAAATGGTTACAATCTTTTATTTAATTTTGTTGTTGTCAATTTTAAGAAAGGTTTTATCATCAGAATAGTAAAAAAAAAATCTTGCACCTATTGATCGCAATGCAATTTATTATATCTTGTCCCAAGATAAATCTAAATATTAATTTATAATTATTTGCGCTCTGATCTTTTTGAATCTGATATGGATATTATATAGTCGAAGAAAATGAAAATTATTGGACATGAAAAGACAATTGCAAGTTTCATTCAAAATCAGTCCGTAACGTGAAAACGTATTTCCTAGGTCATGAAACTTGGTTTTGTGCCTTATAGATTACTCTGTATGAACTTTATATGACTTAATTATGCTAAAGCAATCGTTATGAATCGGAAACAAAAAATTTGTTTTTTTCATATTTGGTACTTTGTATTGCTATGTACTGATGCAGGCGGCACCATGAAAGGGATGTTGAGGGGGGAAAATGTGTCATGTCGGGACACATGAAAGGGAATATGTTTGGGACAATGAACAGACCCTTGGTCCCCTTATGGTTTTATGGTCCAAGATAGTGGAGAAGGAACGAGTGGGGGAGAGAAGAAAACTCTTGAAATAGGAGGCTGAAGAAAGCACTCGAGAGAGAGACGCACGGCAGGAAGGTACAAGGGAGACGAAGATGGAACAGGAAGGAGGTACTCTGGAGATGTACAGCAAGGAGGAGAGATCTGGCAGAAGATAGAGAATCCCAGAGGCAGCACGGCGAAGAGCGACCAGCAACCCAATCTACCCCTGTCCACAGATAAGTTTAGTTTATTTCCTATAATTTATTTTATGGCAATCCTATTTATATATATTATTAAAATCTGAATCATTAACCTTGTTGAAATTAAATAAATAAACGATACTTATTGTAATTCTTTTGGTGATTACATACCCCAGATACACTATTCATTTATAAATAATATATTGAAGGTATAATAGATAAGTAAATTGGTAAACACAAGAATAGACCTTTGGAAAGGAACCCAATTAAGATTAAGGAATATAAATAATAATTTGAGTACTCATCCTAAATGAGACTCTGGCATCCCAAATATCAATATATATATTCAAGATATATTTAAGAGTAGAAACATAGCAGTATGTGACAAAATAACCTCTTTGTAAATCGCAAAAATCTATAAAGTGGTGGCTCAAAAAGCTTTCCTCCACCAAGCTATAATCAAAATCTGCGTATACCTCATCAAATATAATTTTTTAAATAAACCTAAGTTATCTATTTTAATCTATACATTTTGGAAAGTTGTATTCATTGTGCGTTAATACACTTATTGATGAGACTCTATTATGATCTGAAGTGTCATTTTTAGTGATAAAGTATTTAATGAAAAATGAATTAATACTGTGATCCCAAGTACAAAATACAAACATTCTGTTATAAAATATTTTTAGCAGATTACTAGGAAAATAATCAACATAATTTTCGGGATGGTTAAAATATATATTAATAAGGAAGGAAAAAGAGCGCGGGGTAGATTGACAGCAGAGCGCGCAGTGGCTGTTCGGAAGGCCCCGCTTTCAAATCTTGCTGTGACAGATAATTTATTAAATATGTTACCACATTTATTTAATCACCTCCTTGCACAAGCGTAGAATACAAACAGTACAGTCTCTACAACGTACTTAACCAAAGACCAATGGGTTATAGTAGAACACGTTTTTTCCCTAAAAACTTTAAATTATTGTGATTAATCGAACTATACTTGCTATATTTATTTGTATATCAGTATTCAAGGAAGTAAAAGCAATATACATTTTTAGATATGAAGAAAAAATAAATAGATGGTAAGGAATCTCTTATTTTAAATTGAAATGAAAGCATTTTCTTTAGTAGCTATTTATAAAAAAGAAAAAGAAGAAATTTTCAATTTTCCCCAAGTCAAAATAGGATGAATGATCGGAGAGAACTGAATGCAGAATGAAATGAGAGGATCGCTGAACCGCCATTGAACAGCTGTACTGCTACGGCAGTTGGAGATACTAATAAATTTAGTCCCCGGTAGCTCCGTAGCTATAACAATAACTCATTGGCTTTAAAAGAAAAGAATTTGGCCTCCTTTCAGTCGTCGCTATAAATAAATATATATTGTTATTCACACATTTATAATAGAATGAAAACAATGCTCTTGTGTCTTCATCTTTATGTATTTGTAATTGTATTTTGTTGTTTTTCGCTTTATTACAATATATGGTGCTTAATATTCTCAAAAAATCTAATAACTATGTAATCATTTTTTTTATTTATGAATAGTAGCACGAAAAAAAGATATATTATTTATTATAAAGTTATTCATATTTGTCAGTTTTTAATTTCAATATTTTTAAAATTCTTTTTGGTTATTTAATTTGATTATTTTTTTCTGTTTTCATATTTTACTATTGAAATTTATTTTTTCTCTTTTATGTCTATACTATTATTTGTAAGTAATTATCAGGATTTTAATTTTTAAATATTTTTTTTTGTTTCTATGTTACATTTTTTATAACATTGTTCATGGGTAGAGAATGCAATAGGATGGGGAGAACAACTGTTATACTCTGTAAATAATCTTCCGAATGAAGTGTATTACTTATCATTAACTAAATCATTCCTCCATTTTTAAAAAATTTAAATATCTAGAGTCGCCCGCCATTTCAGACTACTTCAACATTTACTAGACGAACGTTCTAAGCTCTCAATTAATTACAAAAGACTCATTTACATGATAATTATTAAACCCATCTGGACTTACGGAATAGAGCTTTGGGGCTCCACTAAACCATCGAATTCCTCTTGTTTCCAAAATCCTTCGTAATATCATCGATGCTCCTTACTTTGTTACGAACAAAATAATCCATAATAACCTTAATGTCCCATTTGTTGATGATCTTTCCCGAATCCGATATCAATCTTTTCTGACAAACTTCATTCCCAGTCAAACCCACTAGTTTAAAACCCACTAGCAACCTCTTCAATTCCTGATAATCCTCCGAGGCATCTGAAAAGAAGATGGCCTCTTGATCTACTAAGTTGAACTTGCTATTTGAGTACTACCATTGGGTAGTTTCTCTACTTGCTTTTATCTCGTGTCATTATTTATTTTTCATTATATTTACTGGATGTATTCTATTATACAGTTGAAAATTTCAACAAATATTTTTTTTTAAATACCTAGATTCTAGGTTAATTTTTTTGTTTCAAATCTCCATTTATTCATATAAAAAAATATCTAGGTTAATAACAAAATGATTAACTTTAAATATCAAGGTTTATTTTGGGTAAGAGAAAATAAAAACCATTTTCCAGTTGTTGTTTATTCAGTTATTTTCACTCCTTAGAAACGTTTCGACACTATGGTGTCATTCT
The DNA here is from genome assembly GCA_037127475.1 of Arma custos. NCBI lineage: Eukaryota > Metazoa > Arthropoda > Insecta > Hemiptera > Pentatomidae > Arma > Arma custos. The sequence continues at coordinate 12,228,330 of CM073764.1, forward strand.
CAATCCTTTCTTCTCCTGCATTTTTTAACTTTAAATAAATAAATTAACAATAATCACAATACTAAAAATAATTTAACATAAATGTCCAAAGATAACATACTATAAGTATAAATAAATACCTGGAAAGTCATACTTTTAAAAATTCTTAGGAGATCACTAGTCCTCCATGGTCAATAAATAATATTGCATTACAAAACCAAACTTTGATCTTTGAACCATCAGACCTTTTTCTCATTTCTATGAGTCATTAGACTTTAGTATAAAATAACAAATTATGTTCTAACAGCACATCAATAAAAATAATACAAAGTAAAAAGTAATTTATTTATTTATTTGACTACTTTTATTATATAATTTTGTAATGTAAAAGTAAATTATATTCATCCATAATTTTGAAATTAAAAAATAATAGATCATAAGATGACTTATACTTTGAAAACAAATCAGATAATAATTATAATAACCTGACCATATAACCTACTAGTAGATCTTTAAAAAATAAAAAAAATTTCCATATATTTCATAATTAATTAATTGATTTGATAAAATATTTTTTTTAAATTATATAATAAAAGTAGTCAAATAAATAAATAAATTAAATTTTAAAAAATAAAAAAAAAATAAAAAATTACATTTTACTTTGTATTATTTTTATTGATGTGCTGTTAGAACATAATTTGTTATTTTATACTAAAGTCTAATGACTCATAGAAATGAGAAAAAGGTCTGATGGTTCAAAGATCAAAGTTTGGTTTTGTAATGCAATATTATTTATTGACCATGGAGGACTAGTGATCTCCTAAGAATTTTTAAAAGCATGACTTTCCAGGTATTTATTTATACTTATAGTATGTTATCTTTGGACATTTATGTTAAATTATTTATAGTATTGTGATTATTCTTAATTTATTTATTTAAAGTTAAATAATGCAGGAGAAGAAAGGATTGAGAATGACACCATAGTGTCGAAACGTTTCTAAGGAGTGAAAATAACTGAATAAACAACAACTGGGAAATGTTTTTTTTTTCTCTTACCCAAAATAAATGGAAGAAGAAATCCAGTTTAAAAAAAAAGAAAAAAAATTATAAGAATATCAAGGTTTTTAATCGTCTACATTCCGAGTACGTAAAACGATTACACATGGGAACTAAAATTTTGCATATCTATTAAATATAAATAGTCCAAATAATTTAGTATCAGGTGCTAGTACAATCTACTTGTATTTTATTTATATATTCGTTTATTTGTACACTCATTTTATAATTATAATGCCATATGGCATAAGGAATCAACGCCTAGTCTATAAAAAGTTTCTGCTAAGTTCCATCCACACTTTACCGCGGATGGCCGTTCGCCTGCCAGGTTGGCAAAGCCGACTGCTGGCCTGCTCTCTATATCTGAGTTGACATTAAATCGCAAAATGTCTATCGAGGATGATTTTCTTGTTACTTCGGCTGCGTTCAAAATCATTGAAAATTATAAAAAAATACTCAAATGACGGTTTCGGGTGCATCCAAGCCTTCAAAGTAGAGCACTACACGGTGGCTTAATTCAGGATTTATTATTGGATGACGTAGACGAATTGAATCTCGAGTATAGATGTGGATGTGGTTTCAAAAACTTTTTCTTATGAAGAGTAGTGACTTTGAAGTTCATCTGAATAAGATATCTCATATCAACAAGAAGGAAGACACATACTTCATATGATCTATTCCTCCAGATGAACGTTTTGCAGTTACACTGCGGTTCTTACCGACGGGGGGATTCTTACCTCTCGTTAAGTACAACTGAACGCGTGTGGAATCAACGGTTGGCAAGTCCACATTCACCCGCCATATCTCCATAGCATGGTTTTGCCAACCTGGCAGTGCCAACGGCCAACCACATATCCACGGCATAGTGTGGATGCACCTATAGATATATTAATTTATCTCCTAAAGTTAAATAAATTTAAATTTTACTCAATATTTAAATATATTTACAAGCATTATTTAATTTCTTCGTTGGTACAATTGATCTCAACAAATTAATAGTTTAAAATGTTTTCAAGCCCATTTTGATCGCAACATTATTACAATCAAATATAATAATAAATTATATTACGAGTATTAATCTAATATTTAATGAGCTTTGTTTGTTTATTTTATTAATACACCTTATCACATCCACAAATTTTGAGTAAATTTAGAGAGATTCCACTATCTTTCATGTTCATTTTAGATTCACAAGATCTTAGGTCTTAATATTTTTATATTGAAGAGAAAAGATTTGTCCAGGGGCGGGATTCGAACCCGGGTCTCCAACGTCTCCGTCCTGGTGCCAACTGAGCTAGCCTGGCTCATAGCACGGCCAGACAAATCCCGTAATCCCGGCCCTAGACAAATCTTTTCTCCCCAATATAAAAATATACTTTTTTTTTACTATTGTTTGTTATAACTAATAAATCAAAATTGCATATATTTCTACTAAATAATTTATGCAAATTTCTTGCATGCGTTTTTCATAATCAAGGCAACGACATGTAACCGTATACGAATAAAACTGCACATGAAGATAATATTTTATTTACACAAATGAAATTTAAAATAAATTAATATGATAATTAGAAAAAGAAGCATTTTCTTCAATATTCAGTAACTGTTGTTACTTATTGCAAACTAATATACATGAAATTGAATATTTTATCCTAATTCTTTCGGCGGAATCAAAGGCAAGTTTTTTTATGAATTACTATAAAAATAAGATTTATCGTTAGCCCTACGTAAGTCGTAAATCAATCCTATTTTATAGCTTCCGCTTTTCTTTTAGACTATGATTGCTTGGATATTAGCTCTAGGTAGACAGTTAGCAATATATAGATTTTTTTTGCCAACACTTTATCTTAATTTAACACTGGGAAGTGAATTATGACCAGCCGATAACTCATGTTTTCACAACATTCATTTATATAAAGAAAAATTATTAGTCGTCTTTGAAAAAAAATGTCTCCTTTTTTCATAATTTTGTGGATCAAGAATTCGTAATTTGCATCGAGATAAAATATCACAACGAAATGAAAGCAATAAGATGTTTTATTTAAACAAAATTATTTTTCAACATTTTTTATTGTATTATAATTTTGTTAATTCATCAACAAAGCAACAATTTTTTAAATAATTGAAATATGAGAGAGGGACTTATTATAACTTAACTATGACGTATTTAAACTTCAGTAATTCCAATAACTTCTATACAAATTCGCAGGTATTTAGCTTACCCTCTCTTAAGTTGAAGCATGTTAATTAGAGTTTCAAATTTTCAAGTGCAATCGTAAAGGATAGATGATTAAATAATACTTATATGATTTTTGTTTCCTGTTATAAAAATGCTTAGCTCGTTTTGTTGTTTTGACAGTGATGGAATATGTTTTTGTCAGCTAAACAATTAATAATTCAAATAAGTGGGTTCATGAGAAAAGATTTTAAGGATTGAACCATGTTGACATGCAAGTAAAATTGCAAAAAATAAGTAAAATGCAAGTTAAAATATAACACGAATGATAATCCTAATCTAATGTTTTATCACAATACATGAAAAAAATGCAGATGCCCAAGAAAAGCCCGGTTTCTAAAGATAACCGTTAAAATAGACTTACTGCATCAAGCTCCCCTCATTAACTACTGCTCTTTGATTAGCCACTTGATATTACAGGCTACAGTTGAAGAAGCTGATACGAGATAGCTAGAAGGGGATATTGAGATACTAGCGATCAGGTGTTTGTCAAACAACACTAATGAGGTAGTTAAGGCTGGTAATTGGGCACTTAGCAACATCGTAAGTGATTCATTCAAGTCCCTGCCGATTCCTAGAGGCTTATTACTGCTTCATATCTTCCAACACCAAAAGGAATATTTGTCTTAATAACATAAAATAGTTTCATACTAAATAATTTGTAAACCATCACTGAAAATCTAAATTACAAATAAATTAAATGAAATTGATGGCCTCTTTTTTATATTAACTTACCTATAAGTTACCTATACTACCTAATTCTCATACGTTATGCTGCTGTAGCTAATCGGCCGTCCAAAATTTTGCTTATCCAGATATAATTAGGGTATGGATCTTTAAATAGTAGCTGTAACCGTAAAGGCTAGCATATTATCCTTACTGTAAAACGGATATCCCACAAGTTTTTCTCCCTTTTTAAAACATTTAGAGCCACTTGCCGAGCTACAAACCCGTAATCTTCAGGATGGAAGGTTGTTATATTCCCTGTATTACTACCTAGAATAAATTACATGGCGGAGTGGTTCAGAGGTAGAGCGCTGAGTAGCAATACTCCTGGATTAAAATCCCGCTTGCAGTAGCCGGAGGTTGATCCTATAGGATCCAGATCCCTCCAGATTCTCACAGCCTCTATAAAGTTGGTAACCATAATAAGGGAAACATCTGGTGGTTAAGCGTGATCACGGGCAAATCACTTCCCTGCACAACCTTTGTCCAAAAAAACAGTATAGTCTCTACCGTGAGTTGTAATTGTACAGTTTATTAAAATTAAATAGAGTATATAAAACATAATTACGATTACGTTACTCCCGTCAGTTTGTCTGTCATCCTTTCATCTTCAAATTAGGGATAAATTTTATAATTTCCAAGTGTAATTTGTTAAACGAAAAGTTTATCTAAGTAGGATTATATACAAGCTAACTCCTTCTGCGACCGAGCTCAAAACTTTCATGATAAAGGAAACCTTCGTCAAATCGTAGAATGGAATGGAAATTCAGTACCGTGGAAGTTAATTAATGAAATGGAAGGATTGGGCCTAACTTTCCTTTCTGATCCAATAATTTTGAATAAATGGGCTATAGAATATTATTACCTGCCTCGTATTTTGCTGTCTATATTAATAAGATCCTTGGCAACGTCCAAGATTAAGAGCGTTTAAAACCTCTCCTTATCGAATATTATTGTCGAAAGATAATGAATCCTTAATTCATTTAATATTGAAAAGATAGATGAATGTTTGTTTCATTATTGAATTATAACATATGATTGTTAAGATTATTCAGAGTAATTCTGATCTATGATTATTTAGTGATTTTAAATTAAGTGAATTGAATAGAAAAGAAAAAAAAGTCATTTTATAGAAGAAATGCTATGGATGAATAGAAGGGTTGTTAATTGTAAAATGTTTATTTTCCTCTATATTTTTTTCAAATATAGAAGAGAATGGTTAACTGATGTATCTTGAGAAATGTTGAAAATAGTAGGGGGGAGGGGGAGTACAGTCAATAAATTTTACTCATAGAAGTAAATATTATTTTATTTGCGCCAATGATGTGGCCTTATTATCATTATCAGGGGTGAGAATAAATTATAAATAAATAAATATAATAAATGAATAAATAGAATAAATTATTTCATAAATAAATAGGATACATTATTATTAAGACCGTGGAAAAAATTCCAACGAAGAGCCCTTAAGTCTCCAAACTAAAACAGAAATTGAAATTATCCGTTAATTTTTCCCACGGTCTTAACATTTATGTAAGGTCTCTTTTTACTTTTCAATACTAGGATACATTATTGTTAGACAAATAAATAGAATAAATTACTGGCATTACCAGACTTGAATATAGTTAACTCAAATGAGATATTTGAATAAATAGTAAGAAATACTAAAATATAAAACAGTATTGCTTAAACCACGCTTGAGAAGATTATTTACGAATTGAACCAGATGAGAAATGTAAGGAGAAACAGTTGAGATCGTCTCAGAAAAACTTTTTGTTTTTTTCGTTTCCACTAAACTGAAAATTAATTAAGTTACGAAACGAAAGATTAAATTGAATAATACATTATAAATTCCATTCCTGAATACATTACCTTAACCTCCTAGGACACTTTAAGTGCTCTATGGACACTAAAGAAGTATTACACCCAGATAGAAAAAGCGAACAATAAGGCAACGCATTTCCATGAAATAAAAAGATTACAAGCGAGAGATTTTTCACATATTTATCTCTCTCTCTCTCTGAAGGCATCTCGAGTTGGAACCGGTGAATTTAAAAATGGTACAATCACTCATGCAAATGAGATGCCATTGCTTGTAAATTCAGAAATCGAGTGATATAGTGTCGTATATTATGAAGAAATTTAAATATTATGAGGCCGAAAATTTCATTTTTATTTTTTTTCACGCAGTTCATAAATATAGTATAACAAACGTTTTCGTTTTTGTAGTAGGTTGAAAGTCTTTTTATATCCACTTGAATTTAATATTACTTCTTTAAGTTTTTTAATTTTACTTTATCTTCGAAATCGATGGGTTTTTTAACTGATACATCATCATTGATTATCATATCAATGAATTAACTTTAATCAACTAATTAATAACGCACATGCTTCTTAATTGTGTTATTTACTCTAACTATCGATCTCCGGTAAACTCAATGATTAATGCAAACGATTTTCATAAACGGACATTGACATGTAATGAAAGTGGAATATTCAGAATTATTTTTTGACGTAATTTCTCAGAACGGTATTCTGTTAAACTTAGATCACGGATATTTAATATAAGAGTTGATGTTACTTCTACTTTTTGTCATTTTTTTTTAATTATTCTTTTTATTCACCGAATGTGGAAAAATTGACTGAAGTATGTAGCAGAAATATGCGACAATATATTTGCTAGTACTTCCCATATGCTTCTTCATTAAGCCTTTGCAAGGAATATATTTCAACCTTTGAATGTCTACTAAAAACATAGATACTCTTGACCATTATTTAAAGAAGTTTTTGCTCCTATGAAGGATTAAGTATAAATTCAAAATACTATCTTGGTATCAGACAAGATATCAAGATAGAATCTGATACTCAAGGGTTAAATTCTTATTCTTAAGGGTAAGAAATTTATTTGTTTGGTAGGCATGAGCTTACTCACTAAAATAATCGTACCGTTTATATAATTTTTGGGTATATCATAATATAAGTGTCATGTCTATTCTTTGAATTTACCTATGAATTCATTATTATTATTATTGTCGCAATAAATGACCCAAACTAGTTAATCCATAAATATTATTGTTTGTTTGTTTGTTCATTTAACGTCACTTTATGCTGCTATGTCTAATCGGACGATGCTACAGTGGGAGCTCTAAATTTTGCCTATCCAGGTTTAATTAGGATAGGGATTTTTAACGAGTACCTGACATCATACAGGCTCGGGACCCCCGTTTAACATCCCTTCCGAAGGACGGCGTAACTAAGGATTTTACACTCCCTTAAAAAAATCCTGGGGCCACCTGCCAGGCTACGAACCCGCTATCTTGGGTTTAGTAGTTTGTTACGCTAACCACTAGACCACAGGTGACCTTATAAATATTATTGTTTAATTCATAAATAAATTTAATAATTGTTTTAAGAATGTCAGTACTATGGATAAATGAGTCAGTAACGTGGCAGGTAAAATTTGAAATTTAATTATCATTCTCGATATTTTTTTTTGAAGTTATAGCGAAATCTTCTCGGACTTTCATTTTTACAATAAAATAGAGTAATAATATACATTAAAAAAACAAAAATTATAGAATTTTAAAATAATTAATAAAAAAGTTTTATGTTAGTTTGGGCAGAATCACCCATATATACACGTACCTTTTTCATTTTTATATTTTTATAAAGATGACAATCAGAATAAATTTTGCCCCTGAAAACTAATTAATTTTCCATCGTTTGTTAACTTTGTTTTTATGAACATCAACTAAAAACATATAAATAATTGTATTTATCTGTATCTTTCTTAAACTGAAGAATGTTGACGCAATTCTAAAGACTCGAGATACGCCCACCTCCTCCAACCTAGCGTTGCATGTACGGTCACAATATTATAAATTTAGCGGACAGGTTAAATATGAGGGATTTAATACTTGTCCTCCACACGCAAGAGACAACATTTCTTAAAGTAATGAGCTGTGAACACAGGCTGAGCGATGAGCCTCTATCCAATGCCGACTCACATCAACTGCCGCGGAACCTTTGGCGGGAAATATCATTACAGCCAATCATATGATAATGCCACTGTAGCCAATTCATTCCACACGCTATTTACAGATGTCATCAATTCCATAGCTGTTTAATAAGCATAAATACTTTTCTGGTGATTTTTACTGCCTCCGCTGTACTCCTAAGTCTGTCCGTTAGTAATTAGGATCGTATATAATGTATATTTGAAAAATACGGTTTGGTTTCAGGGGCGTGGTTTATTTTTGATGTTATTTTTCTATAATGGCTGTTTCTTAATTGAATTTTAAATACGATGCTTATTAATTGGTTTATTAATACGATGTCATGCAGAGAGCTTCTGGAACTAAGATATATATTTTTATTTACTTATTTTTATATATTTATATATATATATATATATATATATATATATATATATATCTTTTTATTTTTTTTAGCCCTAAACATTTATAACCTCTCAGTCTACTTCGATTATAGATTTGTAATATTTTCCTAAATTAAATGATAGTTTTTGAAATTCCATTATACATAATTGATGTGGGGCGCTGGGTGGAATTAAAACTGAAAAGATTAGAATAATGTACATATGTAGGTAATTTATCGATGTGTTTTTAGTTTTGGTGGACCTACTTACCTACAGCAATATACTCCTGTAAGTTTCTTCTTGGCTGATATTATTTTCTTGAAAATATGATATTAAGGATATGTGTATGGAATAATCTCTTTTACTGCACCAGAGCATTTTAAGAGAGGAATGTGAATAAGATTTTTTTGAGAATAATTAGATGGTAGGAGCGGGGGATCTAGTGATGGGGCTCCTGTAAGCTATGTTACTTGATTTGTTTTTTTAGGCGAAAATATGTAGATTTTGAGAGTAAGAAACGCGTGAGCAAGCATACAAACTTTGCCCCCCCTTTTTCACCCCCTTAGTGATAGAATTTCGGAGAATCCTTTCTTATCGGATGCCTACGTCATATATAGAACACACCTCCAAGTTTCAGGTCTCTACGATGAGCGGTTTAGGCTGTGCGTTGATCCGTCATTCAGTTAGTCATTCAGGACAAAGCATTTTTTATGTATAGATACACCAATACTCAGACTTGTAAATGCTATTGTGACAAATCTGAGTACTTTAGATGGGAAAATTTATAGTTGTTTTCTTTTAGTCTGTTTAGCGACGCCTTAAATTTTTAATATCTATGTTCAAATTGGTTTTGGTAAGTGTACGTGTTTAATTGTATTTCGGCAAAGTAATCTTAACTTTGGTATATAGGATCTCCTATGCTGAACAATGATGAAGCATTCATTTCGGGGGTAATTTGAAAATAAGTACTTCAAAACGTTTATGAGAGGAAAATAGTTCGGCACGTACTAAATATAAGTCTAGTACTTATTTAGCGTTTTTTTTTTTTTTTACTGCACCCCCCAACTATCTCCGTTCTCCATTCAAAACGTTTACTTGAAATTAAGTTTCGTATGAATCTACAGCATCACTAAGTCATGTGATCTTATATGTTAACATATTTTAAATACTAACAATTATTACTATAACGTTCCAAAAGAGTAGATCGACCACTGGAACAAGTCAGGTGGTTTACCAGTCCGGCATGAGGCAGTTTGCCTAACCTTACCTGACAAGTTACCTGTCAGCGCAGAGTTATCTTTCATATGACAGACTCGAACCCAGACCCTTGTACTAACAGCTCCGCGATTTACGAGCTCCCTTGGCGTCACTTCTCTCCATTCATCAAGCGGTGGCTATTAATGTCTTCCTCACTGGGCGACTTGTTTGTCAGCAGGCCTATTTGCCATTTTATTTTAGCCTCCTGTTCACTCAGGCAGCTCTCAGGTGGGATATATCTGTACCGTAACTAGGGTGAGCTGTATTTGTGTTCCCTTTATTCACCATATTACAGCGTCTGGTCGGGGGAAAATAGAGTTAATTTCTTCATACTTCCGTTTTTTTGGACAGTTTTCGTTAGTTATTGGCTAATTTACTTCATTACATAATTAAAATAAACGATAAAATTAGAGTAAAGATAGCAAAACTTTCAGGTATACCTGCATAATTCCGCTTTCTGATCAACATCGCTTTTTGTGCCTACCAATACTACACAAATTTATATATATATATATATATATATATATATATATATATTATTTATGCTTTAAAGGTCACATTATTTTAATATATAAGTATGTTATATTTATAGCCAAAATGTAGAATTCGAAGTTGAAATTCGGGACTTTAAAATTCATCCCATTTTCTTATTGCATCACTAATATTATTACCTAGTTTAGTATTCTTCATATGAATTATTAGTTCTTTTTTAATTATTTTTTAAGTTACTGAATTTATTAAATAGTTCCAAATGTCACTAACCTTTTCTTCTTATCTGAAGCTTACGCAGTACAGTAAATTCGCACGAGAGAACAATAAACCAGTCCAGTCGTGTATTGTTCTCGAGAATTAGCACACTGTTTATCATAATTAGCGCAATGATAAAGTTCCTGATGCATACTAATGGAGAAAGGATGTTTCTGTGATAAGAAAAAAAACTTTAATGACTGAGTTGTGTTTATTATTAATAAATGTTTTACAATATAATTATATTCTATGTATTATTATATTATATTAGATAGTTATGGGTTATCATTATGCAAAACATTCAGCACAGCTATATTTCATGAAATAAGAGGCAAGTACTGCAGTCAAAAGTTCAGCAAATGAGGCGTTCAGGCGAAAACCTTCGAAATTTAAAAAAATTACTTATTTTCCTGGATAGCCAAGCACTTTTGTATAGCATGGCACTTTCGTATCATGGTTTTAGTCTGGTTTTGAACTTGAAGTTTCGGAAGCATAAAGCTTTGCTTGGCTTAACTTGATCCTAAATGTCCCAAATAATAAGCTACTATTCAATAGTACTCACCTACATATATTTTTCCATATCGCCTAATTGAAATTTACATTACCTTATTTTTATTAAAGGCTTTATGTCATATTTTAAGATTGTATAATCCTTAAAACTGCTAGAGCCAATAATTGATACTTCAATCATATTGCAGTGATTAAATGTTCAATGTAATTGGTTTTATACTGTTGTTTTATCATTAACGAAACATTCAAATTGACTTCCATATCGCCTAGTTGAAATTTGAATTACCTTTTTTTATTAAGTGCTTTATGTCATCAATAAACTTATCTTTATGAAAACGTAATTACAATATAAAACTATGATATATAATATAAACTAAATATAAAATTATGAATATCCAAGATGTTGGTAAGATGATAAATCTTCACTAATTTTCATTGTGCTAACTAAAAAAAAAACATGACGCCATTCGTAATTGGTAGTTACTCATATTGTTTTTCCTATTTTGAGAAGATGGAGGTGAATATAACCAAGAAATAAGACGTCTCTAAATATATTCCGGATCGAATGAGTCGTATAGGATGTTACATAACTTACATAAGACCAGCTATCTCAAGGAGAGGTTTGAGGCAAAGAGACACGCATCTCTATTACCTCATTATGCAAGGAAATTCAAAAACAGAATGGAATTGTTCAATTATGGTAAAATTCCAGAATATGCTGTTATGTGTCTGGTACAATCCTGATCATACGTAATAAAAAGAAACTTGCCTGCTTTCAGAAACCATAGACATTCTTCGTATACTATTTTTTTAGATAAATGGGATACTAAATATTTTAAAAAATTTAAAATATACCCTATCAGGCTGATAGTAAATAATTTAATATCTCATTAATTAAGTCGACTATCTACCAACGATATATACGGGTTGATGTTTCATTGAATGTATAGAAAATGATAATAAGAGTCAACCTCATACTATTTTATTCTCGGCAAAAATATTAATTGTAACAACGAAATCAATTGCAAAAAAAAAAAAATAGCCGAAATCAGCCCAGGCAGGCTTGAATGCGCAAATAAGGAATTTTCAGGGGAAACGCTTTGTTATTTGGTCTGATCAACATTTTCGGATATTTACAATAATGTTAAACAAGTTTAAGATTCAATTTAAGATTTAATTTAAGTTTCAATTCTTCTCTAACAAGTTTAAGATTCCTTTATTTCTAAGGTGATACACGTATGTATTTTAAAAAAAAATAAAATTATCATGAGCCGACATTATTTTATTAATAAAATCGGAAATCAGGGAATAAAATTTGAATAAGTATTTAAGTGAAATTTTAGTTTTGACCCTATCCCATGAAACTTATGTTATAAATGAAAGATATGTAAAAAAAGACGCATTTTTTTAAGACTTCTTTTTTAGCGCATTATTTTGTTCAATAACATTAATTTGTTAACTTTGGTCAATTCAAAGCTAACAAAATAGTTGAAATTAAATGAAGTTGAAATACTATTCACCGCTTCCATTAAATAGTATTTAAATAGTACTCAGAGGCTAATATCAATCTGGAGGGGGCCCCTATCAGTTTGGATAACAATCTACTATGCCCAAGATTGTTGGTTTGCAGAGCTCAACAGACGTCCTTTTTTTTATTTTTTAAAGGGTTATACCGTCCTAAATTCTTGGTTATACCGTCCTTAGGACGAGGCGTAAAACGGGAGTTTCGTACCTGTGCGGAGTCAGGTATTCGTTTAAGATCACATCCTTATTATATCTGGATAGGAAAATTCAGTAACCCCACTGCAGCATCTTCCGCTTACCCATTGAAGCATAAAGTGTTGTTAAATGAATAAACAAAATCACTATAGCAAACAATCTTGAATCAGAAGCATTTATTGCTAAATAAAAACATTGTATCCCTAGACGATTGTATAAAGAGCTACCGTTCTTATATCCACGAGTAAATCTGTGACTGGAAATAAATCTATGCAAATCTTGACTGGAATCTCATCCATCTCGACAGAGCGTGGGCTTTATGGAAGCGTCTTCCTGTCGGGCCTGCTCCGCTGATTTATACCCCTCCTAAAAAATAAATAAACAAATTTGTATAAAGTCCAATGCTTGATGGCAATAAAGTAGATCATGAAGCCAAGATGTTATCACCGCCAGCCGGACTGATTCCGCTAAAGCCTGCGACGGAGTTCCTGTCACTTATGACATACCGCGCATACATATAAAGCACCTGCGTAACCCCAGCAAAATAAAGTCATAAAATCCTCAAAATGAATATTTATCTGTCATATTTGTAACTAATGAGCCATCGAATAAACACAGTGGACCGGTCCGCGATTCGAAAACGTCGTCTATAAATTACGGAATGTCTACATCCTTGAGGTGGCTCGGAACTTGTTGGACGTTGTAGAGACGTCCGTAGATATTTTACCGAGGCTGCGTGGGAAAACGAAAAAAAAAAGTCGACTACTCTCGGACATTTCGGTTTTGAACACGTCTCTCCTTTCCAGACTCATATATTAATCTATCACGTCCTGTTTTAAAAGGAATGCGGATTTAATATTTAAAAGTTGCCCGTCGCAAAAAAGGAGCTATCAATGTTTAAATGCATCATTTGTAACTGAAGATTTCATAAAAAACGCAGTAGGCGCTGAGAAGGTTAAATGCAATGACCCTTGCCGTTTAGAGCCATCATCTCGCCAGTAAAAACTTCCCCCTTGTATCCTCCATCTTCTGAATACCGCTTCGTGTCATTCAGTAGAATTCTTTAGAGCCTCTCTTAGCAGATACCAAAGTTCAGTAATCTTTCAGATAACTTAATTGAGATGTCTTTTAAACCTTTACCTTTAATAAATAATAGTTTTGTTTTATTCTATGTATAAATATGCAGTAAAGAAACGTATTGTAATAATAGAGAAATCCGAACCCATGTTTTCAATAGAAACACAGGTTGTGCGTATATAATGGCGGTATACTCCGGGATGTTAAACTATATTGTACTTCGAATCACCGTTATAACTGTAATAAATATATTTATAACTGTAATAAATATATTCCTCCCCGTGCTATCGGTGGCGCTCCAGTAAAAGAATAGCGCTGTCTGAAATTGGTCTGGGCTTATCTTTTTCTTTATGTTAATCTGTATTGCATGAACCAATAGTAATCTATAAGATAATTAGATACTTGTGTCTTAACGCAGCCTTGGTTACTTCTCCCTGCTTGTTGGCATGCGCGAGCAGTTACATTTTGTAACGGTTACATTTCTAACAGTTACCTTCTATTTATCGGGGTTGAAAAATGATGAACAATTACAAATCAAAAGAATTTATTGACAAATGGAAAATAATAATAATAAATTATGAACAATTCAGAAATAAAAGTAATGAAAAATCGCAATAATGAAAAATTATGTATAAAAAAATAATTTCAAACAATTAAGAATTAAAATATAAAAGTAATGAAAAATTATATTAAAAAAATTGAAAAATGTAATATATGAAGAACAATTAATTAAAGAAGAATGAACAATTACGAAATAAAAATTTAATCGCATTTAGGTGGGAAATGCGTCGAAATAGACTTCAATATAAATTCAAAAATGTCTGTATTTTGTTTTGACTGATGCTGTCACCATACGAACTCGCACAAATATGATTCATTTCCAAAAAAACCTTTCACCACAATACAATTTCATTTGATGGGAATTGCTACATTTTCTTTGTTTTGGTAAAATATTACGCTCCTGCAAAAAATGTATAGCTTGTTCTTCTGTTGAAGGCAAATCCCAAATACAGTTAAATAACTAACTAAAATAATAACGAAAAATCTATAACAAACAATAACAAAGAATAAAGAACAAATAACGAACAATAAACAACAAATAACAAACAATAAGAAACAATAAATCAGCAATAATCAAAACACAGTAAGCAAGGTGAAACATAGAACAAATCAGCTGTTAGAAACGTAACCGTTACAAAATGTAACTGCTCGCGCATGCGAACAAGCACGGAAAAGTAACCAGGGCTGCGTTAAGACACTAGTACCGTTAATTATTTTTAAGTGGCAAGTAGAATAATTAATTAAATAATGCAACCTATGTTGAATGTCTAATTGGTATTAGCATTAATAAGCTCGCGTCTTTTGTCCCGAAATTTAAAAATAATATTTATAAAGCTATCATTCTTCCATTTTTTTTGTATAATGTGTTAGGCTTTATTATTAAATTATAACTCATATATTATTTATTATCAAACTTATTTTTTTATAATTATTAAATCTCATACATAATTTTTTTCTTAACATCCGGACCAATTTCTTCCTTATATACATATATAGTCAACTATTATTATTCATGAAGATCCTATAGTTTGAAAACTGTATCATTCATTAGAAAATTTAAATAAATATGATTATTAATGACTCTTAATAATCTGTGGTCTTTCCATCGCGCCATTTGGTCCCTCTGAGCATATCTATCCAATGAAGATAGGTAATTAAATTTCTCTAGAAAACAGAAAAAAATCATCAAGATCAGCATGGATTTGCATAGATAAGAGGAATTTGGCTTCTTGGCATTTACAATTATATCACCTATTTTAGGAATTTTTTTTTTGGATTTTCGAAAATTGTCAATGAAACACCTTCAGGCCTTTTAATCTTCAATTATTATTTATAATATTATACATACTTTTAATATACACCAACAACCAAATATACGTAAAATTATGTACAGTATCCTGCAAGGTTACTGGGCTCCAAAAGTTGATTTAGACCTCTGTTCATAAATAATTCAAAAATTCAAAATTATTTTCCTTTCTAATACTTCTTTTAATTGTATCTCATCTGCAAAACAGCATTCTTCCATTACGTGTGTCCAGTCTGGGAGGTATTCATAATTAGCCGATCTGAAGTCTTTTCTTCAATAATAAGAACTCCAACAATTTGAGCAGGATCTCGTAAAAGCCAAATCGGTCAATTCTCATGTAAATCCGACTTCCTTGGATTCCAGTCCTTGCAGCCGATTTCTCATAACTTAATCTTCACATCGATTTGCTTGCAAATCCAAGCGGGTAGCTCAATGTGTAGAGTGCTGAGTTCCGGGTTCAAATCCGGCTGTGGAAGATGAATTATTTAATTTTTTCACAGCCAGAGATGACCCAGTGGAGTCTACTGACTCCACTAGAGCTCACCCATCCTATATACTGCGGGTACCCTAAATCGGTGGAAAAACCTAGCAGTTGAAAGCGATCTCTGATAAATCACGTCCCTGCACAACTGTTGTCCTAGAAACAGTTCAGTCTCTACCATGTACTATGACTCTTCGTGGGTTATATTGGTACAGTTTTTTATTATCTTAAATCGTGATGTATAATAATAGAAATATATTTCCACTCTTCCTTTATATGTGTACATATGAAAAAATTGGGCCTGTAGTGAGGAAGGATGGAAGATAATTTAAAAAAAAATAATTCAATTTTGAAATATGAAATCTCAATTTGTTTTCAATCATTGTAAAAATGAAACAAAAGATGGTTCATTTATGTTTTTTTCTCCACAATATGTTTTTACGTTTTTAAATTGTATTCTCATCTAACTTATCGAATTTGAAGTACCTCGTACTCTGCCTAATTTCTAGTATAGGCGAAATTATGAAAATAAAATATCGAATTTCATAGGCGGAAATACGAAAAGAAACCATCCCTTATTTACGTTTCAGCCCATTTTCAGAATTTTAAATTGCCGTAACTAAGCGCTTCTCAGAATAAAAAACCTGGTTGTCACCTACCGGTTTTGTATTGACACATTTTAACTACGGCTATTCGCACAGCCCAGGGCATTTCCCAATTCAATACGCTCGTTACCATTTAAAAATATATTGCCGTCAATAATCCTTGATTAGTTACAGCTTTAAGGAAGAAAAAAAAATTGGCAAGTTTACACTTCGCAGTCGGTAGGAGCTAGCTTGGAGATGGAACACATTTGTTCCACAAAATTAAGCGTTGAAACGTCAATCAAAGATTTGCTTCTTTAGTCTGGCATCTTATTATTGGTGATCGTATCTGTGCCAATGCGCAGCAGAATTCTTTAATATGGTCATTTATGTAATGGTTTCTAATCATAGAAAAGTATAAATATTGAATAAATTCGAACATTTTGTTGTATTTTTTTATTCACTTCAATCGCATAGTACCTAGTTTATGGTGTTACGACAAGTCGGGTGCTAAGATGGGAGTCCTAAATATTGCTTATCCAGGTATAATTGTATCTTTACGTGCAAGATCTGGAGCTCCGTTCGCCATAAGAGTAGTTAAGAGCACTAAGTTGCCATGCCGGAAATCCTGGTTCGAATCCCGCTGCAGGCCAAGACTTTTATTTAGTCTGTTTGCAGCCGGAGATGGACCATATGGGATCAAGGACCCTCCTGGGTCTCACCCCCAGACTCTATAAAAATAGGTTGCCCAAAATAAGGGGGGGATCTGATGGTGGAGCGTGGCCTAGGACAAGTCGCCTCCTTGCAGAACCGTTGGCCATCAAACAGTACAGTCTATACCATGTACAGAACCCCAGACCCGTTCACGGGTTGTAGTGGTTCATTTTTTTTTTTAAGAGTAGTTAGGATACTTAGCAAGATGTTCCATTTTATAGCACCACGGTATTCGTCTGCTCCTTTTTCTTAATCATTTACTTATCTTTATATTTTTATATTATTGAAATATGGATAAGATTGATACTGCTGGTTGTTAAAAACTGTCTGTATATAGCTCAATCTGTGTGAATTGTGTACCCTGGATTGAGGGACAAACCTGACGATTGAGCGTGATAAGGCACTTTAGCTTTATGTAATTTTCAAAAAGATTTATCACATTGACTGTCAGATGCCCGATAAAATTTTGGTTGAACACCGAAGTAGTTGGTAAATTTAGAAGGAACAAGCATGACCGAAGAATTCAATAAACTAAAGAGAGTCGAGCAATATTCTACGTTCGCCTGAATTTTAAAAAAGGTAATTTGCCGTCACCTTTACTGATACTAAACCTACAATTTATTATTAGTAAGCCTTTAATATTTGATAAGTAGGAGATTTTAATCCGGGTATTAAAATTCCCATGCTTGGCTTTGGTTAGGAAGGATTTGGTGCTGTTAAGTGAAGAAGTGGAAACTTTGTCGAAAGAAGTTTTTCTTTTATATAATAAATCTTAATTGGTGAAAGTTAGCAATAGACCAGGTAATTATGAAAACGGAGAAATAAGAGAGGAAGATGAAAATGAATAATTGAGAAATTTTATTGTCTTTTTATGCCAGAGTTACACAACTAGTAGGTCATTATTTCTTTCCAGAAAAATAAAAGCTAAAATTTACCAATCCATCATTTTTCCTCTCGTGATTTCTAATGATATAAAACGTGACCGCTTACGTTAAAATAAGATCAATATATACCTTTAATAAAAAAAATATTGTAAGAGAATAAAATAGAAGTAGGTAAAGTTGCCCAGATGATAACCAGCGAATTAGCGAACGATAGGCGCTAACATACAGTCCCTAGCCATATTGATGTGACCACCAAGAAGGTTTTCTTTTTTTTTTTTCCTAATTTTTTTGAAATACTTTCGCGTGTCTTAATAAATTGCTGTTTTAAGTAATGGCAACACTGTTACATGTTTTTTAAAGTATTTTTTTTTTAGTAATGGCAGCATTGGTTTTAGTACAGCCATTTTGTTTTACGAGTGACGGTGTACATAAATTGTGTTTGAAATTTTGTGGATTTATTGTTTCTTTTTCATTAAATATAAGTCGGATTCGATAAGTTTATTATTGATTTATTATTCGTATCATATATTTTAACTATTCTGATAGTTTTTTTTCATCAATATTTAAAATAGGGTGAGACCATAAAATATTTAAAAAAAAATAAAGATTTATTTTCGAAACTATTTTTTTCAATTTCATATCATTATCAGATAACTAACTTACCCATAAAACTAATATTTAAACTCGATTTACATCATTACGCATACAAAAAGATTATACGAACATGTAACAAGAACGAATCTATCCAGTGGTCACATTAATATAGGTTACAGGTTATAGGAGCTAGCCAATTCGATGAGGATTTGGGTTTCGATGACAAATACTGGTACGACGTTTTCGGTATCGACCCTCTGGTTACTTTAAGCTTATTCATTTATTAACTGTTTCTAAAGTCCTTAAAAAGAGAAACTGCCTCACTATTCTTTGGCATTATTTCTAATAATAGGGAAAGTCTATTTTTCCTTACTCTAATTTTTTATATCTTCATTCAAATCATCACGTAATCTTCTTGGTATGTGTATCTTTATGTAAGCATCATTCTTGTATTTCTAATCAAAGCACATCTCGACACAATAATATCCCAAGGTCGTCTGCTCTCGGATTGTTACTAGTTAGTACAATGCATATCCAGTATTCCGAGAAGGCCATCGGGTGTAATCCCCCCGTGCAAGAATTCCAATAAGCCGCAAAAAGTTTTTTTTAATTTAATTAATTTATTGATATTCACAACTATAATAATATTGTAATAAGTAAATATGATAATATGAACAATATGACATGGGAAAAAAAACTTGTGGAGAAACTACTCATCGGTAGCTCTCCAATAAAGTTCTATATCAGAAGGTCATAAGGTCATCTTCTTTTCAGATGCCTCGGAGGGTTATCAGGAGTAGTATGGGAAGCAAATTGAGAGACTAGCGGATTCAAGTGTGTTTGGAGCTTGTCATAGAAGGTATCTAGGTCATATGTATCTAGTTTGGGCCAAATCAGCAACATATGGGATATTAAGATCATGATGGATGAGTTTGTTTGTGACATAATAAGGAGCATTGAGGATTTTACGAAGGATTTTGGATTGTATGGATTGGATACGAGATGAATTGGATGGTTTAGTAGAGTCCCATAACTCAACTCCGTATGTCCAAATAGGTCTGATAACTGTCATGTAAATGAGTCTTTTGTAATTAATTTGGAGCTTAAAACGTTTGTCCAGTAAATGTTGAAGTAGGCGAAAATGTCGAGCAGTTTCTTGTCTTTTCAGTCTTGTATGTCTTTACCAAGGGAAGCGCAGTCGTGCCATTCTCCCAGCCAAATGCAGTTATAATAAAAGAAAGAGCTCGATATTAAGCCAAAGCCCGATTTAGCCACAAATTTACAACGAGAATTAAACGACTCCTAGACCAATTATTCACCGGATATGCCGAAATATTCACGAAATTCTAAAAATGACACAACATGCCGTTTTCATTATGATGAATCATATTTTAAAAACCATTACGATCCAGTTGGAAATTCCATGTTTTCTGCTAAAGAAATTCAAAACTAAATGTTTACATGATGCTTTTAATATGACATAGAACAGAAAAAGCAGCAGTGCTAAAAGTATACTATAAAGGTGACATGATCTACTTTTGCAAACTCTGTCAATCTTGAAGGACTTTTATAGAATTGCAATATTTCTGAACTGTTCAAGAACGATTCGTGACGTCGAACATGATTAAATGATCTGAGATAATTGAAAAGACATTCGTCTTAATTTAGGCCAGACAGCTTTGGCCGCAGCGGCGTTGGAGTTGTCACATTTCAAGGTTGGTGCCATACTCTAGGTCAGTGGGGGTTCATTACTGCGGTGTTGGGTGGTCTGATCTTTTGCTCATTGAGTGCAATATTTCTACGCGGTGCAAGGCTGCTGAACCTTGGCTTAATGAGTTGTTTACTTTAAAGATGAAATATATCTGATTTCTAAAAACAAGCCATGAAATGTAAGTTAACTAAATTTGAGACTCTTTCGAATAATTAAATGACAGTATTGAAGATCAAAATGTCTACCCAAGTTTGGTAGGATGTTTTATTTTAACACAAGGATTCCGTTAGATGAACCTTACCCAGAGGCAAAATAATACAGCCCGTCTATCTGTTCATGTTAATGAACAACATACTGATAATTGCGATAATGCTATTGGGAAAGAGGGAAGATCCAATAAGCGAATCATTTGTTGTTTTTTTTCAACCCTTTTACATTTGGCCGTCATCACATACTTAGCCATCGACGAATAAATAAATATAATAGACTCAGGTGGTAATAGAGACCGCAACATTCCGTATTGGGTTCTCTGGGCCCTATAATAAAAAAATATTCGCATAATAGTTGGTGTAAAGAAAAATTAATTAATTGCTTACAAATATTTTTTTTCATTCTTGAAAAATAAGAATGAAATGTTCCTCAATGAGTTCAAAGTACTCTTCGAAAATTTTAAGATCATTAATACAAATGACTTATCAATATAAAGACAATCCTAAATTACAGTATTAAAACAAAAATGACTTAAGTGCCATTACAGTTACATGATTTTTATCATCGTTATTACGAAAATATTACATAAACGAAAGAAATCAAGTGGATTAGTGTTTGAAACCTTAGAAACCATCCTTTATTTTGATATTGAAATCGTCTCCATCATTACAAACTTCTTAAATACACAATCCAAAACTTGTTCGTTGCCGTTCAAGAGACATATTGAAGAAGCTTTCCTACGTTACATACGCTGGTCAATTTTCAAATGAAAATCTACACTTCTTGGGTAGGATCTAAATAGTCCTGAGTAAAGGTTAGTTCATAAATCTCCCTAGTCCATATAATGACAAATACTTGTCAACCCTAATCAATAATGATTATTCTACACGGAAAAATTATTATAATATAGTAAAAACTCTCAAAATAAATAAAAAGAATACTCTATATCACTGATAATGGCCTTTGGCCATCCCATGCAGTAGATAGCTTACTAAACCGTAGGAAATAAGTCAAGCTTGGGAGAATGTCGACAAAAGACCTTATAGATATAAGGCCTCGGGACAAAAGGATGAATTAAAGAGGTAGCGCTATAGAGCTTGTATTGTATGCTTGAGTTATAATCATTGACTGTTCTTGAGCCGAATGCTTTAGCAATTTATTATTTTATATATTTAGATATGCTATTTTATATCCCTGATATGCTCATGGAATATCAGAGAGTTAGAGCCATTTTTAATTTATATATTTATTAATTTTACGGAGAGAAAGACAGAAGAGAGAGAGAGGGAGAGAGAGAGAGAGAGAGAGAGAGGGAGAGAGAGGGAGAGAGAGAGTTAGAGGGGGAGTGAGAATGAGTGGTGTCTTGTGTGTATACTACTACTACAACCCTAGTAAATAAGCGTTCAAAACTTTTTTTTTTAAAGAAGTTTCTACAAAATTAGTTTCTTGTACTTAAGGAAGCGGGAATCGTATTATTTTCGTAGTTAATAAAGAACAAATTCCGTCATTAGCATGAAAGACGGATCATTGGAGTTATTGTTTATATTACAACTCCGTTTAAAGATAAAAAATACAAAAATGATTCCGCTTCTCTTGATATAGTAATATAGTCGGTACAAAATTTGACTTAATCACTTATTCACTGGAACTGCAAATAGGTATTTATATCCCAGACGATTTTTTTATTTTTTTTTTATGAGATTTGAAAATGTTTAGAAATACGTGGATATTATCTGTGCCTATCTCCGTGCACGATTTGTACCCCTTAAACCATATCCCTGATCCAGATTCCCTCCCTGGTACCTTCCCACTATGTATCTTTACATCATAGTTGGAGATTGGCTGTGTGCTCCCCATTTTACACCCCTACCCTATTTATTAGACTCGCCTCTACTTACTAATTCTGCCTCTAGTCAATAGGCCCCCTTCGAACTCCTTGTCCATAGCATCATTTATTGTATCGATGTTCAGTTCTGATCAGCAAACACGAATTACTTCTCACTCTCTTCCTGAAGGCGGAGATGTCATAAGAATACTTACATTACATTTCTGTGCATGTTGAACATTCTGCTGTGTTATCAAGTTTAAACCTGATAGGTTCGTCATGTCCTCTGACCATCTTTGTTAGGCAGTAGCCAATGTCGATATCAACAACTCAGGGCTGTGTATGTGTCATCTTTCGGTCGCTATCAGTCGAGTCAACATTGTTGACACCCTGGCCAGCTTATTGAACGCCCGCTGGGTGTGATCTTTGAACCGAAACCTTTCATCATTTCCGACATCGAGATATGTCAAAGAAAGTTATGAACGCTCTCTTCAACTTCGATCCACTTTTCGAGAGATTTCTTCTATCCATTTCCTGCGACTAAAATCAGCAATATGCTCTGACTGGGCCATCATCTATTAGCTTTGTCAGATTGTTGAAGTCCTTATACGTAGAATCCCAATAATTCGTATGGTCGAGGTACTGATGATTTGGTACGAATTATCGGCAATACCAATTATCGGGAGTACAAAATAAAAAAAATTAATAACGTATTAATGCAAACATGTATGTATTAAGAAATATGTACAAAGTGGTATGAATAAAACCAACGAAATAAACATTGATTTACACTAAGCTATACAGTAAACAATTAATACAATATGTACAATTAAATAAACACCAATTAAATATTTGTTAGAAAAAAAACCTTAACTTTTTTTTTACGCAACCCTTGTAGACGGGTATTGTCAATTGCTTCGTCAATAGTGTTCAGAGCAAAAAATACCACATCTCCAACATCTGATTTTGCTAAAAAAATGGCGAACATTGTTGACGTTTTGTTTAGCAACTTTAGCTGTAATTGTTGGTACTTTTTCATCCACCTCTTCACCATCAACGTCTTCAGATGGGGCTAAAATTTCTTCGTCGCTTAACATCCCTGCCACTGCTAGGCCATCGTCAAAATGGACGAAATCTTCGAATGTTATGTGATTTTCTTCATTTTGTGTAAGGCGATCCCATTTCTAATGACAATAAACATCTTGTTCAGCATCTCCTGTAAACTGAAGTTTTACTTTGGTAAACTCACACGCACAAAAACAGTTTTTTATTGTGCTCGCGCTAACGTTTTGCCATGCCTTGTTAGCTATGTCTGCATTGACTGACCATTAGTATCCATTCGTTAAACTATTTGCCTGTCACCCATGCTTTTTTATTTGCATGGTAGGTCAATCAGAATGATTTTATGTTTTTAAAACGTCTTGGTTTGACCAAATTACCTATCATTAGCGGTTTTCGTTTCTCCGATCCGTCCATATTGGCCGCTAACAGTATGGTTACACGTTCCTTACTGCTTTTAGAGCCTTGGCACTTTTCTTCCTTGAAACAAATGGAACGATCAGGGAGGCATTTATAGAATAGGCCGTTTCGTTGGGATTCAATGTTCTTTGGCTCGTAAGGTTCAACTATTTTTCCCAATTTATCCTTCCACTAAGAACAAACGTTGTCTAACACACGTTGTCTAAAGTAACCTGCACTTTCCTCATTAAGCTTCTTATATTTTATGTTAAGTATTTTTTTTTAATCTATCGAACCATCTATCACTTGCATGAAAGTCTTCAATTCTCATTTTTTCTGCGATTCCTAGAGAAAACATCTATTCTCATTCTGCTCTCTGGCCTATCACTGTTCTCTCTCCCCGTTTGGAAAACAGTAATAATGTTTGTTTTGTTTATTCATTTAACGTCACTTTATGCTGCTATGGCTAATCGGACGATGCTACAGTGGAAGCTCTAAATTTTGCCTATCCAGGTTTAATTAGGATAGGGATTTTTAACGAGTACCTGACATCGTACAGGCTCGGGACCCCCGTTTAACGTCCCTTCCGAAGGACGGCGTAACTAAGGATTTTTTACTCCCTTAAAAAAATCCTAGGGCCACCTGCCGGGCTACGAACCCGCGATCTTGGGCTTAGTAGTTTGTTACGCTAACCACTAGACCACAGGTGACCGTTTAAACAGTAATAATTAACGAGATTTTGAAGCTGGAAATACGAATTACAAGATGTCATAAGTGACCTCGAGCCTAAAAATATAATAAGAATTACCGAGGAGTCTGAAATATGTTGCTTTATACTATTTATCAGGATTTTCTCGGGGGACCGGAAAATTCGTACGAATTAGCCGGAAATATAAATATACGAAATATCGAGATTCCACGTAGTACCACTGAATAGTAAACGAAACTGGGAAAAATCTTAAATTTTCTTATAACCCCAGATTTTCTCAGCTTATGTCCCAACAGACTAATTGAGTTTATAGGTTCCTTATGAGATTTGTCTAGAAGTAGTAACTATTTAATCAAAAAGTATGGAGTAAAATTAGGTTTCACTTTAAAATGAAGTGAATTTTCTTAAATCCACTTGGTTTCTAATCAATAAAACAGCATGGGAATTGAATCCGGTTTTTCTAAGTCATCAATATTATTTCTGACGATATAGCTCTTCATTATTTCAGCAATGTCATACGTAACTGACAGTAAATAAAATACTTTTTATTTTCACTTTATGTATTTTACAATGCTTCATTTTAATCCGAAAAAAATAAATTGCAGATCGCGTTATAGTTAATAGGTTCTAAATATAGCATTCAGTAAAACCAGTTAATAAAGTATACAATAATATTACAGTTGATAATTATATAGTAAAGAGGTTCTGCTGCAGGAGAAATCGAAGGAGAGAATCTCACCATTAACCAAGAAATAATTAGAACTATTGAAACTACAACTTCTCCACTTAGAGCCAAGTTAGGGAACTATTATGCGCCCTTCTATAAATCTTACACTTTTAATTCTATTCTTATTCAACCAATTACTGAGGAATTCGTATTCATAATATACACAATTGATTCCCCCCCTAAATTAAATAAAGGTTCATCTATAGCAACTAAAATATATTGTTAAAACTTTGTACCTAATTTATTAATGAAAGTCTGCAAAACAAATCAAAAATGTACAAACAGTCAAGTACTTATGAGTCATTTAAAAAAAAAATGCAACTTTCACTATCTCTCACCTAGTCACCTTAATTTCTTCATTAATAGTGATTAATTCCAAACAACTAAACAGGCTGAATAAATTACATAGCTGAAGCAAAAATATTATTTACTCAGATTTCTCTAGCTGATTGGTGAGAAAAGCTGATGTCATAATTGTGTCCCGTTAGTTACTATCCAACCGCTACTTTAAACTACCTATTTTTCAAAAGGTGGTTTAGCGCTGAAAAATTTTAAAGAATGAAAAACCCATTTCCCTTTAATAAAAAAAATAATGCGATAAATAAAAAGTCACATTAGTTACCGTGAAAATAACTCTTTTTTTAATGACCCATATATAAAATTATTGTATCACGAATAAAAAAGAATACTTATTGTTTCCAAATGTTTTCCAGATATTCATTTCCCGCATCTGCGTTTTTTGGCAAACGGAATATTTTAAATTCAAAACAAATTGGTAAAATGCTATTAAATTGGGATACTTTTCCTTAAAAATCTGTATATTTTAATATGATATCTTTTTGGATATTGGTTTAAGAAACCATATTATAAATTATTGTTTTATTACGGCAATTATGCATTTTGTGCATGCCAGATATCCAAAAATAGTTTTTTTTAAATCTTATTAATTGTTTGAATTTCTTAATAAAAGCAAAATTTAAACACTAAACATTTAAAGGTTTATTAAATATATGTTTGTTTGAATAAAGATGTAGGAAAGATTAGTTTTAGTCAAAATATAAACAGTTGGCATGAAAATAATTCCAACTTGGCGAAAGACGGTAAAGCATTATATTCAACAATCTACTGCCATCTTATACTGAGGCGAGAGCGAGAGAGGGGTGAGGGGGAGAGAGTAAGAGAGAGAGAGAGTAAGTGAGTGAGGGGGAGAGGGAGGGTGTGTCAGAGAGTGAGAGAAAGAAAGAGTGAGGGAGAGGGTGTGTGTGTGAGAGAGAGAGCAGTGTTAACACTCACGAGGGAGCGCCGTTGTTGACCCTATATGGCTCCCGATCGCTATTGCTATTGCAAGGTCGATGTAAGCTCATCTAGGGTCGTTGGGTCCCTGATGGAATGGCTCTGCAACGGGATCTACAGTTCTTTATCCAAGTAGATGAAAAGTATTTGTTGTCTTAAAGGTATGCATGTATCGATTCACCAGTGTCCTTGCTACCTATGTGCACAACGGGTTCGATGATAGTGACAAATCGCTCTGAATCCATGGATTATGGCTGTTCGAGGTCACCTGGCGCACTAGGATCTATGTTTCTTTTCCTGAACCAGACCTTCCAGACCAAACCACCGAGCAGGTATTAACATTCAGGTAAACCAAAATACGATTCCCTACTTGTACACGGGGTAGTGTTATCACTCCTTATACAGAAGGAATAGCATTACTAAGGTACAAATATTTTTTGATATGTTAAATTAAAAATAAATCTTAAGGAACAAGCCAATGGTTGATTTTGAACCGCTATCTACTGAAGTAAGTAAGGGGTTCGCTTGAATCTCAAATAGGTCGAGGTGCACAATATTGTAAAGACGTTTTTGTCTTCATTTAGGATTGCAATTAAAATTCTGTAATTTACGTTCTTTTAAAGACAGAAGAGACGAACTATTTTAAAATCCCCTTCCCTTTTTATAAATACTAAAGTTCTCCAGTTCCCAGAAAGAGTGTTTGGCTGAATGTCAATCATTTTTAAACAAGTATCGTTTACCCAACTGTTTGTAAGAGCGGGTTTGGCCATTTGTTCCTAGCGATCAACAGCTTACGAAACAAAGCAAGCCGCTGTCCAAACAGCTCCTGGTTGTGTCACAATTAGACCAACTTGTCCAACTCATTTAGCTCTGTGATACTTTAATAATAGCAATACAGCACTTTAAACAAAAAAAGATATGGTTTTGTTTGGAAAATCATAATTTATGGGTCATCTGAGTGATTATTATAGTTATCGAACATATCTAAATGGTATATTTAAAAGCATGGATTTGGTCGAAGGTAGATGTGTTTTAAATCATTTAATTATCATGATAATTCATAATAACAGTAATTGCTAGATGAAATATATCCTAATAAACCGTGAATTTCTAGGGGTATGAAAAATAAAACCTCGCTGTAATAATATTTTTTTCTCTTTCTCATATCATCAAACGTTGATGTTTTGATATATTCAAGAACGAAATCTACCGCAGGTCCTCATTAAATTTAAATGAATACAGCCAACAGAATATTTGGTATTAATTCTTCTCGATTCATTTTTTTTTATTTGCTTTGAATACAATACAATAATCTTTCTAATGAGTTTCTATTTTTTTCAACTTAATCATTAATTTCATCAGCTTTTACTACAATGCATCAATCTCACCAAGGATGGATTACGAAGGTTCTGTTGCTATTAATTACTAATTAAGTTAATAATTAGTGTACTCAACAGCCGAAAGTTGGAATATTTAACTTCCTGCTTCTTCTAGTACCCAAATTACTTTTTAAACACATAAGAATAACAATTAATTCTAAGCGATATCGTTCAAGTTCACACTCTTCTCGCTGTGTAAATGTTTGTCACGTCAGACAGAGAAGTCAGAACTGTCGTATTGTATCAATCTCTCAACAGTTGGATCTATTTTCCTAATTAAAATGTATTTACAACATCAGAAATACGCTTCTGAAAATAACTCCACCTTCTGATACTATAAAAACCTTTTTATTATATTTAAAGGGATCATTATCTGAAAGATCATATATATACCTGCGAAAATTTGATCCAATAACAAATAGAGAGTAAAAACTTATTTCTACTTATAACTCTTCTGCCGTATTTAGGTTCATTGATTATAGAAAAATAAAAATCATTTAAAAAAGAAATGCAATACTATAAAATAGTATATATTGTTGTGAAATTAGGAGAGGTATAAGGAACGCATCAGTTCAATGTTGGAATAGAACGCATTATTATTATCGAACACTTATTCTATTCTAATTATTTATATGATAGAAATTTGTGTGATAACATTTTTTAAAATGAATATCAACTTATTTATTAGTGATAAATTAGGAAATCATAATATTACACAAGAAAACTGTATGTTATAAAGCCTGATAAACAGCCACAACGTTTTATATCAAAATCATTCATATCAATATGTTGTCAGTTACACCTTTTTATTAAACGATACATGTTCTCATAACAAAGTTTTAAACAGTTTTTTTTAAAATAGATATGTAACTATAATTAAGAATCTTCTAGAGATGCCAATATTTTTTTAATTAATCAACTAGACATTCTTTATTTATGACGACTACTATGGTCATTACTGCACTTACGTCCATGCTTCTCCACCTTTTTATTTTGTATTATTATTTTTGCATGTTATCTGTTATGAATTTCAGAACCTTCTCCCTAAATCCATAGATATTCAAACTTCTTCATGAACTACACACTCATTGAGTGCACCAATTGACTGTCAAATTGTTTCTACAATATACTGAAATCAAGAGCACTAAAACAGGCATAGGTATTTTTAAAATATTTTTTTTTAATTATAATTATTTTTATTGTTTCAAGAGCACACGAGTACATCTTATCGGTATTCCAAACTCGACAATTTTGCTAGAAACATATTTTTTTTTTCTTACTGTAAAATATTCGTACTCCATGAATATGTATTGAGTTATATTATATTTCAGATGAATATAAATGCTAACTAACTACATTATGTGGTGCCTTGAAGTGGCTATTTAATATGTACGTGGCCAGTTCCAAGCAGTTTACAAGAGGCGACTTTTGGCACTTCTAAATGAGTTTTTGTTTAGTCTTTACGACCTGTCCGGCTCTAAAACTGTCAGACATTCCCTCTCTTTGTCGCCCCCGGGGAACACTTTTACTAGCGTGTTTCAGGAAGAATAAAAATCTGTTTCTATTTAAGAAGTTAAAGCTTACATACGTGTTGTGATTGTCATCGTATAATTCCATAGTTGGACCTTCATATGCGATTCAGAACATGTTCAGTTTGATGTAGAACCGAAGGATAGTCTCTACAGAAAGATATAAAATAAATGTTTTTTTTCCGTTCACGTGTGTATGATTATTTCTGGGGCACCTGTGCATAGTGGGCTAAGTCGAATTTTGTGAATTTCAAGCTATCTACTTAGAATCGTAATTTTTTTTCTCTTTCCTTGTGTTCCTCTTGGCTAAGTGTTCCGTCCATTGCAATGAAAGATATTCCTTTGTGAATCGTGGGCTGATACTCCAATCTTGAACTTAAAATAAGTTCAGAAAAATTACGATTCTAAGTAGATAGATTGAAATTCAGAAAATTCGACTTAGGCCACTATGCACAGGTGCCACAAATTTATGTCCAGTTTAGCTCCAATGATCGTCGAATTTAATTTTTTTTTCTTAGCCCGTTGGGTTTGAACTTTGATGTTGTTCTGCAAAGGGTTCTCTTCTTCTGTACTTAGTGCATTTTAAGAGATGGATGTGAAGGGGAAAATGTTCTAATAAGTTTTTTTCTTGTTTTTCCCGTTATTCTGAGCTGGGTAGCTTAATGGTTGAACGCTGGGTTGCCATGCTGAATTCAAATCTGACTTTAACAGATAGTTTGTTTAGTATTTTAACATTCTTAATGGACTCAGTAGAACCGCAGTACAGCCTCTATCATTCATTTAACCCAAGACACTTCAAGGGTTGTAGTTTTTTAAGATATGTTTATAATACATTTTTATTAACACTCTGAATAGAGACAATAATTCAGAATATTTTATAAAAAATAATATAATAAAATAGAGAAACTAGTCAATGCTGAGATGAAGTCCTTTCTCTTCACTATCAAGTATATATCTATTTACGTACTAGTTTTGTCGTGATGAGCAATAAGTTCAAACTCAGAAAAAATGTGACAAACAGAATGAATAGATCTTTTTTTTTAATCTTTTGATTAGGATTTTTTTTTTTACCTTTTCAGATTTAAAATAATTTATTCCTCAAGGTAGTATCCTTGGCCCAATCCTTTATGCAGTTTATATAGCTGACATCCCAACTCACCCTAATAATATTCTTACCACGTATGCTGATGATACATGTGTATTATCAGTCAACAACAATCCAGTTATTGCATCCCAAAGCCTCCAATCCCATATCACTGATCTTGTAGAATGGTGTCAAAACAGGAGAATTCAAATAAATTCTCAAAAATCGCATCAAATCACTTTTACCTTACATCGTAAACCGATGACTTACTGCCCTTCAGTATCCTTTAATAATATCCCACTGGTGCCTGTAGAACAGATCCGATACTTAGGGTTGCACCTCGACAAACGATTAACCTGGAATCCTCATACAATACTGAAAAGACAAGAAGCCGCTCGACGTTTCAGGCTACTTCAATACTTACTAGACAGACGCTCTAAGTTCACAATTAACTACAAAATACTCATCTACATGGCCATCATACGATCTATTTGGACTTACGGAGTAGAGGTTTGGGGCTCCACTAAGCCATCGAATTCCTCTCGTATCCAATCCTTACAATCCAAAATCATTCGTAAAATCCTCAATGCCCCTTATTTTGTTAAGAATAAAGTCATCCATAACGACCTTAATGTCCCTTTTGTTGCTGATTTGGCCCTAACCCGGTATCTATCCTTTCATAGCAAACTTCATTCCCACTCAAACCCTCTAGTTTCAATAGCTTCCTCTTCAATTCCCGATAATCCTCCGAGGTGTCTGAAAAGATGATGGCCACGTGACCTTCTTATTTGAACTTGTGATTTGAGTACTACCAGTGGGTAGTTTCTCTACTTGTCATTCTCATGTCATTATGTAACACGCATTCTATTTACTTGTTGTATAATTGTAATATAGTTGTAAATATCAATAAATAAATTTAAAAAAAAATTAAAAAATAATTGATGCTTGTGCATAAAAAATACTTAAGAAAAAATGTCATTCCAATCCATTAGTGAATATTTTAAAATCAACATTAATAAATATTTTTACATTTTTTTTCTATTGTGTATAGGTTCGCAATAATGCTGAGCTATAAGAGAACAAAAATACGATTTCAACATAATGTTTATTTTCATATTTATTAATCTTAGATAAAAACAATGACTGAAAACATATTCCAATTACGAAGGACTTACTGTATTGAGTAAATAAATAATTTAAAAAGGCACAATATTTAGTATTTAGGGATTTTGTACGATTAATAATGTAAATCGATAGAAGAATTATGATATACCAGCAAAAAAAAAACCATTCCGTATTTACTTATTTTTTTAATATGGCAAATTCAGAAATATTGATGACGGACCAAATTAAGTCCAGTCAACCTTATTTAAACTAAACGACCGCTCCCTTATAGGAAAGAATGCTGGCAAGCAACCAAGAGAAGTTGTAGAATGGGAAATGGAAGACTGAGAAAAATAAGTTGTCCAGGAAAAAGGTGGGTAGTTGCTTCTCATTAAAATATTTCTGGTTTTGTATTAGCATAGAGTGACCTCTTATAAAAAAAAAACAATAAAAAAAATAGCAAAAAGTATCTTCAGAAGAGAAATTAAGTTAAACTTATAAAAAATTCTTAGCGCTGAGTTGCTTTGCCGGAAGTCCTGGGTTTAAATCCCGCTCGCTGGTAGATATTTATTTAATTTGTTAACTGCCGGAGATGGATCCTATGCTACCTAGGACCCTCCTGGTGCTCATCCAGCCTCATATCATATCCCTGCTCAACCGTTGTCCAAGGAACATTTTTTTTTTGTAAAAAAATCTGAGGAATTAATTAAAACAAACTGTAATTAGATTTCATGGCAATACATAACCTTCTCAACTTTGAGCCTTGCAGAATTGCAACAAATTTTGTTGGAATAAATAGCTATACTTATTGGTTTTTACATTAGATAGAACTGTCTTGGTTGTGTCGAATGGGTTCATCGAATGTTTTTAATACTCAGATAAAAAATATGAACAGTTGTAACTATTTAATTATATGATCTAAGATATCAAAACCTACAAATCTTCATTATTGCCAGATCCCGTTGGTCTCTTACAAATTCAGCGAGGCAAAAGAATGTTCGAGAAATAGATATTCTAACTGATTTCGAAAGAGGCCTTAATCTGGCAGCCTAAAGTGAATTTCAAACATCGATATTTATTTTCATATTCTTGCCGTCCATAATGTTTAAAAGAGACTTCGCATATTTAAATAGGGATTAGAGGATCCTGGAATAGATCGGAAAGGTCAAAAAGAAAAGAGAAATAGCTATAAAGTTAATCCTCTCAAGTTGTCCATTCCTCTTCCACTTTACGATACTGGCTAAACGGGAGATAATTTTACCAGAACTTTTATAAATCATACTTACTTCTGAATTATGCTAAATAAGATCATCATTATCTTCGGTGATAATCTGAGCTGAATATATATAAAATTCCTTTCCGACCAATCTACTATCAATCTATTGGTTCTTGGGCCGATTTTACTGCGAATCAATCAGTTTCAGATCGAGGGACTTAGTAACTTCGCAATGAAAGTGGCTACCGACACTGGCTTTTGCTGTATGCTTTGCAGATTTTGTGTCATTCCTATTCAATAGGTACTAAATATTCATTTTCTCTTCTGTAAGTATTCAGAAGATAATTCAATAAATAATTATAGAAGGATAATGCGAGTGATATAACCCATATAAATTTCATATTTTAAACTTTTAAATTATTCAAGAAAGAAAAAACAAATTAAATATATAACATAATGACATTGTTTTTTGTTTTTTTTGGTAAAAACATTATTAAAAATAAAATTGCTAATCTGTAATGTAACTAGGAACTTTTACCAAAGCAACTTCATAAGAAAGAATCCATAGAAGTATTTATTTTTGTATAAAACATTTTTTTAAGTGCGTTCGACAGCGTCCGGTGTTTTAGATACTAAACCATTACAACCGTTACTTTACTCCATACATTGACACCGAGTTTTATAAATAATTTATAAATATCTAAAATATAACGAAAATTTGTATACAACATTGCTTTGATGAGTCCATATTTTTATTTTGAATATTTCCTATAATGCCTTAACAAGTATAACAAGTATTTTATGTTCTTTTGACCCATAGCTCTAATAAATTGATATATTTTGTGAATTCTTGATATTGCCCTTGTTCTCTCGAACTTTTACTTTCTTTTTATATAGTATCCTGCGTTTGTTTTGGAGATCTTAATTTTTTTTTTTTTTTTTTGTGCTTTTTGAAGTTTATGGGTACATTCATTATTGTCTATTTCTATAAATTTTTTGTCAGCTTTTTTATCTTACTTTTTCTGGCTGTTGCTTGGTAGCTTTCGTTTTGATTCAGTAGTTGTATGTGAGGAGTTGAAGGTGGTGGGATGTTTCCTCTGGTTAATGTTAAACTTTAAAATTATTCCAGAAAATAAAAAAAATTAAACATATAACATAATGACATTGTTTTTTTGTTTTTTAGCAAAAAAACGATTAAACAGTAATACAGCTATTTACCTAACAACTGTCTGATTTGTTTTTCGGTATTTTTGAATATGAAGAAAATGACTAAATAAATGGAAAAAATTGAGTATAAAAATGATTATGTAATGATAATGAGTATATAATTATTTAAATACTAGAATTCAACATGTTTTTAACTAACCACCGATTACACATAAAAATATATTTTTCGTTTTAGCTAGAGTAAGTTTTCTTATATGAGGTTACTAATTTTAAATATTTATTTTTAATAAATTATTTAGCTCTTCCCCAGCATATAATAGAGCGATTATTTACGAAATAAATTAGCAGCGATTATTTACGAATTTTTTTTTTTTTTTACTGATAAATCATTTTACCTTCAGTAGTTAAACACAGTTGATCATTTTTTTTATTTTATTTCTAGTTGATTAAGTTTTTAATGAACAAATTTAACTTGCATTAGTGGAATTCATTTAGTTAATTCGGCTAGCATATTCATTGAGGATAGTATTTCATCGTTAATAAATACCTCTTAATGGTACAGTGGTATTTCTAGCTTAATCGAAAACTCTACAATCAATTTGGAAATGACATGACAAATGAAATGGTACATCAATGAGGTAATGTGCTCCCAGCAGTTTAGCATAACATATATACCTACATAAAATGCATAATTTCAGTTTTGTAGAACTCTTCTTTAAGTTACGAACACACCCCATTTTGCAAGATTATTTGTTCTGGAGAAACTTTGAAACGTGAATCTTTGTTGTTAGTTTATTTTCCCTTACTTTGCATTCTACATACAATTATATAAAAGTAATTTATAATAAGACTTAAACAATTAATGAAATCTCTCATTTATGGTCATGATATTTAACTTGCATAGTTTGTAACATAACAATGATTAACTGGAATTAAATTAATCAATATAAATTGTTAATAAAATCATAGATTGATACTTTTCTCTTGAACATATTGTTTTAAATTCAATAGTAAGTTAAATCATATTTTCATTTTTTACCTATAAATTTTCTATCTAGTCAATTCATAACATTCTAATAACATAGTTCGTTTATTATTCTTTTACAAATGATTAATGAAATTTATACATTAACAAATTTCAGATTTATGTTAAATAAACTCTATTGTTAGGTTATACAACACAATACAATTTAAAAGTCTAATGGAAATTAATTGCAATAATAAAATCATTTTACTGGCCATCCTTTGGTGTTGTCAAAGATGAAAATTGTTACTTAAAGAGGCGGGAATTAGGAGTAGCTTCTCAGGAACAATTTATGAGGCGTTCCAGAAAAATAATTTATTACCAGATAGCTCTCAGCACTGGCTCTGTATAAATTGTTTTTTAAGTTATTTATTCGGTATGAGTATGGTTAAAATTTGTGGATATAATGGATGGTGTATTTATTATAGTTTTTATCTGCGATTGTTCTGCAGATATCTTGCTGAATCTCCTGTTGAGTAATTAATCAACGTATTAGAATGACCAATTTTTTAAATTGTATTATATATTAACTGCTGCACAATCATATATTAACGTCCATAAAAGTAGAAATAATTAGAAACCATATCTATGCGCAGTAAATAACAGATAAATGTGTCGAAAAAAACTTAAAAATTTGCGGATATCAATTGGTAATTGTGCAGTGTGGAACGGAAAAACTAGCAGTAAAAAACTCAAAATATGCGCTTGGAATAGTCCTGCAAAAACAAAAAAGTTTAACACCACGTAAGTGTAAATATATTTTTCAAAAACTATACGTCTACAACCTATGAAGGGTCTTGGGTTCAGTATAAGGTCGAGACTACTGATTCTAGGACAACGGTTGTGCAAGGAAGGTGGATGACATCATGGTCAATAAAAACCTAACGAAATTTATATAAATATAACCATTGTTCAACTAAAATATATCGGATTTTAGAGGAACCTAAACTCAGGCTTAATATTGTGACGGGGGAGCTAATGTTACTCTATTTACCTATAAAGTCAATGCATTTTTCTTTAATCTAATCTAACATCTAACGATGCTTCATAAATTGAAAGTCACAAAAAATCAAATTTTCAATTGATTGTCGAAGCAAATCCTCTATTGTATTTTATGTTCCTTATTATTGTTGTATATCGCGCGTATCGAAGTTGGATGTTCCTTCGAAAGTAAGCAAAAATTGGTGGTACCGGTGTCGAACCTTCAAGTTCGCTAAGTCTTATTATTATCGGTTATTTCTTTATTTATTTGACGTCATTTTATGCTGCTATGGCTAATCGGACGATGCTAAAATGGAAATAGTAAATTTTGCCTATCCAGGTATCCCGTTTTTTGGTTTGTTTTTTTAATATAATTTTCTATTAGTTGATTTGAAGTTTTAACTTCCGCTAGTAAACACTTCTCCAAATTAAATACTACAGCCTCAAACCTTTTTTTAATTGGAATATCTCTTCAAGTGTTTCCCACAGGATATCCGGGGTAGAATAGTGTCAGTGATAGGACGAATTCTTTAATCCAAAATTGGTTGTATAATCTAATATATTAGTTATTGATAGTTTACAGGTACATGACCTGTAGCAATTGTTCGCTAAGAGTATACCAGGAGAAGCCAATATGTCAGATAGAGGAGGCATGAGAGGACTGAGGAAGACCTACTTGGGATTCAGAGGGCAGCTTGGGAATACTATTTATACCAGGAGGGTGTATTTACCTCCACTTAACCGCCTGTCTTTTAGCCAGCTGATGTTTGTCTTCCTGTCTCGACTTCTTCCATTCACTGCCCCTTAATAGATATCATAGCGGAAATACTCGTCTTCCCTGTCAATACATTTTTATTTTATTCTCAGATGTATTTTTAGGTAGAGAATAAAGGTAGCTGGCTATAAAATGGTATATAATGGTTAACACGAAAGAGAGTCAATACGCATTTAACAATAATTATAATTAAATATAAATGCAGCCTTAGATATTAAAATCCTATTTAAAATAAAATAATGGAATATATCTATCTAGAATAAAAGTCATTAGTAAAACCAATGAGCTGAACGCAATCGAGAGATGTTATGTTTATTTTTTGAAACTTTAAAATACAGTAGTATTTTTCATATTATAAAAACACTATATTTTTCATTCCATAGTGAATTATAACTTGATTTTACTATAAGTATATATATTTTGGTACTAGTATGTTTAAGGGCCTGCTGACTTCAGCGCGCTCAGGTGTCACTTTTGTTAACTATCTCCTACTGTTATAGTAACCTTTCTATTGTTTTGTTATTGTTTATGTGAAGTTGAACGTGAATGTGTTTTTGATTATTTTCTTGAAATATGACTTGGAATTTGAAGAAGATTTTTCACACGGTGAACGATGAAAAATCAGCTGTTAGGTTTCTTCAGGAGCGGAGTGTCATTCCCCAGAAAATGCGTTGTGGAAATGGACATGATATGAAACTGCAAGTGGAGAATAAAATTAGATGGAGATGCCAGAAAAAAGGATGCAACAAGACCCTGGGTATTCGAGTAAATACGTGGTTGAGCAATAGTTCATTACTTTTGGAGACTATTGTCCATTTTATATATTGCTGGTCGGAGGAACTGACTTCTGTCACAAACAGCTGAACATGTGTCATTGTTCAGTAATTGATTATTGTAATTATATGAGAGAGGTTTGTGCTTATAAAATAGAAAGAAGTTTAACAACTATTGGAGGCCCAGGGATGTATGTAGAAATTGATGAAAGTCTATATACAAGAAGAAAAAGCAACAGAGGATGCAATTTTTGAAGATATTGTTCTTTGTAATGAGCATTGTTTGGAATAAATCTTTCATTGTTTATCATTACATCATATTTTAAATATTTCTATTTTATTCATTAAATAACAATTTGTAACTAAAATATGATATTTTTTTTCATTTTTAAATGTTTTTATTTTAAAGAGAAAAGATTTGCCCGGGCAAATCGTTTCTCTTTAAAATAAAAACATTTAAAAATATCATATTTTAGTTACAAATTGTTATTTAATGAATATTGCTTGTAATAAATGTTTTATTATTTCTAGTTTAATTTTGTCTACATGTTTCTCATTTATTTCATTTCCTATAAATCTGTTGTATCATAATGAAAGGCAATGCCTATTTAAAATTCATGCATAACCTGAAAATCCAAATAGTTGAGGTAAGTGACACCTGAGTGCGCTGATGTCAGCAGGCCCTTAAACATACTAGTACCTATATTTTTTTTTAATTTTACCTCCTCAAGTAATTTTAAATATTATTAATTATTTAGTTATGATTAATATTTAACTTCCGTATACTACACTAGAAGAAATGCATTTTTCATGCTAAATTTTACTCCAAAACTGATTTTACCAAGAAGTTAGAGCTGTTATAAGAATCACAGAAGTAATGGGGTGTATACAAAAAATGGCCGTTTTATCAAATTCCAGAGTTCAAAAGTCTGTAAACATTTTAATGCTATTTATTATTTACCAACACTTATTTTTTTTAAGAAGCTTTAGAGCATTCTCTAAGCTTGTTTACTAACACTGGACTTCTTCAAAAAAAGCCTCAGGTTAGTTATTTATTTCAAAGAAGAAGCATGACAGTGACCTAGGAAATTCTCGTATTTTAAGACATTACTGGAAACAATTTTCACAGCCGTTGAAGCAACTCGTGAAATTATTAAATATGGAGGGGAAGGTGTCCTTGACCAGCGCACTGCATTGGTTTGAAAAATTTATCAGTGGAGATACGACGTTTGAAAGGAACAAGGGCTTCGGGCGACAATTAATGGATATTGGTGAGGTTCCGAAGAAAAGCTTGATGAATGTCCGAAGGAAGCTGTTGAGTCCAATCCGTCCACAAGTACTGGCGAACTGGCCAGAGAGTGTGATGTGTCGAAAGATACTGTGTCTTTATAACAAAGAAATAACAACGCAAATATTTGGTTAAAAAACGGTAATTTATTTTTATACACCCCATTATTTGTACAAAATATTGTATATCTTAAAGTCAAAACCCTAACCCTTCTAAAAAGTAGCTTAATGTATACACTGCTAAGTCCCTATGCTCAAGGAGTTAAATTTCAAACCCGGGAGTGGCCGATAAATTATTTAGTCTTTTAACAGCCTTAGATCGATGCTGCAGGATGTCCTGAATCACCAGGGGTTGGGTACCCCCAATTGAGGAAAAACCTGGTTGTCCATTGTGATCTCAGCCAAATCATCCCCTTTCACAATGTTTGGCTTAAAAACAGTGCACTCTCTACCATATACTAAACCCAAAACCTTTAAAGAATTGTAGTTTTTTGGTTGTTTATTTTATAATAGTATTATTCTTAATTACATCTAATTAAAATACGATTATGCTTTATAAAACAACCTAAATAGGCACAAATATCGCTATTTGTTTCTAACCAAATATCTATTATAGAGATATCAAACATTTACTGTGGAAAATGTGCAGTTTGTTGTATAAAGTTTGTTGATTCCTTTGAACTATTATAAACTACTTAAGCACCGTGTAGTTAAAAGCATTTATTTTAAAATAATGAAATAGGTTCCCTTAATTAAAAATCTTTGTTTTTAATGTACTCCATAATTACTTCACCATCTACGGAGAAACCATTAACAATTTTACTGTTATTGCATATTACCTCCTACTAATAAAACTGCAAAACGGTTTTCTTATTTATTTAATTGGATGTCTCTGTTTAAACCAGGGGCTCAAGGGTTTTTTTCATAACAGCATTTTTTTAAAAATAACTTTCGCCTCCATGAGACATACCACTGGGCAATTATACAGGTTTATTACATGCCTTATGTAGATAGACAAAGAACGGTTCTTCTTGAAGAACCAGAAACAGAAGAGTATAAAAAGACAAACCTCCATAAAGAGAGCCGGCGACTGGAAAGAAGAATGGCTCCCTATTAGGCCCTGCCTACATAAGGTTCCAATGGATGCCATTATAACTCTGGAAGTTGAGGATCTGGAAATAAAAGAGATTACCCTTGCTAGGATTTATTTCCGTTAGGAGAACCGCAAGGAGGAGAAGTTGGAGGGGGGCGTACTTTCTTTACAACTGACCGCGTGTACGTTTGACATTGACTCAAGATTTTTACTACCTCTAAAATAAAAATAATAATGCAAACCCTTGAATACAACAGGAAATTATGTAAATCAAATAACAGTTGAAGCATAAAAATTAAAAATGATTTACGAAGTCTGCCTAGGTAGGAAAGAAATTAAAAGAAATCCATGTTCTTGTGGAAAATAAACAAAAACGGAAGGTCACTGCGTTGTCAGAGGAAAGAAATCAAAGGTACGCAGAAGTGATGTGAAAATTCCTGTCTAGGAGAACAAATGAGAAAGATTAGATAGGCGAAAATGAGAAAAGAAAAGTGATATCCGTGTGGACTTAAACGGCGGTTTTATGGAAAAAAATAAATGTAATTACTTCTAAAGACATATTACGATCCACGGATTTGGAACTTATGCATTACAACTAATTGAGAAAGATGTGGTCACGTTTATACGTCTGACTATGGGTGGACCTTCCATGTTTTTTGCAGATTGATATGTACTCACTAAATGGTGACGTGAAGCGTGTATTGAAAATGACCACTCAAGGGTCGAAACGTTTATAGAAAATGATAACGTACAATATATGAATTTGGACTAAAGGTTTTTTTGTATTATTATACACCCTTAGAAAAAAATAATCTGTAAAGTCTAGTACCCTAGAAGATTGATATTTATACGTCTTAAATCCGAAAATTATAAAATAATTTAAATAGATAGTAATTATTTGGACCGTTTTGATGAAAATATATGTTAAAAAATTAATAAAAATACGTGACTCCATTACGTATGAGTTATCAGCCCTTGTCTTATCAATTACATGTGTGTATATAAGCTTAAATGTATTAAATGTAAACTTAAAACTGTTTTAGTTAATTGGAAGAAAGAAAAAACTCAAACTACAGCTATATTTTTTCGGGTCTGACTGAAATTTGAAAAAAAAAATCTTAGAAAATTTCGATATCGCGATCGCAGCGCTTCCAGTTTAGGACTTCAGTGATAAGATAAAATATATCGGACCCGACAGACGCACTGTTCAAACGTTTAGGAGGATAAATTAATTAAAAATACTTCGGATCGAATTGTGAATAATAAGTGACCCTCATAGAATAACCTCGTTCTTTCATCTCTCAACCAACGCCATTACGGTCACCTGTGGTCTAGTGGTTAGCGTAACAAACTACTAAGCCCAAGATCGCTGGTTTGTAGCCCAGCAGGTGACCCTAGTATTTTTTTTAAGGGAGTAAAATATCCTTAGTAACGCCGTCCTTCGGAAGGGACGTTAAACGGGGGTCCCGAGCCTTTACGATGTCAAGTTCTCGTTAAAAATCCCTATCCTAATTAAACCTGGATAGGCAAAATTTAGAGCTCCCACTGTAGCATCGTCCGATTAGCCATAGCAGCATAAAGTGACGTTAAATGAACAAACAACAAACCAACGCCATTTTCTGGACCAGATGGTTACATTTCCAAGTAACGCTGAAACCTTTATTGATTTATTGATGAAATGGTAACCGAAATATACACGTTTCTCATAATTAAACTCTGTTTTCCGTACTAAAGCACACGATTATTTATATTTTTGAAGAATATTAAAAAGGAAGCGAATGAAAAGTTTAAACTTGTTATGACTCAACTCGAAGCGAAAACTTTCGGAACCCCGACTACTATACTTGCCCGTCTCCATCATCGTGTTGTTCTCACTCACAAGGTGCAAGCCAAATAATTCCTTGATGTGTAACCTTTTAGATTACTATTGTACAAAACTCCATCAGAAGATCAACAGAAATATGGCGTATATGATAAAACCACCAACTTTAGTTCATTGGATGTTTATTTTTATCAAACTTTCAACTTGACGACAAATGGATGCTGAACGGCAATCGGAACAATCTCTTCTATGCTCTCTTTAGCAGCGTAGAGCTTTTAGCTATCCTCTTCACGTCTTCGCCTGTTTGAGATAACATCACCGAAAGCTGCTACTGTCAAGAGCGTATCTTGTAAGACTCCCGGATGTAAAAAAAAAAAGAAAGAAAAGAAAAGGTGATAGTACTGTTCTATATTCAGGTCATCATTTTTGTCTCTTCTGATTTTTCAGGAATTTCATTGATCTAGAGCAGCTGTAAAAAAAGTCCCTATTACATCTCGGGTTAAATGTAATGAACATAAGGCTTGATGGAAGAATAGATCAATGTAGCATTATAAAAAAGCAAAATGTTAATAAAATACCTAACCGCCACCTATCATTAAAATTCATTAAATATACGATTAGAAAAAAATGTACATGGCTTTGAAAAACAGAATATGATAAAAACAGAAAATTATATAAAATCTAACCTAGGCGTCAAATTTGATTTATTCCCTCTCAAACCCACTAGTTTCAAACCTAGCTACATTATTTCCCGATAACCCTCAAATGCGTCTGAAAAGAAGATGGCCTCTTGACTTTCTAAGTTGAATTTGTTATATTAGTATGATAAATGTGATATTGTTAACGTTCATATCCGAGAGATGGGTCTGAAAAATAGTTTTATAACAACCTTTTTAACAACCTAGCGCTGGGGCAATACTGTAACTAATGAAGGTTTACTGAGGAGCGATTATTGCTAGTTAAAAACTTTTATTAATACTCCGTCTTAGCTCGAAATACCAAGCCTATTGGCTTGGGGCTCGTTTGAAAATCCATCGAATTCCTCCAGTATCCAATCCTTAGAATCCAAAATCATGATAATGACCTCAAGGTCTCGTTTGTTGCTAATTTCCCGGAACCTGATACCAGTTCTTTCATGAAATATTGTATTCCCTCTAAAACCCACTAGTTTCAAACCTAGCTACGTTATTTCCCGATAACCCTCAAATACTTCTGAAAAGAAGATGGCCTCTTGACTTTCTAAGTTGAATTTTTTTTTTAGTACTACCTCTGGGTAGTTTCTCTACCCCTTTATCTATGCCTTTATGAATTAATTACTGTATTGTTATAATACAGTGGTAAATTTCAATATTTTCAAAACAATAATGCACCAAAGAAACATCCCACCACCTCCAAGGCTCAAATGCAACTAATGAATCATAAGGAAGGTTACTCGACCCCAGCTGGATAAGTTTAGTTAAAAACATCTGATAAATTCTTATGAAATTGAAAATTCAATATACAATCACCAAGCTTCAAAAAGCACAATAGGAAAAAATAAATAATAGTAAACGACACGAAAACATAAGACAAAAGACCAAATAAAAAAAATGCAAGACAAAAATAACATTATCAAGAAACCAGTGGACTTATGGCTATTCCACAAAATATATTAATATTGAAAAGAGAAAGGTAAAAAGAGACCTTACTTAAATATTGAGACCGTGAAAAATTTTCAACGAAAAGCCTTTAAGTCTCCAAAATAAAAAAAAATTGAAAATATCTGTCCAATATTTCGCCTATTCAGGCATCCTCCAGGTAGAAAGAGAATAACAGCAAAACAAAACATGAATAATGCACCCAAGAAACATCCCACCACTTCCAAGGGTCATATGCATTACAGTAAAGCTCATACATGTATTTTTACAGATACGTTCAATATTTTCAATTTAACAAATAAAACTTTTCAACATTTTCACTCAATCATAAGAGTGGACCTTCCATAGCCTATTTTTTCTCGCAGGAAATATCTCTTAACCATAAAGGACCATGACCTATTTGCTAGAAGAGCATGTGCAGGAAGTTTCCAAGTAGTTGGCCGTTGAGGAAGAAATTTACATCCTGCAATTAAAGCCCACCTGCTACTTTTCGTACATCTGATCTTAACCATGTGCTGTAATTTCCTGTAGTATAATGTAGTTAAACAGCTATTATATATTTAATTTTTATTTTCATCTTCTGTTATTAATTATTACCTAATTAACCCTTGGTTAGTCGCGGCCGATCTGACAGATCGCAAAGGTACATTTTTCTTTCTCCTTCCCTATGTGTTAGCAACAATTCTTTCATACTCCCCGTAGCTGGTGTATGATAGTATATCCTTGTTTTAAGGATGACCCGGGTGAGTTTAGTGCATTTCTGACCGGAGTTTACAACCCTTCTGGACGGTCCATATGAAACAAAGACCGCCGCCACCGAAATATAAAGTTTAACCTACATGATATAAACATCAACTTTTTTTGTTCATTCGTATTATTGCATTAGTTGTACTATCTCCTATTGCCTTTTTATTTTTTTTTTTTTTTGTATACACATTATTATATTGGTAGAATATTCTCAGAAATCTTCCTGGGGTGAAAGAAATGTGCAACTTGTTCAGGTCCTATTGAATAATGAAAATACGTTAGTTATGACTGTTAAATATACCAATAAATATATTTTAAAAATATTCAAAACACATTCTCTAGACCTAGGGATGCGAAGGTCACAGATATAGTAGAACTTTTTTTTTTTTAAATTTGTTTATTGATATTTACAACTGTTTTACAATTATAATAGAACTAAAAGTTTTTATTCGAAGTTTTTATGTGGCTGTAATTCATGTCTGTTTTCATGGTTAAACCTTTTTAGTCTTAGTTATGTTATTAATAGAGTCCACTATAAGAATAAATATTGATAATGGAAAAAAGAAGGTTAACAAAACTTATGGTTACTGAATTTTTTCGCTTGAATCCTAAATATTCTTAATGCAAA
Source organism: Arma custos (assembly GCA_037127475.1). Lineage (NCBI taxonomy): Eukaryota > Metazoa > Arthropoda > Insecta > Hemiptera > Pentatomidae > Arma > Arma custos. The sequence continues at coordinate 12,273,318 of CM073764.1, forward strand.
CGCTGTTTCATGATTATTTTCTAACTCCCTAACCCTTAAGTACATATTTTAAGTATATAACCTCATATTTCAACAAAAATTCTAGTTTTCCTGAAAGTGATCTGTCAGATAGCCGCGACCAATCTGATGCGTTTTGGAGCCGCGTCTAATGGAAGGTTAACATATCTTAAATTTAAGAAAAAACGAGTGTCCTTCATGGAAAGAACTCATAAATATGTTGTTGACGATTTTTTGATCTTATTTTAACAACATCGAGAAGAGAAGTGTAGATTATTTTTCTCTTTTTTTTTTTATTACTCAAATGAAATCCGATAAATTGGCACAAAATCAAATAGGTTATTTTTTGTGCATGTATTCATTTAACGGATCCACAATATAGAATCTCCTTTCGATAATCGATTGTACAGTTAAATTATATTTTTAGAGAGTCTCTGAAATATTCATTTCTCTTGGGAGACATCCCAAACATACCAGTCCACACCTCGTACATCCAACGAAAGATACGCAATATGTTTCGTCCAATGTTAACGTGTTAACCAAAACGAAAAGTTTATATGCGCAACTGTTATTAAAGGAGTGGCTTGATTTTCATTTAGATATAAAAGTCAACTGATTATAACGTCCAGTTTTTATGTTACTGTCATCAAAGTCACCAACACTATTGTAATGTTTTCAATTAGCATAAAAATGCATTCTTTACTTTACAACGATCAGGGTTGTAAAATATTATAGTTACCTCCATACTTGGTGCTTTTACTGGCATTTCTATTACATTTTTTAATTTATTTTGTCTAAAGATCTCCAGATACTTCAGGTTCACGACTGTTAACAGGCTCAATGATTTATTGCCACAGCAGGTCTCTAACTTCGGAGCTAGCGATCTCTGACCCAGATCCCTATTGAGCTACCACAATGATTAATAAATTAGAAATTAGAAAAGAATCTTTCCATTTTTTAAAAAATGGAATAGAATTCTTTAGAGAAAGGTTGCAAATATTTATGCATCGATAAGACTAAATAACACCACCATAAAGGAATTCTACTTAAGGTTGTTTTGTAATTGCAACAGATCAACTGAAAAGCCTATAATTAATAGATTCATTATTTTTTACCTATTAAGATTGTTATCTCAAATTTTAATTATAACGGTCATTATGATTAAAGCGTATAATTATGTTAATGTAATTAATCTGGTGTCACCGCTGTGAATGGGTCTAGTAATTTAGTGGTGTCATGCTGTGTCCTATGCATGAATTATAGGCTAGAGATAATAGATCTATTGAAGAATTTAAGTCAAGTCATCAGTCGCTTTGACATCAGAAAAAAAAATCTCTGTGAATATTTCAATTCTTACGTTTATATTATTTTAATCAATATTAAAAGTATTAAAACACATTTAATCGGCTTTATCTTTACTATTATTTGATATATGTGCATATATTTCAATCTAAATAACATAAGCATATATAGATACTTATATTAAAATTTGGATACACTCAATGTCTCTCTTATAATTAATTATTTAAAACTATAATATAATAAGGTAATTTGACCCTTATGCCTAAAAATATCATTATTTATACGAGAACACACTGATAAAATTACATGATTGAAATTTAGGTTTTGGTTGTAATTTTATTATTTAATTATTTTTATTTGCACCTGCGCAATCGCGCATCTAGCAAATTTGAATGAAGTTTCTTTCTCTTCGATTTTCTCCTTGATCATTCAGTTATTTTGGAGAAAAAAAAAATATATATATATATCTATATATATATATATATATATCAATTTTTCAATAGGTCTCTTGGCCAGTGTCTTTTTAATATTTTTTTATTAAGTCCAGGTAACAGGGAGTAGGAAAGCGGAAGAACGAATGGGTTTGGGTGATATTGTGTCGATGAGTGGAATGTTATGTATTTGTTATGAATATATGATTTTATAGTAGGAATGTTCATGTCGTTGTGTATAGTGTGATTCGAAATATACCACGGTGCATTAATAATTTTTCTGAGAATTTTGGATTGTGCTATTTGAATCTTGTGTATGTGAACTTTTTTGCTGAACCCCAAAGTTCTGCTCCATATGTCCAAATAGGTTTTAGTATACTGTTATAGATAAGTCGTTTGTTCCTCAAGTCAAGTGAAGATCTGTAGTCCAGAAGATGTGATAGTTGTTTGTACCGTCTAGTCAGTTCTTGTCTTTTTAATTTTGTATGTACGTTCCATGTAAGTCTTTTGTCCAAGTATAGTCCTAGGTAACGTACATAATTTAACGTAAAATTTTAATCCCTCATTTTTATATGAAAATAATATTTTTCACGAACTCGATAAAGTTCATCATCAATCAAATAATATGTAGATACCTTTACTCTTCATCGTAAACCAATGGCTTCCTCTTCTCCAGTATTATTTAAATAATATCCCACTGATTGCAGTAGAACAGATCCGATATTTAGGACTAGATCTTGATGAACATTTAACATGGAAATCTCATACCTGAGAAACTATCTAAAAGTCAGTCATCTAAAAGACCAGAGAAACAGCTCGCTGTTGCAGGCTAGTTCAACTCTTACTACACAAACACTCTAAGCTCCTAATTAACTACAAAATCCAATTAACATCATTATGATAAGACCTAATTGGAATTTTAGCTTCTGGGCTCCACCAAGCCATCAAATACCTCTCGTTTACAACCCTTACCACCCAAAATCCTGAATGCTCCTTACGAATAATGTTATCCGTTTATGATCTTAATGTCCACTTCGTTATTGAATTGGTCCGAATCTGATGTCAATCCTTCCATGAGAAATTTCATTCCCATTCAAAATCTTTAATTTAAAAACTATCTACCTCTTCAATGACCTATAATCCTCCGAGAGTGTAAAAAGAAGATAACATCGTGATCTATATAGAATTTTTTTATTTCAACAGCTAGTTTCTCTAATTGCCTATATCTCATGTCATTGTGTATCATTGATTCTATTTACTTGTTATATTAATATTTGATAATTTATTTAATATTTCATTTGTTCTACTACTCCAGTCTAACCCGTAACTGAGAGTTGCAAATGAGCCGGTTTTCATGAGTGCTTCTTTGATCTCACCTCCTTTGTTCTTTCAGATAAGTTTAAGAGGGCCTTTTAAAAAGTCTCATATCAATAGAAACAAAGATATGTCATACCCGCATATTGTCATAGTCAGCATTGAGCATTTTTTATAATACAGAATAGAAGTAACATAGAAGCTACTTGAATCTTTTTATAAATAAATATACGTTTATAAAAAAGAATAAACAAATTCAACTTCAATTTCTATTAATATCACTAAGTAAATTATGATAAACGTGAATTATAAATAATAATTGAATTATTCAATTGTTTGTAAATCTATAAATCTAACTTATTTTGTTAATCCTTCGGTACAAACATATCTCAATCGCATGTCGTATATGTATCTTGGCTTTCTTCAGGATCCAGCATTCTATTAGGATTCAGTTCAAGTAAAACTGCATCGAGAACTCATAGCATCTTAGTAACCATATTTTCAAATCCAGCGTGTGGGTCTCTGCTGATCTCTTCGCATTCATAAATTTACCTCTTGCCTGTTCGATTTTTAATCTGATTTCTTCCGAGCAGTCATTCTTATTATTTACCACAGTCGGGAGATATTTATATTTCTGTACTTCCTCAGTCGCTTAGAACAAGATTTGCATTGGCTCGAGGCTTCTTTGATATGATCACAAACTTGGTCTTTTTGGAATTTAAAGTCAGTCCGTGTTCTTCGCTTGCTCTTGTCATCTTTTCCAGAAGAAACTGCAGATCACTCAAGGAGGCCGCAATCATAATTCGTCGGTATATTTGATATTGTTAATCATTTCAGTTTTACTTTTATTCTGTTTCTTCCGTTCCCTAAAGACTCTCTTATGATTTGATCTGAGCAAATATTGAATAGCATTGTCGAAGGTACATATTCTTGTCTAACTTCTTGTTTTATTTGAATTTGACAATTGATTATTAGTTGAAATAATACTTTGAGATGATTCTGATGTCTTAGTCGTCCAAATGTTTTTATTCACAATGCTTATGAATCTTTCGTATCATACTAAAGCCTTGTTATAATCTATGAAACATGCGTGCATTGGTTGGTTCATATCCAACGCATTAACTACAAGCAACACATCTCTTGTACGAGTATCTTTTATAAACCGAGTTTTCGCATTTACAAAGAACAGAAATAATGAAACAGTTAAGGTAGGATTACTCGCAAGGATCTAAAGTAATTTTTTTGTAATAAAATAAAAAGGATGTCTTAAACGTTTATTCTGAAAATTCTTGAATCATTCATTTCATCAGAAACTTTAATCATTCCGATTGCTTTTGACGGTCAAAGAAATAATTTTTTTTTTCTAAGCGATATAAGACTGATGAACTCTATATTTATATTTTACATTCAATTAGTTAAATATATTTGATTTGTTAATTTATAAAATTGTTTTATTTACATATTATAATAAAGTAGGTAAAGCCAATACTTCCGTACATATGTACATTTGCAATCACTTACAGAGCATTTCCAAAGCATCGATTTCAGGAGACAGATGTCCTATTCTCAAGGAAGAGTGCCCTATGTGTGCTTTGCATATCCAGGACAAACATTTCTCAAGTAAAAGAACTTCTTGGATGACATCCGATGCCGACAGATTCTTCCAGTTCGCAGGGGCTACTTAACCTATTTCGGCACCTCGGTCCATCAGGAAGCTTCCGATGAACAGGATTGGGTTACCGAGTTGCTTGTCTTTCATTGGGACCTCAAATCGGCTGAGTCTATATAGTCACTGTCAGAATTGTTTGTTATCAAACCAAGACAGACCTGAGGTGTCCAAAAAATTACAGATTATTTATTTTTTATCTTTATCCGAATAATTAAACATTGCTCATTGGTCATCTCATATTCTATAATCATTTATATAAATAAAAAATAGGTTCAGAATACTTAATAATCAGGTTCACCTGCCTCATGAATAAAACTCCAGTGTCTCATTAATAATATCAACACTCCATTTATATGCAAATTCGGTGAGTCTATGTTTTAAGGCGCACGGGAAAACTCCCTCTTGTCTTCCGAAATTATGGCATGTACACAGAGCCTGTATGTATGTAGTCTGGCATTACACTCCATGGATTAGCGCTGGCACTACTTTGATACATGGCCCGGTTTCTAAGACTAAAATTTTTATTTTCCTAGTTACATACATAACCTTATATATGAAATTATTATTTAACTATCAACCCATCGATTATTAATAATTTAACCCATTATTGATAATTTAAGTTATTAAAAGGTAAAAAAGTTTAACATTTTTTCCTCTCATTATAAAATAATTGCAATAAAAACTCTTATAAAAAAGAATTTCCTAGAAAAACAAATTCAATGAAAAAAAAGTTACGAATAAATTTGCAGAAAATTTGTTTGGCTCAATAGATACAATTTCGTGGCCAATTATAGTTATATAAAATATGCATATATACATATTAATTTAAATACAACAAAAAAACACAAAGCTTGATTTTATGAATATCAACATCGTTAAAAATTAAAATATTAATACTAATGAAATAGTTTATTTTTATTTGTAAGCATTTGTTATGTAATATTTTCTAAAACTATTTTTAATATATGTAATTATTTTTAATAGCAATATAGGTGTATCTTATCTGGGTCTTAATGTAAAATTTAGTGAAACTATTTTGAATTATTTTACGTAATTTCCACTTCTATCAAGGAAAACAAATTGTTATTTTTTTCTAACGGTTACTACGAACCTATTGTGACCAAAGCTGTTTTATTGGTACCTACAAAATTTTTCACCTTTTAATGCTAGATTTATTTACTTACAATTGCTGTGTGAAAATATCGCAACAAAAGGCCATTTTAAAGTCCATACCAGCGCAGGAAAATAGAAAAATGATTATTATGATTATTTGCAAAGAACGATCAGAAGTGGACAATACATATTTACAAAACCATGAACATTTTTGAACATGGAATTAATTATACACAAAACTTCACTGGTTTCTGGTTTAGACCATGTTGTTGAATTTTTTCTCGCCAACTTTTCGCCAGACTGGATCGAGAATCAGCCTTGAAGAAGCTAGCAGTATGTCTGGCGAAACGTTGGCGAGAAAAAATTCAACAACATGGTCTAAACCAGAAACCAGTGAAGTTTTGTGTATAAATAATGGCCGTGGAAACCTGAAAGAGTATGGAATTAATTGTTTTAATATAATTTCGAATAGATTTTAATAAAAAGGGGAGAATATACTGACTTGCTTAAATATAAAACTCTGTTATATTTTATTAACCCAGTTGAAATCCGAAATGCTTTAAGGTGTAGGGCTTAAGCCACAAACTTATATGGAGTGCAACTTGTGTTGAAAGCTTCTTGTACCTTGAGGCACCTTGATGAAGTAATTCGAAGACTTCCACTTGTTCTTGTTAACCCACCTTAAGAACGTGAATGGGAATGTTTGGACCGAGTACCTCCCTTTTGTTGGAAGAATCTTCAAAATAAAAGACATTGGTAACAGGAATCACGTCCACTACTTTAATTTTATAAAATTTGCTCAATTTATTAATTGAGAATTATAATTAGTTTTAAAATAAGTATTACAAGAATCGCTGAATTTCGGTATTTAACTAGGCACTTTGTATTTCCTGTCGTTTTTTCTATAATCTTTTTTCTAAAGTTTCCACATAACTTTTGGACATTTTTCGAAAAATCTTAATGTAATTAACGCCCAAAATCATCAAACCTAATTTTTCAATAAAGGTATTTGAATGTTCTATGTGAGTTAAAACAAAATTGGTTATTGGTTAAGCATTCCTATTGTAGTGATAGCATTGAAATTGTTTTATTAGGTACCCATTAGAACATTTTTAAATGCTAACTATTTTTATTTTAACTTATTTCAATAATCCCATAAAATATGTCAGTTATGTCCTTTCTGAATTAAAAAACTGCAACCAATACGATTGCCACTAAAGGCTTGACTTAAATTTCGAGTTATGTTGTTGTTCTTTTGAAGGAGAAATATGACTAATCTCACTTAGAGTCTAAAATATTCAACCTTTAATTTCTCTTTTCCTAGAGTTTTTCATATATTAAACATGGAAATAAAATCCTAAATCGTCACATATAATTATAATTTACATTGATTAATTAATTTCATTGTAATTAAACATTCATCACAGTACCCAATTAATTCTTGCAGGTATGCTCTCACGCTTTGATACTGTTCCATATTTAGTAGGTAACTGAGATTAATTTAAGCGAAATCCTGTCTCCGCATATTTGAAGACAATCGATGAACTTCAGTAATTATAAAAATAAAATAACAATAACAAATATGCTTCTTCTATTAATACGATTATAAATCAGAGCGTGCTTCTTGATAGGATGACAAACAACTCACATTTAGCGAAAATATTTCTAAGACTAATGTTCGTGCCATCTGTGTAAGTGAGACTGTTCACGTCTAACAATGAATCATCTATTCAGAAAAATATCACATCCAGCTGCAGTCTTTTCCTATTGTTTCATTTTTTTTTAAACTTTAATTAACTCTCCTCCCCCCGTATCTTTTCCTAATGAATGGAACAAGTTTATGAGCAAGCAAAGTGTAATGTAGTATTATTATTTACCGTTTCTTAATTTTATTTAATTGTGACGTGAATACGCCTTAAATATTTTAATCAAATAAAATTAATATTTTAATAAATAAATCAATTCAATTAAAAAAAAAACGAATGATAAAAAAATCGGGGAATATAGTTTGGCGTTGCAGCTATATATCTATCATCCCCATCCAAAATTCAATTAGACCACTGGATAGCTAAAGGATCAAAGAATTTATTACAATTAATCAAGACTCTGACGCATTGATATGGAAGCGCCGCCATTTTGAGGTCGTTTTGCCGCGTATCGAGATTTCCATTCAGTATAACTTTCGACTCGGAGAAGTTACGACGTTCGTTTAGGTTTCAATCGTCATCTTTGGTCAAAATCTATCCATTGTATATAAAACATTAGTGTAAAATATTGCCAGTGAACATAATAAGGCGTTAGAATAAAAAAATTATTATCAAAAGTATATAATGTCGGTCTATACGCCAGATACAATTTCAGAGATCCTATACGTTGGAAAGATCTTCTCAAGAGCGAATGGTATCAATTAAATATCATATGGCCGATTCAAACATACCTATAATTAATAAAGTTATATTGTAACAGAGTAATTATTTGTTTACTCGATTTTTCCTTTAATATCAATGTTTAACATAAATAATAATATTTTATATAAAAAATATTAACTTTTTTGTAAACGTATTCACGTACAAGACACAGCCACTCCCCGTTTTGTTATTGTGGGTTAGATCAATTCATATTCATTCGATCTAACTGTCCATGGAACCATTCTTGAATCTTTTAATGGCGGTGGTCCCTAGAGCTTTTGTAAATATTTGATGTTTTAAATATTTATGTCCAAAATTTTATGCAATGCAATTTATGCTCTCATCCTGAGTATTTGAATATGTATTGGTCTCTCAAAGCCAATTTTAAACACCAATGACACAGCTGCTTGAGGTTCTTAGAAGCGTCCTTGTATCTGCCTTTGACGTCCACACGTTTTAAATAAATCGATTTCTATTATGATTCTGGTTGCAAATCGGTAAATGACATATTAAAATAAAAACGGAGAAGAGATATCAGCCGGTTTAGGTTGGATTAACCATTGGTTAGATTCAATATGAAGGATGTTTCAAATAATCTAATCTATTTAAGATTTACTACTCTCGAAAAGTGACGGGCCACCAGGTGTAGTGTACTGTGTGCCATATTGATGTAATATAGTGGCCCAAAAATCAACACTCAGTGCCCTCAGAACTCAAATCTGATGTCGGTTTTGTCACTCTCACGTACACAATATATGAATAACCAAAAGAATACTTAGATACACATTTTGAAGTTGAAGGTACAAGTATATATAAATGAAAACAGTTTCAGGGGGATTTTTCAAATCATGTTTCTGTATCTCAGAGGTAAACTATCGTAACTGACATTTTTCAAACTTTACAGGAGAGCAGTTTTAATGTTAAATTTTCCTTTTTAATGTTGTTCACGGTTTTCAATGATAATTAGAGGTCATCATTGATCTTGATCTTGATGGCCTCTAACTATTATTGAAAACCGTGAACAACAATAAAAAGGAAAATTTAACATTAAAACTGCTCTCATGTAAAGTTTGAAAAATTTCAGTAACGATAGTTTACCTCTGAAGTACAGTTTTACCGTGTCGTTACTGGAAGACACCGGATATCTAACTTTACGTCGAACTAAAGAAAATTTAAATTACTATTTAACTTAGTATTTTTAATTAAGTAGATTATGCACTCTATGATTAGAGAAAGGCTAACTCATGCATCCTACCTTAGATTAAAACATTATATATATATATAATTTTGGCTCAACTTTAATGCTTTGATAGAAAATGCTTTATTCATAATAAGGTATAAAATTCCTAAGTAGGACTTGAATGTACATTAAAACAAAACTTAAATAAATAAGAGAATAGAACAGAAGATTTAATTATAGCCAAACACCACCTAATAATCTCTATTCTTAAGACTAACATCTATCATATAATGTCAAGACGCCAATGTCAGGCCAATGTCTCTTACCTACGGCTAACATTGGATAGTAATTTTACTTCGTACTAAGCCTTGACTCTACAAACGCACGATATTCTCTGGTAACAATCCACATTAAGGCCGGGATAGAAACTTGCAACTAATCCATAATAATTTTCAATAGTTTCTGTTTCCATTATTTATGCTCGAAAAAACAAAATATGAAAGCACTCAATCTATATCAACATTCATTGTAGTACATCACTGATACGTCTTCATGAGACAACCAATTTCACGACAAATTACACTTGAACAATAACTCCGAAATAGAAAAACTGGCAGCTTCCGGTATACTGAAGGTTGTTGAACACGAGAAAGGGCTAACGAAGAGGAAAAAAATAATAATGTGGTTGTATCACAATTTACGACACACAACAAATTCAATTTCTTCCGAAATCTTTTTCAACGACACAATTATACTGCTTCAAGAATTCTTCCACATTTAAAAAAAAAACCGCGCCTTTTAAGGAAGCTCGACGATGATGATATGACATATGAGATGCCTTCCAAATAACTTCTGAGAATGCAAAGAAAAGCTGAAAATATTGTGCACCTGCGCATAATGGCCCCATCAACAAAAGTTATCATCGTCAAAGTATTACATGGAAAGCTAGAAATAAATCTTGAATTCCAATGGGGTCTCATGAATTTCAAAATAATACAGTTGTTGAGGAAATATATGCAGTACGATGGAATGAAATTATAGCAATGTGGGCGTTTTTCAGGTTGAATACTAACAACTATTCAAAACCCTGTAAGGTTTTCAACATTATTAGTGGACCATCAAATAATTTAATATTCACAATTTTTGATGTGGTTTCATCTCACTTCGCTTCAAGTTCATGCCATTTAATATTTTGATAATTTTAAGTTTAGTATCCGTTAAACATTGTTATGAACAACATTTTAGCTTTTTACCAGTTTTAAGATAAAAGTCCAACGGAATATATTTGACTCTCTCCAGAGCTTTTTTAAGCTCTGAAGGGGATCTAAATGTTGGCTTCAGCAATAGTCAATTTTACTAAACATATTTTATAGGGGTGGCCTGTAATGAAGTGGTTAGAATAAGAACCTTCCTTAAAAAGAAGTAACAAATACTTGGTCTGTCCTTCGGAAGGGACTTAAAATTTGGGTTGGTTGGTTGGTTGTTTTTATTTAGAGGCGTAAAACCGGTTGGTCATAAACGCCTTATTAGTATAATAATTTTTTTAGTAACAATGCTTTTAGTAATACTAACATAGTACAAGTATAATAATGTATAGAGTAGAGTAATAATATAATAATAATAATTATTATTATAATATATGTCGGCATAATAATACATACAGTAATTATTTGTAACAATAATTCTAGTAACAATTACAATAATAATGACAATAATGATAATGATAATAATAACGAATAAATAAAATTTTTAAAAAATAGTATAATGATTTGAATGATTAAAAGTAGTATGATTTTTAGTAAAAATTTTTATTAATAAAAAAAAGAAAAAAAATGCCTCCATTATTCCTAATAAGTCCTTCTTTTGATAGAAATGTGATCACCTTAATAATGTATTCTTCCTCATTTCCCAATATCATGAACTGGTTGGTAGAGCTATTTTATCCATCGCTCTTTTGTAAAAGGCACAGCCTTCGAAGATATGGGCTATTGACAGGCTCTCGTTGCACTTCTCGCATGTTGGCAGGTGTTCTTTAGTAATCAGGTGAGCGTGGGTAAGCCTTGTATGTCCTATCCTAAGTCTTGTAAGCCACCACTTCCTCTCTTCGGGAGCTACGACAGGAGCTACTCCTTGGTTTGACATCGGTTTTAATATGCTTCAATTTGTTTGGAGGGCTATTGTCCCATAAGGCCTGCCACTCTTGGAGTACGTGCTGTCTAAGTTAAATTTTGGGTCCTGAGCCTGTACGATCAGCTAAAGATCCCTATCTGGATAAGCAAAGCTAAAGGACTTCTGTTGAAGCATCGTAACATTAAATATATCACCATAAATGTAACTTTAAATCAATAAACAACCACTATTTTAAGTTTCTTCGTTTACGGTGTGGTAAAACATCAAAAATAAAATTACGTAAGCAAATTAAAATATTTTTCGTCAAAATGATATTTATTTTTATTATCCCATATTAACGGTGTATATCTGATTTTTTTTTTTCATTTTTGTAATTGTAAAATGAATTAATACATCTTTCTCCGAAATCTTAACAAAACGTAATACTTCGACCAGAACATAAATGAAATTAATAAAAATGTCCAACTACAACCCATAAAGATCTTGGGTTCTGTTCGCTTTTCTTGTAAAACGGTTGTACAGTTATTCGTCTTAGATCATGCGCAACCACCAGGATTTTCCCCAATTAAGAGTATTAACTTTAAAAAGCCTGGGTGTGCCCCCTGAGGGTCTCCAGATTCCATAGGGTGAACATTAATATAGATCAATTTTTTTTATCACTATTTTTAATCTTTCAATAGGTCCATGGCTCTCATGTTATTAATGATTATTATTGAAAAATCGATTTTAAAAAACGACGATTTATACTTATACTTATAACGTTTTAAAACTTATAAAATGTATAAGTGTATACTTTCAACATTAGACAGAGAAAAAAAAATTGTAATTTGTTCTTTACAATGTGTAAAAAAAATCTCAAAAGGTGGGAATAGAGCTAGTAAATTATAATGTTTTTTTCTATGGCAGTAACATATGCTCCGAGCTACCCCTTCGTTGGATTTTAATATGAAAAGCCCCAGTGTTTTCTTCTTGTTTTCCACGCTCCTCTCCGATTTCATATTAGGGAGTCGGTTCTTCCCGGGTCTGAATTCTTCCGAGATCGTAAAGAATCCACTAAGTCGGAAGGACCGTTCTCATTAGTGCCAACCGGCAGTCATATGCAGGATTCACAGCACCACTTATTAATGATAATGGAAGAAACGTGCTAGCTCATAATGAATTATGAAGTTTATGGGCATGATATGTTTGAAAAATTCATTAATTCGAGAATTTAAAAGTCAAATTTGATTCCGAGGTAATGTATTGGGCAAAAAAATGTTGTCTTGTTAATTTTTAATAAAAAATCATACACTTCAGACCTTTTTTCAGCAATATAGCAATTATGCAACCATAAATTCTTAATGGAGTGACTTAGTGACTTAACGGACCATAAAAAACGGAGTGAATCATATTGTATGACAATAATATTATAAAAACTCATTAGATAAATGTTAAAGAGTGGAATATCAAAAGTAGGAGTTTGGAGGAACTCCATGAGGTAGGAGTTCAAGTAACCACACTTTTTATGTTTGAGAAATAATTTTTCATAAAATAGGCTGAGAATCAACCTCCAGCCCTCTCGTTAATGAGATTTATTGAGTGACTGGTACATTCAGGCATATTGAATAAATAATAAAATGGTGTTATCACGGTTGGTACCGCCAGTTACGGTTACCACGACACGTCAATACTAAAAAGGGCTTTTTAATTTTTCTTACTTTCTTATGTTATGCATCTTTCCATTTCTTATTTTATTTTACTTTTTTTTTATTAGACGTTTGTTTTTCATGTACAATTACTAACAATGTGCATTAAAACTTTCTTTCAATATTCGCTCAATAATCTGCCATTTATGAAAATTAAGCATAATAAGACTTTATCGGGAAAAAAGAAGTCAATTGAACTTATTTACATATATATATATATATATACACCTAAGTTTGCTACATGGGATAACATCACTGTTGCAAACTTCAATGTGTCAAAGGACACAATCAAAAGAATTTTGATATGGCACGTGCTAAAGTTTTGATAGTTAAATTAATTTGTTAAAAGTGTTAAATTAATAGTTTGAAAGGACGTGTAATTTAATTCCTTAATAAGAATTAATAAGAATAAAATCACGTTGAAACAATCTTACATATAATATATCTTACATATTATATATATATATATATATATACTATATATATATATATATATATATATATATATATGTGTGTGTATATTAAAATCATATATTCACTTTATGTATAATTGCATTAAAAAATTAACAAGAGATAACTTGGCCAACTAACTGCCGAGGCAATTCCTAAGGGGTATATCGGTAAATAATGTTGCATTTTCTAGGAACTTTATTTATTTCATAAGTAAACTTAAGCCCACCAAAATTTTTTACTGAATGTATCTATGAAATATTTGGAAAGCAGAATATTTAAAATAGCTCTCATACGTGTACAATAAAATTTATGCATCATTATATTATGATCTCATTGAGTATTTTAAATTATTCTGATTAAAGTGAGTTTATCAATTGTCTTTAATTAATATTAATGCGACTAGTTATACGTGGGTGTTGAATTTATTTTTTAATAACCCATTTTTGAATTGTGAGGAAAACAATTATAACATTAATTTTACATATTACCTATATTTTAAAACAAGATATGTTCACGATTTTACACGGTTTTAATTTTTTTTTCCAAATTAACTTTTCTTAGCTGTGCTATTATTTTGTTGAAAAATGATTTCCAAGGTCTTAATCGAGTCAAAAAATCAATTAAACGAGATAAATAAACTCTTTTCAACGTTATCAACGTTCAAAAATGTTGATAACCCCCTTAATAAAATTCAATATTCTTTGTTTCAACCAATATTACTCTTAATATATATATATATATATATATATATATATATATATATATATATATATATACACGTACCTCAGGTGGTGAGTATAATAGTGGAGCTCGATATTGATTTAATAAGATTGATCTTGGAAGGAGTCCTTTCTTCTTGCAAGGACTTATCTGTAATTGACAATTTCTCTATTAAACGATTTTTTATATACGCCAATACGGCATCGTCCAAACGATATGTATATTTTATATGGCTTGGTGATTAAATCATTATTTAGTCTATTCCCTTCCTTTACATCAGTTAGGTATGTTGTTGATTCTTTCGTGTCTTCTATTTAGCAAGACGAAGGAATATTGTATATTCCTTACTATGATTTTTTCAAATTTTGTAGGCCTGACAAGTACC